>JAWZYV010004369.1:0-1443016 GCA_038373885.1 Cheiracanthium punctorium
TAATTCATATAAATAGAAAATGAAATTCATTTAACTTAAAACAACAGCTGTATTAAAAAGTTTTTTTAAAAATAAGAATGCGCTCTTTTTAAGTGTAATTTTAATTTTTTGTTGTATTATTGTTACATAACAATCAGTAACCTTTCTGGCTCCTGTAAAATTTTTCCAAGTTCTTAAATATCTTAAAAACTAATAATTTTTTCAGCAGATTGGGCTTCCTAATCTTGATTATGTCCCTCAACATAGGATAACCCGCCCTGTCTGACAACCTGAAGTTGGTGTTTAATGGAGCACCCTGGCAAGAGCGCTTTATCTCCAGTGAGTAGATTCAAAGATTTTACCGAAAGTTACCGAAGTTACCCGAAAGGGCCGAAAATCACTACAGATAAGCAAAGAAATTCAGGCAGGCAGGCAAAGGAACGGTTAGTGAAGGGCGAAGGTTTCATATTGAGAACCTTGCGGATTATTTTGTTAGAAATCTAGGGATGGCCTCTTCAAATTTTTATGAAGAAGGCGTCCTGTTTAGCTTCGCGGCGTTTGATGTGAGTATTGGCAGCGTTCTCCAAGACGGGAGCTTAATTCTTTAATTTTAAAAGTTTCAATCGAGTTTCATAGTTTTGGGTTTGTTGTTCGATTGCTAGTAGCAGTCTGTTAATGTTCAGAAAAATCTTATCCGAAGCTTACACCATGGTTCCGAAGACCAAGCATGTACCAGAAAGGCTTTTAAAAGGGGTGCAATGAAGCAAAATCTTATCAATGTTTTCTTCGGAGGGGGTGGGACTAGAGCCTCCTAGCTCCTCCCACGGATCCGCCATCGATGACAAAATCAGAAAATCAGTCCATTATCACTCCTGAAATTGGCTGTCATTTATGTAACAATTTATTTGTTTACTCATATACCACGGACACGTCCAAAAACATTACTATTCGTTCATTTATTTATTTTTTGTTGTAATATAAATTTTTCTTGAGAACTTTTACCATTTTTAAAGCAGATATAAGTGCATTTTATCTATTATAGGTGATGCTAAGTGAAATAAGAATTGTAAACTTATTTACAAGCTGTATAATGCTTCAGTTTTTAGACTGTTTCCGTGTACGGCTAGCTGTCTTCTATCGTCTTCGTATTTCTTCAAAGCGCATGCACACAAGTATTATTTAAAGTATTTAAACTATCATTTTTTAAAAGCTAGTTTTAAAATTATACGTTTAAGCCCCAGTTTATTTTTATTTATTTATTTTTTTGTGTGTTAAAGTGTGCCAAAGTGAAAAAACACTTTCCCTGTATTAATAAAAAACTCTTGCATCTTTTTCCATTAAAAAAATATGCATATTTTTTTAAAAGTTAACATTTGATAAGTAAATGTTTAAAAGAAGATAAGACTTATATTTACTTTCCATACAGGGGAAAGCGCACCGGGACAGAAACAAAAATGGTCGGACACGTCAATACTAAAGGCAGATCCGATCTTAAGAAAGGGGCCTCATTAGAAGAAGAAAGAAAGAAAATCTGAAATGACGTAATGAAAATTTACAATAAAGCGATTTGCTACCTTTAAGCATTGTGAATGAATTTTGTAGCGGCTAATTCATATAAATAGAAAATTAAATTCATTTAATTTAAAACAACAGCTGTATTAAAAAGTTTTTTTAAAAATAATAATGCGCTCTTTTTAAGTGTAATTTTAAATATGTTGTTCGATTGTTACATAACAATTCAGTAACCTTTTCTGGCTCCTGTGTAATTTTTCCAAGTTCTTAACTATCTTGAAAACTACTGATTTTTCAGCAGATTGGGCGGTTGATGCCAGTCTTGGCGGCGTACGCCTAGACAGGAGCTTAATTCTTTAATTTTAAAACTTTCAGTCGAGTTTCATAGTTTTGGGTTTATTGTTCGATGTCTAGTAGCACTCTGTTAATGTACAGCAAAATCTTATCCGAAGCTTACATCACGGTTCCAAAGAACAAGCATGTATGAGAAAAGCTTTTAAAAGGGGTGCAACGAAGCAAAATCTTATCAATGTTTTCTTTTTAGGGGACGGGACTAGAGCCTCCTTGCTCCTCCCACGGATCCGCCTTCGATGACAAAATCAGAAAAAAAGAAAAATGTACTATCTTAAGATTATTAAAAAAGGAAGAAAATCTGAAATACTTTCAGATTTTAAATACGCACCAAAGTGCTAGATATTAAAAGTGTATCATAGTTTATGCGTCGTCCCTACTTTTTTTAGGCGAAGTCCCTGTAGCATCTCTATTTTTTTCCTTATTCCATTAAGTTGGAAAGTGTATCATTATTCATGACTGTGCCGTATTTTGCTTCCTTGTTTCATAAAACCCATATTTGGAATAGTTTCGCCTCAAACCAATTCTAGCATCCTGTAACCGATTTCAGTCTGCTTAGCAGAAGCCGACCTATCTGTGACTTGTCTTGGTGCAGAACAATTAGTTGCTGTCACTTGTGATGGAACTTCTGTTATGCTTCGCAGAAAAGAAGGACTATGTAAGAAACTGTTGGAAAGGTTTCCTAATATAATTATTTGGCATTGTATGAATCATCGCCTAGAACTCAGCTTTGCTGATGCAGTAAAATTAGTTGCAGGAATAAATAACTTTAAAATTTTCATGGACAAATTAAGAAATATATATCACAGTTCACCAAAAAACCAACGACAACTTATTGAGTGTGCTGTAAATACAGGACAAGAATTACTAAAGATTGGGCGTATTTTCGATGTTCGCTGGGCTGCATCAAGTCTTCGATCTGTGAAAGAAGTGTGGACGGACTATTAAAGCTTACATGAAAATTTCACAAAGGGCTCCCCAGATAAAAAAAGAGATGCCAAAGAAAGAGCCACATTTTCTGGGTTGGCGAATAAACTAGTGACTGATACATTTATCTTGGCGTTATGTATGATGCTCTGGAAGAACTGTGGGGACTTTCATTAGAGCTGCAAAATAGACAAACTACACTAGTTGATGCCCATAGGCTAATAATAGGCTAATAATATATCTTCCCATAGGCTAATAATACTGCCCATAGGCTAATACTTCGCATAGGCTAATAATAGGCTAATAATATATCTTCCCATAGGCTTCCCATAGGCTAATAATAGACTAATACCCATAGGCTAATAATTTCAGACTACAAATACAAGTTTTTGAATCCAGGATGAATAAGTCTGGAGGACATGCATCTGAGGCCATTGAAGGTGTAAACGTTTCCAAGTTAAAAAATGTAGCTATACACGAAAGTGGAAAGGCTATGCCTAAAATAGGCCCAGGACAATTTTACAGGTGTTTAGGCGATTCAATAATAAGTAGGCTCCTTTCGCTCCAGTCGAGAAATGTTGGATCAGATTGTGAACAATTTATATGTTAAATTAAAGTTCTAAATCCAAAGTTTTGGCCTGCTGCTGAATCGACTGAAGTGACGTATGGCGAAGATGAACTCGTGGGATTATGCAAAAGATTCAGTGTTAACGGAAAAGCTGTTTTAAGATACTTCAGAATTTTTAAGTCATCATCTGGAAAAGAAGTGCAAAGTGACTTGAAAAAATTGATTTCAGTCATCGATTGTATACCCATTTCAAGTACCGAATGTGAACGAGGATTTTCTACCATGAACTTAATTTGTATCAGGTTGTAACGAAAGTTTTCCGCCATATCTGCCTGAAATACTAACTTCTAACTCCTTAGATAACTGTTTTTGAACTTTCGGTACCAAACCTGCACAGTGTCACATGATACAACAATAATACTTAAAGCTGTACTCATAATTCGTTGATATTCTGTAGCCGACTTTTTGCACAACTGGAAGTAAAGGATGGTTCTAATCCTCTAGAGGGATAGTTCCATTTGAGACACCTTATACTTAATGATAACTATATTTTTTACAGATTTCACAACACAGTGTTATAAAGTAAACCTCTTTCTTTCAAATGCCAAAAATCGTTCGACAAAATATGAGCAAATATGCCAACGAGAACTGTGTGCTGACGAAGTTTGCGGTGGCGGGAAACTTTCGTTACAACCTAATACTTCCCAACGTGCTTCACTTAGCATTGGAACTTTATCAAATTTGATGTTCATTAGATTAGTCGGTCCTCCGATGCACAAATTTGAAACAGAATAATTTGTTCGTTCATGGTTAGCTTATGGCCGTCACAGTGCTATTGATACTCAATTAAAAGCCAGGAAAGGAAAAGAGGAAGCTCCTGATTTATTAGCTCTGTGGAATATTTTTAATTAACACACAGGTACGTGTATTTAAAAAAAAAACTCAAATTACATCATACACAATGCCACATTTTTAACAAGCAATTGTTCAACAAATGTTTAACATTTTCTAAGTAATTTGAATTTTCTTGAATTTCCTTGTCTTCATAATTATGGTATATAAATTTCTTCGTTTCTTCATGTGTTAAAAAATGACATTATTTCTTTCACTTGTTTTTATTAAGCATTTCAGTCACTTCTACATTACTTTAACAGTTTTTTTACTTTATTTCTTTTATTTAGGAGAAAATAAAATTACTTTATATGTTATGCCGCAAAACGTGCAAAAATCTAAAATCTGCACAAGGTCTGCTCCCAATTTGCAGATTTTGGGTCTTCTACTGTATATTGTTCATATTTCTTCATGCTAATTCCAGATCATTTATTATTAACCGTTTTGTGAAATATTTATTTGTGTGATTATGGCAACGCTACGCTAGGGCGATCTGTCAAGGATGGAGGATGCCTTGGTAGGGGACTTTCTAAGGGTAAAATAAAACGCTAAAAAACTTTGTAAAATAACACCATAAAGATTACTTGATTAGTTTCTATGGGGTCTAATGCGTACTCACGTTGCATCTGGAGAAAACCTACCAAAACTCCAGACCGTTAGATTGATAGCCGCGACCGCGATGGGACCCGAACCCGGGTCCTTCACACTTCAGCCGTCTACCATTTTCAGTGATATAACAACTGCGCCATGAAATAATAAAAATATGTCAAATACGATTACACGGGAAAATATTTGAATTATTATTTTAATTGAATGTTCTACCTACCCCGTACTGAATCGGTAGCTCGGACTTACAGTATGCCGCTGTATATGAGCATAAGCTCGAGAATATTAGGGCTTCGGTACTTCTTTTGCTAGAAATTAAGCCCTGCTATAATCGATACATACAATAAATTGCCGCATTTTGGCACCCAGTTGAACGATCCTTTATCAAAAATTGCAAACATTGTGCGACTTTCATCATTTTATTAACGCCTCCCTCCCCCTCCACGTTATCTGGCAAACACATTCCAAAAGTGACTCGACGCGAAAATTGTACCAAGATCGTGTCTACACAAAAAGCAAGGTTGAAATTAATAGCACTCTGGTGCTAATAAATAAAAACTTGGTGTAAAAAACACACATAAAATGATACTTACAACAAGATAACGATCGTTTCGACTGAAAATGGATTCAGTCCTCATCAGTCATATCTCTTCGTCTCCCACTGTTTAGTGAGACGAAGAGTGACGACTGATGAAGATTGAATACATTTTCATTCGAAACGATCATATCTTGTTATAAGTATCCTTTTATGTGTGTTTTTTACGCTAAGTTTTTATTTATTTTACTTTGCAACCTTGTTGGAATGTGCTAATTAGAAAAGGTCTGTTCAGGCCCTAGATATAAGACTACTTTAAGGACATTTAAAAAACAAAAAACAAATTTCATTGAAGAAATATTATGAGCGGTAAACAAGCATTCGATACGACCGTTCAAACTCTAAGCTTGAAAAACAATTTACGACAAACGTACTTTAATAACGATGGATACTGGTCTATTGCGATGAAATCTGGACATCCATTGAACAATTTTTCTTGCGGCAAGGCTGCTCGCATTGGCGGTTAAAGTTTAAAACGTCCGTTATGTCTACTCAAGATTTAACCCAAGACGGCATTATAAATTGGACGAGACGCCAACATGTGTACTTTCTAATTTAGACTATCCATGAATTATGGAATTTTAATGGCGAGAGAGTTGCGTATACCTGTCATTGGCATTGCGAAAGCATCATTTAAAATGACGTCATAACCGATGATTACGACACACGCACACTACGTCTGGGTTGGTCCAAGTTTACGAAAGAATGGCGACACTGATATCATCAGCTAATGAACAGTATTTCGCTGTCAATAAATGATGCCTATGTACGTTTATTGACAGCGATAGATTAGCTTCCTTAATAATCGCATAGAGCATAGTATTTATTTGGTAATGGAAATTATGTTATAAATATGATAGCCTTAGACTGACGAATCCTGAACGTTGTGAAGATTTAACATGAAGGGGGTTTAAAAAAAATCGTTTATTCATTTTTTAGATTAGTTAGTGCTGCCCTCGTACTTTCGTTGGCGGATTTGCATCGATTCGAAATTCTTTGCATTCTTCCCTTTTTGTAATACAGTTGCAGGATAGAGTGAAGTGGGGAAAATAAAATGTTGAAAGCCGCTAACGTTTCAAATTTTTGATGATTGACCTGCAAGCTCGACGCCCAAAAATAAGTGCCCGAAACTCAACCTATTAGGTTGTAACGAAAGTTTTCCACCACTGCAAGTATTGTCTGCACAAACAGTTCACGCTGGTGTCTTTGCCAATATTTTGTTAAACGATTTTGGTATTTGAAAAAAAAAGACTTGTTTTAGAGCACTGTGTTGTGAAATCTGTAAAACAATATCGTTATGGTTAAGTATAAGGTGTCTGAAATGGAACTATCACGCTACCAGATTGAACCATCATTTACTCTCAGTTCTGTTGCAAAAAGTCAGCTACAGAATGACACCGAATCATGTGTACAGCTTAAGGTACTACTGTTGTATCATACGACACTGTGAAGATTTGGTACCAAAAGTTCAAAAACGAGGACAAGGACGTTTAAGAAGCAGAGCGCTCTGGCCAGCTTACTGATGCTGATGAGGCCCGCCAACGAGAATTTGTGGAAGGAGATAAAATGTTCATCCACTCGAGAGCTAGCTAAAAGAGTTAGACTTTAGTGCCATGTCCATTAATCGCGCTAAGCATCCCATATACTTGATATATAAGATCAATCGCTCGGTACCGCATGAGCTGACCCATGCAAATCTGGCGGAAAACTTCCGTTACAACCTGATAGCTTCGCGATTTCATCCATATTCTGTCGAGAAAGTGGCAGACGCTGCACTTTATTACAAAAGAGAAGCACTGTATGCCTGACGAAGATTGTAAAATAGTTTTACTAAGAGATTGTGCTATAGATTTCGATTCCGAAGAAGTGTTTAATGGAAGAAGGAATACAATCGTGGCACGCTCATGGATGTTTAATGGAAGAAGGAATACAATCGTGGCACGCTCATGGATGTTTAATGGAAGAAGGAATACAATCGTGGCACGCTCATGGATTAGGATGCACATTTCACACGGTATTTATAAAGGTCAGATACAAATGGACTATGCTTGAAGAATATTGCAAAACAATTTTTGTCGGCGAATTTAATATAAATTTCGATCCAAATAATCGGTTTTTTGGAATAAGGAAGAAAAATACGGTACACTTATAAAGGATGATACACTTTCCAACTAAGAAAGAAAAATGGAGACGACTCGTGGATTATGATACGATTTTAATATATAGCCCAATGCGTGTTTAACCCTTTGAGGCGCAACCCTTTCCCAATGCCGAAAAAAGGGCAGCCGTTGCCATCGGCTGCCCGCCGATTTTGACGCAGCTGGCTGTGCCCGGCACAGCCATTTGTCGTCAAAAAAAAAGGGTCTCTACATCTGTGGCACGCAATGAACGTTTCGATCGTCCGCCCTCTTGCTGGTCGTTAAGTCGACCGATGGCAACGGCTGCCCTTTTTACAGGATGGGGCAATCTATCCAGCTGGTCTCTCATTCTTCCATTTTCCAGCAGATGCCAGTGCTGTTAAAAAGAATCGTGACCATTTTTTTTGCGGGAAATGACGTGCTAAAAAGCAAAGGATTCTCGTGGAGCTCTGTCCCCCGCCACTATTTTTATAGAAATCCAATCTATTCTTCGTGACTGGTAACAGTCAGAACTTCAGAGTTTGGTGTTCCCAGAGCGGGATCACTGCTCGTTAAAGGGTTAAAAGATATAATTTTTAAAGCAGTAGATTGCGATGAACTTCAATTCTCAAGAAGCAGTGAAAAACGTATTGTTAATGCAAGTCGTTTGTTTCACATTTTGTTAATCGCATTCATTTTACTACTCTGTTTGTCCGCAATCAGGGACCTTACACTGCGCATATCGACTGGTCTAATTCCTGTAAAATCTCAGTACAGCCATGATTGTACATTGTACAACTCTGACCTTAAAATTTCTGCTGAAAACCTTTTCTATGATTAATTCGCAAAACTATAGAGTGGACCTGGCGCCAGCTTAATGTGAGCCCGGAGCATCGTTTTCCTGTATAACGGACGTGGTTACACCTTCGGGAGAGAATGCAAGTTAGAATTCATGCTGGTATTTGTTTGCTAGACTAGCATTAAATGCTGTATCCCAGCAAGGAAAGAAAGCACGAACTACCATAAATAGTTCCTAGTTCCAGCAGAGTTACTAGCAAGTCATGGTGTGTATTGGGGAACTTTTACTGCTTGTCCAGCATACATAATCCAGCTTCTGCTACTCCAATATTTTGCTGGCCTTGCAGCAATCAAAACCGATGATGAATCAACAATGATGTGTGCTCATTTTGTAATATAAAGAACTATTTAGCCAAACTTTAGGAATATCCAGAAAAATTTCCGCCTGGAACATTAAAAAATATATTAATTTGCAGATTTTAATTAAGTTGTAACTAATTATACTTGAATTTATGTTTACTTTTGTATTTTCCCGCTATTAAGACTAAAAATATACACAATTCAATGAAATGGACTTTAAATTGACGAAAAGTTTAACAAGCATGAAATTGCTCATTAAGATGATTGAAAGAAGCTTTGTGTATCAAATTAGCCCTTTTTACTGGCACACAGCACGCCATGCTGTCTTTACCTAAGCTGCCTACAAAGCATACTAGGGTAGTAAGCATAAAAAAGCGTATCATAGCTCATTAAGGTACCTATCCACATAATTGGAGAAAGCTTGTACAGCTAATTAGCACTTCCTGCTGGTAAATAGCATTTCATACTATTTCTGCTTGAGCTAGCTATGCAGCATATTAAGCTGGCAAGCATAAAAAAGCATAAAATAGCTTATTAAGGTACCTACTTCCTCAAGCTACGAAGGAGCTTGCACAGCTAATAAGCATGAAATGCTAATATAGAGCTTGTTATGCTATTGCTGTATAAGCTAGGAGTATAGCATAGGATGCAAGCTAGCATTACAAAGCAAATAATAACATGAAAATCTAGCAGGCATAGCAATAACTAGCAATAAATAGCCTATTTTTGTTGCTGGTACTAGCATGAATTTTAACTTAGGAAGACAAGTTATAATTAATTAGTCTTTCTTAATGAAAATTATTGTTTGGCATTGTTCATCTCATACAGCAAACAGATTACATTCGACTAAATTGGGAAAATGTGAGGATACAACGGAATCGGAGAAAGAAAATGCGATTTCAAATTTCACGAATTTCAAATAACATTATAATACCGAAATGTATGGAATTGGTGTTTACATATTTCGCTACTATTATATTATTACAAAATTGGTTATTAAATATTTCGTTACTATTATATAATTAGTAAATTGGTTTTTACATTTTGCGTTACTATGAAATTGGCTTTTACATATTTCGTTACTATTATTATCTGGCATACGCGGATAGCAATAAATTATTTTTGATTACACACTTTGATTGCAAAACTTCACTGAATATTTAAATAGTCAAATTCTTTTTTAAGAGGTAACGTGTTTATCGCGTTGTTCTCTCAGGATATTTTGATCGCGTTAAAACTGCATATGTCTCTCTAAAAGAAAAAGACTGATGTTATCACTGTTCAAGAATCCATAAAAATTCTACAACAAAAGAAAAATTAAGATTTTGAATGATATTGGCCTGGATTTATTACATTTGCTTCAAAGTGTATAATACTTATGTGTTGTAGATTCAGTTTTCTTAAAATATATTTTTCTTTAAGGTTTTTAAAAAAATATTTAAATCTGTTATGAAACGTATCAAGATTTATATAATTTTTTAATTACTGATTTAACTATTTTAAGATTTTTTTTTACATACTCTAATTTTTGATTGTCGGTGGAGTAAAATTACGAAAGCTAACGATAAATATAAAAATGTAGGGGGGGGGTGAAGTTTCCGTTACATACAGGGAGCGAAAATTTGCAGAATTTAATTTTTCGAACAAAAGCCATAAATTAGAGCTGTCAAAATGTTAAAAATTTATGTTCAAATGTCTTACTCAAGTAGATAGGATACCTTTACATATGAGATAGTATAATTTTTTGTCAATTTTTATTTACAAAATTAAAGTTTCGGGGCTCGGTATTAATATAGAAAACGGAGAGCTTTATTTTATCTATCTATTTATACAGATACGCGAAAGTAAAGAGGAAAGAAATTCAACATTCACCCATTTAGTTTATAAAGTAGTAGGTTGCTTTTATGCTGCTGTTACTTTTTTTTCTTTCTTTTCTTCAGAACAAATTCATGTGGATCAAAATTAAAGGAAAAACTAAAATGGTAAACAAAAAGCTGGAACGTTAGTTAAAAAAAAAGCACCTTAACTATCACCGAATCACGTTTCTATGTTCAAAACTTAACACGCTGTAAGCTTTATACGCATAAAAATAACAGACTTAACTTTTTATTGTCTTTCATTCTGCTAAAAACGGGCACTTCTTTCAAAGGAAGACATTTTTCGTTCTGTTAAAAATTTTCGACTTGCTTTTGTTTTTTCCTTCATAGTTACAGTTTCTAGTGAAGAACGAACCCCAGCTTCTTACACAGCTTTATTGACCAGATATATTTTCTTTGTGATAAAAACGATCTTACATTTTGTATTTTTATGCTTTTTTTTCTTTGTTTGAAATGTTTTTCTAGGCAGAAAAATAGTCTCGTTTTTAAGAGTGAGATATCTTGCACAGTTTCATGTGACTGTATTTTTTTATTTTAACAAAGGGGGCTATTAATTTCAATACCAAAACATCTGGCAGTTTTTCGTGGCTTTTTCGAACACTGTCCAATAATGCTAAAACCCAATTATGAATTCGTTTGTCTATCTGTCTGTCTGTCTGCGTGCCCTTGCTAAAACAGTCGTAAATTTGCATTGAATGAAACTGAACTCTTGTTAAGCTTGTTCCTTATTCTCTTTAATGTGTGCACACAAAAAAATAATCGATTAGAAACTAAGGACCTTCATTCTTAAAATGAATTTTAGCGAGGTACCTAGTTAAAACAAAATTTTTATTAATTTTTATTATAGACCGGTAAAAAGATTTCCAGTCTTTCAAATTACGTCACTGAAAATGGTAGAAGGGCTCAAGCGTGAAGTATCAGCATTCTGTCTTGTAACTGTGCGGTGCACATAAAATCTGCTCGTGGCTCCAAGTCCTTCATGTTCAAACTATGCTTCTGGGGGGTGCCGATCCAGCTGCGAGGTCTCTCATCTGGAATCTGTCAAAAATTAGAAGACCCTGCGCTAAATCTGTCTTCCTCCCAGTAGGACTCTTTAAAATGGCAGCCGCTCCCTTTCCACTATAGTCGCCCTATACAGAGGATCTGGTCCCCTTACGCAGTCGCCAGAGGGCAACAAGAACAAAATCATATTTTGGGAGAGATAGAGGCGTTGACAGACTATGAATGTAAATATTTGGTTTTCGGTTGATGATTGACCTCCGTGTACACTGCAAAAATTTGCTAACAAAGGCTGTGTGAACAAAGATCGAATGATTACCAGAGTATACCAAATTCATTTGTTTTTTCTCCTTCCGATGGTAGTCAAAACCGATGAGAAAACTGAAAAACTGACTTCTCCTGTAGCTTTATAAACCCTTGATAAAGCTACAGGAGAAGACACTTTCCCAATTTTAACACATACATTTTCTTCAAAGTGTTTAAGTTACTAATCAGGTATTCCATTAGTTGGTGTAAAGCTTTCTTGTAAACAGACACACAAATACGCACTCATGCAGAAAACTAATTTATGTGAAATCTATAACCTGCAATAACTGGCAGATAAATTTTTATTCTGGTTAATTTAATGATACGAAGGAAAATTGTTTTCATTTGTGTTCACAAAAATGAATGGGTTTTGATGATGATAAAGAATTATGCTATTTTTGGTGCTAATTCACTATTTAATGCCATTTTTAATACTGTTCCCACTTGACCAAATAGATTAAGACACTTAAAATCACAGACGGCTGAAGTGTGAAGGTGCAGTGTTCTGGTCTATCGTACAGCTGTCCATTTAATGGTCCGGAATCCGGGTTGGTTTTCTCCAGATGCAACGGGAATACTCGTTAGGACACCTTTAAAATTCTTCCGACCAAGACACCTAAATTCTCAGCAGATAGCTCTGACGTAGCTTTGCCACAACTCAATATAAACCAAAACGAGCATTCTGGTATTTGAGGTGTGCAGGATGCTTTTCCTAAGTTTTTACACACCTTTGTCAGAAAAATTGCTTTTAAAAATATGTATGCGTAGCTTCCTAAAATTATAATTTGCTTCCGTAAATTTTTCACTATTATTTTCGTGACGCTATTCATTTTCTGCATTGTATAGAAAGGTTTAAACTATAAACGTATTGAAGGAACTTTAAAACTTCCCTGCATATATATCCTCATATTTTGTTTCAAGCCAATGAAGCTTCGGAAAAAATACTCAAAATATGGTGTTAAACGTCAAAATAAAATATTTGAAAAATATTTACAATCCTTATAATTTTAGTATCTACGCGAGAACACATTTAGTTTTACATTAGTTACAAAAAGGTGAGGCAATAAATTCAGGCAATTTTTGACATTATACATAAACTTAAAACAAATAAAATTATAGACTGAAATCGAAACATTTAGCACTATTTTCGTTATTTTAAAAAGAAAAGGAACTAACAAAACGAGATTAAATTCCAATTTTTAAGTTACATTATCACCGGAAAACAGAGTAATGAACCCGCAATGGAACCATGCAAACAATAAAGTTTAATATTTTCAAGAAACTGAAATTGGATTCCAGTGTTAAAGAAACTTTCTTTTAATACTGTAACTTATTCAAATTAGAGTACGTTTAATTAAGTTTATATCTTAGACATTCACGTATAAAACATTAGACTAAAAAATTCATTATTAATTTTCTATGAAAATGAAGAATTTAAAATAAAATGCGATTAAAAAAGTAACGACATATTTTGTTTTTTCTGTCTTTTTGTGGATGAATTTTAATCTGATTTTTAACATGATTAATTTGATTCGTATTCTTAATTTTTTTTTCTTTTTGTAACGAATTATGTAAGGTGAAGAAGCATGTTATATAACTCGTGAAACAGTATTTTAAAATTTTGCTTTACAATGATGGATGCGCAATTAGATTACAGAAAAGCTTCCATTATCTCATATCAGACAGAAGTTTGGATGCTGAAATTAGCTCGAGAAAAGACCTAAATTAGTAAAGAAGATTTATATTAGAAGATTAAAGAAGAAGCTAGTTTTTTGAATCAATAATTATATAAATTAAGAATAATTAAATTATTTTTGTGTATACCATCAAAGTGCTTGCTGAATACCGATCGGGATTGATTTTCTCTTTTCTTTCGCTGGTTGCCAGGACGGCAGTTTTAAATAAAAACAACTTTTTCATTCTAAAAAACTTATGTAGCTGAAAGGTGTAATATAGTTATTAAAATATTAATTTGTCTCTGAACTGGATATCAAGTTCCATTAATTTTGTTTCTTTGCGAAATTATTTTTTATTGTTATATATCGATGACTTCCATTTATAATCCGCTCAAAAGTTATTTAAGTGTTCCTTCTACAAAGATCGCATGAACTGTGTTTCCCAAATGATCAGTAGATGGCGCTACCATCCAAACTGAAAATTTTACATTTTGAGCGGTTCAGAGTGTTTTTTCAGTCACGAGACCTAGCGCAATCGTTTCCTGGACCCAAAAAACATTCAGGTACGAAAAGTTTTAAAAATCCTTAGAGCCGTTTTCGAGATCGCTTAGGCAAGCAAACATACATTATGTTTAATAGTATAAGGATTGAAATTATGAGGAAACACAACAATTTGTTAATTTCGAACGAGCCATTTTCATTGTTATAACATATTACTTAACATTTATTTAACCATTTTGTAGCATTTATTAAGTAATTTAGGTCTTTCCTCGAGCTAATTTCAGCATCCAAACTTCTGTCTGATATGAGATAAAGCTTTTATGTAATCTAATTGCGCATCCATCATTGTAAAGCAAAATTTTAAAATACTGTTTCACGAGTTATATAACATGCTTCTTCACCTTACATAATTCGTTACAAAAAGAAAAAAAAATTAGGAATACGAATCAAATTAATCATGTTAAAAATCAGATTAAAATTCATCCACAAAAAGAAAGAAAAAACAAAATATGTCGTTACTTTTTTAATCGCATTTTATTTTAAATTCTTCATTTTCATAGAAAATTAATAATGAATTTTTTATACGAACTTTTTTGTCTAATGTTTTATACGTGAATGTCTAAGATATAAACTTAATTAAACGTACTCTAATTTGAATAAGTTACAGTATTAAAAGAAAGTTTCTTTAACACTGGAATCCAATTTCAGTTTCTTGAAAATATTAAACTTTATTGTTTGCATGGTTCCATTGCTGGTTCATTACTCTGTTTTCCGGTGATAATGTAACTTAAAAATTGGAATTTAATCTCGTTTTGTTAGTTCCTTTTCTTTTTAAAAAAACGAAAATAGTGCTAAATGTTTCGATTTCAGTCTATAATTTTATTTGTTTTAAGTTTATGTATAATGGAAAATACGAAAAATCAAATACAGTATATGTTTATTATTTAGTTTCATTATTTGAAACATATCCTTTCGTGGAAACTGACGCTACAAATGAATTGACGACAAATTAAAATTGAATTGACGAACAGGAAAAAAAATTAATTTCTATAAAATGACTCTTAATAGTTTAAGGTTTAACGATCGGCTGGTAATTTGAATAATTAATTTTCTTGATAAAAATCAAGGTAAGTTAAATTTTAAGTAGCAGCATTAATCATTTACATTCTTTAAAAATCCATATTTAGACAGATTGCATCTGAAATACAAGATCTAATTATATTTGGCTTTCATGTCATTTCAGAAAAATAATTACAAAAATAAAAATAATGCTAAAATATTTCGTACATCATTATTCATTTTAGAAGCTATGGTTATACTTCGCAACATTTCTTTGACGCAATGGCTCAATTACGTTGCTTTGTAATTTTAAAGAGCATGTGTTCATTTTATCCCACAATTCCTTATTCTTGTTGTTGCCGAGGATCATTAGATCATACAGGATCGAGAGTAGTTTACACATCTTTGAGTATCTCGAGGTAGATGTCCTAATAAATCGACTACTTTTTCACCAGGATGGCAAAGAATGGAGAAAAACGTCCGATTTTGTGCTGGCAAAGTTTCGGCAGCGGTAGGGCGTTCACAATAATAATACAAACAGCTTACTAAAGTAAAACTGTAAGATTGTTGTCAATATACCAGGCAGTTAGAATCTAAAACATCATGTCTCGTAAAAGTAAATACAAGCAACTGTAAGGCACTGAAAAATAGTCATTTCTATAAATTTTTAAAATGTACGATAAAAATTTCATCAAAAAGGCATGAAGCACAGAAACCGCTGTTGACCGAGACTCTATTCGTACTGCAAAATGTAGCCAACTAATGCATTGTTTTACAGATTTTTTAAAACTAGCCGATAGACAAGGACCGACTGTTAATAAAGCTGTTAGAATACAAACCTAGAGGATACCGAAACTGCGAGAAAACTATACCCCTGGGGACTATTGACCAATGGAGCCGGCAAAGGCTAATAGCCTGATGTCGGGCGTAGATGATAATGATAACACTAACCATTTACACGTGTGTACAGCACAGATTGCTAAGACAGTAGTGCAGTAATTTTCTAGATTCTAACGTTACTGAATTATTATTAGGTTGTAACGAAAGTTGTCCGCCACTGCAAGTATTGCCTGCACAAGCAGTTCGCGTTGGTGTCTTTGGTAATATTTTGCGAAACGATTTTTGTTATTTGAAAGAAAAAGACTTGTTTTACAGCACTGTGTTGTGAAATCTGTAAAAAAAATATCGTTATGATTAAGTATAAGGTGTCTGAAATGGAACTATCACGCTACCAGATTGAACCATCATTTACTCTCAGTTCTGTTGCAAAAAGTCAGCTACAGAATGACACCGAATGATGTGTACAGTTTAAGGCACTAGTGTTGTATCCTATGACACTGTGAAGATTGGGTACCGGAAGTTCAAAAAAGAGGACTGGGACATTAAAGAAGCAGAGCGCTCTGGCCAGCCTACTGATGCTGATGAGGCCCGCCTACCAGAATGTGTGGAAGAAGATAAAACATTCATCCACTCGAGAGTGAGCTAAAAGAGTTAGACTTGTTTGAGAAGAGTTAAGACTTGCCATGTCCATGAGTCGCGTTAAGCATCGCATTAAATTGGCATATAAGGTCAATAGCTGGGTACCGCGTGAGCTGACTCAAGCAAATCTGGCGGAAAACTTTCGTTACAACCTGACACATCTCACTTTTTGACTAAATTATTTTTGTTAGTCAAAAACAAGAAAATTTTAAAACAGGAATTTTTTAAAAATATTACGATACACGATAGCTCATTTTCAAGAAAATTACAATTTTCTTTTAAGAGCATATTTTGAATCACAATTTAGTACAGATTCTGAAGAGATGTTATACCATACAGTAATTTTCTAGTGTGTAACGATATTGCATTCATCAAATTCGCTTATTCACCAATGTCTTCCTGTTCTGAAATTAAAAATCAAGCAAATTAAATGACTGTTTTAACACTGTTACGTTACATGGTCGAGAATTAAATCAAATTGACGTATTTTATGACGTCACGTCATTATATAAATTTGCGATTGGAAAGTGTAATAATAGAAAAACAGAAACAGATTGCAACAAAACAAAATAGTTAAACAGTTTATAAAACATGAGAAATATTTAAAAGAAAAACTTTTATTTCAAGATTACTTCTTCAAGGAATAACCAGTAATTTCAGTAATTTTCTAGATTCTAACGTTACTGAATTCTTAAATCTCACTTTTTGACTGAATTATTTTTGTTAGTTAAAAACAAGCAAATTTTAAAACAAGAAAATTTTTACATGAGAGCTCGTTTTCAAGAAAATTATTATTCTCTATTAAGAGCAGATTTTGAATCGCAATTTAGTACAGATTCTGAAGAGATATTATTCAGTAATTTTCTAGTGTGTACCGCTGTTGCATTAATCAAATTAACTTGTTCACCAATTATTAATGTTTTGAAATTAAACAACAATCAAATTAAATGACTGCTTTTATGTTTTTAACACTGTCACGTTACAAGGTCGAAAATTAAATCAAATTGACGTATTTTATGACGTCACGTCATTATATATATTTGCTATTGGAAAGTGTAATAACTGGCCGCAACAAAAGAATATAGTTAAACAGTTTACAAAACGTGAGAAATATTTAAAATTAAAACTTTTATTTCAAGATTACTTCTTCAAAGAATAACCATCATCGTTTCAAATTCTTAAAAACACGTTCTAGCTTTTAATGCTTGATATCACTGTCTTGGCATGTACGAACCTTTCAAAACTGTATCCCTGTGTTATTTCTTGATCCTTTATTTTTTCGGGACATTTTTCATGAAAATAACATTAAAAGTTTAAAAAAATAATAAAATAACTTTCTCTTTAATGAACATCAAGCACTCAAAACAAAAACAATTTAATGCCAAGCCTTTGTGACAAGTTAGCATCTTCTGGTTCATGAAAATTACACTAAACGTGATAAAGAAAAGAATTATTTTTAATTTTTGGGATCAAAACAATTTTCCTGGAGTTAATTATGTTTCTCATTCAATTTTTAAGGCACGTATGCAGCATAAAAGGAATTTTCATTATTTATTTCTATTCATGTAAGTAGGAAGTTCATGGAGAAACCGAATTAAGTTTATTTTCCCTGACAAAATTTAATTTATCCGGATATGTTCGAGATAGGTCGATTCTTATTTTTTAATTTCGTTTATTTATACTCGTAGAAACAAAATGCTCGGTAGCATAAAATTATGTGTCAGTTTTCTTAAACAGGTATAATGCTTCGTTTGCTATTTGACAATGTATTTTTTTTAATTGTTTCCATGCTTTGTAAGTTTGAAAAGAATTAAATAATTATGTTTTCTTTCGAAACATATCATTATCCTTAATCTAAAAATTAATTTTCTTAGCGTAGGCGGAAGGAGATTGTTTTTAGAACATTGCGGGGATAAGAGTTTCGCGAATTTCCAGTGAGTAGTTTGACATTCTTAACTGAAGTGCTTACGGTTCTTCTATAAATTAATTAAAAATTAATTACATTCTAATTAATTATACAAACTCTTTGATTTAAGGTTAAAAACTCTGTTGAAAATTATTGAATTGCGAATTTCAGTTACAGCAAACTCAGAAGTTTATATTTATTTAGGAAATATTATTTTACAATCTTGAGAACCAAAGTGTTAATTAACGCGACGAGCAAAAGATCTCGAAAACAGCATTTAAACACCCACGCCTGGAGCAACAAGAAAAATAGAAGGGAAAGAAGACTAGGTGTTAAAACTCTAATTAACTTTATAAATTACACACATATTTATGAAATATCACAGTACAAACGTTTAAAGTTGTACAAAGCGTTCACTCTTCTTTAGATACAAAATATTAATGCTTCCATGCAGGAGCCCAACCATGACCGAGTGGATGAGACACTCAAAATGGTAAACTGCTGAGGTGTGAAGGTACCGGATACAAGCTCGCCACGTGGAGAACGATCTAAAGGTTGGGGTTTTTGGTCGGGTTTCGCCATATATAACGAGAGAATGCTTAGAACCCCTTGAAAAGTCATCCGACCATGGTTCCGCCTATCCTAAGCCCTTCAGTAGCTTTTCCATAACAGCCTAAACAAACTTCCAAGGTCGTAAAGCGAGATAACACTAAAAAAATGTTCTCTCCCTCTCTTGTCTGCGTAAAAGTAAAATTTTTACAGATGAAGAAGAGTAGGTCCTCTGTATTATTACTGTGCTATTACTGTAGATACTGCACAATTTTTTTTTTATATACAAGATGGTTATTGCCCTTTTTTCAGCATTGGGAAAGGGTTGCGTCTCAAAGGGTTAAGCTAGTGTTTTACAATCCACCCAAGATCTATATTGTTTGTTTTAAAATTCTGAAAAATTCATAACCTTCACAGAAAATCTATTTTTAACTAGTGAAAGCCAGTGTCTTTTTCGAAAATGCATCCTTGAGAAGATTCCGGTGATAGCTGTTCCGGGAACCCTTTTTAAACCCTCTTCTCGTGACGAAACGAAACGAAAGTCCCAAATACGACGGCGTAATAAATGGTATTCAGTTAGCAAAAGAATTTAGAACGAGTCAATATTTCAAAAAGTTATATTCTGTCAACTTTCCAGGAGGGGTGGAAGAATGATGGTGCGGAGACTCAGAATGGAGAAGAAGAGGAAGACTGTGGAATACAGTCATCTTTTAAAAGTTTCGAGGCTCAGATATTTTATATTTTCCCTTAGTGTCTCCCTGTAAGCGTAACATCTCGATGGATCCTAGTAGGGGGGAGGTTGTAGAGACGAAAAACATATCTATCTTTACTATGCTAGCGAACTCCTAGACAGGCAGCGTCAGATCCTATAAATGTGCAAATGTTCCGTAGTGTTTCGTGAAATAATAGTGTGTGAAAATGTATTATAAGGTCTGTGTAGCTATACAAAATCTGCTACTGACATCACAATTGTTTGGCTATTAAAAAATAACGCGGGATTGTTACTAAATCTTAGGTGCCCATTCGATGCAGAATTTTATTGTCTTTAACCCATTTATGCCTAGCGTCCCTTTTTTGGGACGGCATTTTCGCTACACGCTTAAATCTGTTGAGTAAAATAATAATCAAACGTAGTATATTTTTACTCAATTATTGACTTCAAACAACCATTCTCCCGATTGAGTAAAATTGGCTCAATTAATCGACAAATATCAATGGAGCGAAAAATTCTCAATTTTTGAGCATTCTACAACAGCTCCATTTAGGCTAAATAATAATCAAAAATGAGGAGTGTCTGTCCGTTTTTGATTAATATAACTGTACTCCATTATGATTATTATTGAAGCTATAGAATGAGCGTTTTTGCAAAATCAGCCCTTTTTTAATTAACATATCTATACTCTATTAAGATTATTATTTTAAGCTAGAAAAAGGGTGTTTTATTAAAATTTGCTGTTTTTGATTAATATATTGAATGATTCGTTTTCTTCATTTTTTATTATCAGAGCTGTAATCTATTATTATAAGCCCGAGAAAATAAATTTTAAATCAAGGCAAATACATTACATATATCTTAATACACTATAAAAAAGTATTTTTTTAATAGATAGAATATAATTTCACTATAGTCTTTCGTTATAAAACGAATTCACAGTACAGTCAGAATACAGAAATGCAATCATGGTTAAACCAGCTGTGAGATTTAATTAAAGAAACAACCCAATTTATTGACATAAAAAAGGTAAAATACTACTTACTCACTTAGGGTGGAGATATCCTAACTTCATTTGTTTTACAACAGCTTTTTATAATCCAATCGTAAGAAACTATGTCATTAAAGCGAAATCTTTACCTAAAGCATCTCCTCCATATCTAGGCTGAATTTATTTCACAACTCTGAATATGAAAAAGATGCATTTGGTATTCGAATATAACATAAAATTATCAACAGCGAATACACACACAACTATGCCCGACTATGAACCGTTAGCCGTTGAACAGCGTGGGTCACGTGACAGAAATAGGATATATGGGTTGTGGGGGAGAAGAGACAGACAGAATACTCAAGTAGACAAGATTTTTGCGGAAAATGAGTTAAATAGAATATAGCGGATGGGGAGTTCTGGGGAGAATTGAGGCATTCACAAATTATTGTCTTGAATGAGTATTTTTTGGCGTAAAAGGATTTAAATCGGCCGATAAGAAATTTAATCAATAAATGAGTGTTAGTTTTAATCAATAGATTTAAGCGTGTATCAGTCGAAAACGTTATTTATTTTTCCTAGCCTTTATTCGCGAGTATTGAACCTCAATTCCACAAAATATTTTAATATGGCCAAGTAGGATGTTGACATTTCAATTTTTATACATAATGAGTTTAAATGAAATCATCCCTTGTTCAAAAAGTTGACATCAGAAATTTATCAATTACTGCTGGTGTTAGCAAAAATCGAAGAAAGTCGCAAAAATATCCAGGCACGAATGGGTTAAATATTTAACTGCTAAAGCTTTACTAGAAGCCACAGTTTCTAAGCTACTGGCTGAAAAAGATACGTTGATAAAATTTTCTATTATTTTATTTCTATTACAACTATATATGTTACAGGATTTATAAGTTTTTGAATATTGTTGACTGTGCTTACGCGGATTTGACGTGAAACGGTAAAGTAAAGCATATGGTTAGAACAAATATTGAGATCAAAGTGTTCCAAAAATAAATTTTGAAGATATGCTTGTTTTAAAAAGCAGTATGTAACTTATTTACAAAACTTTTGAAATTCATAATATGCCTTATTGTTGTGGACAGGTTTTATCACGAAATTATTGACTTTTCGCAATGTAGATCTGAATTACCTCGAGAATTCACCATAAAAGTGACAGTGATCATTAAATTAACTTCTGATCATTAAATTTAGTTAAAGTTTTGTTGAATTTAAAGAAAATGTAATTATTGGATGAAAGTAGAATAAATATTAGATTTCAGTTTCCTACCTCTATGCCTTTTAACTGATCCATATGAGGATTGGAGGCTAAGGGCTTGTACAACTCCACACCAATAATTAAGCGTAAGGTCTTGGGATCGATTCCCTCTCATATCCTAGTTGCTTAAATTTCTTTTCTCTGTACTAGTAAAAAAAAAATCATTGTATTGTCTACTTTACTCAACAGTTATCTGTAAGATTCGGGCATGTGTTCTTGAAATCAGGAACTCAAGTTCGATGACAAATATTCAAAATGCAACAACTGCTTGATATTTAAAATTTGCGAAACTTGCAATTTTAGAGTAAATATAACTTACAATGACTTACATTTACTTTAAATTAAACAAAACTTTAACTAAATTTAAATTTACATAAGTTCTACATTTGTATAATTCATTGGCCGCATTCGTAAACGCCAAACGAGTTGCACTCGTGCAACGAGTTTCCATCTAAAGTGTTCGTAACGGAAACTGAGTGCATTCAGTTTATAAACTAGAGCGTTCGTATACAAAACTGAGTGCTTTTAGTTTCAAACTAAATAAACTGAGTAAGGAGCATGTTCATCCAGTCTTGAGAGGAGATATTTGCCGCACGTTGTGGCTATGAAATGGCGTCCGTAGTTACGAAAAGTACGTTTTTATGAAAAGTACTTTACGTTTGCTGAACCTGCTGAAAACTGCAACGAAGATACAGAATTTTTCCAAGATAACAATTTTCTTGTATTTTTCAGTTTAGTAAATTCAAAATGTATATTTTTAGTGTTAATACTGAACTTGATTAAAACCGTTATTAGCGAAATTTGAACTTCTCTTGCTCAGTACTTTTGAAAAAATGCAAGTTGAAATTTCTAAATTTTGATCTGTACTCTTCAATTATGGACACCCTTTCTTTTAAAAATTCTGTTGATTTTATATTGAGTATGTTTTAAAAATTCTCTTCAGCAAAAATAAGAGACGTGAAATGTAAACAAACACGTCTCCTAGGCGACGAAACTAGATAAACGGAAGTTGTCCGTAAAGGCAAAAGAAACTGATAGCCACTGATAGCACTAAACACACGCATTCCAGTGTTGTTACGAAAACTCGTGGAACGAGTTTGTCGTTTACGAATGCACCCATTATTTCAAATACAATATATATGAATTTGGTGACCAGTGCACAAAATGAGAGAATAGAAGTCCGGAAAGTTAGCCACCATATTCAACCAGTCAATTCGCTACAAAAAACAGGATCGAACGTTTGGCTGCGGTTCTTATGGCTAGAACTGTAGACCTTCCGAGAAGCGAGAAGGTGTAGGAAACAAGAAGCAGTTTAGTTTAATTTTATTAAAATTTACATCTTTATCGCTGGGTGTATTTGTGAACATTCAACCAATGTCACTCGTGCAACTAGTTTTTGTTTTAAGTGTTCTTAAAATCCTAGATTCTAAGCCTAAAGCAGTTGATTGTCTTTTGTAAAGTCAACTGAGTACAGCTAATTGCAAACTGAATCAGCTGAGACAGGAGCCATTTGATACAGTTTTTGATAGTTTGTCTGCATTTCATCTTAGTACGCTATAGAAAACAAGTCCGCCGTATAAAAATTTTTATCTTTTTCAGTGGAACTCGTGCAACCAGTTTTAGTTTTAACCTCCCTTTTGGTGTAGTGGTTAACGAACCATTCTATCACGTCTTCGGTCCTTGTTGGGCATGGGTTGTTAACTTGTCCGTCCCTTCATAGGGAGTAACGTTAGCCGCCCAAACCAGTTGATCATCGTTCGAAAAATCAACTGAGTACAGTTAGTTAAAATCTAAATCGAATAAGACAGGATCGTTGTGGTAAACAAACGCACATCACCTAGGCAATAAAGCTGAATAAACTGAAGTCTTCCTTAATCTAGAAACAACCTAGGACCATTAATCACACCTACTCCTGTTTCTTAAAGGTTTTTGCACGAAAACTA
Source organism: Cheiracanthium punctorium (assembly GCA_038373885.1). NCBI lineage: Eukaryota > Metazoa > Arthropoda > Arachnida > Araneae > Cheiracanthiidae > Cheiracanthium > Cheiracanthium punctorium. The sequence goes on from JAWZYV010004369.1 coordinate 23,979, forward strand.
GTGGTTACGAGTTGATGATTTTAAGAACACAAGGGCCAGTGGTGGATTAATGCAAGTTTGTCGGGGTGTGTCGGTGGGGGCAGTTAGATAGAAGATTGACATATACATCCATTTTATGGAAGTAAAGCCCCACCGCCCCCCCCCTTTAATCCGCCCTTGACAAGGGCTGTTAGTATAAATAAAAGGATCTTTAATGCTGTCAATTTTGTTATTGAGATATGAACTTTTAATTTCTTAAAATAAAGTATTTTTATTAAGTAATTTTAATTGTATTATTGTAATTAATTTTAATTGTATTTTTATTAAGTAATTTATAAAGTAATTTTATTTCGTAAAATAAAGTATTTTTGTCGTCATGGATTGTTTACTTGAAGTCAATGCAGAGATTTCAAGTTAATATAATAATTCCTTAACTCAGATGTTACAAAATCTTGTACCTAAAGCATGTGAGTATCCTGTTTGTAATTTTTCTTATTATTCTTCTATAGGCTTTCTTCACAAAGATAACATTAGATACTTTGTGGCAACAGTGCTTTGTGTTAACACGAGTTAACGGTCATTGCGTGTGCCATGGTAAATTTGTTAAAAGTTTAGAAGATCCGCTAAGCGTCACTATTTCACTTATATTCCATTCGCTCTTTACAAAACGCTTCTTCCTCTGTGTCCGAGTGGCTAAGACGCTGAACACAGATCGATAGCTAGTGTGAAGTTCCAGGGTTCTGGTTTACCTAGCGGCAGTCAGGCTAAAGATCTTGAGTGTAGGGCTGTTTTCTCCAGATGTGAATACAAAATGTAACCCCTTAAAAAGTCCTCCGCCAAAGGCAAGGCCCCACTTCCCCTTACGCAAATAACTTTAGTGCATCCTTGAATTAATCGCAAAAACACACATACAAGGCGCTTCATAAATATTAAAAACATGACCAATAAAAGATCTCGGTAAATGTACATATCATTACTTTGCTTAATTATATGTCCAACCGATTTCCAAAGATTTTTCCTGGATTTCACTCCCTAAAATATAAACAATCAGAATTAAGTTTTCCAGAGTTTTCAAAGCTATTTCTCTCTTGAATGAGCGAACACATTTTTTATCCCACTCGTGAAATTTTCAAAGTCATTTTTCATAAGTATATATGTATAAAAATGCTTTTTTTTTCCCCTTCAAGATTTTAAGCTCTTCGAATTTCACAATGGAAGAGATAATTTATCATATTTCTTCCAGTTCTGTTCAGAAATCCTTCAATGAAGACGAATTTTTGCGAAAATATTTTTAACTCGTCCTTCAACTAAAGTCGTTGGTTCTCGCAAAAGGACCTCTCAAGGTTTATAAATATGTTCAAGCGCAAATGAAAGCTCTTTTTTTTAAAATAGTAAATTTGAAATATGCATAAGTTAAATTTTTAAAATAACTATTTTGATTGACACAAGCATTGCGGCTTTCTTTGTAAACCTTGAATTACGGGGAGGGGTTCAAAAGCCACGCGTCTTGAAAAGTGTACCAGACTGAACTACTAAGACTGCTCTTGCATATACTGGGGCCGTTCGATTAACCCTTTAACGCGCAGTGTTCCCGCTCTGGGAACACCCAACTCTGACGTTTTGACTGTCGCCAGTCACGAAGAACAAATTGGATTTCTATAAAAAATAGTTGCGGGTGACAGAGCTCCACGAGAATCCTTTACGTAAAAATATAGTCACGATTATTTTTAACAGCACTGACATCTGCTGAAAAATGGAAGAATGCGAGAACAGCTGGATAGATTGCCCAATGCTGAAAAAATGGCATTTTGACGCAGCTGGCTGTTCGCAGGCACAGCCAGCTGTCGTCAAAAAGAGTCTCTAGATCTGTGACACGCAATGAACGTTTCGATCGTCCGCCATCTTGCTGGTAGTTAAGTCGAGCGATGGCAACGGCTTCCATTTTTTCAGCATTAGAAAAGGGTTGCGCCTCAAAGGGTTAAAAGCCAGAGCGCTTCTGACTGGATGAGAGTAGACCAAACAGTTTGTTTGTTTGCCAGGAGAGGACAGCTCGCGTCACTGAATGTGTCGCTTAGAGCTACCTATACGTCCTCCCCGGAATTTCCCGCCACAATTTGGAACCTCATCAGAAGGTGGGGGACTTCTGAATATCGGCACCCCTCGGTCGGAAACTGCTAGCGACCACCGAGAGGACTTTCGGGCACCACGGATTGAGCGTACACTTACACCGCATGTACACGGTGGTCTTGAGTGGTACGCCGGTATCGAACCCACAACCTTCCGGTTACGAGTCCAACGCCTTAACCACTGGCAGCTGCGTAGGAAATCGGGTGTCTATACTTGATTTGAATTCCTGTTTTCACCTTATGGGTTTAGCATTAGAAAATGTGCGTCGCCAGCATCTTTTCGATCAAGGTCCGGTTTGGTCCAAAAGAAAAAAAGGCCAAAGTCTGGCCCACCCCGGTCCGACTTTTAGGAAAGTGAGGAGTCCCGGCCCGGTCCGTCACTAATTTTCATCTTTCTACGTAGACCCGAGCCCTGCCCGCGGCCCGTGTACAGGAGACTTCTAATTACAGCTACCGGACGCTCTTTTGAGCCATTTCTTGGTTGGTTGGTTTTTGGTTTTTTTTTTTTGGCACAAGCTCCAGACAGGACATACTTTGCCAGACAAAGAGTGAAGTCATATAAAGATGTGTTCAGGCAAAAGGTGTCACAAAAACCTAGTAAAAGCTAAAAACGTAAAGGCGAAAAAGGAGTCAAAATAAATTCAAAAAGTGCCAAAGTAGATAAAAGAAGTAAAACAAAGACATCTGGATGGGGGCTGCCATAAACATGCATATATGTAATGTATAAAAAGGTAATTTGGGTTTTACTAGTTTGGGTATTGGTCAAGCGGGTACTTTCACTGTAAGTTTTGCTTTCCAGTCATACTTGCCACGCGCGCTCTGGAGCTATGTTTTATTTATTTTGTTATTTGTCAGACATCAGGCCGTCGATTCTGAGCTCTTTAGATGTACACGTATCCCCACGCCCTTGTAGCCCCCGGATGCGGGTCATGTTGGTAAATGTGTGTGGTTCGATCAGAGATAAGAGAGAGGCGGAGTTATGTCTTCGCAAACCACGTGGTGTGGTAAGCGTAAATACTCCCGCACATCGAAAATCGAGGGACTTCTGCCACTGGAACTGCTTAATAAGTCCACGCTGATTCTTGTACCCGTCTCCCCTCCCCTCTTCTCATTCTAAATTGTAACTTAAATGTAATATTCAATAAACCATATTACCTGCCTTAACTCTGAAGCTTTACTTGAAATATCTGACGTCTCATATACATCCCATTACTGTTGATACAATATGTTTTCTGAAGTATCTCATCTCATTCTTGTGTTAATTCTTCCAATGTGCCAGTGGAAAACTACCGTATAACTTCTCACCGCTTGTGTTCCAACCTCCTTGGTTCCTACTAACCTTTTACAACATTCACAACGCCACCTAGCGGCTGGTCGTTTGCATTCTGCCCACACTTTCTATGGTGAAATTTGGTCGTGTAGATGCGTTCTATCAGGTTTAAACCACATTTTCATGCTCACCCTGTAAATATAAAATGAGCATTCACCCAAATTATACGCTCAGGTTTTTCAGTATAGTTTATTTCAAAACTTAATTTTTATTAATTTCATCCTCTGAGTTTGAATAAATTATGGACACATTCGTGAAAGAATGGTCCAATGCAAAGAACAGATAGAGGCGAGAACGTGATTAGAAATGAATAATTCCAAGACATTATCGATTAAACGTTCCATTCCTTATTCTTCATCATAAACATTTAACCCTTTAACGCGCAGTGTTCCCGCTCTGGGAACATCCAACTCTGACGTTTTGACTGTTGCCACTCACGAAGAATAAATTGGATTTCCATAAAAATAGTTGCGGGTGACATAGCTCCACGAGAATCCTTTACTTTATGAGCACGTCATTTCTCGTCAAAAAATGTCACGATTATTTTCCACAGCACTGACATGTGCTGAAAAATGGAAGAATGCGAGAACAGCTGGATGGATTGTCCAATGCTGAAAAAAAGGCAGCCGTTGCCATCGCTCGACTTAACGACCAGCAAGAGGGCGGACGATCGAAACGTTCATCGCGTGCCACACATCAAGAGACCCTTTTATGACGACAGCTGGCTGTGCCGGCACAGCTGCGATGGCAACGGCTGCCCTTTTTTCAGCATTGGGAAAGGGTTGCGCCTCAAAGGGTTAAAGAAATGTATTTGAAATAAATACATACGTAAGAAAAACTATCGATTAATTTGGATCAATATTTTCAGATAACTGAAATAGACTTTAAACATAGGATTTCATATGACGCTTTTTTCTCCCCTTTTAATCTTTCTGGTGATAAGAAAGAGGGAGTAAAGTTATTTCAGTTCATTTTGTAGTTTTCAAAAAGGTTTCCATTTGAAAATACTTTTGATAGCTTAGGTAATGAAGGTTTTTTATCAAAATGTAAAAAATATGCTTTAAATTTAATGCAGTGCAATCGAACGTGACGAGACAGCCTAAGAAATTCTTGGAATACTCTGAAATTCGTAAGTTTAAGATTTGAATAGTTACAAATTAACTGTACGATATAGTGTCTTGAACTTAAAAAATGAATAAATAAAATACATAAATTAATAAATAATATTTCAATTTTTCATCAACCAAACTTGAATAATTAAGTAAAATATTTCTTAGGAAATTTAAAGATTTTCTGCATAATTCAAAAATAAAATTACAGAATTATAAAGTGAAACATTTAAAAAAAATATATTTAAAAAATTGACACATTTTCAATGTTTGAAACTGATAGAATTTTAGGGCTGGTAAGATTAAGTAATTCTTTTACTTTATATCTTTATTTTTATGTCAGTACTTTGCCTAGCTAAAACTACTGAAACTAATAATACAAACTTGGCATGCACTTGAGTTTTTTAACATATATGTTAGATTCGACAACAATTTCCGAATTTCGTTACCTGTTAGGAGATGAGGAGTAAAAAGCGGTTTTTTTAACATTCCCTTCTTGATCGCAAAAAAAAAAAAAAAAAAACGCTATCCATAAAATTCTTTCTGTAATCTACAATACTCCCGAATATCTTTCAACCAATTTCGGATAATTTTTTATCTCGCCCTGTATATGAGATGGACGTGAAAAAAGCGGGGTAGTGATATTTTTTGAAGAGGAAAAAATCTATATGATTCTTGCCTTAACTCTTTATGATCCGACAAGACTAGAACATAAATCGTTAATAAACAACAAGCAGGGTCAGTAATTTCTAATAGTTTTATATTTCATTTAATATGAGGTGTATATCTATATAAATAAAATTAGACTTTTGTCTGTACATTTCTTGGAATTCAAAAATTTTGCGATTTCTATCCGTTTCAAGCACCCGGGAATCCGATGCGACCCTCAAAAAAAAGTTTGTCTGTCTGTCATTCTGTCCGTGACGCTTTTTTTGTTTAAGCGTCACGTAAAAACGATGAAATTTGGTGTCATGATAGGTGGTCACTCAACTTAAAACATAGGCGTCGAATTTTTAAAAAATCTTGATTAGATTTTCAGATTTTGCGAAAATCGTTTCAAACTGCGTAAATTTGTGTTCAAGCATCACGCAAAAACGACTGAAGCGAATGATATGAAATTGGGTGTCATGATAGGTGGTCACACAACTTAAAACATAGGCCTCCAATTTTTAAAAAATCTTGATTAGAATTTCAGATTTTGCGAAAATCGTTTCAAACTGCGTAAATTTGTGTTCAAGCATCACGCAAAAACGACTGAAGCGAATGATATGAAATTGGGTGTCATGATAGGTGGTCACTCAACTTAAAACATAGGCGTCCAATTTTTAAAAAATTCTGATTGGATTTTGAGATTTTGCGAAAATCGTTTCAAACTGCATAAATTTGTGTTCAAGCTTCACGCAAAAACGACTGAAGCGAATGATATGAAATTGGGTGTCATGATAGGTGGTCACTCAACTTAAAACATAGGCGTCCAATTTTTAAAAAATTCTAATTGGATTTTGAGATTTTGCGAAAATCCTTTCAAACTGTAAATTTGTGTTCGCACATTACGTAATAACTGTTGATGAAAATGATATTTGGTGAAATGATAGGTGGTCACTCACCTTAAACTATAAGCATCTAATTAAAAAAAATCCATCAGATTTCGAGATTTTGTGAAAATCGTTTAAAACTGAGTGAATCTTTGTTCCCGTATTACGTAATAACGACTAAAGCGATTGATATGAAATTTGGTCACACGATAGATGGTTGCTCAACATAAACTATAGGAGTCGAATTTTTTAAACATTTTTATTAGATTTTGAGATTTTGTGAAAATTCTCTCAAAATACGTTTATATTTCTTCAAACATCACGTAATAACGACTAATACGAATGATACGAAATTGAGTGATAGGATAGGTAGTTGGTAATCTTAATTTATAGGCGTTGAATTTTAAAAATATTTTGAGATTTTTCGAAAATCGTTTTAAAATGCTGAAAACTTGTTCCAGCATCACGAAATAAAGACTGCAGGGAATGAAACGAATTTGGGTGACATGATACGTTGTCACTCAACTTAAATTCTAGGCTTCAAATTTTTCAAAAATGTTGATTAAATTTTGAGATTTTGCGAAAATTATTTCAAAATGCGTAAATATTCGTTCGCGCATCACATAATTACGACTAAAGCGAATGAAATGATATTACTTAGTTACTCTCTAACCTGTAATATTTTAACAATACATGAAAATTATAACTTCGCTTTCTTTACTTTCTCAACATACTACATCCATTCTGTGTACTCCTACAATGCTGACGAAAGTTCTTGCTTTTTGGAAATTTTCATTCACTAACTCGTCGAGGACGGGTACTTCAGCTAGTAATACATAAAGCCACTCCTTAATATTTCTAAGAGAACATAAAAAGTTTTATAGTTATTTTTCGTAAAATAAATTAATTTCGGACTGACAGGATTTGAGTATAACACTATGTTTTATGAATCCTATGTTTAGGTCCTACTTGTTTGTAAATGAAAGTTTGTTGGAAATTAATTTGTTTGAATTTTACCGAAAAAACAAACAAAAACGAGACGAGAAAATAACGCCATCTCACCTTGCTACATCCCCGAGTAGACGTCTCGTTAAATCTAAACAATGTCTTAATATATGTGAATTAAAGACTTTCACAATTCTGTTCTTCATATCCATACTAGATATTTTTCAGTGATTAATTGTGCAAGCGAGAATCGGTGTCACGCGATCGCATAAGACCACTATCCTCTCACTGGTACATCTCTTCTGTAACTAAGGGCAGAATGTATATGGTTAATTATTCTCCCTTTACGAAAATTCGTCTCGAGCAGGAAACAGATTAGATAGACAGTTTTGAATGAGGGCTACCCGATGGAAATTCGTAATAGTAACGAGATGTAAATAACGGGATTATAATAAAACTTTAAGTTAATTACGCCGTGTTTATCCCTATCCTTTCCAATGAATTCAGTTACATTTCACGCATTTCTATCGAAGCCTCTGCAAAACGTTGGAGTATGGGTGGCTGATGTTTCAGAGCATTTCTGGTACAATTACGTTATCATAGAGAAAACTGTTCTGGCAGTGACGTTGAATTGGATGCTGCTGTTTTAACCCTTTGAGGCGCAACCCTTTCCCAATGCTGAAAAAAGAGCAGCCGTTGCCATCGCTCGACTTAACGAACAGCAAGAGGGCGGACGATCGAAACGTTCGTCGCGTGCCACAGACCTAGAGACCCTTTTTTGTCGACAGCTGGTTGTGCCGCACAGCCAGATGTCGTCAAAAAAGGGTATCTTAGATCTGTGGCACGCGATGAACATTTCGATCGTCCGCCCTCTTGCTGGTCGTTAAGTCGAGCGATGGCAACGACTGCCCTTTTTTTCAGCATGGGACAATCTATCCAGATGTTCTCGCATTCTTCCATTTTACAGCAAATGTCAGTGATCTTAAAAATGATTGTGACCATTTTTTTTACGGGAAAGGACGTGCTAAAAAGTAAAGGATTCTCCTACAGCTATGTCACCCGCAACTATTTTTATAGAAATCCAATCCATTCTTCGCGACTGGCAACAGCCAAAACGTCAGAGTTTGGTGTTCCCAGAGCGGGAACACTGCGCGTTAAAGGGTTAAGACAACAGATAGATAATATCGATAAAATTGGTAACAAAATTTATAGAATAAGATACATAAAAATATTCATAGCAAGATGATCGTTTGGAGGGAGGGGGGGGATAAAGGGGTCCCCCCCCTTCTTCAGTTGCAAAAAAATGTTTTGACATCCACACACGCAGAAAGATTGCAGTTTAAATCTTGCTGAGTATTCCAGTAAATTAGCAGCGTTTTTTTTTTTTTCGTATGTCCAGATCAAAGGCCTACGATAGGCTTGACCGCTACGGAGGTTTCAGATGTTGGTCATTCCATTATGCGTTGTCGCCTATTAGGCAAACCAGCGTTTACCCCTGTGAGTGTTTTCCTAATTTTGAATCCATTCCAGAGATGAGAGATCCAGCACCTGGTGTCATGCAGTTCATTACATGTTTTAATTAATTTATGTCTTGCTTTCCTATTGTAAATTTTAATATATTCTATTTTAAAAGAGTTATTTTTTGCTGTGCCGATTGGTACAGTAATTTTATTGAGCCGAAGGTGTCTGTTTTGCTCTAAAAATAACTTTCTCTGCCCGACGTTTCCATGTCCGTTATATAAATTACTTAGCTTCTGATTAAGAATATCTTATTTTCGATCATTTGCTTATGAACTTATAAGGTAAGGAAACCTAATTAAAAAAAAATAATGGCTTTCATCTTGGATTACAATAGTTGTTATATTATTTGTTCTATCCTTTTGGCTCATCTGCCTTCAAAAATTATTTCTATTTGATATTAATACTGGACATTGGAGTCAATCGTAAACGGAAGTGTTGTTGGTGTTTTATTTGGCGTCCATTGAATGCTCCTACTTCGGTTCTCGCCAATTTGGCCTCCTGGCCAACTCGCGTTTTCTTAGGGACTTCAATTTTGGATACTGATCTAAAAGGACGCTATTTTCTGCCTATTTCCTGGCTGCCAGCCACACGCTTAAATCTATTGAGTAAAATAATACGGTAATAATTGAGTAAAATAAACGGAGTATATTTTTACTCAGTTTTTAACTTCAAACAGCCATTCTCCCGATTGAGTAAAATTTGCTCAATTCTTCGACAAAAATCAATGGAGCGAAAAATTCTCAATTTTTGAGCATTCTACAACAGCTCCATTTAGGCTAAATAATAATCAAAAATGAGGAGTGTCTGTCCGTTTTTGATTAATATAACTGTACTCAATTATGATTATTATTTAAGCTATAGAATGAGCGTTTTTGCAAAATAAGCCCTTTTTTAATTAACACATCTGTACTCAATTAAGATTATTATTTTAAGCTAGAAAAAGGGTGTTTTATTAAAATTTGCTGTTTTTGATTAATATATTAAATGATTCGTTTTCTTCATTTTTATTATCAGAGCTGTAATCTATTATTATAAGCCGAGAAAATAAATTTTAAATCAAGGCAAATACATTACATATATCTTAATACACTATAAAAAAGTATTTTTTTAATAAATAGAATATAATTTCACTATAGTCTCTCGTTATAAAACGAATTCACAGTACAGTCAGAATACAGAAATGCAATCATGGTTAAACCAGCTGTGAGATTTAATTAAAGAAGCAACCCAATTTATTGACATGAAAAAGGTAAAATACTACTTACTCACTTTGGGTGGAGATATCATAACTTCATTTGTTTTACAACAGCTTTTTATAATCCAATCGTAAGAAACTATGTCATTAAAGCGAAATCTTTACCTAAAGCATCTCCTCCATATCTAGGCTGAATTTATTTCACAACTCTGAATATGAAAAAGATGCATTTGGTATTCGGATATAACATAAAATTATCAACAGCGAATACACACACAACTATGCCCGACTATGAACCGTTAGCCGTTGAACAGCGTGGGTCACGTGACATGTAATAGGATATGGGTCGTGGGGGAGAAGACAGAGACAGAATACTCAAGTAGACAAGATTTTGCGGAAAATGAGTTAAATAGAATATAGCGGATGGGGAGTGCTGGGGCGAATTGAGGCATTCACAAATTATTGTCTTGAATGAGTATTTTTTGGCGTAAAAGGATTTAAATCGGCCGATAAGAAATTGAATCAATAAATGAGTGTTAGTTTTAATCAATAGATTTAAGCGTGCACCATTAAGTGTCAATAGTTAATTAATAATAGTTTTGCTTTTAATAATAAAGCCATTATTTTGTCTCCTCAATTGATCCGTGCCTAGTTATTTCGATGCTGTATACTTCAACTACTTATTACGATCACACCGAAGTAATTTAATAGTTTAACTCTACCGCAACCATAAATATAAATTACTATTGGTACGTAATGATGCCGTGCCGGCAGGGTCAGAGGCAGTAAATAACGTCATTTTACATCAGTATCCAAAAAAGACGGGAGTTGTTCAGGTGGCCAAATTGGCGAGAACCGAGGTAGGAGCATTAAACGGACGCCAAATAAAACTCCAGCAACACTTCCTCTTAACGATTGACCTCATAGTGAATTAGCGATATCAAATAGAACGAATTTTAAAAGGCACACGCGTCAAAAAGATGAAACAAATAATATAACAGCTAATCATAAATGAAAGACAATACTTTTTTTATCAGATTTCCTTACCTTATAAGGTCATAAGAAAACAATCGAAATGGAAACACTCTTAATCGGAAATAAAAGCTAGGTAATTTATATAACCCTTTGAGGTGCAACCCTTTCCCAATGCCGAAAAAAGGGCAGCTGTTGCCATCGCTCGACTTAACTATCAGCAAGATGGCGGACGATCGAAACGTTCATCGCGTGCCACAGATCTAGAGACCCTTTTTTGACGACAGCTGGCTGTGCCCGGCACAGCCAGTCTATCTAGCTTTTCTATAGCCTAGTCTATCTAGCTGTTCTATAGCTGTTCTATAGGTGTTCTATCTAGCTGTATCTAGCCAGGCAATCTATCCAGCTGTTCTTCGCATTCTTCCATTTTTCAGCAGATGTCAGTGTTGTTAAAAAGAATCGTGACCATTTTTTTACGGGAAATGACGTACTAAAAAGTAAAGGATCCTCATGGAGCTATGTCACCCGCAACTATTTTTATAGAAATCCAATCTATTCTTTGTGACTGGCAGCAGTCAAAACGTCAGAGTTGGGTGTTCCCAGAGCGGGATCACTGCGCCTTAAAGGGTTAACGGATGTGGGAATGTTGGGCAGATGAGTTATTTTTAGAAAAAGACAAACGCCTTCGGATAAATAAAATTATTGCAGCAACCGGCACAGCAAAAAAATATCTCTTTTAAAAACAGAAGCAATAAGGGGAAAATTTAGATAATTAAAAATGCTGAAATATATACAATTTACAAAAGAAAAGCAAGACGCAATTAAAATATGTGATGGCACCTGGATTGGCAACCCCAGAGGTATCGTTTGAACTTGGAGATCTTTGAAGCCATGAGAATATTTTAGGTGCCACCAACTCAATTTAGCGGTCAGGGTTCCACAGAAGTCCAGCCGAAAGAGGTTTCCACGTTCCCAAGCACTGGTCAAGCTGGTGTTGCTTCATTTTACGTGTTCTTATGGGAACGAATATTAGCAATTAGGCCATCGAGCGAGAATTAGCAACAAAAGAGCCGTAAAATTATTAGTCCACACTAAATGTCATGTTCATATGTATGGATGATTTTTACAATTCCAAAATGAGTTAAAATAAACACGTCATAATATTAATAATAAATAATCACAGAAAAAACACTCAAAATAGTGGTGTTAAAAGATAAAATAAATAGAAACTTTGTGTAAAAAACACACATAAAATGATACTTATAACAAGATACGATGGTTTCGACTGAAAATTTATTCAGTCTTCATCAGTCATAACCCGTCGTCTCGCAAAACAGTGGGAATTGAAAAAGATAAACACAATTTAACACGAATGAAACAAAAGATAAATACAATATTTTTTTTGAAAAAGATTTAAAAAAAATGTTGTGCTTTTTTTGGTTTTATTTACGTTTATCTTTCTCAGTTCCCACTGTTTATGAGACGAAGGGTTATGACTAATGAAGACTGAATAAATTTTCAGTCGAAGGGATGGTATCCTGTTATAAGTATCCTTTTATGTATGTTTTTTACGGAAAGTTTTTATTTATTTTAATAAATAATCACTTTAAAATATTGTCTTTATTGCAGTAAATCCATTTGAATAAACTAAGAGGCGCATTATTTGACAGGCGTTTTAACGCATATTTATATACAGTAGATTATCAATATTGAGTACTGTAAATATCCAAAAAACCATTCGAGTGAAGTAATCAAAAAATTTTTTTTAGATGACAGACGATGCTTAAAAGGAAACCCCATAACAGTTTCATAGCAATATACAGGGTGTCTCAAAAACACTGACTTTTTTGACTTGGCTTTTATTCCTTAAATATTGGTCATAGGCTTATACAATAAATTACACAGTTACTTATTAAAAGTGTAAAAATTACATATATGAATGCAATTGATCATAACTGAGTGCAGCACCCACTAGATAGTATTATTCCTTTCCTAACAAATTTCATTTCTAACGAGGTAACTTATCCAGCAAACACAGTCCTATCTGTTAAGTGACGGACCAGCACTGGTTATGACGGTTAGGCGTCGGCATTTGCCCGTGCAGTAACGTCCAGTTAAATCTAAACAATGTGTAAATTCATGCGAAATTTAAAATTATATTTTTCATACGCTCGGGCAGGTAAAACGTTCAATTCTGGATTATCCCGAGTGTAGCTCGGGCAGGTAAAACGTTCAATTCTGGATTATCCCGAGTGTAGCTCGGGCAGTAGGAATTTTTTTTTTTCACGCAATTTTTCCCGAATAATTTCGTTTTGCTTTCAAACACCTTTATTTACTTTTCTGACCACTAGATGGTAGCAATATACACGGTTTAGGAAATCTTTTATGAGAATAGTATTACTAAGTTTTTAAAATATAAAAATACGCATGAAAAAATTGACATTTTTTGAGCCTCCATCTCGAAAAATATTGAACCGGCAGGGGGTTAGCTGTACTTCCTTTATGAAAATTCGTCTAGGGCAGGGAACAGATTACAGTCAGCTTTGAGTTAAGGCTACACGATGCAATTAGTGGTAGTAGTGAGATGTAAGTAAAGGGATTGTAATAAAACAATATGATAATTACGTCGAGCTTATTCTCATGCTTTCCGATGAATTCAATAGCATTTTACGTATTTCCATCAAAAACTCTGTAAAATGTTGCAATATGGGTGACCTTTTAGAGTGCTTCTACAGTGAAACCTGTTTTTAAAGACCACCACTGGGACCAAGAAAATGTGGTCTTTAAGGAGGGTCGGTCTTTGAATTCAGGTAATACGATACATTTTGACAAAATTTTAAGCGTACTTAATTTTATCAATAGAATTGGAATTTATTTGATAATTACCTGATTATCACTGAGATGGCTTTTATATAGATATAATTAATAAAAAGTATCTATGTATTTATTTTTTTATAAAATGTAGAAAAAGACAGTGAAACTTTATACATTTTAATAAATAAAATGAGAATATGTTTAAATTTAAAAAAAAATGAAAAATATAATAAAATTTTGCTTTACATGGTAGGTACTTTTTTATTTTTTAAAATATTATGTAATAACAGATTGCACGGAATAATTAAGCAAGGTGTTAAAGCCTTCTTTTGTTTCATTGAAAGTGATTGAAGTTTTTTGTGATGTGTCTTCATCAGAAGATGATATATTTTCACTGCAAACAGTTTGTTCATTCTTATTTTCAGATTCCGTCACTGATGTACTAAATTGTTCACGAATAGCGTATTCTTTAGTGACACTACACAAAAAGTTGTAATCACAACCATATAATTCATGGGCTAAATTATCATGATTATGGACATTATTTTCTACGATGGAATTATGGAAATCATTATCCATCTCATCTTCAGGGAATACAGTGAACGATTCACTGTTATGTTTAAATGCATAAAATTCTATTTTCAATAAATATCCTCCAAGAAGCAGTAACACAAGTAACTGCGTGCATCCCGCTATTTCGTACAGTGACTCCACGGATTATTTAGTGACTGGAAGCTGTGTTACAACTCAACTAAACCAGGCCCGGACTGGGAGGGTAGGAGCCCGCCCGTCTCAAAGAGAAGGGGGGGGTTATTGTGTAACCGATAAATAATAAACTTTTGGGGTATGGGGGAGGCACGGTGTTATTATTCATTAATTATGATTGACAATTAATGCATTAATAAAATATTGATATATTAATTAATATGCATCATTCATATTAATGAATCCCTTGTTCATTCGAGAACCCTCTCTCAAAAAAGTTTGAGAACTACTTTTAAAATGAAGTGTTATGAAGCCTGCTGGGGCGCAATTGCAGCTGCAAAAGATTTTGTATGTCAAACTTCATTCAAGTGCTACCAGTATAGCACTTTTTTCTGTCAGGGAGAGCACTTTTTTCTGTCAGGGAGGGCCCACCCGTCTGCAGACAGTCGGACACCCTGGCCAGTCCGGGCCTGAACTAAACAAGTGTCAACTTTCGTTTTTATCATACCGTGCGCTTTCTGATCATCCGAACAACGAACTTGCTCAAATAGAGGTAAATAAGAATTTTTTTAAGAATTTGCGGTCGTTAAAATAGGATTTTAAATAAATTTGTTTCTTATACATAGCGGTCGTTGGTCGCGTCAGGCAGGCGGTCGTTCAATAAGGAAAATAAACCGTTATTTATAATTATATGGTACTCGGGACCGCTAAGACATGGTCGCCAAGACCAGGTGGTCGTTAAATACGGGGGTCGTTCAACACAGGTTTTACTGTAGTGGATAGTTAAAAGTAAAACCTCTACTTAAAAAACAGAGAAATATTATTTTCTACAAAATTACAGAAAGACTTTTTATACAAGAACATATAAAAATGACTCCACATGCTATGAATTATGGGAAAAAAATCTAGATCGATATATTTAGCATAACATACAAGATTCATTTCAATTTCCGAATAAATTTGTCACATTTGATAGAGTTAATTTTTAGGATCAAAAGAACTTAAATTCTTAATTTTGTTTCACTTCCCGCTTAGTGAATGAAGTTGAAAAAGAAAAAAAAAATCTATCTAATAAAGTGTACATTAAACTAATGTGTTTAACCAGTAATGTCTGTAACGGCAACTGCAGCTGTTACGAAAACCATGACACAAGCAAAAGTGACAAATGACCGCATTAATGCGTCAGTTTCCCCTTCCCCTATTACCACAGCTGCAGTTTGTTCAGTTTGTTTTCCTGCAAAGATATTAATTTTTGTTTCTAAAAAGATATTCTTTTTTTTTGGAAATTTTTCTTTTTATCCCTGGAAATTCAGTTATAGGTGGCCTCAACTTAACTCGTTAGAAGAGAAATTTGTTAGGAAAGGAATAACGCTAATTCGTGGATTCTGCGCTCATTTATGATCAACTAATAGAAATGGGGATTTATGAATATGGCGGAGTGTACTGGACTCCGAAATTAAGTAACGAACACTGAACTGTAATAAATGAAGATATGCTCGGTTTGTTATAAAAGACTAGCACAGATATATGCATAATATTACTGCCGGAGAACGCATACATTATACCTGAAGTCCCTTGACACACTCTTAACTTCGGAATGGCTGCTGCTATATTCATAAAATAGGTATCTAAAAGTAAAGTAGCCATGGGCTACTGGATAAAACCGCCTACTGCACCACCTAGTGCAAAACTTTAGCATTCGTAACTCGAAAACTGAAGAGATGGTATAAAAGAATGCTTTGCAATGCTTTAGAGGAGCTTTGATTTAGTACTACTGTGAAAGTAGCCATTAGTTACTGAATGAAACCGCCTACGGCGCTTTAGCGGAAAACTTTAGCATTCCTAACTCGAAATCACAAAGATGTAGAAAAAAAGAATGATTTACAAAATTGTAGAGCATCATCGATTTAGTACGAAAGAACACGTGTGTACATTTATGAGAGGAATAGAAGGTTTGAAGTGTGATTTTTTTTTTCTGGGATTGAAAGTTTATCCCGCGTATTTCATTAATGAAGTCTAATTTATATATACAGGGTGTCCCACAAACATTGGCCCTGTTTTCATAGTTTGATCATAGACATATACAGTAAATTACAGAAACTTGTGGTATCCATTAAAACTTTCAGGTGGGTAAACCTAAATAAACGTAAAATTCAAATTTTTGTAAAGAATCGTAGAAAAATCCAAGTTAGTAAAATGTGTCCCATACATTAATTAGGTTATGCGCAAAATTTCAACCTTATAGCGCAAAAGGTCTCTTAGATAGTTTTGAGCAATGTTTTTTAGGGAATACACGATACCAATAATAGAAAAATTATTATGTATTTGCACATTCATTATTTCCTTGTTTAATTTGTGTACGCAATCTTCCGATGTGATTCCGATGTAAAAATTTGTTTAAATCCAAATATATTTATTTTCTTACGTGAGTAAATGAATAGAAAATTTATTTATTTATTCCTTTAAGGCATTTTATACTGGTCGTACCAAAAACAACCACCTGAGCTCTTATTTTTTAAATATTAATCATGAATACATACAATAATTACAAAATTATGCAAGAAATGGCCCAAAATTTCGATGTATAGTACCTAAATTTTCCTTTTACCTAATATTTCCCCTCTAAAAAGGGGAAGAAATGACTAACATCCATCGAAAACAGTCAGAATGCTCAATTTTCAAAATTAAAAACATATTAATAACTTTTATTACAGTTTTTTAATTAATACGCCTTTAAGAGTGTAAAGAAATGTTAACGAGCATCAGGACCAATATTTGCTTAATATCGATATATAATAACATTTTTTAAATTAAACTTTTCCTCGGAAATTTAAAAAAAAATATTTACTTAGCTTAAAGAATGAAAATTAACAAACATTTCTAGGAAACGAGCAGTTTTGAAATTGGGTCCTCAAAAATACAGTAATTATTAGTTTTAATGTTCATAACTGCTGCTGCATCTTCTTTCGGGGAAATTTTGAAGATGCTTTTCTTTAAGGGGACATAATACCCAGAAAAATAATTCTTCTAACCGGTTGCTTCACTAATGTGCCCGCCAGCTGCATCTAAAGATACTAGAGGAGATGGCGCTCGCAGCCAGAGAACAAAGAAAAAAAAAAAAAAAAAGCCCAGTTCATTGTCAGAGAAAAGCATTCTTGAAAAATATTCTTGATAATGAATTATTTAATCCTGTCGAGAGAATTCATTTCTTCCCTGACAGTATTCTGAATTTATTTTGCATGCCAACATTCTAAATTTATCTTTCATGAGGTGTTATACTCACTCCGTACAGAGCCAAAGGCTTCGTCCTAGCTTCTAAATATTATTAAATGGAAGAATAGCTTTGTAGTGGGCAAGGGTGCATGCAGAGGCGTACAGTTATTTTTGAAGCCCTTAGGAATAAATTACTTAATAAATTTAGGTAACAGTAATCAATACTTAATAATTGGTTTTTGAAAGAAAAATAGATAAATAAATAAATAAAGCGCACCTTTTTTACAAATAACTGAAAACTGGTATAATTAATCATTGTTTTGGAATAAAGAAGAAATAAAACACGTAATTCGTTCCGTTCTAGTTACATTGCTTTTTGTTACTACAAGTCTTTTCTTGAATTCAATTCTATATTAAAAGTGAATGAAATAAATTTTAAAGCATACTTTCAAAAAATTATATTTTCAATTTAATTTCTATTAGTAAAACTATGTAGTTGCATAGGATTCGCACATCTGCGAACCCTACCTATTGCACATGCAAGCAAAGAATACTTATAAGGAGATAAAATACAATAAATGGTAAATCGAGTTTTCTAATTTGTTAACTTTTTGCAGTTCTAAACTTATAAAATTGTATAGCTCTATTTTTAATGTGAACTTAACGCAATTAAATAATTGAAGCAACAATCATTTTGTTTCAATGAAACTTTTAAAAGCAAGTCTCCGAACAGTTTCATTTTATATGCATCCCCACAATGGATTTTTTCATGCACCTAAAAATTCACTCAAAAAATGTATCTATTCTAGAAAATCAGTTTCAAAGAATCAACATTATTTGTGTATAGCTCTGAGTGAAGCACAAATTAAGAAATTTTAAAATAAAAGCTGACACAAATGCTGATTTTTTGCAAAAATATTTAATTAGTTTTATTTCTGAACCATGTTATTCTTTGCTTAAACGGTTTCTTTTTTCTATAACGAAACTGTCTCAATATACGTATATACCTGAATACGTGGATACCTGAGCAAATTTAAGAAGATGCTGTTTTTTCAGTATTTACTTAGAAAATTATAGTTCAGGAGCCTGATATTTAAAATATTCGTGTAGCTGTTAATAATCACTTCGGAAAAAAGTGCCGAAACAACAGTGCATTTTCCAACCACTGTTTCGTCAGAAACTAATGTATTTTTCTTCGAAAACAAAAGACTAAAATGGATAGTTATAAAAATTCTATTTTATTTCGCGGATGACATTTTATGAAACGTGGTTAAGAAATTAGATGGTCACTTCAATACTTTTCCCAAAGCGATTATTACCGGGTACGTTAAAACAGCGTTTTTGACCCCAGATGGCTATGTGATTACGATTCCTTATTGTGTGCCCTATCACCCCTTAAAGTTTTGCCCAAGAGTTTAGATTCACCCTGTACATGCGTATCTGTTGTGCAACCACTCGTTACATTTTATAATGTAAAAGGACAAACAAACAAACAAAATATCAGTAAGAGTTAGTTGCACATCCGAGATTTTCACTTTTCTTCTATGCAGTTTTGAACTAGAAGATTGTTTTTATATTACTGATAAAATTTTTCTGTCATTTCTTAGAAACAAAATCTATGTAGATCAAAATTAAAAGGAAAAAATATATAGACGAACAAAAATCCTGGAATCTTAACTTTTAAAGAAGTACCTTAACTATGAGTGAATCCCGTTACTATGTCCGAAACTTAAACTTTACACGTCCTAAAAATAAGAGATTTAGCTTTTTTATTATCTTCCATTCTCCTAAAAATACGCACTTCTTTCAAAGGAAACATTTTCCGTTGTGTGAAAACCTAGCTACTTGCTTTTGTTTTATTTTGTTTTGTCTTCGTAGCTATTGTTTCTAGTGGAGAATGAACTTCAGCTTCTCACTCATTTTTATTGACCAGATATATTTTTGTTGATATAAAAATGATCTCGCATTTCGTATGTTTTCCTTTTTCTTTTCTTTAATTTACGGTTTTTCGTTGGGAGGAAGAACTTGTATCGTTTTTAAGAGTGACAGTGCGCAGCTTCGTTTCGCTGTATTTTTATATTTAGAGCTATAGTGCTGTTAATTTCAATCCCCAAACATCTGGCATTCTTTATGAGCATTTTTAACTCTGTTCAATGGAGTTTAAGCGTGCTTTTGAATTCCGTTGCCTGTCTGTCAACATTTTTTCTTAAATTTTGTATATTGGCATTGATTGCTTTTGAACTCGTACACAGGGTGGTTATAAAAAAAAATAGTAAGGGAATGCGAATAAAGTCTGCGGTAAAACAATAGAAAATAATTAGTCAGGGTAATTCCGGGAACAGGGGTCAGTCGTACTAGTCAGGGTAATTCCGGGATTTTTTTTAATTCACGTAAAAATCCCAGGGTGCACGAACAATAAAGTAAATCATGATAGGTGATTTTATGCAGAGTATATAGCATGTGTACCACGCCAAAAATACATAAAAAGATGAATAATATTTTTTTGCCAAATTTTTCTGAAACACTGCATTGTGGGTGAGATGCCGTCCCTCATGTGCGGGAGTTATGCCACGCTTATCATAAGAACTTAATGAGATAATAAATAAAAAATATTAAAATAAATATTCATATCTGGACTATGGTTATGTATATAATCACAAAAAGAAACTACATGAGTACAAAGAGACAATATTAGTCTGCGATTTTGTTAACTACTAAAGTGAAATACTTTTTTCTAAATTGAATTTTAGCTGCTATTTCATCAACAATGTAACATTAGCGTATTGTAGAGTGGGAAGAAAGAGTAAAACAGTATTTGCATTTTTTTATTTGTTTTAACACCGTTTACTTCTTTTTTTTTAATGTGCGCGTTTCTGATAAAATATGTAAACAAATTAACAATTTATTAAGTTTTTGAGTCAAAAACAATATTTCATTTAACGCAGAACTTTAAAATGCAAAATTATTACAATTACAATTAACGACTAACAACATGCCAAACTTGGTGAGTCTGCAAAAGAAAGGTGAAAAGGATAATAAAATTTAGTTTAATCCAGAAAATATACTCCAGTAACATAAATTAAGTAATATAAAAACTAAGGCAAGGGGAGCTAAATAAAAATGTTACTAAAAGTGGTATCCTGTACAAGAGAAACTGCGGCATGTATGCCGAAAGTGGTGGGGCATGTATCCCATTTTGTACGGTACACACGTAACACATCACAGTTGCCTGTCTACGCAGCGGGATGCAACCATGCATGCAGTTCTCTTTACAGGTGATACACTTAGTTTCGCAACATGTTTAAAAGTTTGGATAGTGGAATCATCCACTTATCTCAGAATAAGTATTGATAAAATATTGAACTTTACCCCTCCATAGATATCCAAGAAATGAATGCAATAATCAATGAACAAATCACCTCCAACATTAATAATAGCTCTACTTCCACTACATTAAATAGCGCACTTAATCTTGTCCTTCACAACTCATATTTTCAATTTAATCATAATTTCTACAAACAAAAGAAAGGCGTACCTATGGGATCGCCGATATCAGGTGTCATAGCAGACTGGAAAATGCGGCTAGTGGAGAGGGCCATATTTGATAAATTATCCAACCACATAAAAACTTGGCTTCAATACGTAGATGACATCTTTGCAATAGTGAACAAAAATGAAACTGAAAATATCCTCAAAGAAATCAACTCAATAGACAATAACATACAATTCACCATAGAAATAGAGGAAAATGCCACTAATAACTACCTAGATGTCAAAATCAATAGAGATTTGATGAATAATATTAATACTACAGATTTTAGAAAAGCCACCAATAATAACGAAATAGTTCATTTTAATTCAAAACTCCATACAAATTTAAAATAGCCGCCATACGATCCTATATTAATCGCGCAATTACAGTATGCTCAAACGAAACACTCCTCAATGAAGAACTCCAGTTTATCAAAACCCAATGTAAAAACGCAGGGTACCCAAATTCAATAGTAAAAAACCTTTATAAAAAGAGAATCAAAAAACTGGAACAAATTAATAACTATCAAAATCCGAAACTCAAATTTACCAATGCCATTCCCTACTGCAGGGGAGCCTCCCTAAAAATCACAAATGAAGCCGCAAAGAAAAATATCAAAATACCCATAAAACCCAATCAAAATATTTTCAAACGCATTCGCAGTGATAAAGATAATATCAATCCTGATGAAACCGCCGGTATTTATAAACTAAGCTTAACAGACAATAGTACCAATAAACAGGGCTACTATATTGGCATGACAAAACGAAAAATCAAAGACCGAAAAAAGGAACATCAAACTGACATTAAATTCAATAAAACCACTACTGCCCTCGCAAAAATAGCCCAGGAACACCCCATAGAAATCAACTTTAACAATAGCCAAAAACTCGCCAATTACAAAAACAGTCATTATGCCCTAAATATGGAAGTCCTACAGATTATAACCACAGATGGCGCTGTGAATGATATGACGCATGCGCAGATCGATCCTGGGTGGAACGCCCTGCTGAGGAAGAGAGCTGGCCATTTGGAAACAAGACCTATGCTGAAGAAGGTGGTGGCCGCCACCGACAGTGCTACATACGGATTTTAATGTGATTTTACCTGTTTTTAAAGTATTGAATAATTATAGATAAAGCACTGAAAGGGATTCAAGCTACACACTAGTTAAGGAAATCTCACTGCACACCTATACTGCGTGCGTGACGGCTATCTATCGACAATTACAAGAAATACAGGGGGTGCGGCATCTGTCCCACATGCGGCGACACCTCCAGTATTACCCTATTAGTACTGCAAAGTATGCATTCAAAATAGGCATTATTTAAAACAACAGAGCTCTCATAGTATTGAAAAAGTGTAGGGAAGGCTGTAGTGAAAAAATTTCAAATTTTTCCAACGACCAACCCCTTTTCTTCTCTGAAAATTTATCAGCGCATTAAAAAATAGCAGGTGGAGTTGGAGCGATGTGTATGCCAAAAATTGTAGGCGTAAATAAAGCATTTGCATAAAAATAGCATTGTAACTAGCCGATGACAGAAAGCAGATAAAAAATCTTCACACAATTTGCATAATTCACTTGCAAAAACACTACAAATTTTTAATCTAACAGTCGGGAACATCGAAACTTCAAACTCCAATTAAAAACTAATTCCCTCTCCCCTCTTGTGCTGTCATTGGTTCTTTACATTGTTCTGTGCAACTGTTTTAAGCCGGCAATTTTTATGCGCATGCACAGTTCCAATTGCACGTAAGTTTAGTGCCAATTATGCAGGTGCGGATATTACACAGTGTTAGCAAACAGCATAACTATGTACAAAAAAGGGGGGATGCAATTGTTTATATGTATATTTCCTGTACAAAAAATAAGTTGCATCAGTTTATTAATTATTACTGGTAAAGCACCATTATAAGTAAAATATCAAATGGTAAGCAGGTTGCATAAGTAGCGGTCACACTGAAGTTCATCGTGATGCTCTTGGCGTTCCGCCATATAAGACGATTATGTTTTAGTACGTAGGACAAGCTGCTGGATACTTTTAACTTGTAATCCTTAATTCGTGTCATTTACCAAGTTACAGAGCTTGTACTATTTACCCAAACGCAGATTACTCATTATTCTTCGTATAGATTACACAAACAAGAATCACATTACACAAATATTCCTTTTTTCTTTATTTCCGTAATTTCCGATTTGGAACTATCCAGAATATATTCTTAAATTTTGTGGTTTTACGTAAATATCTTCCCTTCATTTTAACTTTGGAGGGGGGGGGGGGGAAGCTGACAATGTCCATTTGTTTCACTTTTCAAAATAAAAGGCTATACCATGCTGAGAAGGGAGCTAACCCAAGATAAGAAATACATTTCTCGGGCGTTGAAAAACGCCTTCAAAAAGACCGTAAACGTGAAAAACAGTATCGTTGGGATCCTATGTTTAGAAGAAAATATGTTGAATCTGTGAAGAATTTTTTATAAACACCTATTTTTATAAGTTTCAAGGATTTTTTTAAAAATAAAAATAGCTCCTTATTGCTAATTCTCGAATAATTATTTGGAATGTTTTAAAGTTTAGTTTGGTGCAACAAGATCGGACGCATAGCCTAATTAAGTCAGTCCTTACATTAATATACGGAAAATAATCGGTGAGAATGTTTCATATAATAGCTTTCCCTACACCCAATAACTGGCACTAGTCTAGATTCAATCCCTGTAGTTTCATACATAACCGATTATTTCGCAGGCTACACACATCCAAAACTACACACTTTCTTAAAGAACAAATGTGCAAGGTTTAAGCATGTTTAAATCTTCAAATATTTACAAAATACATTTTTTTTTAGACTATGTATAGACTTAACCCTTTAACGCGCAGTGTTTCCGCTCTGGGAGCACCCAACTCTGACGTTTTGACTGTTGCCAGTCACGAAGAATAGATATGATTTCTATAAAAATAGTTGCGGGTGACATAGCTCCACGAGAATCCTTTACATTTAGCACGTCATTTCCCGTCAAAAAATGGTCACGATTATTTTTAACAGCACTGATATCTGCTGAAAAATGGAAGAATGCGAGAACAGCTGGATAGATTGCCGAATGCTGAAAAAAGGGTCGACTCGCTCGACTTAACTACCAGCAAGATGGCCGACGATCGAAACGTTCATCGCGTGCCACAGATTTAGAGACCCTTTTTTGACGCAACAGGGTGTGCTCTTTTTTCAGCATTGGGAAAGGGTTGCGCCTGTATACTGCGACGCTCACACATGCCTGCATGCATGCAATCCGTCCTGTAATTTCCATTATCGACATGGCTCTGAAAAGAAAACATAAATTCTTAGAAGTGTTAGCTTTATTGAATAATAATAATGCATTCCATCAATATGAACCAATATCACATCGATTCCTTCAGTCGAAAACAAATGTATCATCCACTGTATAACCATGTTCTCGACCCATGTGCCTTTCATATCGTATATATTTTACTTGAAACGACTTCTTTTTGAAGACGATGTATCAGAGTAAGCTAACCTTGCAGATTGTTGCTTTTCACGATGCAAGCTTGAAATCCTGTATCTGGATAAGGGAAATGCCTTCTATATTAGGGAGTTTTTGCATACCATTTCTTCCTACATTAACGCTAATGCTATCCGCTATTTCGAGTACTTTGGCCAATCAGGTTTCGCTATTTATTCGAGCGCATGCGCTGTACTGTCCAATGTAACGTTAGCGTTAGCGTGAGTGAAACCGCTATGCAAAAACTTCCTAATGAGATGACCAAAAACGACTAGGAAAATTTCTTTTAGTCCTCACTAAACTGGACTTTGTAGGATAGGGGCGGGTGTGGGGGGGGGGGGGGGACAAGAATAAACGCTTTTACTTTGAAAATGAATCAAAAATTATTATTATTATTTTTTTTTACAAGTTTATAAGTGAGTCTAATGTTCATGGATTATAAACGAATGACAACGAAACGTTGAAATAAAATAACTTGAAATAACTTTTTTAAGTTATTTAATTTCTACAACTTATTCAAATCATTACTGTTGTTCTTTACACACTTTGCCTCAGAAACGAAGTAAGAGACATAAGGCTTGCGTCTTTGCCTTTTGTATCTCAGGATTCAAAAATATAAAACAACGTTAAAAATAATGTAAGTTTTCCCGATACATTTTTTTTTTCTTTTCTTGAGAGCTCAAGAGTATATTTCTGAATTTGAAATGCAAATGCAAGCAAAAATATCAAACGTGTGATTGGAACTTTGATCAAAACTTTTTGCCTTATGTAAAGTATATTTTATGTACAAGACACTTGGTTTTTACTTTCTTTGTGTGAATAAAGTGTGTGATCAATTTTTTATAAATGTCTGCATGCAGATGAGAAAGTCGATGAAGAATTCAAATTTGTCTTTTTAATTCATAAGGCAAGTTTCTTTCTTTTCATTTTTCGGTATTATTCAAAAATTCCTCAGTTAACACCATGAAAGTTTACACAATAAAAATTCTTCTTTTAAGAACTTTTGGGGAGAAGAATATAAAAGTGTGTGTCTAGCATAAAAGGTCAAACAATGAAAATTATGTTAAGCGCAAGGATTATAATTTCTGTTTACGGATAATTTTCAAAATTTGGTGGCATTTGGAAATATAAGTAGAAAAATACAATTTCAATAAATAAGTAGTTTTTCACATAATATAAAATATACCTTGTTTCTGCACATGATTTGAATATTATTCATGCATTTCCTTTTTTCATTTAATATTTGATTTTTCATTTATGATACTTGATAAAAATTTTCATGTCTGTTACCGGTCATTTTCATTGAAAATCGTACACTTATGTTCAGCACAAAATAATGCAAAGTAATATATTACACAATTATATTGTCCACATAATAAAGTCTTTTCCATATATATATATATATATAATATCTATATAATATATAAATATATTTGTAATTTTGTTGTCATGTCACTTAAATAGACATGACCTGTAACAGACATGAGATTTGAAAGAACAAAAATTCTTAAATTTAAATAATTCCACAAGAACATGAAAAATTAGACTAAAAATCTAATTATGCAAATTCATCAATTGAATCAACAAATAAACATTTTTTGTACAAATAATTAAGGTAACAGACATGACATGCAATAAAAATACTTATCGTAAACAGTTTTTACTTTTCAGTCAAATACCAAAATCTGAAGATGTCTACTTATATTTTTTTTTCGACCACGCTCTAAATGTAAACAGGTGTTGCTATTCTCAAATTTCAGTTTTCTTTCAAAAGTTGAATATAATGCTTGGTAACAGGCATATCAATGTCTGAACAGTTATATTTAATTATAAGAAATCTTGTATTTTCTTCAACCTTATAAAAACATTTTCATTATGTAATTTCAGCAATGTTAAAGCAAGTCAGGGCAGAAATTTTAGCTTTGGGGCAATAATTCTGCATACGTTTTATGATTTTGACAGCTATATTTCAGTATCTTCTACTCATTTCTTTTTTTAATAAAATTATAAAATCGTGTCTTTTTTAATCTATTGTCTCAGTACTGGAAACTGACTCTTAATAACCACGATAAAAAGAAAATTATTTAAAATTTCCTATAACTTGTAAAAAAATATTTTACACACTGTTAGCAAA
The DNA here is from genome assembly GCA_038373885.1 of Cheiracanthium punctorium. Taxonomy (NCBI): domain Eukaryota; kingdom Metazoa; phylum Arthropoda; class Arachnida; order Araneae; family Cheiracanthiidae; genus Cheiracanthium; species Cheiracanthium punctorium. Next base: position 50,605 of record JAWZYV010004369.1, read on the forward strand.
TGGCACCGAATTTTGAAAATGATCCGAGTCTATCAATAGAGTGGAATTGGCAGAGCACTGGTTCCATTGATGGAAAACATTTTTATGCCTAGAACTAGTGATAGGATTGAATGAATAAAGCTATTCGAAATAATCGATTATTAAATGCATTCGAGATAATCGATTTTGAAAAAAATCCATTCTAATTCTCAGCACATAGCATTCGAATAGCACACGGAATTCGAAATCTCAAATGCTGCTCGAGTAGTGAAAGCGCAATTTTTATTCAAATATTCAAATAGGAAATTACGAATGCTACTCAAATACGGAAAATCTAGATTATACACGGTTCGATTAATCCATTATTGTTTCAATTCGAGGAATAATAATCGATAATAGAAATCATTCAAATAGAACATCACTATAGGTACAGTACAAAGTAATAACGTACATAAAACGCTTAGTTATCAATACCTATTTACGGTAGTTACAGCAAAGACGAGGAGACAAGACAAAACTAAATCGAAAAACATCTTCAACTTTGTTGGAACGTGCAAAAAGGCCACTTATTATTATTTTTTTTTTTTTAACTAATCCTGCATTACTTGTAAGAGCTCCTTTTTGCTTTTTCCTCGGGACATGTACTTTTGTTATCGTGAGAATCCCACTGTCGGACCATTTACATTTTCTGTTGTATCCTAATTTCCTGCCTGCACCTACAAGAAGTTGCAGTGATTGTGTGCACTGTACAGCGGCCGTTCAATTTATTACGTAAGCAATAAGAGGGGAGGGCGGGTTGCAACAATTCTTATGTAAGCATTAAATAATGAAGCACTTACAGTGCAGCAAGAACAACAAGCTTGGAGGAAAGGGCGTCTTGCGGTCAACTCGGAACTTTCCATCAATTTTCGGCTTTATAGAGGATATATGTATGCCTATTTATATAAATTTATAGGATTAATAATGCAATTTATTGGTAAGCGCTTTTTTCTGCCAAATAGTACAGACGTGCAAAATGTCATAAAATCTTAAGGAAGAAAAAAGGGGGGGGGTTCTAATAAAGGCTTTTTTTTTCTTACGAGGGGTAGGGGTGCAAAATGACTAAAAATATGCTTACGTAATGCTTGAACCGCCCCTCAGATATCCAGAATTCTCAAAAACGCATGTATTTGTGTATTTTTGTGTTATGGCAGGCCTACAAGAGGGGGCATCTGCCTACAGTAGGGATGCCTGGGGTGGAGGACCTTTTAAGAAATTCTAACTTGTATTCACGTTGCAACTGGAGAAAACCGTACAAAACTTGAGACCGTTCTAACGACAGCCGCGCGATAGGCCTAAACCCGGGTCTTTTACACTTCAGTGTTTTACTCTGTTCAGTGTTCTATTGACTCGATCATGATGGGTCCTCAAATCTAATGAAAAACAAGCGATTGAATTTCTCATCCAGACTTCTTGGACATCTATGAGTATAAAACAGACCTTTGGATTTGTGGCACGCTATTCTGAATTCGCTTTAAAGCGTTTGTTTTCAATCCAGAGTATCTTTCCAGTCAAGAAAGTATTCCAGATGATTTCTCAAAAACACATTAATTTATTTTTTTTTCCATTGCACGGGCACCATGCACAAGATTTTGTCTAGTGATGGGTATTTATGAATGAAACCAATCGAATAAATCGATTATTAAATGCATTCCAGAAAATCGATTTTGAAAAATCCGTTCGAACTCTCGGCACATGGCATTCGGAAAGCGGGGAAAGAATGGTCGCCAACTAAATCGCCAAATTGTATAAACTTTATTTCGCAGCTAGAGACGTGATTTGTTGTGATATATTTCAAATGCAGGCTCAGTAACAAGGGGGATGGTTAACGACAGCTTTGCAACCGAAGTCGACAATTTTGTTGAAGCCCTGTGGGAAAATTCTGAAGTGATCAAACTAGGAAAACAAACACGCCATCTGGCGACCTTTCGAAGAATAAATGACACTTTAACAGAGAAATCCGAGGAAAAATGATGAACGAAAGTAAGGTAGCAAAACGGCGAGAAAGATGTGAATGAAAAACGGCAAAGAATAACTAGGGAAATAAAAATTAGAATTAATTGAAATTTTGTGATGAATTGCATCTCGTATATATCCCCAAACACCCCAAAAATGTCATTCCTGACATTTAATATTCAAAATGTCCAGGCACCAGAAATACAAAAATATGTATCATATATCACAAGAACATCTAAATGTTATCTTGCAAGATATCTCAAAATAGGCGTGTTAACATGTCAATTAAATATTTCGGCAACTTTTTAGGTCAAATGACTGTGGCATTGATCAAAAGTGCATTTATTATTATTATTATTATTTATGCATCAAAATTGCCCACCACCATCGGTCAATTATGGCAGCAACGTAAAACGCTGCAAGGTGCCATAAATGTGCAATCCTAACTAATATTATAAATGCGAAAGTGAGTTTGTTTGTTTATGACGCTTTCACGCCTAAACCACTGAATCGATTATGATGAATTTTGGTTTAAATATAGATGGGACTCAGGAGAAGGCTATAGGCTACTTAGAATTTTAGATTTTTAATTATTAATTAAAAACCGTTTTTACGTTGCCATGCTTGGCGAGTTTCGCCCGTATCAAATGATTCCTGTTTTTAGCTAACAGGAATGCTATTACTCAATAGAGAATCACGTGCATCTGAAAAAATTAAATACCACAGAAATTATACCAGTTTTATGCCAAATCTATCCATCTATAATAATAAAAAGAAATGTTCTCCAGACAAATCTACAGAAAGCAGAGCTTTGGAAATTTGAGCAAGACTGAGCCCATGACTTCGGTAAAGTGCACCTGAGGCTCAGAATTTTGAAATTTTAATTACTTTTTTAACTATTAATTAAAAACCGTTTTATCGCCCTCACAAAATGATTTATGTGTTTGAAATAAACTAGAAATTCTATTTGCAAAATCACATGCGTTTGAACAACATGAATTGGTATGGAAATTATGTTGATTTTACACCAAATTAAAAATCATAAGTAAAGAAAAGGGTACTTACGTATTATCCCGGCGGTCCGCCAAGACGAGCGATTTTTTGCCGAGATAAATGCCGGGCATATGAAATTATTAATGGTTCTGAATACTATTGGAGACGGCTTTGCAACTCATTTGACGAAAAAACAGTTTGACGGAAATGACCGCCGGGATAATACGTTAAGTACCAAGAAAAGTCCAGATGTGTTTCTTAAAGTTCAAAAATTTCCAAATTATACCAATAATATAAATGTGTACGTTTTTGTGTTTCGATGTTTTTGACTGAATCGCACAAAAATAGTTGAACGGATTTGGAAAAATTTGTAATGAAGATAGCTTATATGCCCTGGATTAACATACAGGCAACCTTTCAAGCATATAGCATAAATAATTCTTTTACAAAGACACTCAAAATAATTCTAATGCATTGCGCTCTATATAAATTTTGTAGCTACTAAACGGATTCTAAAACTTTTTTTACTAATTGAAGTTTACATTATTCCTGAGTATTATTGTTTGTTTGTTTTAGGATTAAGACCGATTTACTGTACTAGGGTCCTAGGCCTATATGGGGAATTCCTCTGTTGGGAACTTTCTAAGGGGTTCCAGCCCGTATTTACGCGAGGTTTTGGAGAAAGCCATGGAAAACTGCTAGCGGCTAGGTCGACAGGCGCGACCGGGGGTTGAACCTGGCACCTCCAGCCTTCCAGTTTTGAGAGCAGAACCTCTTAGACACTGGTGGGACCCTGAGTGATATAGGCTACCTTTTATGCATATATCACAAATAGCTCTTTTACAGGGATACTCATAAGAATTACATTACGCTCTATGTGTATCTCTGTAAATACTGAACCGATTCCAAAACTTTTTTCACTGATAGTAAGCTACACTATTTTTGATTCTCCTTAAAATTCATGCATGTAGCGCAAATAGTTACTTTACAGGAACACTCAAAATAATTCTAATACATTACGCTCTCTGGGTATCTCTGTAACTATAGAACCGATTCTAAAACTTTTTTGCTATTAGAAAGCTGCCCTATTCCTGATTAACATAGGCTAAAATTTATGCATATAGCACAAATATTTCTTTTACAAGAACACTCAAAACAGTTCGCAAATACTGTCGTAACTGTCTCTATTCGCCAAATGCCCGAAAAAAAATCTAAATTTAGTAACTCTGCATACTCTCTTATTTTAAATGAAGTATACTGCCATGCATTATACTTCATTTAAAATAAGTAAAAAGCAAATAATATTTAAATGCAGTTTCTTTTGTCGCAAACATATGTGTTATTCACACATGCTTCATTTCTCTCGGGACCTAACTCTAAAGCGGACGAAGTCGTGGGTAGCAGTTAGTAACTGTATAAAATTCAAAGAAAATTTCTGTTTAGGTCATTAAACATCAAAACTATTCGAATCCAATTATGAATCATTTTAATGATTGAATCTTTTGTAGCGTGTAAACAATTGTCTACTTAAAATGACATCCAAAACACAATAAATATATACACAAATGTAATGTAGAAAAAATATATGACAATTTATAAACTTAAAAAAAAAAAAATGTCCAAAGAAAAATGTATGAAAACATCAAATTTGTAAAAAGTTGTAGTCTTGCTGGCACAACAAAATTCTACAAAAATTGCAAGCAGAACTTGTCTGAACAATAATTTTGACGCAGGAACCAACAGTAACACGTTTTTTAGAGGGACAAGGGCGAGACATGCACCAATCATTTTAAGTCCTAAAGGGTGGGGGGTGGGGAGGGATGTAGTCAATCAAAGGAATCAAGTAAATATTCCCCTACTCCGGAAATGACATCAAGCCAAAATGCCGAAAATACACGTCTGTTGTACGTCTTACGACAGTAATTCTAAAATATTGCTTCGAAATATTAAATTATTGTACAATGAAATTGGGAAAAATAACGATGATTAAATGAGGTTTCAGAGGCAGAAAAAATACTTTCAGCAATATATTCTCTCATGAATTCAGCGGTTAATTTAAAAAAAAAATCATTTTCAATTAATTTAATATCATAAATTATAGGCACGAACCTCTAAAAATATTGCGAAAGAATCCTGCACGTAGCGAAGAACTTGCAGAAGCGAGAACGTGATTAGAAATTTAAATAATTCCTAGACTTCTTCAATTATCTGTTCCATTCCTTATTCCTCTTCATAAAAGTTTAAAGACTAGTATTGGAAATAATTACTTACGTAAGGAAACTATCGACTAATCCCGATCAATATTTGCAGATAACTGAAATAGAAATCTTTTCAAATACGATTTAAAGTAGTTTTTATTTTTTTTTTTTTACTTCGTTTAATCTCTCTGTTGGATAAAAAAATAAATCATTAGAATTCATTTTGTACTTATGAGAACGCTTTTAACTGTAAAATCTTTCTGATTGCTTAGGAAAATAAGACTTTTGGAAGATGTGAAAAATCTGATTTAAAATGTATACTGTCTGTTAATTTTTGGTTGAACGTGAGGATTTTTCGTACTGATCAGTTTTACAACTCGAGACTAAATTCACTGTTTGCATTGCACTAAAGAAAGGTTCTAGGTTTTAACGAATCAAACCGAAAATAAATAAATAAATGTGCAAGCTTTTAAATGAAAACAATGAATTTTATTTCCGTTTAACAACGTGTAAATAAAGGGCATGCTCTCATCACCGTAAAAGAAAGAAAACAAAACTACTTTTCCTTCTTGGAAAGTAATGTTGTTGTTGTTTCCAATGCATTCTAGCAACCGCGAAGCGGTGTCAGATACACCATGTAGGACGGCGATGGGCGTAAGAGGACTGATTCTATTTTAATGAGCCCAGTGGGAGGAAGTCTGATTTCGCTCGAGGTCCCCTAATTTTGACCCAACTCCATATGAGGGACCAACCACCTGAAATGGGCACCCCAAGAAATATCGTTTGAACATGGACCCTAGAACCACGACGGATTTTACGTGCACCAGCTGCCAAGAGTGTTCACGGTCCCACAGCAGTCCAGACGAGACAGGAATTCACCCTCTTAAGCACGGGCCAAGCCGGATGCTGCTTCACTTTCCGCGTTCTTTCGGGAACGGAGTTTAGTGACTAGACCACTGTGGGACGAAAGCAATCCAGAATTCAGTGATTTTAGGATTTCATGTAATGCCTTTCCTATAAATACTGCTCTGGATAAATCTAAAAAGTTAGTTTGTAGACTAATAATTATGCATTCTCAATTTGAAACTGGATGATTTTTTTAATATATCTTACTAATAACATTGCCTTAGTAGTTACCTCAGCATTAACGTTATCGCCCACTTGAACTGATTTTCTTCCAGATTTAACATATTATAAACTATATTACGTAGAAATTTAATTATTTTAACTATGTTCTACCTATCGCTTATCTTTGTAATTACTATGCATTATACTTACATTCTTACTCATCATATTATTTTTTGGTCACTGTACCTGGAGAATTACTTGCGAAAAATAACTCCATTTTTGTTTTTTTTAATTTTGTCAAATTGTAGGTTTGAAAATCATGACCAAAAAATACTCAATGGAATGCTAATTTGTAACTTCTATGTGATTTTGTTTTGAGTAAATATTTTCGTAAAAAAACGACTTTAAATTTAAGGGTTTCAATTCCTATTTTTCAAAAACCTTTAAAACTGGGCGTTTAATAATGGGCTCAAAATTATTTCCAAACACAAGCAGTAAAAATAATGACACAATTGTCAAAAAGACGCCAGTGCAGATTTCGTAAGGAAAACCGATGACAACCATTTCATCTTCACATATTGTAAGAAACTCCGTAACAAAAGGTTATCTAACTTTCCATTTTTTTCACCATAAAAGGGATGAATAAGAAATCAAATGAATTTGTCTGTAATGAATTTATTTATATCTTTACAACAACAGGTTTTGTAACAAAGGTTTTACTTACAGGAAACTTATAATAACATTAAGGAAAATATAAATTCGTTAAATGTTTGAAAATCTGCGGAAAACTAATTCTAATTTTTTTTCGAGTTTCTTGCGTCGTTTGGTATATTAATAAGTGTTCAGGACTTTGAGATTATAAATATGTGGCTCGCATCTTCAAGCATCACACAATGAAAGCGTCACATGTTGTCAATGTGGCTATTGATCCATGATGCTGGCAATCATTTCCAATATTCCAAATGCCAATTTTAACGTCTGAGTTCCCTTGGAGGAAGCTGTCGACATAGAAGGGTTGGTCTTCGAGCATTCCACGAGTGTTCTATAGGATTCAGGTCTTGACACCTCGCTTGCCCCATACCGCGAATAATCTCTTCTTCCAGATAATCCTCCGCTTTATAACTTTAATTTTGGGCACCCGTGTAATAGCATAAACTGGAGTGATTATGAGTAACTGTAGAAAAATAACAAGAAAGACAAATCATGCCAAACGCATATAAATCACTTTCCAACACACTAGCACGCGCATGCACATACACACACACATAAGAATTTTCAAGATTCCCATTGAAATCACCATACCTAAATCATACCACATTAGGTATTTTTTGATTTCCCGCCAATTAATGAATAATTTTCAAGTTATATTCCTTTTTCAAGAGATTTTTTTTTACCATACTTGGATATTTATCGCAAAATTCACCAAAATTAGCGACTTTTGGGCCAACTTTTGAGGGAGGTGTTACATAGTAATATAGTACAGTGCTTTAAATGGATGCCCGTCTCTAAGCAGCCATTGAACGTAATGTTTTGGAATTATTTTGTGTATTCCTGTAGAAGAACTATTAGCACTACGGGCACTATTTTCGATAGACAGCTACATCTTATAACCCTTAATAGCAGGTATCACTTTTGTTTCATTTCAAATAGCCAAATATCTCTAAATTACACTTTGAAGAACGACTGCCCATAGAGTGTAACGTATTGGAAATCTTTTGAGCTATCTTGTAGAAGAACGATAAATGGTACGTACACCTTTTCAATGGGGTAACATGATCGATATCAATAAATGTTGATTTTTATCAAGAAAATGACATTAATTTAAGTTTAATATGTAACGGCGTTTTATTTCGAGCAGGTAGTACTTCAAAAGCAATCTTAATAATTCGTATACGGAACTAAGAAATAAAGAACGTTGTGAAGGCATTTACAATGGGCACTAACTATATATATGTGTGTATATATATATTTAACCAAAGTTGCTTTCATGAAGAACCTCTTAAACGATATTGCGTTTGAATAAGCTTTAGACATTCATGCATAGATATATATTTCGTAAATTGGAAGGTTAATTTATTCCTTATATTTACGTTATCCAACATTCTATTTAAAAAAAAAAAAAAAAAATACAGTCGCTAGTTAATTATTCGCTGAATGGACGTTCATTCTTAAAAAAAAAAAAAAAAAAGTAGCGTGCACACTACATGCACTACATGATTTCCCCGTACGTTTAATAAATCATAAATATTTTTGGTGAACTGCATCTAATCTTGCATTTGAAAGATGTAATACTGCAATAATTCTAAGGTTTAGCGATTTCTAGCCAATTATTTCAGATATCGCCAAGCTCCGTTCAATTTTTAAAACTTTTTTGGCACTTTATTAGGCGATGTTTCGCCGAAAGCCGGCAAGCTTGCGATAGTTTGTAAGATTTCGGACGTAACCGAAATAATGAATGACCACAGACATCTAATGAATTGAAGATATCCCTAGAGCTTAATCTATTGAAAACATCTTGGGTGACCCTGTAACTAAATAACCCATTCGATTGCAATAAAAAAGAGAAATGTGCATAATTACATGTTACAACAGTTCTAAATATAAAATCTCAACATTCTGCGGACAAAAGTTTCAGAGTTATGCCAAATGCGTAGTTATCTTTGGCGTCAAAGTTGGCGATATTTCGAAAAAACTACCGGAAGTTGATGAGTTAGCGCTATTTTGGTCATGGTCCAAACAATGACCGACTACAGACATAGTATATTAAAGATGTCCATAGACCTAAATGTATTGAAATTCTTTTGTGCTATCTTGTAAATAAACTGTGCAGTAGAATGAAACTAAAAAGGAGGTACACAACTAGGTGTTACAACAGTTCTAAATATAAAATTACAACATTCTACAACCAACTATTTTTGAGATATTCTAGTTAGATACTTACATAGCAGGGGCAGCCCGACACGGTAAGGAAGGCAAGCATCGCATCGGGGTGCCGTCTTTGAAAAGGCGTCATTTCAATGTTTTGCAAGGATCTGCAGCATAAAAGGGACGCCCGGTTTACGTTTGAAGGGGGGCGCCACATACTCCGCCCGCATATATTGCCGCCCCTGATACATACGTACCTACAGACGCTACCCCAGTAGCACAATTAGTCCAAAAGACGTTTAAAACACGTTTTTTAACGTCAAAAAACGTGTTTCCAACGCAATTTAAACGTTTTTTGAATTAGTTGTGCTACTAGGGTAGGAAGAAACTAGTTAAAACGGACGTGCGATTGGTCGAAATGGATTGTGCATGTATTTATGCGAACATATGCACAAGCGTGCGTTAAGACGTCTCGCCAAAAACTCTTCAAATTAAATTTAGTGAAAGTCGAAATCCACTTTTTTACCAAAATCTGCGTACTGAAAATTTTCGCCATCACTAGACTTCCTTTTGCTTCGTACAAGTAAAACAAAAACGTACAGTATATCCCGGCAGATAACCCGCTCTGGCATATACCACGCACCAAGAAATTTAGGATATGTCTTACTATTTTCAAGCAGCTATTTCTGTATAACCCGCATCGTACTTTCCCTGCCAAAATCAATGGATTATTACAGCATCAGATGAAATAAAACCAGAACTAATTGTTAGTTCTTTCAAAAAATGCAGACTATCAAATGCAATGTACGGAACAGAGGATAACTTTTTATGGTTCGAAGAAAGGGACAATGAAAATGACGATAGCATTCCCGAAAACATAAATGAGGATGAATAAAATGAACTTTTCATATCATCAAAGATTAAGTTTGAAATAAAATATGTATTGTAATTTTTTGCTTGCTTGTTTGTTGTTTATATTGTTAAATATATCGATAAATTTAATTTAATAGTTGATTATAATTATCTTTGTAATGCAATGCATATTCGTAACGCCTATTTTTAAATTTTTTATATTAACACTTTGAGGCGCAACCCTTTCCCAGTGCTGAAAAAAGGGCATCGATCGACTTAACGACCAGCAAGAGGGCGGACGATCGAAACGTTCATCGCGTGTCACAGATCTAGAAACCCATTTTTGACGCAGCTGGCTGTGCGGCACAGCTGGGGTCTAGAGTACATCACAAAACGGTCTCTAGGTCTGTGGCACGCGATGAACGCTTCGATCGTCCGCCATCTTGCTGGTAGTTAAGAGTTGCGGCTCAAAGGGTTAAGTTGTGCACATACACCAAAAGCCCAATTCCATTAAAAAAAATGGAATCACTATAAGGTGTCAGGTTTTAATATATTAGTTATCTATTTAATTTTTTAAAATTTCTGCGATTTTTTCAGTCTTTATTTGAAATTTTAGGTTTAAAATTTTTTTGCAGTTTTCTGGAGGCGTATTATTAAAATATCTGAAGTGAATCAAAAACGAAATTTAGTTACAGAGCACTGTGCGGCACAGCCAGTTGCGTCTCGTTAAGTCGCGCGATGGCAACGGCTGCCCTTTTTTCAGCATTGGGCAATCTATCCAGCTGTTCTCGCATTCTTCCATTTTTCAGCAGATGTCAGTGCTGTTAAAAAGAATCGTGACCATTTTTTGACGGGAAATGACGTGCTAAAAAGTGAAGGATTCTCGTGGTGCTATGCCACCCGCAACTATTTCTTTAGAAATCCAATCTATTCTGCAGCAGTCAAAACGTGAGTTTGGTGTTCCCAGAGTGGGAACACTGCGCGTTAAAGGGTTAACTATTTTATATTCGGTGTATAACACGAACAGGAACAAAATGAAATATTTTTTTTTTAAAGTTGAAAGTGCGTGCTATACACAGAGATATAAGGTAATCATAAATAAGATCACTAAGTAAAACTCTTAATGCAGTCAGATCACCGATGTAAAAGGAATAAAAAAAGAACTCATCTATTAAATAGTTGCATAGGCAAAGAATGAGTTCAGGTGAAGCATTCATTAATATTTTCCCAATCGCCGTTCTAAATGGGACGGCAAATGTTAATGGCAGCGGCCAGCGTAGAATTCCTCTGTTGTTTGCAAACACGCCTGGCCTGCTGCCAGATGTGAGCCAGGACGCTTAATACTTTCGGCTTGTAGTCATTAGCCAGAGTCATTTAAGCAAGTCACAGAACTGGTTAATGGATGTTCCTGGACAGAATTTAAATAGTCTCTCCTGTGATGGTTGCGGAGATAACGGGAAATCAAGAGAAACATAGTCTTAACAAAAGTTCTGGACTGTTAAAATACCCTGTGATACATTATTTCTTGCTTATACTTTATTATTATTAAAGTGCATTACAGTTTTCGATGTTTTTCTTTTATGTATCGTGTAAGAAAAAGTGTTCCGTATGTAACTCATTTTTCTCTCGGGCTCCACTGGTGGCCGAGAGCGTAGCGCTCTCAAATGGGAGACGGAAGGTATCTGGTGCAAAGATACGTCGCGTTCGTCGACCTATCCGTTTGGAGTTTTCTGTGGTTTTCTCAGAAACTTTGCATAAGTACCGGTTAGGACTCTTTAGAAAGACCCCTGCGGAGGGCACACCCTCCGGCCTAGATCCCTAGTGTAGATAATAAATCGTAATCCAGCAAGCAAACAAACATTTTCTTTTCAGTACAAAAACTGTTCTATTTTTGAGAGTTTTACTCATAATATGTACCTATAATGGAATATTGTGTAAGCACAAAAATAGATTTTTTCTCTGTAATGGCCAGGTCAACGGCACATCTACGAGGGCAGGAGATGTTGGTCATTTTATGGTGTAGGCGCCCAGTAAGGAGACTAACGTTGCCTCCTATGAGTGGTCTCCTAATTTTGAACCTATTTCATTTGAGAGACTTAGCAGCTGAACTGTCACACCCAGAGGGGGGCATTAGATCCACGACATATTTTATGTGACCAGTTCCCTTTAGCGTACACTGTACATTGACTGCTCGGTCCAGAGGGGCGCTCACCCTCCCAAGCACTCGCCAGGGTGCTGCTTCACTTTCTGTGTTCTAATGGAGACAAAGTTTGATTATACATATATAAAAATATATACATATATAATACAATTTTAGTCTATTTTAAACATGATAAATAAGTAGATTCCAGTTTTACCAATTATTAATGCATCTTATAAAATGAGATGTTTATTTTGTCAGACATCTACTAACTGAAGATTTCTGCGAAATCTTTAATCATATTAGTGGAATGGATTTTTTTAATCGCGAGAAAGCAGTGTACGACTAAGAAATTTAAAGTTCTGGACTGGCTGAGTCAGTCACCTCACCTCAATCCAATCGAACACTTTTGGGAGTGCAGCGGAAGAAAAGTCAGGACATGGAAGCATTTTTCAGAGCTCCTTCGAAATTTTAATCGAAATGAACGAAACTATCTAAGTCCACCTTAGAAAGCCTCGTTCATACCATGCCCGCCCCACACCCCTTGCAGCATTCTTCCAAGCAAAAAGGTGATACCTGTTGCTGTATTTCGTTTCATTAAGACTATAAATTTCATTCAAAGCTTAGTTTAAAAGTTAAAGTTTTGTTTTAAAGTCCTTTATTAATTTTAACCAGCTGTAGTTTTTGCATGCTCTTAACTCTTTGCCAGTCCTCTCTCCTAGTCTGAGCTTTACTTGAATTTAAACCAGCTTTATATTTTTGTACTATTCCTGTACACTACCGCAGTTAAATCTAATAACTTAAAAAATTCCAGAAAATTGTCCATCCCTTTTATAGAAGCCGTAAATATATCCCATTCGTAAAATAGAGCTTTGTTACTGAGCTTTCCCGCTCTTATTTTATAGAAAGATAACTGTAACCAATAAATCGAAAATATTAAAATGAGAAGAGCAATTACGTTTAGTGCTTTCTCAATCGAGCTAAACCCCCACTCACAAAACTCTGGCAAAGATCTGATTCATTAATCGTCTGATTTCCTCTGAATTTGACAGAAAGTATTCTGCTGGTAAACTGGCATCGGAGCTTTCAGTTGAAGATATGCTTGTGTAGATCACATAAATTTTTCGAAATTCATTAATGCAGAGTTGTGATTCTGCTCAGTCTAAGATAGCCACAATTATATTTTTTACTCACTGACATTGAAAAGTTAACACTTTGAAGTCAAGTCTGGAGTTTTTTGCTACATTTCATGATTTTTTTACAAAAATACTTGAAAGGTCCTTACGTTAATAATTTTTTGGACTACAAACTTAAAACTGTTCTTATTGACAATGAAGGAATTATTTATATGTAAGAATTAATATCTAATGAGAAGTTACTGTAAAAATCACGTTTTAAAGTTTAATAATTTTACCTGAAAGCTTAATACTTAATTATATGAAATAAGCTTCTGTTTTTTTTTATTATGGGGCCTTAAATTTTATTTAGGTCGAAATAACTTTTTCTACTTCAACTTACTTTAACTACTTTACTTACTTTTTATCTTTCTATACATGGTCGTAATTACTGCACTTTTTAAAAAATTGGGATAGTTAAGATCATAGATTTAAAAGTATTTACTATGTTAGAAAAAATAAGAACTTTTTGGAATTTCTTAAATATACTACCAACATACTTTTTAATATAAATTAGTTTGCATGAAAAATTTTCCTTTTGAGCATAATAACTTTGATTACCGAACTGTCGAACCGTTTAATGAAACTTTTGGCACGGTATTTATTTTCAAATTGTTACTAACTTAAAAATACTGAATATTAATGATGAAAAATTCTATCATCAAAACTACATAATAAGCTTTATGCCAAACATTTTTGCGAAAGTTTATAATTTAGAAATTTAAAAAAATATCTGCTGTTTCTTATTACCTTACCTAAGCCAACTCCCATATCATAAATCTTAGAAATGTACCATTCAGTAACGTAACCGGGGCATGGGTAATGGGGGAAATGGGAACCACCCTAAACTTTGGATTTTTGTTAATTGGATGCCAATAAATCCCGTATTTTTGTGAAAAAATCTACTTTTTTCAGGTTTGGGGCACTTTGAAATTTTTTCTCGTTGCTTCTCTGGTACCATGCAAAATCAAATTTTACTAAAGGATGTTTATTCAATAATAAAACCCATTTATAAATATTTTTATACCTGGTAAGTTTTTTATTGAAGTCTTCAAAATTTTATGTTATAAAGGAAGTTATCTGATGCGCAGAAGTTTTTCAATCTTTAAAACATGCGTTTTTCAAAATTTTCAATAATTTCTCAATAAATATTTATTCTTAGTGCATTTAAATGGTTCTTAATTTATCAATAAGAAAAGTTTGGTGTTTATAATAAGAAAAATTATTAAAATACACATATATTCCAAGTATTTTTAAAAGAATAGTGAAAGTATCAAAAAGCTCCAGCTGGCAGGAATATATGCGTCCGAAATAGATCAGATGAAAGTACATATAAATATGAACTCCAGCTTTACTTTACCTGTAAAACTACTTTTTTTGCACAAATAGTCATGGTGCAGTGAAATGTAAACAAGGTATTTTCTCTTTCAAATGATAATTGTGTTTTCATCAAGTATCAAAATTATATTTTTATTGTTTTTGCTTAATTTTAAATTTGATCTAACTCATGATTTTTACTAACCTGTTAACGCGATGACTGATTTAACAATAATAACTTTCTTTGTAGTACAATGTTAAGTCTATGGTAGAATAACTCGCATTTAACGAATAAATCCCAGTTTTAGCGAGCAGTATCTTTCATAATACTATTACTGACCTACTGGCTCAACTAATCTTTTCTTGGAAAAATTCATTTAACATTTCAAATGAAAGAGACAAATATGAAGAATTAAACCTCAATAATTCACAAGATACTCAATGTCTTTCAAGTGCTCATAAAAAAATTGAAGTTTTCTTCGAAGCCAGGGATGCAAATGACGATTTTTTTTTGGAAAGAACAACACCACGGCAAGAGACAGTTCGGAGCAAATTAACCTACTCTTTTGTACTGCACAGAAAAAATGCTAATAAAGGTGATATAGTAAGAATGTGTGAACTTCTGTGATATTTTGTCACAAACCCGTTTTCCCTCGTTTATAACGAGCAAATATCGCGGTCCCTTTAGTCTCATTATAGATCAGTTCAGCTGCATTAAAAATGGGATTTCTAGAGACAGTTACAACTGTCAGATGATATTAAATGGGATATTTTCTTACACATTACGTATTCTAGCTAATTCAAGCAATCTGCAGACTATCAGAGTCATTAATACAAATAGACAATTGCATTTAGTCAAGTATATTCTCCCCCCCCCCCTTCTTCTCACAGATACCTCTTATCAAGTTATCGGGAATCATGTGCTCGTTACTTCTGAGCTACCCTGCATTTTGTGAGTGTGTGTTTTGTAAATAGGATTGGTTGTTATTAGGATTAGTTTTCATAATAAAACTGCAAAGCCTACAAAGAATATTAAGAAAAAAATTAATCATGATTCACAATTTACTACTATCAATATTTAATCGCAATTAACATTTGATGACTGAAAATGTTCAGCCAATTATTAAACCTTAATTGTTATGGTTACCTTAGATCAATCGTCAATCGTGACTTTTTTATTTTTCTTTTTTCACAACACTATCAAGAGAATATGACAATTGTTGAGCACTTATGAACGGGGCGTTTCATTAATTATTAACTATCTTAACTAATTAAATCACACTAATGACTGTCGCTAGTATCAATACAACTAGCTATAAAACTGGAATGATTACGGAGAGTATTAAGAGAAAAATTATCACGATTCACGATTTAATACTAACGATCAATATTCAATTACAATCAACATTTGACGCTTCAAAATTTTCAGTCCATTATCAGACACGGACCGTTATCGCAATCTTAAATCAATCGTCAATCATGATTGATTTTCTTTTTCACAACACTATCAGGAAATATGGCAACTGTTGAGCACTAACAAACGGGACATTATTTAATTATAATTATTAACTATAAGTAATTGAATCACACTCCAGACGGCCACTAACATTAATACAACCGAACAACTGCATTTAATCAAGTATTTTCGCCCCCACTTCTAGCAGATACCTAATCCAAGCTGCCGGGAATCAAGTGGCGCATTATTGGAGATTTACAAAGCGAGGTCATTAGTAATTCTCCGCTGGGGCAACACGAGACGTATTTAGATAAAAGACGCTCATTGTGAGATGAATGGACAAATAACCCTCGGATAAAAGAATCACACACAATAGATCAGACACACATTAGGAAGAAGTGTTGCATCATAAAAGATACAGGAGCCGCTTTTGTATGCTCAGAATGGAGACCATGGGGGCACTTTCCAAGGATTCCGTCATTTTCTTTTTAAGAAGTTCTTTGCACATCGTCGAAGCAAAACGTGAAAGGAGGGATTTGGGTATAGAATAGTGTTTTAGGTATGTGAAGAAAACATCCATATTCACCGGCTTAAAAGTCTTTCAAAAGACATTATTGCTTGCAAGACTAATCTTTATGGATTTGGAATGTTCATTTGTGGATATTAAACGCCAATAAGAGAGCTAATTACTGTTATGGCGGTGTTTCTAAGATGGTCTTTAAAAATGGCATACAATGCATTCTTGAGTTTTCAAATTTTCATTTACGCGAGGGATTTGTTCCAACACCTCTCGCTACTTATCGTTATTGATTTAGGAATGTTCATTATGCCTATTAAACGCCAATATGAGATCTAATTACTAACTGTGGTTTAGGTTATTAGGAGGTTACTATGGTGGGTTTTACTAAGTTTTAAATTTTCATTTACGCTAGGGATGTGTTCCAAAACCTCTTCGCTGCTTGTAACATTTATCGTTGTTGATTGGGAATGTTGACTATGGCTATTAAACGCCAGTGAGAAATCTAATTACGAATAACTGAGTTATGATGGTTTTTGATAAGATGGTATTTAAAAATGGCATACAGCGGTGTCTTCACTTTAGCGAGGGATGCATTCCAAGATACCCTAGCGTATCTGAAAATTTAGAGCTTTGAAATAGGGTATATACAATACGGCGTTTTGAAACACACCTACACAATTACTTTAGACACTCATAAATATCTCTAAAACTAATTTAAGGCATTCCTAAATATATATTACCGTTTCACACTTAAAGTAATGTATAAGAACTGTATTTATAAAAAGCAGTATTATGCAGTGAAATGCTGTACAATGTTGTAAATACACATTAATGAACAGTAGAGAGACCTAAAGTACAGAACTGTTCTCGCTTTTTACTGTTTGTGGAAAATCTCGTGACTTTCAGTCGAGGAGCTCTTAGCGTGGTCACAATTTGTAAAAAAAAAAGAAAAATGTGATCTCGATTCACGATCTAAAAAAAACTACTAATATTTAATCACAATCAACGTTTGCAGATTGAACGTTTTCATACAATTGTCAGCCATGAATCTTTATCGCAATTTTAAATCAATGTTCCATCCTTAATCGGGATTAAACATAAATCGTTAGTTTTTAATCTCACGATGTTTAAGCAAAATGAAATTTAATTTTTTTTTATCAGTAATCCCTCGTTTTAGATAATCGTCAAAAATCAACATTTAATCATCAGTAGTCAATCGTTTAATCAATAGTTACCCGTCAAAATCAATAGCTTAATCAGTAGTTAAGCATACGTAATCAGAAGCCTAATCAGTTAGTCAATCGTCAGTAATCTATCAAAGGAATTTTGAGGAAATGCATTGAACGGGATATGCATTGCCCATATGCATTAAACGGGAAACGAAACAGAAAAAGAAAATAGATTTATTATTTTTTTGAATTTTTGCGATTGTCAAAGTAAACGACAAAATTAGAAGGGGGTATTATCTATCCCTATCACGAAATAAGGGGTTAATTGATTTCTATTAAAAAAATGGGCTTCTGTCTGATTGTTTTATCCATGAAATTAAAAGGAATTTCTGAATTCCCTTTTTGGACATGTTCATTAGGAGAAATATTTGTTTTAATTTTTGGATTGTTACTTCTTTCGAAGGTATTATTATCAGGCATGAGTAGACGACGTTTGCGCCCCAACATTCTTGTGTGATTCCGAGTCTCTTGCTTCTCTCTACCACCCTTTACAACTGTACCAGATAGTTTCGAAGGACCATATATATTCCATGCAGATGCACCACGATAAATTCTTCATGTTACCTTTATTAATTTTTTTATTAGTAATAAGGTTGTATTTAAGGGGGGGATTGGCAAAATAACGTTTAAAATATCTGGTCTATGCAATAGTTTATCCATCTCAAAAAGTCAAAACAATATCTGCTATGTGTTCTCTTTGGATATTTTGACTTATGACTAGTTTACTAACCAATTTTTCTCATAAAAATATATCTATGTGATTCTAAGCATTATATGGTTAACTGCGTTCGCTAAGAAGAAATATGCTATGTTCTATAATATGTGATATGAAATTTTACTGAATTTTTTTTCAATATCTCAAAGTTACACTTTTTGCACGTAGCAAATATTCGTTTGACAAAGACGGCATGCAAAATTATTAAATCGCTTATTTTTTAGCATTGTTTAGATAATGCATATGTATTAACGAAAGAATTTATTTTAAAGCAAAAGGCAACACATTCTGTCTGTCTGAATCAAATGAAACTAATTAATTTAAATAACAAAACAAAACAGGATTCTGGATGTGAGTTTTTCAAATATCAATTGGAATCAAATTACAAACCATAATTGGCTTGTAATTTGATTCCAATAGCTCAAATGATGATTTTTTATGTAAATTTGTATCTTGCCTCAATTTGATAACTTTTTTTTTCTGCCATATAAGGAAATAATACGTAGCAGATAATGAAACAGTTATTCCTGACCTTTTTCAGATGTTATTGTCTGTTAGTAAACGTATTAATCAACTAGTACTGATATGTTTTATAAGCCTACTTTTACTATATCGCGAGGGTAAAATTTTGCACACAGTTTCTAGTGATTAAATTTGAAGAAATTGCGCAACAACCACATTAAAAAAATTCTATGCGTTTCATATTAAATTATTATAAATACATATTTATTTATTTTTCAATTAAAACCTCATTTTTGTGTATTTTTTCATTTAAAAAGATAAGTAAAAGAAAACTCCTAAACAGTAATTACCGATAAATAATTTTAAAAAACCTTTTTAAAGTGTAACAACATTACAGCCTTGTTTTTTACTACCAAAAACACAAAACTGTTATAAGATTTCTCCTGAGAAAATGGCATTATTGGTTGAAGTGACACTTATTCGAAAATAATGAACGTAATCTTTCAAGTAGTTAGGCAACTTTCGGATGGAAAAAAAGGGGTTTAAAATTCTTTACTTTCTTTTTCTGAAACAAAGTGTTTCACATTCACTAAAATTACACCTGATACGAAAAAGAACTTTTTAGTAGAAAACGTTCAAATATTTTGCTGTTAATTATGTTTTACAAATTTTTATCGCCGTCTATTTGGGTACATTATGTAATAAAATTACTTTTTACTATGTTTTGGTTTGAATTTGAAGCTGTTGTTTTGTGAAATAAGAAATGTTACTGCAGTTTTGAGTGTTTTAACTATTTTGCTCATCTTTTTTGCTGACTTGATTACATGGTTTAATAATTATTTTACTATAAATTTAATTTAAGTTTATTGAAATCAAATGTTTATAAATTAGTGTGTTTAACACATTTTGCTGCATTAAAAAACATTTTTAACTAAATTAAATATTATTAATTTACTAAATATTAGAGTTTATCTTTTACTGCAATCTTAGAGGTTCAGTGATGTGAAAAGACGTTTAAAGATTACTGATGTTTAACATCACATAATGTAATTTTCCAGAATTAAAATATATTGTTAAAATGAATTATTTCATTTTCATTGGTGCATTATCATATACCTACGAATCCTTCTAGTTTCTGGGCATCGGGCATTGTTTATTAAATTTTTTAGTATTTCATAATTTAATGTTGTTTGCTTGCCAGGAGAGGACACCTTACGTTACCAAATGAGTCGCTTAAAACTAAAAAAATAAGTCCTTTCTGGAGTTCTTGAAAATTTGGATCCTCATCAGAAGTTGGAGACTTTTGAATATTGGCACCATCATACTGCTAGCGATCCGCGAGAGAACTTTCGGAAACACAGAAAAGTGCACATACGCATCGAATGCACCAAGGGCCGTATTCACCAAACTGTGAGTAGCCCGCCATCATCCGAGAGTTGGGAAACCTGCATTGCCGGTTTGACTCGGAGACAACTCGGAAACTGTATTCACCAACTTATTTCCGCCCAGGGTTACTTGACTCTGGAGTTGTCTCAGCCAGCTTTGAAAGCTCGTCTGTGATGGGTCAGAGTAATGATTCCATGAAGGGGGTGAACTAGGTTTAATGTTCGGGAGATCGAACCCAGCTCCCACGACACACACACACACTTCCTTCATGATATTTAATTTGTTTTTATGCAAACTGCGCATTAAAATGTGAAAATTAATTTTTAAAAAATAGACTGATTAAACATTTAATACAAAATTACATCCAATATTTTTTATAAATAAAATTTCATGTCTGTTATACTTTTTTTAATTTAGGAATTTTCATATTTTTTAACACACAAAAATTAATTTATGCAGTTTTGATGTTTTTCTTTTTGAGATACTTTATATATTATACATAGAATATGTATGTCTTTAAAAAATTCTATGATACTGAAACATATTGTTTTTTTTCTCACATTTGTGTGAAAAATTGTTAATTCGCTATTCCCAAGTACAGTACACTACAATCAGACAAAAATGTTTAACCCCTCAACAACACTTTTTTTTTTCATCCTTTACACATAAATGATTAATCTCTTCAATGTAAATATTTTTATCGCGCCTCTTCCTACAAAAAAAAAAAAAAAAAAAAAAAAGCGCGGGCGTAGTAGATCCACAGTGCTCTGGCCAAATCGCCCCTCATCTGTGGAACAATAGAGACAAGAAAATAAATAGGAAAGATCAGAATTTACTCACTTATTTTCAACACAAAAAATAATTAAGAATAAAAAAGCGTTCAAATCAGAAAAGAGAGGGAATGGAAAAGCAAACCAAGATAAGTCCGACAGATGGCGCCTGCAGTCTCTACGGCAAAAAAAGTACAGTCATGCTCGAGAGTTTTTGGAAACATTGTACAAAGATTTTTTATCACTTCTGGCGGCTTTTATAGCTTGATGGGTGGTTTTCACAGCAGTTTCCGTCTGTTAAAGCACAAAATATTCAAGTATTAGCAAATATTTGGGAATTTCCAAACCTATAAAAAACAACCCTCGTATCCGCCACTTATAAACTCGAGTCAACCCTCCGATTTTGCGGGGTTAGAATCTGCACCTGGAGTCAGGGTCAATTCTTGGGGTAACCCCTGATTTTGGAGTTGTGAATACCATTTTCTCACTAACCCTTGAAGTAGCTCGCTTTGCTGGGTTAACTCCAGGGTTTAGAGTTTGGTGAATGCGGCCCCTAGTGGTATGACAGAATCGAATCCGCAACCTTTCGGTTACGCACCCAATGCTTTAAACACTGTACTACCAAGGCCTTGATTTAATGCTATCATAATTAATTTCAGTTGCTTTTGGGGAGAAATAAATTGTCATTTTGCTTCTAAATAATTATCGATGCCCACCATGGCCGTCTGGATGAGACGCTCAAAATGGTAGACGGATAAATTGTGAGGATCCAGCGTTCTGACTTAGCCTTTCGCACGGCTTTCGATCTAAAGGTTTGGAGTTTTGGTTGGTTTTCTCCAAATGTAACGTGAATACACGTTAGAACACCTTACGGCCGCATCCACCAAACATTAAACCGGTGAGTTAACTCCGCAGAGCAAGTCACTTTAATGGTTAGCAGGGAAAATCATATTCACGATGCCAGATATATGAGTTACCATGACATCTCTCCAATATAGTTTCCGCGCTCTCTGAGAGTTAAACCGGCCACTCAGTTAACCTGATTCGGAGAGTCATGGCGTTTGGTCAATATCATCGTTAGACAGTCTTCCAATCAAGCAACCCCTCCCAAGCATATCTTTGTTCTAACAACAACACAAACAAACTAAATACTTATTCTGGTTACAGATTTTTAAAATTTCATTTCCCATCTAAAAACCAATGAACTCAAAAATATTATCAACACTCTGTCTCATCAAGCGTAAACTCATAAATATTTATTCTAAGTGATGCACTTTCCTTTAAACAGTTTGTCACCGACTTCGAGGAAGTGTATAAAGATTGAAAAGACTAAAATTACCGCTCAATTATTCAAAATGAATTATCTCCCCAAACTTCAAATTGACTCAGTTTGTTCTCGGCCAATTCATGTCGAAATCTTGAAACACGATGGCCTTCAGAATTTATGATAAATGACGCTCAATAAAGAGGTTTTAATTTCATTAATGACGTATTGATTAATTATGCTAATTAAGTAAGAGGTAAATGTCACGTTCGAAAGAATCTCCCAAGCATTTTGAGGGGTGTTGGGCGGGGGTGATTAAAGAGTTAAATGTTATGATGGAATGACACTTCAAATGCTGTGTGGGACGACATCAAGAAACTTGAAACTGGCTAGAGTACATCTTGAAGATAGTCTTCTGAAACTTAATTTCTTAAAAGTATACCGTGCTTATGAAGGAAGTTATCAATGTTTAAAATTGTTGAGTATCTGAAAAGATAATTTCTGTGGCATCCTGGTTAATTGAATTACTTACAGATTTGTCTCAACAACTATGTGAAGTTGAAAATATTTTAGTATTTGAAAGAATTTCTTGTCTTTGATATCAGTTTTATTAGTTTCGATTTTATGTTTATTCTAAAGCAACATTTTGCGCTGTGTTGTGTTATGGGAAAGCTACACAAGGGCTATCTACCAAACTTAGTAGGTGGACTTTTTACGGGGTTGTAATGCGTATTTATGTTACATCTAGAGAAAACGGACCAAAACTTCAGAGCGTTAGATTAAAAGCTGAGCGATAGTCCAGAGCGTTGCACCTTTACACTTCATCCGTTACCATTTTGAATTTCACTTGGCCCTGTTGAGCCCAAGAACTTCTTGAATTAGTATAAAAAATAGCATAATTCTTCTCTTACCATGAACAAATCCCGCACATTTTAGTGAACACAAATAAAAATTACTTTCCTCCATATCATTAAATTAACCAGAATAAAATTTCTCTGTTAGTTATTGCAGACTACAGGTTTCACATAAATTAGATTCCTCCCGATGTCTGTATTTGTACGCCTTTGCTTACAAGAAAGCTTCATACCAACTAAATGGAATACCTAATTAGTAATTTCAACATTGAGCGAAAATCCATGCATTAAAATTGCAAAAGTGTTTTCTTTTGTACCTTTTCAAAGTGATTAGAAGCAAACATCAAGATTTTCCGTCTGTTTGGATTACCAGTGGAAAGGAAAATATACTATATTTGAGAATAAAATAGATTTGATCTAAGCTAGAAACTGCTAACAACCACCTATACGAATTTTATTCTCTAAGCACTTATTAGCACTACAGTTTCTTTCACTCCCGGTTTTTCTGTCGGCATATTTTTGTGGACACATTTTCGTTAACACGCATTCGTTGCATTTTTCAGTAGGGTTGACATATAGAGAGGGAGAATAAAACGTTGAAAGTCGGAGAGTTTTGCAATTTTTGATGATTTATCGCCAACTTTGGCCAAAAAAATAATAAGTCCCCAAACCTGAACTTAGATTGGCAATAATCTTCCATGTTGGGTGAGAAACCAGCAAAAGCTACACTTTATTACAAAGAAATATATTTAGAACATGCCTGAAGAAGGTTGTTAAACCGTTTTAGTAGGCGATTTTTATATAGATTTCGATTCCCAAAAAGTGTTTTGGGGAACAAGGAAGGAAAATAAGGCACACTTATGAAGAATGATACCCTTACCAATTTACTGGAATATGGAAGAAAAATAGGGACTAGACATGAATTGGGATGCACTTGTAATGTATAGCACTTTAGTGTGTAATTAAAATATGAAAGCGTTTCAGATTTTTTAGCTGTAACTTTTCTTGGAAATTCGCGACGTGTAAAAGGACTTAAACCATCCACCGATAATATAATATTTACATTTCAACTCGGCTAAAACACCTGAAATATATAAATTATTCAAACTGGGATCATAAAAGTGATATTTTTATTAGATACTAGCAGCCTTCTGGTCTGATACTAGGCGACGGGGGCTCAGTTCCCAAAATGTGCAACCCACGGTACACGGGCCAATTCACGACCGGCTTGTGCAACCTACGAGGAGCTTTGCAACCGAAATGTGCATGTGCAACCTAAAGCACACGGGCCGATTCGCGACCGAAATGTGCATCCCATGACATACGGGCTGCTTCGCGACCGGTCTGTGCAACCTACCGGCCGCTTTTACACGTTACGCTGAGCGACCGCCTTCGGAGTTCAGCTGGCTCACCAACGGGCCGCTTTGCGACTGGCCTATGCAACCTTCGGACCTCCCACCATCGACGACCAGCTGAGGGTTATTTCAACAAATTTGCAAACAAAATATTATTCTCTTCGTAACCAATGTTTTCGTTTAAAAGAAAGCAAAACAAAAAATCAAGAAGCTAAAGTTATACCCGTTAAAAATAAAGAAAAACTTCATTTTTATTTCAGTAAACCATGTTTCTCTCGTTTTTAATACCTGTAAAATTTCATGCATTTTGCACAGATGACAAACATCGTCTATTGCAAAAATCGAGATTTTGAGGTGATACAATTTACATTAGAATTTATTTTAACAAAACTTACAACAAAATATTTTTTCTTAAATTCAGTAACCCAATATTATCTTTTCGAGTGAAATGGATGAAATATATTTAAGAAAACAAAATTACATGCGTTAAAAAAATAGTAATAATATTTTATCAGGTCTCAAAATTAATGGCGGTCAGCTAGTCCGAGACTACTAAAGTAACGGACCAGCAGAGTGCAAAATTAGTTGGCCCGTCGGACCAGTAACGTTTTATTTACATTTTTCATCTACAAACTTTCCTTGTTTAGTTCCACAATGTATGTCATCTAATTTAATCAATACCGGACGCATCATTTGATCTATTTAATATTTTCATAACAGGTATTTACATTTTTTTCATTCAGCTCTTAATGGAAATTCATACTTTAAACTTCAACAATCATATACAGCAAGCGAAAACCCATCACGGAAATTCTAAAAATCAAATCCTCTCATAAGAACTAAAAGAGGAATGCCCCTAATTCTCTCCCTCAAACCCATTTTATCGAAAATATTTGGAAAGTCTTAGAATAATTCGAATTAGCCATTCTATTCCATTATGAAAGAGGTGAGTCGGTTCTGTGCTGGAGGACAGATTCTTCAATATTGTGAATAATGACTTAATTATGCAAATTGGGAAATATGCTGGATTTCCATTTTATTCGGGTTGAGAAACAATGTGCAGTTTGTCCCACCCTCTGTTCTGAAACATTGCTGATACGCGGTCTCATTACGCTCTGAGGGGGTAATTTTTAATATTTATTAGGACTGGTGATGGATCGGTTATTGATAAATCATTCATCATGCTAGTACTAAGAAGAGGTGAGTTTAATCTGTGTGTAATTACGATGAGTTGCAAAACTTTTTTTTTAAATGAATCTTCCAATTCTGTAGTGTTTTACATGGGACGTCAATGTGCGAACCTTTCATGCATCATTGTTTGTGTGATGACTTTGAGGGGAAGAACGTAAAAAAAAAAGTACGCAAAAGACTTCAATTTTGCATCTTTTGTTCATTTATACGGTGGTTATAATTGAACTTCTTGCTTAACGAAGTTGTACAGCTAAAACGGTTGAACAGATTGTAATCAAATTTGGTAATTGAGATACACTCAAGTAATTTTGAAAAAAAATGTTAGTACAAAAAATACCTACTAGGTGGCGCTTTGGATGAAAAAACAGCAAATAAAAATGGAAATCATTAACTGCTATGACTCAAACAATTCCAGCATTTATTCGTTAGTTTTTTTTAGCATTAACCAATTTGACTCATTTCTTGAACTAAATTCCCATGCAAAGTGCCGCCATCTATTGGATATTCTTGAGTTATGTAGAGTTAATTTTTTTAAACTATCTTGAGTGTATCGGGTGTATCTGGCAAAGTGGGTGGCGGCTAAGTTTCAATATAGATCCTATATTTGATTTTTTTGCGCCAAAATCGACGATGAATGGTTTATTGTGGTAATCCTATCGTGTTGGAATGGAAACAATGCATGGAAGCTATTTATCGCAACCCGTCCGGCCAGTCAATGAGAGGCCACCGAGACAGCACAGCAAATTTGCATCAAACTTGCAGCAAGCTTGATTTATCAAGTCAATAAATTTGAATTAAGCTTGAAAATTTCAAGCGTGTAAGCTTAATGCAAGCTTGAATCAAGTGTTCAAGTTTACACTTGCCCAACTTGCATTAATCTTGACATAGCAAGCTTAATTCAAACTTAAAAAAAATCCTAAATACACGGGGCGCACATCGGCGAACTCGTTTCTATATTTTATTTTCCCACGCATTTCCCCTCTACGCTGAAATTTCAAGTTATTTTAATCTGTTTCCGTCTAGAGTCCGCGGCTGGGATCGATCTCGGGACTTAAAGTGTGGGAAGCCAGCGTCCTAAGCACTTTTCCAATCTGACTCGCGGTGACATGACTAAAGTTTGAAGTGACTGTTATGGTTGTCACGCCGTTTTCTGGAGAGATTGATCAGTAGCCGATGCCGATCTGTTTCTTTTATTTTTCCATGGGATGAATCAAAATTAAAATAATGTTATGTGTGATTTATAGACTCTACTAATAGGGAAATAAGCATAATATAAACTTAAAAGCAGCACAGGTTTTAAAACTTTCAATATCGCGACACTCATGTTGGGCAATATTGGCCAAAATCGAGACAAACGACTGATTTTGAAATCAATTTCGTAGTATATTTGTATTTTATTTTGAAGAATTTCAATATTTGGAAATATAGAATCTTTTTATTTAATTCTATGGTCAAGTACATTTATATAATAAAGTAAAATATAAAATAAAGTAATTAAATTATATTATAAAATAAAGTAAAATTTTAAGAATATATGTATTTTTGATTTTAATTACCGGTTCATTGAACATGATTTTGTGTTACCTTTTGATTCAATATTATCTACATTTTAGCATGTTTTGTATACCTTTGTATTAAAGTGCATCCACTCAAAAAGGTATTCGAATCATTGCGAAATGTCCTATTTTAGATTTCTCAATAATTAAGTAGTTTAATTATTACTAATTAAGTACCTTTATTAGTTTAACTAATTAGTTTTTGGATTAACACAATATTAGAAATAAATAATGTTGGCACTTTATTATGAACTTAGATATATTATTATATATTGTGAAGTTATTATTACGCATAGTATGCTTAATTTATATGGAGAACAATATTTTGAACAGGAAACTGCCATAGGAAATTTGACTTGCACACACCACACACACCACACACACACACAGAGATTTACTTATTTATTTTCCGAGAAGGTGTAATCATAAACTTGTGGTTTCGCTGTGTTAAAGAGAGCGAATCTATGCAATTAAGACAAAGGTTCTTAAACTATCGTTAATGTAACACACTTATGCATACTTTCTCATACTAATTTTCATTATTTGTATAATATTTCTTATTCATTTTCTGGTATCAGCAAGTATTATTTAAAATTCATCATTTAAAATAGCTAATCCGTCCAACAATGTAGATTTATAAAATGATTTCGTTTGGTGATTAATAGCAAGCATTCAACAATGAATAATTTTTAACCCTCCTTTCCATAATTTTATCAGATTAATTTCATCAATATCCTTAAAACAGCAATATATTCAAATATTTAATCTTATACGAAGTAATGTCGATTCACATGGTTTAGAGGTATTTTAACTGCTTAACTATTTTGATGGCAGTAATTATACTGATTATATCTGCAGTATCAATCATTCCGTGTGTTAATTAAGTCTGCTTTCATTAATGTAACTATTAAAGTTTCACAATGCAGTATGAAGAGAAATTAAGGTAATTGAGTTTTATTTCGTTATTAAATATTTATTTCGTAAGTACTATATGGCTCTAGAGAAATGTATGACTGGCACGTTTTCGCAAGCCTCTTTATGTTTATGTGATTACGGCAACGCTAGGAGGATCTGCGAAGGATGGGGGATGCCTTGGCAGGAGGACTTTGTAAGGGGTTCTAACGCATATTCACGTTACATCTGGAGAAAACCTATCAAAACTCCAGACCGTTAGATCGGCAGCCGCGCGATGGGATCCGAACCCTAGACCTTCACACTTCGGCCGTCTACCATTTTCTGTGAAGTAACCACTGTGAGGCTTGCATTCCAGTTTTACGTTCTCGACAATAAAAACTGTACGTTTTTTTTTTTTTTTAAAGTTGAAAATTTCGTAAAAATAAATATGAAATTAACTTTTTTTAAGGTGCTGTAATGAAGAATATTTAGTCGAAGTTTTAAATTGAGAAATAATTAGCGTTGAAGCGGCAAAAACTACAGGTTAATTTAATTAAACACTTTAGATGTTAAAATGATGAAGACGTGGGATACTTAAAAAAAACTGTTTATTGAAAACGACTATAAAAGGATAAACATATTAAAAATGACAGCTGGTGGTGGCCAGATAAACAGTATACGTCCAACCACGACAGCAGAATTGAGGTGGAATGATTTACAACTTATGCGAACCCCAACACCAAACTTCACATTGGCGAGAAGAAAAATTTGGCCGAGATAAACAACGTCAATTACAGAGCAATCATAAAATTTAAACCAATAAAATTAAAGTAATTAAAACGCGAACAAATAATTTTAAAGATGGTGCAGGGCATCAAAAATAATTTATACCAGAAAGGTGCGAAGAGAAGAGGAAAACAAAAATTCATTGTCATTGCAAACTAACGTAATTTAATCTGCATTTTTAGATTAGAACGGTTTCCAATTGACTGCGACAAATATTATAAAAACTATTGCATGCGAGAAAAACGGAATGCGATTTAAAAGCCTAACTAAAGTGGAAAAAATGAAAACAGAAATAAGTTAGAATGCATGATTTTTAATAGATTGCAATGCAAGAAACAGAAAGTAAATGAAAATTTATAATAGATATGTGATCTTCATTACAGGTGTATGTCAGAGAAACGGAATCTGTATGACGGTCTTGATCCACGAGTTAAACTCATTACACGAGTAACTCAAAATACCGCAGGATGTTTCTTTAAAAGTTGAATTACACTGTGAAATGGTAAAACTGTGCCTTTTATGCAGCTCTTAAATGTGGAATTGCTCAGCAAATCCTTTCGAAGAGTGACACAGTCTGCAGAATATTCGATTTTTGGCAATTTTTTCTAAAAGTTTCGTTATTTATAGAGGTTTACCGTTTATTTCAGTGTATGGTAGAGCTTATAAAGAGACATTATGAAAATTTTGAAATGGTTTCCATGATTAGTTTTTCTATATTTAGGTGGAAAATCGCGTGGTTCTTTTGCAATACGCCGTTAAGATGCATCTAAAATTTGGGTTCCCACAGTTCAACTGAGCCACCTTATTAATTAGGCCATGAGAAGATATATCCAATTTTATCAGGTGTAGTATTTAGTACTAAAAATTAACATATCGACTGCACTTTATTTTGTGTTAAAATTTACCATACTTTATAAAGTTGTGAAAATCTATACAGTTATACATAAAATGTTAGCTTTGACTGTTGTAAAATAATGACTGACAGTTAAATTTACTTTTTCGGTTACTTTTTACTTCAAACTGGGCATGCGCTCCAGACTCCGTGCTGAGAGGTGGGGGGAGGACCAAAATCAGCAATGGTTCCAAAAATTTTTGTGCCAAAATAAAGGTTTACGCCCGGATGACATAATCTCCAGCTGCGGAGCTGTTCGCAAATAAATAAATGCAAAACTTAAAAGTGTAGCAATTAATGTAAAAGTGATTCTTTTTTTTCCCCTCATGTTTATAGAGCAGAATTCGCTCGCATATTTAACTAATGTTGCTTTTTACTAAATATTAAAACAGTGGGTCAATTTTCTTTAAGCAGCACCCCCCCAGTGGTGGATTATTGCAAGTTTGTCGGGGGGGGCGGTTAGTTTGTAGGTGGGGGCGGTTAGTTAGAAGATTGGCATCCATTTTATGTGAGTAAAATAGTAACTTTTACATTAATTTCTTTCTTCTCGGGGTGAGGCAGTCGCCCTTTCCGCCCCCCCCCCTTTAATCTGCCCTTGAGCACCCCAATAACTGAAAGCTTCGAGCCGCTACTTCTGGTCACCTTTGTTTTTCAACATGAAGTTTTAAATGATCCAGACTTAGGTTATTATGGCTATTCATGTCATTTTCTGTTATAGATTGCGTACTACATATTCCTTCTACTACTATAGCACGGGTTTTACTCCCGACTTAGGATACGACGCATGTTAAAGAGATTAAAACCCTTAAGTATTTGTTGAAGTAGTGTATTTGTTCAAAATGACCCCGACAGATGGCAATACTAATCACAGGCAGTCGAAAAACCAAGACAAGAACCATCGTCTATCCAGCAATGCAGTGGCTTGTATTTGATTGGAGACCAGTAGATTGCGAGGGTTTGTGCACTAGTTGCTGCCGGCCAATATGAGAGCGGTTTGGTCTCGGGTTTGAATCCCGTTAGCCAGTGGATGTTTGCGTTTCTCCAAATATTGTAATGTAAAATTGTACTTCGAAATAAACATTACCTTGTGCTTAAGAACAAATACTGATGTATAGGCTAAGCATAAAATAAATATGGCATATGAAATTAAATATCCTCTGAAAATTAAAATTTTCTATCAGCCTTCTTCAAAATTCAGTAGGGACGTAGCAGCTTTCGCTTTCAAACAAGGGTTTTGTCTCGGGATCTATATTTAAATAAATATCTATACATCCCCTCTTTCGTGCGGTTTTTCGGCTCCATACCTCGCAATAATTTCCAGGGACTTTGAGACCCGGACATTTTAATAACCAGTAAATGCATCTTTTTAGGAAAGTGTGATTAGCTTGTAAACCATGCGACTCCCGATTTTTAAAGTGCGAACATCGCTCAGTGAGCGGCTTTTCCGTGACTTCTGTTGCCATGCAAATTTGTGTGAAAAGTTAATAAAAATATGTTCAGAACCCTCCAGAAGTGTGGAGTAACTTAGTCAGCAGCCATCGCCCGAGTACAGGGGCTTACTCCAGCAATCCACAGATTGCATCTAGTTCCGGCTACACTTTATCTCTAAGGACCGGCGAACACCCATAATATGACATATAAATCAATAGAAACAATTGAGAGCCTCTAAAAGACACATTCCATGTGTTCGTAAATTCGCCAGCACATGCCTCAGGTTTTGGTGCAAAAACTGGCTATAACTAGAGCAGATGTGATTCATAGATAAAGGAATATCTAGATTGAGCATAACGAAATAAAACTTGTTGATTGAGCATAAACTTGTTGCATCCAAATGGTAGCCATGATAGTGGCATGCGCATGCGCAAAATGGCAATAACTTGAATTATAATGGTACTTTCAATCATTTTAGAACGAACGATCTGTATTTTAAAAAGTACTCGTATCGAAATATTTTCCCTCGAACGTATTTATTTTTCTGAAGTATTGCGACGAATGTTCTATTTTACATCGACGGCAGCCATGATAGTGGCAGAAATGGGGTGCGTTTTTAACAACAAAAAGCACACGATTAGGAACATTGTATGAACAATCTAGGTATTCCTAAATCTATGATGTATTTAGTGTCTTAATTTCTTTCGACTTAAGTCAACTACAATCTAAACAGTAAAATATGCATTTTTGAATTTACTCAAATGATAAATTCAAGAAAATGATTAACTTTGAAAAATTAAGTACCTTCGTTGCAATTTCTAACGTATACATGAGTTTCCTCCTAGAAAAAATAACATTTGCAGCTTCAGCAAACGTAAAATACTTTTCATAACATCTTACTTTTCCATAACAACGGACGCCGTTTCAAAACAACAACAGTGGACAGCTAATGTATCTTCTCAACAACTGGATGGACCTGCTCCGTACTCAGTTTACTTAGTTTGAAACTAACTCAGTTTTGTATACGAAGGCTAGCTTATAAACTGAATGAACTCAGTTTCCTTTACGAACACCTTAGATGGAAACTCGTTGCTCGAGTGTAAATCCTTTGGCGTTTACAAATGCGACCTATATGTTATTGTAAGCCGATGTAAGTGGGAGATAAGTATTATGTAATAATTCTTTGAAGTAATTTAAATATATAAATGAAAATTCGATAAAATAAAAGAAATCAACAACAGGAAGTTTTAATATTTTATTTCTTAGTTTTATTTGCAGTTCCAATTTGACCTGGGGGTATGTTCTAAAATCTTTGTTTTCGGTCGTTAGTATTCTTCACAGTGAAGTAAAAGGTAAATTGAATTTTGATATTATTTTAAAAAATTACGGCACAACGGTATTGTTTTAGTTTTTTTAATTACGGCCCACAGATTCAGAAAATATTTATTGGGAGGGGGAGGGGCACACACAGTCGAATCCCCATTAGTGGTAAAGCTGATAGTGACATATAATTAAGAAAGTCGCCTTTTTGTCAACTACCGAAAAAAATAAAAGCACGCAAAACTTAAAAACAAGAGTAAAAATTAGAATCTAGTGATTCAAAAGACCAGTAACTGCATGACCCTGGTGCCTTTTATTTATCACTGATTTGTATGCAGGATTTTTAAAGAAATACAAAAAAAAAGAACTTATATGATCAATACATATTGATTTTCGTTAACCCCTTAACGGTCCTATTATTTTCAAGAACACGGTCATAAAAGTATATATTATTTTATTTTTAAAATATTGCTTAAAATTAATTTTAATGTACAATATATGCATTCATTTTAAGGTTTTGGATATTTTGATATTTGCATGATTTGATAAAAAATAATTCCGTGCTTAAGAATTGAAATGTTCTAATATTTCTGGCTCATCACTTTTGAACTCTCCAGGCCGGAAATGTCACGGGATCGTAACGGAAGGGGTTAAGAGCTGAATTTAAAAAATATGAATACCTGTTGTAAAAATATTGAATAGATCAAATGACATAACATGTATTGGTAAAATTAGATCACATGTACGGTGGAACTAAACAAGGAGCGTTTGCAAGTGAAAATTGTAAATAAAACGTTACTGGTTCCACTAATCAACACATTTGTATTCTTCTGGTCTGTTGTGTTTTATAGTCTCAGACCAGCGGACCACCCATAATTTCAAGACCTGCTTCAAAATAACACAATATTACAATAGTTTTATACAAGGGTTTTGTCTCGGGATATATATGAATTCACAAGTCTGTCTTTCAAGAGCAGTTTTTCAGCATGAATATTAAAAAGAGAGAAATTTAGAAAAAAAAAGAAAGAAAGAAAAATTCCAGCCAGTAATGTTTCTCAACCATTTCAATCTGCAATCCGATAAAAGCAGAGTCGAACACTCCCTGCTACACCCCCCCCCCCTACTCTCTTCGACAGATTTGCCCTTCTTCAGCTCCTGTAGCGTTTGAACTAAAACCAATGCACCTCGCTTTTTCACGCTCTAGAAGTTTTTGTTCCGAGTATAAAAGTAAGGAGGAGTATTTTAGAGATTTTTTCCTGAAAGCGAGGATGACTTAAAAATAACAGAATTTTGAATTTGATCTTCCTTTTCTTTTCTAAACTGCGGGAGAATTTTTTCCCGTTTTTCCAGCTGATTAAATTCGTATAGTTGTATGTGAATGGAGTGAAGTTTATTTTTCGTTTATGCGTTGCATGGCAGTGTAGTGAAGTTTATTTTACATGTTGGGATTTTCGCTCTCGATCGCACTGTTAAGTGTTGTGGTGCTTTGGTTTGTCGAAAATATTTTTACTTTTTTTGCCCCCTCCCCCGTTTACTATATGGATTTATTGATTCAGGTTTTAAGTTTGTGCGGGGCCCCACCATGGTCGAGTGAATAGGACACTGAGCATGGTAGATAGCCGAAATTTCAAGGTCCCGGGTTCAGCCCCAGAGCTCGGCTGCCGATCTAATGGTATGCAGTTTTCGGCGGTTTTCTCCAGATGTAACAAAGGTACTCGATAGATCCTCTTGAAAAGTCTACCGCTAAAAGCAAACCCCTTAGCAGGGTGTCTACTGGTCAGGAAAGTCTGGAAAATGCCAGGAAAGTGAGAAAATAAATCAGGAAAATGCAAAATCCGTCAGGAAAATTGTCCGAAACTATAAATTTTCCTTCGTCTAAAAATTTCTGATCATTTTTTTAAAAATCTCTTCGGAGTTCAGAGAATGACAAATTCTGATAAAGATGGTTTATGTTTAAATAAAATGAATGATCTAGAATGTTTTTGGGGTATGTGATTCTCATACCAGTTTCACATTCTGTGGTGAGGTGTTTCTTGTGACAGAAGAGCGAAAAAGTTAGCTTCCTATGACCAGTCATAAAACGCAGAAATTTTCACAAGTACTGCATGTTATTCCTCTAGATTTAAAGTGTAGTAGACCAAAATGTAACACTTTATGCTTGAAATTCGGCATCTGCATTTATTGCTGTCATTTAGATATATCACATAAATATCGCCTGTAATGTAAGTGGTATTGGCCACTATTAGTGAAATCTGAACTAACTCTAGTGGCTTACTTGAAACTCATAATAATTCTTTTTCTATCTTACTTGAGTACATCAATAATTGTATTACAATTTGAAAATTTATATCAAGTAAGTTGTAGAAAAATATTATATTTTAACAAGGAGATTATACTGCTGGGGGATTTCCCAATGTAAACTGCATCTGTGGTCAAGACTTTTTTTTTTTCCGGAAGCTCCAAAAGTCAGGAAATTGACTTTCATAAATTCAGTAGACACCCTGCTTAGGCAGATGTCCTACGTATAGAATATAGCAATGGATCGATGCAAACTTTAACACTTTAACGCGCAGTGTTCCCGCTCTGGGAACACCAAATTCTGACGTTTTGACTGTTGCCACTCACGAAGAATAGATTTGATTTCTATAAAAATAGTTGGGGGTGACATTGCTCCACGAGAATCCTTTACTTTTGAGCACGTCATTTCCCGTAAAAAAACTAACACGGTTATTTTTAACAGCGCTAAAATCTGCTGGAAAATGGAAGAATGCAATAACAGCTGGATAGAATGCCCAATGCTGAAAAAAGGGCAACCGTTGCCATCACTCGACTTAACTACCAGCAAGAGGGCGGACGATCGAAACGTTCATCGCATGCCACAGACCTAGAGACCCTTTTGTGATGTGCTCTAGACCCTAGCTGTGCCGCACAGCCAGCTGCGTCAAAAAAGGGTCTCTAGATCTGTGACACGCGATAAACGTTTCGATCGTCCGCCATCTTGCTGGTCGTTAAGTCGAGTGATGTCAACGGCTGCCCTTTTTTCAGCATTGGGAAAGGGTTGTGTCTCAATGGGTTAAGGTGTGCACGTACCTCAAAAGCTCAATTCCAGTAAAAAAAAAGGAATCCCTATAAGGCGTCAGGTTATAATATATTAGTTAGCTATTTAATTTTTAAAAATTTCTTCGATTTTTTCAGTGTTTATTTGCCATTTTAGATTTTTTAATTTTTTTTAAATTTTCTGCATTAATAATATTAAAATATCTGAAGTGAATCAAAAACGAAATTTAGTTACAGAGCAGGAATGACCTCTTCACATTAAACGCTCTTCAACTTAAATAAAAATTTAATTTGAATACAAAATATTTTCTCTATTGAGAATTTCATTCAGCACTTACTTACTATCTAACCTGGCATCATTTAACTATAGACATACGTTATAATTTTGCTTTCTTTACTTTTGCCAATATGCTACTTCCGCTCTTTAAACTCATATAATGCTGATGAAAATCAAGCTTTTCGGAAATCTGCATTAAATACTAAACTGTCGACGGCGGGTACTTCAAATAATTGCTATAAAATTTCCGAATGACAATCACCCATCGCAATTGATCTTCACTCGACCAGATATTTCTAGAACTTTCTGGAACATTCCATATCGATTTTAACAGTTGCACACAATTTGGAACTTTCTAGATCATTCCAGAAATTTTTAGAACTTTCTAGAACATTCCATACCAATTTTAGCATTTGCAGACATTTTGAATCTTTCTAGATCATTGAAGAAATTTTTCGAACTTTCTAGAACATTCTGGATCGATTTTAACAGTTGCAGACATTTTGGAACTTTCTAGATCATTGCAGAAGTTTTTAGAACGTTCTAGATCATTCTAAATCGATTTGAACGGTTGCACACGTTTTGGAACTTTCTGGAAATTTTTAGAACATTCTAGAACATTCTAGATTGACTGTAACAGTTGTACACATTTGGGAGTTTTCTAGGTCATTCCAGGAATTTTTAGAACTTTTCAGAAGCTCTCATGAGTTAGAAAAGGACAGATATATATTTTTTCACATTTTCGCCACCCACAACCACCCACTTTCACCCACCGCGACCAAATTCCCTTACTTTCACCGTGAGACCAAGGGGTATTTACCACCCCAGCGGGAAGTTAATTCGAGTTGGTGGTGATAGAGAAAACCCTGTCTTTACAAACGAACATTAGCATTTTATATAAAGATTATTGCGTCGAAGTAACAATTACTAGTGCTTGTAACTCATGTACCTACCCTATTCAATAGTGCGCCGAAAAGCCTTTGAAAATATAATCTTTTGTCACGTAGAACAAGCTGCTTAGTGTATTTTCAAATCCGGTAACGTATCGCAGAACTTTTTGAAAAGAAAATGGCAAAAATTGCAGTCGGGGCTGTTATTTGCTTACGAAATTCTTAACTTTTCCCATTCTTCTGAGATAAATGAAAAGAAGAAAAAGAAAAGGGGGGGGTGTAGGGAAGAGCAAAATAATATCAAAGTCATGTACACACTTCCATGTCAAAATGTCATATTTTCTCTAGCCTATCTCTATCTAAACATGTCAAGCGAATAAAATTTCTTGACATGTCTCCGAGAAAAATCAGAAGCAACCACGGCGTTAACGGAGGCAAAGAAGAAAAATTAAAATTAAGAAAACGGCAACAAACGGGGAAAAAAGGAAAATGGTATACGCGCATAGAAGAATATTGGGTGAGCAAAAATGTAATATAATTCTTCGAAAGTGAAATGCTCCCTGACAGAAAATGGTGGGGGTTTTCAGAGCCAAAAATGGTCGACAACGTGATCTTTTTTTTTTCCCTTTCATTTTCTCTTTCGTTAGCTATTAGAACGCTTTGTTTTGAAGTTTAAGATTTCGTGCTACGTACAGTTTACGTGACACAATATTTTAAAGACTTTTTTGTGAGAAATTTGAATTTGTTAAAGATGTCACAACCAACGGTGAATATTGCTTATGGTTATAAACCCTTTCAGTCCCAGTGATGCTGACTGCCATTATAACATTCAAAAATGTTTTTAGAATTTTTTTTTTGTATTTAAAACATATGTGTACTTTTATTTTCCCTGTGAAGTGCAAAGAGGAATATAAAAGTACAAACATACAGTGATTTCCAAAATTATGGTGTGGCGAACAAAATCTCCAGACCTTAGTCCCATAGAGCACTTTTGGAATGCTCTAGGTATGAGCTACTGCACGTCGATAACTCCCTCCGAGGACGCTTCAGCCTCTAAAATCGGAACATTTAAAAGAATGGGAACGACTGCTAGATTCGTTGATCTATAATGCCATTGACAGTATGAGATAGGGGTGGAAGCAATACTGTTTTTTGTGAAACGAGACAATAATTTTTTTAACATTACACTATAGGGATTTTTCTGTACGAGAAAAAGAATTTCAGCTGTTTTGGGTCGAAGCCAAAGGTCTATTTTTCATCGCTATAAAACTGCTGTATTCATGTACAGCACCACTTTTTAGATGAATCAATAAAGATTTATTGCATATTCTATTTTGGCCAATGTTGCTCTCATTTACATATCTGTGGAAACTATTTTTGCAACATCATACTCTGTTAAACAGCATGAGATAGTAGTATACACATTGGCGTAGATTGGCATGTAACATTGGGGGTAGCAAAATGTTTACTAAAGTAGAAAAAACTATTTTCGAATAGGCGATATCTGAATTTTCTTGAATTTTACGTCGCAATTTCCCCCTCTTGCTCTTAGAAAGTTACGTCTATGAGTATACAAATACCTTCTGCTGTGAAATTTTCCAGGCATTAAAAATATCTTTTACAGAAAAATCTCATTATTTTTACTTTCCGAACATGTACCATGTAAGGAAAGTATTGTAATCATGAAAAAATTCGAATTCGAGATTTTGGTGTATTGACACGTTTTGAGGTCTTCTGAATTCATTTATGCTATTTTTACGAGATGTATGTATGTATGTGTGTATGTGTGTGTGTGTGTGTATGTGTGTTTGTGTGTATGTGAGTGAACTCGATAGCTTCTGAACGGGGCATGCGATTGAGCTCAAATTGGGTATATATGTTATAAACCACCGTCGCATGACCGGTATTGATTTTGGTGTGTATAGGACTTATATTTTTTATACAGGGCTACGACAAAGATTTCTTTTACATTATGGCCTATGGGGGAAAATTCTTGAAAGTTTGCTAGCATTTAAACGGTACATTAGATTGAGCTCAAATTGGGTATACATGTTATAAACCACCATCGTAAGACCGGTGTGGATTTTGATGTGTATAGGACTTATAGTTTTTCTACAGGGCTACGACAAAGATTTCTTTTACATTATGGCCTATGGGGGAAAATTCTTGAAAGTTTGCTAGCATTTAAACGGTACATTAGATTGAGCTCAAATTGGGTATATATGTTATAAACCACCGTCGCATGACCGGTATTGATTTTGGTGTGTATAGGACTTATATTTTTTATACAGGGCTACGACAAAGATTTCTTTTACATTATGGCCTATGGGGAGAAATTCTTCAAAGTGCGCTAGCGTTTAAACGGTGCATTCGATTGAGCTCAAATTGCGTATACATGTTACAAACCACCATCGTAAGACCGCTATTGATTTTGATGTGTATAGGACTTATAGTTTTTCTACAGGGCTACGACCAAGATTTCTTTTACATTATGGCCTATGGGGAGAAATTCTTGAAAGGGCGCTAGCGTTTAAAGGGCGCATTCGATTGAGCTTCAATTTGGTATATGTGTTTGAATGATTCATCGATTAAAATTTATTTAAATGCTTGGTAATGATCTTAATCTTAAGTGTTCGGAAAGTCGAGTGGAGTCACTCCAGATTTTTTTATGTTTGTAGCCTTAATTTTGAAAAGGAGGGTCGTCCAAATGCAAAAGAAATCTTAAAAAAAACACTCGCTATTGTTTTGATACCATTTCTTATCAGTGGAACTAAAAGAGTTGAAGTCCAGTACTTTTTAACAGTTTTCATAGATTCCTTTTGCGCTCAAATATCCAAAATGTCTCTTCACAAGGTCAGTTCTACAGTTTTACACATGGTCAGAACATTAAGATTCGTGAAACATTCATGCGATGTGAATTTTGAAATATTTCCCTACACGAACAGGCTGTTGGCCGAATTTTTGAAGTTATTGTTAAGCTTATTAGGCATATAAGTTTACTTCTAATCTAAATGGACAGCACAGTTGCACTTATTAACATTATTGAACCCTTTAACGCATAGTGTTCCCGCTCTGGGAACACCAAACTCTGACGTTTTGACTATTGCCAGTCACGAAGAATAGATTTGATTTCTATAAAAAGAGTTGCGTGTGACATAGCTCCACTAGAATCCTTTACTTTTTAGCACGTCATTTCCTGTAAAAAGATTATTTATAAGTCAGCTGGCTCGCACAGCCAGCTGTCGTCAAAAAAAGTGTCTCTAGATCTGTGGCACGCGATGAACGTTTCGATCATCCACCATCTTGCTGGTAGTTAAGTCGAGCGATGGCAACGGCTGCCCTTTTTTCAGCATTGGTAAAGGGTTGCGCCTCAAAGGGTTAAATACGCCTTAGAAATTTCAAAGATAATATTTTTGGTTATATTTTAAGATACTTTCGACATTTTTTTTTGAAAGAGATTTACATGGAAAGTATAAACCAAGGATTGATCTTTTTTTTTTTTTTTTTTTAAGGGTATCATTTTTGTGAAAATTGCTTATTTTTGTGAATTGCAGCACTTATTTTTGTGAATTTTCATACCAATTTTTAATAAGAGTCACCATTTTGGTAAAAATAATTGATAAAACAGATTAAAATGTAGGGTAAAATATCGACTGTTTTAGTCGACTTTATTTTTGTGAAGTATGCCGTTTTAATCGATTGTATTTTTGTGGTTGTGGTTGTGTGTGATTATGGCAACGATACACTAGGGCGATCTGCCAGGGGGGTGCCTAGGTAGGAGGACTTTTTAAGGGGTTCTAACCCGTATTCACGTTACATCTGGAGAAAACCTACCAAACATCCAGACCGTCAGCCGCGCGATGGGACTCGAACCTGGGACCTTCAAACGTCGGCCATCTACCATTTTCAGTGGCATAACCACTGTGCCATGGTGAGGCTGTATTTTTGTAAAGGGGCCGTTTTAATCTATTGTAGTTTTATGATGGAGCAGCAACACAGACCTATTTTTCCTCTGAATCCGCCCCTGTAAACATACCGCGTGATTTTATAATACTTGAAATGCCGATGCTACTTTATAGATGGGAAATTGTACGCTTCTAAGGTACGAAAATCTTAGCAAAGTTAACCTTTGCGTATTTGTCACCCTTAACTTAACTTTATTAAATGAAACATCCGAAAGAGTTCACAGTATTATAATAAAAGACTTCCTACTCAATTTTATGTTAAAAAGTTTCACTTGCTTGAAAAAAAATATATGCTTCTGAAAAGAATGTCACGTTTGTTTAAGCATATACATATTAATAAGACTCGCAAAGTCTCAGCCTTTAGAAGTTTTTTTCTGCTTATTTATTTATTTATTCGTTTCAGTGACTGATTGAGATGCTACTCCCAACAAAGTATTGAAACTTTCTCTTTTCGCATCATAAAATATTCAACAGATTTTGTCAGGCACGTTAAATTTTGAAACGAGTCTTTTAAATAGTGAATTTTTGAACTCTTCGAGCTTGTGTTTAGAAAAGGTTACGTTAAAATGTATACAGGAACTCCTTTTGCATGCAGATGCAATTTAAACACTCTTGCTTCTTGAATGTCATTTTATGAGGGGAGGCTTTTCCTAGCGTAATCCGGAATATGGCTTCAAATTATCGGATGCAAAATGCATCCAGTGCACTCAGCTTGCCACTGAACCAAGTAAATAAGCTCGGATTAAGCCCGGATCGCGATTGAGCAAAAATATTCAAATTCTTTGAGTGCTTTATACGTGTTCCGCGAAATAAATGCCTTTTATTGTTGTTGCAGAAGGATGGGAAATGTTTATATCGCAGCAATGTTTATAAGATAAATAATAAGGGAAAATATTAAATGTCATGAGGTTTCTCTCGATTCTAGAGAGAATTAACTACCGCTTTGAAAAGCTTTTCATGATATCTCCTCCGAAACCGTGGGTGCTGAGTTTAGACGAAGGTGTCCACGGATTCGAAAAATTCCGGGGTATTCGTTAAGCTGACTTCAGTTTCGAAATTCGAATAACTTTAGAAGATATTAATAAAAAACTGAAAAAAAATTAGCATAATGGTTGCCAAGTTTGGCAATTTTCGCCAGCATGAAATCATTCATATCTTAAAAGCAAAAAAAAAGAGCTATTTCAAGGGCAGGATTGGGTGAAATTGACGAACATGAAATAGAATTACGCCAAATTAGAAAGTATGAGAAATAAATAAGTCAAAGGGTGTTATACAAAATTCGCCTTTCAAATAGTAAGTGAGTTATCTTAGATAACAAGAGTTTAAAATTACAGATTATTAGATTTTCCAAAACAAA
Source organism: Cheiracanthium punctorium (assembly GCA_038373885.1). Lineage (NCBI taxonomy): Eukaryota > Metazoa > Arthropoda > Arachnida > Araneae > Cheiracanthiidae > Cheiracanthium > Cheiracanthium punctorium. Next base: position 92,814 of record JAWZYV010004369.1, read on the forward strand.
ATGCAATTGCAGCTGATTTGAAAGGCGCGATTTTTGCACCAGGTACGATCTGGGAAAAGGCTATCTCTCTTAGCAGGATGAATCTACCATGCTTGTGGTCGAAAGTGTTAGCACACAGTAACTTGAAAGTGAAAAATAATTGAAGTGCAGATTATAATAATGCCCGTTAGGTTCAACTTTGGTGTTTGTAACCCGCTACCGAGTATAAATATTTGGAGGCCATAACTATGCCGTTGAGGGTTGATTCCTAACTTTAACCCCTCCACTCTGGTGAACCTAAATATCTCCGCACGTTGGCGAGTTACCAGTTACAAGTTTCGGCGCTCCGAAAGGAATTAGATGAAAACGAACGTGAACAATTAACGATAAACGCAAAAGCTAAGGATTTTGAAGGCAATTACTAAAATGCATTAATTGGCAATCAAAAAATCTCTACATATTATAAAAGATGTCTGTGTGTCGGCGGTGTTACGGACAAACGGCTACACCAAGAAACACCAAATTTGGTACTCGGAAAGTTATAATATGAAGTTGTGCACCTCGACGCGAATTTTTTCAAATTTCGGATTAGAATTTTTTTTATCTTTTATGCGATTTTTCGCATTTTTTCTTACCTAATACTCAATAACGGCGGTAATTACGCTCGCAGAAAAACGGCATTTGTAACATCGAATAAGAAAATTTTCTTTTAAAAACAGTTTTTTTCTGAATATGTAACATAATTTGTAGATTTTTAGGAATTTTTATACCAAGTATCTGTTTTGACGAATTTTTTCGTAAAATAGTTTTAAAACTGTCGCATCTTGAATAATATCCGTCATAACTTTTTATATTTTGACAAATCGTGAAACATTCCTTTCTTCCACTTTTAAAATAAAAACGAAAAAAAATTATATAAATTAGGTGATTTTTTACGAATTTTAATGTAATTTAATATCATCAACGCGGATAGTTCACGCCATTACATTAGTAAATCATGGCACGAGATAATTTTGTTGCGTTGCCCACAGAAAGGATTCGAAATAAGGGTTCTTTTCAACCTATCGATAGAGTTTTCAAATGGGGTACCCGATTTTCAATTCGCAAATGAGGATCTATGACTTCAAATGCTTTAAGGTACTTAAAAAATACTTTACGAAAAACGGCCATGTTTGAAAAATAAGTAAGGTATTCGAAAGGTTCACATATTTAAAAATATTGTGAATATTAATTTTTATGTTCCAAGGAATATGCACAACCGAGCATTAATGCGATGCTCGGCAACATTCAATCTGATCCAATCTTTGGGTTTTGACTGCGAATATTATGCTTTTTTACAAGTAAGCCTAATTAGAGGCCGAATACGTTGTACAAAAAGCAAGCGTAGCTGGTCTAGGGGGCATTGGCCTATGAAATATAAGTACCCATTATGGAATTATTGAATAGATCAAATTATGGGACATCTGTTGTTAAAATTAGATGCCATGTATTGGGGAACGAAATGAGGAAAGTTTGCGAGAGAAAAATGTTAATAGAAGTTACTGGTGCGACGAACCAACATTTTTCGTATTCTTCCTTCTGTATTTTAGTGGTCTCTGATCAGCGGACCACCCGCTAATTTCGAGCATTGATAATGGGTGTTCGTGTTTTTCACTTAACAAGATATCTTTAATGCATTCTTCTTTTTTAAGATATTAGAATTTCACGGTTTTATGAATTAAAATTACTTTGGAAATGAACGTAGTATGGGAAGCAAGGTAACATCAATGACCAGTCTATCATAATGACAGTAGAAGTATATTGCGGTGTTTCTAAAAACTTGTAACTTACAAGATTTTCCTGGCACAGAAAGCCCAAATTTGCCGAAACAAAACTGGGTATTGGATATTTCAACATATGAACTTAACACGAAAGCCGAAATTTTGGTATCTGTGGCGGATGCAGAAATCTGTTTTTTGGAATGGGCTAATTTCTAAGAAAAGCTTGCTTGACAGAATAACATCTACAATAAAGCAGAATCTTAAGTTGAGCAATGTAAATCATTTCAGGAGAGGCTAAGTTTTAAAATGCCGTCTGTGAAAGGGAGCTGAGTCATTTGGAAATGACCTCGTTGCTTAGTTTATGACGGGGAGCGGAAAGAATATATTATGTCTCTCCCAGATAATTAATTCTCTGTGCTTATCATAAAAGCTTTACAATATGCATTCGGTTAAAATTTCCTGTTATATACCCAATTCCGAAATTGCTGTAGGTGTCGCGTTCATGTCTGGACGTGTTTTAAGGCTGCAATCAAAAGCAATTGCGCGTATTTCGATGTAGAGTAGGAGCATTTAAACTGACTTAATCCAGAGACTTCATAAAATAATGGAAAACGCATAAAGAAAGATAAAATATTTTATTATATACTCTAAACAATGTGGGATGTGCAAAATATAAAATACAGTGAGCTCACAAAAAAATGAAATTTGAAAAAACAATAGTTATATACAGTAGAAAATATATTTATAAATTCAGTCAAAAATATTTTTTTTAATTTATAAAATTATACTTGGTAAATGTCATCAGCCAGCAATCATTTTCCACAGCAAAAACTTTCTTAATGTTGACTCGGGAATTCGACGCTCTCTAAATTTGTTTCGTTGTTTGATTGGACTAATCTGGTTGAATATTAAAGTATTAAAATTCTGCTCTGGAAGTAACTTTATTCTATACAACCATCTGAATATTTCAAAATTTCTTGCGTTTTTCGTGCTATTTTAATGTTGTGATTTTTCTATGTCGCAGGATTTGGAGTACTACATACTTGTACTTGTAGAGTGGAACATATTAGGTTGGATGCTCTTAACGTTTAGTCAACTATTGCGACTTCTGTTCCTATTCCGCCGCGTATAAAACTACTGTTAGTTTCGAGAAACCGTACATCTGACTTTCTCGAACTTTGTCTAATTGATACTCACTAGTCTGTTTGAATATGACAGCATTAAATTCAATATTAAAGATCTGTTAGGAGTATATTTACTTCGTATAGCCGTCAGAATGTTTCATTAGAGTTTTCGCGTTATTCTTAAGATCTGATTTTTCTATGACGAATATGAAATTCTATGTCATTGTACGGTTGGTGAAACGCAGTGGATATTCTTCACTTTTAGTGAGTTATGACGACTTCGCTCCATATTCCGCAGTGTGAAACAGCTACGGTTATATTCATGATTTCGTACATCTGGCATTCTTCAGCTTTATCTTATTCCCGACTAGTCTACTTGAATATGGCAATATTAAATTAAGTAGTGAAAATCTGCTGAAGTATCTTTATTACATATAATCTTGAAAATGTTTAAATACATCGCATGAGAATGTTTCAATATTTCTTCTATTTTTCCCTTATTTGTATGTTGTGATCCTGTGACAAATATGATTTCGTGTTCTATATCATTGTGCGGTAGGTTTTCATTTTTACTGAGTTATAGAGCGACATCACTCCATATTCCGAGCGCAAAACAGCTACCATTAGATTCAAGAAGTCGTACATCTGACTTTCTCCAACTTGGACTTATTGTCACTGACTAGTCTGCTTGAATATGGTAGTATTACATTCAATATTGAATATCTGTTAGGAGTATTTTTATAGAATGTAGCTTCAGAATGTTTCAATATTTCTAGAGTTATTTGTGTTGTTGTGGTGTTGTTTTTGGTATGTTGTGATTTTTCTATCAGAAATATGATTTGAAGTTCTATATCCTTGCACGAAAGATTGAAACTTATTAGGTAGGATGTTCTTCACTTTTACTGAGTTATTATGACTTCTCTTCCTATTCGGCAGCATAAAGCATCTACGATTAGATTCAAGAAGTCGTACATCTGACGTTCTCCAACTTCGTCTTATTATAACTGACTAGTTTGCTTGAATATGGCAGTAGTAAATTGAATATTGAAAATTTGCTAGAAGTAACTTTATTTAGTAAAGCTGTTAGAATGCTTCTATATTTCTATTTTCATATTACTTTTAATGCTGGGATTTTACATCGATAAAATAAATATAATATGAAGTACTCTATTCTTATAAGGTATAATGAAACATACTACGGTTAGATTGAAGCTGTCGTACATCTGACTTTCTCCAACATGGCCCATTCATTACTGACTACTCTACTGGAACATTACTGAACTTCGATATTGAAAGTCTGCCGGAGCCACTTTATTTCATATAGCTGTAAGAATGTTTCCATATTTCAAGAGTTTACATGTAATACTTACGCTGTGATTCTTCATTGAGAAAATAAATATAGTTTTAATTAGTACATCCTTGTAGGTAGATTGAAACGTACTAGGTTTTACATTCTTCCCTTTTAGTGTTCTATTACTTCTTCTCTCAATATTCAGAAGAGTAAAACAGTTCATCAAGCATCTGACATTCGCCAACTTGTTCTTATAGTTTCTGACTAGCTGCTTGAATATGACAGTATTACATTCAATATTGGAAATCTGATAGGAGAAACTTTATTCCATATAGCCGTCAGAATGTTTCAATACTTCACGTTTTTGTATTTTTCTTATATTGTTATTTTTCTATGAAAAACAAATATGGTTTGAATGTCTATATCCTTGTAAGGTAGATTGAAACATTATGTTGGATGTTCTTCACGTCTACTGAGCTATTATGAATGCCCTTCAGAGTCTGCACCATAAAACAGCTACTGTTAGATTGAAGAAGTCATACCTCTGACATTCTCCATCTTATCCTTATTATTACTGACAAATCTACTTGAACATAACAGAATTAAATTCCACATTGAACATCTGTTAGGCGTAACTACATAACATGAAGGGTCAGAATATTTCTCTAGTTCGAATTTTCGTGCTATTTTTATGGTGTGATTTTTCTGTGACAAATATGATTTGACGTTCTATGCACGGTAGATTGTAACATATTAGGTTGAATGTTCACTTTTACTAAGTTATCACGACTTCTCTTCCTATTCGGCAGCATAAAACATCTACGATTAGATTCAAGAAGTCGTACATCTGACGTTCTACAACTTCGTCTGATTGTAACTGACTACTTTGCTTCAATATGACAGTAGTTAATTGAATATTGAAAATTTTCAAACGAGCAACTTTATAACATTTAGCAGTTAGAATGTTTCCTTGTATCTAGAATTTTTCGGGTTTTTTTTGTGCTGTGATTTTTCTATGTCAAATATTATCTGAAGTGCGCTCTTTGTGTGGTAGATTGAAACCGATTAGGCATATTGTTTAATGCATATTATTTTAATTATTTCAATGACAAGTTTTTAATATCATTCTTCACATGCGGCAGATGACATAATTTTAGGATTGCTTATGATATATTTTAATGAATAACTTTTGAACTTAATATTTCTTCTGGAAATGCTTGTTTAAACTGCAGATGCTTTTTTTTTCAAGTTCCTCAAGAGCTGCATACTTTTGGTGCATTTAAAATATAATTGGCGACATCAACTTAAACAGTATCAAAGTTTGCGGATGCTGACTGAATAACACGTACTTCATACAATTATGTTAGAATAACTCATGTGATAACAGCATTAATTTTAAGAAGATGAATATGTGTCATAGATTTAGTACATTTTCAGGAAGATTTAGAAAGTTTCTAAAATAAGATCAAAAGGAATAAGGAGCTCGTTTAAACATTTGTTTTACTCGATACTTTTCTCATCTATAATTCCAAAAAATAGAAAGTAATAATTGTGTAAATTTATATGTCTTCATCTTTAATTTCCAGCACATCCACTTTGAAATCTCCTTAGTTATCACCTTCCTCTATTTTTTTCTTCCAACGGTCAGGTACAACGGGCTGATAGTCAGGTAAGGTATACCAGGTGCAGTCTTCGATTTCACAAATACCGTCGGTGACGATTTTTTCTTTCAGCTTTCGAAACTTTTTACTATTTTCCTTCATTTCGTATTTGTCACCGAGGTAGTATATAACGAACTTTCTTTTTCCAATAACATTCTTCTTATTAGTTTTGGGAATATCCTGGTATTCTTCATTCACCCATACTTCATAAGTATTTGCAGGCTTCACGCAAGGTCTGAAATTTTTTGTGAAATGTTAGTATAATAAAAATAGCTGCGAAGAGAGAGCTTATGATTACGTCAGAAAGATTTATACGTACATAAATGGCCTTTCAATCTTAACAAATCAAATGTACACATAAATAAAAAGAGCAAAATTATACCTTAAAAGTTTTTCAAGATTCTTCTAGCTTTGTTTTTCAGAAAAATGGTCACTTTTTTCATGAATTTTTAGATTTCCGTTGAAAGACTAAAGATATTTTAACTTCCAGAAATTTCATATGAAAACGGCAAATTTCCGTGTTAGGTTTGCTTTTGCATTTTGTAATGACTTTTGGTAAATGGATATTTGTGAAACATTTTCAGCTTTAAAGAAATATTGACACCAAACGCCCCCTTTTAATTAGATATTAAACGATGGATAATTATTACTTTGACAAGGAATTCCGTTTCATATCCAAGGGTTTTTCAGTTGACCTTTATAAATATTGGAGCTGCTGGAAAATGTATTTTTTCATTTTTAAATTTCAAACAGGGGACGAACATTTACTAAAATATCAATTTTCAGATATTTTTAGCAGTCATTTTTTTCTTTTCTCTTTCTTTTTTTTTAAGGTTTGTCAGCATATTTTAAAAAAATTCTAAGTAGACCAGTGAAGTAGCTTAAGTACATGTTGAACATACATTTCTAAAAATTGCGATTAATTTCTTTCCATTCCAATATCTATATTCTGTTAATAATAACTGGACAACACATTGTCACGTATTTAAAATTGCAAATTTCTTGAAGAGCCTATTCCCCCCAAGCAAGTCACGTTCTGAGACTGAAATAATCAACACTTGTATTTTTAGTCAACTTCGAACAGATTGAATGGAGTCTTGCGAATAACAACAGCAATCTCTCATTCCATATTGCTAAAGGGTTGGTTCTACGATAGCAAAGTAAGAAACATTAATTTTAATATTTTTCTGTACGCAGTTAGATAATGAATAGCTAGTTTAAAAGTGTTAATTAAATACGCCACTCAGGCATGTTTTGATTTCCACCTTATTATTCAACCATGTTAGTAAAGCGGTAAATTACCATCGAGATTTTTTGAAAACTGATAAACAGAACGGACATTTTCTAGAAATTTTGTTGACGGTTTTTTTTTTTTAATTTACGAACATATTTTAAACAGTGTTGAGAAAAACGTGACGTATATTTTATTCTAAATGCTTTATTCCTTTTAAAGCTTTTTAGTGAAGCAAAACAATCCGATAAAACTTCGCTTTTTTTTTTAAACTGAACGATGCTCTTCCCTTTTCATTAGTTTTAAAAAATTAAAAAGATAATTTTTGTGACTAATTTTCCTCTCTAAGAAATATTTTAACTTGTTACACCTCTCTTTTTTGCTTTATTTTACCTATTTATCTTGTAGAAAAGATTCTGAATGACGCGGTGTTTAATTTGTAAAGATTTTCACTCAGAATTTAACTTTATTAGATTCAGATATACGCGTTTTTGTTCTGGAGTGCAAATGAAAATGGATGATAATAGAGACATTATATAATTGCTGATATTACAAAATTAGTAGCATTTGAAGTAAAAACTGAAATGTTGGAATAGTTATATCTTTGACCTTCCCGGGTGGTGAGTCAAAGTTAGGAATATGGAACGAGCCGGAAGAAACGTGCTTGGTTGAAATATCAGTTATAAAGGGAATCTCGTTTGTATTGAATCAACTTGATGTTCTTTTTCTAATTTTTAAATTTTATTTTTGTTTCCATCCCAGAATTAACATTTAACATTTTTGCTTTTACTTTGCTATTGCCAAACACAATACATAAGTTTTAATTAATTTTTTTACAAATATTCACCTTTTTTGAAAATTTAACTGCAACTTAAAATGTTCTTTATATTACGCATAGTTTGGTAATACGTATTATTTGACCATCTTTTTTAGTTAGCGTGTTTTTTCATTAATTAATATAAATAAAAAAGCAATATAAGACATTTTCCTACTACATATTCTGCTACGTAAGAATTCCGTTTAAATTCCTTTTCAACGAGAAAAAAATTGTTAATGATTAGGTTTATCATACTGCAAAACATAAAACTAAAACATTTGGCTACAAACATTATTTATACAGATTTCTAAACAGATAAGTTTGAGATATTAGCGAAAACGTTTGGAAATCTATATAAATATGATTCAGTATATGTCAACAAAATTTAAGTACTACAACAAAATTTTTTGAATTGCATTACAAAACATTTTTCCTTAAACTGATCCTTTAAATCTTTTATTTTTTAAAACTCTTTTTAAAGCAATAACTCATTTCAATCATAAAGAAATAAATGACGCAAAAAGTTTTTTTAAAACACAAATACCATTTTTTTTTGAATGAGCAGACGCAAAGGGAGGATAAACGAATATGATATTTAGCATGCTTTAGAAGACAATCATATGCGTTGCAAATGTGTTTTGTGCATCACAATGCACAAGTATTTAAGCCAAAAAACATACTATAATTGTAGAGCTATAGTGTGAGGAAGTTTATTTTCATAATGGGGTGAAAATACAAGTCATGTCCGTAAATTTAAATGTTTTTTTTTTTTTCGGACTGAGTGTAATAATTTAAAGTCCTAAAATGCCTTATGAAGTCATACTCACATCATACGTTCGAAGAAACTTCTCAATCTTTCACGGAAATTCATCTTTAAATCACCTGACGGAGTTTCGAAGAGTTGGGAAACAAATACAAGAGGAAGTTGTCTAGACTTTTAAAATCGCTGGAAATCGTACTAATAAAGATTCTGCGCTGTATAATGTTTCGGAGCAAGATTGAAGTTGTAGGTTTTTGAAGAAAGTGATAGACGTATTGTTGAATGTTTTATGTTTAATAATTGCATTAGAACCTTTCTTAAGAAACCAATTGTTGGAAAGTGTTGAATAGATTTGTTGTAAAAATTTAGGGTTCATTTCATTGTTTCACTTTACGTGTCATTGTTATTTTTAAATTAGAGCTGCAGTGATTCTCAGCATGGTTGCTTTGACAATGCCGGACATCAAATTTAACGAAATGGTGTCTTGCAGATATTCCCTTCCCTCTCAAACGTTATGATTGAGGATTATTTGTATCGCTTTATCTATTTCTTACTAAACTGTTTCTGGTTAAAATCTGATTCAAAAAATATCTGTTCTCGTTGCAATTGTAGACCCGGATGGGCGATATTTGGCTCGGGCTGCGGCTGAGCTGTCGGAAAAAAAGGGTAAAAAAAGGGTCTCTAGATATGTGGCACGCGATGAACGTTTCGATCGATGCTAACTTGCTGTTAGTTAAGTCGAGGATTGGCAACGACTGCCCTATTTTCAACATTGGGAAAGGGTTGCGCCTCAAAGGGTTAAGTTGTGCACGTATCCCAAAAGCCCAATTCCATTCCCCCCGAAAAATGGAATCACTATTAGGCGTAAGATTTTAATATACTAGTTAGTTATTTAATTTTTTAAAATTTGTTAGATTTTTTCTGTGTTTATTTGCCATTTTAGATGTTTTTAAAATTTTTGCAGATTTCTGGAGGCATAATATTAAAAATCAAAAATGAATCAAAAAAAAATTTAGTTACAGAGCAGGAATGTCATCTTGACATTATAATCTTTCCGACTAAAATAAAAACTTAATTCTGAATACGAAATATTTTCTCTATTGAGAATTTCATTCAGCACTTACTTACTATATCTAACCTGTCCTTATAACGTATGTCTATAGTTAAAGAAGTTATAACTTTGCTTTCTTTACTTTTACCAATACGCCACTTCAGCTCTTTGTACTCCAATAATGCTGGTGAAAAGTCAAGTTTTTTAGAAATCTGCATTATATACTAAACTGTCCACGGGTACTTCAGCTAATTATCTGATAGAATTCAATTTAAATTAATTTCTGAAAAGAAATAGGCTTTAAACAGAAACAGGTTCATAATGAACGTATCTTAATTTTAGTATTAAGCCATGTATTGAGAATCACAAAATTCTTTGCACTGAGTTTAAAATCTGAAATTTTAATACCCAGAACCCCTGAAGATTTAAAAAGAATGTGAAGGAAAAAATGAAGATAAATACCTAAATTGTTACCAGATACCACCATTTGATAAAAGTTCTATTAGATAAATAATTAAAGCGCGTTACCACATTTTTGAGTTACCCTGTATAAATAACTAAAGATCATTTTCTCAATAGCTATTTACTGCATTTACTAGAAATTTCATGCAATTATCAAGAACGTGGCTAAAATATTCGTCATTAACATACGGGTCAATTACTGGTGAAATACATTTTTTCTTACCCGATAATTGACACCCCATCTTAAGTAAATAAACTTATTTATTGAAAAACATCTGCATATTTACTTTAAGTACTATTATCTAATATAATTCAGTTTATATTCATTTCTAAAAAGAAATACTTCAAATAGAAACGGGTTGATAATGAACTAACCTTAATTTCAGGATTAAGCCAGCTCCTGAGAATCAGACTATTTTTAGCATCTCAATTTCAGATACCTAGAACCTTCTGGAGGTAAAAGAAAATTTCATAACATCGAAGACAAATATCGCAATGGGTAAATAGTACCATTTGATAACAGTTCCGAAATGAAACTTATTAAAAATTATCCGGCAAAGTAACAATTACTAGGGCAAGTGTCAATTACTGGTGCACCTATCCTATTCAATAACGCACTGAAAAGCCTTTGAAAATATAATCTTTTGTCAGGTAGAACAAACTGCTTAGTGTATTTTCAAATCCGGTAACGTATCTCAGAACTTTTTGAAAAGAAAATGGCAAACATTGCAGTCGGGGGTGTTATTTGCTTACGAAATTCTTAACTTTTCCCATTCTTCTGAGATCAATGAAAAGAATAAAAAGAAAAGGGGGAATGTAGGGTGGAGCAAAATAATATCAAAGTCATGTACACACTTTCTTGTCAAAATGTCATATATCCTCTAGCCTATCACTATCTAAACATGTCAAGCGAATAAAATTTCTTGACATGTCTCCGAGAAAAATGTAAAGCAACCACGCCAGCGTTAACGGAGGCAAGGAATAAAAATTTAAATTAAGAAAATAGCAACAAACGGGAAAAAAGAGGAAAATTGCTTACGCTCATAGAAGAATACCGTGTGAGCGAAAATGTAATATAATTTTTCGAAAACGAAATGCTCCCTGACAGAAAATAGTGGGGGTTTTCAGAGCCAAAAATGGTCGACAACGTGATCTTTTTTTTTCCCTTTCATTTTCTCTTTCGTTAGCTATTAGAACGGTTTGTTTTGAAGTTTTAAGATTTCTTGCTGCGTACAGTTTACGTGTCACAATATTTTAAAGAATTTTTTGTGAGAAATTCGAATTTGTTAAAGATGTCACATCCAACGGTGAATAACAATAGTTCTTGCGGTTCAAAACCCTTTCAGTCCCGGTGATGGTGACTGCCGTTATAAGATTCACAAACGTTATCAAGATTTTTTTATGTATTTGAAATATATTTGTACTTTTATTTTCCTAGTGAAGTGCGACAAGGAAAATTAAAGTACAAATATACAGTGATTTCCATAACTGAGGTTACGAAGTCGACAATTATCCGGAAGAAGAGGGTGTTGTTCACCATATGGTGTGGGGAGCGAAATCTCCAGACCTTAGTCCCATAGAGCATTTTCGGCATCTGCTCTAGGATGAGCTACTGCATGTCGATAACTCCCTCCAAGGACCCTTCAGGTGCTAAAATTGGAAATTTTACAAGAATGTGAGAGACTGCTTGCTATATTCGTTGATCTATATCCCTAGTAGCACAGTTAGTCCAAAAGACGTTTAAAACACGTTTTTTTAACGTCATAAAATGTGTTTCCAACGTAATTTGAACGTTTTTTGAACTAGTTGTGCTACTAGTGTAATAGCATTGGTACTATTAGATAGGGATGGACACGAGACTGTTTCTTGTTAAACGAGACAATAATTTTTAACATTACACTATAGTGCAGAGTTTCTCAACCTGTCGGGGGAGCCCCCCAAGGAGGGCGCAGAGCGTTTGCAGGAGGGGGGCACGAGAAAGACCAAAGAGCTAGTAGTGATGCATGTTTTTTTTTTTAAATCATGTTATTTATTCTCATGTTTACTCAAAAAATATATCTATTTTCTCTTAAAATGTTCATTCAAACTTTTCTGATAGCATTATTTTGTAGAAAATTCGACTCAATGTTCACTGTTAAAAATTAAAACACTGAATGTATGCTGAAAAATGTGGGAGGGGGGGCGCCACCGTAAGTTAGCCTTTGCTGGGGGTGGGGCGACGTTAAAATGTTGAGAACCACTTTTAAAGGCTGCTATAGGGATTTTGCGGGACGAGAGAAAACTTTTCTGCTATTTTTGGTCGACGCCAGAGATCTATTTTTCATGGCTATAAAATGGTTGTATTCATGTACCGCACCACTTTTTAGATAAATCAATAAAGATTTATGACATATTCTATTTTGGCCAATGTTGCTCTCATTTACATATCAGCCTATAATCTGCTGTGCAAACTATTTTTGTAACCTCATACCCTATTAAACAGCATGAGATATTAGTGTACACATTGGCATGTAACATTGGGGTAGCAAGATGTTTACTAAAGTAGAAAATTCTATTTTCAAATAGGCGATATCTGAATTTTCTTGAATTTTAGGTCGCAATTTCCCCCTCTTGCTCTTAGAAAGTTACGTCTATGAGTATACAAATACCTCCTGCTGTGAAATTTCCCAGGCATTAAAAATATCTTTTACAGGAAAATCTCATTATTTTTTTCGTGAAACATTCCTGCGATGTTAATTTTGAAATATTTCCCTACACGAACAGGCTGTTGGCCGAATTTTTGAAGTTATTGTTAAGCTTATTGAGACATATAAGTTTACTTCTACTGAATGGAAAGCACAGATGCACTTATTAGCATTATTTAATAGGCTATAGAAATTTCAAATATAATAATTTTGGTTATGTTTTAAGAGACTTTCGACATTTTTTTGAAAGAAATTTATATGAAAAGCATAAACCAAGGATTGATCTTTTTTTTTTTTTTTCCAGGGTACCATTTTTGTGAAAATTCTTATTTTTGTGAATTGCAGCACTTATTTTTGCGAATTTTCATACCAATTTTTAATAAGAGTCACCATTTTGGTAAAAATATTTGATAAAACAGATTAAAATGTAGGGTAAAATGTCAATGAAAGGCTGTTTTAGTCGACTTTATTTTTGTGAAGTATGCCGTTTTAATCGATTGTATTTTTGTGATGGGTCACCAAAATTGACCTAATTTTTGTCTGAATCCGCCCCTGCAAACATACTGCGTTATTTTATAATACTTAAAATACCGATGCTACTTTATAGATAGGAAATTTTACGCTTCTAAGGTACAAAAAAACTTGGCAAAGTAAACCTTTGCGTATTTGTCACCCTTAACTTAACTTTATTAAATGAAACATCCAAAAGAGTTCACAGTTTTCTAATAAAATACTTCCTACTCAATTTTATGTTAAAAAGTTTCACTTGCTTGAAAAGAAAAATCTGTTTCCGAAAAGAATGTCACGTTTACTCAAGCATATACATATTAATAAGACTCACAAAGTCTCAGCCTTTAGTCAAAGTTTTTTTTTCTGCTTATTTATTTATTTATTCGTTTCAGTGACTGATTGAGATGCTGCTCCCAACAAAGTATTGAAACTTTCTCTTTTCGCATCCTAAAATATTCAACAGATTTTGTCAGGCACGTTAAATTTTGAAACGAGCCTTTTAAATAGTGAATTTTTGAACTCTACGATCTTGTGTTTAGAGAAGGTTACGTTAAAATGTATACAGGAACTCCTTTTGCATGCATATGCAATTTAAACACGTTTGCTTCTTGAATGTCATTTTATGAGGAGAGGCTTTTCGAAACGTAATCCCGGACATGGCTCCAAATGATCGGATGCAAAATGCATCCAGTGCACTCAGCTCGCCACTGAACCATGTAAATAAGCTCAGATTAAGCAGGGATGGCGATTCAGCAAAAAAATTCAAATTCTTTCAGTGTTTTATACGTATTCCGCGAAATAAATGTCTTTTATTGTTGTCGCAGGAAGATGGGAAAAAGATTTTATCGCAGCAACATTTATAAGATAAATAATAAGGGGAAAATATTAAAGGTCATAAGGTTTCTCTCGATTTTAAAGAAAATTAACTGCCGCTGCCGCCGCTGTCAAAAGCTTTTCATGGTATCTCCTCCGAAACCGTGGGGAGTTGAATTTAGACAGAGGTGTCCACGGACTCGAAAAATTCCGGGGTAGTTGTCAAGCTGACTGAAGTTTCGAAATTCGAATACCTTTAGAAGATATTAATAAAAACTGAAAAAAAAATAGCATAATGGTTGAAAGGTTTGGCGATTTTCACCAGCATAAAAATCATTCATGCCTTTGTAACAAAGCAAAAAACGATCTATTTCGAGGGCAGAATTGCTTGAAATTGACGAACATGAAATAGAATTACACACGAATAAAAAGAATAGAAATAAATAAGTCAGAGTGTGTTATACAAAATTCACCTTTCAAATAGTATGTGAGTTCTCTTGAATAATCTGCAATTTTAAACTCTCTGTTTTTCCAATATAAATTGTAATAGCAACTGATTTAAAAGGCGCGATTTTGGCATCAGCTACGATCTGGGAAAAGGCTATCTCTCTTAGCGGGGTTAATCTTGAATGCTTGGTTTCCAAAGTGTTAGCACACACTATCTTGAAAGTGAAAAAAAAAAAAAAACCTGTTCGAGCCTCGTTAGGGGGAGATCCCCTGACACCCCCCCCCAATTTTTTGTTTCATGATTGCCATATTAAAACGATATTGATTGACTACGTCATTTTATCTCTCACCTTTAGCCTATTTCGCCTGGTAACCCTATGTTGAAACTTTTATGATTGTAACCTATTTATAGAAAAATGCATGGGCTGCCTATTCTACAGCCTACGAAATAGTGTAACAATAGATTAAAGCTGTTGTGAACTAATAGTATTTAAATATATGTAAAATTATGTCACATTTTTATGTCGATTTTTTCGGACAATTTTCAATTGAAATTTTCAATGAAATTATTGAATAGATCAAATTATGGGGCATGTGTTATTAAAATTAGATAACATGTATTTTGGAACAAAATGAGGAAAGTTTGAGAGAGAAAATGGTCCGAGGAACCAACAATTTTTGTATTCTTCCTTCTGTATTTTAGTGGTCTGTGATCAGCGGACCAGCCGCTAATTGCGAGCATTGATAATGGGTATTCGTGCTTTTTCACGTAACAAGATATTTCTAATGTATTCTTCTTTTTTAAGATATTAGAATTTCACGGTTTTATGGATTAAAAATACTTTGTAAAAGAACGTAGTATGGGAAGCGAGGGAACATCAAATGACCAGTCAATCATAATGAACTTAGAAGCATACTGCGGTGTTTTTAAAAACTTGTAACTTACAAGATTGTCCTTGTACAAAAAAGCCCAAATTTGCTGAGAGAAAACTGGGTACTTGCGTATTACCCCGGCGGTCCGCCAAGACGAGCGATTTTACGCCAAGATAAATGCCGGGGCACATGAAATTATCAATGGTTCAGAATACGATTGGCAAGAGTTTGCCAGCATATTTGACGCAAAAATAGTTTGGTGGAAATGACTGCCAGGATAATACGTAAGCACAGAAAAGGGAATCAAAATTGAATACTCAGAATTTCTCCCAGAAATCTCTAGAAACGATCGTATGATACCACATGCAGTGTACTGGATATTTCAACATATGAAATTAACCCTTTAACGCGCAGTGTTCCCGCTATGGGAACACCAAACTCTGACACTTTGACTGTTGCCAATCACGAAAAATAGATTGGATTTCTATAAAAATAGTTGCGGGTGACATAGCTGCACGAGAATCCTTTACTTTTTAGCACGTCATTTCCCGTAAAAAAATATTGTCACAATTATCTTTAACGGCACTGACATCTGCTGAAAAAATGGAAGAATGAGAGGACAGCTGGATAGATTGCCCAATGCTGAAAAAAGGGCAGCCGTTGCCGTCGCTCGACTTAACGACCAGCAAGATGGCGGACGATCGAAACGTTCATCGCGTGCCACAGATCTAGAGACCCTTTTTTAATGCATCTGGCTGTGCCGCACAGCCAGCTGCGGCCAGCAAGATGGCCACCATCGAAACGTTCATCGCGACATTTCGATCGTCCGCCCTCTTGCTGGTAGTTAAGTCGAGCGATGGCAACGGCTGCCCTTTTTTCAGCATTGGGAAAGTGTTTCGCCTCAAAGGGTTAACACAAAAGCCGCAATTTTGGTATCAGTGACGGATGCAGAAATCTATTTTTTGGAAAGGGCTAATTTCTAAGAAAAGCTTGCTTGACAGAATAACATCCACAATAAAGCAGAATCTTAAGTTGAGCAATGTAAATCATTTCAGGAGAGGCTAAGTTTTAAAATGCTGTCTGTGAAAGGGAGCTGAGTCATTTGGAAATGACCTCGTTGCTTAGTTTATGACGGGGAGCGGAAAGAATATATCATGTCTCTCCCAGATAATTAATTCTCCGTGCTTATCATAAAAGCTTTACAATATGCATTCGGTTAAAATTTCCCGTTATGTACTCATTGCCGGAATTGCAGTTCGTTCAGATATGGTTTAGATTTCGCGTTCATGCCTGGACGTGTTTTGAGGCTGTTTTCGAAAGCAATTGCGCGTATTTCGATGTAGAGAAGAAGCATTTGAATTGGCTTAATCCAGAGATTTCTTAAAGTAAAGGGGAAAACTCATAAATAAAGGTAAAATATTTTATTATACAAAATGTGGGATGTGCAAAATACAAAATACAGTGAGCTCACAAAAGAATGAAGTTTCAAAAAACAATAGTTATATACAGTAGAAAATATATTTATAATTTCGGATAAATTCAGTCAAAAATATTTTTTTTTAAATTTATAAAATTATACTTGGTAAATGTCATCAGCCAGCACTCATTTTCCACAGCAAAAACTTTCTTGAGTTAGACTCGGGAATCAATGTTCTCTAAATTTGTTTAGTTATTGCTGACTAATCTGGTTGAATATCACAGTATTAAATTCAGCATTGAAAAGCTGCTCTGGAAGTAACTGTATTCTATACAACCGTCAGAATATTGCAATATTTCTTGTATTTTTCGTGTTATTTTTAATGTTGTGATTTTTCTATGACAAGCAGGATTTGAAGTAGTATATCCTTGTTGTGTAGATTGAAATATATTAGATTGGATGTTCTTCTCTTTTAGTCAGCTATTGCGACTTCTGTTTATATTCCGCAGCGTAAAAAACCAGGGTTAGTTTCGAGAAGTCGTACATCTGACTTTCTCGAACTTTATCCAATTAATACTGACTAGTCTGTTTGAATATGACGGCATTAAATTCAATATTAAACATCTGTTAGGAGTATATTTACTGCATAGAGCCGTCAGAATGTTTCACTAGAGTTTTCGCGTTATTCTTATGTTCTGATTTTTCTATCGCGAATATGAAGTTCTATGTCATTGTACGGTTGGTGAAGCGCAGTGGATATTCTTCACTTTTAGTGAGTTATGACGACTTCGCTTCATATTCCTCAGCGTGAAACAGCTACGGTTATATTCAAGATTTCGTACGTCAGGCATTCTTCAGTTTCACCTTATTTTTACCGACTAGTCTGCTTGAATATGGCAATATTAAATTCAGTAGTGAAAAATCTGTAGTGACAATCTGTAGTGTAAATTCAGTAGTGAAAATATTTAAACATAGCATCAGAATGTTTCAATATTTCTTCTAATTTCCTGTTATTTTTATGTTGCGATTTTTCTGTGACAAATATGATTTCGAATTCTATACCCTTGTACCGTAGGTTCTCACTTTTACTGAGTTATAATGACATCACTTCATATTCCGAGCGCCAAACAGCCAGGGTTAGATTCAAGAAGTCGTACATCCGACTTTCTCGAACTTGGGCTTATTGTCACTGACTTGTCTGCTTGAATATGGTAGTATTACATTCAATATTGAACATCTGTTTGGAGTATTTTTATAACATGTAGCGTCAGAATGTTCCAATATTTCTAGAGTTCTTCGTGTTATCTTTATGTTGTGATTTTTCTATGACAAATATGATTTGAAGTTCTATATCTTTGCACGGTAGATTGAAACCTATTCGGTAGGATGTTCTTCACTTTTACTGAGTTATTACGACTTCTCTTCCTATTCGGCAGCATAAAATATCTAAGATTAGAATCAAGAAGTCGTACATCTGACGTTCTCCAACTTCGTCTTAATATTACTGACTAGTTAGCTTGAATGTGATAGTGGTAAATGGAATATTGAAAATTTGCAAAAGAGTAACTTTATTACATTTAGCAGTTAGAATGTTTCCGTATATCTAGGATTTTTCGTGTTATTTTCATGTTGTGGTGCTTCTATGTCAAATATCATCTGAAGTATTATCTTTTTGCGGTAGATTGAAACAAATTAGGCATATTATTTAATGCATATTATTTTAATTTTTTTAATGACAAGTTTTTAAAATCATTCTTCACGTGGGACACATGACATAACTTTAGGATTGCTTAGGATATATTTTACTGAATAACTTTTGAACTTAATATTTCTTCTGGAGATGCTTGTTTAAACTGTGCTTTTTTCTTTTCAAGTTCCCTACGAGCTGGATACTTTAGGTGTATTTAAAATATAGCTGGTGACATCAATTACAGCAGTATCAAAGCTTGCGGATGCTGACTGAATAACATATACTTCATACAATTATATTAGCATAACTCATGGTGTAACAGCATTAATTTTAAGAAAATGAATATGTGTCATAGATTTAGTACCTTTTCAGGAAGATTTAAAAAGTTGCTAAAATAAGATCAAAAGGAATAAGGAGCTCGTTTAAATTTGTTTTACTCGATATTTTTCTCATCTATAATTAAAAAGAGTAGAAAATATTAATTGTGAAAATTTATACGTCTTCATCTTTAATTTCGAGCACATCCACTTTGAAATCTTCTTAGTTATCACCTTCCTCTTTGTTTTTCTTCCAACGGTCAGGTACAACGGGCTGATAGTCGGGTAAGGTATACCAGGTGCAATCTTCGATTTCACAAATACCGTCGGTGACGATTTTTTCTTTCAGCTTTCGAAACTTTTTACTATTTTCTTTCATTTCGTATTTGTCACCGAGGTAATATATAACAAACTTTCTTTTTCCAATAACATTATTTTTATTAGTTTTGGGAGCATCCTGGTATTCTTCATTGACCCATACTTCATATGCATTTGTAGGCTTCACGCAAGGTCTGAAATGTTTCGGGAAATGTTATTATAATAAAAATAGCTGCGAAGAGAGAGCTTATGATTACGTCAGAAACATAATGGATTTTCAATCTTAACAAATCAAATATATATATATATATATATATATATATAAAGAGCAAAATCAGAGCTTAAAAATTTTTCAGGGTATTTCTGGCTTTGTTTTTCAGAAAAATGGTCACTTTTTTCATGAATTTTTAGCTTAGCTTTCCGTTGAAAGACGAAAAATGTTTTAATTTTCAGAAATTTATATGAAAACGGCCAATTTCCGTGTTAGGTTTGCTTTTGCATTTTGTAATAACTTTTGTAAATGGATATTTGTGAAACATTTTCAGCTTTAAAGAAATATTGACACCAAATACCTCCTTTTAATTAGATATTATTACTTTGACAAGGAATTCCGTTTCATAACCACGAGTTTTTCAGGTCACCTTTATAAATATTGGAGCTGCTGGAAAATGTATTTTTTCATTTTTAAATTTCAAACAGTGGGCGAACATTTACTAAAATATCAATTTTCAGATATTTTTAGCAGTCATTTTTTCTTTTCTTTTTTTTCAATGTTTGTCAGCCTATTTGTAAAAAAATTCTAAATTGATCAGTGAAGTAGCTTAAGTACATGTTGAACACACATTTCTAAAAATTGCAATTAATTTCTTTGCAACCCAATATGTATATTCTGTTAATAACTGGACAACACACTGTCACGCATTTAAAATTGTAAATTTCTTGAAGAGGCTTTTCCCCCAACCAAGTCACATTCTGAGACTGAAATAATCATCACTTCAATTTTTAGTCAACTTCGAACAACATGAATGGCGTCTTGCAGATAACAAAAGCAATGTCTCATTCCATAAAGAGGTAGTTGTAACGATAGCAAAGTAAGAAAAGTTAATTTTAATTTTTTTCTGTACGTAGTTAGATAATGAATAGATAGTTAAAAAGACATGTTAATTAAAAACACCACTTAGGCAACAGTTTAATTTTCCCCTTATTATTCAACCATGCTAGTGAAGCGGTAAGTTACCGTCGAGAATTTTCGAAAACTGATAAACAGACGGACATTTTCCGTCAGTTTTCTCGACGGTCGTTTTCCTTTTAATTTACGAACATATTTTAAACAGTGTTGAGAAAAACGTGACGTATATTTTATTCTAAATGCTTTCTTCTTTTTAAAGTTTTTTAGTGAAGCAAAACAATCCGATAAAACTTCGCTTTTTTTTTTTTAAACTGAACGATCTCTTCCCTTTTCATTAGTTTAAAAAAATTAAAAAGATAATATCCATGTAATTTTCCTGTCTAAGAAATAATGTAAACTGTTACACCTCTCTGTTTTGGTGTAGTTTACTTCTTTATCTTGTAGAAAAGGATTCTGAATGACGCGATGTTTAATTTGTAGAAGATTTTTACTCAGAATTTAACTTTATTGGATTCAGATATACGCGTCTGTTCTAGAGTGCAAATGAAAATGGATGATAGTAGAGACATTATATAATTGCTGATATTACAAAATTCGTAGGATTTGAAGTAAAAACTGATATATTAGAATAGTTATATCTTTAACCTTCCTGGGTAGTGAGTCAAAGTTAGGCAACATGTAACGAGCCGGAAGAAATGTGACTGTTTGAAATATCAGTTGTAAAATAAATTCCCTATGTATGGAATCAACTTGGTGGTCTTTTTTTAAATTTTTAAATTTTATTTTCGTTTCCATCCCAGAACTAACATTTTTTGCTTTTAATTTGGTATCGACGAACACAATGCATGTCTTTTTTTTTTTTTTTTTTTTTTTTTTTACAAATATTCACCTTTTTTTTTAATTTAGAGTACCCTAAAATTTTCTTTGTATTACGCAGTTTGATAATACGTATTATTTGATAATACGTATTACGCAGTTTGATAATACGTATTATTTGACCATCACTTTTAGGTAGAGTGTTTTTTCATTAATTGATAGAAATAAAGAAGCAATATGAGACTTTTTTCTACGACATATTCTGCTACGTAAGAATTTTGTATAAATTCCTTTTCTACGAGAAAAAATTATTAATGATGACATTTATTATACAGCAAAACATAAAACTAAAACATTTTGCTACAAAGACTATTTATACGATTTCTAGAAATATAAGCTTGGGGTATTAGTGGAAACGTTTGCCAATCTATATAAATACCATTCAGTATATGTCGACAAAATTGAAATACTATTACAAAATTATCTAAAATTCTTATTACAAACCATTTTCCTTAAACTGATTCTTTAAAACTGTTTTTATTTATACTCTTTCTAAAGCAATGAATCATTTCAAGTTTTTTTAAAACACAAACAGCATTTTTTTTGCCTGAGCAGATTCAAAGCCTGGATAAACGAATATGATATTTTGCATGCTTCAAAAGACAATCATTGGTGTTGCATAAGTATTTTGTGCATTACAATGCACAAGTATTTAAGCCAAACGACATATTATAATTGTAGAGCTATATTGTGAGGAAGTTTATTTTCATAAAGGCGTGAAAATATGTCATGTCGGTAAAATTAAATGTCTTATTTTTTTGTTTTTTCTGACTGAGTGTAATAATTTAATGTCCTAAAATGCCTTATGAAATCATACTCACATCATATATTCGAAGAAACTTCTCATTCTTTCACGGAAATTCATCTTTAAATCACCTGATGGAGTCTCGAGGAGTTAGGAAATAAATACAAGAGGAAGTTGTCTAGACTTTTAAAATCGCTGGAAATCGTACTAATAAAGATTCTGTGCTATATTAAGTTTCGGAGCAAGATTGAAGTTGTAGGTTTTCGAAGAAAGTGATAGAAGTATTGTTGAATGTTTTCAGTTTGATAATTGCATTAAAACCTTTGTTAAGAAACCAATTGTTGGAAAGTGTTGAATATATTTATTGTAAACATTTAGTGTCCATTCCATTGTTTCACTTTATGTGCCATTGTTATTTTTAAATTAGAGCTACGGTGAATCTCTGCATGATATTTTGACAGTGCCAGACATCAAATTTAACGAAATAGTGTCTTGCAAATAGTCTCTTCCCCATCAAACGTTTTGATAGAGGTTCATTTGTATCGCTTTATCTATTTTTTACTAAACCGTTTCTGGACAAAATCTGGAAGAAATCTGTTCTCGTTGGACTTTTAGCTGCGACTGTTTAAAACTTTCTTGTTTGAGCGTGACAGATGCATTTTAAAGTTTGAAATTCCGCATTTCATATAAGTAACATGAAGCACACACACACGTTCGTTTCCGTATATTTATATGCTTAAAATTAAGAAAGC
The DNA here is from genome assembly GCA_038373885.1 of Cheiracanthium punctorium. NCBI lineage: Eukaryota > Metazoa > Arthropoda > Arachnida > Araneae > Cheiracanthiidae > Cheiracanthium > Cheiracanthium punctorium. The sequence goes on from JAWZYV010004369.1 coordinate 115,521, forward strand.
GTTCATAGTAGTAACTAAAAAAAAATTTGAAAAATTGAAAACGAAAAGATTATGGTAATTGCACCCCCCTATTGTGGTTGTTAATCCTTTAACGCGCAGTGGTTTCGCTCTGAGACCACCAAACTATTGACGTTTTGACTGTTGCCAGTCACGAAGAATAGCTTTGATTTCTATAAAAATAGTTGCGGGTGACATAGCTCCACGAGAATCCTTTACTTTTTAGCACGTCATTTCCCGTGAAAAAATTGTCACGATTATTTTTAACACCACAGACATCTGCCGAAAAATGGAAGAACGCGAGAACAGCCGGATAGATTGCCCAATGCTGAAAAAAGGGCAGCCGTTGCCATCGCTCGACTTAACTACCAGCAAGATGGCGGACGATCGAAACGTTCATCGCGTGCCACAGATCTAGAGACCTTTTTTTGACGCAGCTGGCTGTCGTCAAAAAAAGGTCTCTAGATCTGTGGCACGCGATGAACGTTTCGATCGTCCGCCATCTTGCTGGTAGTTAAGTCGAGCGATGGAAACGGCTGCCTTTTTTACAGCATTGGGAAAGGGTTGCGCCTCAAATCGTTAAGTTAGCTTCATTTCGGTTTATACTAATGAAATATCTGAAAGCCAATTAAATTAGATATAAATATTCTGGGAACGCTCGTATGGCACCACGTAAATGTATGGGATGTTTCAAATTATGGACCCGGGAGTGACTTACTAACGAGGTTTAGCTTTAGAAGGTTTTCGAAGATTTTTATTCAACAAGAACCAGCCTATTTTCAGATTCCTGCAGACTTTTGACCTCTGCAAAAGCATTTATATATCAGGAAATAGAACTAAAAACTTTTCATATCAATAAAAAACAGTTCCGAATGATACGAATGCACGAATAGATGAAGGTTAATGACATCCATATCAAATGGTTAGTAGAGAGGAAATATATCACTGTACTTCTCTTTAAGATTGTTCCTTTCGTAAAGCTTAATCAGACAGGACTTTTCGACAGTTTTAACCCTTTGAAGAGCAACCATTTCCTAATGCTGAAAAAAAGGAGCGTGCGTTGCCATCGTTCGATTTAACTACCAGCAAAAATGGTAGTCAATCGAATTGCTCTTCGCATGCCAAAGTTCCGGAGACCATTTTTGACACAACTAGCTTTGAGCACACAGGACACAGGCGTAACTTACTAATGGCAAGAGGGAGCTATTGCCACCCTAAAATTTAAGAAAATTGAGATATAACCTATTTGAAAATGCTATTTTCTACATGGGAAGCATTTGAACCCCAATTATACATGCCAGTTTACGCCAATGAAGCAAGATATCTGAAAAGAGCGATACGCACGCCGATCCCTCATAAGTTACGAATTTTCTAAAATGCTCTCCAATAACGGTGTACTAAAAAAAACGGTGTTTGAAAAACGCAATTGTTGGGAATGTTGATAGAAATATAATATCAAGTAAACTAAGACATTGAAACTGTTTTTGGTGAATTATGGGTGAATATGGTAGTAAATAAGATGATAATGATGCAACTGATCTTTCTGTCCCATCGTATGCTACTGCTTTATGAGCCCTAGAAAAATTAAGACATCTGTAAAATTAAGACTTGACTTCAAATGCAAGAACATATTTTAATGAGTTAGAAGAGATCGTATTACGAACGCGGACTACAAAAATAAACTGCAGTGTTGAAGACATTTTGATAAAAGAATGTTAGAGAATTAAAGTTTCTCCTGCGTTAAATTATATGTTCATTTTATTTTTTAATTAAAAGTTCAACAAAATTGCACAGTTAAAAAAATATAATATTACTCTTTTTAACTGAAAAAAATTATCAAGCATATATATTTTTTCAATTATTTTGTCGCTCTTAATTTAGATGGGCAGTTAAAAAATAGGACCGTTTCAGTTATATGCTGATCTAAGTTATACGCTATTCAAAATCGGTCCCTTAAAACGATTATAAGTGGGAGGTCAATGTATTAGCTACATTATTATTGGCTAGGCAAAATATTGACACATGAAAACATGACATCAACCTTCGGGTGAACCTTATATTTTGAAGTCCGACGCATAATTAGTTAGGTTGTTGTTGAACTTATATACCAAAATTACACGATTATATATATATATATAAACTCGGCTGTTCGAGCCTCGTCAGGGGGATACCCCCCTAAACCTCCCTAATTTTTTCGTTTCATTATGGCCCTATTAAAACGAGTCATTTTATCTCTCATCTTTGTGTATTTCGTCTGGTAGCCCTATGTTGAAATTTTTAGGATTGTAACCTATTTATAGAAAAATACATGGGATGCCTATTCTACAGCTTACAAAATAGTGAAACAATAGATTAAATCTGTTGTGAACTAATAGTATTTAAATATATGTAAAAAAATACATGTGATGCCTATTCTACAGCTTACGAAATAGTAGAACAATAGATTACTGCTGTTGTGAACTCATAGTATTTAAATAGATGTAAAAAATACATGGGATGCCTATTCTACAGCTTACGAAATATTGTAACAATAGATTAAAGCTGTTGTGAACTAATAGTATTTAAATATATGTAAAAAATACATGGGATGCCTATTCTACAGCTTACGAAATAGTAGAATAATAGATTACTGCTGTTGTGAACTCATAGTATTTAAATATATCTAAAAAATACATGGGATGCCTATTCTACAGCTTACGAAATATTGTAACAATAGATTAAAGCTGTTGTGAACTAATAGTATTTAAATATATGTAAAAAATACATGTGATGCCTATTCTACAGCTTACGAAATAGTAGAACAATAGATTACTGCTGTTGTGAACTCATAGTATTTAAATATATCTAAAAAATACATGGGATGCCTATTCTACAGCTTACGAAATATTGTAATAATAGATTAAATCTGTTGTGAACTAAGAATATTTAAATATATGTAAAAAATACATGTGATGCCTATTCTACAGCTTACGAAATAGTAGAACAAGAGATTACTGCTGTTGTGAACTCATAGTATTTAAATAGTTGTAAAAAATACATGGGATGCCTATTCTACAGCTTACGAAATATTGTAACAATAGATTAAAGCTGTTGTGAACTAATAGTATTTAAATATATCTAAAAAATACATAGCTTACGAAATATTGTAACAATAGATTAAGGCTGTTGTGAACTAATAGTATTTAAATACATGTAAAATTATGTCGCATACTTTTATGTCGCTTTTTTATGTCGCATTTTTGGGACAAATTTTCCGGACGATTTTCTATAAAGGAGGTGAGAGATAAAATGACATAGTCATTAGTATATATATCGAAATACACCGTTAAATTTTCCCGCAAATAAACCTTACAAGAATAAGTATAAAATGCATGTTTCACTCGCAAACACCATCCCTTTATTGAGCGCGTATATCGAGCGCAAACACATATATATTCGCTGCCTATGCTAAAATATTTTATAACAAGTTTACTATTGGAACAGAATGTTAAGACGCATTGTTGCTATAAAAACTCCGGAACAAAAAGACCCCTCGCGCTACATTATGCATGCAGGCAAAAACTATTCCAAACCAGGGGAAATCGTGCATTAAAAGAACAACAACAACGGAGCCCAAAGAGAAATTCGTTCGTTTTTCCTGAGGTATGCGAGGAATTCTCCACAATATATTTCTGGAAATGTTCTCTGACAATATAAACTCTGACTTTTGGAAAACATCATCTATCGAAGGCAAGAGAAAGTTTTACAAAGAAATAAATCCCATACACAAGAGAAGAAAAGAAATACTCTCATGCAGAATGCACATACAAACACTCTCATATGTGTCAAAGGAATGCAGTCTATTTTTTTTATGTAGAATAGTATATGTTATTATTAAAAATAAAAGAAAAATTTTGAAGTGTTAGTTGAAGCCGATTCTTTGGAAAAACGTTTGAATATCTGTATTCAATTTTTACGACACACTTTATACGTAATTTCTCCAGGTTCACTTAACACTTTCCGGTGTCTCAGCTATTTCGACCGTATATACAGGGTGTCCCAAAAGGTGGTAACACGCTTCGATTCTTTATCTATAGGTGGGCAATGTATAGTGAAAAAATGGTTCGAATTAACGTAGGAAAAAAGACTATTCTAAAAAAAAATTCCTCTTGTTAATTTTTAATATGTTACGCATCTTAAATTTGTATACGATCCCTTACAAAAAGAATTTCAGTTAGTAAAATGTGCCCGGAACAGAAATGATCTGATGTACAAAATTTCAGACCTTCATCATGAGACGTCTCAGAGGTATTGGATGTGTAACGAATAATGCAGTGGTGGCGATCCTTTATGGATAAACGTGCTATTTTTTCCAAATAAATGTTTAATGAGGCCATACACGTGCCGTTAAATAATTTTGACTTAGTGATTTTGATTTAGTGACAATTCGATCGTCATATTTAATTGTGAACTTTATTATTTTTAATTAAAATGCAAACCATTTGGATCGGTGGCGTGCCCAAAATATTGTGGAAAATGTTCACCAATCTAGCACCTACGCTAGATAACTCACACACATTCCCAATTTCGTATTATGAGTTTTAGTCGTTTTCGTCTCGGCAAAACATTGGTATGCAAAATAAATGACATTTCTTTCCGGCACACCTAATAATAAGTGTTCTGTCCCATAAGTGTACTTATGATTTTTTTCGCGAACCCACCCCCCCTTTTTTTTTACAGCCTGTCAATTATATAACCAAATGCTGGAACCCTCAATGAAATACATTCAGATAATTCAGATTACCTCCTCAGAAAAAAAATGTTGCTCCATGCGCAAAATTTCAAGATTTTAGTTTGTAAGATTTAATAATACAAAATCTACAAATAAGTCAAGCCCTTATAAGAGCCCTTAATGAAAAATGCACTTCCCAACAAGTGTATTTTTCATTAAGGACTCCAGCATTTGGTTATATAATTGACAGACTGTACGAACGCTTCTGTATAACGAGTAAATATCCCGGTCTATATATGCATATTCGACTGTAACAAGTTATTTGAAATTTACTCATCCGAATTGTGATCAGACTATTTTATCAGGACAAACTAAAAGGAAACCAGCAAAACTGATTTGCTTCGAAAACTCCTAGCTTGTTGATACTAAACCAATAAGATGCACGGAAATGTTTAGAATTTTTTCTCAAATTTTACCCAGATAATTCCTTTCCGCCTAAGGCAAACTCCTAGGCAGATACCCTTCCTGCAGGTTTGCCCTAAAAACACAATAGAATACAGTAAAGTAATATTTTTACACAGAACTCTTGAAAAGCAGAAATGTCGCTGTTCAAAGAATTACTGGAAATTTCCAATAAACTCTGAACAAAATTTCATCTTCAAGAGAAAAATCGAAAGGATATCCGTTTATTCCTGTCGCAATAATCGACGTATATATACATATACTTTTTAAAATACATAACTATATTGAAAGAAATATTTTATCATTTACAATGCACTTTTTTCTATATGGAAAACAATTCTTAATTTAGATATTGGTTAAAGAGACAGAGCCTTGTGCCATGCCAACAAACTTTGAACAAAATTTCATCTTCAAGAGAAAATTAAACGATATCCATTTATTCCTCTCGCAATAATCGACGTATAAATATTTTTTTAAATACATAACTAGATTTAAAGAAATGCTTTATCATTTATAATGCACTATTTTACTGTATGGAAAACAATTATTAATTTAGATATTAGTTAGACGAGGCCTTGTGTCATGCATATGTAACTTAAAGATGTGAACAAACAAATTGACTTTTTAACATCTTATATTTGCCTTTACTTTATATTAAATAATATTTTTAAAGTGAATTCATGATATTTTTAGAATAAATGCCATTTAAATTTCAAAAGTATCAGTTTAGTTCAAAGATTTTCTTTCGTAAAAGTACGTGAAGTAACCCAACCATATACTACTAACCTAATACGAAAGTTCTAGAAAATAAAATTTCAAAAGAAGATAATACTTTTAATTGTTATTTTCTCGACAGTATAATTCTTCAATCCTTTCATTTCTTGGACCTATATACTTTGGAATTTTCTTAATACTTTTTAAGTTACATTACTTACAAAGAATTCCAATTTTTTTTTTTCATGGTTCTTTTTTTATTGGATACTTTGTTCTTTTTTGAGAGGATCTTTTTTTTTATTCTTTTCTTTTTGTCGAACATCAGTGATGATTTTGTTCTTCCATTGTTTTACAGTGTCAAACTTTGTAAACTCCCTTTAGCCATCTACTCGATCCTTTATTGCATGATAAAAAATGGGAGAAGCTTTCTTAATAATATTTTTTAAGTTACTATAAAAACATTATCTTTTATATTTTATAAGTATCTTAATATCTAACGAGTTGAAGGAAATTATTTAACGGTGCCGCACAAAGAAACGAAATCTCCCTCACGGACTTTATGAACAAAGGTAAACAAACGAATTGTACCAACGACAGAAAAATTCAGAATGATCTTTCATAAGCTGGACTACGCGCCGTAATAGATGAAAGTCTCCTTTATGAAACTTTCTGGAAAAATTCAATGTGCACGGCAAGAACTACGGAAGAATGGCACATCCTGCTAAATTTTCGATTTTTAAGAATTATTTCTGAAAATTTCGTACCTGATACAGGTTTATCATTTATTTCTGTATATAGTGCAGCTTGTAATTTGTTTGTTATAGCTAGTACGCGAGGGGGGGGGTCTATGTTACGGGCTTACGGGTTGAGATGAGGGGGGGGGGAGAAATGAAATAGTTCGAGTAAATTGCACTGTTAATTTCCCTATATTTATTTAGATTGTATTTATCGTTTAGTGCGTATAAAAATATTTAAAAAATTCATGTGCAGCTAGAAATTAAAATTGAAGTAATGTGGATGGAAATAGAGTCAATAAGAGAATTGATAAAGAATATGAAATAATTCAACAAATAAGTGCAATAATTAGAGTAACTTACCTTTCGTTAAGAGTGAAATTCAAGGTTTTTTTTTTTTTTTTTTTTTTTTTTTTAAGGGGATGGGTGTCTCTTTTCAACAACTTTCTCCTTGGTAGTGTATATTAAAATTCTCATATAATTGATTTACTGAATATCAATCATATAATTGATAGGTGTGATAATAAGTTCACCTTATAAACAGGTTTTTAATGGTTTATTAGCTTGATGCCTGGAGTTTCATCTTACAACTTCCCCAGGTTTTTTTTTTTCTTTTTCTATTTTTTAAATCCAGTTACCAGGCTCTTCCCTGAACTCCACTGAAGAATTGAAACGAAATAACGCACTGTTTAATTCCATGTTTTTTTTTTTTTTGCATATTCATCAATTAAATCAGTGCAATTGAGTGAATGCACAATATCATTTTCTATTGATATTAAAGATAGTCCACCTAACCTTTCTGGGGACATAGTTGATCTTTAATATGTTTTAATCAGCTTTAGTTTTGAAAAGCTGCTTTCAACAGATGCAGTACTCATTGGTATTATTAATAAAATTCTCAGTACAGTAGATTCCGGTTAATTGGACCACCGGTTAATCGGACCAGCCTCTTATTCGAATCAAATCTGAACGAACCAAACCGAACGTTGTTACATTAGCATGATATCATTAGTTTATTTGGGCCGAAATTCCGCTTAATTGGACCATGCAACAAGAGAGCGAATAAGAAATGATCATAAATCTCAAACGTAGGGCGGATGTAAAGCCATGAACTTTATGTTGAAATACAACCAATCAATTATATAGACCAAAAATTACAAGTTCTTGATATCATCATTAACAATTTTTTTTAAAAGTGATATGTATTTTGAGTATCTGTTTCTGAGTTGGAGATGCACCGACATTTGATTGGCGGCCCTAGGCGGCCGCCTAGGTTCGCCTAATGGTAAAGCCGGCCCTGGTTGGACAGGTGGGCCGGGCCGCGCCATGTGTTGAGAGGGTGCCATCATAGCACGATCTTCTTGGGAAGGAATTGATTTTTACTTTCCGAACATGTGCCATGTAAGGAAAGTATTGTAATCATGAAAATATTCGACTTCGAGATTTAGCTGTATTGACACATCTTGAGGTCTTCTGAATTCGTGTCTATGTGAGTGAACACGATAGCTCCTAAACGGGGCATTCGATTGAGCTCAAATTCGGTATATATGTTATAAACCACCGTCGTAAGACCGGTATTGATGTGTATAGGACTTACAGTTTTTCTACAGGGCTACGACCAAGATTTCTTTTACATTATGGCCTATGGGGAGAAATTATTGAAAGTGCGCTAGCGTTTAAACTGCGCATTCGATTGAGCTTCCATTTGGTATATATGTTTGAATGATTCATCGATTAAAATTTATTTAAATGCTTGGTCATAATCTTAATCGTAAGTGTTCCGAAAGTTGAGTGGAGTCACTCCAGATTTTTTTTTCTTTGTAAGGTGTATCCAAAATCGGAGTGTCCCTCCTGCCCATGGTCACGTGAGCCGTCTTTGTATCTTCTTCATATTCTTCGCTTTCACCATCGTTTTTATTGATTTCGGAATGGTAAAAGAATTTTTCTAAGAAAGCATTACTTGAGCTGGAAGTCAATACATATTTTAAAATGACAAAAATATTCTTCCATATAACCGGTTTTTTACTATTTAAAAGCGAATTATACTCCCATGGACTCTTAACATTGTATGAGCTATGTATTTCCGCGATTTCCTGTCTAAATCAGGGTTCTTCCTAAATAAACACTCGTTATAAACAAGTTAGACTGATTTAATCCTTTAAGGCGCAGTGATCCCGCTCTGGGATCACCAAACTCTGACGTTTTGACTGTTGCCTGTCACTAAGAATAGATTAGATTTCTATAAAAATAGTTACGGGTGACATAGCTCCACCAGAATGCTTTACTTTTTAGCACGTTCATTTCCCGTAAAAAAATTTGGCCACGATTATTTTCAACAGCACTGACATCTGCTGAAAAGTGGAAGAACGCGAGAACAGCTGGAAAGATTGCCCATTGCTGAAAAAAGGGCAGCCGTTGCCATCGCTCGACTTAACTACCAGCAAGATGGCGGACGATCGAAACGTTCATCGCTTGCCACAGATCTAGGGACCTTTTTTGACGCAGCTGGCTGTGCGCGAGCACAGCCAGCTGCGTCAATTCGATCGTCCGCCCTCTTGCTGGTAGTTAAGTCAGCTGCCACCACGGGCAGCTGCCCAAGTTGTCAGTTTCTTGAGTTGGCACTGAACGCTACATAAATGAAATTTAAACACAAATTTTCAAACAATGGATAACAAAACAACATAGGCAACTTACGTGCACCTACGCATAATGACAACTAAAAATAATATAAAGCGAGGTAACCATACCTTAAAATTCTAGAAGTTATCCAGCGTATTTATAACTAAAAAATCTGGAGTGACTCCACTCGACTTTCCGAACACTTACGATTAAGATCATTACCAAGCATTTAAATAAATTTTAATCGATGAATCATTCAAATACATATACCAAATTTAAGCTCAATGGAATGTACCGTTTAAACGCTAGCGCACTTTCAAGAATTTCTCTCCATAGGCCATAATGTAAAAGAAATCTTTGCCGTAGCCCTTTAGAAAAACTATAAGTCCTATACACACCAAAATCAATACCGGTCTTGCGATGGTGGTTTATAACATGTATACCCAATTTGAGATCAATCGAATGTACCGTTTAAACGCTAGCGCACTTTCTAGAATGTCCCCCCATAGGCCATAATGTAAAAGAAATCTTTGTCGTAGCCCTGTATAAAAAATATAGGATCTATATACACCAAAATCAATACCGGTCTTGCAACGGTGGTTTAGAACATATATTCCCAATTTGAGCTCCATCGAATGGACCGTTTAAACGCTAACGCATTTTCAAGAAATTCTCCCCGTAGGCCATAATGTAAAAGAAATATTTGTCTTAGCCCTGTAGAAAAACTATAAGTCCTATACACACCCAAATCAATACCGGTCTTGCAACGGTGGTTTGTAACATATATACCCAATTTGAGCTCAATCGAATGCTCCGTTCAGGAGCTATCGTGATCACTCACATACACACAAACACACATACACATACACACACATACACACATACATACATACATCTCGTAAAAATAGCATAAATGGATTCAAAAGCCCTCAAAACGTGTCAAAACACCAAAATCTCGAAGTCGAATTTTTTCATGATTACAATACTTTCCTTACATGGTACATGTTCGGAAAGTAAAAATTACAAAGTACTCGACTCCAGGATTTTCTTTGAAAAATATATAACTTTCCGGGAAAAAAAAAGTCGTAAAGTAATGCTTTGGAGACGTTCGATTCCCCAAAGTAATTTCTTTTCCTTCGAATTATTTAGCCTCCGTTCAGCCGGAAGGTCTGAATCATTTTAAGGCGTTGCGAAACGCAAGAGGAAAAACTGAGAAAAGCTCTTTACCGAAGTCATTAATACGAAAGCTGGACTTTCAGGCATTCTGTCAGTCCAGGAAAATGTATTTTGGATGATGAGATTGCAAAACCTTCTTATAGATTTTATGACAAAAATCTCAGCAGTTTCTGTTGGCCCTATGCCTTTAAAATTAATCTGCGAAAGTAAACGTTTATTATAAGAGTGTGAAACCCTATTTTCTCACGTAATTATTGGACAAACCGTGGAACACGATCATCAGACCTGATATTTTTCCTTTGGAGATTCCTTGAAAAGTGGTTTAAGTCAACATATATTTATTTTCATATTTCCGATACATTTTAGAATATAATACTCAAAGTGTGCACGCTTGTCTAATTAGTGTATATGCCAGAATTTATTTCTTCAAGGGTCGTATGCAAATTTAAAAAGTATAACTTTTTGAATATTAACCACTGGAATCTTTACTAAATATTACCTTTTCCCTTGCCTTATTTTGAATATATTTTCAATTTACAGACAGCCCCCTTATTTCTAATAGATGAGGAATAAAACGTGTTTGCACCTTTTTGGGACACCCTGTATGTTTCGCACAAATTTTTGAAAAAAAAAAAAATAAATGCATTTATAGGATATTTCAAAAACACTGACAAAGGTTTTTACTCCTTAATATTGACCATAGACTTATACAATTAATTACAAAAATACATAAATAAAAGGTACAGAATGCCATGGTATCAATTAAAATTTCCTGCTTATTAAATCTAAATAACAACAAAACTCATAAGGGGCCCTTACACAAAATCCCATTTAGTAAAATGTGCCTCATACATTAATCAGATGGAAAATTTCAGCATTTCGTTGTAAAAAGAGTCAGAGAAATGAAAATAAATAAATGTTGACTTGAGCCATTTTTCGTCGGCTCTGGAAGAGAAAAAGTTCCATACAAAGATCGCGTTTCAGGGTTGGACACAAATTACGAAAGAAAAGATTGATTGCATAAATACATACATCCATGGACTCATTTCACTTCACTTTGTGACACATATATTTTTAAAATAGTTCCATTTATCCTTCAAGCGAGAGCTCTCAAAGGTTTTTTACAACATTTATTTAAAAAAGCGATTTAATAATTTTAAAAATTTTTATTGGCTCTTCTTTTACATTTTTAAGTGTACTTTTCGGTCATATTTTTTTGCACATCTACTTTTGCTTAAGAAACAAGTCACGTCGTACACTTGCCTTCTGTTTTCGTTGGTAGCGGGCAAGTGCATACACTGAATGTGTACTTAAGGAGAACAATCTTTATTTTTAAAAAATCATTTATTAACACCACCTGAAGTTATATTTCACCCAATTTAGTAATTAAAATTAAATACATGTTTTAAGCATTTTAAAGATGGAGTTTTTTCTAGGAATGCAACGGATATCCGGCAAACATACTGCATCCGGCCTATCTGGAAAATGTGCCAGATAATTTGCCGTATCCGGATATTACAAACATCCAACGTAATAGTATATACTGAGAAATAACATAAATAAACATGATAAATGAATAAATAATAAAAACTGAACTAATAAAAAATGAGAAAAAAATACAAAGTTTTGTGAATATATTTTGCTTTCAATACTTTTTAGAATGTATTTTTATCATGCAGGGTAATTCCGGTAGATTCACCGTATCTGGGACAGATGCCGCACTCCTTGTACTTCTTGTAATTATCGATAGATCTCAGTCAAACGCACAGTATAGGTGTGCAATGAGATTTCCTTAACCAGTGTATAAACAGTCAATCCTTTTTAATGTTTCATCTGTAATTATGAAAGCCTTACTTTGAGATAAGCGCATGATTTCACGATAAAAACTTCTAAACACGTTATGCTTAAGAGGCATTGCAGAGGAAATCGGGCAGGGTGTTCCCATCACCATCTCAGAATTTCATGATTTTCTTTTATTGTGTTGCCTTACCCAAGGAAAAAACAAATCTGAAATATTTTTGATTGACCTCTTTTAGTTTTCGAGTTATGGGGGGGTCAAAGTACCCCAGAGGAGCAACGTCGAATTAATTGAGGGCCATTTTTGCCACTTTAATGTCTCGACTGTGACTGGATCAGAGGTGCTTCAGAGAATTTTTTCATTTTATCCTATAATATACCTTGTATATTAACACCTCAAATTGAAAATTGATCGAATTTCGAAAATTGTCAGAGCCCCAAATTAGACCCCCCCCAAAATATCCCCAATTTCATAAAAAATACAGTTTTAAGAATGCTTTACATCTTGGCTCTGACGTGATACAGAAGAGATTTTTGCACAGTGCAGTTGTATATCTTCATATAATGTGAATCCAATGTTAAAAATTTTTGAAGGCCCCCAGGGCCCCCTGTACGGGGCCCCAAACAGGGTCCTTAGCGCTAATTTACGCAATTTCGAAGCATCGGTACAGCTGAAGCCGACTTACCACAGGAGAACTATTGACATGGAGATGTAGTATCAACATAGTAGTTTGATATTATGAAAAAACATTTCTTGAAGGTATAACTGTGTCCAAGAAAAATCCCAAAAAGTACCGCCCTATTTGGGAGATGGCACTGGCACGCATGGGGACATTTCGGCATTACTTTTAGAAGTTTAATTGACAGTGGAGATATTGAAAATTAACTTATTCTTCATATATCTCAAATATATCCTCCATATATCATAATAGTTATTTTACAGGGGCACTCATAAGAATTACATTACGCTGTATGGGGATCTCTGTAACTACTGAACCGAGTCTAAAAAATTTTTCACTGATAGAAAGCTACACTAGAGTAATATAGGCTACCTTTCAGCATGTATCATAACTAGTTCTTTTACAGGGACACTCAAAAGAATTCTAGCACATTACGCTATATGGACATCTCTGTAACTACTGAACCGATTCTGAAGATCTTTCCACTGAAAGCTGCACTATTCCTGAGTAACATAGCCTAAAATTCATGCATGTAGGATAATTTACAGGAACACTGAAAATGATTCGTAAACATTGTCGTAACTGTCTCCATTCGCCACTCAAATTTATTCAAATTTTATTCAACTCCATTCAAATTTTTGAACAGTGATTCTAAAGATCTTTTCACTGAAAGCTACACTATTCCTGAGTAATATAGGCTAAAATTCATGCATGTAGCATAATTTATAGGAACACTGAAAATGATTCGTAAACATTGTCGTAACTGTCTCCATTCGCCACTCAAATTTATTCAGATTTTATTCAACTCCATTCAAATTTTTGAACAGTGATTCTAAAGATCTTTTCACTGAAAGCTACACTATTCCTGAGTAATATAGGCTAAAATTCATGCATGTAGCATAATTTACAGGAACACTCAAAATAATTAGTAAACATTGCAGTTATATATCTTCATATAAAGTGAATCCAATGTTAAAAATTTTTGAAGGCCCCCCAGGGCCCCCCCGGTACAGTTTTTGAAAGCATCACCGTTTTCAAGAAAAAATTAACAGAGTATTAAAAAAATATATCTTTTCATAATATGAAACTACTATGTTGAAACTACAACTCCATACCAATAGTTCTCATGTACGAAGTCAGAGCCAGCTGTACCTATGCTTCGAAATTGCATAAATTAGCGCTAAGGACCATGTTTGGAGCCCCGTATCGAGGCCCCATTAATGGGGCCTCTATATTTTTCTAATTTCTATATCACGTCAGAGCCAAGATTTAAAGTATTCTTTAAAACTGTATTTTTATGAAATTGGGGATATTTTGGGGGGGGGGGCTTATTTGGGGGCTCTGCCTATTTTCAAATGAATTTCCTTTCCAGTTTTAGATGTTAATATTTAAGGTATATTATCAGATTAAAAAAAAAATTCTCTAAAGCATCTCGGAGCAAACCACAGTCGAGAGAGTAAAATGGCAAAAATGGCCCTAAATTCGTCACTCCTCTGGGGTACTTTGACCCCCCATAACTCCAAAACTAAAAGAGCTAAATCAAAAATATTTCAAATGTGTTCTTTCCTTGGGTAAGACAACACAAGAAAAAAAATTCATGAGATTCTGGGATGGTGATTGAAACTTTCTTCTTTTTTTTACCTGATTTGCGATGCCTCTTAAAGTGACTGGAAGGTAGAGGCCGCAAAGCTGGGGGCTTTCATAAATATTTAACATTGGATTCACTTTATATGAAGATATATAACTGCACTGTTCGAAAATTTGAATGGCGTTTAATAAAATTTGAATAAATTTGAGTGGCGAATGGAGACAGTTACGACAATGTTTACGAATTATTTTGAGTGTTCCTGTAAATTATGCTGCATTCATGAATTTTAGCTTATGTTATTCAAGAATAGTGTAGCTTTCAGTGAAAAGAGCTTTAGAATCTATTCCGTAGTTACAGAGATGTCCATATACTTCATGTGCTAGAATTTTTGAGTGTCCCTGTAAAAGAACTAGTTATGCTGCATGCTGAAAGGCAGCCTATATTACTCAGGAATAGTGTAGCTTTCTGTCAGTGAAAAATTTTTAGAATCGGTTCAGTAGTTACAGAAGAATTACATTACCCCATACAGCGTAATGTAATTCTTATGAGTGCCCCTGTAAAATAACTATTTGTGATATATGGAGGATATATTTGAGATATATGAAGAATAAGTTAATTTTCAATATCTCCACTGTCGATTAAACTTCTAAAAGTAATCCCGAAATGCCCCATGCGCGCCAGTGCAATGTCCCAAATAGGGAGGTACTTTTTGGGATTTTTCTTGGAAACTGTTATACCTTCATGAAATGTTTTTTCATAATATCAAACTACTATGTTTATACTACATCTCCATGTCAATAGTTCTCCTGTGGTAAGTCGGCTTCAGCTGTACCAATGCTTCGAAATTGCGTAAATTAGCGCTAAGGACCCTGTTTGGGGCCCCGTACCGGGGGGCCTTCAAAATTTTTTAACATTGGATTCACTTTATATGAAGATATATAACTGCACTGTGCAAAAATCTTTTCTGTATCACGTCAGAGCTAAGATTTAAAGCATTCTTAAAACTGTATTTTTTTATGAAATTGGGGATATTTTGGGGGGGGGGGGATCTAATTTGGGGCTCTGACAATTTTCGAAATGCGATGAATTTTCAATTTGAGATGTTAATATACAAGGTATATTATAGGATAAAATGAAAAAATTCTCTGAAGCACCTCTGATCCAGTCACAGTCGAGACATTAAAGTGGCAAAAATGGCCCTCAATTAATTCGACGTTGCTCCGCTGGGGTACTTTGACCCCCTCCCCCCCCATAACTCGAAAACTAAAAGAGGTCAATCAAAAATATTTCAGATTTGTTATTTCCTTGGGTAAGGCAACACAATAAAAGAAAATCATGAAATCTGAGATGGTGATGGGAACTTTTTTCTATTGACCTGCCCGATTTGCTTTTGCAACGGCTCTTAAGTACTTTTTTTACACTAATTACTAAAACCTTATCACATGCACGTATAGTAGAACCTGTGTACGGTACTGTGTATATGGAAAAAAACCGCACAAAATACTGGTTTTAAACGATAAAATAAATAAAAGCTTTGTAAAAAAAAACACACACATTAAAAAGTTACTTATAACATGTTACGATCTTTTCGACCGAAAATTCTTTCGGTCTTCTTCAGACAAAGCCCTTCGTCAAACTAAACAGAGGAAATTGAAAAAGATAAACAAACAAGCAACTTTTTATTTATTGTACTGTATATATGGTTACGCCATTTTCAATTGCGAGGATAGACAACTGTGATGTGTTACGGCTGTATCGTGCAAAGTGGGATAGATGCCGCGCAGCCATTCCGGTATACATGCCGCAGTTTCTTTTGTACAGGACGCCGCAATTATCAAAATTTTAATTTCTCTCCGTGTTTTACTTCTATATTACTGAATTTATGTTACTGGAATTTATTAAGTGTTATTAACTTATTTTCCTTTGTATTACACAAACTGACCAAGTGGGGCAAGTTGTTAGTCGTTAATTGTAATTGTATTAATTCTGCATTTTAACGTTCTGACTTTAATGAAATATTGTTTTAAAAACCGGATAAATTGTTAATCTGTTTACAGATTTAATAGAAACGCCCCCAAAATAAAATAATGTTTAAACAAATAGAACCATGTAAAGACTTTTTTACTCTTTTTTCCCTTCTCAAATACACTGTTACATTCATTGTTTATGAAAAAAAACAATTAATATTCAATTAAAAAACATAAGCATTTAATTTTAGTAGTGAACTAAGTAGGCAGACTAATATTGATTTAAACCTGCTAGTACGTCTCTTTATACTAATTTAGTATCTTTTTGTTGCTAAATAGGTGATTATAGTCCAAATATGAATTTTTTTTTTCGAGTATTATTTTATTTATTGTATCATTCTGTTTTATGACAAACGCAGCATAACTCCAATGCAATGCTTTAGGAAAAAAAATTGTTAAAAAATATTAATTATTTTTTAGATTTTTTTTGTCGCATTACATATGTTCTATATTCTTTTATAAATAGCACAGCATGATTTATTTTACTGTATGTGCACAGTGGGATTTTTTGTACACAAATTCAAAAAAATAGGCGGCAGAAGTCCCGGAATTACCCTACAAAGCATTCGATGGGAGGGGGGCGGGAATCAAGTACTTCTATCATTTTTTTTATAATTGGAGTAAATTATTAGTGGAGGAAATTACTGTGTGAAAACACTGTTTCTCAACCTTTGAAGGAATTCGAATAACTTTTTCCCTCCATAAATTGACCCTGTTTATGAGAATACGGTAAGTACTTACTATAGTACTGCTGGCTAGAGAGAAAATGCTTTTTCCCCTTATTTTGATAAAGTAAGGAAATTTGTTGCATTGATTTTCAAACAATTGAATGGAGATGCCTTTCTTTCAAGAACTGATTTTGTAAGATAGTTATCTAACTCTTGAAGAACATCAATGACATTGCTATTGGTATCGGCTTTAATTGCAGTAAAAGTGGTACTCATTTCATGGAGACAACCCCCAAAAAGATTTCTGTTTTTTGAATTAAATAATTTGAAACTAATGAGAAAAATTAAAGAATAGATTTGGTATTGAATTACTAACTTTTAAACAGTCTTGAATATTTTTATAATTTTTATAATTTTCTTTATAAATATGTATACATGTATTTATAAAAGGATTTTTTTAAACCTGATTTAAACAAACAAAAAAAAAACGTTCTTTTTCACCCCTCCAACCCGGATGCATTTCTTTTTCTTAAATTTATTACTCTTAATTTTCTTAATGATAGCCATTTTAAAGTTATGTGGAGTGGCATTTCAAGGCGCACTTCAAAGCAAGCGCTATTCAAAAAAGCGTGCTCCACGCTAACTCTACAAGACGAAGATACTCCTATATACCAGCTAGCCCAGGTGCAGACATGTCGGCGAAAGGCAGTTCTTCTGCTCTGAACGGAAGGCTTTTCAACTTCTGGATATAAAAGCTGAAAGAGTCGTAAAGGGATTTTACAGCGGCGGGATTGCGCGGTTTGGAATAGACGAGCCCATGACAACTGACCGAGGTACACAGTTTAGGGGTGAGGTACTGCGTCCTTAACAAAGAATTTGGGAATAAAATTGTCCCATACCATGGCATATCGCTCTCAGTCAAATGGGATTATTGAACGATGGCATAGAGTACTAAAAGAGTCCATTATGTATCGTACCATTCGGTGGACTGAAGCTCTGCGTATGGTTCTTTTGGGATTACGCACGGTGTACCGAGGTGAAATACAATATTCACCAAGTGAATTTGTGTATGGAGAAAACCTTAGACTACCGAGACAGTTTTTTACAGCTACAACAACCGATATGCCTGACAGTAAATTTTCGCAAGGTTAAATAGCCACATACAGCTTTTAAAACCAATTCCTATAACTAGTCATAATTGAACAAAGTTTTTTATTTTTAAAGATTTTCATACATGCTCACACTTTTTCTCAGGGTAGATGCTGCCAAGCCCTCTCTATGTACCCCATATTCAGGTCCTCACAAACTGCTTAAACGAGGTGATAAAACCTCCACTATATTTGTTAATGGCACGGAAAGGACAGTGCCTATTGATCGTTTAAATCCTGTCCATCTGCCCTCTACAGACCCTCCTTCAGCCCCATCTTTTAAAGATGTTTCTCTGCCGGATCATACAGTTGAGAAAATACCTTCAAATGATGAAACAGTTTCCCTCTTCGGACATTGAAACGGTACCGCCAGACATTACAACACCCGTTTATCGAATCCGGTATGGAGGTAAGGTCCACTTTCCCAAAAAGTATCCTGGGGCTCTACCACCATGGTGTCGTAGAATATCAGTGATGGAAATTTCTCGCTCACGGATAGTAAGATACTTTGGATAAATAGCCGCGACTCTGCCGTTGGTGCTACCACGATGAGTGTCGAATAAAATAAGCGAGTATTTTTGTGCTTGCTAGAGGTCTATCCGACACTCACAGAGCGATCAACCCATCAAAACACTAGGCTTTTCACCCTTTTTCTTAAACGAAGACATTGTCTTCAGAATTTTCGAAGACTCCGGAGACATCCATCAAGAGTGGAAGCCCGTTTTTGACAGACCCAACATGCTAGGGAGAGGGGCCCTCTTGTGGAAGTACTCGACACTCCACGATCCGCACAATCAAAACCCATCCATCTCGTACTCCCCGATACCGGAATGCAAGTTTTCGCCTTCATCCAACGTGTCGGGGAAAAAACAGCATTATTTCCGATAGTCAATACGACAGTGAAACAATCACGATAGGATCATGGTAGGGCATATCGGATATTTCTCGGATTGCGACGTCATGAGAAGAGAAGGCTCGATCTATTCGCTAGCTAAAGCTTTCCGATACTATGGTGGTAGAGCCCCTGAACTCTAAAGTTGTTCTAGTCTTTCTCGTTTCAGATTTTTCTTCCAGGAGGGAAAGACGGTGTGAAGTGGCATTTCAAGGCTCGTTTCAAAGCAAGCGCTATTCAAAAAAGCCCGCTCCAGGCCAAACTGTAGGAGCCGAAGTATGTCCTATATCAACGGGTGCAGGCGCAGACAAGGCGGCGAAACGCAGCTCTTCAACTTTGAGCGGAAGGCTTTTCAGTTTCGATTGCTTGCTTTGGGCATCCCTCCTCACCAGCAGTGTACTGAATATTTTTATTGATTTTTATCATTCTGTAGTTACCTTCTGTTGATTATAGTGAATAAATGTTATAGTTCTGTTATGACCTTTTGTATATAAAAAAAGAGCACAGCTCCTTAAAGCCTACATCACAAAGCTATACAGTCGACCAGAACAGTTACAACTTCTTTGACATGGCTCAAAATGTATCTGTTTCAAAATAAGACTCGCTGTAATAAAAAAGCACGTAGTACTTTCTCATAATTCAGGCCGTTTTAACCCATTTGTGCCTGGATATTTTTGCGACTTTCTTCGATTTATACTGATAACAGAAATAATAGATAAATTTCTGACGTCAACTTCTTGAACAAGGGATGATTTCTTTTAAAATCATTATGCATAAAAATCGAAATATCAACATCCTACTGGATCATGTTAAAATATTTTGTAGAGTTGACGCTCGATACTCATGAATAAAGGCTAGGAAAAATAAATAACGTTTTCGACTAATAGCGAAAATGCCGTCCCAAAAATGGGACGCTAGGCATAAATGGGTTAAAAACCTTTGCATTAGGCAGATGAAAGAGGCAATGACAGTGGTAAGCATGGTTTGTTGGAGGGCCAAAATGGGATATCATGTTACTGACAAAGTCTCTTTCTCCACTTATATTTTTTTTTGCCATTGAAATACTTCTTATCAGTAGATGGAAGGCATGAGATGGTATGCGTATGTAATGTCATTTCAGCCTTTCACCATAACTCTCTTCATATTGGACTTAAGGAGTTATGGCGAAAGGCTGAACTTAAGACATTACACACCCATACCATTTAGATGCATTTTTTTTTGCTTCAGAATATGGAGAGAGTCTCCAGGGGTATTGGGAATGAAAAGTGGAAACTTTGGAATGGACACTATTGCTCGGTAATAGGACGGACACGAGAAATAGAGGGGAAAAACTTAGCCCGGGATTTTGACGGGGGCGAGAATTAAGGGGTTAACCCTTTGAGGCGCAACCCTTTCCCAATGCTGAAAAAAGGGCAACTTAACTACCAGCAAGATGGCGGACGATCGAAACGTTCATCGCGTCCCACAGATCGAGAGACTCTTTTTAGAGGCAGCTGGCTGTGCGGCACAGCTAGCTGCGTCAAAAAAGGGTCTCTAGATCTGTGGCACGCGATGAACGTTTCGATCGTCCGCCATCTTGCTGGTCGTTAAGTCGAGCGATGGCAACGGCTGCCCTTTTTTCAGCATTGGGCAATCTATCCAGCAGTTCTCGCATTCTTCCATTTTTCAGCAGATGTCAGTGCTGTTAAAAATAATCGTGACCATTTTTTGACGGGAAATGACGTGCTAAAAAGTAAAGGATTCTCGTGGAGCTATGTCACCCGCAACTACTTTTATAGAAATCCAATCTATTCTTCGTGACTGGCAACAGTCAAAACGTCAGAGTTGGGTATTCCCAGAGCGGGAACACTGCGCGTTAAAGGGTTAAAATGCGACGCAGACGCAAGACTGTAATTAAGGACTCGTTGGGTAAACTCGCTTTACCTTGACCACTTCGTTAGGCCGTTTGTTTACTTCGCGATTGCTTACAGTCATAATCCTATTCGTTCTGAAGGCTGTCAAAAGAATAAAACGGAATTTTTCTAACACATGCACACAGAATTTTTCTAACTTCCCGCGCCTTAAAATGAGAATATACGACAAAAATTTAGCGTAAAACTGCGCAGACTGGTCCAATTTACGTCCTTTCCAGCATAAGCTACAAATAACGTAAAGGGGGAGAAAGAAAACGGGGAAAAAAAAAACAGCGACCACACAGTGTTTGTACTTTTAAATAATGTCCATTTTTGCGGCTTAGGGGAGTGTTATTCAGCGGTTATATTGCGGCCCTTAACGGCGGACTTAGGGTCGATAAGTACAGCCGTTGCCCGGGCAACCGTATGGTAGGAGTAGATGGGGTATCTGGAAGACTTCACGCCAATACTGCTAAATCTAGAGGAAACAACTTATATAGCAAATATTACTAAAAGATATTGTTCCGGGAAGTGGTACTTTTCTTGGGATGTCAAAACTATTTAATAAGGTTATCTTCGCTTTAGCTGAGGGGAAGGAAGAAGGCTTTGCGAATTACGCGTAAGGGTTTCCTCTAAATTTTCTTTATTTCCGGGCGTTTTAGCTGAAGAACGCGAGTAAAAATATTTCAGGTTGGATAAAAGCGATATTGCGTCTAGGACATCCATTAAGCGAGGTATTCAATATCGTAACTATACTGAAAAGAATTTTGCGAAAATTAACGGTAAAAACCAACAATGACATCATAAATCAAAGAATAAATAATTCATGCTTATGTTTATAAAGCCAAAATATATAAGCTTTTTACAAAAAACAGAATACTTATTCTCTTTAAATGTTTATTTTTTTTTTCTCGGGAGAGGAATTGGTGTTGGGGGGGGGGGGTGAAAACTAAATCTATTCATAAAAAGAAATAAAAAATAAATAAACAAAGGGAAGCTATACTTCGAGACAAAAAACAAAAAAAGAAGACAAAATTAGAGTAAAAGTATTTTCTTCTAAATTTTCGTTTTGAACTGCGTGCTTAGGGAAAGCTAACCTAGAGCTATCTGCATACAGAAGAGTGCCTTGGGTGGGAGACTTCTTAAAGAGTTCTAACGCATCAGGCGAAGCTCACACAAAACTCTAGACAGGCAGACAGATGGTCGCGGAGAGGCCCGAAACCGGGACCTTCAGCCATCTATCTTAAGTGTCTTCATGCAATCGTCCATAGTGGAGGGCCCCATCTAAATTTTTATCAGTTTTAAAAATGTATCTTTTTTTGCTTTATTTTCTGGATTCTCTTCTTTCAAAAAATGTTTCATAATATGGGTCGTTTTTTTTTCTAGTATCATATTATGTTGTCTCTTGAAATAGAGTATGTAACTAAAGTATTTCATGATGCACTTTTTTTCTGAATCGCGTCCTGCAGTAGCCTATTTAGATCCTTCCGGTAAGAACACACAAAATCAAGCAGTCCGACCTTGGTCACCGCTTGGGGGGGGAGGGGGTGTTGCGACCTCTCTCGACTTGAGTCTACTGGTGTGAGGCAGATTACCCAGGTTTTTTACCTCGAAACAAAGCCGTGATAAAAGTCACTTTAATCCATGTTTGAAGTAAAGGAGCAGACATCGTAAAGTGGCATTTACATTTTAACATATCAACACACATATAAACTTCAAAAATATAGAGTCCTGCGGTGGCCGGGCTGACCCCCCCCAGAGAGACGCAGCTTTTCAGGTCAACAGCAAAGGCGAAAATGTGTCGAGAAAACGCAAAGCAAGAGAGTAGTAGCAGAAGCAAAACACGCCAAAGGGCACGCCAAACAAACTCCGTAAACAAAGAGCCGCCAGTAGGCATTCAATACATCTCTATATAATTATTTTTGAATCCCCGACGCGCCTGTAAAGAAGTTAATTAGAAGGGCTGTTTTAAATTATCAAGTTGCGTTGTGACATGAATAAACCAGGTACGATATACACTTAGTTGCAATATAAAAAGGAAAGACGTTAAATACTGAAAAACTATTTTATTAAACATATGCTATTGAAATATTATTATAACGGCGGTGGTGGCTCAGCGAAAATAAAAATACGTCCTACATGGACAGTGAAATTAAGGTGGAATGCTTTAAAAATTACGCCAGTACAGAATTACACATTGGCGAGAACAATAACTTGGCTGAGATTAATAGCGCCCATTCCAGAGCAACCCTAACAGTTAATCCAATAAAATTACAATGACGTAATCGCGAGCAAATAATTTTAAAGTCTTCGCAGGGGAACAACTAAATAACTTACGCCAGCAGGATGCCAAGAGGAAACTCAAAAAGGCCGTTGATTTTGCAAACGGACGTAATATAATCTATTTTTAGCACACCGGTCTGGAGAGACGAAACAATTAAGAACAAAAAGAAAAAGAATAGTGCATACGGGAAAAGTAAATATAATGATTTAAAAGCCGAAATGACAGGAAAATGAAAACAGAAGTGATTTAGAATTCTTGAATTTTGGATAGATTACATTAAAGAAAGCCAAAGTAAATGATTTTTAAATTAGATATGTGATCTTCATCACAGCGCCAACAATATAAAACAAAATATCTATCAGTTAAATTGTAACCCAAAATGAAAGCCAATGTTATTTATAGATTGGATGCTTTATAGGATCATAAACAAACCATCGAAAATGAAACGCTAGGGTTTACAAATGCAAAAGTGAAATAAAAAAAAAGGAAATATAAATGAAAACGGAAGATTGCTTTTAAATAAGGCAGGTGCAGAAATAAAACTTTACAGGCGAAGCCAAGAAAATCCGAATCGGAAGTGCAAATAATAAATTTTGAACACGGATTAAGTTTAGAAATATTAGGTTGTAACGAAAGTTTCCCGCCACCGCAAATATGATCTGCACAAACAGTTCGCGTTGGAGTGTTTGCTCATATCCTTCCACACTCTTTTTGGGATTTGGGAAAAAAATAGATTTAATTTAGAACACTGTGCAGTGAAATCTGTAAAAAAATATATCGTTATCATTAAGTACAAGGTACCTCAAATGAAACTAACCTTGTTAAAAACATCATTTACATCCAATTCAGTTGCAAAAAGTCAGCTACAGAACGTCAACGAATTATGTGCACAGCTTTAGGTACTACTGTTGTATCATATGACACTGTGAAGGTTTGGTACCTAAAGTTCAAAAGAAGGACTAAGACGTACAAGTTCAATCGCTGGGTGCCGCATGAGCTGCGTCAAGCAGATTCGGCGGAAAACTCTCGTTACAACCTGATAATTAACAAATAAGTAATTGATAATTAAAATAAGATATCTGATGATATGCATCACAACTGGATATTATGTCATCCGTGTTGAAACGATACTGAAGGGTCGACATGACAATCAATAAGTGCTGATTTCTCAGCTGAAATTGGCTAAAAATAATTTGGAGATCCTCAGCTAAATCAGTCTTCCTCCCAATCGGAGATTTAAAATAAAATAAAACGAAACCGCTCCATTTCGTGGCTGGTAGGGGGATTACTATTTATCATTTATAATTTTTATTATTTTTTACTATTTCAGTATTCAAAAATCAAAATTAAATTGCATAATTAATGGAATTAGTCAACGGAATACAGAATATTCTATAAGGAATCATATTCGTCCTTTTTTAAAATTCTTTTCAAAATTAAAATAGAATGAAAAGATTAATAAATCATAATTAATTAAATGCATCAAATTAAAATGAAGATTTAAAAAATTGTGATTTGTTTCGATTATGATGAGTACAAAATGTAATATTTTAAATTATTTCTAAAAATATTTTTGTACGACTATCTTTGAATTATTACTATACAGATATATTGAGAATTTTTTTTAAATTAATATAATGATAAGATAGTTTCTTAGAAAAACTGTGTATATAATAAACTCATTTTCTTTTAATTTTGTAAATGCATTGTGTTCAGCTTCTGAACATAGTTAAAAGAATAAGGGAGTCAAAGAAATTTATAAAAATATTTGAGACTATTGTTACATGTATTTGAAAATATCAACCTTTTATTATATTTTATAAAAGAACTTTTCTTTCAAATTATCTAATTTATATAATGCTTTTTCCGAAAAATTTAACACATTGTTCTCCTGCAGAAGCAAATCTGCTCTCAAAGGGAATTCTGTTTAATATTTTGACTTGCTTTTTTTTTTATTAATATAAAATCCAATTATGTCAAGAAAACGTTCTTCAAATTATATAAAATGTAATAATTGAGTAATTTTCGCGCTTTCTAATTTTAGACACATTTATTATCAGCATTTCTATGCCAGAATATTTTAATAAAAAGTGAATTGTGTTATTTTCGAACAGTTTCTGAATAAATTTTCGGAACAGAGTGAAAACTCAGATTTATGATTTCTTCTTTAAAAAAAAAAAAAAAAAAAAGAAAGAAAATTATTCAGGTGAATCGCGTCCTCTAATCTGTATTACTCCAGATATGAAATACTGCAATCAGATTTAAAAGCAACTACCTATATTTAAAAGCGAAGTAATGGTAATACGGTACATATTACTTCGCTTTTAAATATAGGTGGCATACTTTAAAATCTATAAGTTCTAAAAGAACATAAAGTTTTTTTTAAGCATTTTGATTGGTATGAAAATAAAACTTATTTTGTTATACGTACAATTTTACTCAATATTTTAAAAAATATGATTATGAGACACACTTAGCTTGAATTTTAAGATTTTGAGGAGACATCTAGCCATACAGTACCTGTTCCTAAAAATATCACTGGTTAATAAAAACAGCCTCTTAATTTGATGAGATCTGCGAGAACGGAATGAATCGATATAAATGTATACTAAGACCGCCGCATAATAAAATAAGCATAGCCGCTTTAAAAATCAAACTAAGGCCCCACCAAGGCCGAGTAGATAACGAGTAATAGGGTTTAACGTGAACGTACACAGCGGTCGTCTCTGATATGTCGGTATTGAACACGTAACGTTCCCGTGACCGGTCCAACGTCTCAACCACGGCCCAGTATCGGATCCAGAGTAGATGTTGGAGGGGGGGGGAGGGGTCCCTCTACCCTCCTCCCAAAAGAGTTTGCTAGTGGATAACATTCTGCTTTATTATATACTTTAAATAGGTTAAAATGATCTTTTTTTTTTTATAACGCATCCCCTCTTAAAAGCATTTGCATTATGCATTGGTTTAGACTAGAAATTTCATTAATTGTAAATTTTTTTGTGTGTGTATTGAATAAGATTTTTCAAATTTTAGCCCCTCCCCAAAAATATTTCTGCATCCACCACTGTCACGACCCAGTACATGCTTTCTGGATAACCAGGCCCTACGAGAGGGGAGGGGGTGCAGACGGGGCGACGCCCCTGGGCCCGTGCGAGTTAGAGTGGGCCCCTATTCAGCTAAAGTGCCTCCGTGAATTTTTCAGAATGTGTTACGAATTTCATTTATAGATCCGTAATTAAAATCTTTTTTTTTAATAGACTAAATTTTGAATACATAATTCTAGAATGATTTAGATGGCAGAAATGTTAATTCTACCATTTAAATATTAGTATTTTTTCAACCTTCGAACATGAATTAAAAGTACCATTACATATCAGAACAACTTCCC
The DNA here is from genome assembly GCA_038373885.1 of Cheiracanthium punctorium. NCBI lineage: Eukaryota > Metazoa > Arthropoda > Arachnida > Araneae > Cheiracanthiidae > Cheiracanthium > Cheiracanthium punctorium. The sequence goes on from JAWZYV010004369.1 coordinate 142,298, forward strand.
TCCCACTCTCTTTCCTTTTAAAACATTTTGTATGAAAATCATCAAAAAGAGCAGTTTTGCAAAAAAAAAAATTCCTTCCGTCCCTCCTGTTTTTTCGAAACTTTTGTGCTTTACGAAAGGGGCAGGGAAGATTTTCGCCCCGCCTTATAAAATTTCTCTCGGAGGCCCTCTGGATAACTTACCTTCATTGATCTTGTTGAGCACGGCATTAAAATTGTTTGAATCAAATATTTTCAGAGCGCCTCTAAGAAAGAAATGTTAATACTTACTGTTAGCTTTAGAGCAACAGGCGAAGCATTAGTCACTTGTCCCCCCCCTTCCCCCCCTCTCTGCAAACGCTTCAAGAAAATATTAAACATCCTATCCAAATAAGCCTTTCACGCGATCCTCTGAAAGTAAATCAAATATATTTTTAAATACCTCTCTCTAAAAAGATCCCCTAATATTTGTTACGTAACTCTCCGAAATTCGTTTTGTTATGTACACACGAAAAAGTAACTTTTTTTCCCCTTTAATAGTAGATTTCATCAAATGTTTGCATTTAAATATTAGGAAAATGTATATTGACGTGTTTTTTATTTAATTCTCCCAATTGCTTTAGTAGAACATGCCAATAAGTCAGGCAAAGCTGACGTTCGGAATACCTCCCTGCTGCCTCTTCTTGCACAAACGAAAGGCATGGCCCCAGGGGAAAAGAGAACAGCAGCTTATTTACTTCCGATACATTTTATTTTAAAAAATATTTTCACTTTTAAAAAAAATGTTTTTTTTTTAGATGTTTTTCGCTGCATGTGATGAGTTTGCAATAGTACAATTTCGTTTCTATCAGTTCTTAATTGTTTTTCTTTAACTCTTCTTATCTTTCGCATAAAGAAATTATAAAATTAATGAAACTTAGATAATTTTAAAATGACTTAGTCATATTTGTTACTATTTTTTAAATTATTCAACCTTAATTAAAAGCTTATCAAAACTGAACTCTTTGGAGCATTTACTGTGAAATATTCGGTGTGTGGAAAAAACACGTACAGTAAAAACGTGTAGCGTGACCGCCTGTCCAAACTTCGTGCCTATATTTACTGAAATTTACGAGGAGGCACAGGAAAGATTTGATGTGGGGGGGATACATCGAATTTAAGAGCAGAAAAGGGAATTTCTTTAAAAAAAAATTTTTTTTTAAGATTTTGAGATGAAGTTGAGGGGGGTACACGTGACACAGAGGTACACGTGACCCACTGCGTCTTCTTCCCCCGACACTACGGCAATGGTTCATATGTATATAATGTATTTACGTTATATATATAATTTACATATGTTAAGGATGTACATGTACATAAACCAGCTGCCTAAGGAATGCTTATCACACTGCTCCCACACTTGCTGAAAATTTGAAGGGGCACAGGAATGATTTGATGGGTGGGGTATCACAGGGAACCCCTTGAGCTCCCCCCCTCCCCTTTCCCGACGTTTTTCCTGTGGTTCATATGTATTATGTATGCTTTTTAAAACCTAATAACCTAAGAGGTTTACCTCCACTCCCAGACGTATTGAACAGAACCAAAGTTTACCCCTTTACTCAAAAACAAAAGGAATTCGGGCATGAGATCCAATTAAATACCTTTCTCATGCATATTGTAAAACAAGGATTGTTCATGTCCAGGATTTAGTAAAAATTAATCATTTCGGCATTTTTACCGTTCGCGTTAAGTTCGAAAAAGCTAAATTGGTGGTTTCTGAATAACCGCCATCCCTGAAAGGGTTAAATAATGAGATCAATCATCTAAACACTTAAGTTCAAGATTAAGAACGAATAGAAGAAAAACAATGAATCATCTTTATAAAATACTTTGCTACATTTAACACTCACCCTTTCAATTTTTTTTTCTGTGTCCTCAACATCCAAACGCGATATTTCAAAAATTTTCTAGTTTTAAAGTTCTGGTTGCGCGTAAATATTCATCTGCCTATCGAGCGAAGCGATTTCCCGAAATTCAATGTTAACGGCCTTAGGAAAAACCATTTAGAAGTTTTGCTCACAAAGATTCCAAAGAATGAGTTAACATAGACCGTGTCAATGGTGCAGTCTTAACCGTTTGAAACTAGACGAGTTTTGGGAAATAGCTTGTTCAACTACTGAAACTATCGAGTCAGCTGCAGAAGAGAATGTTTTCGTTACAATAAAGATCCTTCGAGAGAGAGATCGAATTATTTTTTCAGTCTTTCGATTTAAAAAAAAAAAAGTGAATAAATAAAGCTGTTTGACTTTTCTACCTTTTTTCTTCTTTTTTTTTTATTTATCTCTGAATTGACAGTAGTGGAAAAGGTGCTGTGAACAGTGGCGTAACCAGAGTTTTTTCAAGGGGGGGGGGTTGTTTTTCCGATTACTTATACATACACACACACACACACACACACACACACACACATATCTATATAAATAAAATTAGACTTTTGTCTGTACATTTCTTGGAATTCAAGCACCCGGGAATCCGATGCGACCCTCAAAAAAAAGTTTGTCTGTCTGTCATTCTGTCGTTCTGTCATTCTGTCCGTGACGCTTTTTTTGTTTAAGCATCACGTAAAAACGACTGAAGCGAATGATATGAAATTGGGTGTCATGATAGGTGGTCACTCAACTTAAAACATAGGCGTCGAATTTTTAAAAAATCTTGATTAGATTTTCAGATTTTGCGAAAATCGTTTCAAACTGCGTAAATTTGTGTTCGCACATCACGTAATAACTGCAAAGGTGGAAAAATGATATTTGGTGAAATGATAGGTGGTCACTCACCTTAAACTATAAGCATCTAATTAAAAAAAATCCATCAGATTTCGAGATTTTGTGAAAATCGTTTAAAAATGAGTGAATCTTTGTTCCCGTATTACATAATAACGACTAAAGCGAATGATATGAAATTGGGTCACACAATAGATGGTTGCTCAACATAAACTATAGGAGTCCAATTTTTTAAACATTTTTATTAGATTTTGTGATTTTGTGAAAATTCTCTCAAAATACGTTTATATTTCTTCAAACATCACGTAATAACGACTAATACGAATGATACGAAATTGAGTGATGTGATAGGTAGTTGCTAATCTTAATTTATAGGCGTTGAATTTTTAAAATATTTTGCTTACATTTTGAGATTTTTCGAAAATCGTTTTAAAATGCTGAAAATTTGTTCCAGCATCACGAAATAAAGACTGCAGGGAATGAAACGAATTTGGGTGACATGATAGGTTGTCACTCAACTTAAATTCTAGGCTTCCAATTTTTCAAAAATTTTGATTAAATTTTGAGATTTTGCGAAAATTATTTCAATATGCGTCAATATTCGTTCGCGCATCCCATAATTACGACTCAAGCGAATGAAATGATATTACTTAGTGACTCTCTAACCTGCAATATTTTAACAATACATGAAAATTATAACTTCGCTTTCTTTACTTTGGCAACATACTACATCCATTCTGTGTACTCCTACAATGCTGACGAAAGTTCTTGCTTTTTGGAAATTTTCATTCACTAACCCGTCGAGGACGGGTACTTCAGCTAGTATATAATATAATAGTAAAATGGCTAAACTTACGAATCATGGAATCATTCTACAGCAGTTTCGCAGTCCAAATATTCAATGAACACAAAATCGTATCCAAAACAGGCAAGAGTAGATATATCCAGTAAATAGAACTCCAAACAGTGGTAAAAAAGAAAAAGAAAATGGAACTGAATGGAGTAAAACAATGGAGTAGCAAGCATCGGCTATGCTCGTCGGGCCCCACGAACCGAATACTTACTACCAAGATAAAAATAAAATAACAGGATTTCAATGTAGTTACTTAGCACAAAGAAAGCTAATGTACATGAAGACATACCTTGTTAAAAAGTAATTATGAAGACAAAAATGGAGACGAAGAGACCAAAAGCATTAAGCTTGAAAACATGGCTCAAACATGGAGCTGTTGCCATTTGAAGAGGAAAAAATATACGTTGCCAGAATACTTGGAGAAAAGTTGAACAATAAGTAAAAAGTAATTGTTAAAAAAAAAATTAAATTAAATAGAGTAAATTAAGAAATCTGGTCAAAATTAAAAGTTAAATAAATAAAATTAGAGTAAATTAAAATAAACTAGAAATATTAATATTAATATTAAGAAATATTAGCATGGGATATATTAGGTTTATAATATTTTAAAGGGATACATCTAACTACTTAAATAGCACACTTTTCGCGTTATATGCCTAGTGATATGTCAGAGATTATATTAATTAAAAGAGAGCATTCTAATGATACCTGTGATCATTTGTTCATTTGTACATTTTTTTTTTTTTTACAATAAACAAGTACAATTGTAAACTCATATTTTTTTAAAAATAATAAAACATGTACTGAGCCAGGATTTTATCGAACTTTTTTTAAAAAATATTATATTACAGTAAACTCCGGATATAGGAAACTTTCTGCTATATTGAACACAAACCATTAGTCCCGATTCACATACAGTATCTCTGTTCACTATGGGGACACTTCGGTGCTGGTGAACTTCGGATATAGTGGATGACATTTGCTGGTCCCCAGAGGTTCACTATAAACGGAGTTGACTGCATCTATATATGCGCATAATATATACACACGTGAGTGAGCGTGGTCCAATCACCCAAGTTCACGCTTTCCATAACAAATTACTTTTCTAAACAAAATTATTTTCAATCGATGCATTTATGGAATTCTAAGAGTACGTTTACCCGGAAAAGCAGTTTATCCGATCAATGAGTCTCCTTAGGGCCGGATTATTTTCAAGAGTTTTTTATCATGATACAGTAATGAAAAAAGAGTTAGCTGTAAACAGTTTCGTATAGAAAGGATTCTGTTTGTTATGCACACTTCACCCCCCCCCAATATGAGAGAAAAAGTGTAATGAGTAGCCTAATTTGTCTCATCACACTTAGTGTTAAGGGAGGGGGAGGAGCGGTTGAACCCCCACCCCCATCCTTGGATACGCCACTGACTGTGAAATAGAACTGAGCAAAAAACTGAAAAGTGTAAGCAATGTAAACAAATTCTAAGATAAACTCTTCATTATAGCATCTTTTTTTTTTCACCTCTCTTCTAAAGAAGGTTATTGTTTTAAAAAGCTGATTATCAGCAGAGGTTGAATGTTTTGAACGAATTTTTAAGGAATTCAATTGAGCCAGAAATTCCAAAAAAATTAAGAATGTCTCGATACATGATGTACTGCCAACTAAAACAAACAATGAAACTGTAGGAGTTAACCCTTTCACGCTCAGTGTTCCCGCTCTGGGAACACCCAACTCTTACGTTTTGACTGTTGCCAGTCACGAAGAATAGATTGGATTTCTATAAAAATAGTTGACATAGCTCCACAAGAATCCTTTACTTTTTACCCGGTCATTTCCCGTCAAAAAATAGTCGCGACTATTTTTAACAGCACTGACATCTGGTGAAAAATGGAAGAATGCGAGAACAGCTGGATAGATTGAACAATGCCGGAAAAAGGGGCAGCCGTTTCCATCGCTCGACTTAACGACCAGCAAGATGGCGGACGATCGAAACGTTCATCGCGTGCCACAGATCTACAGACCCTTTTTAGAAACGCAGATGGCTGTGCCGGCACAGCCAGCTGGTTAATAGGTTAATAATAGTGGGGGTGGGGGAGAGTAAAATTCATGTTTTAAATTCACAAAAATCTAGAAGTGTACTTAATATATTTTTTTAATTTTAATTTGTTAATGTGTTTATTCTTTAGTTTTTCCTCTGGGGGTTCAAGTGTTCATGTGCTCAAATAGACAAACCGCCACTGTACCTGAGTATCTTGAAGTGCTGCTCATAAGAATGGAAGAGTTCCATTATTTTGTCATAGGTAAAATCATCAGAAATTGATCAAAGTAACACGGAACCCCCTTTCCAATAAAAAAAGGAATCATCAAAATCAGTCCACGCGGTAAAAAAATTATCACTGAAAATAGATTAAATAGAGCAGTGTTAAAATAGGCTCTGTTAAAATAATATTCCCACTGAATAACAGTAGGATTCAGCGACTTATTGCAAAATACAGAATATATCCTTCAGCTGTTTTTAGTTTCGCCAACTCAGTTTTTTGGCGCCGTACTCTGCGATAAATCATCAAAATTAGCCAACTTGAATGACTTTTCACTCACCATTAGTAACGCTGTGACTAGCAACCCTTTAAGCGATGGCTTAAAAGCATGTGTTTTTTTCCGATTTTCTAAATGATACTATCACGAGAACTTGACCAGATTAAAAAAAAATTCTAGAAAAGGAAGTATCGAAATAGCTGAATATACAGGGTGAATCTAAACTCTTGGGCAAAACTTTAAGGGGTGATAGAGCACATAATAAGGAATCAGAATCACCTAGCAATGTGGGGTCGGCAACGTCGTCTTCGTGTAGCTGTTAATAATCACTTAGGATAAAAGTGCCGAAACAACAGTGCACTTTCCGACCCTTGTTCGTCAGAAACCGATGTATTTTTCGCCGAAAACAGAAGACTAAAATGGATAGTTTAAAAATTCAATTTTATTTCATGGATGAAAATTTCGGAGACGAGCCTATTGTTTAGGAAACTTGGTTAAGAAATTAGACGGACACCTCAATACTTTTCCCAAAGTGATTATTACCGGGCAAGTTAAAACTGCGTTTTTGACCCCAGATTGCTATGTGATTACGATTCCTTATTGTGTGCCCTATCACCCCTTAAAGTTTTGCCCAAGAATTTAGATTCACCCTGTATATTCAGCTATTTCGATACTTCCTTTTCTAGAATTTTTTTGAATCTGGTCAAGTTCTCGTGATATTATCATTTAGAAAATCGGAAAAAAACACATGCTTTTAAGCCATCGCTTAAAGGGTTGCTAGTCACAGCGTTACTACTGGTGAGTGAAAAGTCATTCAAGTTGGCTAATTTTGACGATTTATCGCAGAGTACGGCGCCAAAAAACTGAGTTGGCGAAACTAAAAACAGCTGAAGGATATATTCTGTATTTTGCAATAAGTCGCTGAACCCTACTGTTATTCAGTGGGATATATTCAGTGGGATTATAAGTTTTGTCCAATAGTTTAGATTCACCCTGTATATATAAAACTCTAATGCATTGATTATCTCTTCTTTTTTGAAGCTGGTGAATAAATAAAACTATCTCCCCTTGAATTTTGTAAGTGGAATAGTTAACCCCTATAATATATAAGTGGGGCAACCCTATATTTTCACTCCGTCGTTTCACATACTACTGCAACTTGAGGGTATATTTTTTAATTCATGAAGACCATGCAAAAGGTAAAAACGTGTAGCATACTGACACCAAAGGGAAAGTAAAAATTAAATTTCGTAAAATTCAGAGAACGTTAAAGAACCATTTGGAACTCTATCCCCGGCGGAGGAATCCAAAGAATCAAATGCACTTGCTCTTCTAAAGTGGATGAGACCCAACCATTTTGTAAACGACACAAGCTCTCTCCAAAGGATGTGTTTGTTTTTGCTGGAATTTTTTTTTTTTTCTGCGAAAGAAAACCGCCGAGAAGAAAATACTGCGCTTCTAATAAAAGAGCGCCCAAAGATACGCGAACACCCGTTATTACTTTTATTGTAACAATATCCGTGTTTTGTCCACAACTTCTAACTGCCGAACGGAAAATTATACGGTATCGGGTGTTTTATTGTGACGTGTCTGTCTGAGGAAAGGAGAGGTGGGTAATGAGGTCTGTGAAGTTTTGGATATATCTCTCTTGATTTTTTTCTTTTCCTGCTTAGTTTGAAATTTTGTTTTTTGGGGAAATATATATATATCAGGTTGTAACGAAAGTTTTCCGCCATATCTGCCTGAAATACTAACTTCTAACTCCTTAGATAACTGTTTTTGAACTTTCGGTACCAAACCTGCACAGTGTCACATGATACAACAATAGTACTTAAAGCTGTACTCATAATTCGTTGATATTCTGTAGCTGGCTTTTTGCAACACCAACTGGAAGTAAATGATGGTTCTAATCCTCTAGAGTGATAGTTCCATTTGGGACACCTTATACTTAATGATAACTATATTTTTTACAGATTTCACAACCCAGTGTTATAAAGTAAACCTCTTTCTTACAAATGCCAAAAATCGTTTGACAAAATATGAGCCAATACGCCAACAAAAACTGTGTGCTGTCGAAGTTTGCGGTGGCGGGAAACTTTCGTTACAACCTAATACATTGCTCTTTATTCACTGTAGATAAGTGGGTATTGTTGTGATGGAGATCACATATCTAATTTAATAATCATTTAATTTGGCTTTCTTTAATTTAATCGATCCAAAATCAATAATTCTAAATCTTTTCTGTTCTCATTTGTCTGCCATCTCGGTTTTTAAATCTGTATATTCGCTTTTCCCGTATTCATTATTCTTAATTGTTTATTTCTCTACATCAGACCTGGTGGCGTCGTTTGAGCTAAAAATAGATTACATTAGATCCGTTTGCAATCGCAACGAACATTTTTTTTTTTTTTTTGCTTCCACTCTTGGCATCCTGCTGGCGTAAGTTTTTTTCTGTTGCCCTGCCTCATCTTTAAAATTATTGCTGGCTCGCGATTCCGTCTCTTTAATTTTATTGGATTAAGTTTTAGGGTTGCTCTGGAGTTGGCGTTATTTATCTCAGCCAAGTTGTTGTTCTCGCCAATGTGTCATTCTGTGCTGGCGTAATTTTTAATTCGTTCTATCTTAATTTCACTGTCCATATAGGACGTATTTTAATTCACTGAGCCACCACCACCCCCATCCTTTGTAATAAGTTTATGTTCAATAGTATCTTCTAAAATAAAATAATTTAAGTATTCAATGTCTTTTTATTGCAACTAAGTGTATTCAAACCTGGATTTCTAACCACAACAACCCAATTTAATAATTTAAAATAACTTAAGCAATGAACTTCGTTACAATTGTGAATTGAAAAAAAATGTTCAAAATTAGGTGGAAAGGAGATTGCGTTAAGAAAAAATTCTCTCTTCAATTTTAAAAACGTTACACTTTTTAAAATTTGTATACGTCCCCCGTACAAAAAAAAATTCCCACTGAGTAAAATGTGCTTCAGTCACTCACGAGGTGTTGGAAAAAAATTGTAAAGGTATACCGAAAAAGTGTCAGAGGTATAAAGATAAATATAGGCTGACTTAAACCCCTTTTCGATGGCTTTCGAAGGGAACATCTGATATTCGCATTTCACGGTTCGTATTACAAATTACGAAGTAAAATAGTGTTTTGCACTCTAGCAAACGTTTAAATTCCAATTCGTGTATAGCCCCCGATGCTCGTCTTGGACGGTTATGATGAAAGTCTGAAATCATCACTTGGTACTTCACTTTCTAATTTTTGTAAATTAAGGAGCGGAAATTTTTTCTACTTTTCTTATGTAAAATATTATTTTTTTCAATTTGCTTTGTCCACTTTTCTCTAACAGATAAAGAATTAAAGCGTGTTACCACATTATTGGGGCACTCTGCCTGCATATATATTGCTAAAAAGTAGGCGCGATATACCAATATCATTTTAAATGTAGAAAATTTTGACACAAAATACGTATATTGAAAAGGAATTTCCTGAATTGAGGGTGAGCTTTTCTTGAGTTTACGCTCAATTTCGCCTAAAATTCGTGTTCAACGCGTCCAATAATTAGAATTTGCATTTTGGTGCATATAAATCAGTTAACTATAGTCTGTTCGCGGAAACGAGAGAACGAAAGTAAACAAAGTGGTTACCAAAGTATAACATTTTTTGGCACCCATCCCTAGTTAGGCGAATTTAACCTTTCTTAATTCCAAACAGCGTAAATGGAAGAAAGCAGAAATTCACACTGTGTTTGGCGCTTTGGCAAAATGCCAGGTGTTTACTCTTCGCCAGTTTGCACGTGCAATTGTTTAGTTTCGTTCTCTCGACTCGGCGAACAGACTATAGTGGAAAACATTAGGGTTAGCAGTTTCTCGCCAAACATCCACGATATCTCTTAAGCATTGGTGTTGACATTGGGAAAGGTTGAGAATTTACGAACGGTAGAGCGCGAACCTTTTAGAAAAAATCGCCAAAGGCAATAAATAGAAGAGCAGGCTATGCCTTTCAGTTTCGAATCGTCTCTTTCAGAGAACACTGCTAGAGCATGTTTGTGTTATTGCAAGCTCAGCCGAGAGGCATCTGCCTACATGAAGGGTGGGGTGTAGAGTGCCTTGGGTGGAGGACATTTTAAGGAATTCTAGCGCATACTCACGTTACATCTGGAGAAAACCTCCCCAAACTTCACACTACCAGTGAAAGCCATAGCTTCCTCTCATTGTCTATAGCTGACTGTGCTGTCGGAAGCGTTGTGTTTTCACTCATCTGTATTGTGAATTACCGCTCTTGAGATCATGTGAATGGACATTTTAAACGTGACGTCACTGGTGGTATTGAACCCGCCACGTGGGAACGTTTACGGTGATGGTTAGTTTTGGTTCGTTGGATTGTGTGTTATACCTGCACAAGGGCATCTGCCTTGGTGGGGGGGGGTGCCTATTGAGCGAAGGATTTTTTAAGGGGTTCTAATGCGTATTCACATTTATAACCCGGCCGTTAGAACCCGGCACCTTCGAATATCAGCCACCTACGATGGTTAGTTTTGGTTTGGTTGGGGGGGGGGGTTGAACACAGTCTCCTAGAAATTATCATTGTTGCCGAAGAAACGGTATAATAAATTAGACGCTAATAAATAACAATTCTTTTTATAATTTTCTTTTCTTTTCATTGTGAAATTTTGTATTAAATATTATCAATCATTGAATATTAAAAAGATCCTAATTTAAAAGACTTGGAAAGTTTTTAATACATATTTATATTATTTCCAATACAGAAAACTTAAAATTAAGTGTATGAAATACTATCTAGACAGTTTTTGAAATTTTAGAACGTTAGTATTATTTTTTAAAAAAAAAGATTTGAGGCAAAATGCGATATCATTTTCTTCTAAACCTTTCGTCTGTAGTAAAATTTATAAAGACAATAACTCATTCGTCATTCCTAATGGTTTATATGAAGAAAAAGTAATAGAAGTGATATTCAGTGCATTTCAATAGAAACTGACTATTCGTCAATTTCTATTGAAAGAACCGCCAGCAGACGAATTTTAGCCTCGAAATCGGAGACCACTGTAAAGGGCCATTGTGCATTCACATGATTGTTCGCAGAGTTTCTAGAAGCAACAAAGTTCGCGTTTTGTCCTGGCAACTCGACTGATTTCTGGGATTTTCTATAAACACTTCGAACATTGGCATGTAAACAGGCATGTAACATTGGGGAGATGGCAAAATATTTCCTATTGTAGAAAGTACTGTTTCAAAATAGGAGATAATTGATTTTTCTAAATTTGGGGGGGGGGGGGGGGGGTTCAGGGCAATTTCCTCTTCACGCCCTCAGTAAGTGACGCCTATGCCACCAAATTTTCAAGTTCAGGAAGTCACCCACATACGTATTTGTCAGTCTAGCGGAGTTTCTCAAGAGAAATCAAGAGATCAAAATCAAGAGACTTCTGCCACTGGAACTGCTTAATTAATCCACGCGGATTTTTGTACCCGTCTACATTCACCTCTTCTCCACTCTATACTTAACTTAAAGACAATGTTCAATAAACCGATTCACCTGCCTTAACTCTGAAACTTTATTGGAATATCTAACGTATCATATATATATATTATATATATATATATATATATATAGATTATACATATTAGATATATACATAGATTTATATCTGTAGAGCTAACATTGTTGGATTGACAAGCTTTCGATTTTTCCTTTCCAATCATCTGTCTTCACCAGATATTGGGCTTTAGTGTTTTAGATGATGCGTAACCACAGGTAAGGTAGAGTGGAAAGAATTCTTGTACTTCGTAATTTCTGTACGACCCCTGACACGCGATCGTCCGACGTAATATTTTTCTTTCGAGCGTCATTCAAAAATGGTTTAAGTCAGCATATGTTTATCTTTATACCCTTGACGCATTTTAAGATACAACTTCAGTAATTTTCTAGATCATCACATTTGTGTATGGTGCATATCTTTTAACTGGGCTTTTTTTTTTTTTTTTTACGGGTGTCGTATTCAAAGTGAAAAAGCGTCGCTTTGAACATTCACGAGAGGAATGTTTTACTTTAGTCTTTTTTTTACTACCTTAATTTGAACACTTCTCCAATTTGCGTTGCCTACTAATATGTGTTGCCACCGGCAAACTTTGTGTATGCGTATCAATTTCTCTACCTTTAAAAAACATTGCGAAAGCGAACATCGAAATCTACAGAAAAATCACGGCGAACTTCCTCTATAGGAAATCAACTCTCGAGCCATCACATGCCTATAAACTCTAAGTGGAAGAGACAAACCATTTGATCCGATTCCTCCGAAAATGTGTTGTACTTTTATTTTCTTTTTTATCTGTAAAATGTTCTGTTTAAACGAGAAGTTTCCGAATGAAGTGCCGGAGAAAAAACTGCGATTGCTAATAAAAAGAGGAACAGAGATGCAAACATCGTTACAATTCCTTTGCTACATTTTCTAACTGCTGAACTGTTCGGGATCTGTTATTTTGTTACCATTTCTTAAAGGAGAGAAAATGCTTGCTGGAAGAATCTGTATACACTTTTCGTTAGGCACAGGTTTAAAAAAAACTTTTTCCTTCTACTTTAAGGCTGTTCTGTTAGGAAATTATTACGGTCCGACCGATACCCGATACTTTTGTGCAACGGGCTGTATAGATATTATAGTACAAAATTTAATATATCATGAATGCCAAACGTTTTCTACCACTAATTTTCGCATTGCAGTTTATGCTTAAAATAAGCATAATTTACAAACGAAGAGTAAAGCCGTCTTAAAACTGTGGCGAAAATACCGTGATTATTTCGGGAGGATTGACTGCTGTGTTAACCCTTTAGCGCGCAGTGTTCCCGCTCTGTGAACACCCAACTCTGAGGTTTTGACTGTTGCCAGTCACGAAGAATAGATTTGATTTCTATAAAAATAGTGGCGGGTGTCATAGCTCCACCAGAATACTTTATTTTTTAGCACGGCATTTCCCGTAAAAAGGTCACGATTCTTTTTAACAGCGCTGGCATCTGCTGAAAAACGGAAGAATGCGAGAACAGCGGGAGAGATGGCCCCATGCTGAAAAAAGGGCAGCCGTTGCCATCGTTCAACTGAACTACCAGCAAGAGGGCGGACGATCGAAACGTTCATCGCGTGGCACAGATCGAGAGACCCTTTTTTGACGCAGCTGGCTGTGCCGCACAGCCAGCTGTTGTATGTTGCGTAAATGCGTATAGATGTCGTGAATACGTATGTTGAATTGACAGCCAGTTTTGCTTGCAGTTTACAATTACCACTTGCCAAATAGGCAAAGACTGATTTCCGGCAGGGCATTCGGGGCAAGCGCCCCCAAATTACCCTTTAAGTTTAAATACTTGCAAACTTTTATTTTAAAGAGACAGAAAAACTAATATCGTAAAAAATTAGTAATAATAATGACTCTGTTACTATATTACCTACCGCTAGATCCATGACTTTTTTTGCTAAATGGTATAATCTCAAGTAATTATTCAGCGCAAGCTCCTCATTTAGGCATGGCCTATACCAGGGATGGGCAAACTACGGCCCGCGGGCCAAATCCGGCCCGCGGATGGTATTTTAATTTGCCGGTACGACAGAAATTGAAAGAATATATGTATTTATATATTATAAATCCATATTAAGAATTATGAAAATGGCTTGAAAAAAGGGCACTTTAAGTTCGAACGCAGATTTCAAGATTTCAGTGCCATTCAAACAGAATTGGATATTTTTACCATGCCTTTGAACGTAAATTGTGAAGCAGTGAGGTCAGATTTGCAGCTTGAATTAATGTAGTTGCAATCTAGCAATCAGCTCAAGCAGTTGTTTCTAAATATGCCAGAGTTTTGCAAATCATTATCGAAAGTAACTTTCCCAAATTTAATATCTCACGCCCAGAAAATCAGTGCTATCCCAGCAAACACACACAGGTTCTCTAAACGTCTATAAACGTTCAGAAGACGTTTTCTGAACGTTAATAGACGTTCGGAGAACCTGTGTGTGTTTGCTGGGATGTTTGCTTCATCTTATATATGTGAACAAGTGTTTTCAACTATAAACCTTAGAGAGAATTCTTTCAGAAGTAGACTGACAGATGAGCATTTAGCCTCGTTCCTTAGAATCAGTGCATCTCACTTCGAACCTCAATATAAGGAACTTTAAAAAATGAAATCGCAATTTCATTCATCTCATTAACGTACTACTTTAAAGTTGACGTACTGAGTATCGTTAACTTTAAATAGTAATACTTGTATATCGTTTTTAAAATTTTAGAAGAATTTATCTTTTCCCGCCAAACTCTTCTTTTTCGATTTTTGGTTCGCGACCGAAAAAGTTTTCCCGTCCCTGGCCTATACTGTGACGTATGCTGATCGCGAGAAAACCTTGGAGCTGATTTTCAATCGGAACAGATAGAAGGAACTAGCTTCCTAAGTGGCGAAAAGGGAAAATCTATCTCAATACAAATAAAGGCTGATAAATAAACATTACCCTACTAGCAATTTTGCTCGGGCCATCATCGGCTGTCTACGTGGCCGGTGGTAGCCCGAGCAAAATTGCTAGTAGGGTAGGAAAGTAAATACAAAAATACTGTTGAACATGTTACTGGAAAAGCATGGAATGAAATGAACGAGTGAAAATTAAATAATATAATTGAAACTTCATTATCCTACCTAATATAAGGAGAGGACAGCTCGCGTCACTGACTGTGTCGCTTAAAGCTACATATACGTCCTTCCGGGAATTTCCCGCCACAGTTTGGAACCTCATCAGAAGGTGGGGGACTTCTGAATATTGGCACCCCTCGGAAGCTGCTAGCGACCGCCGAGAGGACTTTCGGAACAACGGATTTAACGTGCACGTACACCGCATGTACACGGTGGTCTTGAGTGGTACGCCGGTATCGAACCCGCAACCTTCCGGTTACGAGTCCAACGCCCTAGCCACTGGGCTACCATGGTTCTATTGCATTTTATTTTGCATCGGGATTAAATGATCGTTTATATGCTGTTATAAACATCCTTATCGGTCCCTGCAAATAGGGCAATAAAGCACAAGTCTGGCCTCTCTGGGTATTTCCGTGTCACAAGTCATACGGTTCATACTTTCATCACATTTCCAATCGATTTCGAATAGCTATGCACTCTCTAGTATATTCCCACTCTCTGATGGCTACCGCCCGGGATACGTAGTGACTAGACCACCATTCTGCCACAGCACAGGTCTGGGTTCGATTCCCGCCGTGATCTTTGGCGTCACTTCGTTCTTCGCTTACTCTTTATGAGCGATGCTGGCCCAGTTATTAGGCGTTCTCCATCTTAAAGTGACCAGTATATCCAGCCCGGCAGTGGGCAAGCGCCTATAAACGAGGAGTACCTCCCATTTAGGGGGGGGGGATGGTTTGGCTAGTGAACATTATCTTCTATTTTTACTTTCCGAACATGCACCATGTAAGGAAAGTATTGTAATCATGAAAAAATTCGACTTCGAGATTTGGGTGTATCGACACGTTTTGAGGTCTTCTGGATTCATTTATGCTATTTTTACGAGATGTATGTATGTATGTATGTGTGTGTGTGTATGTGAGTGAACACGATAGCTCCTAAACGGGGCATTCGATTGAGCTCAAATTGAGCATATATGTCATAAATCACCGTCCGGCATTGATTTGGGTGTGTATAGGACTTATAGTTTTTTTACGGGGCTACGACAAAGATTTATTTTACATGATGATCTATGGGAGAAAGTTCTTGAACGTGCGCTAGAGTTTAAATGGTACATACGATTGAGCTCAAATTGGGTATACATGTTATAAACCACCATCGTAAGACCGATATTGATTTTGGTGTGTACAGGATTTATAGTTTTTCTACGGGGCTACGACAAAGATTTCTTTTACATTGTGGCCTATGGGAGAAAATTCTTGAAAGTGCGCTAGCGTTTAAACGGTACATTCCATTGAGCTCCAATTGAAAAAAAATTAAGAATTTTTGCTGAATTATTCATGGATTAAAATTTATTGAAATGCTCGATAATGATCTTAATCGTAAGTGTTCGGAAAGTTGAGTGGAGTCACTCCAGATTTTTATTTATTTATTTTTTTTTTTTTAACCTTGGTGCATGTATCGATTTCAATCAATTCGAAATTTTGCCGCTATTCGAAATGAAACAGAAAAAAAAATTCTGCACCATTTCGAATAGGACACGCTGATAGGGAAGATAAATTGAGTGACGTAATTGAGGTCAACGGGGGAGAAGGGGGTAGAGAAATCAAATCGGACAGAAAAATGCGTTGCAGTTGACCTATTGGACGAATACAAGAAGTACGTGCATGAGAGATATAAAAGGAAAGCCATTACGGTTATTTCCTTCCCCTCTCCTCCCCTCCCTTTCCTACAATTTCTATCCCCACTGGAACTGGATTATTTGGATTTTTATAGGAGAGACTGCCGTTCAAGCAGTAAATTTTCTCCCTCGAAAAAAAAAAAAAAAAAAAGAAAATAATAGTAATAATTAAATAACAATAAAAGTAGAAGATAATTTTTACTTACCGAACATGTACAATGTAAGGAAAGTATTGTTATCATGAAAAAATTCGACTTCGAGATTTGGGTGTATCGACACGTTTTGAGGGCTTCTGAATCCATTTATGCTATTTTTACGAGATGTATGTATGTATGTGTGTATGTGTGTGTGTGTGTATATGTGTGTGTGTTTGTGTGTATGTGAGTGAACACGATAGCTCCTGAACGGAGCATTCGATTGAGCTCAAATTGGATATATAGGTCATAAACCACCGTCGCAAGACCGGTATTGATTTGGGTGTGTATAGGACTTATAGTTTTTCTACAGGGCTACGACCAAGATTTCTTTTACATTATGGCCTATGGGGGGAATTTCTTGAAAGTGCGCTAGCGTTTAAACGATACATTCGATTGAGCTCAAATTCGGTATACATGTTATAAACCACCATCCTAAGACCGGTATTGATTTTGGTGTGTATAGGACTTATAGTTCTCCTAAAGGGCTACGACAAAACTTTCTTTTATGTTATGGCATAATGGCATATGGGGAGACATTCTTGAAAGTGCGGAAGCGTTTAAACGGTGCATTCGATTGAGTTTCAATTTGGTATATATGTTTGAATGATTCATCGATTAAAATTTATTTAAGTGCTTCGTAATGATCTTAATCGTAAGTGTTCGGAAAGTCGAGTGGAGTCACTCCAGATTTTTTTTATCTTGCTGTGGAGAAGGGCTAATTGTTGCAATTTAAAAATACTCTACAGAAAAGAATACTTGGCTAGAAATTTATAAGCGAAAATTTGTTCTTCTTGTATGAGCAATTTTACAAACAGTTCAAATACCATACCGAAAAAGAAAAAAAAAAAAAATCTGGAGTGACTTCAATCGACTTTCCGAACACTTTCGATTAAGATCATTACCGAGCATTTTAACCCTTTAAGGCGCAGTGATCCCGCTCTGGGAACACCCAACTCTGACGTTTTGACTGTTTCCAGTCACGAAGAGTAGATTGGATTTCTATAAAAATAGTTGCGGATGACATATCTCTACGAGAATCCTTTACTTTTTAGCACGTCATTTCCCTTAAAAAAATGGTCGCGATTCTTTTTAACAGAGCTGACATCTGCTGAAAAATGGAAGAATGCGAGAACAGTTGGATAGATGGCCCCATGCTGAAAAAAGGGCAGCCGTTGCCATCGTTCGACTTAACGACCAGCAAGAGGGCGGACGATCGAAACGTTCATCGCGTGACACAGATCGGGAGACCCTTTTTTTGACGACAGCTGGCTGTGCGGCACAGCCAGCTGTAGTCTTGAAATCTTGTCTTTGTCTGTGTAGTCTTGAAGTCTTGTCTCTAAATGACTACACGAAATTTAACCCTTTAACGCGCAGTGTTCCCGCTCTGGGAACACCGAACTCTGACGTTTGACTGTTGCCAGTCACGAAGAGTAGATTGGATTTCTATAAAAATAGTTGCGGGTGACACAGCTCCACGAGAATTCTTTACTTTCTAGCACGTCCTTTCCCGTAAAAGAATGGTCACCATTATTTTTAGCAGCACTGACATCTGCTAAAAAATGGAAGAACGCGAGAACAGCTGGATAGATTGCCCAATGCTGGAAAAAGGGCAGCCGTTACCACCGCTTTGACGCAGCTGGCTGTGCTCGCGCACAGCCAGCTGTCGTCAAAAAAGAGTCTCTAGATCTGTGGCACGCGATGAACGTTTCGATCGCCCGCCCTCTTGCTTGTAGTTAAGTCGAGCGATGGCAGCGGCTGCCCTTTTTCCAGCATTGGGAAAGGGTTGCGCCTCAAAGGGTTAATAAATTTTAATCGATGAATAATTAAAACATGTATACCAAATTGAAGCTCAATCGAATGCGCCATTTAAACGCTAGTTATTTCAATAATTACTCCCCATACGCCATAATGTAAAAGAAATCTTTGTCGTAGCCCTGTAGAAAAACTAAAAGTCCTATACACACCAAAATTAATACCGGTCTTTCGACGGTGGTTTATAACATATATCCCCAAATAGAGCTCAATCGAATGTACCGTTTAAACCCTGCCGCACATTCAAAAATTTCCTCCCATAGGCCATAATGTAAAAGAAATATTTGTTGTAGCCCTGTGGAAAAACTATAAGTCCTTTACACTCCAAAATCAATACCGGTCTTGCGACGGTGGTTTGTAACATATATACCAAATACATGTAAGGTCACCGTAATGTCGCACTTTAGTTGCGCGACAACCTAAATGCGCCTCCTTCAATGTCGAACGTCAATATTTGACGTCATCATGAAGTCACAGATAAACTCATGTGTGACATTTTAACTTGTATGCGACGTTATAGCGCAGCCGTCGTCTATTCATAAATTTCAAGTGAGAATATGCATGCAAAAGCTGGGTAGACTGATTATTTAAGAGGCTAGTTTTTTAAGTAGTAATAATTAAGAAAATTGACTTTATTTTAGATTGACTTTATTTAAGAAAATTGACTTTATTTTAGACAATAACCAAAAAATTCAACACTTTTTATGCCCTTGCGCCTGGAGTAAAAACTTAAATAGGTTTGAAAAGTTTACGACACCAGCTGGATCCTTACGACACCATCTAGTTTGTATGCAAACGAAAACGTACACATTTAAGTCTTTGAAGGTCAGTAGTTATTTAAAAACCCATCTATTTTACTTTTTTCATTTCCCTCTTTGGTACAGCTTTAGTATGGTCCCTTTGGCGCGATTTATTTTTGGCGACTTTTTTGGCGCGATAACGGCGCCAATATGGTAACCCCTCCGGCGGATGCTCCGGAGCGGAGGAGCTGGACATGGCAACCCTAGCTGCGTGACGTCATTCATCCGTGACGTCACGGTTTCGCTAACGTTTTCCTCCAGCGAATAGGGAGCGTTTGTTCCTTTATTAAACTTTTGGAGACCCCTTTGCCAGTATTTCGCGCGGGAGCTTCGAGTGGTGGAACCGCCATTACGCTTTATGGTTTTATTTTAATGGCTTTATTTTAGATTAAATTTTATTATTTAATTATTACTGAAATTTAAAATGGATGTTCAGGTTCATACTGACTGTTTATATACAGTTTTGTATGAATAAACATTCTTTTGATAGTACGTTTCAGGTTAATATTTTCGTTCAGGATTGTTTATTTGTTAAGGGTAGAAGCAACAAATAATTACGTTATTAATATTTTATACAGTGAAATAATTTTAGATATTTTGATTTTATTATTTCCATATTGTAATAACTTAGGGATTTTAATCAAGGTATGTGATAAGCATTGTTTGTTTTTATTTGTTATTATTACCTTTGTTTATTTGTTAATGGTAGGAGCAACAAATAATTCCGTTATTAATATAATATTTGATATTTTGATTTTATTATTTCAATATTGAAACAATTTAGCGATTTTAATTAAGGTATGAGATAAGCATTGTTCGTTATGATTTGAATTAGTTCTTTATTTTGCTTACGTAGTCTTTTGTCAGAATGCTAAAATGTATTTTAATTTTTTTGTCTTTTTTATTTGTTATTTTTGTGAGGTATTGCCTTTAGAATATTATTTGTTTGCATTGTTTAATTTAATCTACTCAAAAGAGAAAGGGGGGGTTGAGGGGGGGCACAGCCCCCCTCACACAAAAAGAAAAGTTATTAAATTTTATTAAACCGAATCTATATGTACATGTAAGCTTGTTATCTGTTTAATTTTTTTTCATAAAAATATTTAAAAGCCATTAAAATAAATCATAGCAAAATTAACGGCGACGATCAATTATCTGGGAACCAGCGCCATCCGATCCGCCATATTGTTTACAATTGGCATCGGCAAGGCAAACTTGGGTTGGCGACAAGATTTTGTCGCCAAATCAAAAAATCGCCAAAAAGGGACCATACTAAAGCTGTTCCTTTTCTTTTTATGAGTAAAAACACACCATATGTTCCAGCTTTTAATTATTTTTGGACGCTTTAGTATCTACCTGCGTCAACAGATGGCAGCATCACACTTATTTCTCTTCCTTAATGGTAGTTATTTCCCAACCTTTTTACAACTGACGACTGGCAAACTAGGAAAAATATTCTGGGGATCAGCGTCAGCCAAAATTAATAAATACTATAATTTATGTATGTACTTGATTTATAGAGTCAAATGCTAATCAAATATAATTTTAGTCAATAAGACATTTGTTGATGACTATGACCACCTTTACGCAATTAGTACCAAGTTTGATAACATTTTGTCCAGTAGTTTTCCTTTTCTGATTGTTTTAAAGTGGAACTTTAATTATAATCACCTTGTATATTTTAAATATTTTATTATATATTTTATTATACACATATATTTTTTCATATTATTATGAAATTTCCACTCTTTTGGTTATTCTTTACTGTAGAGGGGCTTTGGTTTCCTCAGAAAGTCCCCTATCCAAAGCATGAAAAAAAATATTGAGAAAATTTGTCAATTCCGCGTCTAATGGTAATAGATATAAAAATTTTCACCCAAATATCGAAGTAAAAAAACGCCCCTCAAAGGGTTTGCAGAATGTTTCCGTTTCCCGGAAAATGCGCAAAAATATCAAGGAAGGAATATTCGAGTCAAACGCAACCCATGACTTATTTTATGAACTTTATTGAATGCTCGGTTACGTTGCTCCTTAACAACCCTGTGAAAATAGTTTCTCTCTTTTTTTCATCGTTGTGGTAAGTTTCAATATCACCGTGTTTACTCGCGTAATAGTCGCACTTTTTTTTTTTCTAATTTTTCATGGTGAAAGTCTAAGAGCGACAATTATCCGGGGAAATTCTACTACATAATACTGTAACTCTAAAGCTATTTTTTCTTCTTCAAAAAGGGGTGTGACTATTACACGAGGGCGACTAGTACGCGAATAAACACGGTATTTCTCCGCCTAAAGAAAATCAAGGAGAACCGATCTCATCCTCTTATACCGTATCCCCATCCCTTACCCAATATCAACTATTCAACTTTACTTATTCACTCCACACCCCTTTTTTTGTTTAAATTCTTACTCATATTTGAATTATTAAAATAACTTAATAGTTCTTTTATTTTTTTCCTATCCCCTTATTTTTCTTTTATTTCCCCTTTTAATTTTTAATTAATTTCATCTTTTTAAATTTTCATTTTATTCCCTTTTTAATTATTAAAATTATCAGCTTTACTTTTTAATCTTTTTATTTACTAAAATTTTTATTTTTATTTATTTTTTATTTAATTTAGTTTTTATGTTATTTATTTTTAATTTTTTTCCTTCTTTTTTATTTTCCTCCCTTTTTATTTTTATTTTTACTGCTCGCCTCCCCGCAATGGCCTGACTACTGAACTCCATTCCCGTTAAAACACGTAAAGTGAAGAAGCACCGGCTTGCCTAGTGCTTGGGTGGGTGAACTCCTCTCTCGGCTGACTCTCTAGCATACTCGGCGGACAGTGTGCGGCAATGAGAGCTGGTGCACGTGAAATCTGTCGTGACTCCAATATCCCCGCCATGTTCAACGCTACCTCTTGGGGTGCCGATTTCAGGTGCTAGGTCTCTCATCCGGAACTGGCTCAAAATTAGGAGACTCCGAGCAAATCGAGGCATCCACATCAAGACTTCGTATCCGTCAATATTATAGTCTAGTAATAATCCTCACAATACTCGATTTACGCGCATCCAAAAGCCACTTGGCAAACATGTGTCATTGAAGAGAAATCATTGGCTAGAACGCCAACTTCGCAATACAGGGTGAATCTAAACTCTTGGGATAAACTTTAAGGGGTGATAGGGCACATAATAAGGAATCAGAATCACATAGCAATGTGGGGTCGGCAGCGTCGTCTTCGTGTAGCTGTTAATAATCACTTTGGATAAAAGTGCCGAAACAACAATGCACTTTCCGACCCTCGTTCGTCAGAAACTAATGTATTTTACCCCGAATTCAGAAGACTAAAAATGGATGGTTTAAAAATTCTATTTTATTTCATGGATAAAATTTTCGGGGACGAGCCTATTGTTGATGAAACTTGGTTAAGAAATTAGACGGACACTTCAATACTTTTTCAAAAGGGATTATTACCGGGTAAGTTAAAACTGCCTTTTTCACCCCAGATTGCTATGTGATTACGACTCCTCATTGTGTGCCTCATCATCCCTTAAAGTTATGACCAAGTGTTTAGATTCACCCTGTATATCCAAAATAATCATAACCTGCCACAGCCAAGATGGTTGCTACCCTTGCCACTATCTAAGAAATCTGTCCGCCAAATTGTCAAGGGACTCTACCAGCAGGGTAGCTACTCTGCCCGAATAGTAGTCTGGGTAATGCGATGAATTGCCCCATGCTGCGAAACGCCCCGCCGCCCCGTGACGGGATTAACCCGCGCAGTGTTCCCGCTCTGGGAACATCCAACTCTGACGTTTTGACTGTTGACAGTCACGAAGAATAGATTGGATTTCTTTCAAAATAGTTGCTGGTGACATAGCTCTACGAGAATCCTTTACTTTTCAGCACGTCATTTCCCTTAAAAAAATGGTCGCGATTCTTTTTAACAGCACTGACATCTGCTGAAAAATGGAAGAATGCGAGAACAGTTGGATAGATGGCCCCATGCTGAAAAAAGGGCAGCCGTTGCCATCGCTCGACTTAACGACCAGCAAGAGGGCGGACGATCGAAACGTTCATTGCGTGCCACAGATCGAGAGACCCTTTTTTTTTACGACAGCTGGCTGTGCGGCACAGCCAGCTGTCGTGCAAAAAAAGGGTCTCTCGAACTGTGGCATGCGATGAACGTTTCGATCGTCCGCCCTCTTGCTGGTAGTTAAGTCGAGCGATGCCAACGGCTGCGATTTTTTTCAGCTTTGGGAAAGGGTTGCGCCTCCACGCGATAGGTAGGACCCCGTCTGCAGATTATTAAAAAAAAAAAAAAAACTCTAACACAAAATATGCGTCAAATCAAATGTAGATTCCCAATTCTCGCAATTCTAAATAGCTCCTCGAGACAACATTGGCAAGTTCACCACACGCAAATTACAACAAATAAACTAAATTTACCTTCTGCTCCACCATGGAGAATTTAAATATTTGAATTAAAAATGTCCCATGAATTGTTTTTATTTTTAGACTAGGGCATGATCTTTTAATTTTTATATATACATGTCATATTAATGGCACCAAGAGATATACTGACATTTTTTAAATATTAAAATCATCAGCACTTATTGATGCTACTGTAAAGTGATAGGCATTGTGCCGTCTTAGCTCACTTTTTTTACTGATCTTCAAAGAAAACTTTACAAATATTTATTTATTTTACGAAGTAAATTTAACAAAATTCTCTCTCAGTGCTTAAAACATACTATATTTCTAATGATTCCCTGCTTACTAGAAAACACTCATTCAGTCACAGTTACCCCGAATGTTGGCTTTTCCTAGAAATTGAATGTAGAAATTGAATAACTTGTTTTAGCGCGAAAGGAAAAAAATATGTCCAAAACCTTAAAATGAATACGTATATTGTACATTCACATATCTTTATACAATTTACTGGAATAAAAAAGTAGGTACAACTTTTATGACGGTTTTCTTGAAAATAACACGACCGTTAAGGGAATAAAACACAAGTTACCATGCTTAAAAATATTTTATGTATATGTGTGGAATTAAAAATAATTTGTCATATTTATCATTTTCCAATGAGCGCCTTACAATTAACTATACGATAAGTAAGATTACGTTGATATAAACTTGTGGTAATTTCAACAAAAGAGACTAAATGAACTTTTTATTTTATTTTTTATCTTGAAGCATTAGAATAATGATTTAAGGTAAAAAATAAATAACCTTAAAAGGTGCAAACTATCGTCCCTTACCTACATTAAGGCTTTTATTCATCTATTTATTTGTTTGTGAAAGTGTTAGCTAAATAGAGAGGTAATTTAATACACTCCATAAATTCAGCTGGCGATTTATCTTTTCGGGGAGAAATAATTATGCACTTTTTAAGTGGCATCGGTCTTTGAAGGCACGTGATATATGAAGCCTCAAATATATCTTCTGACACTCTATATCTTTTGATTTATAACTAATTAGGATAATAAATTTCAAGTATCAACGAAAGGAGGCAGCAGACATTATCGTAAAGGTGCTGTACAGACTAAAAAAATAAAAGAACTCTTATTAATTTACAGAATGAAGGGGGGTTGAATGCTTTTATTTTATGATGTATAGGAGAGAACTTTATTATAAACTTGGCTAATGAGAGGGGAAATATATCAGCTGTATCCCATTCTCTAAACATTCGGTTTATTTCTGAATACATAAGTGATATGTACTTCAGGCAAGACTACAGGAGGATCGTCTGTCTAAGGGACTTTGGGCAGATGACGTTTAAGGGGTTTTAACCTTTTCACGGCGGGGAAATTTTGGCCCTGCTGTTTCAGAAGGACGGGAGCATCTAAAACATGCTTTCTCCCCCCATTTCGTGACTCTAGCTGAAGCTGCTATTGTGCAACATCATTGATGGATTACTCTTTCCCGCCCCGAAGTAAACGAACTTCTTCAACAAGGGATTAGCTTTACATGTATTCTCCTTTCAGGAACTGGGTGCAACTGAATGATGGATGAATGTTGACGTCTCTCCCCGCCGGTCCAGTACAGGTGAAAAATTACAGAGGGGGAAAGCATTAGTGGTCGAAATATGAACCAAGCCCGTCCTTTAAGGTGTTCTACGGCTTGGTTGAAAAATCGACCGCCCGTCTTCAAAGCGTTATCGCTCATTTATGTTACATCTGGAGAAAGTCATTCAAAACTCCAGACCGACAGCCGCGCGGTAGGCCAGAACTCTGGCCCTTCGAATTTCAGCCATCCATTACCGGTGATCACGTGCCAATGACCACTCATTCATTGGTCGACTCTGAGCGTATAGTTTGTATGAATACGGCCAGTAAATCTACTATAGGGATCTGAATTGATGGGGGAGAGGGGGGGGGTTGTTGCCCTCCGTGGGGGTCTTTCTAAGGGGTCCTAGCACTATTTACGGAAAATTTCGAAGAAACACGGAAACTCCGAACAGCTAGGTCGACCGGTGCGACCAGGTTTGAACCACGCGCTTCCCATCTCACAGTTGAGAGCGCTGTGCCCTCCGCCACTGGCTGGGCCTGAACATAGAATTGACAAAAAAAATATATATATATATATAAATTTGTTTTAGAAAATATAACGACTTTGGATAGCAATAATTTAAAACTGCGGTTTGAAAAAGATCATGCGACTTTGGTACATAAATACAAAAGGAGAAAATTATTATGCTAAGCGCTTCAATTTTTTAGTGTGAATTTACAAACTCTACTATTACGTAAAGAAATTTTTACCAGTTACGAAATTCTCAAAAATAGAAAATTTTACAGAATATTTCACTCTTTGAAAAAAATTTCTATGCAAACCTGTATTTTTTTTCTGAACGTTTAGCGAAAGGCACCATTTTTTTCATTTATTTTAGTGTGTAGTGCAGCTTATAAACGACCAACCGGAATTTTTTAAGAACCTGGTGGTACTGAGCATGATAAATGGCTGAAGTGTGAAGCTCTCGCGTTTGGATCTAAAGCACGGCTCATGATTTAACCCTTTGAGGCGGAACCCTTTCCCAATGCTGAAAAAAGGGCAGCCGTTGCCATCGCTCAACTTAACTACCAGCAAGAGGGTGGACGATCGAAACGTTCATCGCGTGCCACAGATCTAGAGACCATTTTTTGGCGGGCTGCGTCAAAAAAGGGTCTCTAGATCTGTGGCACGCGATGAACGTTTCGATCGTCCGCCCTCTTGTTGGTAGTTAAGTCGAGCGATGGCAACGGCTGCCCTTTTCAGCATTGGACAATCTATCCAGCTGTTCTCGCATTCTTCCATTTTTCAGCAGATGTCAGTGCTGTTAAAAATAATCTTTTTGACGGAAAATGACGTGCTAAAAGCAAAGGATTCTCGTGGAGCTAAGTCACCCGCTACTATTTTTATAGAAATCCAATCTATTCTTCGCAACGGTCAAAACGTCAGACTGGCAACGGTCAAAACGCCAGAGTTTGGTGTTCCCAGAGCGGGAACACTGCGCATTAAAGGGTTAATTGTCTGAAGTTCGGTCTTTTTTTTTTTTTTTTCAAATATAGAGGGAATGTGCGTTAAAACCCCTTAAAAAGTCCACCCACCAAGGCATCTGCCCCGTAGGCTGAGTCCCCTCTTGCAAGCTTGCCATAACACTGAACGAAGCAATTAGTTTCACGTACAAATTGAATTGTGCGTCAAAAACTAAGAATTATAATAGAAAGATTTCAACTTTTAAAATAAATGTAATTATTTGTGCTTGTTTTGAAATTGAATGAACTGGTTTATAGCCACTTTGAATAGAGGATAGCTAATTTGGAAAATGTATCCCCAAATGTTATGAAAGTTAACAATACAGCAGAACTGTGTGCTTGTGCTGTCTTAATTAAAAATGACTGCATTTGAATTAATAAATTAATCCAATATATTGAATGTTATATTTGAAAGTTTAATTAAGAATATTTATATATCAGAATAAATCATATTTCAGTTAAAATAACTATATTTGAATCAGTCACATTTTAATTAAAAATAATTATATTTGAATACTTGTAAAACATAACCGATGCTTATTTGCAGCTCCTCCTGGAAACGGCCTCCCAGTCGTGTGACGTCACGCAGTATAAGACGCTTGCCCTTCTGCTCCTGGTTCAACTCCCAGAGCATCTATTCCCTGTGTTGGGTAATCGGCTTAGATGATGAGCCACTCCAAGAGACATTTGCATTATCTTTTATTCTTGAAACCGACTGACGTTTTAGAGATAATCTCAAGACCAGTTCTGTTAGAATGTCACTGCTATATTTTCTATCTGATAAATATCCTAAGATTGCTGTTTTAACCCTTTGATGAGCGGTGTCTACTTCATGAAACCTCCTTATTTCACCGTTAAGTCCCCCCCAAAATACGGCTAAATGGTACAAACGCTTTAAAGGTGTATATACTGCCATTGATTCATATAAAACTTTAACGCGCAGTGTTCCCACTCTGGGAACACCCAACTCTGACGTTTTGACTGCTGCCAGTCACGAAGAATAGATTTGATTTCTATAAATATAGTTGCAGGTGACAGAGCTCCTCGAGAATCCTTTACTTTTTAGCACGTCATTTCCCTTCAGAAAATGGTCACGATTCTTTTTAACAGCACTGACATCTGCTGAAAATGGAAGAATGCGAGAACAGCTGGATAGATTACCCAATGATGAAAAAAAGGACAGCCGTTGCCATCGCTCGACTTAACTACCCCTAAGATGGCGGACGATCGAAACGTTCATCGCGTGCCACAGATCGAGAGACCCTTTTTTGACGACAGCTGGCTGTGCCGCACAGCCTGCTGTCGTCAAAAAAGGGTCTCTCGATCTGTGGCACGCGATGAACGTTTCGATCGTCCGCCATCTTGCTGGTCGTTAATTCGAGCAATGGCAACGGGTGCCCTTTTTTCAGCATCGGAAAAGGCTTGCGCCTCAAAGGGTTAAACCAAGCAAACCAAGTACAAGCAATACATCAGTAAAAAAAAAAGGAAACCAAACGCTGTAAAAGAAAAGAAAAAAGAAAAACATTTATTAATTCTTCCAGCTACACTCTGTTCATTGCTCAGACAAACTCTCCAGATTGCCCAAGATGAAACTTTTGATGGCACCGGGAAGGTGCAGGAGTTCGACTGCCGCCGGCAAGGTGACGGCAGCATTCAGCACGATGGTGCGCCTCGCCGTGCAACGGCACAGGTGCGAGAGGCGCCTCGGCTCGTACGCCCGGCTGCCGAACTGGCGGACAAACGCACCGACTATCTGGTCGACAGCGTCCGTCCTTCTGTCGTCGTCTATCAGCAGGATCAAAAACTCTCTTACTTCTTCCTCCGACACCAGGGGGTCCGGAAGCGTGTTCCAGTACGCCTCCAGACAGCGGACGTGATCCTCCCTCTCGCTCTCGGGCGACTGAGCCACCGCGTACAGGGACTCTAGGACGCGGTATATGCGGACGAGGCCCCTCTGGTGTTGGCTGATCATACGACCGTCGTTCTGGATCAGGGTCTCGTAGATCGTGCAGAGTTGTGAATCATCGGGAAACAGCGGCATATTAGGAATGTCCTCTAGACGAGCACTAGAAGAACAGCGGTATAAATAAATTAAAAAAATAAGACATATAAAAAACAAAAACACGCCCTGATTTCTGGGCCCCAAAAATAAAATCTCAATTTATGCATACATGGCGGTATATTAGGAATATCGTCTAAATGAGCACTAGAAGAACAGCGGTAAAAATAAATTAAAAAGTAAGACATGTAAAAACGAAAACACGCCCTGATTTCTGGGCCCCCAAAATAAAATCTCAATTTATGCATACATGGCGGCAGATTAGGAATATCGTCTAAATGAGCACTAGAAGAACAGCAGTAAAAATAAAATAAAAAATAAGACATGTAAAAACAAAAACACGCCCTGATTTCTGGGCCCCAAAAATAAAATCTCAATTTATGCATACATGGCGGCATATTAGGAATATCGTCTAAATGAGCACTAGAAGAACAGCAGTAAAAATATAATAAAAAATAAGGCATGTAAAAACAAAAACACGCCCTGATTTCTGGGCCCCAAAAATAAAATCTCAATTTATGCATACATGGCGGTATATTAGGAATATCGTCTAAATGAGCACTAGAAGAACAGCGGTAAAAATAAATTAAAATGTAAGACATGTAAAAACAAAAACACGCCCTGATTTCTGGGCCCCAAAAATAAAATCTCAATTTATGCATACATGGCGGCATATTAGGAATATCGTCTAAATGACCACTAGAAGAACAGCAGTAAAATTAAATTAAAAATAAAACATGTCAAAACAAAAACACGACCTGATTTCTGTGCCCCCAAAATAAAATTTCAATTTATTTTTTCGTAATTTTATCTTTTTTAATTGCAGTTTTTTATACATCCTTTCAAATTTTTCAAACAATATTATAAAAAAAAAAATGCCAATCTGCTCGATGATTGGATGGCATTTATAACCAATGGTTGAAAAAAGTTGAAATTCTTAGACAATTTATGTACAGCTTGAATTTGTTTGTTGAATTCATCATGACAGTTAATAGACGGCTGACGTTTTGGGGAAAAAAAAAAAAAGGAAAAAAATCTGAATCACTTTCAGATTTTAAATAAGCACTAAAGTGCTATATATTAAAAGCGTATCAAAATTTATGCGTCGTCCCTTTTTTATTCCTTAAGTTGGAAAGTGTTTCATTATTCATGAGTGTGCTGTATTCATCTTCCTTGTTTCATTAAACCCATTTTTGGAATCGAAGTCTATCTTATAATCGCCCTCTAAAACTATATTTTACAATCTTCGTCAAGTATATTCCAACTGTACGTCACCGTTTTAAATATTGTTTCGAATGTGCACCATTTTCCATGAGTGTGTGGTGTTTGCCTTTCTTGGGTTGATTTCTATTTTAACGACCCGACTCTCCCCATGGTGGCGATAATTAGAGGGCGATTTTAAGATAGACTTCGATGCAGTTAACATAACAATTTTTTGTATTTATGTGGCAACGTTTGTTTAGAAATAAAATGGCGATTTGGAATTTCATATAAGTACAGCATTCCGTTACATTTTTATTTAATTTGGGTTGCCAATTAATGCAGTTTTAATAATAACGTGTCTTCAAATTCCTTATCTGATGCGTTTATCGCTAATTTGTTCACTTTTGTTTTAATCTAGTTCTTTTGGGAGCGTTGAAACTTGTTCATAACTCATAGAGGCCTATGGCTGCAAGGTGTTCCCTCACACAGCATTCCAGTAAACCTAAAGGGGAGAATACAATGCAACGCAAGAAGAACCATTAAAATGATTGATTGCCTCCGCACGGTACCGAAATCTAGAAGAATTTCAGACCTGAACCTTAGATATGGTCCCTTATTACGTAGCCATGCACGTGCGGGCTTTGTGAAAGGGGGAAACCCAAAGCAATCCCTTGGCCGGATGCTGCAAAAACATTAGAACATGCTGCAAAGACATGTCTTTGTGATGCAATCTAAAACGACGTATAAATGAAATATTAATAAACAACTTTGATTATTACATGTTTAACAACGCTGCTAATGAAAATTTATGTATGTAAATATAATAATTGTATGTTTTTTAAAGTAATAGTAAATTTGTTCATGTTAGATATTGTGTTTTCAGGTAAAAACTAAGGTGAAACAAATCCTACATTTATTGGGCAATACTTAATACTGCATACATTTAAGATTCATGTAATATACATTGAATACCATGATGTAATTTTTGTTTGCACAGACATTGAATTTAATGAACCATCCATAGTCGCCCGATTTGCTGATTGTCATTAATTATTAGTTACAGCATTACGGATTGAATTAAGTTCATGAAAAGTCTTTTTCCTACGTCTTCTGATAGGCAAAGTGAGTTGTAAACATTTTTAAAAAGTCAACTTCGTCTTTACAAGAAGGTTGTTAAATGTACAACTCTCCACAATTTCTCCCTAAAGAGTAACATAAACACAGAGACAAAATTTTCGAAACTAAGGAAAATTTAAAACTGCGTATAACCGATATTGTGCGTCGTATACACGAAGCATTTTTGCAGTAAAATAAATAGTAATGAATCGGGACTTCATGAAAATGACGTATAAATGAGGAACAAATAAACGGTGCCTTACTGTATATATATATATATATATTAATCTGTCCTAAGAGCCCAATTTATGACAATTATTATTTTTGTCCCTGCAAAAGAGTTAAAATGCTATAAAAAATAGTCTGCGAAGAGCATTCTTTTATAAGACTCAAATACTACATAAAATATTTTAAACTGGAACAAATATTTTTTCCATGGTTAAACTATACAGAATCTCCTAAAAAAATAGTAAGCCTAGGACACCCGTTATTCTTTATTAGGCTTAGGTCAGCACCATAGTTTTGATGAATATTAAGTTCATATGCATATTTCAAGTGTTACCCCCTCCCCCCCCCCAAAAAAAAAAAACCACACACACACAAAATGCATGCTTGCAAAATTATTATATTATTTAGATGAGTTTCAACAATATCAGATTTACATCTAATTTAACTTTAGTCATTTTACTCGTTTAACATTAATTTGACCCCCATACTTAAGATTTGGACAGAAGATCGAATACATGCTCCATAAACATAGCAAATGTGTTCGTTAGAAATGTCGGGCCGTATATTTGTTTGGTTGTCTGTTAGATTCAAGATGGTACTACAGCTACAAACTCTCTTGACAATTTTCGTTCTTAAAACTATTTGTTGAATACTACACAACTATTTCACGAATGCAGTACAGTAATACAACTAATAGAATGCAGCTCATTCACTTACATTTATATCAGCTTCTTTGCAGCTGTTCAAAATGGGGAGGGGGGTGTACGAACTTTCCGGACAAACGGGAGTTTCTTAAAATGCCTTATGCAAAAAGGGTTCTATGTTTAGGTATTTTCGTGATGCTTTAGCTTTCGGTTCACGTATAAAAAATTCGCGAAAATAAGATGCTTTTACAGTGCGAAAATAAGTGCTTTTACAGTGTATGGCCTACGGTAAATTCAAATTGCACTAGCTGTAAAGTGTTTAAAAATTTCTTCTGGATAAATTTTTTTTGAGAGGTGGGGGGGGGGAGGGGTCTCCCTTCGCAAATGGCTGTCCTGGGGCCCGAAAATCCTGTCGGCCTGATATCATGTCTTATTTATCTGAATATTTCGCCATTTTAAATTACTTTGCGTTTTGATAACAAAATAAATAACTATAAAATAAATAGTTAGTATTTTAGGGGTGAGGGGCCAAATATATATTAAAAAAAGAGTATGGTAACTATTATTTCAGAGCATTTAAAATTTACAAATTAGTTAAATAAAACGCACGAAAAACTTACTAGTGCACGGGATTTCAAATGATACATGAGGAAAAAAGTTTTCAAATCTAATTCATTTGAGGCTTCAACGCGTACATATAATGATGCAAGATGATCTCGATCCCTGTCGATAGACTGAACATTTTTATAGCATACTCAATTTCTTTGTACTAAAATAGTATTTGAAATCAAATCTGGAGATGAGCAGCTCCCCCTTGCCCCCCAAATGGTATGGGTGTCCATGATTTTAGGAAGTATTAATGAGAAAAAGTAAAACTAATAAAAAACTTTGTAAAAAAAATTAAACGTTTATTATGCCATAGAAAACTCACTAAGACCTATATAAAACCGAGCCGTACCCCACTCTGCTTCAACTAAGCCCTAGTTTAATACAGATTTTATTTCTTCATGTAATCTGTTAAAGAAAAAAATCGCTACAAAACGAATTTATTCAGTTATTTCATTGAATGACCTCATCGTCTTCCACAAAACAATAGAAATTTATTTCTAGCGTTTGCTCATATGTATCGTTTGTTCATATGTGCATTAGTTTTTGCTTGTTTACAATCTTATGACTGCTTGAAAGGGATGCTGTAAACATTTTCTTTTTAGAAATAAATGTTTCTAATGCAAAATTGTTCATGGACTTATCTTAAATTTTGCTTAAAAAATAAAGCTTTGAAGCAAAATTACTCAATTATACATAGTGGCACTACATCAATTCGGTGGACTGAAGAAAGCGTAAAAAACCCGCATAATATTGAAGGGGTTTATGTGTGTGTGTGTGTGTGAGGGGGGGGGGGGGCACTTGAAATAAAAAATGTAAGAAAGGAGTGGGCATCCGAAAGTGCGCTTTTTGGTGGAGTAGATTTTTTTTAAGTATTTGAATTTTTTTTAGTATCATTTTTACACTAACATGCTTCACACTCTGAGTGCCCCCCGTATAGAAACACTTGTATTTTCACTTAGCCTTCAGTTAAATACTGGGTTCAAATTTGTAGAAGAGGGAGGTGAAGGCATTCACTTGACTACTGGGCTCAAATTTGTTTTGCAGTAAAAGTGCAGATGTGTAGTAATTTCTTTTCTATGTAAAAATAAAAATAAAAATAACTTTATCAAAAGCTAAAGGGCGTTGAGGCGTTTCAGACGGCCATGGGGCTACTGGAAAAGTTATCTGAATGGCAATTTTCAATAGAGATGAATACAAAATACACTAATGTACCTCTCTTTACGCCCTTTTGGACGCCCACTTGTTTCTCACATTTTTTCATTTCACGCCCCAAAAATAAAACCATTCAAATTATGCGCTTTTTTTCCGGTGCGTATATTTAATCAAAGTTGGTGAAGGGGAATAATCTTTGCAATACTAATAATGGTAAAAATATAATTATTAAAACTATTACAACAAAACTAATTAAAAATTAATTTTAAATACAGTTATATATAGCCGATATTTTACATCTTAAGAAATGAGTTTCAAATAATTTTTAGCCAGTTTCCTTTAAAAAAGGTGTTTTTTTTAGCATTTAGAAATGAAAATTTGTTTAGAAACATTACATTTATACTAACATTTGATGTAAAAAGTTCTTTTAAGGAAGTTTTTCTAAACTGACTTATTAATACCATAATTTAATTCTGAAAAAAAAGCATGTCTAAAATAAAAGAAGCAATATTTAAATCAAATACTTTCAGAAATAAAAATAGTTTTATGTAAATACATATACTTATAAATCATTCATTCTAAGAATTATTATTTAAAACCAAAGAGTTAACAAGATAAATTACCATGATTCAGAATAAATTCCTGCACTTATGAAAAGAAAACCAGTAATAACAAGCCATAACTGATTACAAATCAGAGTGAATATGATACCATATTACATAACCTCAAAACAGGATGTCAAGCATTTTAGTACAGTAGACACCGGTTATAACGTACTCTCACGGGACCTCAAAAAGTAGTACTTTGTAGCCGAAGTACGTTATAAGCAATACCGGCAGTAAGATTCAATATTACACAAAAAAAGAAAGTTGGCTCATAATTTCACTGTAATGTGTGTTTTAAACAGGTGTGATTTTTTAAAACTTAAATTAAATAAAAACAGAACATTTTTTATTGAGATAAATAATCTCTAATTTTCTTTTGTTTTAAAGCAGCAGATGCTACTTTAAAGATACCGTTTTTGATATCCATAATAGACTTTTGTAGAGTCTCCGCATCATCACTTTGGCATTCAAAACATCGTAATAATGTTTTAGCAGCATGTAATGCGTGGGGTATGCTTGGTACTTCACTATCATCAGGATCATTATAGTAGGGCTTTTCAGAAAGCATTTATATTGATGAATAACAAAGAGAAAACATGGTCTTGTTCTTAGCCTTGCCTAGCAGGGGAAAAAGATAAAAGATCGCTCCCTTCATTCATACACAATTCATCTTGCTAGAGATTCTAAAACTGACAACGAGTGTTTGTGAACGTACGGAAATTTCCGAGAAAAAGGAAATAAAATGCTTAAGAAAAGCAAGATTTTATTTTTGGCTTTGGTATAAAATGTACGTTATAGCCGAAGTACGTACTTTTGTTAAGTATGTTTTAACCGAAGTTAAACAATATAAATATAGGACTTCAATCGGGACCTAGCTTCTAGGTACGTTATAACCGATAGTACGTTAGACCCCTGGTCCGTTATAACCGGTTATTTCGCACTGTATGTACATGATACATACAGTGCGCACTGTATGTACATGATACTAATAACCCAAGAATTTCACAGTAACAGTGGCTTGGGTCGGAGTGGGCATATAACGCTCCCTTCTACGCCCCTCATGGCCAAGCATGCCTTTCTTTTTTAAGATAATACGTGTTAATTAAAATGTTTAATTTCTATTAGCAACCCTTTCTTTAAAAAATTAGGAAATCCCGAAAGATGACAGTGCTTTAAAGTGGTACTTGTAAGAAACCATACAACTTTTCATTCGTTTTTAAATAGGGTGTCAATGATTTACATCAGCAGATTTAAATCGGTGATTTTAATCTTGATTTAAATAATTTGATTTAAATCAGGGATGCACAACCTACGCCCTACGGGCTATTACTAGCTCATGACACCCTTTTCCATTCATCTGCCAATCCAGTTGCATGCTGAAAAACACAACAGAATCCATCAATTCAATTTTTAGGAAAAGGAATTAATTGTGAAAATGTAATTCTTTCAGATTTGTTTTTAATGGCCATAAATATGGCAGCAGAAAATTTCAGTTATAATTAATAGACTTTTATGAATATGTGCCATCCAGGGGCGTAGCCAAGGGGGTTAGGGGGGTCATAACCCCCCATGAGAAATTTTACCCATACAAAATGTATATTCTTCACTACAATATTACACACATGTATACATATATATGAGTTGTAGTAGTCGTAACCCCCCCCCCCATGAAAAATTTCTGGCTATGCCCCTGGTCCCATCATATTATCAAGAATTTTTATTTGCTATTTGTGAGATTCCACAGTATTGTCATGCCCACAATAAACTCGATTGGTCATAACTACAAAAAAATTGAGTTCGGTGAACAATTTTTCTTTTTTTTGTAAACAATGTAGCATACCTACTGTTAAAAAAATTCATTCATCTAATCTAAATGTTTAATTTAGTTATCATCAACCGAGCTTGTTGCAAACATGACACAAACAATCACAGTACTATGGGATTACACAATTGCCTTGCCTATGTGTGCCACCAGATTTTCAAGAACTTAATTTGCAAAATTAAGAGAAAATTATAATTAAAAATTTGGAATTTTGTCATTACATCCATCAAGTAGTCTTTAATATTTTGTTTTTAAAACTATATTAGTTAAAAGGGCGCACTACTTGACCTTTGATACATAACATTTGAATTACTACGGCCCACAAGCTGAAAGACGTTGTGCAAAAAAAAAAAAAAATATTGTTATTGCATGTGAATAAGATATCTGTACAGCTTTATTCCTGAAAGCAATTTCACAATGCTTCCAAAATCATTCATTCGGGACAAAATTATTTTATTTGCATACAAAAGGTTTATACTACTAACTAGATACGGTGTGCAAAATTCTGTAATTCGACTTGAAGTGCATGAGTATTTAGCGAGTGCCCCCCCCCCCATTTTTACACACACACACAAAGATAAACTTCCGTTGCAAACGTTGCCCGGGTGTATTAAGTGTTAAGGAATAACATGCCTAAAAATTATTGTCTGCTTCGCTCCCCACCGTTGCAAAGCACGAGTGCAGCGATTTTCCTCTTGTGTCTTGTCCTCTTGTGATCTAAGAAAAACCTGTACACGCGACGAATGTGCACGTTAAATTTGTAGGGCCGGTTCTGGATTACTATTCTGTGTGTTGTTCAACAGAACAACCAAATGAAATAATTGACAAATTATAATGAATTAAGTAATGTAAAGAGTTTAATTATCTCTTTAATTGATTGTTTACAAGAAGTGCTTGCTTATGTAAAAATCAAAGAGATATTCTGTTAATGCTTAATCTACAACAGAACATGTATTATCTGAATGAATTTTTTACACTGTAATATTCTGTTGTATTTTGATGTCAGTAGAAATAATTATAACAAAACTATAGTTCAGGAGAGGGTTTTTTTTAACTCTATTAATTTGTAATTTTTAACACATCAATGGTGAGATCCACTAATTTTTTTTTTCGCGGGTGTGTGTGTGTGTGAGGGGAGTTATGCAAAAAAAAAAAAAAAAAAAAAAAAAAAAAACGGATAAAAAATATAACGATGACTTATCTGGAAGCATTTAAAATATATTAAAATGAATAAAATGAAATGCATAAAATATTTAAAAATCGTTTAGTGATACACATCACTAAAAATAAAATAATTTTCAAATTTACTTTTCAGCTAAGCCGAAATAATATTAGAAAAAATAAAAATACATTTAAAGATTAGTTTTTTTAATCAAAAATTTATCTTTACTTGTCATGTTACTGTGAAAGTGAATAAAGCGAGAATGTGAGACAAATTATATATGAGGTGATTTAAGTCATTAAAAACTGACCGGGGATTAAACTAAACTAAAAAAAAAAAGTAGTTTTATTGTCGGTGTTTACTTTTTAAAGTTCATACTGTAAAATTAGCCTATGGAGTTCGATTTTTTTTTTTTCAAGCCTACAAGTTCTATCACTACGAAATATTAATATAGAGGACCATTGTTTATAAACTATAACGTTTTTCAAGAGACCGTTACTAAAAACATTTTAAAAATTGAGTTTTTTTTTCTTCTTTTTTGAAGATTCTGAAATTTACTAAAGTTATAATGCATAGTAAAAGCTCAAGCCTGTCTAAAGCGGATCTTTAACTACGCGGAAACTTGTTCTTTTATCAAATATTTCTTGGTCCTCTGAATACTTACTCTAGGATATAAACAGTTGAGGATTCAGAAATTTTTTTAGAAGGGACTAATTTAAAAAAAAAAGAAAAAAAACTTTTGTGACCTAAACACGATATGCAATAAAACAAAATATCACTTTAAAGTATTGTAATTTGTTTTGGGAGGGGTGAATTTAGAATAAAAGGTTATTTTCCCTATGCAAAATGCACATTAAAGTAAAATGCTACCCTTTAGAAATGTCTTTGGAAAGGGGGAGGAGGGGCACTCAAGCGTCTTAGCCCATTCCCTGTATGCAACACTGGATATAACTTTTGTTTAATGGAAAACTGCGTCAATGGAAGAACATTTATTTCCGTTTAAGACAAAATTTTATTATTATACAGTAAAACCTAATAAATTTCAACCGAATCCTTTTCACTAATTCGATTGATATTATTTTAAAATACAAGTTAGATTAATTTATTTGAGTAATTACTCCGAGAAAAACATGTAAATGAATTTACTTGCGAAAATAATTTTATATCATTACAACATTATGGAATGGAATGAGTGAAAGAAAAAAAGAAAGAATATCTATATGAGGGTTTTATTTTTTAAAGTCTTATGAATGTTTGATAAACTAATATTTATTTGACTTCGACGCAAAGCTCTATTTGTAGCAAACGGAATCTCATTTTGAAACAAATTGGAATCTCCAAAAAGAGAAAAGGAAATGGATATTTTCTTGGGAAAGCGAAACACGTACAAAGCAGACAATGAGTCTTTTTTCCAGTGCTTCTGGTCAACCGTCACCTTGACCCCAGAATTGACCCTCACTTCCCTTCTTTGCCCCCCTACCCGGTTTACTTTCCTCCAGCATAAGGGACCATCTATAAAGGTTTTTTTTTTTTTTTTTTTTTTTTTGTCCAAGCAGCAATTAGAGTGGGAGAATTTGCGGAAGAAGGTGGGGAAACGGTATTTGACAGTTTGGCGCATTTGGCGGAATGCTGTGTGAGGTATAACCGGCTGCAAAGCATCCCGCCAAGTAATTTCCATATGCGCCAAACTGTCAAAAAGCACGCCCCCCCTCCCCTCCAGAAATTCCCCCTCATTCCTGCAAACTGACCAGAATGCTGTTCGTAA
Source organism: Cheiracanthium punctorium (assembly GCA_038373885.1). Lineage (NCBI taxonomy): Eukaryota > Metazoa > Arthropoda > Arachnida > Araneae > Cheiracanthiidae > Cheiracanthium > Cheiracanthium punctorium. The sequence goes on from JAWZYV010004369.1 coordinate 181,462, forward strand.
AAAAAAAAAAAAAAAACTAACAGACGGCCCCTGTAGAGGGAAAAGCCGAGGTCATTGGTGGGGTCAACTTCTTCCGGGAATATAGTGGAGGTACGGGAGATAACACAACAAAGCCTGCGCGCAGATTTGTGACCTGGCATGTACTACTAGACCTTCAATGAACTGAACACTAGAATAAACACTTGTATTTTTATCGCTTTCTCTTTAAACTGTTGTACTTATTTTAATAAGTATTTTTCTTATACTTACTTTGCTTAAAATAAGATTTCATTTCCATTCTAATTCCAAGTAAATTAAATACAGGATTTAAAACAAAATTCACACTGCTATGTATAATAAATTGTCATTAAACGAATTTTCCAAATTTGACATAAATTAATTCTTTTCTTTTAAATCTCTTTCTTTTTCTCCCCACCCCTTAAAACGTGGATATGAAATTTTAATTCGAAACGTTTTCAAAGAAAGTAAAGAACAACACAAATGCTATTTATCATTTCTTAAAACAGAAATCCAGGTCGCTTCCCTCGACCTCACCGTTCGAAGTTATCCGTGGTTACCTCCGAAACTTAGAGTAAATACGGGTTGGAACCCCTTAGAAAGAGCCCCATGGAGGACACCCCACCCATAGGCCTAGATCCCTCGTGTAGATAATTGGCCGTAATCGCACAACGCAACAATTAAACCAGAAATAGCGCATTTAGAGTAGTGTAGTTAAAATAAACACATTTAATGAGCATGACTTACAAAATAAATTTCATAGTGTGAAAAGAAAAAGTGGAGCATATAATTTTAAGAGCTTAAATAATTTATATTATTTACAAGTACAACAGAAATACAACATTTACACATTACACAGTGATCATGAATAATTATCAAAACTTTTACATAGGCAATTTTTCACAAGAATATTGTGTGGAAGATTTTATTTTATACATTAGAAATAAAGAAAAGATTTTAAAAAATTGTAGAGTACATAGATTGTAATCGAACACTTGTAATTAATATAAAGCGTTGGTAGATTAAGAAAGAACATTTATGCAAGTGATCACATAATAAGAGAAAAACATTTATAAACTGAATTATAATATCCCCGTATATCAGAAGAAATACTTCAATGAATAAGTGTTACAATATCATGTAAAATTAATACTTAATTTTTAAAGATTTCCGGGTGATTACCGTAAACATTATCTCTTTTATAACTTTTTTTTTCTGATTTACATATTTCAGAGACTAAACAAACAATTCATATTATTTTACAGATAAAGTATCTATTGATTTGTCTTTTATTTACTTTTGTTACCATGGATTATATATATATTATTTTAATTTCTTGTCAACAAAAATCAGTTTCCGACTAATGACAAATACAGAAATTATAATTATGAAATTTAGATTGAATTTAAGCGAAACAAAATTATAAGCAAGTCGAGCAAGCATTACTACATTTCACAAGGTTTATATAAGAGTATTTTTTAAAATACTTTTATATCCAAGAGTATTTTTTAATAAACCTGTCAGATTAATTGATTTCCTAATCAATATTTATAAATTAATTAATAAAAGGAATTTATTAATTTTAAGTCTTATCTTTCGATTTCAAATTCTGTCCAAGAAATGAAGCACAATTGTTAGATATAATTTAGTTGTTCACCATTCAAAAGTAAAAATGCTTTCAACATTCATTCCTTTTCATAATGTTTTAATGATATAAAATTATTTTTACAAGAAAATTCATTTACATGTTTTCTCTCGGAATATTAACTCATGTAAATTACACTAAATTTCATTTTAAAATAATATTAGTCGAATTAGTAAAAAAAAGTCAGTTGAAATTTATTACGGTTTTTACTGTATAATAGTAAAATTTTTTCTTAAACGGAAAGAAATATTGTCCCGTTGACGGCGGCAGTTTTCCACTAAATAAAAGTTATATCCAGTGGCGGACCCAGGGGGGGAAGGGCTAAGAGAATTTTACTTTATTGTGCATTTTGCATAGGGAAAATAAGCTTTTTTCTAAATTAACCCCTCCCAAAACAAATTACAATACTTTAAGATAATATTTTGTTTTATTGTATATATTGTTTAGGTCAAAGAAGATTTTTCTTTAAAAATAACCCCTTCTAAAAAATATTTATGAATCTGCTGCTGGTTATATCCAAGAGACTATGTATTCAGAGGTCCAAAATATATTTCCTAAAAGGATAAGTTTTCGCTTAGTTAAGGATCCGCTTAAGAAAGATTTGTGACTTTAATATGTATTATAACTTCAGTACATTTCAGAATGTTCAAGCAATTTTCTTTTAAGCATTTTTCAGTAACGGTCTATTGAAAAACGTTATAGTTTATAAACTGTGCTCTACTATATTAAATATATCGTTCTCAGAAGACATCTACTTGAAAAAAATCAAACTACTTAATAAGTTTTTAGCTGGTTTTAAAAATAAAAAAAAATTAGTGAGAAACTTGAAAAATATTCACAGGTGTCTACGGAAACAACAAACCTACATATATCTTTTGCAACTTTCCGAAAAGTGCAGAAATCTCTTTAAAAAAATAGGCTGGTCCCGCATTTATTTCGAAATATTTCGAAAACACGGCATATTTAAGATTTTTTCTGAATTTTCAGTAATTTTTTATTACTGTGATGAGACATTTAAACACTTTAGAGCTAGTGCAATTTGAATTTACCGTAGACCATATATATACTGTAAAAGCACATATTTTCGCGAGCCGTAATTTTCGCAAAAATGGAGATATCGGTGATTTCGCGATCTGAAAATTTCGTGAATAGTTGACGTGTAAAACCGAAAGCTAAAATAATCCCGAGACTACCTAAATATAGAAGACCCTTTTTTTTTGACGACAGCTGGCTGTGCCGCACAGCCAGCTGTCGATTGTCCTTGATTTTCGGTTGTCCTTGATTTTCGTTAAATATTATTATTTTACGTTTATATTTTGCTATTTTTTTACAAGAATTGTGCAGTTTTGGATACCATTTGGAGGTAAGACTCAATTTTCAAAATGCCTAATATGTGTGTTGTTACTAACTGCACGTCGAATTATTGGAGTAGCAAAGAAAGAGTATCGTGTTTCTCGTTTCCAAAGGACCCCATTTTAAGAGCAAAATGGTTAAAAAATATTCCCAGGAAAGATTATAATCCAGGAAAATGTGCCGAAGTTTGTGAAAAACATTTTGATCCAAATGATATAATTCGTATTGAGAGCATCAAAAAAGATGATGGGACTATTCTGACATGCAAAAGGGAACGTCCAAAATTAAAGGAAGGAGCAGTGCCAATTATTTTCCCAAATTGCCCTAAATACTTATCGCATGAACCTCCGAAGCAGCGAAAAAATTTAGACGACCAAGAAGAGCGTTTGTTGAATATGGCTATTAATGAAAGTAAAAAAGCACATGAAATTTTTCTTAAAGAAAATACATTTGAAACTTTTGATCAGCTAAAAGATATGTTGCGCATGAAAATAAAATTGTTCGAAGAACAAAATTGGCAAGTTACATTTTCAGAAAATTATCTTTTAATTTCTCAAATCGTCGATACTCCTATACCCAGAATTAACGACCAGCAAGATGGCGGACGATCGAAACGTTCATCGCGTGCCACAGATCTAGAGACCCTTTTTTGACGACAGCTGGCTGTGCGCGGGCACAGCCAGCTGTCGTCAAAAAAGGGTCTCCAGGTCAGGGGCACGCGATGAACGTTTCGATCGTCCGCCATCTTACGGGTAGTTAAGTCGAGCGATGGCAACGGCTGCCCTTTTTTTAGCATTGGGCAATCTATCCAGCTGTTCTCGCATTCTTCCATTTTTCAGCAGATGTCAGTGCTGTTAAAAATGATCGTGACCATTTTTTTTTACGGGAAATGACGTGCTAAAAAGAAAAGGATTCTCGTGGAGCTAAGTCACCCGCAACTATTTTTATAGAAATTCAATCTATTCTTCGTGACTGGCAACAGTCAAAACGTCAGAGTTTGGTGTTCCCAGAGCGGGAACACTGCGCGTTAGAGGGTTAAAGAAGAGTAACTAAAACGTGAAATTTCGCGAGTAATTCTCATTCTTGAAATACGCAATATTTCCAGGAGTAATTACTAAGATTTCAAGAGTCTTCCTTGAAACTGTTAAAATCCAGCAGTTTTCTATTGCCCTTAATTTTTAGTATCAGTCAAAATTCAGGAGTTTTCCAGGATTTTCAGGAGGTGAATGAATCCTGATACTCTAGTAAGGAAGTATGTTTGAACAGATAGTTTAAGCTAATTAATATATAGAACATATTAAATCCCTTTATGAAACTTAATTTTTAGAAGAAATCGGACAAAAATGAGGGTCTAAAATTATTATTATTAATTTTAACTGTCCCAAATTATCAGAAATCAGCCCAATTGGCTAAAAATACGCTTGCCAGACCTCCCGGTTTGCAGACAAAATCCCGGTGTCCCGGTCGGTTTACTTCACGTCCCGGTAAAAATTAAATTTTATTAGAGATGACCAAAAAAGGTCTAAAAATAATTAACTGTAGAGGATTTTTAAGGATAATTACTTTGTCATTTGTTTCACTGTACTCTATAAAAAGTGAGAACTATCCTAGAATGGTGGTGTGCTAATAAGTATTGTTCAAATTTTTATTCCTCATTCAAAGTGTTTTTTTTTACCTAAGCAACTTATAAATATTAACATGTAGGAAATGAAATGTTTAAATTTATACGCTTGTGCCGTTATTAATACCCCTGGTTTAGGTTCTTAATCAGTAACCATTTATTCATAGCATTGAGAATAAACTATCCTCTAAAACACTCCAAAAACCCGCCAAAAGTGTGTACTCTTGAAAGGAAAATGTAAATGTAGTGTTACGGCCAATATCTGGGCCGAGGGCAGGAGATTGCTCTCCGTGGGGGACTTTCTAAGGGATCCTATACCGTATTTACGCGAAGTTTCGTAGAAAACCACGGGAAACTCCGAACGGTTAGGTTGGCGGACTCGAACTGGTTTTGAACCAGGCATCTTCCGTCTCCTAGTTTAGAGAGCAAACGCGTTTAGGCAAACGTACCCTTGAATACCCGTGACACTTGGGGCAAACAGAAAAATAAACTATTACCACCCCCTCCCCATAAACACACCCCTATGTGTTAATTAAAATTCCAGTTTAGTAGCGATTTTATTTCTTTGAAATCTTAACACTTCTATGTCATCAGCGTACTTGAATGCAGTTTTGGGGACATTTAAGGGGTCTTAGCCCCCTGAAAGCTTCATTTACTGTTATTGTATTTGGCAAACTATTTTTATTTTTTTTAGCGGAAACAAAAAGCTTTCTAGGAAAGTCTCCCACCTTCACACACAGTGCCTATGGAATTATGCCTAAACTGAATTATTGAATTACCCATGTGCCTTCTCCGATTACTGGAAAACAAAGTACATTAACCCTTTGAGGCGCAACCTTTTCCCAATGCTGAAAAAAAGGGCAGTGGGTGTCCCGGTTGAATATTTCAGAAATCTGGCAAACCTAGCGAAAAAGATCCGCAGCTGGCGATCCCAGTTTTGTGCGAATGGAGGAATAAGTAATGTAGTACTTACACGACGTTCAGGAGCAAACGAAATCCAAACTTCGGCGACTCCATCCCCATGCGTACGTCCAAGCCATAGCTTAAAAGAATTCTCAGCATGCGCAGATCTGCTGCGTACATTATTCTATCCCATGCTTCGAGCAAACTTTTCTCGACCATGCCATTTAGATAGCGGATGCGACTCGGTCTCCAAAAATCCACCGAAGAAACATCCGAGGTGTAGGCCCCGTTGTTCAGAAGAGCTCTCCGGAGGCAGTGGAACGTGGTTTCTTTGTCCGACGAAACTCTGTACTCCGAACTGCACAGGAAGTACGCTTCCAGTATCTTGCTGACTGCGGGCTTGCTCGGACAGCCGCCGGGGGTCAGCAGCAGCATGTCCAGTAGGCGTTCTGTTACCGCGTCGACGATGCCATCGTCTCTGAGGAGGGCTAAGTGGTGCTCCTCGCGAAGTATGGACTCGAACACCTCGTCCCACGACTTTACTTCTCGTTTCTGGCCAAGGGCGTACAAGTAACATGTCAGAGCTCTCTTCGACTCCTGCACCTCCATGTTTTCGCTGTGCGACTTGCGAGCAGAGTCCAAGCAAGACATTCGTGAAAAGATCGTCCACGAATCCATTTCAAAATTACGTGCGTACTTACAGCAAGAATAATATATAAATCTACTGAAGCTCGCTCAGTATTCACTTCCACACGGGATTGGGAGCTGAGATCACGTGACCGCCCGCCAGCAATGCCGAAACACCTTTGACGGAATTTGCAGAGGGGGCTTGGACTCATGGGGAAAACCACCATCCATCACCTGATGCTGCTGCTGATAACCTGTGGAGGCAGGGAACGTTGATATTTGCTTTTCCCCCCCTCTTTCTTCGACGATTGTGATACACTTCGGCCAACGGTCCTGCACCTTTGACAGCTCAATAGCTTCCCCCCCCCTCCGTGTCTGTCTGACAGATTAGGACAATTAGAGCCAGCAACCGGCCATTCCCAACTTGAAGTTGGGTGGTCAGCTTGGAATATTCCCTCAAAAACAAGTACAAGTTTGTATATTTCACGAATTTTGAAACTGAAACAGCAGAAAAATAATTCTTGTTTAATAATTTCGAACGAGTATGTATTCCACGAATTTTCAGAAATTTTTTTTTCAAGGAATAGCACTAAGTATTACTAAAAATATTATTGTAGCATTTCCAGAGAAATTATGTGACTTTTTCAGAATCAATTGCAAAAGTGAGCTAATTCAACTGATTTTCGAGCTGAACGGAGGCGTGAGCACATCACTACTCATTCACAAATTAAACCATACAAATTAGTCTTTAATTAATATCTCCTGACAGAATTGATTTAATTAATTAGTACGTGCGAAACTGGGTGAGCGGAAAAAACGCCGCCCAGTAAATAAAAGTCATCTAAATAATATTTATATTTTACATTTTTAATAACGTTCAAAACGAAATATTCATTTATATACACTTTTTTCTACATATATAGTGCTGCAAAATTGCTGCATTATTTGGTAGATTTTTAATAGTATTCTACTTTTGATAATTTTATGATGTAACCAGGTGGTTATATGCTAGTCGATGAGGCAAGGGGCGTAGCCAGTAGAGCTGAAGCAAACCGCATGTATTCGGTACTAAGATACGGATAATCACTCAGACTCGAAGTAACGAATTGTTACTTTTCGGTTGAAATCGTTACTCGTTACTCGATCCGAAGATGTTTCGGATCGAGCAGCTTCGAACTTCGAATACAGACTGCCAGGCGAGGCGTTATTTGTTACTGGGGTTACTGGATATCGGATCGCGGTTTCAATGGGGAAAATGACTTTCGAGTTTGCATTTCGGATCGACCAGGTTCGAACTTCGAACGGGAGAAAATGAATTTCGGTATTTGAGTAATAGTATGTTCCTTTCCGTTACTAGATACCGGAAGTATTATGGATTCTCGCTGTTGGGAGGGAAAAATCAGTTTCGGTATTTGAGGAGTAGTATGTTCTGGTTGCAATTCGTTTGTGCCGCGCCGAATGGAATCGTTTTGATGAGGTTTGGAAGAATCCGTATGTTTCGTTACAGTTATGGAGATGGAATAGTATCTGCCGCTCTATTGATATGGGTCGTACAATGGGGGGATACGATCCGGTGTATAGTATGTTATTATGCGCAGTTGAACTCTTTTTTTGCGGGGGGGGGGAGGGGGGTGTTCTTATAATTGTAGAGGAGCAATACATATAAGAGAAGCACGTTACTAAGGGGTGCTAATTTCGGGCTTTCTAACATTTTAGTACTAAATAGTGGTGCAATCAGAATTCTTTCTTTCAGGGTGGTTCCGAAGCAGGATTGCGAACTTAACTTTTCTTTTTTTTTTTCATATTCTCATTTAATTTTGTAGTGTGATTATTTTATTATTTTTACTATTCTTATAAATTTGTAAAACTATTTTGCTATGCTTACGTCTTTTATTTCATATTCACATTGTAAATATTTCGAAACATTGCCACTGATTTTTGGTAAACTGATTTGTTTTACAATCTTTATGGGTATTTCCAAAAATTTTATGTCAATCTCTTAAATATTTATTTTTATTGTTCCTCTTTTCAGTATAATCTAGCAAATAATACGCTCATAGATGGCTGCACTAGCAGTATCAAACTACTACTGGCAAATTCATAGTAAATTTTATAATTCTAGTGGTTGATGTTATGTATTTCATCTACACATTCAGTTTTATACTTTTTGAAATGTTAAATAAATTTTCTGTTTCTTCTAATGTCTGATTTTAATGTACTTTGCATTGGTACTATTAGAATACATATCTGTAATCCCTTAGATTCCTTGGTATTCGGATGCGTATGATCCTATTCTATTAGTAGTAACGAAAGTAACGAGTAACGAATACTTAGTAACGAATAGTGAACATCTAAGTAACAAATACATACGGATACTCATTTTGTCGTTACTTTTACAGCACTAGTAGCCAGAAAAGTTTTTCGGGAGTGATATAAGATATAATTTTGTACTAATAAACTTAATTTCTCATCGGCGACAAAAATCTGAAAGCTCTTTATAAAAAAATTTTAAAAGTTTCGCAGGGAATATATCCTGATATCCCACACCCTCGTTACGACCCTGCAGTGGCGTAGTAAAGGGGGTCTTTGGGGCTTGAGCCCCCCCCCCCCCCTCATCTCCAATACCTTTGGAAGATGATAGAAAATAACCATATATCAGTGTCCCGAATCGATGATAACATACTGAGCCCCCTCACCCAAACCTAGCGAATTGCTACGCTATTGCGCCCCTGCGATGAAGAATCGGATTGAGGGGAGACCTAGCGTTGAATTCAAGCCAACAGAAGATCAATTTTGTATATATGGTAAACGCGCACGTTAAATCTGAAGGGTCAGATATCATTAATCTGGGTTTGGTCATTCGGTTTTAAATACTGCTTAAACTACAAGGCAGTCTATTTATGTAGGATCATAAGTAGATAGCATTTGTATAATAGCAGAGAATATATTAATTGTGTCACTATTTCAATACATCAACTTCGGTTGTATTTTTATGGAAAAAAAAATTATAATTATGAAAGTAATAAATCCTTGGAATTTTCGTTTACCTTTGAACAAGTGGTTTTGCTAATGGTGGAGTGGGTAGTTCTTAAAAAACACTTTATGAAAAGTCAAAATTCCTTTTGATATGCCAAAAAAGAAAGAAGAAATTACATTAAAACACAAAAATTAAACTATTACCACCCCTTTCCCACAAACACACCCCTATGTGTTAATTAAAATTCCAGTTTAATAAGGATTTTATTTCTTTGAAATCTTAACACTTCTATGTCATCAGCGTACCTGAATGCAGTTTTGGGGACATTTAGGGGGTCTTAGCCCCCTGAAAGCTTCATTTACTCTTATTTTAATTGGCAAACTATTTTTTTAAGCGGAAACAAAAAGCTTTCTAGGAAAGTCTCCGTCCCCCCTTAGCGCCTATCGAATTATGCCTAAACTGAATTACTAAATTACACATGTGCCTTCTCCCATTACTGGAAAACAAAGTACATTAACCCTTTGAGGTGTAACCTTTTCCCAATGCTGAAAAAAGGGAAGCCGTTGCCATCGCTCGACTTAACGACCAGCAAGATGGCGGACGATCGACACGTTCATCGCGTGGCACAGATCTAGAGACCCTTTTTTGACGACAGCTGGCTGTGCCCGCGCACAGCCAGCTGTCGTCAAAAAAGGTCTCTAGATCTGCGGCACGCGATGAACGTTTCGATCGTCCGCCATCTTGCTCGTAGTTAAGTCGAGCGATGGCAACGGCTGCCCTCTTTTCAGCATTTTGAAAGGGTTGCGCCTCAAAGGGTTAAAACGTACTCGGGTGGACGAAACACCATTTTAGCAGAGATATGAAGTTTACCCCTTCAAAGTTTTAACAGGAATGAAATTTCCCTTTGCAAAATCCAAGGGAATCTTTCTTTCCTCCACAGGTAATCCGGAGGCTTATCACTAAAATGACTGATTCGCCTAGAGTGGGGTTGGGATAGTGCAAGAATGGGCATCAAGTGACAAAGAGAAAATGACACATTCCCTTCTTCGACCCATCGCTGCTTTGACCCGTCAACCAGACAATGGTGTGTGTAACCGCCGTTTCACCAACACGAAAATTCCTTTCCCTGCTTTTCCTGTTCAAGCTTTTCTTATTCATTGGAATGTTTAACCCTTTGAGGCACAACCCTTTCCCAATGCTGAAAAAAGGGCAGCCGTTGCCATCGCTCGACTTAACTACCAGCAAGATGGTGGATGATCGAAACGTTCATGCCGGCACAGCCAGTCTGCGTCAAAAAAGGGTCTCTCGCGATCTGTGGCACGCGATGAACGTTTCGATCGTCCGCCCTCTTGCTGATAGTTAAGCGGCAACGGCTACCCTTTTTTCAGCATGGGACAATCTACCCAGCTGTTCTCGCATTCTTCCATTTTTCCGCAGATGTCAGTGCTGTTCAAAATAATCGTGACAATTTTTTTTTTTTTTTTTTTTTTACGGGAAATGAAGTGCTAAAAAGGAAAGGGTTCTCGTGGAGCTAGGTCACCCGCAACTGTTTTTATAGAAATCAAATCTATTCTTCGTGACTGGCAACAGTCAAAACGTCAGATTTTGGTGTTCCTAGAGCGGGAACACTGCGCGTTAAAGGGTTAAAGATTAGTCCTATAAAAAAAAAAATCTTGATTTTTTATGTAGTTAAAATTAGTATAGTTTTGAAAATAACATTCAGTGCAGTTTTTTACATTTTGATAAACTGAATTAGTGACAGGGCATATGTTCTTAATTAAACAGTTTATCAATTGTTTTTTGTGTGTGTGTGTGTGTGGGGGGATGTTTTAAAATGGATTCGAGCACAGGTTGTGCCTTGGTAATTGAATACATTTATTCTAATCGGTAATGAAGGAATCATGTTTTGAGATCGATTATTGTGTTCTTGTACTCGGTAACTAAGTACATCTACTCATAATTAAAAGATATTTAGCTTTCTAACTGGAGCACACAGAGATAATTAATGTCTCTTAAAGAAAACAATATTGACATACATTACTGAAACTCATAAAATTATGCTCTCCGTTCAGGGACTGATTTACGGTGGGGCGCGTGCCCTGGGCCCCCAAAGCTTCCTTTTATGTAATCATAATAGCTACTAAAATTATCTCTCAAGAGAAAAATTTTTGATTACTTCATTTCATCACAAATATTCAAAAATTTTAATTTAATGTAACTTGTAACGCTAAATATTATGCATTCGATTCGACATTCGATAAATTCGATATTCGCAGATTCGTTCGGACACCTCAGCATGCTCCTCCTTTTATTTTTTCAAAGGTGTGTGACGGCTGTAAATACCCATAAAAACATTTCAAAATCGAAAATTTCATATAAGTGGTATCTGTCATGACATTTTACTGATTTGTAAATGTTTACGTATGGTTAACTTAGGAATGATAATTGGTTTTAACTTAATTTAATTAAGTAATATTCTGCGGAAAATTTTTGTGCAGGGGCCCCCAAAAGTATCTGTGCCCTGGGCCCCCAAGTGTGTAGATCGGTCCCTGTTGAAACAATGCACGTTTGTAGTTCAAAATACACAATTAAATTCCTTGATGAACACGCGTATATAAAAAGTAGGATAGAACGTACGCTTTGCCGCTTATAGATTATCTTGCGCCCCGGGCAGAACAGTCCAAATTACGCCCCCTACATGTTAAATAGCAGCTCAATGGTTTTCATCACCAGTACACGGTTTATTAAAATTTATTAGTACATTCTTGAAATGAAAAATGTTTGCAGAAAATGCATAGCTAAATTTCTTAAGTTTTCGAAAAAATAACTATGTAACAATTTATATTAAATTTATACAATTCAGATGTAAAACAATGCAGTTCTAGGACTGATAAAATAAAGTTTAGAAAATTTTCTACAAACCCGTCTTTTACTGGAATTGAAGTATTAAGATACCAGAGAACTGATTTTTTTTTTTATATAAACAATTATAAAAATGGACTTCAGAATTTAGTTCATGGTCCTTACATTGCTTTCTTAAATTAACTTATTATATTTAGTTAATTATAATATACAGGGTATCCCCAAAATGTTGTAACGGATTTTAACCTTTAGCAGACCAAATTCAGATCCAAACATATTTGAAATTCGTTTTTTTGCTGAGTTTGTCTTCTAATGCGTTATTTAAAACATTTTTAGTCATTTAACTGGGGGGAAAAGTTGTATACAAATTTCGCTGTGTTCCCAACAGGGAACATTGGGTCATTGCTGACTATTCTATTACATTGGTTTCAGAAACGGAATATAGTGATCTGTAGTTTAAAAAATCTGGACTGACTCCACCCACCTTTCCGAACAATTGATATTTACATTTACCAAGCGTGTAGATAAATTTCATTCCACTCAATCGGATCTATAGAGTTCAGGCACTAGTGCATTTAAAATGATCTGAGTGTATAGGCCGCAATGTATGACAATACTTTTGTAGCCCTGTAAAGAACTGTAGAGCGTACACTCGCTAAAATTTATGCCGTTTGTTAGACAGTGCCCTATAATATGCGTGATTAATTTGATGTGCCTCATTTAGGCACTAGCTCACTTTGAATGATGTGCGTCCTTAAGCCGTAATATACAGTCGAACTTCGATTTAACGAATTGATTGGGACCCACAAATCCGTTCGTTAAATCGAATATCATTTTTGTAAAGAGGATGGGATAAAAATATCAATGCAAAAATACCCTTAGATATAGATATGAAAAAGAGAATGATTATTGTTTACTACGAGCTTGAAAATTATAAGTTATACGTTTGGAGATCAACTTTAAAGTTATCTAAATTCTTTAATGTTATTTGCTCTTAATACATAATACATACATACTTATTGGCACTTTTGAAAGAAATCGTTTGTAGTGCTTTTTATGTGGCTTTGTTTTGACTTTCCAAAGTTCTTTGTCGATATTTTCTAACTTCGCAAGAACAACATCATCAATCTCGCGAGATAAAATTTTTTTTTAAAGTGTTCAAGCTGAAAACTGCTTCTTGGAATGGCACTTTTTAAATTCAATTTCCGTTTCTTCATCTTCACTGTGCTTTCAGAATCTTCATTCTCTTTCTGTTCACTATTGCTGGTACTTAGCTGTTCTGTTCATCGCTAGACACATATTCTGTAACATTTCCAGTTCTAGGAACATCTTCCCATCCAGGCATTTGATCATCGTTATAAACGGCGCAATTGTAAATGACTTGTTTCTGTATCGCTGTCTACGTAAATTCAAAGTTTTAGTTTTATTTGCGAATTTTATTTCAGCGATTGTTGTTCGTTAAATCAATGCTAAATATCGTTAAATCAGAGCATTTTAGCACCCTTTTTGTCGGGATAGAAAAAAACATTCCTTAATCCGAGAATTCGTTAAATCAAAGTACGTTAAATCGAGGTTCGACTGTATACGAACTACTTTTTGCAAGTCTGTGAACAAAATATCAGCTCAACACACACCAAAATCTATGCTGGTCATGAGACCATAACCTATAATGTACATACCCAATTTTAGCTCAATCGAATGCACCCTATAGACACTAGCGCACTTCGTAGAATTTCCGTCCATAGGCTGTAATGTAAAACATCACTCATTTATTACACTGTCAAAAAACTATAAGTCCTATAGACAGGAAAATCAATACCGGTCTTACGAATAATAATATGCAGCGTATCCCAAAAATGTTGTAATGGATTTTAACCTTTAACAGACGAAATTCAGATCCAGACATACTTGAAATAAGGTTTTTTTTTTTGTTTGTTTGTTTGTTGTTGCCGAGTTTGTCCTCTAATGCGTTATTTAAAGGATATTTAGTCATTTAAATGGGGGGGGGGGGAAAGTTGTATACAAATTTCGCTGTGTTCCCAATAGGGAACATTGGGTCATTGCTGACTATTCTTTTACATTGGTTTCAGAACCGGTCTTACCGGTTCACCTAATTTTAGCTCAATCGAATTCGCCGTTTAAATGCTAGCGCACTTTCAAGAATTTCTTCCCATATGCCATAATGTAAAAGAAATATTTGTCGTAGCCCCGTAGAAAAACTACGATACACACCAAAATCAATACCGGTCTTACGATGGAGGTTTATAACATATATACCCAATTTGAGCTCAATCGAATGCCCCGTTTAGGAGCTATCGTCTTCACTCACATAACCACACACACATACATCTCGTAAAAATAGCATAAATGAATTCAGAAGACCTCAAAAAATGTCAATACAATACACCAAAATCTCGAAGTCGCATTTTTTCATGATGACAATACTTTCCTTGCATGGTACATGTTCGGAAAGTAATAATAAGTGAAAAGAATTAATAAATCTCTTGAAAAGAATCTCGACTGTGAAAAGAATTAATAAGATTTATTTTTGAAATTAAGTAAAGATATGCATGAAATTTAAAGGAAGGGGGGTAGGGGGTATCAACACAGCTGAGTAAAAATTTGTGAAATTTGCTATTTTTATGATATTTTGCCCAGTTTCCCATTAATAATAGAAATACAGCATCTATTTAAAAAATCAAGTGATCTTTTAACTATACCTGGTATTTTTGTTAGGTCAATATATTGATAAAATTTAATTCTCCAATGAACATTCGCCTGTACACACAGGGAAACACAGGGAACATTCGCCTGTAAAAGTTTAGTTCTTTATCAATTACAGTAGAGATAAGTGAACAATGTAAATCGAAAAAAATGTTCAAATAAGGGTCGGAAATAAGACTTCGCCAAAAAAACAATTGCTCTCATCCATTTAGAAAAAGTTACACTTTTGAAATTTTATTCGAACCCAGTAAAAAAAAAAAAAAAAAAAAAAAATCTCAAATAGTAAAATGTGCCTCATGTTCTGCTGAGGTTATGAACAAAATTTGAGAATTATATCCTAAAAACTGTAAGAGATATGACGATATATGCTAACTTAAAGCATTTTTCAATGGCTCTCTGAAGGAAAAATAGAACGATGGGAGCATCTGATGATCGCACTTCAAAGATTAAATGTGTACTTTAAAATTCCAAGTTCACTTAATTTGTTCCTACGAATTTCCTGCTATAAAAATACTTTTATACTCCAACATCAAATCTTGGCTTTGTAAAAAATATCTCTCAGTATTCTTGATTTCTTATTATTTTAATTATACTTTTTATAGGATAAATTGTGAAAACAATGGTGACTCGACCAGGTACCATAGACAATCAACTTAGAACATCGAAAATACTTAAGATGTCTTAGGAGGATTGAGAAGCAAATATGTACGTATTTTAGACCTTTGCGGTTTTACATGATCAAAATAATAGTCACAGCATTATGACTTTTTTTTTTATAATGATGAATTATAGCACATCATAAACCTTCAGACAAACTCCATTACCTTTCATAGATGCTGGGAAAAAAAATAATATTTTTTACTATTGAGTGATTATAATTAAAGTTCCACTTTAAAACGATCAGAAAAGGAAAAATACTGGACCAAATGTTATCAAACTTGGTAATTGTGTACAGGTGGTCGGGGGATTTATTATCCGCTGAAAAAAAGCTCAAAAATTCAACACCAGGGGCAAGGACGCATTTAAAGAGGGGGGGGGTCCAGGTGTCCGAACCACCTCCGCCCACGAAATTGTGATTTTTGTTATCAAAATGATAATGATGTAGTGTCCTTTTGAGAAAAATACTGTCTTTTTTACCGTTTGGACCCCCTCCAAAATGTTCTTCATCTGGGGAAGGAACCCTGCCCCCCCCCCCCTAAATGCGTCCTTGCCCCTGGTGTTGAATCTTTGAGCTTCTTTTTTCGGAGGAATTAAATACGGAAATCATCTTCTTTGAGGTTGTAAACAAGGCAGGGAGTATGAATACAGTGCTGTTGGCGGACGTGAAAGTGAGAGAGCCTAAGAAAATATTTTTTAAGGATAAGTAGGCTCTTATTTTTTTTTTATTTTTTTTTTTTTTTTTGTTCAATTGATCATCAATTTTCATAACAGTGTTCCAAATTGTTATAAATATGCTCTGGACAAAATTGATGCAAAGAATTGACCTAAAATATCTAAAGGGAAATGACTCGGCACTCGATCTCAATCCATGATTTCATACACACAAAATAATTCCGTCATCCTTCCTTTTGAATATGTTTTAATTAGTCACTCTTTTAATAATATTTCTATTTCCTTTTGCTTTCGCTCTCAGCTATCTGAGATGTCGCGTAGATCTGTGACAAGATTTCTACAACTTAACTTATAACGTAAGTCAGTTTGTGCGTAGATAACTAGTACGTTCCGCAGCTGGTTTGTGTCCAGATGTCTTGAGTCTATGCTCTATTGTGAGATGGGTTTTGTTTTACTGTCGTTTTATGTTTTATTTCATTTTAAATATAATAACATATTATTATATACTTTATTTATTTTGCTATAGTTAATAATTAAAAATAGTTAAGACATTGAATTAAAAAATAATTAATTAATTTTTTTTTTGGTAAAACTGCATAATTTTTTCTTTGAGTATTTCGTTTCATATATCTCTAGTATTTAGATAGCTATTTCTAATTAGAAAAGTCTTTATTTTTCTATTATTATTAACTCTATTTGGAAAATTCAATATGCAATTAGCATTTCAATGAATTGTTTTTCTCTTCAGAAAGCTCACATAATTAATTAATGATTATTATTATTTAGTATTAAAATGAAAATAAATAGTAGTTTTCGTACTAACTAGTTTTAATAATAATTCTTTTACTCTTCATTCATAAATAAAATGTATTGTAATTATTGAATCATAATTTTAAGACCAATATCTTTCCCAAATCTTAGGTTTTTCTCACTTTTATTTTGTATTCCTTTAAATACCAGATTTAAAATTTTGTTTCAATTTTTTTCAGCTCGCAACGTTGATGTAGAAGGGTGATTCGCTGTTTTCGTGCCCTTGCAACGATAGGACAAACAGGCTAAATGTTTATTTCGTCCAGTCAATCTCGTAATGAAAATCTGCAACCCCCTTCCCTTCCCTTCAAGTGTTGCCCTACCTGCAATAAACAGAATAGGGCTAACTACATATGGCACTGTTGGCGGAAAATAAATAAATAAATAAGTTGGACTTGTTTTTAAAAAAAATGTTACGAAGTTTTGCATGATCTTTGTTTACGCTATTGAAGCTGAGTTATAATGTACCAGTTTTTCCTTTGCTCTGTAATCAGAATTTATTTGCATAATGGAATTTGAAATAAAATTTTGTTGTCACGCATGTGTTTTTCTTTCTTTTATTTTTATTTTTTTCAAATATTAAAGACGATGATAATCAGAGGTACGGAATTTTCACAAATACAAAACAGAAATTTCGCAGGAAAAAAATTAAATTTTGAAATTTTTTACAAAACAGTTTACTTTACTTGTAAAACGTTTTTATACACTTAAATTTACATTCAGTATTAAATAAAAGTTACATTGCTGTAAATGTACATTCTAAATGCTCTGTAAAGTTGCTTCAGCAAAGGTTAGAAAAGCGCATTTATTAGCTCATATGCCTTTAACTTTGAGATTTTAATTTCTGTTTATTGATAGTAACAATAGCCCATGAAAGTGGGTGTATCCATTAATGAATTCTTCTTGGGGAAATACTCGGAAGAAAGCAATTTTTGAAAAGCTTTTATACTATACTATTTGATTTAAGGTGGTGATACTTGCAGCCACAGATGGGCAAAATAATTAACTATTGTGAAAATAGGCTTTATTTATTGTATTTAATTCCACGTGCAAAGAAAGCTTATTGAAAGTTTTTTAATATGCGAGGTTCAGCATTGTGTTTAGATTTAGATCCTAATCCCCTGACTTTCTTGTTTTTCATTCAAGCCTTCTAATTTGTTCCACAAATGGCGAGTAAATTGGTAGCTTGAATCTTCTAATTCGTTAATTAATTTCATTGATTGTGGGCACAGCTCAGATGTGAAGCTTATTTCAATCTTGAATTTACGTTTGAAAGATTCTTTATTTTTTCCCCCTTCCAAAAAATATGTATTCTGCCTTTATTGACAAAAATAAGAAATTTTCTCATGAGTGCGCTTCTATTCGCAATTATTAGAAAATTTCGCATAAATTCTCATCTCTTTCGTAAAGACGAAAATTCCGCACCTCTAATGGCAATATTTCTGCTCAGAAAGTTAAAGTCATGATGTCGGTCACTTACGAACGAATTTTAAACTACTTATGGGGCAAAATAACTAACTGATCTAACTTGGATCTCAAAATTTACTCCCAGCACAAGCCATTAAATGTTGATACAAGTTTCCAAGCAAAATCCTGCGTTCTATTATGGAAGTTTTCTAAAAAGAGTAGTTCAGAATGTGCTTTCGTCTATTTAGGGTTGGAACAAAAAGGCACTGTAAACTTAAACGCTACAGCATTTGAATTGGAGTAAATTATTCTACTTAATTGCTTTGCTTAAGTGGAGTACTTAGAACTAATTCGTAAACATTAGCAAATGAGTTTATCCGTTTAGATTCGATGTATTTGGAAGGACGGAGAAAACTCATTACAGAAAAGTACGCTGAATAAACGCTTGCTCTCCAAAAGTTAAAATATATTCTAAATTTCATTAATATAGATGAGTTTTGTTTCATTGTTAATGTTTGAGCATTTAGTTCCTAAAACTCTACTCTTCCACTTATGTTTACGTTACTGGAAGGAGGGAAATTTTGTTTATAAATCTTTGATTAATTCGGTCCACCTTTTGTTTATTGCAAGAGCGCGGAAAATAAAATTGCATTTTTAAAAGAACCTAATCATACGCTGACTAATTACTTAACAGGAAATATGCTAATTTCGAGAGTTACTGTTACTGTATGCACTACATACAGGGTATTTTATAAATTTGAAAAAATACGCACAAGTCGTAAAGACACCCGAAGAAGGGGTGTTTTAAGTACTGTTTACGGAAAAGTTCCTTTAAGGGGAAATAAATCTTAGATTTCAATTACAAAATACTTACGATAGATGGCGTTACACGCAAGTACTAAAAACATCTCGTTTCTTTTATGGCTTCCACATACCTAAGATAGCCATAGTCCATTGATCTAAGCCTTGTGACAAGAGTCATCGATGTAATTAAGGGTGCGGGAATTCCCCCCCCCCCCGAAGGAAAAGAAATTGCATTGAATTATTAAATGAAATATGTAAGCGATCCTGTTTTACTTCCGTAAAATGAACATAAATTCCAACTAACCGCCCTCTCCCGAAAAATTGCATTAATCCGTCCTTGCAGAGGGTTAATACATAGAACAGCTCTAAGTTATGTAAATAATAACTGAAACAATATTTTCTACCTGGTGAATATCAATCTTTGACTGGCCAGTCAAGTTTCATTCAACTGTGGTTACTGAATTGGTTTTTCAAAGTTAATGAAAACAGTCATTAGAAGAGAAATTTTTGAGAAAGATAAAATATGATACAATTATATGCCAGGCAATTTATGGTGATTCATATGAAACATTTATAGGGTACATAACAGACACCGGCGCAGTCGGTACTGAGAGGTTAAGGCGCTGGTTTGTGACTGTACTGGAAACTTCTAAGTTCAAATCTAGCTCGATGGGAAAAAAAATAGAGTAAATTTTAGAACAATAGGAGTTTATAGGAAAAATTGCTTTATTATCTTTGAATACTTTAGGAATTATTTAACTAATCTGACAACTAGCATTTGCACCTGATAATTTTGAGCGATTGTTTTACAATGTGGAAGTTCTGAGATCGATTTCAAGTAAATAAATGGAGCCTATGTAAGAGATCTTAAATTATTTAATTAATGAGTCATTAGTGGAAATTTTAAAAGGGCATGTAAAAGAAATCTGCGAGTCTGCGAGCCAAGGCTCTGATGTTAAGTGTCACTGGCACGTGAGCCTGAAGACTCAAATACGAGTTCAGGACTACTATATTTTGCGAAAATAAGAAAATAGTGGCGCCATCTATAGGAAGTGTAGAAAATTAATAAATAAATAAATAAAGCAGTGCACAGTAATGTATATGGACATACAGTGGCGGATTCAGAATTTTTTTGGGGGAGGGGCTAAATTTTTTATAAAGCTTATTTCATCCACTTTAAATGTACTATAAATCAAAATTTTAGTCTAAACGAATGTGCATGCTGTTGGGAGGGGCTAAGTTATAAAATATGATTATTTTAGCTATTTAAAGTGTATAATAAAGCAATATGTTACCCTTCAGCAATCTCTTTTGGGGGGGGCTGAAGCCCCCTAGCTCCTCCCTTGGATCCGCTACTGAGAACGTATAAAAGATAATTCCGTGTGAGCTATCGTGGCTGTGTGTGGTAAATAGCTTGAGATCGTGCAGTGAATGAACCGAGTTCGATTCCAAGCCGTTGAAACTTAGCTTTTTGAGAAAATTGGAAAAAAAAGTGGCGCCATCTATTGGAAGCTATGAACTTCAGTAATTAAATAAAGAATTCCACTGCTATGTATATAGAACGTATAAAAGAGAGCCACCTGTTAGCTATTGTGGGTGTGTGGTAAATATCTCGGGCTTGTGCGGTCGATAAACCGGGTACGAATCTAGGTTGCTGATATTAGACATTTTGAGAAAATCTGAATAAAGTGGCGTCATCTATAGGACACTTTGAACTTCAATAAATAAATAAAACATTCCACTGTAATGTATTCAGGGCATACAAAAAAGGAACGCGTGTCAGTTTTCGTGGCTGTGGTATAAATATTTCGGAATCGTGCGATGGGTGAATAGAGTTTCGAGTCCGCGTTGCTGAAACTAGACTTTTTGAGAAAATCTGAAAAAAGTGACGCCATCTATAAGAAGCGTTGAAATACAATAAATAAACAAAGCAGCTCTGTATAATGTATATAGACTGTATAAAAGAAAAGCCTGCGTCAGCTCTCACGGATGAACTTCAAACGTCTAAGAAATGTGTTGCAGATGAACTGAGTTCAAAATCAGCTTACTGAAAGTGAGCTTTTTTTGGAAAAATGTGAAAGTAGTGGTGCCATCTGCAGGATGCTTTGAAATTTAATAAATAAAGCTGTCCAGTTTATGAATATGGGCCGTATAATAGAAGGAAGGCTGTCTGCTGTCGTGGCTATACGATAAATACCTTAAGAACGTATGGCGGATGACGCGAGTTTGAATCCAGCATTCGAAAACTGGACATTTTGAGAAAATCTGAAAATAGTAGCGCGATCTATAGGATGCGCGAAAGACAACAAATAAAATAAGACAGCGTAATGTGATGTATAAATGACATATAAAAGTAACCTGCCTGACAGCAATCCTAGCTGTGAGGTAGGTGTCTTGGGCTTGCTAGGCGAATGACCCGAGTTCGAGTCCATTTTATTATATTGTAGTTTTTTGAGAGAATCTGAAAATAGTGGCGCCATCTGTAAGAGGCGTAGAAATTTAATAAATAAAGCGTTCAGTTTATTGTATATAGGCCGTATAATAGAAGATAGGCTGTCTGCTGTCGTGGGTATACGGTAAATACCGTGGGATCGTATGGCGGATGACGCGAGTTTGAATCCAGCATTCGGAAATTCGGCATTTTGAGAAATTCTGAAAATAGTGGCGCCATCTATAGGACGCGCGAAAGACAACAAATAAAATAAGACAGCGTAGTGTGATGTATAAAGGACATATAAAAGTAACCTGCCTGATAGCAATCCTGGCTGTGAGGTAGGTGTCTTGGGCGTGCTAGGCGAATGACCCGAGTTCGAGTCCATTTTATTATATTGTAGTTTTTTGAGAGAATCTGAAAATAGTGGCGCCATCTGTAAGAGGCGTAGAAATTTAATAAATAAAGCAGTCCACTGTAATGTATATAAAACTCGTAAAAGTTGAAGGGAAGCGGCCCAGCTTGGCCTAGTGATAGCAGTCGGCGTTCGCGCTCTCCTGTGGCGGCAAAATACCGGAAATGACTTGGGGTTGTGGTATGGATGAAACAAGTTTGAATCCTGCGCACTGCAACTGCAATTATAGAGAAAAATCAGAAAATAGTGTCGCCATCTATAGGACGCGCTAAAAATATAATAGATAAATAGGACAGCGTAATGTAATGTATAAAGGACATATAAAAGTAACCTACCTGTTAGCAATCCTGGCTGTGAGGTAGGTGTCTTGGGCACGCGAAGCGAAGGACCCGAGTTCGAGTCCAGGTTACTAAATTGGAACTTTTTGAGAGAATCTGAAAATAGTGGCGCCATCTGTAGGGCACATTAAAATTTAATAAATAAATAAAGCAGTCCATTGTAATGTAATGTATAAAGGACATATAAAAGTTACCTACCTGTCAGCAGTCATGGCTGTGAGGTAGGTGTCTTGGGCTTGCGAAGCGAAGGACCCGAGTTCGAGTCCAGTTTACTAAATTGGAGTTTTTTGAGAGAATCTGAAAATAGTGGCGCCATCTGTAGGGCGCATTAAAATTTAATAAATAATTAAAGCAGTCCATTGTAATGTAATGTATAAAGGACATATAAAAGTAACCTACCTGTCAGCAATCCTAGCTGTGAGGTAGGTGTCTTGGCTTGCGAAGCGAATGACTCGAGTTCGAGTCCAGGTTACAAAGTTGGAGCTTTTTGAGAGAATCTGAAAATAGTGGCGTCATCTGTAGGGCGCATTAAAATTTAATAAATAATTAAAGCAGTCCATTGTAATGTAATGTATAAAGGACATATAAAAGTAACCTACCTGTCAGCAGTCATGGCTGTGAGGTAGGTGTCTTGGGCTTGCGAAGCGAAGTACCCCAGTTCGAGTCCAGGTTACTAAATTGGACCTTTTTGAGAGAATCTGAAAATAGTGGCGCCATCTGTAGGACACATTAAAATTTAATAAATAAATAAAGCAGTCCATTGTAATGTATATAGAACTCATAAAAGTTGAAGAGAGGCGACCCAGCTTGGTCGAGTGGTAGGAGTCAGCGTTCACGCTCTCCTGTGGCGGCGGGTTCTATCCCCGTCGAGGTACGAATGTGTGATGGATGTGTGTGAGTGTGGTGGTTCGGAATCCACGTTAAACTGTAGGTCCCTGTCCCGGCACTCTGACCGGTGGCAGTCCACTCTGTCTCCTTGTATCTATCTCTCTCTCTTCCTCCTTTCCTAGCACTTGCAAAGAAATGGGGCGGAACCTGCGTGGGAATGGTCCGGGGCAGAGACCCCTTCCTTGTATCGGGGTCGAAACTCCGGTCACTCCTCCAGCGTTTCCGCCCTCAGCTTTCTGACCAGGTGGCATTTTGCTGCTGTCAACCTCGATTAACGAGGTCCAGTATTTTGCCGAAATTTAACTTCCTTCCCTCCGACTTCGCACTTCCTTTCCTACCACTGCACCGAAGTTGCGGAAAAGGAAGTTAAATTTCGGCAAAATGTTGGACCTCGTTAATCGAGGTCGACAGCAGCAAAATGCCACCTGGTCAGAAAGCTGAGGGCGGAAACGCTGGAGGAGTGACCGGAGTTTCGACCCCGATACAAGGAAGGGGTCTCTGCCCCGGACCATTCCCACGCAGGTTCCGCCCCATTTCTTTGCAAGTGCTAGGAAAGGAGGAAGAGAGAGAGAGAGAGATACAAGGAGACAGAGTGGACTGCCACCGGTCAGAGTGCCGGGACAGGGACCTACAGTTTAACGTGGATTCCGAACCACCACACTCACACACATCCATCACACATTCGTACCTCGACGGGGATAGAACCCGCCGCCACAGGAGAGCGTGAACGCTGACTCCTACCACTCGACCAATCTGGGCCGCTTCTCTTCAACTTTTATGAGTTATATATACATTACAATGGACTGCTTTATTTATTAAACTTTAATGCGCCCTACAGATGGCGCCACTATTTTCAGAGTCTCTCAAAAAATTCCAATTTAGTTAACTGGACTCGTGTCATTCGAGTGCCGGGACAGGGACCTACAGTTTAACGTGGATTCCGAACCACCACACTCACACACATCCATACCTCGACGGGGATAGAACCCGCCGCCACAGGAGAGCGCGAACGCTGACTCCTACCACTCGACCAATCTGGGCCGCGTCCCTTCAACTTTTATGAGATATATATACATTACAATGGACTGCTTTATTTATTAAACTTTAATGCGCCCTTAAGATGGCGCCACTATTTTCAGAGTCTCTCAAAAAATTCCAATTTAGTTAACTGGACTCGTGTCATTCGAGTGCCGGGACAGGGACCTACAGTTTAACGTGGTTTCCGAACCACCACACATCCATACCTCGACGGGGATAGAACCCGCCGCCACAGGAGAGCGCGAACGCTGACTCCTACCACTCGACCAATCTGGGCCGCTTCTCTTCAACTTTTATGAGTTATATATACATTACAATGGACTGCTTTATTTATTAAACTTTAATGCGCCCTACAGATGGCGCCACTATTTTCAGAGTCTCTCAAAATATTCCAATTTAGTTAACTGGACTCGTGTCATTCGAGTGCCGGGACAGGGACCTACAGTTTAACGTGGATTCCGAACCACCACACTCACACACATCCATACCTCGACGGGGATAGAACCCGCCGCCACAGGAGAGCGCGAACGCTGACTCCTACCACTCGACCAATCTAGGCCGCTTCCCTTCAACTTTTATGAGTTATATATACATTACAATGGACTGCTTTATTTATTAAACTTTAATGCGCCCTACAGATGGCGCCACTATTTTCAGAGTCTCTCAAAAAATTCCAATTTATTTAACTGGACTCGTGTCATTCGAGTGCCGGGACAGGGACCTACAGTTTAACGTGGATTCCGAACCACCACACATCCATACCTCGACGGGGATAGAACCCGCCGCCACAGGAGAGCGCGAACGCTGACTCCTACCACTCGACCAATCTGAGCCGCTTCTCTTCAACTTTTATGAGTTATATATACATTACAATGGACTGCTTTATTTATTAAACTTTAATGCGCCCTACAGATGGCGCCACTATTTTCAGAGTCTCTCAAAAAATTCCAATTTAGTTAACTGGACTCGAACTCGTGTCATTCGTTTTTCAAGCCCAAGACACCTACCTCACAGCCAGGATTGCTAACAGGTATGCCATTTTTATATGTCCTTTATACATTACATTACGATGGACTGCTTTATTTATTCATTAAATTTTAATGCGCCCTACAGATGGCGCCACTATTTTCAGATTCTCTCAAAAAAATTCCAATTTAGTAACCTAGACTCGAACTCGGGTCATTCGCCTAGCAAGCCCAAGGTATCTACCTCACAGCCAGGATTGTTGACAGGTGGGTTGCTTTTATATATTCTTTATACATCACACTACGCTGTCTTATTTATGCATTATATTTTTAGAGCGTCCTATAGATGGCGCCACTATTTTCTCTATAATTGCAGTTGCACTACGCAGGATTCAAACTCGCTTCATCCGTACCACGACCCCAAGTCATTTACCGTATAGCCAAGTCAGCGTATATGCTGCTTCTTTTTATACGTTTTTTATACAATATTCTGGACAGATTCTTTATTAAATTTCTAAGCGTCCCATAGATGGCACCACTGCTTTTAGATTTTAAAAAAAAGGCCGACATCGGGTTTCGAACCCGGGTCATCGCTGCTCGGGCACTTTTGCCGCACACCCACGATTGTCAACAGGATGGCCACTTTTATATATCATGTATGCATTACACAGGACTGCTTTATTTATTTTATTAAAATTCAACGTTCCCTACAGATGGCGCCACTAATTTCAATTTTTCTCAAAAAAGTGAATTTTAGTAAAGTAGATTCGAGCGCTCTTCATTCGCCTCACAAGCCAGCGACACTTGCCTCTCAACCGCGATTGCGTACAGGGAAATTTTTTTTAACGCCCATTAAATTTTTAAACGAATGACACATTAAATAAATGATTTACATTCTTCTTTATAGCATCAATAACTTAAGAACTATTCAAAATTTTTAGTGAACTGAATTCGAACCCAGAACTTATTTGCTAGGCGGTGACTCTAGCCTCGCAGCCACAATCGCCGTTATGCGTTTGTCTTTTATATACCTTATAAGCGTTTCAAGTAATGAAACTGTAGTTAAATAATTCAGATTTCTTATAACGGGAGCCATTATTTTTTAAAGGTTTATTTCCCTAAAATACTCTTTAATCAGGTCCGATCTAAGTACGACCAGCATCGTAATTCATGACACTGCCCCACAGAAACGATTGCTTAAGAGAGCATCAATTTTATAGGCTCTCTACATATTTCGAGAAGGAGGCATCTTCAAACAAGTAGCTTTGTTTCGGTTCAAGAGATGGCGCCACTTATTTCAGTTTTTCTCAAAAATTTCACTCCACCAAGCCAGATTCGATCTACGAACCTTGGGGCCGAAGAGAAGCGATATAACCTCCCAGTTACAGTTGCTGCTGCTTTACTTTGATAAATTATTCCTTTAAATGTTTCACAAGAAACTCGATTTGAAGGAATAGTTGAGTCACCCGGGTTGTGTAGTGACAAGAGGACCATTCTAGCGCTCTCCAGGTTCGATTCCCGTCTTGGGCTTTTCCATTTCAACTATCCTATCATAAGAGACAATGGTGGTCCACCTATTATGTGCCTGCAAACTAAAGTGAGCAATACTTCGGGCCGCATTGGTACATTTTTGATAGTTAGAACATCGCAGATGTAACAGGAAGAAAATTGGATTCAGGGTAAAGACTGCTTTACCGTACACATTGTTTAGATAAAATTATGATTTTTTTAAACCAGCCCATACCAATAAAATTGTACTGTTTTAGACTGACATTTTGATTTATTGACTACATTTTGAGATTCATTTTTGTCCGTCTGTCTGTCTTGTTTTCATCGGTTACGGGGGCTTAGACACTTCTGCTTTTACAGCATTTTGTACCAACCCCAAATCCAGATTAGATCGACAGTAGCAGTATCTGCCAAGGGGGTGTTAATTCCTACTACAGACTCCCAATGAGTTAGCTTCTACCTCATTCGGCAGCCGATAGAGAGCAGCACCAACGACCGTTAACACGGCTTCTTAATTGTGATATGCGGACACGACGTATCAGGTTGTAACGAAAGTTTTCCGCCAGATTTGCTTGAGTCAGCTCACGCGGTACCCAGCTATTGACCTTATATGCCAATTTAATGCGACGCTTAGCGCGACTCATGGACATGGCACTAAAGTCTAACTCTTTTAGCTAACTCTCGAGTGGTGAACATTTTATCTTCTTCCACAGATTGTCGTAGGCGGGTCTCATCAGCATCATTAGGCCGGCCAAAGCGCTCTGCTTCTTTAATGTCAAAGTCCTCTTTTTTGGACTTTCGGTACCAAATCTTCACAATGTCATAGGATACAACACTTAAGCTGTACACATCATTCGGTGTCATTCTGTAGCTGACTTTTTGCGACAGAACTGAGAGTCAATGATGGTTCAATCCGGTAGCGTGATAGTTCCATTTCACACACCTTATACTTAATCATAACGATATTTTTTTTTACAGATTTCACAACACAGTGCTGTAAAACAAGTCTTTTTCTTTTAAATAACAAAAATCGTTTCGCAAAATATTGGCAAAGACACCAACGCGAACTGCTTGTGCAGGCAATACTTGCAGTGGCGGAAAACTTTCGTTACAACCTAATAATTTAACGTGCCCCCAGTCACCATTAGCGAACACAGCGGTCTTTGGTGGGTCCCTGGATTGAACCCACAACCTTTTGACATCGAGATCAAACGGGCTATAGCAACCCTCAGATTAATTTTACTCAAGTCGTCAAGTAAGCATAAAGGAAATAAATAGTCCCTCTCACTTTTTCCTCCGATAGTAAGTAGAAGCCCTTAACATAATGTTCATCTAAGGCTAAATGTGATTTTTAAAGTAACTGGATAGATGGCATGTGCAAGATCTAGTAGGCAAAATAGTAGTTGTTCATGGCGTGACTCCTCACATATGGCACAGTTGTTATGTCACTGAAAATGGTAGACGGCCGAAATGTGAAGGTCTTGGGTCCCGTTGCGCGGCTATCGGTCTAAAGGTCTGGAATTTTGGTAAGTTTTCTCCAGATGTTACGTGAGTGCGCGTTAGAACTCCTTAGAAAGAACTCCTGCCAAGGCACCCCGCCATCCTTGGCAGACGATCTAGTGTAGCGTTTCCATAATCACAAACGAACAAACCTATATCTTAGAGAAAAACAGCTAGCTTTAAAAAATTACTATTTTATATAATTGATAATAATGATTTTCTCATTTTTACTTAATTCCACTCACGTAGTTTTGCATTTTCCACTTGATAAATTTAAAATTAATTCATATTGAAATTAGAAACTCTTACTGTAACTTTAATAGTTTTAATGTCTTATTCAAAATTGTTTCTAAATAATCTTGAAAAGCGTTATTACACATTTGTTAGTTTTGCTTTATGGGAAGCCTACACGAAGGGACTTATGTCTACGGAAAGAAGGTGCCTACATCGGAGGACTTTTTAAGGGGTTCTAACGCGTACTCACGTTACATCTAGAGAAAAATGACCAAAATGCCAGATCGTTAGATCGACAGCGGTGCATCTATGCTCGAACCCGGGACCTTCACACTACAGCTGCCTACCATTTTGAGTGTCTTATCCACTGTACCAGGGGTTGCGAACCTTAATGGATCAAAGTGCCATTTTTTTTTTTTCTAAGGAAATGTTTAATAAGGCCATCGACGTGCCTTCAAATAATTTTGACTTACTGATTTTGACTTAGTGACCGTTCGACCGTGATACTTCATAGTGAACTTTGTTACCTTTTAGTTAAAATGCAAACCGTTGTGATCGTTGGCGTGCCCAAAATATTTGTGTCGCGTGCCATCAACGGCACGCGTGTCATTGGTTTGCCATCCCTGCATTACGCGATTTTGGGACCCCGTAGAGCCTCACCATGACACAGTGGTTATGCCACTGAAAATGGTAGGTGGCCGAAGTACGAAGGTCCCCGGTTCGGTCTGGAGTTTTGGTAGGTTTTCTCCAGATGTAACGTGAATACGCGTTAGAACCCCTTAGAAAGTCATTCTACCAAGGCACCCCCCCCCCTTGGCAGATCGCCCTAGTGTAGCGTTGACGTAATCCCACATAATAATAATAATTTGGGACCCCGTTGTGACATGGAATAAGCAAGCAAAATGATCTGTGATGATCATTTCCTTTACTGACCTCTATTTAGTTTATAAAAACTTTAAATTTCTCATATTACAACTATTATTTTTTAAAATATCTTTTCCACGTGATTTACAAAATCCCTTACTTTTCAGAAATAAAGTTTGTATAGTTAACTGTTTGTTTATCTCTACTAGAAGGCAACAATCATTCAAAATGTACACAGATGAATTTACAATAAGCGTTCCCTAGCTTTATTTATGACCGAACTTTAAACATATACAATCGAAGCTGAAACTATCCGTTGTAAATTAATATTGTGTAGATATAGCGCGCTCTCGAGTACGAAATATTACATAAAAGATGATGAATATACCGGGCTCAAGTCTAAGCTCACTGTAATCTAAATATTTAACAATGTCAGAAAACATCAAATATGTGTCACATTACATCATGTTAACATTCGAACAGTGATATATTGCAATTAGGGTTTCGTTTTAATCTGTTCAAATCATTCCTCGCGATTCTTGGAGTAATGAATAGCGTGCATTTAATAAAAGATGTCGCAAATTAAACATCAGATCTCTAATGGCTTACAAATGAAGATTTGAGCTGCATAATGCACGATGTTAGAATGGAAGTAAATAAGTCGTCATGGCTAATGTCAGCATGGACAGAGAGGCTCCAGTTGGATATTAATAATCGAATTTATTTGATTCTGAGGAATCGATTACATATGTCTTTGAGAAAAGGATTAATGCGGAGGAAATTAAACTCCACCAGACAAATCAATTCGTATTAGTCGTAAATCATTATCGCTACAGTCGACTCGCAAGAATTCAAAGTCTTATATAAGTGCACATGCACAGTGAAACTTCTCGATAGCGACCACAATCCGTTCTGTGAAAAAGCGGTCGTTAAGAGGGGCGGTCGCTGAAAGAAATATAAACATTTGGTAGCCAGAGGAAATTTTCTTTAAATACATTGTTTTTTTATTCACACGATTGTACACTTACACATGCGTAACTACTCAAACATATATTTAAAATTTAAATTTGAATAAAATATTCAGAAATTTCTAATTGTAAAATTATTTTTTCTCTCTCCAAGAATAATTATCTCTCTTTTTTTGCATCTGACAAAAGAGCATTTATCCTGACATTCTTCATGCATTCTGGATTTGCAATAATGAAGTCTATTTGCTTTTTTGTTTTTTCCCGCTATCGAAAGCAACCGCCAACCTCCTCTCCGAATTTCTTTTTTCGGGTGACTCGATCACATTACTTTGCTACTCTTTTCTTAGACATATCTCTTCTCTAAACTACAAGATTTGTGTATTGACTGGTTTGGAATGCGGTTTCTTTTTAGTTTACTCCTGGAAAAAATGCTAGAAAATTTTCAGACGAGAAACTGGGTCCGGTCGCTTATGGAGGGCTGTGTGGTCTCTTCTAGAGGATCTTTTAACATAAGTAGATAGAGTGAAAAATCGGTGTCTTATAAAATTGGTCGTTGGAGGAGGGGTCGCTTAACTGAGGTGGTCACTCATAGAAGTTTATAAGTTTTGTATTATATTGGGAAACCAACACGAAGGGTATCTGCCTAGGAAGAGGGGGGAATGGCTTGGGTGAAGGACTTCTAACGACCATTCAAGTTACATCTGGAGAAAACCATCCAAAACTTCAGACCGTTAGATCGGTTAAGGTTAAACTTCAAGAGGGCTGTCTGCCTGAGAAAGGGGTGGCGGCTTGGGCAGAGGACAATATGAGGATTTCTAGCGCGTATTCACGTTGCACCAGAAGAAAACCCCTCAAAACTCCAGACAGTTAGGTTGACAGCCGTACTGTAGACCAGAATCGTGGGCCTTCAAATTTCAGCCATCTACTAATGCTGAGTGTCTAATCCAAAAGATGATTTATGCCGTTTATGTTAAAGAGATTATTTCAGAGACATGATCTTGAATATCTAATTACAAAGCGAAATTAATTGCAATTCTGAAACCAAATTAGTCCATAACTGTTTGTTTGAGTAAACAATTTGTTTTTTGTTAGCCATGTTTTTGAAAATGTAGTTATTAAGCGAAGTTGTCGTTTAAGTTAAAACATATAAGTATTTGTCAGCCATGTTCTTGAATATCTAATTATTGAGCTAAATTAAACAAAATTCTGAAACCAAATTAGTTATACTCGTATATATGTTTAATGTTATGGCAAACCTACACGAGGGCCATCTGATTACGAGGGTGAGGGGGGGGGGGATTGCGTCGGTCGGAGGACTTTTGGGACCATACTGGTCTAAAATTTTAATGCTTTTATTGCTTGTGTTAAAACAAGTTAGTATTTCTGTGGTATGTTCTTGAAAATGTCATTATTAAAAGAAATTAAGTGCAATTCTGAACACAAAATATTCTCAAACTCATTGTTTGTGTTAAAGCACGTTGGTATTTCTCAGTCATGTTCTGGAACATGTAATTATAAATCGAATAAAAATTCAAGGACGAACTATATAGAATGAAACAAAGTGACAAAACGCAATACTCATTTTTATTTATCAGTCTTAATTTATTAAACACAGTATACATGTTCATCATTATGTACTTTTTTTTTCCAGATGTTATCTACGATCATATACAGAGAAATGAAGCAATGCACTATATACATCAGCAAGAAACTCGATGGAAAAATGAAAAACAAAGACAAACAACGGTGATCGAGAAAGAAAAATATCTCAGGCTCACAATAATGGTGTATACTCATGTACACTATTCATGGTGAGTATATTGTAATGGGACGCAATATAGGAACGGTTTTAACTGGAAGATTATGCCAACATTATTCAAATGATTATCGATTCATTCCTCTTATAAATCTCCATGGATGAATGAATGCACCAATGTCTAACGTTGTTTGGCTTGTAAAAAAGGGCATACATACTCAAAACTTTATCTTTTGCTCTTCCGCAATGCCTTATCAATTTTATTTTTTAATTTCAGCATTAATATTTCAAGTAAAAATACGCCTACGTCAGATTATCATTATGAAAAAATCAAAACTTTGCAAAAAAAAAAAAAAAAAAAAAAAAAAAAAGCAAAAAGGGCACTCATCATTCTGTACGCGTGTTTCGATCGAAATTTTTAAGTGCTTTTTTTTTTTTGACAAAGTTTTAATAATTTACTTTTAAACACCAGTTTCTGTTTATTTTTTTTCATATCAAGAGAATATCATTTTACAATTTATCCTGGAACTTTAAAACTAAAGAAATCTTTTTTGTTTACTTTAATACAAGAATAACACGCATTAATTAATGAAATAGTGCATTTTAAAAAAACTAACGATGATTAAAGCTTTTCTAAAATCAATGAATTTTTATTTACTTTTTTACTTTTTTTGAATTAATGAAAGCTTTTTAAATTACTCTATTCTTTGTATAGAACATTAAATTTATCATAGCTAATAAACACAGAATACATTCCTTACTTGTAAATATCTATCTGCAAAATCTTACAATTTTACACGTAATACAAGTTACTTGGTTTCAAAACGCGTCATGTCATATTCCTTTTAAAGTGAAAGAGAGTTCTTTATTAAAGAAAGTTAAATATTCACATGACGATGGCCTCTCGGCTTTTAAAAAACGTGATTTTTACCTCAGTTTCAGAAGTTTTTTTCCTTTTAATTTGTTGCAAGTTCTTTAAAACTTACAAAAATACTTCTGAAGTATTCTTAAGATGATAATTATAACCAAACAAAATATTTTGAATCATTTTGTGGATAATAAAACTATCAGATAACTTACTCGTGTTATTTTAAACACATGGTTAACAAAGATATGTTTAAACAAAGTTGGTAAGGGCTATACAGTACCAATAATAACGAAAGTAAACTGTGTGAAATTTTTGTTTCTTTACTAATCTTTATAGAGCCCCTAAACGTGATCTTTTGATATGATTCTTTCTTTTCGAGAACAATTAAAAATTGACTTAAGTCATCATATATTTATTTTAATAGCTCTGAACTCATTTATGATAAAAGGATAAATATTTGTACGTCACCTATTAATGTATGGTTTGCATTTTAGTAATTGGGATTTATTTTGATGGAGAGCCATATAAAGTTCAAAAATGTGTAAATTTTAATTTTAATCTCCAGAAAATTTTAATTAAAATATTAAAATTCTGTACCTTTTTTACGTGACTTTCTAATTCATGGTATATGTCTATGATCAATACTTAGGTCTAGGCTCTAGTTTTTGGGGGGATACCCTGTATATTATTTATGAGGATGAATGCAGGTATGGTGCTTTTAGTCATTTAGTATGCCGTCAGTATGAACTATTAATTGTTTTGTCGGATAAAGCTTCTACTGCAAACGATACTATTTCATGTTTATATATATTTACTATCTTATTTTATTCCTATTAAATAAAATGTATCATAAAATGGAGTTTTTAGTACTCATTTAAAACTTTGCATTTCCTATTGCAACAATGCTTTTTCAATAAAACTATTGCAGAAGAGCAAATTCTACAAATTATGTTTCACTTTATTCAGCTAAAAGAAATTGCTTCAAATTATAATATTTTGTTATTTTCGAGTCATTTGGTTCAACAAATTTTGTATCACAAACTCAGATTATTAAATCCGTTGCCTGAAAATTGCATAAATGCGTATTATTATTATTTTTATTTAATTTCATATAATTTTGAAGAAAACAATGAGTGTTAAAATATTCTAATTTTTCTACCAAGTTAAAATTAAAAATTATTATCCATCAAATTTCATGTATCTTTTAAAAATCATCATTTTCATTGCCAAACATACACTAATTCTGTATGAATTTTAACATGAAATTATTATTTGAGATAGTTTTCTGCAGTGAAGTTTTTAAAATATGAATATAGAAAAAGCATCTTTTAAAATTATTCAAAAGGCTTTTTTTCTCAGGTGATTCTCTTACCCCAATCAATTTAACGCTCATTGTTCTCTTATATGGACAAAAGTATTATACACTTTTTACAAAATAAAATAATGTGGGCATTTACTCTAAATTATATTCATGTAAATAATAAGGATATGCAGTCGAACTCGCTTAATGGAATTTCGGTTAAAATAATATCTCGCTTAGTGTAATAATTTTTAAATGTATCGAACCATAGTAATTTGTTAATGGGATCCCCGATAATGGAGAATC
This sequence comes from Cheiracanthium punctorium, assembly GCA_038373885.1. NCBI lineage: Eukaryota > Metazoa > Arthropoda > Arachnida > Araneae > Cheiracanthiidae > Cheiracanthium > Cheiracanthium punctorium. The sequence goes on from JAWZYV010004369.1 coordinate 215,904, forward strand.
CTTCTTATAGGAACAATTTTACGCAGAAAAATGACCATTCCATTAAGCAGACTCGACTGTACAAGGAATGATATGCTAAAACCTAAAAATTATGTAAAATACCCAAATGTTTCGAAATTTTAGTAGTTCGTACTTGTGTAGATATACATCAACGCTCTATTATCTTAGCACCATATCCTTTGCTAAATCCCGGCTTCTGTATAAAGCTCATTCCTACTTCTAGTTATACAATATAATTATTTTCGTAGGCTAATTGTAAAGTATTTTTTGTAGAATTATTTTTTTTTAATGGGGGCGGAATTAATCTCTGTCCTGCAATTTCAACTCAGAGAGACTAATCCTTGTAAAACTTCCAAATATAAAGCAACTCATAACATTCAAAACAGAAAAAGGAAAAGAAAAAGAAAAAGAAAGAAATGTATAGCAGATTTTATTTTTCAAATTGACTGTGACACTAAGTGTTATTTAAACCTTTATTACCCTGCATTATTTAAACCTTTAAATAATGCAATTTTTTATCTTTATAAAATATCAAAGAAAAACAAGGAGGCAGAAAATTTTACGATTTGTTAACCAACTGGAACCATGGGACGTCGAAACCTATAGTGACGTGCCCACCCACCCAATGTTTTCTCTTATTAATCTTAATTGCTAATAAAGATAAGGAAATGATTATATTTTGGTCTTTGCTCCCCTCCCCCCAACTATCCAGTAACGTTTGTGTTTGGGATTGGAACAAAAAATATCAACATTTGTTTTGTTAATTTGTAATTTCTGAAAGTCTCTTGGCATTGTGGCCGGCCATTACTCAACTTTCTTCCTGACACCAGTTCCGAATGAAACCCTTTGAAGATTTGTTGTCTTAAAGGCTTAATGCGGTGATAATTTTTGAATTAAAATGTTAAAATAAAAAATGAAAATCAGAAATTGATTATTTGCTTCGACGAAGCCTCAATAGGTGGCAGCACCACAGATGTACCGATTCAATTGTGATGTTAAAACACATTTGCGATGCTTTAACACTCCTTGTGAGGAAAATCAGTTATTGTTGTAAAAAGCGCGCAAGCCACCAATTTAGGGTTTCAATATTCTCTATTGAAGAAAAGTTTTTCACGTATAGTAAAGTATCTTAACTAGATTTTTATTGCTAACGAATTTATCATTTCTTCATTTATCTTTTAACACATTTCATTCATTTCAAGCAACTAGTTAGACTTTGTAAATTGCCAGATAATTGCACGTTAACGCGAGGTTAATTCACAGAGCCTCCTGATTGAGGGAATCTATAGATATTTTACAAATTGAGTTTTCTGTATGCTCCTGGCCCGTTTCTCTAATCCACCAATATATCTCAGGTCTATGCTTCTTTCAAGATGCATGTTATCAAATGCTGATAAAATAATTCACCTTTTACATTGTGGGGAAAAAATAACCTCTATAAGAGATATTTAAACAGCAAATAAAAAAAAAATATATTCCTCTCAAAATTTCCATACCCCAAGAAAGTTAATCTTCCAATTCCCACACTGGTTCCAGGCTTTCGAGAAAAACTAATATCGACGAAAAATCCTTGCATACAGAGTATATGTATTCCCAAAATTATTATTTGTAGGCTTGTTTGATGTTTTTGAGAAAAATAACCACGTGTATAAGTATTTAACAACTTAAATAAAGAAAATTTCATTGTGAAAAGTATACATTTCAAATTATATTTAAATATCGCCATACAAATGATACATACCAGTGCCATCAATTTCTTAATTTTAGCTTTGAGAATTCGTAGAACAGAATCATATTGTAATATACCTAATATATCTACAGATAGAATGATTTGTTTCTTTACTGAATTATACACAGTATAAGCACCTTTAATTACATGGTTTATCGATTGGATATATTATATCTCCATGCATTTTGGATGTTTTATGCAAGCACCTTTTGTTCTGTGACTTAAAAGTCGGTAATTGTAACGTGTACTGAAATGGAAATCCAAGAAGTAAACGCTGTAGAAAAGTTCTGAAACTGGAAATCATTGATGTCATTATTTTTACTGTCAATCTTTCATTTCGGTTGGAATACATCTTGAAACATCAATCATTATATGAATTTTGCATGCCAATCATGGACAAATTATTTTTAAAAACTATTTTTTAAGGGTTTAATCGCTTTTGTAATTTACTTATAAGCTCTGTGCGTGGTTTTGTTTACCTCGATTTTTGTTATATTAAACACAGTTCAATATTCTCTTTACTTAGCATTAGTTGCAGTTCGTGCCCTCAAGTTTTATGCTTAGGTATGAAAACGCAAATCGAATTTTTAAACATAACGGAATGTGCACTACAAATATTTACCCAAGTTATTTTAAAAGTATTAAATCATTGCTATTATAAATTTGTAGATTATTTTCTTTTAAAAGAAATTCGATTTATATTGTGTATTCAGAAAAAAAGCAGGAAATATATACCAGTGGTTGTTTTTTGTATGAAAATAAAATTGTTTACAATACCAAAGCTAACTCTCTTTAAAATCGTTCGCCACTCACCGAATTGGCGATTAAAAGATTTTTACGGGCTGGTTAAGTTACGTACATTTGTCACGCGGTTCGTACAAGTTTTTCACTTCGGAGAAGGTTAAACAAAACAAACTATTACACAAAAGATTCTCCTAAAAAAAAAAATAGGTTTCTTAAAATCCAAAATTCAAGAATTAAAAACAAGCAAAAAAACATCTGTAGCAATTAAAAAGAATACTAAGAACTCAAACTGAAGTAATACGTACATCAAAATAGAGCAAATGTATCTTATACATAAAAATACCAACTATCTTTCAGACTGAACAAGAATTCCTTTATGATTTTGTTTATGTCATGGAACATTGGATTATTCTTTTCTTGGAATTTATAGCTATATAGGGTTAATTTACCACTAAAGAAATAATCCGAAATATTTTGAAGAGTGGTGAGTACATTCTAAAAACAGAAAAAAAAAATCAAAATAGTAATATCATGTTTCAGTCAGTCAGTCAGAAGATACAGAGGGTATTTTCTCCTTGTTTTTATTTAATGATACAAAGAATACTGGGATTCCATAGAAAATATGAAAAACAGTCTGAAAAATTTGACGGTTGTTACTCAAATAATCTGAATAGCAATAATTTAGATGGTTGGCGAATTATGCATATAATTTTTTTGTGTGTGTGTGAGATAGAGAGAAATTTATTTCACTTTCTTTCATGTACAGAATACGAGTATTTCTGGCATTATTAATTTATTTGAACGATCTCTGTTAAATAGAAAACATATTGAAAATAAAGTATTTAAGATCGACAGAATTCTTATGGCACTTTATATTTTATTGACATAATTCAATTGGTGTTTAGATATAATAACCATGCCAAAACTGTATGATTAAAATTAAAAAGAAAAAGCTTTTTCAGCAAAAAATGATTAAATATATTATATTTAAGTAAAATATTGTATTAATTATCCTTTTATTTTGGTATTAATTTTTTAATATTTGAAAATCACGACTTTAAAAAATTCTCCAGAATAATTTTTCGATTTAACATTAATGATTAAATGTCATCTATATATTTAGTAATGAGGGTGTTTATGTACTTCAAAGACATAACAGGATATTCTTTGGCTTTCAGTAATCTCCACTGTAGAAGACTATTCATGGGGTTCTATTTTCATTTTAAAATATCTGTAAGCATTTTGTATTTTGTTTTTAAAAATATTGTATTTTGTTTTTCAAAATGTCAGTTTCTTGATCAGCCTGTGCATCCAATTCCATGCAAACACCTCAACACAGCTATAAAAATATTAAGAAACTTTCTTTTTTTTTAAATCCTATAATGGTCCACACACATGTACAATGATTTTAATAAATAGGCAGTCAATACTGCCATTTAAATAATTTTTTTGTCCTGATTGAATTAAATAATTCATTTTTAATAAATAATACATTCACATAAATACAATGTTTTTTACAGTATTTTTTTTTTTTCAAATTTAATTTTCCTTTTACACATGGATGATAGATTCAAATATCTTCTTTCTTCCCTAGTTACAAGTCTTTTTGTTTTCACTAATGCTCTTTATTCCAGTATGAGTATAATACCTGTGACGTAACAAACAGTTTTTATAATAATCGTTCTTTCGCCTCTGGAAATGTACAAATAGACAGTTCGGAATTTACAGGTGGGGGGGAAAAGGGGGGAAAAAGTCACAACTGTACGTAGATAACGGTGGTAAAAATTCGAAGAAAAGTTTTTTTTTTTAATTTTCTTTCTCTGCGGCTGTGTCTTAAAGTTCAACTTGCACAGCCAGACTTAGCACAGCCAGTTGAAGTCTCTCGGTAGTATTGTAGTTGCCGAGATCTTAACGTCCTTACTTATAACTCACAGTTGAGAGAAAATCATCGACTTGTTGCTGTTTTCCAAAAAACGAAAACCAAAAAAATTTCAACTGTTGTATTTCATTGGTTACGTCCATGCGTTACACTGTAGTTGTTTGTTTTCTCCAATTCTTAGTCCTTAACGTACTTCCAATTGGAGCTGAGAAAGCTCGGGATGTCCATCTGTTGCAGGGATGTCAAGTTGGTGATGTCACCTGGCAACGATGGCGGTGATCACCAGAAAGAAGAGGAAGGAGAGGCTGGGACTTGAAGAACTCGACGTGGAGATGTTGGCGTCGTGCTGTATTGCGGCAGGCCTTTCTCCTGTAAGCAAAAGAAAAAAAATTGTGCTGTAGATAAAATGATTATAGGGCAAGAGCCCGCGGCCGCCAGACCTTCGTCATAGTATAAAAGCTGAAACTTTCTCTGAGCATACCCCCAACAAATATAGGAACAATCGGCCACTCGAAAGTTTGGAGGATCGTGGCTTTGGCAGGTAACAGGTGGCAAAGGTGCATAAACTTGCAGAAAATTTTAGTCATTTCATAAAGCTTCATTTTTTTGATATGTTCTTCGCAGTACTAGAAATCACTTTATCCCTTGCAAAGGGAAAACGTAATTCTATTATGAGCGCGCTGCAGCATCGTAAGAAAGTTCAGAAGTAGAAGTATAATAAGAGCTTGACACTTTGTGACAGCTTGACATACTTCGTCGCGGGATTTTACGAACACAACAGTCTTCTATGACTTTGAGATTGTCTGGCGGGGGTTTGCCACGATGGAAAAGTGTCTGGCAAGGGATAAAGGGATTTCTAGTATTGCGAAGAAGAACCTATAAAAAAATGAAGCTTTATGAAATGACGAAAATATTCTGCAATTTTATACACTTTTGCCACCTGTTACCTGCCAAAGCCACGGTCATCCAAATTTATAGTGGCCGATGGTTCCTACCTCTGTTGTGGGGTATGCGCAGAGAAAGTTTCAGCTTTCATACTATGGCGAAGGTATGGCGGTCGCTGGCTCTTAAGGATGTAAGACTATTAAGGATGTATGTCGAAGAAACAAAATTTGCCTCACGTTCTTGGCACCATGAACACCCATGGGGTTTTAGGGGTGGCAAGTCAAAGGTCCTGCCTCAGAAAGGCACTACTGTGAAGCGAAGGGTACTTACGTTATACCGGCGGTCCGCCAAGACGAGCGATTTTTCGCCAAGATAAATGCACGACGCATGAAAGTATTAATTATTTGGAATACGATTGCCAACACTTTGCCAGCAAATTTGACGAAAAAATAGTTTGGCGAAAATGCCCGCCGGGAAAATACGTAAGTACCAAGCAAAGTTTATACGTTTTACAAGGGACTAGGTGGGAAAACGCATAAATGAGAAAAAACGTATAAACGATATTTTCAATAGTATGTGCATTTTCGTTATAACGAGCAATAAAAAAATCAGATTTAAATTAAAATACTATATCTTATATTACTACATGGGAGCAAAATACAACAAAAGATACGTAATAGTAACAGTTTCATTCTTCATTCAATGTACAGCTAGTACTTGCGTTCATATTCATTTCGCGTGTACAAAATATTTTTGTAATTTTCGAATGTATCGCTGTTTGGGAATGCACAGAAAAAAGTCCCTTGTACATATTTAACTATGTAAAGTACATGTTTAACTATGTAAGTGCCTGTTTAACATTATCATTTAAATCTCCAGAAATTAGGTATTCTTTCATAATATTGGAACCTGTCAAAGCTTGTTGAAAACTTTCTCACCTCTTCAGTACTAAAAATATCCGTATAAATATAAGTTTTCGATTTCAGAAAAATGTATAAATGAAATTGCTTAACATTAAAAGTCCTATGGATTTCGCCGAGACCATGCTTCACTGCATATGTTGTGTTGAACCACTTCTACGCTACACCAATACCTGAAATCATAACGAAGCTAGGTAGGGTAGAGCTGAGGGGGGGGGGGTGTATGGCGCTTCCCTGTCCTCAGGTATGGACGCCCATGCCTGGCACAAAATTTGAAATACAGTGACCTCTCACTTATACGAGTTTGTGATACGACCTCTCACTTATACGACTTTGGTGCGTGGGACCCAATATGGGTATGTGGATAAGACACTGAGCATGATAGAAGGCTGAAATGTGATGGTCCCGCTTTCTGGTTTAATGCTCGGCTGTCGCACTAACGGTCCGGAGTTTTGTTGGTTTTTCTCAAAATGTTACGTGAATACGCGTTAGAACTTCTTAAAAAGTCCCTCCGACCAAGGCAGCCCTACCGCTCCTCCGTAAGCAGTTTCCCCTGTGTAAGCTGTTGCCATAACACAAAACAAATACATATGACTTTCAGGGAACTGTAGAAAAAAGTCGTATAAGTGAGTGACCATTTTGTTATACAAGTTTAAAATCTTATATGCATTATTTATTTTAGATTTAGTAAAAAACGTTAAGTTTTGTGAATATTAAGAAAATATTTTAACAATATTTATAGAACAATTTCATTGAAAAATAATAATTTTAAAGATACATTCCAAAGATTTTGAAGTGCTTGCCATACTTGTTTTCCTTATTTGTATTTATGTATGAAAATCTCATAATCTTTTCTTACTACGAAGTTAAGAAACTGTATTTACAGGGTATCAAAACAAATCCATTCTTTAAAAAAAAAATTCTATTGGTATCTTGCGCAAAAAGCCTTCACAACCCTATTTTAGAACAGTACTAATTGCTTAAAAAATGTATAATGCACAAAACAAGTATTTACTGCTCTTGTGCCTGGGTATTTAGCTGCAATATTTTAAAATATTAAAGAGGAAATAAGAAAGCTAGTATCGTCACAAAGTTACGTCAAGTAGAGGCAGAAGGAAAGAAACAGCAAATCTGACAAGTACCATAAATGACATATTCTGAAATACTGGTTGCCCTGGCGTTCGACAGACAGCAAACGTTGTTCCTAAAGTTGTCAGACATCGCATCTTTGACGATAGTCATGGTAAAGCTTTAGAAAGACCCCCCATCGAGGGCACCCCACCCATAGGCCTAGGTCCCTCGGGCAGATAATTAGGCTTAATTCCAAAACACAATGCGTCTTTGACAAACAGCCTGCTGATGGCCGAGTCACACGTGTCCTTTTGGATCGTGATTTTACTGTTTTTATTTATTGCTTTTAACAATAATTACAATTCACTGATTACAAATGTAGTTCTCGAAGTAAGTGTAATTCCCAGAGCCGTCAGCCGTCTTATCTTTGATGAAGAGCTTGCTGATGGCCATTTCACCCATGCTCTTCTGGATCATGGTTTTACTGTACTAAATAATTACACTGCTTTTATTTGTTGTTTTCAGTGAGAATTACTGCTAAAGTCTGCAAAAATGAGCATGCCCCCAACTGTTTTTCTGAGGACTACATCACTGATTAAGCTACACTATTTTAAAAATGTTAGTGGGGAATTCAGAAAGTTAGCATCACTACTAAGTTACGTCAAAAAGAGAAGAAGGGAAAGGAACAGCCAATCTGAAAAGTACCATAAGTACCATTTAAGACGTAAACTGAAATACTGGTCACCTTGGTCTTCAACGGACAACAGTTGCAATTCCCACAGTCGCCAGCTATCGTGTCTTGGATGAACAACCTGCTGATGGCAGAGTCTCACGTGATCTTTTGGATCGTGATTTTACTGCTTTTATTTATTGTTTTAAACAACTATTAAAATTATTCAATAACACATATTCATTGTAATCGTTATTAAAAACAACTTTTAACAACAGTTTAAAAAATAATTACGCACTTTTAACAACGGTTTTTTAACAATAATTACTCATCAAGTCGACAAAAAGGAGCATCTTTCCCTCCACTTTTTTTCTTTGTGTATGATACAATTAATATATGTAATTATTGAATTACATATATTAATTGTAATTGTTATTAAAAGCAACTTTTAACAACAGTTAAAAAATAATTACACATATCTAACAACGATTTTTTAACAATAATTACACATCCAGTTGGAAAAACATAGTATATTTCATGGGCGCCCATAGAAATTTTTCTGGGGGGGGCAAATACCCTACCTTGCCCCCCTTACGGGCGATCATAGTATCTTTCCAACCACTTTTTACTTAGGACTACACCACTGATTAAGACAAACTATTTTTAAATGTTAGTGAGGAAATCAGAAAGTTAGTCATCATTACAAAGTAGTAGAGGAATAGGAAAAGGAACAGCAAGTCTGACAAGTACCATAAGTACCGTTTAAGACGTATACTGAAATACTGGTCGCCTCGGTGTTCGACGGACAGCAGGTGTAGTTGCCGGAGTCGTCCGCCGTCGCGTCCTTGATGAACAGCCGGCTGATGGCGGAATCTCCCGTGCTCTTCTGGATGGTGATCTCGCCCCTGGAAGAGTCGTAGTTGATCATCCTGTCGTCGTGGTACCAGAAGACGAACACCGGGGGCTCCGGGCTCTGGGTGATGATGCACGTCAGGTTGATGGAACTCCCAGTTTTCACGAAGAGCGGATGGGGGCCGCTTATTTCGGCCTTGGCAACTGGAAGTAGACATGCGTTGTGTGTAAAAATGGAAATTTAAAATAAGTACTACCCTAGTTGCACAACTAGTTCAAAAGACGTTTTTTTGAACGTCTATTAACGTTCAGAGAACGTTTTCTGAACGTTAACCCTTTGAGGCGCAAACCTTTCCCAATGCTGAAAAGGGGGGCAGTCGTTGCCATCGCTCGACTTAACTACCAGCAAGATGGCTGTGCCGGCACAGCCAGCTGTCGTCAAAAAAGGGTCCTCTAGATCTATGGCACACGATGAACGTTTCGATCGTCCGCCCTCTTGCTGGTCGTTAAGTCGAGCGATGGCAACCGCTGCCCTTTTTTCAGCATTGGGCCATCTATCCAGCCGTTCTCGCATTCTTCCATTTTTCAGCAGATGTCGGTTCTGTTAAAAAGAATCGTGACAAATTTTTTTACGGGAAAGGACGTGCTAAAAAGTAAAGGATTCTCGTAGAGCTATGTCACCCGCAACTATTTTTATAGAAATCAAATCTATTCTTCGTGACTGGCAACAGTCAAAGCGTCAGAGTTTGGTGTTCCCAGATCGGCAATAGTGCGCGTTAAACTGTTAACAGACGTTCAGAGAACCTGCATGTGCTGTCTGAGTTCAAAAGACGTTCCACGGCGCTTTTTGAACGTCTTTTGGACGTTTTTTGAACTAGTAGTGCTAATAAGGTAATCACAAGTACTTGCAAAAAGATACTAGTAAAGGACCATGTATACAAGTAATGAACCTCTTACTTTTAAAAATTAAAATGAAAAGAAAAATTCCATTAGTTATATGTAGAATCAACTGAAGTAAAATACGTCAAGTAAAGACAAAGGAATATTTTGCTTCAATTATTTCTAGGTGGTTTATGGGCTTGTTTTTTATTTTTACTATTGGTCCATTACTTGTGCATGAATCATTATTGGTACATTTACCTTAAATACGTTTATTTGAAATTTCATTTTAAACCTCCGAGCGATGGTGACGTAGAATTCCGTTCACTTAACTCCAGTTTTCATTGGAATGCACCGACAATTTTAATTAAAGTACACAGGTATTGCGAAGTAAGTTTTAATTTGAACGTCTGTAAGTAATAATGATAGCTTGTTTAACTAATTACGAATCTTCCTATGAATTTTTTTTTTAAGGCTACATTAAAATTGCACCGTGAAAAAGCTTTACGTTGCCCATTTCCAAGATGCTTAGAGGGTTAAAATATTTCTGGTCGTTTCTTCTCTTCTGTTAGAACTGCCGTAGGATATGTTAATAGAGGATGAATTATCGTTCAGTTATTATAAGGTAAATACTGACATGAAAAAAGAAAAAAAAAATTACTGTCCGCTGTCCTAAAATTTCAAGACCAGAAGCTTTTGCTTTGAATGTAAAACTACTTTTCTTGCCCAAAGAGTTACGACACAGCAAAATGAAAACAATTCATTTTTCTTACGTAAGATATAAACGAAACTCGTGAGATCAGTGTTGTCAATTTAATTGATTCGTGACTAAATTTAGAGACTTTTACTGCATATGGATATAATACAAATCATTACATAATAATAATAAAAAGATATCTTTATTTGACTTTTGGGGAATATTAGAAATGTTTTCACGTGGATATAGTGAATTTGAAAAAAAAAAAAAAAGTTTTAATCATGAACACCCTGTTGAATTTCAGAAATGTTATAGATCATTTTCACTGAAACTCTGATGCATTTCGTTGATGAAACTAATTCTGATTTTTCATTGCAGTGGCATTCGTCAAAAAATAGTTTCCCCTCACTTCTCTTCGTGAATAATAAATTGATATTACACAAAATTCTTGGGGATGACTAAGTGTGAAAGTGCGTGTGCTTTTTCTTTTTACCTACTTTTATGAAAAACTCTTTTGACCAGTTCAGTTAACGCAGACAGTGTTAATTCAAAGACAAAAGGGGATATGGGTAGAAATATGTGCCAAGCTAACTGCTCTGGGCAACGATTTAAAACAAAAAAAAATTAAAGCTGTTTTTTTTTGTCACCGTGCAACTTTTTAACAGCTTTAAGAAATTTTTGATTACCCTAGAGACTCGGGAAAATGTAGAACGTTTCTTTAGAAGTTGTACTGTGAACTGTTATAGACTATGAACCTATAAAAGTTACGAAACACTCAGTAAAAAGTACTAAACATAAGGAATGTTGCAATATTTCCAGAAACGGGTAACACTTCGGGCCATTTTTGATGGTTTTTTGTGCTTATGAATTAAATATGCGTGAGACACAGGGGCGTAGCCAGAAATGTTTTACCCTTAAGAAATAACTATTAATTGCCTCTTATCGAAAACTAAAGTGCTCGTTCTTGCCTACTGTTTTACTTTGATTCTGAAACTGTCCATAACTTGCAAACATTCCCTCTGCTTTGTATCCTCACCCCTATTTTTCCAAATGGACTGTTCCGTTAGCGCATGCGCGTTTGCATCCATGGGCACGCTAAAGCTGGGGGGAAAGTACTTAATATGCCACCAAATTAGGATAATGGGAGAAAGATCTCCGCGGACAAAAAAGGCAGTTCAAGAAATCATCTGCAGATGGCGTTACATCGTGTTACAGTTGCTGATATCCAAATACTCCCTCTATGAACAAGTATAAAGCATCTGTTCAGCAGCCTCTGGATTCGTTTCCACGCTGGAGAATGTTTTGCTATTAGTAAGATTATACGATCTAACTTAAGAGATACTAGATATGCTGACGGTATGGTGAACTACTGTCCTCAATTTTTGAAGACGATTTGAATATTGAAAACCAAATATTTAGATACTAAGTGCACTGCGACCGTTAAATTTTGTTGCAATGAAAACGAACTATTTCTTCAAGAAAAAAAATTCAAAATAGCTCACTGTATTGCAGTAGTTTTGTTTTTATTGGAGTCTTAAAAATTAACCAGCTACATCAAAATGGTGAAATTTGGTTACCCTAGCTAGTGATAAAGAATAAAAGAAAACACCTACTATCCGACAAAAGAAGGTACTTTTAAGAAAATAATTTCAAAAGATTTTCAATTTATAAATGAAAAGAAAACTACTTTTTTTCTATACATCACTATTTTAATTATTTAATTATCTGTGAAAATATTTCTTTCAGTACATTTTGAATTTTAGCAGCTGAGCTCCAACTTTGTAGCTTGTATGCTCTAGTATATGACTATACAAATTCCTGTATAGAGTGAAACCGAAAACTGGATATACTTATTAATTTTAAACATCCACGCTTAAACTATTTTGCATAAAATTAATCTGAAACTTTTTTTTTACTTTAATGAAAAGATAATTATATTCTTTTGAACCTCGGAAAGATGTTTTCATAAACATGTTTAGTACTCTCTTGCTTAGATTGAGTTCGTTGATAAATTGCCCATTAGTTGATTCTAAATCTAGTTTCGTAAACAACATATTTTTAAAAAAGTCATAAATCTCTCATTAAAAGCAAAACAAAAAATACATATTGGAGAGTTAGTGTAGCAGTATAAACAATTTTCATTTAATAAAATTAGAAAATATTTGTCTCGGGGTAAACAATCATCCCACATTATTTTAATTCAAGCAAAAATAACTTTCGGTGCGTACTCAAAATAAAAGTATTTTTCCGACACGCTGAGCCATTATTTTGAATATAAATAACTTGCCTATGGAATTTCATCTGCAGACGCGCTAAATTTACAACCCGGATGTTCTAAATACTTAACATAGGAGTTGCACATTTATAAACAGTTTAGTTTAATTGTAAGTCAGAGATGCAGGATATAAAATTTACGGTGCGATAGTTTAATAAACTGTTATGCGTTGTTGATGGGACATTAATTTTTAGAAAATAAAGATTGGTTATGTACAGAGAAAAATATTCATGCTTAAACGTGTTAAGAGTATGATAAACATGTTTATACAGGATTTCCAAAAAAGATAGTAACTTGCTTTAATTCTTTATCCATTCCAGATAAGTGGGCAACCTATATTGAAAAAAATGCTTTAAAAAAGACTATGTGGAAAATAAATTCTTTTGTTATCTTTCAAAAAGTGAGATTTTTTAAGTTTTTATATGATCACGTATAAAAAAAAAATCATGTTGGTAAAATGTGTCCCCATATATTAATGAGATTATAAGAGTAATTTGTGAATTATATCTTAAAAAGTGTCAGAGATATGAAGTTAAAATAAATGCTGTCTAAAATTACATTTTTATGACTTTTAAAGGCCTTCTGACATTAACTGCATTAACAAGATACTGTTTCTTTTTATAAAAAAATATCCCTGAAAACTGAAAATTTTACATCCTACTTGGTCATGTTCGAGTATTTTGTGAAACTGATATTTAGTACTGGTGAATAACGACTAGGAAAGTTAAATGGCGTGTACAAAAATTTGAGACTGACAGCGAAAACGCTAAAATCGGAGCGTCCCGACAAAGAGACGCTTAGGCACGAATCGGTTAACTAGAAACGAACTAATGGGGTTATCACACTAACGTAAAATACGAGCAACTTCTTCGCCTGATTTTAAACGGAGTTATCGTTAAGGGTTGTAAAAGTAATCAAAACTTTCTCTGACGCCAAATAGTCATGGCATGTTCATAGGTATCGCTGATTTGGCGAGAAGGTTGTTATTTTACTTATCGTAACTCAGCATCTAGCATTACCCTTTCACTGGCATATTTACATCGGATCGGCGGCAATTTGCGATTGATTGTGATACTTAAATTGATTACATTTATCAAAATAATAACTTATTCATCAATAAAATCGACTTCTAATACCACACTCGACTTGCACGCCGCCAAACCTTTATCACTTCGAGCCAAGCTTCAAGCCGATGACGTAGCAGAAAAAAGTGCTCTGATTAGCCGAAATTTCGGCCGAGATTTTTTCATTCAGAAAGCAAAAAGTTGAAGATCGCAGTCGTCAAGTTAACCGAAGAGAAATCGGTCTAAAAGTTGTTCGGGAAGAAAGTTGCTCGGATTTCTAGCTAGTGTGATAACCCTACCAATCAACACTTGCTCCAGTCTTTACTCCACGAAAAAACTGGCAAAAACGAGTTGATGCGTTGGTGACAGAGTTAATGAGTTAAAAGGACGAGTTGATGAGTTTACGAACTCAAGGTAGAATGCAGCCAATCCTTTCTAGAAGTTTTCAAGGATGGTGCGAACTATCCTACTTACCTACTACGCTAAGATTGACGAAGAGACTAATTTTGGGATCCGAGCTGACTTGGCACTCGTACAGGCCCGCATCTTTGAGTTGCGCAAACTTTACTTTGAGCGTCCAGTCGTTGTTCCTCTCCATGTGGATTGCTTCGAAGCGGTCGTCTGTCGTGTAGGTGTCCAGTCCGACGGTCAGTACATGGAAATCACGCCTCCGAATCCACGATACCTAACGGGGAAGAAAGAAGATTGCAAAATAAGAAGGAAAATGCATTACTGGAATGGTTGGTTGGTTGTGTGTGATCATGGCAACGCTACACTAGGGGCGATCTGGTTGTGCCTTGGTAGGAAGACTTTCTAAGGGGTTCTAATGCGTATTCACGTTACATCTGGAGAAAACCTACCAAAACTCCAGACCGTTAGATCGACAGCCGCGCGATGGGACCCGAACCCGGGATCTTCACACGTCAGCCATCTACCATTTTCAGTGGCATAACCACTGTGCCATGGTCAGGCGCATTACTGGAATGATTTTGTGTGTTCATATACCGGGTGATCCAAAAGTCAGGACAAACTTTAAGAATTCATTAAAAAAGAGCAAATAATGATAGAAATGCGTGCACAATGTTAGTAGGATTTTTTAACAAATTGTATTTCAAACGATACCTTTAGTTGCCGATGATATGAAAAAATATAGTATTCGGACAGAAATTTAGCTCGCGATAACGTAAAATTCGAGAAAAATGGCCAAAAATCTTACAAAACATAAAATAACTCAAAAACTATTAATCCGATTAAATTTCATTTTTACGGCATTAGTTTTCTCTTGTCCTATTTAGTCAGTGTGCCAAATTTGGTCCAGATCCGTCAAACGCCTGGACGCGTATAGCGAACAAACAAACAAACAAACAAACAAACACAATTTCCTCTTTTAATATTAAGTTTGTCCTGACTTTTGGATCACCCGGTATATATGTAGTATCGGGCGGCGGGTTAGACAACCGGCTCGGATGGGAGCTTTGAGCCCCGAGTTCGAGTTGCAGCTGAGCCGACATTGGAAGTCCGCGAAGAGACTGGGTAAAAAACCGGTATAGGGCAGTGGCTGCCGATGAGAGTTACTTCACATTTCTGGTTCAAATATATTTTTATTAACTTTCTCACAAATTTACAAGGCAAGAGAGGTCATGAGAAAGTCGCTCTCTGAGCAGTGTTTCAATCTACATTAGGACGGGTCACATGGTTTATACAGTAATCACATGTTCCAAAAAAAGGTGCATTTATTGGTTAATAAAATGCCCGGGTCTCATAGCTCCAGGAAATTCTTGCGAGGTATGGAGCCAGAGAACCTTGGGAAAAGGGGAGATACATCAATTGCGTTTTTATCAAACTTAGATCGCGAGGCAAATCCTTTCAAAACGATAGAAACCCTTTTTTCTCCTCAATGCCGTGTTGAAAAACAAACTTGCGAGCAAAAAGGTTTTTTCCTGTTGGATCAAGCGGAAAAAAAAAAAAAGAAAAGAAAGAAGCTATAGAATCGGAATTATTTACGATTAGTATGATTTCCTCGGAGAACTCGAAACATCTAACGGCTCTTTTAATTATACCTATTATAGTTCATTTTTTAGAAATTAGATTTTACACATATTTTATTAACCACTTACTTCGTAAATGTCAAATTTCAGAGCAAATTTTAAGAGGAACTGGATTTCAAATGGAAAATAAAGTATGACGGCATAAATAACTTGCCATTCAGAATGAATAGATAAATAAGTAAATAAATAAACAAATGGGTATTTTTGATTTAGTATCTTTTACGCTTAAAAAAAAGTCTCTCCGAAGGAACTTAAATAGCTCCGAAGGACTTAAAACCGAGACAAACCTGAACCGATTTTAAATGATTCGGATTTATTTTAGTTCCTTCGGAACAAATTTTTTTTTAATCGCGCTTAAGATAAAAGAACTAAAGTTATGATTTGTCGAAAATTAATTAAAATAACTTCTTTTTATCTATTCCTATTCTAAACAACACAGAAAAGAACTATACTTAGAATTTTTACACTCTTTGATACCTTTTAAATGTAATAAACAAATAAAAATATAATGGGTGCTTTTGATTTAGTCTCTTACAGAGAAAATGCTATGATAGTTTGTCGAAAATTAATTAAAATAACGCTTTTTTAAAATTTATTCCTATTCTAAGCACATAAGAGAACTATATTTAAAATGTTTACATGCGTTGATACCTTTTAACTTTCTTTTTAAAATGATTTATCTACGATTGTGCTAATTAATTACGTTTAGTTAATCTAAACATCTTTAGCGTGAGAATTCAAGCGTGTAATTTAAAAGGTTAACTCTCTCTTATACGTTTGGTGCGCTCGGTCAAAATGTTGTTAATAAAGGTCATAAAGGATGTTAATTAACTTTTATAAACTAAACGGAAGTCAAGAAATTAAAAATAAACCATTTTCAGAAACCAAAATATTATCTAAAACCAAATAGCATATGCTGATCAAACGTCTCTCGAAAATGTGTGTAAACAAACTCATTGAACCATAACGCATTATGAACCGTTAAAGAGAAGCTCACATTTTACAAAATTAGAGATTTAAAACGGTTTCAACAAGCTACACATCTAACAGATACACGGTCTTCGAGATAAAAATTCACATAAGGTATTTATTTTTCAAATTCCCTGCTTGTGTACGAAATGTGACCGTATAAAAAAGAAATAATTAATTGAGTGAAAACTCAGATAAAAATGTGACGAACGTGAAAAGTATAAATTAAGCTACTGCTACTGTGGGAAATACTTAGAACACATATCGCTCTTTTTTTATTCCCTCCTCTTTAGAAAGAGCCTAATTACTTCCCACTGCTCTGGTGTTAAAACTGCAATAATTGGTTGAGTATACACAAGGTCTCCCCATCATTATTCATGAGGGGGCACGTGCCTTATACATGGAAACCTTTTTCGAGAGCTGAGTTAGACGAGCCTCGTTAAGCTAATTAGTAGCTCTATACTTTTAACGCTTTCATTCATTTCAATTCATAAAACATTTTTAGAATTGTTTTTGTCCTAAGAGTGTAAATCTTTTCACACAATGTTATAAATACGTTAGGGCATGCAAATGATATGATGAAAACCCATGGCTTATATTTTTGTACGGAATAATACGAATATGATTTCGTTCGGTTTATTTTCATTCCTGTAAAAGTGGTAGGGGGCCGGGGGTGAAGAAAACCACGACAGATAAATCATGCAAAACGCTTTAATTATAAAACGCTTTCCCACACAACAGTTTATGTGCCAAATTTGGTGACATATTGTCGACTAACTAGGCGAAATTGTTCCAATAACCTCCCAAAAATCTACACTGTTACACTGCTCCCAAAAAACTACACAGTTCACTGTTAAAGTAATTCTGCGATACTCTGTAAAAGTACTTTAAATGCTATTTCTTTCTTTTAGATGAAGTGTGATCTGTTACAACAGTATTGTACTATGCTTGAAATGGATAAATGCCTGTCTCTCAATTGTCACATATCGCAATGTTTTGGAATTTTTTTTAAGTGTTGCTCTAGAAAAAATGTAAATGCTGCTAGATAACACCATCTTCATTGGAGAGCTTTACTTTGTAATCCACAGCTACACGTATCAATTGAGTTTTCTTTGAAATAGGCAAAATTATCTATAATACGCTTTCAGCAATGAGTGCCCATGCCCATAGAGCGTAATGCAGAGGAGGCAAAAACATGCACGCCATGTGCCATTTTTTATTTATTTTTTTTTTCCACGTGTGCCATTTTTTTTTTGTGTTCAGATGCGCCAAATAGCACAAGCACCTTTTACACCCTTACATTCGCGTTTACAATTGGAAAATACGAATGTAGGTAAGAGGCTTAGTGCAGGTAGCAAAATGAATAAATGTAAAGATGAGACTGAAACTATTGTTCTGAAACCGTTGCGGAAGATAATTATAGAATTAATTTTTTGGATATTTCGTAAGGGGGTTCAGAGATAGCTCGATGTTTGAAGATAATTCATTTTACAATGTACAAATAATTATTTTGGGTGTGACATCATAAATTTTAAGAAGTAAATATTTTCATAATTTATGACACGTTATTTTTTTATGAAAATATTTCGAGGATACAATGCGCCAAGCTTGGTGGATGTGTTCCGATTTGGCCTCCCCTGGCGTAATGTAATACAATTCTTTTGGGTGCTGCCGTTAAAGAATAATAAATACTACTTATTATTAAAATGCCCCTTTTGATAGGTACATGACAGTTAGAGCACGGACATATTGACACACAAATGGAAATTATAAACAATTTCAGCTGTTAGTTATAAATTTAATTGTAAATAAAATTAAAGAAATTTGTCTACGAATCCAAAAAATACAAATGGCTGCTTAAAAAAATATTTGATTATAAAAAATCATTAATGTTTCTTAGGCACATTTATTTCATACATACATACATACACCCTCCAAAAAAAGTATTGGAACAAGAAAAAAGTTTCCTACGTTGGTTTCCTATATTAAAACTTATTTATCACTGAATATGAATTAGGCTATGTATAAATATGACTTTCCATATTTCTATCAAGTTGTGCGTTTTTCAAAAACTCAATTATTATTCGCAAATCTAAAATAGGAAATTTCTCTCTTGCTCGAATACATTTTTTGGAGGGTGTACAAATAATAATAATAATAATAATCTAAACACCTTTTTAACGCACTCAGACTTACTGCATAAGTCCTATAAAAGAAGAATGGTATTCAAGAAGTAAATTAAACTTAAATATTGGCAAACTAGTGTTAAACTATTGTTATTGTAAAACTCTTTTTATAAAATTAGGGTAAGAGGTTTGTCTACGAATCTGAAAGTACAAACGTTTGTTTAAATAAAGTAATTGAACATGGGTACAAAAAAAGATATTTAACTTTTTTTCTAGCCCATTTATTTTACATACGAAATAAAAACTAAATATATAAATAAATAAAAATCTGAACACCTTTTTTACTCACTTACAACGATAGTCCTAAAGAAGAATAATGGTATTCAAGAAGAAAATTAAATTTAAATATAAAAAAAATATCCCTAAATAGCAGTATGCTATCTACCAACACTTTCAGATATACTGATGTACGACTGAATAAGAAAACAGACGCAATAATATTAGCTTCTGTCTAAAAGTAATTACATCCGGGAATTCGATGTCTCCAAAGTATTACCACCAAAATGTAGAATGCGCAAAAGAAAGTTTCCCGTTTTTTTTTTTCTGTCTCTCTTTTTAGCAGAAGTTCAAAAGTGAAACTCTATGATACACGGCATATGAAAAAAAATTGCCTTCAACTGGATGAAAAGAATCTATTCTAGACTTAGTTGTGTTCGCAATGACTAAAAAAAGTAACTGTAGAAAGATGGAAATAATGGAAAGTCGTATTCTGTCTTTTGGATGAACCTTAGAAGTCAGTTTAGTCATGTTTTCTAAAGTAAAAAAAATATTTTAATGAAAGCAACTATACATATAAGAAAATCTGAAACACTCATATTTTAAAATGCACACTAATGTATATACTATATACTAAGCCGTGAACGTTCAATGTTTTGTTTTTAGACGGTCGCAAAATTTGTTCGTCACACAAATATTTAAGCATTGATTTATTTTCCTACTGCAATTTCTCAAATAATAAATCTGGCTTCCACAAAGCACTCGGCGATAACATAGTAAAATGCAAATCTTTCACTAATTTTTATTCATATTTTTTGAAAAAGAAATGCATCCTTCAAACCACAGAAATGTCGAGAATATATTAATAACTTCTGGCATCAACGTAAATTGGAGACTGTCATGAAAAAGTCGGCCTCTAATGGGTTAAAAGCATATCATAATCCATGCACTGACTCCATTTCTCTTCCTTCTTCCACTAAGTGACTCAAATTAAGAATATACACACTAATATGAATAACAAAATTAATAAAAGTCTATTATTTTTCATAGAAAAAAGTAATATTAAGGCACTTGATACATTACTTTTTACTCTTTTTAAGCATTTGTATTTACTTATTTACTTATTTATTCTTAATTCATATAACTTTCTGTTTGGCTATCAAAACTAGAATACCACCCACTTTCACTTTTTTCCACCACCCACTTGTACCACCCACTTTTTTCCAAATTTTATTTGCATTTACAATATGCATATTTTTGTCATTAGTATAAATATATTTAAATACCTTACACTTTTTGGCTATTAAAATTAGTAATGAATATTACTTCACTTTCTGGCTTCCTTTGAAAACTTCATTTACGACTACTAAAAAACATTTTTTTTTCTGTCTTTCTATATACCTTACCCAAATTATTGTTGTTATTTTAATTATTTTGTATTGCTTATTATTGCATATCATTTTCTAGATGTTTTTATTACTATATGAAATATGTAATTGTATTTCTGATATGTACCTATAATATGTTCAAAAAAATGTAAAATGAAATTCCAACTGCCGTTAAGTTTCCCTAAAGGATGGCTTGCCTCAGGAGCATAAAAAGTCTTAAATCATATAGGTAGGCTAATCCTGAAGTCACTCTCCTGTCTTCCTTCCTCTATTATAAATGGGAAAGAGTATAAATCCATGAGTATACAGTATTTGTCTTTCTTATTCCATAAAGCACTTTTTCACTGTTGAAATCCGTATTCAAATCGCTTATTGAAACTTTTTTACAATCGTCGCCCAGCATATTCCAATTATTCTTCACCTTCTTTCACACTTTATCGACACCTTTATAGATCTTTAATATTCCCAGAAAAATAATCAATAGGGTCTTGCAGTTCCTCATCCAATAAAGAAGATATCACCAATATGGTTTCAGTTATGGGGATTTATGTTTTGGCGCCAAAATGAGAGATCCTTCACCAAGAAATGCATACCATGGCGACTTTGTGCACTTTACTAACCTCCCTCCGTGCTATCTGGCAACCCTTGAAAACTCAAACCCCGCCTCTTGTGTACGGAAAAATGGTTGTCTGAAATTAATAGCACTCAACTGCTAAAAATTAATCGACTGTGCTTTTGAATGCTTCAAAAATTATCAGTTAACATTTTTTTAATACTACCCCTCTTAAGCTGACAAGTGTTTATGATTTCAGTTTAACTGTCTGAACATTCGTGCTCTAACTTCCGTAAATATGCATAGATTACTGCGACATTTATCTATGTTATTCCTGTGTACAGTACCATACAACCTACTGAACATGGTCAATGTAACATTTACAGCTCCTTTACAGGACCACCCAAAAGAGTCCCACCTTGAATAAATTACGGTCTTTGTCAGTTAAGAGACATTAATCCCCAGAAAGCATAATACCATAAACATATAAATGGCCATGGCAGCTTTCTATTAATTTAAAGGACGGAAGTAATATTTAAAGCTCTTTCACAGGCTTTCACAAAATTAAATTACATTAATCCCTTGCATATCAAGCCGATTTATCTATAAAGGAACCGCAAAACCAGATAAGTTCTGCTTAACGCAATGGCTACTAATGCCATCTGGCGACTAAACTTGAAGGCTAAATATATCGAGATGTGAAAAAAAAAAAAAAAACACGGCTTAAAATACCAGATAACAATTACACACTGTGTTTAACAGTATCAGGTAGAAAAAAGTTCAGTCTATAATACCACGAATACGTCCATGGTACGTTCGTGCTACGCACATGGTATTTATGTGCGACGTTATGAAAACGTACGCACGTACGTCCCGGGTGCTCGAGGGGTTAATAGTGATAAACAACTTTCTTGAGGTTATACCCAAAATTTAGCCATCTTGGAAGACGATACAAAGCCATATTTTGGTCAAAAGAGACACGTAAAAAGTCTTTTAAAATTCATGCATTCGGCATCAGATTTATCCTTCTTTATTTTCTCTTTTTTTAGAATTTAAAATTGCTACGTCATAACAAACGTCGAAGTAACTTTGGCTACTGAAGGGGAATCTTTACCGACTTGTTTTGCAACGGTTGGCGTGAACAAGTTAAGGTAGCCGTATACCTCAGAAACGTAATTTTCGGTCAAAAAATCGATTTTTCAATTTTGATGAAATAGTAATATTTTCTCTTTTATCTTTCTAAAACCATTTGAACTTTTATTGTATCTCAAGCAGAAGCAGAGATATAGCAGTATGAAAATGAGTAGCTCTAAGCTAAATAAAGTGTATATGAAAGTTGTTTTGAGCGTTTTCTGAAAATGAAGTTTTTTGACGATTTATGGATCGCAAAACATCATAATTTAAAAACCAATGCATTGAATGGGATGAATTTTTGTTCGCATGTTGTTTATATATTATTAAAGGGAATGACTATGCTCATTAACAGCTTCTCATGTAGCATGACAAACTTCTTGATAATCCCTAGATTATATTATCATTAATCTTATGTATTTTACAGATTTTGAATATGTAACTAATTTTTCGAGTTATGTTGTTTTGCGGAAATGCAAAAATTTTGATATTTTTTTTGTCTATTCCTGCACCAATTTTTTTTTCAGATATTTGATAACTTTGTCTTAAATGATTAACTCATTTTTTCTTACATTTAATGATAAAATATAGTTTTAATCGTAAAATTCTTAAAATTTCAAAAAAAAAGTCTCCGCAGGTGAAAGGATACCTTAAATGCGGTGGTCAATGGGGGATAATCTCTATAATCATAGCCCCTTTCCCTATTTGATGTTTAATGTAAACAACTTTTGTTCCTTTCCTTAAGCGCCGAAGGCGTCCGTCATTTAACGTCAACAAAAATGCCCTGGAGGACCGAAGCTAAAAGTTTGAAGAACAACAGAAAACCAAATTTAATTCTCATAATACATTCAGGAGATTATTTAATTCGTTTTATTTCGAGAAAAATTCTTACCACCAAAAGCACTCTTTTAACAATTGCGATTTCCTTTCCGAAGTAGCTGCGGAAAGTGCATTTTCTATCTGTTAGCATCAAGTGCGGCAGGGAAAATGGGGGGGGGATACAAAACATAAACGAAAAAGGGGGGGGGAAGTTTTAATTATGAAGCCAAAGGGCGAGAGAAAAGTGCTGAAATATTTTTATTATGGAAACAACGAGATTACTGCGAGCAATTTGTTACATTTGTTGACATAACTGCGCTGTTTTAATCCCGAATTAAGGTTTTGTTTCCCGGTGTTTTGTTTTCTTTATGCGAATTCGAGAAAGTTCAGCAAATGCCAGCTGCGAGGGCCTTTTCGGTTGTGTCAGTTAAGTTTTATCCTTTTAATATTAAAAATGAGAAGGTTTGCCAGCGTGCATGTTTGTTATTATTTCCCGCTAAATGGGGTGGTTTGATTTGTATGAAATTTGGAATGAAAATATATTATGCCCTGAATTAAGCCATAGTCTAGCTTCATTCCAGAGAAAAAAAAAAAAAAAGCCGTTTCCCTGATTTTCATGTAGGTGTCGACAGATGGCGCTGATTTGACAAACAAAAGTGATAGCAGCACAGTAGTAACGTAAAAACATATTCATAATTTTGACTATGCACTTGTTTCTTTATAATTTTGTTTAAAATGCTATATTTTTAATCTATCACCAATGTAATAAATATTTTTAAAAAATGAGCTACTTTTTTTTTTTTACCCTACAGTGAACACTGCACTGTAAAAAAATTCAGAAACGTTACATACTTATAGCAGAAAGGTTTCCGAAAGTATAGCGTAACCTACTGATGCTCTACTTGAACTCACGATTTCGGAAACATAACCCACATTTCGGCGTAAAATATTTACGGGGAAAGGAAATCTGCATTTGGGACTTCGCGCGCATGCGCCAAGAGACAGAGGGAAAAGAGTGAACGCGCCTTCCCCAATAGCATAGATGGTCACAAAAGAGTCTCTGTGACGTCACAGAGGGTCACAATTGTCACAGCAGTCAGTTTACTTTTAAAGCAATCAGAGCAAGACGATCACAGCGCTGAAGTAACGTGCTGGCCTATGAACGAGTGTGTCATGTGTTAGACACTAGTACTGAGCGCTCCTTCCGTGAGAGTTTGGTGCTGCCATCTAGTGCATGTTACTCGTTAATTTGGAAATATTTGTGAAATGGACGGAAAGGTTTCTGAAAAACACAGAAACGTTACTCGTTAATTCGGAAACCTTTCTGAAACAAGCAGAGAGGTTTCTGAAAAGCACAGAAAGGTTACTCGTTAATTCGGAAACCTTTGTGAAATAAACCGAAAGGTTACTCAATATTTTACCAAAATATACAGAAACGTTACACATCTCTTCCAGAAACCTTACCTAAAAAGCAGGAAAATATGTAAATATTTTCCCGAAATATGCAGAAACGTTTCTAAATACTTTACCCGCATGGTCCGGAAACGTTTTTGCAATTTTAAACTACAAGAGCTGCCCCATATTTTGGGGTAACGTTTCCGAATTTTTTTTTACCAGAAAATTGGATAAGATCTCATTTTCAGTAATAAAAAGTAGACTTTGCACTTTTCGTTTAAAATAAGTATCAAGCCATTTGAAAATAATTTTTAGTTTTTAAAAGTGTATGGCAATAATGTTTTTTTAGCAACAAGTATGAATTCATAGCGTGCTTATCCAGCTCGCTAAATATCTTTTTGCCAGAATTTTTGATTGCTAAATGAAGATAAATACAAAAGAATTAAAGAATAGGAGTATTAGGACCACATAAAGTACAATTAGGCTTTATTACTTTCAGCCGTTTTATGAGAGTTATAGGGTGTCCGAACCCGGGGCCTTCACACTTCAGCCGTCTACCATGCTCAGTTTCTTACCCACTCGGCCATGGTGGTGGCCCTTAAGCTTGAAAGGAGCTAAGTACATCCGCTCCAGATTTAGAGCAGCGATTATATACATTTCATTAAATAATCATATTTCTTTTGAATAGATTTCATCTCCAGCAGTGCTTTTGTGTACTACGTAGTTCCAGCGGCTCTGTGACCGGTCAGAGTGTATTTTCCTGGGTTGCTCTGAAGCTAATCGTAGCTTGTTTTCTCCATTGTGATGTTAGCCAAAAAGTATTTGAAAGGAGTGTGATCAAAGACTATGGGCTTCAATTATTCATGATCTCTTCTCCTTATGCGTGGGCGCCCATAGGATTGTTCGAAGAAGAGTAGGGATTGTAGGGCAAGTCGAGGTTCCTGCCCTAGAAAAGCATTATATGAACCACTTCTACGTTATACCAGTACGTATATTATTGAGGTAATATATCGGGCGATTCAAACTAGATGTTAAAGCTTTATCCCATTATATTTTAAATCTTAAATGATTGAAACTTAATTTCAATTATAAAAGTTCGTAAAATTAAGAATAGCTTCCAGGTAGGACAATTTTTCATTGGGAGCTGTATGCATACAAAAAAACGAAATTTAATTTTTATATGGTCTCTTCTTTCCCATCACTTATGTTTAGAAAAATGTTGCTCATTGTCTAAGAAAATAAATTTTAAAAATTCCGCGTCTGTAAGTGAAATAGCGAGAAATTTAATGTTGAAAATGATGACTTACACCACTTTACCTACTATGTTGGTGTCCGTTTTCAGGCGAAAAATTCTTTACTTTAGGGACCAACTATGAGTTGATAAAAGTTAAATAATGATCCCATTGTTGTGAAATGACAATTAAACGTGTTTAAACTTGTGAAATTAACAGGTACACTTTTACCTAAATGGATCGGTACTGCGCAATAAATATACTGCGCTATTTTTATAGAAATCAAATCTATTCTTCGTGAGTGGCAGCAGTCAAAACGTCAGAGTTTGGCGTTCCCAGAGCGGGATCACTGCGCCTTAAAGGGTTAAGCTAGATGTAATATTAGATACATATAAATACACTGGAAATAAATGTACTCACAGTCTTGTCTCCCAGATTGTTTACGACGCAGTGCAGGTAAACAGTCTGTCCGAGCTGTGTTGTCACGTTCTTCGGATAAGTATTGTCAAAGGATGGTGTGACGTGGCTGACAAATGTCCAGTAGTCACTGACCCTCGAGGGAGGGGCGAAACTCTTTATTCTCTCCGTGGACAGGAGCTGTCGGCTTTGCAAAGGATGAATTTCGGTCCATATCGTGTGCGGTGATAGTGCTGAAAATGATAAATAAGAACAATTAATTAATAAGCAAAACATTTAAAAAAAACTCTGAATAGGTAACTCGTTTTAAGGAAATTGTTATAAAGTCCTCCGCCAAATTTAAGCTCCACCCATGTAGATAACTCTGTTATAGCTTTGTCGTAATCACAAATCCATCAAAGAAAAGTACCCATTTTTATAGAATTATTTAAAAAGAATTAAATCCGTCTTATTGAAATTAAAATATAAAACAAGTGTCTCTAAGCTTTGAAACAGTCAAAGATGTTGACAAGTTAATTTTTTTCCTAAAAATATTTATTTTATTTTGGTAATCCTTTAAAGAATCGAACCCCCTTGTATCTTACCGTACGTGAAATAATTTTGCATTTTTAGTGAGTTTGTCTTTTATAATGCCAAGTAATCATAATTGTGCTATGAGATATTTCATTACTTTGCTAATGAGTTAATTTATTTGTAAGATTTTGAAAACATCAGTAAAACTTTTGTTATTATTACTATTCAGAAACTGTAAATGTTACCTCGTTCAAAACATTCTTAAAATAAGTTTATAATCTTAGACATGAGAATAAAAAATACCCCTTAAAAAATTAAATCATCAAGTTTGATACAATAAATCAATATTATATTTACATGTGATCTAAGAGCATTACTAAAAATTTAAATATGTACTAAAAAATTCTGAACTCAGTTTCATCTCGAGAAATTTCTCTCAGGAGATTTATAATAACAGAGTTTGTGGTTTTCTGCTACTCAAACACTATTTTTAATTTATAATACTTTGAATACTTAGAACAGTATAGATTTTTTGGCTTGAATTTCAATTCGAACTACGTTGTATATCATTTAACACATTTATGCCTAGTGTCCCTTTTTTGGGACGGCATTTTCGCTATCAGTCGAAAACGTTATTTTCCCTAGCCTTTATTCACGAGTATTGAGCCTCAACTCCACAAAATATTTTAACATGATCCAGTATAATCTCGACATTTTCATTTTTATACGTAATGATTTTAAATGAAATCATCGCTTGTTTAAGAAATTGATATCAGAAATTTATCTATTATTGCTGGTATCAGAAAAAATCGAAAAAAAGTCGCAAAAATATCTGGGCACAAATGGGTTAACCATGTATTTAAAATTTTATGTGCATAGTTTAGATCATTAGTTAATATTTTTCGTCCTAGAGCAGTCTGATTTTATTTAATTTTAGATTTTTAATGACTTCAAAATGATCAGATCCGGAGTCAATTTCGAAATAATTTTGCAGTTAAAACCATAAGAGAGTAACAAGAAAATCAATCGAAGTATCCTTAAAGCAAGCAGATAATCTGTTTATCTTCTGTGGAGATTAAACTAAACCCATAGGAGGCACTTAAAGTAAGAATGGGGGGGGTTACTGCCCAAACGTTTAGCTTAGTTATCTTCATTAGGTTGGTTGGTTGATTGATTGAAATTTAATGGCACAATATCCAAAAAGGACATACTGCACCAAACAAAGTTTAAAATAAATAAGTTATGTCTCCAAGTTAAAACGTTTTAGACTGTAAAATCTGTTAAGTCTAGAATACACAAGGGCTAAAAGGATAAAAACAAACTTTTAAGACATACAAGCTAGATAAAGGCAAGGTCAAGTTTATCTGGATGGGGCTCCCATCCAGATTAACTTTCTACATTTGTTATGAAGTGTGTGTTTTTTCCGACATCTATCTGGATCTTCATTACGATGAAAACTGTATCATAATCCATACATGGGCCCTATTCGACTTTCTTGCTTATTTTTGGGCAAGTTTATCACTCTCCATATACCTGTTCTATTTGTCTTCCTTGCTCTATTTATTATATTGAAAAATGTATTATAGTCCACGCGTGGGGTCCTATTTCTTTTCTTTACTTCATTACATTGGAGAATAGACCATAATCCATGCGTGGACCATATTTATATGCGTTTACGTGTTGGAAAATATATATATTACTGGAATACGTATTATTTCTGTCCTTTTAGTATTTGTTTATTACTATGGAAAGTGCATCATAATCTATGTGAGGGTCCTATTTCTCTTCATTGGTTCGCTGTGTTTGGAAATGTGTTATATGTGAGGCCATGTCCTTCTTACAGAGAAAATTACAGTATTCAAAAAAGAAATATTAAAAAAGAGAAAGGAATGAAAAAATGTGACTGATATTTCTCTATGTTCGAAATTAAATAGCACTCCAGAACTCAAAATAAGGAAAACAGTAAAAATAGAAGAGTATCGAAAAACTAATAAATAATAAATAGTAAAACTAACAAAAAAAGTACTATAAAACATCAAATTTTACTTTATACATCTTATTTTGTCAAAATAGATGTAGATAACGGTCCAAAAGAGAGATTGGTACTCAACGGAAAATTCCCGTACAAATAAAGCTTAAAGGAGAAAGAAAGAGACCGACAATATCAGGTATTTCTTAATTTAAAATTCACCGAAGCTTCAGTTACATAAAACTGAACATCAGCACACACACACACACGCACACGTAATGAGCACTTTGTAGATAGGTGGAAGAAATTGAAAGATAAAGATCATCTGATACTCCCTAATAGGCTGTAGTGCATGGCACGCACCGGGCTCTTGAGTGACCTGTGCCTCGAAGATTAATTCACGTCACAGACAGGAATGGTCACGCGAGGCACGCAAGACCATATACACAGCAAAGACCTCAGTCTTTCTCTGATGATATGCTTGAGCATAACTCAGAGACTGCGCCTGTGATATGAATGCTCCGCACAAGCGTTGATGCCTCTAGTGAATTATGTTTATTTACATGTTGGGTTAGCGCAGTGCGTTTCGATTGGGCAGTGAGTTGCACATACATAAAGCAGCTGTAGTTCATCGTTCATGCTCGGAAAGGCTAACAGTAGATTTCAGCTGCTTAATTAAATACAAGCTATTCTGTTGTTTTCCCTCAAAATTGAATTGTTAACCCTAAAGTGCATACAATAGCCGATTGGCTGAACTCTCATTATTTATCTGTAAAAAAAAAAAAAAAAAAAAAAAATTATAACTATGTATTTAACATAGTATTAAATATAAGACCATTATGGAGATAATTTTTAGTTTTTTAAAATGGATGGTAACATTTTCTTGGTGCAAACAAACATGATTCTATAGCTTGTGCATCCAGTTCTCCGATACATTTTTGCCCAAATGATTGATTGCTTCTAAATTTTATTGCTCAACGAAGTAACTCAACTATACAAAAACTATACTATACAAAACTATTAAAATTAGTAGTATAGGACTCAATAAAGTAGAATTAGACTATATTATTTTTTTGTTTTGTTTTATGAGAGCTATAGGGGGAGGGATTCTAATTGTTTCAATTTGAACTTTTTCTTGATTTTTCTTGGAAACTCCCGGATGAATTTTTTTAAAAATATAATTCCTAGCATGAGTAAGCCTGAAAGAAGTTATAATTCTATTTTCAGCCTATTTTAAAAAATCATGCATTTTAGGGTTAAGTTATATAAAGGTATTTCAAAACACTCATTTTCTAGATGAAAATGTATTTCTCATACTTATTTAAACTAAAAGAGGATGAAAATTACTCCGTTGTCTCTAGTGTGTCTATTGATGAATTATTTCTGCTCATTTATGTAATTCACAAATTTTACTATGATAATATTAAATTTATTTTTGTAAGAAGGGCGACATGTTTACATAATTCACCCTTACATTTATTTAAACTCCAAGAGGATGAAAATCACATTAATGTCTCTGTTGCATATAGTGGTGAATTTTATTGATTTGCATGTTGTGTTTGAAAACATAGTTTAGATAGCCGTGATTTTTATAGATCTTCAAATTTTGAGATACATTCCAAAGCATGATGTAAAACCTGAATAACACACTGGTGGAGCCGCGACTAAATAAATATGTACTTGTACTCCGACTGATTTAATGGTATTCCATATTACTAAAATGTTAACTTCTCAAATAAATACATCCGTGTAAATCAAAATTAAATACATTTAAGAAAAAAAAATGATTGACACCACTTAACAATTGTTTTCAACAAATCATGCCCCAGCACCTAATGCGACTGACCAATCCTGGCTGCACAGCTAGTATTTAATAAATCAGTAAAGCGAATTAATATGAAAGCATTTGATTATTGTCTTTCGAAATTTCCTAACTGTGCCTAACTCTGATAATCCCCAAATAATTATAGAAGCAAAATTACAGTAAATAATATATTTGATTTAGCGTTTATTTTTTTTTTTTTTTCAAATTTCAAATTAGTAACCACACGGACAACGATAAAACTCCTATAAATGAGAAATCGCTTTATCAGTGTTATTGTTAAGCGCATTTTATTTTCTGCTACAAAACGATATAACTCTTATAATTAAACTAATTATAGTATTTCCTTTATCGATAGATAGATAATAAAACACACGATAATAATGTATGTCATTAAAACTCGAGATGACTTCAATAACGATAATGATTACATATCAGCCAGGATGCGATTTTATGTAATTATATGTTACGTAAAAAAAAAGACCAATATTCCCAGAGGGATTAAAGTTGTTTGTCAATTGTATCGTTCTTAGTTATAAATACCCTATAATTTCTCGAAGGACTATCGTATATCGCATTAGATAAATCAAGAAGGGGTACGTTGTGTTATTACCTTTATAATACGAAAAAAAAACCAAATTCTTTAATTTAAACATGTATCGTTAGAATCATAAATCACATTAAATTCGCTGTAGTTAAGCAATGTTTGAAATAAAAACATTTGAAATTAACGATTCCCAAGTGGATGTAATTATTTTAAAAGAAAATTGAGTTTATCAACGTATTTTTAAAAATGGGAGATTAATTGTAGCTAACGGATTAATTTGAAAAAGGTGTGTTAGAACAGTATTTTATAAGGCTGATTATATTTCTGTTCATGTGCGTGTGTACTCAAGTTAGAAACTACATTAAATTTTTAATAAATGCCTTTAATTTAAATTTACTTTGCATTTAATAAATGCATTTAATTGAAATTTAATAGATGTATAGAATAGACGTGTGATGACGTCATTTTAGTGGACCTAATGATTTCTGTTCTCAGCCATTGTATATCGAGGAGGCGTTGGCTGATATCACTTTTTTAAAGGAAATTAGCGCCATCTATCGGTACCTGCTTCTCCAGACTCTTGTACGTTTACTAACATTCAACGTACATGGCAGTACTTTAATAAAAATTAATGGTATCTTTTAGTTTATGCGAATTAATATTTTTCCCCTGAGAAATAGTTTCTGAAATATGTGACAGTATTCTGTTGATAAACTCAGCGTAAATGACTAAATTAGTGACAGCGCAGAGTGGCACAGGGCTAAGTGTAGTAAAAACGTAATGTTGATCAAAACAAAATGTGCAATAAAGAAAAATTTTATCCGAAAGCGATTTTTTATTGAGGGGACTCATATTTAAAAGAAGCATCTTTTCTTTTTAATCTAGTTCAATTCAATTATATATATATATATATATATATATATATATATATATATATAAATTTCGGGGGGTGGGGGGAGGAGGTTCAAGCTCCCTAATTCCATCCCTGAATCTGCAGTGATAACATGACTAAATGTCAAAAACACACACATAAAAACGATGTTAAAAACGCATTTAAAATGAATAATTTATTTAAACGCAGTTAAACAAATTTAAGTATTTTCACATTTAGCATTCTGTTTGTGTGTGAGTGTGGAAGAACAAAGTTTCTTCTTTTAAGTATGCGTAAATGTTAAAAATGGCTGGTTAAAAAATAAAATTTGTTTTAAATATGTATACTGATGATATAAGTGTTTCTTTTTCTCTGTTTCTTGGTACAAAAAACTTCCAGAGTACCGTTTAATTTTATAACTCTGCTAGATTTGTATTAAAACAAAATTATATTAACGTTTCTGGCAAAAAAAAAAGAAAAGCAGTGCACATGAATAAATAAAGAAATAAAATTTTAAACGAAAATACAAGATCGTATGCGGTTTTTTCCTTCTTTCAGTAGTTAAAAATTCTAGCTCACACAAATTTGTACAAAACTAATAAAATTTAAGTGTTTTTTTCTTTTGCCCCACAGAAAAAGGTACCGAATAAAAGAAATAACCAAATTGTTTTCCACTCAAAAACCAAACTTAAAAGCAAATGGATACTTGCTTGTGCAAGCGGTAAAAATTACTCATGTTTTCAAAAGAACTACAAACTAGTTAAAAAATAATAACAAGAAAGAAATCTGTTTTTCGTTTACCTGCCAACTGGAACGTGTTCGGAGAGTTAAACCTTCTTTAACTACGCCTCTAACCGGATACCTGACATTTTCTGAATGCATCTATATTTAATGATAACATTTGCGACAAAGCTACTCTAACAAAGTTTATAGACTTTGTCCATGAGTTTTCATAATGAGAGGAAAATACGTACTTTTAATTAAATTTAAATTCTGAGCGCATTTGCGAGATTGCCATGTTGTTTTCCCAAAGTCCTTTCTAATTAGGTTTAATTTTACGGGAATTGCTTGTTTTTAACGCTAGTGGAAGTTTAAAATAGGTCTATGACAAAAGAATAAGAACTAAAGAAATGTTACTCTGAAACATTAAATTAAATAAATTAAAGAATATTGTTGCTTGTTTGAAAGCAGAGATTTTTATGCTCGAGAGGAGAGTTTAACTAATAATATAAAAAGCTTTTAAAATGAACGCAATGCGGAGGGGAAAAAAAGGTAATTATTATTAAACAAAAGTTTGAAATTAAATAATCTTGTTTTCAAGATATTTAAATGCTTGCTCAATTGTAAGAGATTCAGAGAAATTCGCTTAAGACATTTTCGGGTTAATTCTTTTAATTTTTGAGGTATTGTTTCAGTTAAATTTATGAATATTTAAAATCCTTTTACATGAAAAATTAAGCCAATGTTATTCACATCAAAGATTCTTTTTTTCAAAAACCCTGTTTTCTCAGTTTTGTAAAACGCCAATACATGCAACTTGTTTCTATGTTTGGCTCTTCTTTTCTGTCTATTTTGATTAAAGGAAAGTACATGAGGAGTATTTATATAAAGTGATGACTTGGCCGGAAGCTTCTTTGAGGGTTTTTAAAGAGTTTTAATACTAATAGAGATGTGACACGCATTATTAACGTTACATTTCGAGAAAACCGTCTAAAAGTCTAAACCGTTAGATCGACAGCTGCGCAGTAGGTTATGACTGTTGTATTTTACAGCAAGGATTTTAGGGATACCATTTTTTCCCCCTTTAAAATCAGACGAAATATGCGTAAAGAACATTTTAGCTTCCTCCCCCGACCCCCCTTTCCCCACCATAGATTACGAGCTTTGGAAAATGATTTATAATCTGGCATCTACAGAATGATCAATTTAAAAAAAAATATCCTTTGGTTTATCTTATTACTCTTCAATCTGAAGATATTGGCAACTATTATAACGCTGAAATAGGGTTGTTTGGACCTTGCTTTAGTGTCAAGGTCGATTTACAATACTGTTGGACTGTTACAACATTTTTTCTGAGGTAAAACAGAAATTGAGACTCATAATGTTACCCAATCCTGTCTTTTTTTTATTTCGTCAATTTTTCTTTCTGAAAAACATAGTTTAAATCATTTTTGTTTACATTATCATTCCTTACAGCAAATATTAACCCCTTATCGGATTTGCCCGAGTACAGCTCGGGCAGGTAAAAAGTTCCATTTTGGATTATCCCGAGTGTAGCTCGGGCAGTAGGAATTTTTTTAATTTTTCACGCAATCTTTGCCGAATTATTTCGTTTTCCTTTCAAACACTTATTTTTCTGCCCACTAGAAGGTAGAACTATACACGATTTAGGAAATATTACATGAGAATAGTGTTATTATGCTTTAAAAATGTATCTATATCAAAATATACATTAAAAAATTTGACATTTGACCACCCAACTCGAAAAAAAAAATGAACCGGCGAGGGGTCAAAAATGTTCGCAAGAAGATAGGGTTCTCCAGAGAATCCCTACAAACAATGATGCATTAAAACAAATCATAACTGAAGAAATATCGTCCATAACACCAACAATGTTGCAAAGTGTGTCAAAAAATTGTTCGAAGAGTTCATGTTCTACATTCAAAAATGCAGGCGGACATTTTCAACATTTTCTGTAAGGAATGATGATGCAAAAAATTTGAATTGAATAATATTTTTCAAAAATAAAATGATCACAGGATAAAGTAACATGGGGCGTCTGGTCTGCATTTCTGTCTTACCTGATCGATAAAGTTGTAACAGTTTAATAGTGCTACAAGTTTCTTTCACGCTTAAACAGGGTTCAATCTATTATATTTCAGTGTTAGAATACTTGCCACATCCGTCAGATTGAAGAGCAATAAGGGTACTCTTTTAAAATGACCAACTCTCTATATTAAAAGAAATAGCAAATGCCAAATTTCGTATTTTTAGCTTCAGTATACCGACAAATGGAAAACATTACTTTCCGTTTTTCCTCATAACTTCATGAACGTAAGCTTTACTTTGCCTGTGAAACTACTTTTCTTGCCTTAAGAGTTACGTTGCAGTGAAATGAAAACCATGCATTTTCCTTTAATTTGAGTTTGATTAATCTTTCTTTCAATTCAAAATAAATTTATGGTGTTTGTTACATACTTACATACATAAATAAATGCACTCAAACATGTACACACACTACAGGGTGTCGGAAAAAGGTGGAAACAGTATTTAATTCCTTATCTATTAGAGATAAGTGCTCTACGTAAATTGAAAATATTAAAAAAAAGGGCGGGAAAAAACTTAGTCCAGGAAAAATTTCTCTCGTACATTGTCAAAAATAGCGCTTTTTAATTTTTGTATACTATCCCCGTGCGAAAAAATTCCCAACTAGTAAAATGTGCCCCATACGCAAACGATGCGATGCACGAAATTTCAGACTTTCATCATAAGACGTCTCAGAATTATTTTAAATTAAAGATGATATTTTAATTAAAGATGATGTGAAGCTACATGAATTGGAATGTAAGCGTTCATTGCTGTAGTGTAAAAAACTATTTTCTTTCGTAATTTGTGAACGACGTAACTGAGATTGAACGACTCAATTTTTTCTTTTCGAAAGCCATTGGAAAGTGGATTAAGCCAGCGTACATTTATCTTTTTAGGATATAATTCTCAAGTTTTGTGAGTCATCTCATTAACATATCGGAGGAATTTTACTAACTGAGAATTTTTTGTCCAGGGGTTGTACGCAAATTTAAAAATTGTAACTTTTAAGAAAATTAACGAGGGCAAACTTTTGTTGAAGTATTCTTTTATATTAATTTATTTTGAACGTTTTTAATTTTATATTGACCACTTCTCTTTAATGGATAAAGGATTGAAGCTTCTTACCACCTTTTTGGGATACTCTGTATCTGGGAAAGCCATGGAAAGCACCTTATGCTACATAAATTGGCTGCATGCAGTATCGTCATCTCAAGATGTTCTAATAGTGTATTCGTGCCTGCTTTAACCCTAAATCTCTCATTAAGCCTATCATTGGGGGATTTTGACATGAGCCTGCCGAGTTATACCCCTTAAGGTCATTTGAATATCACCTATAAGCATTCCGCTGTTTTGCATTCCAAAGACCTGACGGATATCTAATGCATTTAAATTTATAGATCTTATAGATCATCTTTTGAATATTGAAAAAAAACAAAATGTGACTTTAGAAACACATCAAATGATATTCTTCAGAATGTTCGGTTTCATTTTTTAATGAGTCAGTAAAATAGTAGCATGGGGTAGGTACTGATTTTCAGAGAAGGGGGCAGGGAAAAAGCTGCATTGCCCCCTCCCCTTCTCAAGGAAACATTTTTATACCTTAAAAAAACCACTTTCATGTCTCATCATGCAAAAAAGGATGTTATAAAATAACAGCATAAAAAGGATTTCTTAATCAAGATGCAAAGTGAAATACAATATTTTAATAAAAATACTATTATGTAGGCTAATAGCATTTCAATTATATTTCTTTATTTATAATCGTTCATTTCGTTCCATATTTTCAAGTATTATGTTCTACAACATATTTGTATTTACTTCCCTAATGTACATATCAGAGAATGTTATTTATAGTGGGATCATCTGCACTTAGGAAGTTATTTCGTACTATCTGTTCAGATTGAAAATCAGCTCGATTGTTTTCTAGTGATCAGCATACATTACTACATAGACTACTCCTAAAGGATGAATTCGTGTTAAATAATTGTCTGAGACTATAACGTTTAGTTAAAAAAAAAAAAAAGAAAAAAAGACGTGGATATAAAGCTAGTTCTGTGAAATAATATTAGGATTATTATTATTACTATTATTTTTCTTACAACTACTTTATCTGCCTCTTATTTTAAATTAAAATCAAATTTACTAATTTTAGGCTTATTGGATAATTTGGGCCCCTCCCCCTTTATATTGGGGGGACCGGGCACTTGCCCCGAATGCCCCGAGAAAAATCAGGTCCTGGTATGGAGTATACAAAACCGAAAATATTAGCACTTTCAACAGATTTCTTAAAAGATGAACTCAGGAAATACGAAATTGAATAAATAAACAAACTATATTAATAACTTCGTTAAATAGTTCTTTTCTACAAATGTTTAGTGATGAAAGTTACAAGCAAAATCCCCAGATTAACTTTCATAGAAATTATTTATAATGTTGCTAATCATCATGTTATTTTAGTACAGATATTTTTCTATATTAGGTCTATTGGACTGTTTGTTTTTAATATGTCATTCTTTTGCATCCCGAAGCTAATACAAAATTGGTAAATTGTGAGGGATAGGACGCCAAAACATTCTTTTAACATGCGCGATCTCAAAGAAGAAAAAAAATATCCATAAAATTCTTGCTGTCAAATACAACACTCAACTAATACATAAAAATCGATTTCAGAGCATTTAGAATATAATCCTACATGGAGGGTAGACTTGAAAAAGGGGGAGGGTGGTCATTTTTCTTGAAAGGTAAAAAAAAATATTATCTATAAAATTCTTGCTTTAAAATTCGACAATTTTGTGAGCCCTATACTTGGACACAGCTTATTTTTAATTCAGTACATATTGAAAATTTATTAGTTAGAATTTTTCGTTAAAAAAGGACATTATTTTAAGGTACACCTAATGTATGGATAAATAATACTGCAAGTCAAACAGTTACAACGTATGATGCAAGAGTACGGGAAATATGAAAATATTTTAGGAAGAAACAAAAATATTTTACGAGATTTCTATCGGAGACATTTTAAAAGTTCTGCACTCTTTTTCTTGTTCGAGTACACTACTTATGAATTTTATTCCAATCCAAATATTTCCCTTAGAATGTTTTTGTACCGGAATATTTTAAGTTATAATGCTTTTTTTGAAATAGCGAAGACGAATGAAATATGAAAGGAATAATATTTTGTTTGAGTAGAAGTAATATACTTTTTATATGCACTAAAATATCGATAGCTTGTATGCTTTTACATATATTTCAAGATATATATTTAGAATGAATAATATTTCAAAATATAAAATATTTTTAAATACTTATTTGCATTATGAAACAAGTTTTAGAGAGGGTATATACTTAGTATCCCAAAAGATACTTTAAAAACTTTGACTGCTACATGAAGGCTTGCTTTAAAGTAATTAATATCAGACGTATAACGACAACGTTTAGGAAATAAACAAACGTCATAAAACAACGTATAATAGTACAAATGCAAAATTTAAAATAGTAGACATTGGTAGACATTAAAATAGTAGACAGTATCGGCATTGGTGATTTGCCGTCGTAGTGCTAGAATGAGAATAGAAAAATTTTATTCGGCTTTTATAGAAGGAGGATTCAGGAGAATGTTTACGAGGACCAATAAGAAAGCAGAAATTCAGAAGAGGGTTTTATGAGGGCCCTGACTAGTCTAATTTTTCAATTGGTGATATTATAAGTTGTTTCATAGTGCTTATTTATTACCGTCTGCTCAAAGCTACATTTTCGCGCTTATTACAATGTTTAGGACTATTTTTCTGAATGCTTTTGACTCGACTTTAAAAATTTCGTAAATTGCGTTTTTCGACAGATTGTACTACGCGTGCGGACGTTTACATTTAATCTAATGACCACATGCTCATAAACACCGCTTGAACAGCTTTAGCCACAATAAGATCATTCTTAATTCACATTTTCCAGTGACGTTTTTGAGGTTTGCTAATTTATTGGACTAAAAACCATTCAAATAACTTTTTATTTCCAACTGTACCGTACCACAAAGCATTATAATTACATAAAAATAACTGTGGGCTTTAAAATGGTCATGCTTAATTCTGTAAATTACCATTCACTCGTATTTTGTTGATCGTATTACTCACCCTACAATGAATTGACTGAGTATAGTAAGTTACATATAAAAGGTAAGGGGTAAAATAGTATTCATGATGACAAATAAAAAAAGGGTTACTTTTAAATTAAAACAATTTTTGCAAAAAAGGAAATAAGTTATAAGTGTCAATCGAAATAAGTTATAAGTGTCAAATCGTAATCCATTTTTGTAAAAATCATGCACTTCTGTGTGTACAATGACGAGATTTTTTATAAAACACATTCAGTTTCTTGTTTAAGGGATTGAATGTTAAGCCTACTTTCAAAATAAAATGAATTAGCATCAGAGAAAATACTAAAGAGTGTTAAATCACAAGTCTGTTTTGCAAAAATCATTAATATTTATTTATTTTTGAATAACAGATTCAGTTTTTTATAGCATGGATTGCCCTGTTTCGGCTACTTTTAAATTTAAAGGATTTAGTACTTAATAGAATATCACAAGGATGTGAGTCACAACACCGTTATTTATGTATGCTTGAAAATTCGACATTCAGTTACTCGTAGCAAAGCTCCGTTTTAGTTACTTTTAAACTAAAATGACTTAGCACAAAGAAATAACGGAAGGATGTCATTTCACAAGTTTATTTTTGCAAAAATCCTCGTGCAGGATTTTAAAAAATAAATGACCCATTCAGTTTCTTGTGCAACGGACTGCCGATTTGGAAACTTTTAAATTGAAAAATGATTTATCAAAAAATATACTTTTGTTTTAGAAAAAATAAACTTTAAATGAAAAAAAAAAGTCAAATGGAAAAGTTTGCTGAAATTTTAACAGCACTATCCGAATACAAGTATACATGAATGCAGATATCCTTAAAAGTACTTTTTGACTAGAAAATACTTTAGAACCAAATTAGGCATGCATATTTTATCGACAGAAATGCCAAGCATCAGCAAGATATACTGCCGCCATCGGATGTTTCTGTAAAAGTTTTCCTTTACATAGCCAATAGCACATGTCTTTGCTTTGAAAGAACTTTATACGCCATGTCGGCTTATTATCCAAGAAGAAAACCTCAAGAGATGAATAACGCTCTCTGCGTAATGCTATTAAAAATGACTCTCCTTTTGAAATATATATATGTATTGGGTATTTCCTTTTAAAAAGGTATTCAGCAGAGATCTCCCCCCTTGTATAGGCATCGATGGAATGCAATGCACTTGTTAGCAGGGGGAAGATATACATGACATTTTTTTAAAAGTTGGATGAAGATAAGCCATAAAATTCAATGTCTGTAGATACATGCGTGGCGGGGATATTCTCGAATGAAAAGGTTATTCAAGTCCGGATAAAAATATTTAATGCACTTATTCCTTTTGAAGAAATGCCCTTCAGACCCTAGTACAAGAACAAGATCATTAATGGTTGCAGCTCATGTCGTGTTTTATGTGTATTTTATGATAAGTAGGCCGAATAATTGGTCCTTCAATTTGTCTGTCTGTACGAAGGACACATGGAGTCAAAACAACACTTAGAATATGTAGTAAATATTTTCGGAGCGGTATTTTTTTATCTAATTTCTTAAAAGCTTAAATAATCATTTCATCAATAGGTACTGAGAAAGTCGTGTTATCAGTGAAAAGAAATGCAGAGAGTATTTAATATGCAAGAAATAAAAAAATCTTGAAACATGTTTCATTAAATTACAAGATTGAGTTTTCTAATCATTATTTTCTGAACATGAGACTTGTAAGGAAAGTACTTCACGATAAATTAGACTAAGGTATTTTGATGCATTTGCACATTTTGATGTATTCCGAATTCATTTATGCTATTTTTATGGTAACGCATGTATGTTTTTCACAAATTTCGCACAATTTTGATACAATCTTAAAAAGCGGATAAACATAGGAAAAAAAAAAGCTTTTTTAATTCCTTTTAACGTGATGTGCGACTAAAGAAAGCGTCACGGACAGAACGACAGACATTATTTTTTCGGTCGTACTGGGTTCCCAAGTGCTCTAAACCGATAGAAATTACAAAATTTTCTAATTCAGTCTAATGCACAGACAAAAGACTGACTGTATGAGATTGCACTTAGAATTTTCAGTCACCATTTTCTGTACAAATCAGCCTTGGCATTAAATTTCACTTTAAGATGCAATGCGCAAACTAAGTATTCGGTATGCGGAAGTATTTTACTTTGCTACATCCAAGTTCGCAGCACAATTTATCTAAACTTTCCCTGTCCACTGCTACAGATGCTTGACCTTACACAGCTAAATTAAGTAAGCCCAATCAGCTACTACAGGGATACGAAAACTAGAAACCGAGATCAAAGCTCGCAAATATATCAAAGAAACACGGTTGAAGGAATATATTCTTTGAATTATCATCAAGGAAAGCAGTGTTCTTTAAGATTCATATACCGGAAATAAGCAATTGATTCCATCTCTACAAGTTCATTCAGTTTCCAAGATCTATATGCATTGGAATATTGCACAAGTGCTCGATGATTTTATTCTGGTCCTGAAATTTTAGGGTCTCGTTTTTGGGGTTCATTAAGTTTTAGGTTTTTCAGCAACGTCCAGGTTAACGTAATTCTTATAAATGTGACCATGGTAATCTGTATCGGTGACTTTGTTAAGATAATTTTCAGTGTTAGTTAAAATAAGCTTGTAATTAAAAAAGTGCAGAACAGTTTTCAAGCCTTAAAAAAGAAAGAAAGTTAAATCATGCCAAATGTATCGATTATAAAACCCTTTCCAACCCAAGTCTTTTTTTGGGCCAGATATTGATAAATTCCGTACATTTAGCATTTCTTCTTGTTTTGTAACTGTCCTGTTTACAATGAACCTCTAGTTTATTGTAAAATTTCAGAGCACCACTTGTAAAGAGACATTCTAAATTTTTTTCGAGTCTCTAGGAGCAATTAACTTCTTTAAAAAGCTGTTCAAAAGTTGCATGGCTTATTAAAGAACAGCCTTGAGCTCAACTTTAAATGCCTCGCGTATAAATTTTGATTTAATGAATTAAACAGACTATGAAAATTGATTATGAAATTAAATTGAGGATGAATTATGAAAAAGTGCTGCCAGGAAAAAATAATACGACTGTAAAATTTAATAGTTAATTTAGATTTTAAAAGTTTACAGTCATTGTCATTAATTTTTTTTAGGTATAGTTTAACTTATATCAATTAAAGTAGTCAAGAACAAAAAATCTCATTCGGCTTATACACGCTGGTGAGTTTATACTTGTATATACAAAGTAATTCAAAAATCTTCGGAAAAGTGTAAGGGGGATGTTCAAAATCACAATGCTATGTGAGGATCGGAAACGTGGTCTTCATGCACCTTTTAACAATTTCTTGGGATAAGTGCTAAAGCGTTTTTTGTCCAGTATCGAGTTTCATAAACTACGTGCTTTTCAAAGACAACTAAAAGGACGAAATGAAATAGAATTTGTGAACTATTCACAAAATCACTCAAAGTTACTGGTGTTTAAACATAAAATAATATAAAAAAAACTTGTTAAAATAACACCATAAAGATTACTCCAACGGCCAGACAGCTGTTTCGAGCAAAAACTTGTCTGCCCTTCTTCAGTCACAAACACCTTCCCGTTCCTATCTTCAGGTGTTCGTCACTGAAGAAGGAACACACAAGTTTTTGCTCGAAACAGCTGTTTGGTAGTTGAAGTAAGCATTATGTCGTTATTTTACAAAGTTTATTATTTTATTTTTTGTGAACTATTTATTCATTTTAGTCAAGCGCCTTCTGCGAAAGGTGCATTCGTTTTTGACAGATCGGGGTCGGAAAGTCTTTTCCAACGCTTCTTATAAAGTGATCATTAACAGGCTCATGAAGACAACGTTTCGGACCCCACATCGCTGTGTAATTCTGAATCGTCTCGATTAGCCCTCTCCCCTTCTCTCCGTCTGCCTGTCTGTCTGTATGTCTCTGTCCCTTTCTCTCTGTCTGTCTGTGTCTTCCCCCCCCCTCTTTCTCCATAAAATAGTTTTGTAGAATGTAGAAATTTATGTAGAATACTAGGGGCCAAGACCCCTAGACTCGCTATGCTAGCTTTTCGTATGAGGCATTCGGCCCCTAATAAGGCTTATTCGTAAAAAAGACATAATTTCAACAGACAAAACCCGAAGATTGGATCAGATAGAATGTTTCTGAGCTACACATTGCTTGGTTCTTGCATGTTCCTTGGAACATAAAAATTTAAGCTTCGCACTATTTTTAACTATGTGAAACCCATATAACACCTTGAATATCAGCCAATTATGGCGAATTTTCATTATTTGGCGACTTGCGTATATGTATAGTTAATATTAGCTCTAAGAAAACAGTACTTCATATGTTTTCTTTCATTAAAAGCAACGAAAGAGCTACGATAGCTTGCCACAAATGGTGACTTTTCATTATTTGGCGATTGACACATGCTCACAACCTATAATGACTGCTCATATAAGGTTCCCGGAAAACCGTTATACATATTTTCGTATACATAATCCTTTGCAGAAGGGCGTATTTAGCACCACGAATTATATCATCTCGTCGCGCTGGCAAATATCCTAAGTGCACTATAACTACTATAATGGCATAGTTAACGCCACCCAATATTTCTACTGGTAGCAAATACTACAGCTGGACCGAACCGGCTTTAAAATAACCTGCATTTTAATTATTTTTCATTTTCAAGATATTTCATTCTAACGTTTTTGAACTCACGATTTAGATTCGCCCTGCTTGGAAAGATACCATTTTGCCAGATCGTACCTAATGCCAAAATGGCGCTTTTAAAATCAGTTAGTTATTCTATTTTGGAAAAACGAATAATCGCTCATTCTAAACTCCTGTTGTCTAAGCGAATTGACTATTTGAAAATGTGGTCAACTTTTTGTAACACACTTTGAGTTGTTTATTTCATATACTTTTTAATGTGGCGTAAAATGGGTGTCATTCGATTTCATGTTTGTCAATTTCACGTGATTCTACATACTTGGAATTGCTTTGTTGCAAAGGAATGAATGATTTTATGCCAAATCTGGCAACCATTCTGTTTATTTTTTCAGTTTTTTATTAATATCTTCTAAAATAATTCTATTTTCGAAATTTAAGTCAGCTTATCAGGTTTCCCGAAATTTTCCGAATCCGTGGACATGTTTCTCGAAATTTAAATCCCCACGGTTTAGGAGAAGATAGCACAACAAGCTCTTGAAAGCGGCCTTTACTTTTTTACTTTCCGAACATGTACCATGTAAGGAAAGTATTGTAATCATGAAAAAATTCGAATTCGAGATTTTGGTGTATTGACACGTTTTGAGGTCTTCTGAATTCATTTATGCTATTTTTACGAGATGTATGTATGTGTGTATGTGTGTGTGTGTGTATGTGTGTTGGTGTGTATGTGAGTGAACACGATAGCTCCTGAACGGGGCATGCGATTGAGCTCAAATTGGGTATATATGTTATAAACCACCGTCGCAAGACCGGTATTGATTTTGGTGTGTATAGGACTTATAGTTTTTCTACAGGGCTACGACAAAGATTTCTTTTACATTATGGCCTATGGGGAGAAATTCTTGAAAGTGCGCTAGCGTTTAAACGGTACATTCGATTGAGCTTCAATTTGGTATATATATTTGAATTATTCATCGATTAAAATTTATTTAAATTCTTGGTAATGATCTTAATCGTAAGTGTTCGGAAAGTCGAGTGGAGTCACTCCAGATTTTTTTAGAATAGAGAGATATCTTTTCCCCAAACAAAATAGCATTTCTGTCTTTCGACAGTGACATCACACAGCACTGCACGCCCCCTCCCCCCGACCCCACCCCCTTCTGCATCTAAAAGTGCGCTTTTATTTCAACCCTCCCCCGATCTATACTAGAACGTAAGAGTCCGAAATTAAGTATTGAAGCGCCCACTTCACTTCACTTTACTCGAGTTGGCAGGCTCGCTTTTTATTTTTCTGGGGCATTTCTTATTCGCCGTTACAGAGCAAGTAGTACGCGTTTGACCTTTTACGGCGGGGAAAACTTCGCGAATACCCGGGCAGCTTCTACCTAGATAGAGAAAACTCGATAAAGCGAGATCAAAGCACCGCGGCGGGATCAAAGAAACGGGATTTCTGGGAAAACTTATCCTGAGGGTTTTACGCCGAAAGATGCATCTTTCCCCGAG
The DNA here is from genome assembly GCA_038373885.1 of Cheiracanthium punctorium. Lineage (NCBI taxonomy): Eukaryota > Metazoa > Arthropoda > Arachnida > Araneae > Cheiracanthiidae > Cheiracanthium > Cheiracanthium punctorium. Next base: position 260,731 of record JAWZYV010004369.1, read on the forward strand.
AATTCAGTCGCGAGGGACGGACCATTCACTCCTTACTGCTCTTGCTTATTCTTTTTTTATTTTTTAGAATGAATATTGCATAGACAGGGCTCAATTAATGGAATCGTAAAATCCATTATTTATAGTATTGCATTTGTAAGTGGGATCAGTATGAATGACTGTTGAATGACAAAAGTAGTAACAGTAGTAACTAGTGACTAGTACTAGTAGTGCTAGTACTAGTCACTAGTTACTGATGCTGGACTAGTACTAGTACTGCACTAGTACTGTATTACTAGTACTGCACTAGTACTGTATTACTAGTACTGCACTAGTACTGTATTACTAGTACTGTATTACTAGTACTGTATTACTAGTACTAGTACTGCACTAGTACTGTATTACTAGTACTGTATTACTAGTACTAGTACTGCACTAGTACTGTATTACTAGTACTGTATTACTAGTACTGTATTGCTAGTACTAGTACTGCACTAGTACTGTATTGCTAGTACTAGTACTGCACTAGTACTGTATTGCTAGTACTAGTTCTGCACTACTACTGTATTGCTAGTACTCGTACTGCACTAGTACTGTATTACTAGTACTAGTACTGCACTAGTACTGTATTACTAGTACTAGTACTGCACTAGTACTGTATTACTAGTACTAGTACTGCACTAGTACTGTATTACTAGTACTAGTACTGCACTAGTACTGTATTACTAGTACTAGTACTGCACTAGTACTGTATTACTAGTACTAGTAATTTTCTGGACTGCATTAGTACTAGTTTACTAGTACTAGTGCAGTAGTACCACTAAAAGTAGTAACTAGTGATGTACCATTAGAACGGTTTCTATAATCGATTATTACTGTTCGAATAAAGGCGATAAGCAATCAATCGAATAGTGAATAATCGGAATTTTAATTATTCGAATAATGCTTTCGATTTCACTATTCGAGTAGTATTCGAGTTCATTTGCGTGATTATGGCAACGCTACGCTAGGACGATCTGCCAAGGATGGGGGGGGCTTGCTTGGTAGGAGGACTTGCTAAGGGGTTCTAACGCGGATTCACGTTACATCTGGAGAAAGCCTACCAAATCTCCGGACCGTTAGATCGACAGCCGCACGATGGGACCCGATCCCGGGACCTCCACACTTCCGCCGTCTACCAATTTCAGTGACATAACCACTGTGCCATGCTGAGGCCGAATAGTATTCGAGATTTCGAACTCTATGTGCAGAGCGTTCGAACGGTTTTTGTAAATTCGATGATCTCGAATGCATTTAATAGTCGATTAATTCGAATACTTCCGTTCATTCATTCTCATCACTATAGTATGAACGCTTCAAGGGTCCACCCTTCTTCACCTGCCGAAAGTTTATACTTCCCACACAGGCAGAAAGTGAGACAGTTAAGGTTCTTGTTTCCCTTTTGTTCATTTTCTCTGGAAACATTTCATGTAAAACTCTGTTTTTCCTTCCAGTGTCTTATTTATCCCTTCCCTTTTTATTTATGTGCATGTATGTGTGTGTCTAAAGCATTTTCTGGACGTTTATATACTGGGTGGTTATAATTGAACTTCCCATAAACAGCATTTTACAGCCGAAACGGGTGAGCGGAATGCCACCCAATCTGGAACATGGACTATTAACAAGATACGTTTAACTTTTTTTTTAACTTAGTTTAAAACATGAATACTAGGTTGCGCTTTCAGCTCAAAAAAAAAAAAAAAAACACAGTTAATAGATGCTCAAACTATTGAAAAATGTTGGAAATGTTTGTAAATAATGAATTACCCACTTCCGTTATTAAATTTATTGTTCTTCATGCAAAACACCACCTACCGGACAATTTTTGAACTTTTAATTTTTTTTAGAAATTCCTCGAGCGAGTCTCCTGTATATTCTATGTACGAAATGCGGTTACAATTCGTTCACTGTTTTAGCTGAACAACCTTGTTTATAGGGAGAGTGTAACTGATGTCGTGGGACTTCCGACCCTCATGAATATCGTGGGATTTCCACTGGGGGAAGACGACAACAACAGAGCCCAACAGCGAGATCCAACAGCGATGGCCGGACCCACTGTTGTTTTTTGGGGTCTCGCAAAGAGCTAGAGGTAGCATATTTTCGAGGGGCCCCTTACAGCGATGGCCGGATTCACTGTTTTCTTTTTTTTGGGGGGGGGGTCTTGAAGAGGGCCCGTGGTAGCAAATATTCGAGGGGCTCCCTAAAGCGATGGCCGGACACACTGATATTTTTCGAGCCTCGCAAACGGACAGCGGTAGCATATTTCCGAGGGGCCCCAAACAGCGATGGTCAGACTCACTGATGTTTTTTTGGGGTCTCGCAAAGGGACAGCGGTAGCATATATTCGATTGGTAACCTACAGCGATGGCCGTCGGAAATCCCACGCATCGGAACTCCCACCGTTCGGAGGTCCCACGTAACCAGTGTCATTATAACCACCCCATATAATGTAATATTAATCTGGTCATTATTCTTTTATTTACTTTATTATCTTTTTTTCTATGGTCTGTGTCTTTCGTCTAATCGCGCCTTCTTTTTATAAAAGCATGTCGTATGTTTAACTATAAATTCATAATTCACCTTAAGCAATGCTATTCATAAAATAAATTGATACAAAGAAACCAGTTCCTATTTTTATTCAATGAAATACACAACAAAATTGGCAAAACATTTAAATATAGAAGAGGTATTCACTGTCTTTTCACAGTAAACTTAATAAATATCGATAATCCTGATTCTTTCTCTAGGAGGACACCGAAGACACATTCGCGCATACTTCAGCGGCGTTCAAATATCTCCGTCTCCCCCCCCCCCCCCCTACACCCCACCCCCACCGCCCCATCCACATGTTCATTTATTTTCGCTTAAATATCACTTTCTTCGATGAAAAATGTCGAGAACATAATTAAATTGCTAAATTGATATTTTTAAGGATCTTTCGTCAGAAAAGACTTGCTTTTCAAAAATTATTAAAAATTTTTTTGAATTGTCAATTGATGTTCATTATAATTTTTTGCAAGAGTGCTTTATTTAAAAAAAAAAAAAATACTATTTTTTTTTTCTTATTTGTGTAGTTCGTCATTAAGTTTGAAGTGCGGCGATGTAAGTAATTCAAGACTTCTTCAAGAAATTTTTTTGCGTAGTTTAATGGTACTTTAATTGATGTTTGATAGTCAAGTCAAACGTTTCCTTCAAAACAGAAAAATCAAAAAACCATTAAGAATAAAAAATGTGGTAATGATGAAAATATCTAGGCGCAAGTGCTTTTGATTTACTGGATCTTAATATTACACTGGAAGAAATTATTATTGGAGGCAGTAGTTGTTTTATTGATATGTATGTAGACATGTCACTTTTGTAATTTATGGAGTTGGTGAATGTCATCGCAAGATAAGCATTTAATTCTGGATAATGCTTCCAGTAAAAGCATAATCATTGGACAGAATGGTGCAACTTCTAAAGATAATCTTGATGTAGTTTTAATTAGTCAAAAGTTACCATCCGAATAATTATAATCTCAACAAATTAACAAAAATAGAAAGAACAACCAATAAAAAGAACTTGTGTTAAAAGTAAAAATTAATTGAAAAACTCATTTAAAGCAGAATAAAATTTACTCATCTCAATACAGTCGTTTTTGGATACAAAAAATGTCTACTGGGGATACAATATATATATATATATATATATATATATATATATATATATGTATGTATGTATAACTAATAAGTAAAACACAAAACATACTGCAAATAAGACATGACATACCTCGCATTAACAAAAAAACAGCTAGAAGCAAGAATTAGAAACCGCATTTTTAAAAGATAATAATAATAAAAATTAATAAAAGCTAAGCCAAATAAAGTGCAATAATTAATGTGAAAATAGAATGGAAAGGAAATTATAACCACTGTCACCATCTTCAGGGTCCACGAACAGTGGATTATAATTAAAAGCAAACAAAATAGTAGGGTTTCGGTTGTGTGGCATATCAAAAGAGATATTCACTCCACACGTTCTGGGCCCTACCCTACTATATAAAGGAAAAAAAAGAAATAAAAAAGATAACAAAAAAATAGAAATAGCAATTATAAATCTACATACCAGACTTGAGCACATGGAAAACACATTGAAAACAAGCAATACGTGTTGCCAATGTTAAGAATTGTAAAAAGTGAAAAATGGTGTTGCCACAAAATAAAAGTGTAAAAGTGGAAAGAAGAATGTATAGGTGTTGCAAAATACTAAAAGGTAATATTATTATACTTTAAGAGTATCCAGGTATATTAATATAATTATATATATATTATATATATATATATATATATATATAGAATAATAATAAATTAAAATTATTGAATAAAATAGATAGTATAGCCAATTAAATATAACATATTGTTTTAAAAAATATAATGATTATTATTAGTGACAAAGTATGAATAATAAGTTATTATATGACAGAAGATTAATATAATAAATAAAAAAAAATGTTTTTTGTATTATTAAATAAAGGTAGGACAATAATCACAATATAGGAACCCCCCCTTTTTTTAAATCCCTCGAGATTGTTTTTATACATATTACTCTTTTTTTAATATATATATATATATATATATATATATATATAATTCAACCATTCACCGGAGTAAAAAGAACTAGTAGCTAGTAGAAAGTTGTACTAGAAAAAATAAATACAGGTAGTGCTTTCATTTGGAAGTAGAAAAAAAATTCTGCTGTGCTATTTACATCAAAGCTGCACAAGGGCTACCTGTCAAGATGGGGGAGTGCCTTGGTTAAAGGATTTTTTTAAGGCGTTCTAACGCGTATTCACGTTACCTCTGGAGAAAACCAACAAGAACTGATCTATAGCTTAACGGACAGAGAAAGGAATTGAAAAATGGCAAGAGTACTAAATTTATAATAGCAAAAGAAAAAATCAAAAAGCAATTATAAATATGAGATGAAGTGCATCACACTCTGTCTTTACCATAGATTCACCCAATCTTAACCCCCGTTTACACTGTACAAGACAAAGGGCGCACACCGTCTTATAAATAAGTAATTTAAGAGAACGCACGCATTTAGTTCCTGGCAGCAAAACATAACAAGTTACTTGCATTTCCGATTCTGACGTCTCACATTTGGATCTCTTTGAAAACCGCATTCATAACGCCGACGGATGCTAAAATTCAATGAAGAAAAGTTCAAAGTCTACTGCGAGATTAAAGAGATGGAAATTTAACAGATTCCCCGGGGAGATTTCCAAAGAGAGAGAAAGATAAATCTTTGAACTCGTATTTGCCCATGGGAATGACAGTTGCAACTTCATTTTTATAAATTCATGCGGCCAGAAATGCCCCAGAAATAAAAAAATAATAATATATTTATTTTCCGTCTTTATATCTGGAAGAGAGAAAAAAAGAAAATGCAGCAAATAATTCAGCAATGAAAAAAAAAAAAAAAGAAAGAAAAGTTCATGAAAAAAATCTTTACAAAAAAAAAAAGAGTTTTGAAAGATTTTATATATATATATAGATATCAGTACGATAAGTTCAAAGTAAATACACGAAATATATTTGAAGTCGGTGTGTCTCTTGAAATTTTGGACAAAGCGGATCATGTTTCAATTAGTGGAAAGTGTACAGTTGTTAAAGAATTGCTGAAAAAATTCTGCATCAAAATCAATTATTCTCATTTAGAAAGCAAATGGTATAGTGAGCGAAAAATTATACAAGAAAAGAATCATCACTATTTTATGAAAATTCGCAAATGGTGTATTTGTTCTTTCGCTTTGAAGCAATTTGCTTTTCTTGGAATGCGCAAGTATTTTTCTTCCTTGTGAAAAAGAAACACTTTGAATTCGGCAGTTTGAATTTATATAAATTGAACAGCATATTAATGTAAATAAAATGTGCGTGTACATACACCCAAGCACAATTCTAAGAACTTTTCAGTTCTAACATTTCTGCTCGCGTCAATGGTGAAACTTTCCTGCAACTGAAAAAAGGTGGATATTTTGTACCCCCCAAAACAATCTTTGTTTTTTTTATAAATACCTTTTCATGTGTGTTACTTTAAAAAGTTTCAATTATTTTTACTGGATTAAATGCTAGAACGTTTATCACTAGACGCTAGATCTACAGTCTTATGCAATACGATAACATCAATAATAATTATTGTTACTTTCTTCTTTTAATATATTTATGTTATTTCAACCAGTTTTAATTCATAATTAAGTACATTAGTGTTCATACTTTTTAAATTCATAACAAACAATTAAAGATCTTTAACGGTATTGCCTACTCCTTTCGAATTATGTACAGGATGTTACTTGAGTCCTGACTGTTTTCCTTTTTGTGCATGTGTAAGAACGTGTTGGTGTAATAATTTTTTATCGAGCCTTTCCACCTCAAATTCCATTTCATCCAGCCTCCGCTAAAATTTTCGATGGCATAGTGTACATTGATAAGGATGCCCCCTCTGAAAAGCGATCATCGACGCAGGACATCTGAACAGCTTTAAAAACAAACCAATGACGCTTAACACTCAAAAAATTAATAATGCTTTTTCACCCAATGCATGATGGACTCATACTAATAATAAAACCGCATTTCTAGTGCAACTTTCAGAAAAAAAAACTTCATAAGGACATAAGTCCTCTTAAAAAATGAGACGAAGGGTTACCTGTTTAGTAAAAAATTGCAAAATTCCGAAAGTTCAGCATTTTGTGCGTGTGTTCCGTAACTCCTACAGGTTCTTTGATAAAATCAGTTCACAGTACAGCTTGCAAAGAGACATTCTAGATTTTTCTGAATCTCTAGCGCTATTAGATTTTTCTTAAAAAGCTGTTCAAAAGTTGCATAATTTTCTAAAAGTACAACCTCAACTTCCACCGTGAATACGCGTTAGAACCCCTTAGAAAGTCCTCCAACCAAGGCACCCCCCCTTTGCAGATCGCCCTAGTGTAGCGTTGCCGTAATCACACACAAACAAACACAACAAATCCTCCGTGGACACTACTGTTACGTCGAATATGGTAACGCCATCTTTTGGCACTGCAAGCATCACTTTTGACAGAAGTATATGTTCGATGAAACAACTACGATAGCTAAATTATTGAGATCCAATAAAATTTAAAATATACACACATTCTTTTACACATTCTCCACGTTGTGTGACAATTTTTTTTTCTAGATCATAAAATTTGTTACTGAATATATCCACACAAACACAAACATTAAAAGTGCATATTAAACTCAGGAGAACGAAAATAAAAAGCTGTCATAAGACATAACACATTTTTGAAAATTTCGTTAATTATATTATCTTTTTTAATGGTATAGAGCTTAAGGCACTATATTAATTAATAAAAAAAAGTGTTTACAATATAACTTCTTTCTTCACCATAAAAGTAATGATTGCTTAGAAATACAGCTCAAAACTTCAGTAAAATAGTCCTTTTTTCTTAATTACACAAATCAATGAAAAATGCGATAAGCTTGCTTAATTATTTGCATCTGTGTAGAATCTTTGAAACTTAATGTTTTAAAGCGATAAAAGAAACTAATATGCTATTATTTTAGAAAATCCGATCCGTTTTAAGTTAAAGATAAAAAAAAAAGCGTTCCACTTTAGTCGTATAATGTTTAGAGCTGTAAAATTTATATAATCAAAATGCTGTTAGGGTGAAAAAAATAAAGCGGATTGCTTCAAAGAGCACGTGAAGCACAAAACTGAAAGATTAATGAAACGAGGGAATTTTATGATCTAATTAAAAGTGTAATGAGCGTAAAAAAGAGTGAATTATTTGGAGTGTTAAGAAAACAGAACTAAACACTGTAACACATAATAACAGGGAGCATCTGCATTGACGATGTTTATAAAACTATTAATGACAGACAATAAACTTATTTTTTAAATGATTATGCAGTCTTCATAATTTAAAAATTAGTATATTTATTAAACATTTTTAAAATGGTAGTTTTTATTTCTTTTTTTGAACGAAAATAAAAATTGTGTCGTGAACGCAATTGCGTTCATCCATTTCATAATTAAGAAAGGAGGGTAATTAAAATACTTTGCTTTAAGAGTAACATTTTTGAAAAGTTTTGTAGAGCAGTTTGAAAATGTACATAAACAGAAGCTATAAAACATTATGCTCACTACTTCTGTTCATATTAACATAATCATACAGCCAGGGGCGTAGCCAAGGGGGGGGGGTTAGGGGGTCATAACCACCCCCATGAGGAATTTTTTGCCATACAAAATGTATATTCTTCACTCCTTTATCACACACATGTATGCATATATGTGAGTTGCAGTAGTCGTAACCCCCCTCCCCAGGAAAAATTTCCGGCTACGCCTCTGCATACAGCTTTAAACTAGTTGAGTGCAGCTCAACTGTCAATCTCCGACAATGAAACAATAAAATGCTGATGCATGGCATAATTGATAGAAGAAAATATGCCTTTCTCACAGTGTGGTCAGTACTTGCCTTACGAAAATACAACAGAAAAATAGAATGTTTAATATGAATTAACATTTGATGGAAAACAAAAATAATCAACCTTTACAAAGCAATTAAACTTAATGACTTTTGCACGGGTTTGTTCAAAAAGATGTCACCTTTAAATTTTAAGAACGCAGCATAACTTGATATAATCTAAGCACCATACACGCCATTAGCTCTTATGCACATTTCCGTAGGTACAGAACGGACAGCCGTTGTTATGCATCTCCTTATTACAGGAACAAAATTTCGAGCAATTCGGAAACTCGCTCCGGCAAGTCTATGAGCATGCAGGGTTGCCATAATAAACAAACTCATCTGTACTCACAAACGCCAGAGATTCGCCTAATGGGTGGCTGCAAGATCATGTTATTATAGGTAGCATATCGCCTCAGTAACCTTTTAAAATATTTTGAATCTCGAGGGTTCCATGAATGTGGAAGTTTAATAATGTTTTCAATCAGATCTATTTCCATATCGCTACTCCATTCAAGAGACAATTTTTCTTCGCTCATCACTACGATCGGTATCGCTGAGTCTTCTGCCATCTTGTGACGTAGAAATGAGAAGTACTACGGTTCGCTGGCATTCTAGTAACCAACAATATTTTCGCACCTGAACGAAAAAGTTGGAGTAGACCGTTCCCTAGGTAACCGAGAGAAATTTCCATGAAAGAATTTTCCGCAACTGGTTGCGGCAACCAAATTGCATGGAACTTTGTTCGTATAATAGGCCTTAAAGTTGCTGGTGCCGGTTGCTTTCTCAGCATTCATGCGTTCGATCACCATTCTCCATTGCCAGAAATCACAGGGATAAAGGTTTGGTGACCGTTCGGGCCATGCAAAAGATCTACGTCGTCCAATCCAGCGCCTACCAAATCTTTGATGTTGGTGCTGTCGTACTATCATATAAGTAATACTATCGTTTTAAACAACCTGTACTACATGATGTAAATGTTAAATCGCTCCTAATATGATTGCTATTAACCACCCAATAATTTTGCACTCAATAATGTGCATCAAAAATAATAATCAACAAATTTATCTTTCCCAACATACCTTAAAATAGAATTCCCTTCCCTTTAATTCTTAATTCCAAAACCTTTCATTGACTTTTACAATTTTAGATCTGTTGTTATATAGCTTTTGTAGATTTCATAGATTTGAAGTCCATCCAATGAGTGGACGCGGAATTTACGTTAAGTGAAATCCCTCCAACTTTTTAATTCTTTCATTTCAAAACATTTAATTCGCCAGCCAAATTGGAAAGTTTGGGCTATTAAGGTTGTTTTAAGGCTAATTTTACATTTCTACTCGCGGTTTACAATTTGACTGTCATCTTAATGCAACGGCTGGAAAGTTTTCAGACATTTTTTCATTTTATGCTCCTGCTGGCTACATGGTACCTCTTTTGATGGAGAAGTTGTGGCGATAGGTAGAGCCTTACAATTATTATTCATTTATTGCAATTTTGAAAGGGTAGTCATCCTGTCTGATTCTCAGATAGCCTTCCAGTGAACTAGCGCTGTTGGACATCCATTAACACCCGTAATAGCCAATGTCAAGAACCTTTGAGAACCCTCATTTTTAAGGGGGAAACAAATTGTTCTCCAGTGGGTGCCCGGCTATTATGGACTTTGGAGCAATGAACAAGCGGATTTCCTTGAAAAAGAGGTGCCTGCTTCCTACAACAGCCTAATACGGCCATCTCTTATTGGAGGATTGGCCTGTTTTTGAAAAAAAAATATTTAGATATATTGCCTTATGAGATCTTTAGATTCGCACAGCTCTGAAAAATTGGAGTAATTCAAGTCCTTCTATCATTCCTGATAAACCAAGACGCAAAGCAGTTGCAGCTTTTTGCCTATCTACAGGACATGACTGCCTTGCCGTTCATTTGAACGCATAGGTATTCTTACCGATTCTACTTTCCCACTATGTGATTCTGGAGAAGTAATGGACAGGGACCATCCGGCCCGTTGTGAGGCTCCTCGTTGTTCTACAGAGGAGTCGAGGTAATAGGAGGCAAGATCACTCCTAAGCCAATGACGGTACTTACGTATTATCACAGCGGTCCGCCAAGACGAGCTATTTTTCGCCAAGATAAATGACGGACACGTGAAATTATTGATGGTTCAATACGTAAGTACCGCAATGACTTCGGTCTTTTGCTCTGAGCTCTCTTGTTACAGTGTTGTAATTTTATAGTTCTCTGCAATTGCCTGGCCATTGAAAAAAAAAAAACTTTAAATTTGCTTTTATAAACTCAGACTTGTTCGATTGCTACTCAGCTATCTGTTTGCAGGCCAGAAAAGATGACCCAAAGATTGGGTCATCTTTGATTCTACCCCATCAATCTTACCCAATCTTTGACCCAAAGATTGGGTAAGATTGTCCCAAACTTACACCACGACTCCATCCAGGTAGGGCAAGCCGGTTCTCTGAACGTTAAAAAAAATACGTTCTCTAAACGTTAATACGCGTATATAGAACCTACGTGTTCTGCCACGGAGCAAGTATAAGAAAAGCTTATAAAAACGAAAATCTTAGGTAGCTAATACTGTCAGAACTATACGTTTGGAACAAAGATGTAGAAATTGCGAAACATTACAAAACGTCTGGTTTGACAAACAGCAACCAATCAACTAAAATAAGGGCATTTTATTTTGCTCTATACGGTCTGTTCTAAACGGGCAGGATGATTTTACTTTGTTCCACTAAGCCCTCTCATCATTTCTACACATTCCACAAAGAGCAAACCTCCCGTGAATTGACAGCCCCGATTTCACACAATCACAAATTAACGTCTTTAATAACGCAAAGTGAGCAGTCAGGAACTCTCATATTATTGCACTGCTTGAAATAGCGTCCTATATACACGCATTTAACAGCCCACTCCAGCGTCATAAAACAGCCCCGGCTCAATAATTTCGGTTGATTTCCAGCAAAGAAAAGACCACTCTTGTAGACAGTAAACAAAGCTGGCTCATTCCGGCATCAAAGCGGGGCATTATTTCCACCCTTCCCTCCCCTCTTTGATGGCGAGTATATGAGGAGTCGTAAAAATATCCCGGGAGAATTTCTTCCATCATTTGAGGTATAACGGCAATTTATTAACTCAGATATCAACGTTTGATCAAGATGGAGAAGCCTTGAGGATTCTTTTTTCCTCTTCCTTTCGTTACTCATATTTTATCGCTTCCCGCTAAAACGAGATGAAAATAGGTGGTAGACGGAAGATATTGAAGAATGTAATTTATTAATGAAGTATATTTTTATGAGGAAAAGGAAGGGGGGATCATCACAACTTGTTTCATAGAAGATTTTTATGTGTTAGGATATTTGTTTTGTAAGGCGTGCATGAGGGAGTAATGCTTGAGACAAACATTTGTAGATGTGAATGAAAAAATAAATAAATCTGATGTGGTCACCACATGACTTTTTTCTTTCCTATTATATCATAAATAATTTAGGTGCACTTCATCTAAAATTATTTCATTTGAAATAGATACTATACTGCAATAATACTGAGGTTTAGAGATAACTAGCTAATTATTCGAGATATCACCAAGCTGGGTTCAGTCGGAGCTATCTTGACTCTTCTACCGGGCCTGCTTGTGCACTCCGATGAGTCATCCAAAGAGGCCTACAGATGCTCAGCTATTGGTTCCAGTGCTTAGATACGTCATGTAACGGCCGAATCTAACCAATGAGAAACGTCCGTTAGGACTCTTTGGATGACTCATCGAAGTACACAAGCAGGCCCAGTAGAATAGTCACGATGGCCTCGGTTCAGTTTAAAAAAGCTTAAGCGATTGTTTTGTAGGATTTCGGACATAACCGAAATACTCATTGACCACGGACTTTCAATCAATTGAAGTTGTGCATATAGACCAGAATGTGTTGAAAGTCTAAACAAATTACACTGTCGATTGCAGTGAAAAAAAAGAGATGCACAGTTAGATGTTACAATATTTCTAAATACAAAATCTCGGCATTTTACGGTGAAAAGTTTTGAAGTTACTCGATATAAGTAATTGTTTTTTGGCGCCAAAATTGGTAATATTTCGGTAAAACTCGCCAAGGTGGATGACAATTGGTGAGATTTTGTGCATGGCTCAAACAATTACTAACTATGGACATAATACATTGAAGACGTCTGTAGATCTTTGAAAAAAGGAAATATTCTGCCACTAAATATAGAATTTTTGGTTTCGCAAATGGTAAATAGCTTTTTGACATTTTATAGAAATGGATCTTAAATGTTTTTCTTAGTTCTATTCAAGTACTACTCAAATCACAATTTTTCAAGAATGAACAAAATCTGTACAACGCAAAAACACAAGATTTTAGAGGACTTGTTTAGATTTAATATCCTAATTAGGCTTCAAAGTTTAGGGGGTTTATTTCATTAATATTGATATAAAACTAAATGCAGTTGACTGCGCTTGAAAAATCGAATTATTATTATTATTATTATTGTTATGTTTTGCTGTACAAACATTTTTTTTTTTTTTATGAGTACGTGAATTCTTTTAAATCTCTCTGCTCTAAAACACAAAAATCTCATATTTCGCAATTTACATCAAAATATTAATGCAAATCTTATTAAATAAACTAAAGTAATAAAAATAAATAAGATAATTAAAAAAAACATTTCAGTAAAATGAATAAAAAAAAACTATGAATGTACTCAAAAATGAAATTTATAGTAAACGAGAAAAAGGAAGAGATGAAAAAAAAAAGTTTAAGCAAGTAAAAATCTATATAATACATTTTCGAAATTACGGAACGTGACAAAACTGGGCAAAACGAGACAAAAGAACGAAAATTACATATTTCATCCGCAAAACTGAAATTTGCTCTGCTTTTATTGTTTCAGTGTGAAAAAGTGCATTACCGTCAAGAGTGATAAATTTCGGGCACATATTCTGAATATAAATTTCATTGCATAAAAACTGTTTGCGGAACAAAATAGGCCAGCGACGAGCCCAGAATGTTTTCGCACTGTAATGCCTTTATAATGCTGCATTCGCTTGGTATAATTGCATTATTCACTTAGCATTTGAGCTCAGTATTAAAGATCCGATTAAGTTCGGCGGTACAAGGAATTAATCGAAATGTATCCATCGCTGATACGATTATTGATGAGTTTAGCTTATGTAATGTGTGTCTATTAGCATTTCCCCCAATTTCGCTGTATGCTTGAGAGGAATGCATGTTATTATTTGATTACATTTTGTACTTTTCCTCAAACATCATTTTCTTAAGCATTTAAACATTTTTATCATTTTATTCACATTATTTTATTATGTGAAACATGTTTTATAATTCTATTAAACTAATATTACATTGAATTTTGTGCTTTCTCTCAAACATAAAAAACAATTTTGTAAACATATTTAAACATTTTAGACATTTTCATTACTTTGTTTGAATTAATTTATTTCATAAAGTCTGTGTTTTATAATTGCATTAACCCAATATTACAAATGTTAAAAGCATTAAAATATACTGGAAGCTACAAAGCGAGTAAAGAAATTAAATGATAATCAAGAATAAAATTTTAACATTGTTTTGAAGACGAAGTGCTATTTGCGAAGCATATTGATGATAAAAGATTTTAATAAATGGTAAACAAACTGTCATTTAAATTTATCGGTTTAAACGTTTTGATAAATTTGTAGTAAATAGTTATGCATAGTTTTTTTTCAAGATACGTAATACTGTTTCCAAAATATTAATACATGAAGTGATATAGTTACCAATTATGTGTTTACTTATAAGTATAAATAAAAGAACATTCTTTGTTTGAGTTGTTCATAAATCTACACTTTTTAAATAAAGATTTAAAATTTTAATGAAGCAAAACAATAAATAATAATAATAAAATGTAAATGTTTCAGAACTTAAGTATCCGTCAGTTACTTGATGTTAGAAGGGAGCAAACGAGGCATGTTCTCTGGGCGCCGTTCTGAATGGGTGCCAAAATTAAGGTTTGCCCTAAGTAACTTTAAACCTGGTTGCGGCACTGGGTGTAAGATCTATTCTGTATTGTATTTGATGATGTAAAAGTATTAAATTTCTTCAGCTGCAATGCTTGTTACTACAAGATTACAAACGTCTATTATACAGAAACATGTGAAAGGTTAAGTATTTTATGAAAAATGTCAAGAATTTGAAACAAAACGTATAAAATTTATATTCTATTAAATGAATTAAGGAAAAAATAAAAGAAAATAGTTATAATAAAAACATGATTATATATACTTTTTATTTAATGTATGCTTAAAAGAATAATCAGAAAAAAAATACTCAATTTTATTTCTTAAATGCAAAATGATCTTTAAACACGAAAACTGGATATTCAGAAAATTAATTAGCAGCATGAAAGAAAGATTTTGCTGCTAAACAGAATGGAGCCAAAATAAAATTAAACTTTTAAGGTTTTTCCACCTAAAGTACGTTAAAAAATCTTAAAACTCAACTTTTTTCTAAAATGTTGAATAAATTAAAAACTACAAAGAACAAAACAACTGAAATATTAAGAAGCGAAATTTATTTTTCAGAAAAGGAAAAGTGTTAGTTTTTATCGGAAAGCTATAGAAGAATAGACGAAAAAATGTGAAGTTAAAAATGGTAAAAAAAATCTACAAATATTTTAAATGTATAGGGATACTCTTTGTGCAAAGAAATACATTTTGTATTAAGGCAAAGCTACTCGAGGGCTATTTGCTTAAGGAGAGGTACCTTGGACGGAGAATTTTTTAAGTGGTTCTAACGCGTATTCACGTTACATCTGGAGAAAACCGTCCTCAACTTCAGAGAGTTAGATCGACAACATTGCGGAGGGCAACAACCCTGTTACTTCACATTTAAATTATCTACCAATGTTCAGTGCCTTTGGAAAACTACAACAGAACTGAAGTTTTTTTTAATTATAAGGAGCGCTTACAGTCATAGGCGCAACTACGGAGGGGGCTATGGGGGATAAAGTCCCCCTAAAGCTGATGATTTATATCTGAAAACCTTCGAAAATTATTACAAATGAATTAAAATATTTTATGTTTTTAAAAATTGCCTTAAAATATTCTTATAAAGGACGTTGGTTTTTAATATTTTCAGTTAATGTGACACATGTACTACAGTAATATTTTTACAATTGTGTTTGCATTATAGTAATTTTTTGGTTATAATGTCAATGAAAATATCAGATAATTGTTTATGAAGCGAGGTACGCTGATAGTGGGCTTGTGTTCTACGGGCAATTGGTACAGAACATTTTGACGTTATAAGGGAGTTATAACTATAACCTAATTCAAAATACATTGAAGCACTGTTTATACGTTTCTCGTTTATACGTTTTTATCATTTATACGTTTTCCGAATGGTCCCGGCGAAATCCATAGGACTTTAATGTTAAATAATTTCATTTATACGTCTTTCTGAAATCGAAAACGTCATTTATACGTTTTTTTCTAGAAATGAAGAGGAAAGAGACTGTGTGATACAAATTTTCAACAAGCTTTGACAGGTTTTAGTTTTATGCAAGACTATCTAATATCCGGCGATTTAAATGACTATGTTTAAACAGGAATTTTTTAACTATGTACAGTGAACTTTTTGCTGTGCTTTCCCACACAGCCATACAGCCGAAAACTAGAAAATATTTCGTATATGCGGAATGAATATGAATACAATTACTAGCTGTGCATTCAATTCAGAATAAAACTTAGTATTGCATATCTATTGTGCATTTCATTTTCATGCAGTTAATATAAGATTCAGTATTTCAATTTAAATCTGGCATTTTATTGTTTGTTATTCTGAAAATGTACGTACGTTTGAGAATTTCGTTTTCACTTTTTTCTCATTTATACGCCCCCCCCCCTCCCCAGACCCTTGAAAACGTATTAAACCGTGCTTCACTGTATTGTTTTTCAATAAAATATTTGTAGCTGTAGCCGCCCCTAAACTAAATTCCTGGAGCGCCAGTGGACATTTAAAATTCCCTTATAAACAGCATTCTGTAGCTGAAGAGGGTGTGCTGATTACCACCCAATTGGACTTGTGCACTGTAAACGAGATGCACTCCAGGAAGTTTTTTTTTTTTTTTAAGGTTTGTTCAAAAATGTTGGGGCGCTTTGCATGATGAAATAAGCTCATAGTATGATACAAATCAGTAAATAAATATTAAAAAAACTATTGAATAAATGTTGAAATTGTTTGTTCATTTCAAATGAATCAATATGCGTGACAGATGTGAACTGCTTTTCCCCCAACAGATGGCGTTACTTAACCTCTCGGTAGAATGGGGACTAGTTATGCATCCGGCTGTGTTTAAAAAAAATGATACACCGAACTCACCGGTGTTTTTGAAAAGAATGAGATAGCGTAAAAGCACTTATTATAGCGATGATTTAAAATTAAATTCTCAGGAAAAAAAATTTTCAATTCAAAAAATAAAAATTGAGAAATTTTTCACTCACCAAAATTTAAGATTTACTGTACAGATACGAACTATTTCTCGACAATTTAACTATTTCTTGAATATAAAACAATAATACAACTAATAGAATGGAACTCATTCATTTACAATGTTTATACCATCTTCTTTAAAGCCATTCAAAGTAGGAAAGCGGGGTGGGGGGGGGAAGAGAGACGAAATTTTTGGACAAAAGGAAGTTTATTGAAATGGCTTAT
Source organism: Cheiracanthium punctorium (assembly GCA_038373885.1). NCBI lineage: Eukaryota > Metazoa > Arthropoda > Arachnida > Araneae > Cheiracanthiidae > Cheiracanthium > Cheiracanthium punctorium. The sequence continues at coordinate 277,960 of JAWZYV010004369.1, forward strand.
GAAAAAAAAAATTCTATATTATTTAGGTACTTTCGGGATTTTTCAATTTTCGGTTCCATTGCCATAAAATTCGCGAAATTTTCAGCTCGTAAAAAAAAACGATATCTTCATATTTGCGAAAATTACGGCTCACAAAAATAACTGCTTTCACGGTACAAAATAATGAAAAACTTTGTAAAATAGCACCATAAACTTTACTTCAGTTGGCCGTCGAAGTAAACTTTATGGTGTTATTTTACAAAGTTTTTTCTTTTATGTTTTAAACACCATCTATTTTGAGTGATTTTTTTATTTTCTTTTACAGAAGCTCGGTGCAGGTTCTCATAGCTGTTCTTACATTGTTGTGTGCGCCGTTTTCTACAGTAATTTTTTTTTTTTTTTTAGTTTGTGTTGGATAAAATGAATGTATTTAAAAAAATATAGAAGCAGCGTCACAATTCCTATATTTGCTGTTTTTTAAAGTAAAGCGCCACCTAGTAGATATATTTTGATTTTTTTTTTTTTTCGAAATTCATTCAGCGCATCTCCTGTAGAATCTAAATACACAATTTGGTTACGATCCGTAGAACCGTATTTATTATAACTATAATTTAGTTTAATTATAACCACATTTGTAGTGAAACCAAAATCGATAGCTACAATATTTTCGTATTTTCAATCCCTGGCGAACACAGAACATAATTAACATCCCACTTACTTTAACACGAAAATTCATAGTGCATTTTAATTTCCACGTTTTTCGGGGCGAAAAAAAAAAAATATATATATAATCACGGCACTTCCTTCACGAATCTGGTGAACTTGGTAAAATGAATAAGAATTTCTCTCGGACTAAATTTTAGTATCTTGGAAAGGTTATTTATTTTAATCAGAAGAGACGTTGTTACTCGTAAGGCAAGTACCTTTGGGATTTCCTAATTATTTCACAAATTTCAAATCTGATTAACCGAGTTAGCACGGAGAAATTTTCCCGGACCTTCCCCTCTCTCTCTTTTATAATGTATATGTGAATAAGGAATTTTCAGTGTGTGCCATGAAATGAAGATACTTGGATTTCGTTCGAAAACGCCTTCGGAGATGGAATTGAATTACAATTATGCAAATGAGTGCGTCGGGAAGGAGCGCCTTGTTTGCGCTAGGATATTTATTTTTAACTTGTAGAGCGCCCGTTCTGTATATTTTCCCTACGAGAAGTACAGAGTGGGAGGAACGGTACAGAGAAAGCTCAAGAACTGTTTTGTGAAATTTTAGTATTATAAAAATGAAGAAAGAAATATTCGAACGTTTATATTGTTTAAATGTACATTATTTTTTTAAATACAATATAAAAACCTTTTTTTTTCCCTTTTCTGTATGTTTGGAAATGAAAAAAAACCCATTTCCAAATACTTAACATGAAATTTAAATATTTTTTCACAGAAAAGTTTTGGTTCAATTTCAAGTGTGTTTTTTGTTAACCCTTTGAGGCGCAACCCTTTCCCAATGCTGAAAAAAGGGCAGCCGTTGCCATCGCTCGACTTAACTACCAGCAAGATGGCGGACGATCGAAACGTACATGCCGTGCCAGCCGAAACGTACATCGCGACAGCTGGCTGTGCGCGAGCACAGCCAGCTGTCGTCAAAAAAGGGGTCTCTAGATCTGTGGCACGCGATGTACGTTTCGATCGTCCGCCATCTTGCTGGTAGTTAAGTCGAGCGATGGCAACGGCTGCCCTTTTTTTCAGCATTGGGCAATCTATCCAGCTGTTTTTCGCGTTTCTTCCATTTTTCGGCAGATGTCAGTGGTGCTAAAAATAATCGTGACCATTTTTTACGGGAAATGACTGCTAAAAAGTAAAGGATTCTCGAGGAGCTATGTCACCCGCCACTATTTTTATAGAAATCCAATCTATTCTTCGTGACCTTCAACAGTCAAAACGTCAACAGTTTGGTGGTCTCAGAGCGAAACCACTGCGCGTTAAAGGGTTATGGCGAACATGCATGAGGGGTATCTGAATAGGGGAGGGGATGACTTGGGATGAAGACATTTTAAGAGGTTCTATCCGTATTCATGTTAAATTTAAAGAAAACCGTCTCCAAATTTCAGATCGAGAGCCGCGCGGTGGCCCAGGAACCTGTACTTTCACTCTCCAGCATCTATCAACGCTCTTATAAACCCGACCACGCTGTTAGCTTTCGAAATTTTGAAAAACATTTAATTTTATTCTATTAAAGTTGTTTTGTTCGATCTCGTAAAGCAGCCGTACATTTTCATCGTGGGACAGTTGTGGAAGAACGTAATCTTACGCCGAAAAACGAAACCAAAATCATCCAAACCAAAGTTTTAATTACTTTCCAAGTTTAAAGTAATTAAAACTTTGTAAAAAAAAAAAAAAAAAAACTCGCATAGTATTATAAAACTGGACATGAGTTTCGATCAAAAAGAAATTAGATCTTCTCCAGCAGTAGTGGAAGTCCAAACACAGACTGAGGACTTCTGTTTAGTTTGGTTAAGTATTTTTTTGTGTGTTTTACTTTCCAAATTTTTAATTATTTATTTTTTTAAAAAACCAGTTTCCTTTGAGTGTTTTCTTTGCTATTTTCAAACTACGTTGGCAAATATTGAAAAAAAAAAAAAAAAAAAAAAAAAAACACGAAAATCGTCGTGCACAGATGCATGTATTTCGTCTCCCAATCTGATCGTGGGTAAAAGATAAACATTTGCCGGTATCATGTTCACTTGAAATAGACTTGAATCACACGCAACTTTTCCAAGTCCTTTTTTCCTTAACTGCAATTTTTGCGTAATTGACTTAAGACACGATATTTGGCTGTCCACCCAACTTATTGTTATGGTATCTCTGCAGATGAAAGCTCTCTTAGTAATTTTTTTTCTCAAATAACTGAGAACTTTATCGGTAGCAAAATGATGAGAAAACAACACGGTTTCGTGACTGTCTAAAATGTTTTCCCTGGAGAAATTTGTTACGATTACGTACGTGAACTTTAACTGAAGAAGAATAGGCGTATTTGTAATATAGTTCGGCATGAAATAACCGTGCTTTATTTGCCCTTGATATTTTAAAATACAGGGAACCCGAGAATGGATGGACACCTTATAAAGTAAACCCTTTAAGGCGCAACCCTTTCCAATGGAGACCCTTTTTTGACAACAGCTGGCTGTGCGGCGACGGCTGCCCTTTTTTCAGCATTGGGCAATCTGTCCAGCTGTTCTCGCATGCTTCCATTTTACAGCAGATGTCAGTGCTGTTAAAAATAATCGTGACCATTTTTCTGACGGGAAATGACGTGTTGAAAAGTAAAGGATTCTCGTGGAGCTGTGCCACCCGTAACTATTTTTATAGGAATCCAATCTATTTTTCGTGACTGGCAACAGTCAAAACGTCAGAGTTGGGTGTTCCCAGAGCGGGATCACTGCGCATTTAAGGGTTAACTTAAAATTTCTAAACATTAAAATGTAATTGCTGAGAAACGGCTAGGAAATGCAATCCCACACTGTTTTTCGTTTCGCGTGATTGCGTTGTTTGTTGATCCCGTAGGATCCCGCGGTATTCATATTTCACCCAACTAAAAAGAAATTTTAATAGAGAAAAGTAGATAAAAGTAAGATTCTACACTCTTAAACCCAAAGAGCGAAAAAAGGATACATTGCGGAGCGATCCGTTTCCATGGTAACCTACTAATATTTCCGCAAAAGTGCTCTTTAAGTAGTCTTTTCTCTGAGAATTCCCCTCCTTGCTTCCTCTTTTTTCTGAGAATTCCCCTCCTCGCTAATTATTATATTTCGCACCGCTCTTGTGGTCGAAAAACGCTCCTAAAGGAGAAGCGCACTTTCGAAAAATGGGACAAAAATCGCTCCCACTGCTCGAATACCGCTCGGTTGGTTTAAGCGTGCAGGCACCATCAAGTTTTAGCTTCAATAACAATGGTTTATCTTGTTTGATAATTGATAATATACCTTACATATAAAATGAAAATTCTAGTCATGATATTCAGAATAATGTACTGTTACTTCTTAGTTGCTAAATAAGAAGGAAGCAAAAAAGCGAACGTAAAAAAAGAGGCACTCGTCTTCCCAGCCTTTCTAATCTTGATAGAGATTGCGAAATTGCTTAACAAAAGATTTTTTTTTATTTTTATATGAATGAAACCTTGAAGGAGCCATACATTTTTTAGTGGTTAACTGAAGTTCACCTTTTAAAGATATCGCTAGCATGGGCGGCCATATGGTTTTTTTATGGGGAGGGGGGATACAAGTCAAGAAACCTGTCCTAGAAAGATACACTGTTTAGTGTTAAAGCACTTCTGCTTTATACCAGTACGTAAATGATAACAATATGGGAACTTGGGGGGGGGGGGGAACAATGGCTCCTCCCTGCCAATAGGTATGAGCGCCCACGCCCACTGGTTCTTTTCGTTCATCTTATGCAAAAATGTTTGGCCAGTTGATGATTGCGAAAGTAACGTGAAATTGTAATAAAAATAATTTAATTTTGAGTTTCAATCCCGCGGGATTACGTACTTAATCCCGCAGGATTCCGTTCCCGTGGGATCGGGGTTGCATTCCCTACTAACCCTACTAACATATCAAAATTAAAAGCTTTCAATACAAGGCCCTTTGGCGGCTTGTTCTGCACCTAAACAATGTTCGATGTCATTCCACGCATTTGAAAACATCTGAGGAGTTATGGAATTAATAGAATCTGTTATTAGCTACTTGAGTTCTTGTACATTAGGACATGTAGTCCTGTAAACAGTATGTTGACGTGGCCAAACCCCACACGAAAAAAGTCAATTGGGTTAAATCCAGCGATCAAGAAGGCCACTGAATTGGACAACCGCGACCTATCTATCTCTTTGCAAAATGTTGTTTGAGGCAATAACGTACAGATTTTGATCCATGTGGAGGCGAGACGTCCTGCTGAAAAATCACTTTGCGAAATCTTTGCCACAGTCGGCATGTCCATTAAGCTGTTGTGAATCTCTTGCCAAAGTCTTTGACACCTAGCTCCATATATCAGATTTTTTTTATAGAAAATTATAGCAAACGACAATTTAGAACTTCTTGTAAGTCGATCATCATTCAAATATCCCGTTCGTACATATAGTTTTTTTTTTTTAAATTAATATTGTATAATACCCAACAGTCTTAGGGCAGCATGTAGTAGTAATTTCAAATAGAGGAGCGAATTCTTCATTAAGATGCCCCATATTCAAGTTTGACTTCTCGTGCATATTAGTGTGGTTTTAATGTATCAATGTGCGATATTTGTACTAACATGCTTTTTTTACAATGACGGGCACCAGCTGAATGAAGCAAGAAATTAAAACTATCATATGGAAAAGACGTCACTTCCGCCTACGCGCGCACGCGCGATATCTAACTGTGTTACTCAATTACTTAGTCTTTAAATGTCGGATGTAAAAGAAGCTTTCTGGAGCTGAAAATAGCGAAGTATATCTCTGAAAATCGGGGAATGCGTTAATTTTCAGATTTTTAATATAGCCTATGTTTGTTTTCCCCCCCTCGTATTCTACATTTATCTGCAGATTTGTATAAATTTCAAGCCAATCTTTCTATGGAGTAAACGTTGAATGTACACTCACACATAACATGCATTTTTATTTTACATCGATTTAATATTCTACATGCAAAAGCACATTTATTCGGGGTACTAATTTTCACCAAAAATAACTCCAAACCATTATCTAATAAATTTGCTAGTTAATCATTTACGGATATTACTTGTTTAATATGAACGTGAATTTTAATATGAAAAACCATTGTTTTAACCCTTTGAGGCGCAACCCGTTCCCAATGCTGAAAAAAGGGCAGCCGTTGCCATCGCTCGACTTAACTACCAGCAAGATGGCGGACGATCGACACGTTCAACGCGAAAGCAGGCTGTGCCGGGCACAGCCAGCTGCGTCAAAAAAGGGTCTCTGGATCTGTGGCACGCGATGAACGTTTCGATCGTCCGCCCTCTTGCTGGTCGTTAAGTCGAGCGATGGCAACGGCTGCCCTTTTTCCAGCATTGGAGAGTCTGTCCAGCTGTTCTCGCATTCTTCCATTTTTCAGCAGATGTCAGTGCTGTTAAAAAGAATCGTGACCATTTTTTGTACGGGAAATGACGTGCTAAAATGTAAAGGATTCAGTGGAGGATTGTAAAGGATTGTTGCTAAAATGTAAGTAATTGTAAGTTGTGTAAGTTGTGTAAGTTGTAAGTTGTGTAAGTTGTAAGTTGCTAAAATGTTACTAAAATGTAGATTCTCGTTTACTAAAATGTAAAGGATTCTCGTGGAGCTAGGTCACCCGCAAATATTTTTATAGAAATCCAATCTATTCTTCGTGACTGGCAACAGTCAAAACGTCAGAGTTTGGTGTTCCAAGAGCGGGAACACTGGGCCTCAAAGGGTTAATGCAAGTGAACAATATTTTGAAAGGCCCATATCTATCTATCTATCTCTATATATATATTCTGTCGGGGTTTTCCATTTTCTACATTCTCCAAATCGAAAACCTCCAATTAATTATTTATATTCCTATCGTTTCTTGTTACACTATATATTATTTAATCTGATCGGTGGGCGGTATATTCGGTACAATTACTTCTCGAAAATGAAGCCTTATTAATAAATAGCGAGATTTCACGTGAGGCAGGATATATATATATATATGTATCCTTATATATCGAGTTATGTTATGGGACAGCACCTGCCACCTGTGCTTAGCAATTAATAGCTCTAGCGAGATTGATCAAGGATTGATTGAATACGCCGTAGAAACAATTTTGATTTTTGCGCAAAATGACTTACAAACACATTTCATATGAAGTGTGTGTCACGGTAGGGTGCTCGATTTAATGAGAATCGAAACAAAGGATGAAAAGTCTGAAGCTATCGCATTTTCTTTTATGCTTCCTCTTTTAAATACATTACACCGGTCAACACTATTTTTGTGTCTGACTTCTATATGTTAAATTTTAGTCTCCCCTACGCCAAAACTAAGGAAAATTTGCTTTTGTAGAAATTAAAGCAATTTTTCAATTTTTTGGCAAAAATCACTGATTTTTAAATTTCTTTTTTTTATAATTCCACTCTAAATTATGATCAGAAAAGTTTTGCTTGATATAAAAGTGTTTTTTATTCAAGATGTGTGATAAACAATAACATATAAACGTATAATGATAAGAAATTAATGTCTAAAAGTGAATACTTTCTTTTATGTTCGAATGAGCGAATAATAATATTACAAATAATACTACAAATGATACAACAAGCAATACTACAGAGTTACAAATAATAATACAGTTTAATTTCGGGTTAATCAAAGTGCTGCCATCTTTCGTATATGAAATAAATTGAAATAGACTTATTGGCGTAAATCAGACAAAAGCAAACTTTAAGAACTAAAAGTGAAAATTTAAGTGTTTTTCAATGTCTAGAATCAGAATTTGAACCTGAAAACAGAGCCTCCCCCCAATTTTTTTTTTTTTTTTTACTGTTATCTGTGAATCACTTGGATACTTACAAAAGTAACACGAAGAAAATTTCAAAAAACTGATGTGGACATGATTTTCTTGGTATAAAGTATAGGCATTTTTGATGCACTTCCTTCAAATATTTTTGGATTTATTGGCTATATTTTGTCAAAAAGTAGCCAAGATTGGCGAATGTTCGTGAGATTTTGGGCGCGGCCCAAACAATGGCTGACTTCAGATTTAATGAACTGCGATTGTGCTATAGCAAGCCTGCATGAGGAATATGTGACTACGAGGATAAGTTCCTTGGTCGAAGGACTTTTTCAACAGATTCTAACGTGTATTCATGTTACATCTGGAGAAAATCGATCCAAACTGCAGACTGCTAGATCGACAGCTGCGCGGTAAGCCCGAACGAGAGACCTTCACATTTTAGACATCTGCATTCAGTGGCTTGGTGTGCACATTACGCCAAAATTATATATTTTTGTTGAAATGAGATTTTAATTCTACAAAATGGGCATAAATTAAACTGTTTTCATTATCTCTGCTTTTGTGTTTTAGAAACCTGATCAATGGCCATTTTCTAATTATTCAATATCTTTGTTTTTAAATGCGCTTCACATCTTCACTGGTATTAACCCTTTAACGCGCAGTGTTCCCGCTCAGGGAACACCCAACTCTGACGTTTTGACTGTTGCCAGTCACGAAGAATAGATTTGATTTCTATAAAAATAGTTGCGGGTGACTTAGCTCCACGAGAATCCTTTACCTTTTAGCACGTCATTTCCCGTCAAAAATGGTCACGATTACTTTTAACAGCACTGCCATCGGCTGAAAAATGGAAGAATGCGAGAGCAGCTGAATATTACATTGCCCAATGCTGAAAAAAGGGCAGCCGTTGCCATCGCTCGACTTAACTACCAGCAAGAGGGCGGACGATCAAAGCGTTCATCGCGTGCCACAGATCTAGAGACCCTTTTTTGACGGCAGCTGGCTGTGCCGCACCGCCCGCTGTGTCAAAAAGGGTCTAGATCTGTGGCACACGATGAACGTTTCGATCGTCCGCCCTCTTGCTGGTAGTTAAGTCGAGCGATGGCAACGGCTGCCCTTTTTTCGGCATTGGGAAAGGGTTGCGCCTCAAAGGGTTAAATTTCATGACTTTATATATTATGTTTTTAAATTTCTGTGTATTAATTATTTACGAATTCACACACTTGTATGAAAATGCCCTCTGTTTAAAATCATACTCAAGTTCTCCAGTCTTATTAGATCCCACTTTCTTCCTTTCCATAAGCCACAAATATAATTTGCCGTTCTTTTAATGTTTCTTTCTGTTGTGTTATACATTTTGTGAGCTCGTGACAAAGTAGCAAGAAATTCTAGTTTCTTTTCTAGCACTAAGTTTCTCCGTGTTAATATCATCCTAATGATGGAATTCCTTGCAAGTATTCTTACATGTTTCTCAATGGGTGTTCTCTTTGTCCATAATTTCATGGGTTATTTCCTTTTCAGCAGCTGTTGGTGCCACGCCGTGAATATAAATTACAGTAAATTGCACTGGACGTCAGAGGAAGCAACCCTAAAGAAAATGTTCTTCAAGTTATAATAGTAGTATTGTTATTTTCGTTTTTAATTTTTTTCTAACCAAGTTTATGTATGCTTATGATTTCGATTTATTTGTCTGTTCGTCTGTGCTATAGATTTTAAATTAATAAAACAAATCTGAAAACAAAAATAATTAAGTCATAATCAGTTTCTTGAACGAAATTTTTATGGCTCATTGAGCTACAAGAATGTTTTCTAAAATAAATTTATTATGGAAAAAACACTCGAATACTGGTGATAAACGATAAAATAACTAAAAGCTTTATGAAAAAACTCACACATAATGTTACGTGTTTTTTCACAAAGTTTTTATTTATTTTAAATTTATTATGCTGTGATCAAAATCATTTTTCACAAACAAAATTTCATTACAGGGCAATTCGATCTTTGGGATTTTTATTTTCTGTTTAACATCAACGTTTTACGTGACGTCGAAAAAAATTGCATTTTTACTATAATTTTTTTAATTAATATGCCATCTGGAGATGGTATTTGAATTTTTTAATTTTATTATTATTTGTAAATAAATTCGCAGACCATTATTAATAGTAGAGCTCGAAAAATAACATGGGATTTTGGGTACGCAAATATAAAGAAATCTAATTATGTCAAGCACTTTAATAATTTTATAATGCCTCCCTGCAAGCTGTACTATACACTGATATAAAGGATAAACCTGTATCTGTCGAAAAACTTTTAGAAAAAAATCTTAAATTCGAAACTTTTGCTGTGCAATTCTATGTTCAAACTTTTTCTGGCAGTTTTATAAAGTATACCATCTTTTCATTTATTTCAATGTGTAGTCTAGCTTATAAAGAATCATTCTGAATTTTTCCGAGCACATGATGCAAATATTTTACATTAATGTGTGTACTAAGACCGTAAAGTATATTATTTTTCCTCGACATACACAGTTAAGGCTCATTAAAGTACAGCAGTTTATATAAGCCTACAGTGTCTCCAGATGTTCTTCATTAACATGCCACCGCATTTGGTAAGGCAGCCATTATCACATAGAACCCCAGATTCCATACATCAGGACAGCTCAGCTGAGTAGTAGCCTCTTGACATTTGGCAAACTAACTGCTGATGGGAAGCGACATCTTACGTAAAGCCAGCATTGTCTTAACCACTTTTGGCAACGTGTCACGATCCTCCATACCCTGCATATGTCAGAGCCCTCCTAGTAAATGCAAATGAGCCACTAATGTGTATAAGTCGGCAGGATTACGCATGACTAGATTCATGAAATTCATTGGGTATCCCAAAGACAAATATGGCATGAACTATGAAAATTCACAGAGTAATTAATTTTTTTTAATTTATAATTATTGATTTTAGTATTCGATTTCTTTTCATTACATTCCTGAATTCAGTTAAGTACACTGAATATATATATATTTGAAGTTATTCCTTTTCTATGTCCTTTTTTTACTCGGTTATTACTGATTTATATTTAAACATATGAAACGTACACCTGCCCAAACAGATATCTAATTCTTAGTTGCGGGTAAGTCTAACTGCATTTCCGTTCCTTTTGCATTCTACATTAATACATTTCAGTTTTTTTGATTTACGTGTACTATCCCTATAATTCCTGGAAAAAAAATGTAAATGAAATAATTCAAACAATTTGTGCCTAATGAACTTATTTTTAATGCTATGCATATGTAAGGACAAAGTTTTACTAGACTTATAAAGATTGTGAGACCAATAAAATGTTTAGGCTTTTTATGGATGTAATGCATAGACTTATCAATGTGGTGAAGAAAAAAGTTTTATTTAATCTTTATAATACCAAAATGTGATGATCGATTTACATCAGCAAAACTATTTTAAATCACGCAAAAAAAGTTGTTGAATTTTTGACTTATTTATATTTTTTAGTACAGAATTTTAAGAAGCCTAAATATTTTACTGGTCTCACAATCTTTATAAGTCTAGTATAACTTTGTCCTTACATATGCATAGCATTAAAAATAAGTTCATTAGGCACAACTTGCTTGAATTATTTCATTTACATTTTTTTCCAGGAATTATAGGGATAGTACACGTAAATTAAAAAACGGAAATGTATTAATGTAGAATGCAAAAGGAACGGAAATGCAGTTAGACTTACCCGCAACTAAGAATTATATATCTGTTTGGGCAGGTGTACGTTTCATATGTTTAAATATAAATCAGTAATAACCGAGTAACAAAAGGATATAAAAAAGAAATAACTTCTAAAATATATATATTCAGTCTACTTAACTGAATTCAGGAATGTAATGAAAAGAAATCGAATACTAAAATCAATAATTATAAATTAAAAAAATTAATTTGTGAATTTCTGTGTTACGAAAAAGGAAACTTTTCTTTAGTTTTTTTCACAGGCTAATGTACGAAAATACTAAATATAAAACAATTTTAATAAATATAATTTTTACTACATCAAGAGGACAATTGTCCATATAAAATAATTTACTATTAAAAAAAATGCTAGTTTGACCTTTTGAAAGAGCTTAAACTATCCACTTTTATTTCATTTGAAATGTTTTACTCCGTAAAAATACACGTATGACTATTCATTGCAAAAATATATGCAGTGTTAAGCATTTTTGCCCTGAAAAAAATGATTACAGCACAACGTTTGGGTAAACGCTAACATGTTGTATGTTGGCGTTACGTTTATCCACATGTTGTGCAGTTGATTTACAACACACAGCGCTATATTATTTTACAGCCTATTGTGTGGGTAAACATAAAGCCAACACTTTGTGATGTAGACTGTGCCAGTTGCCATACAATCATCGCCATAGGTTCTTCGCGATTGGCTTATCAATGACATTACGTAATTTTTGAGTGGATTTGCAACACATGGAGCTGCATTATTTTACAACAATGTGTGTCGTAAAATTACAGGCAATTCTTACAGTGCGTATCCTGTGTTTTTTGTTTAAGTCAATAATGAAAATAATTAAGTAGCATGCATACTATATTTTTTTTTCTTTAAATATGTGCATTTTTGTGTAGATGATTTTTCAAATTTCCCAACGAACAATTAAATAACATGTAATATTTTCTATATCCCATAAAAAGCTTCCTTAGATGTTTGCAGTTTACTTTTATGTAGATTTTTAATAGTGTCCAACACAATCACATTTTTAATCGAAGCTTCGAAATAGCTTTTTAATACACAGTGTCTATTGTCACCGATATCCTTTGAACAAAAACATGGGCGACTCTCATTGTAAAATATGGATGTCAAATACCGTCATCAATATTTTTAATTAATTTATATTTGCATACAACAGATTCACGCCTTCAAAAGGAATAACCAAACAATGCAACTTATTTACATCTTCTTTGTTAAAAAATCATTAAAAGCAGTTTCTAATAACGAAAATCCTTTTAATGCCTTTCTAGTAAGGAGATGTAATGTGCTTTGGAGAAAAGCCTGCTTTTAATCACAATCGCACGGACACAGCGCTGCCTGCTTGTGCCACTAATAGCATTCCTCTGTGCTTTTTAACAATTAAAACCATCGGCCATTGTGCGGTTTGCTTCACGTGGAAAGGAAGAGAAGAGGCCTTCTTTTGTTTTGTCCTGCAAATATAATTTGTGGAATGAATGTTTTTGCTCACGGGTGTTGTAACCAAAAATTTAAGAAAAAAGGAACACATTCTTTTCTTACGTACGAAATTGAAAACATTTTATGGCTCGAGGCGAATCTTCTGAAATTATAAGTGTCGAAATTTTACATTGTGAAAAATAATTTTGTTTGTAAAATAAACATTATTTTAGAAATTAATTTGAAAACACAGACACACGACGGGGAAAAATAACTAATATTTTTTTCTTTAACACTTTAATTAAGATTTTCTTAAGGATTTGCTAGCAGAATCTCATGTAAACACTTACCAACTGCTGTACATTGTGATGGGTTAACCCTTTGATGCGCACAATCAGCCTTGACGCACTGCTGGCCCACGCACGTGCGTGGGCACAGCCAGCTGTCGTCAAAAATGGTCTCTAGATCTGTGGCACGCGATGAACGTTTCGATCGTCCGCCATCTTGCTGGTAGTTAAGTCGAGCGATGGAAACGGCTGCCCTTTTTTTCAGCATTCGGCCATCTATCCAGCTGTTCTCGCATTCTTCCATTTTTCAGCAGATGTCAGTGCTGTTTAAAAATAATCGTGACCACTTTTTTGACGGGAAATGTGATAAAATGTAAAGGATTCTCGTAGAGCTAGGTCACCCCCAATCCCCAACTATTTTTTATAGAAATCCAATCTATTCTTCGTGACTAATCTAGTAACGTATCAAATCTAGTTTGGTGTTCCCAGAGCCAGAACACTGCGCGTTATAGGCATAAAAAACCTTAATTTAGTGTCCTTATGCCGCTTATTCACTACAACAGTGTTACCTAACCTTTCTAATTCTGCGGACCGGGAAAAAAGATAAAAAAAATACGCGGTCCAGCGATAATCAAAAGTAACAAATATTCTATAAATATGTATTCTGCATATGTAGAACTGTATTTCCTGCTGATCATTTTTAAATAAATTTGATACACGTAAACTTGTAGTATAACGAAAAAAAAAATATTGGTGTTAAATGATAAAATAAATAAAAACTTTTAAAAAAAACACACATAAAAAGTTACTTATAAGATGTTACGATCGTTTCGACCAAAAAATTCTTTCGGTCTTCATCAGAAAAGCCCTACGATTCACAGAGCAGAGGGGACTCCTGAAGTTAAAAGTAAAAATTAAATGATCTGTCTGTTACAAAATAATACATTATGATCTAGATTTGTATCATATTATATAATAAGTGATGGTTAAAAATTGCCATAAGAGTTCCCTCTCCTCTGTGGGTTGATGGGCTCGGTGAGTCTATGGGCACGCTCAAGGCTGAGGCAGCTCGTCACGAGTCTATGCAAGTGGATACGCAGCTTTAAAATGACAGTATTATTGATACTGTGTTAAGCAGTATTTTCTGAACTAGAAATAAAGCTCAAATGAGCAAGCAAACAGTTCACCAAAATGCCAATAAATTTTAAAACGCCAGGAAAACTTTCACGGCTCTTAAAACAAGTGGTTACTAAATAAAAAGTGATTTATGTGATGATCATGTTAAAAGTGTAATCATGTAACACAGCGTTTCTCAACCTGTGGGGCGCGACCCCCAAGGGGGGTGGGTGCAGAGTGTTTGCAGGGGGGCGCGAGAAAAACCAAAGAGCAAGTAGTGATGCATTTAAAAAAAAATAAATCATTTATTCTCATTTTTACTCAAAAATATATCCATTTTCGCTTTAAATGTTCATTCAAACTTTACTGATGACATTATTTTGCAGAAAATTCGACTAAATGTTCATTATGAGGGGGGGGCGGGCGCCACCGTTCGTTAGCCTCTGTTGGGGGGGCGACGTCGAAAAGGTTGAGAACCACTGATGTAACATGCAGCAATATCTTAGTTCATGTAAATCACTAAGAAGCATGATTTTGCTAAGGTTTCTCCTGACCATCTTCTGAGCTGCTCGGGAATTACCAAGGAAGACATGCATGAAAATTTTTTAATATTTTATGATTTCTTTGTGACCATAGGGCTCTTGGACCTGGTCTAGCCTAAGGCTCTAGCGTTTTGAATAAGTCACACACACATACACCGTTAAGAGAAGGATTCAAAGTCTCACCGTACAACTTGGATCTAAATTAGTTGCAACCTCTATATGGAGAAACGTTCCACCATGATTTGGTTAAACTGATCAGTTTAGGCACCAAATCATTGTTCAACATTTTTCCATATAAGCGTTGCAGCTAATTCAGCACCATTTTATCTTGAAAAGTTAGTTACTTTTATTAACAGTTTACACACACACACTAACCCAGACAGCACATCAAACTTGCAGCAAGCTTGATTTATCAAGTCAATAAACTTGAAAGTTTCAAGCGTGTAAGCTTAATGCAAGCTTGAATCAAGTGTTCAAGTTTACACTTGCCCACCTTGCATTAAGCTTGACATAGCAAGCTTAATTTCAAGCTTAAAAAATTTTCCTCATTTTTTTTTTTCTAAATACACGGGGCGCCCGTCATTGAACTCGCCCCACATATTTTAACACGCATTTTCCCCTCTATGCTGAAATTTTAAGTTATTTTAATCTGTTTCCATCAAGCGTCCGCGGCTGGTATCGAACTCGGAAACTATGGGCTGGGAAGCCAGCGTATTAACCGTTCCGCTAATCTGCCTCACACTGCTATGACTAAATTTTGAAGTGACTGTTACGGCTGTCACATCCTTTTCTGGCGAGATCGATCAGTGGGCGATGCCGATTTGTTTCTTTTATTTTTCCATGGGATGAATCAAAATTAAAATAATGTTATGTGTGATTTATAGACTTTACTAATAGGGAAATAAGCATAATATAAACTTAAAAGCAGTACATCTTTTAAAACTTTCAATATCGCAATACTCATGTTGTGTCGAATGACACAAACGACGACTCAAATCGACTGATTTTGAAATCAATTTCGTAGTATATAAGTGTATTTTTTATTTTGAAGAATTTCCATATTTGGAAATATAGAATCTTTTATTTTTTAATTCTATGGTCAAGTGCATTTATGACTGATGATAAATTATTTGCTATGTGTATGTGGCTTTCCAAATCAAGCAGTCATCAAGTTGTATTCAAGCTTGACAGTTCAAATGACTTCTCCAAGCTTGCTACTAGCTTAAAATGAATTGAACTGTCAAGCTTGTATTAATACGCCAAACTCAAAGAAATCTCAAGCTTGATTTAAGCTTACGTGCTGTCTGGGAAGTAAATTTTGGTTAGAAAGGGTAACCAATTTTTAATATTACGACAATACATATAGTATAGTTTCTAAATTTTAACACGTCTTATTTTTCTCTGGAAGATGTATATATTTGCAAACATCTGCTCCGTCTTTTATTCACTATTCTCCGTTTTCTGTGCTGAAAATTTAAAACTTGAGTTTTACCATAGAAAACGCATTTATAATAATAAATACTCAATGCAGAATCCTCTATGACGGAAAAAAAGGAACATTCAAAGCAATTTTATGGGAGTAAGCAAAACATATTTCACGTGAATAAGCTTAAAAATAATTCCTTTACGTGAACGCGCAGTTCTGGAAATTACGCCCAGGAAGAAATTCTCCAGAATTTCGTATTAAATATAGTGGCTCCGGCAATTTTGATAAATCAACTAATTGGTCAGTAATGGCTGTACGTGTTGCCTTGCAGTTCTTGGAATATGCTCTGAAACGTTTGGAATGAAAGTCCTTGTTATTAATCAGTCAGACCTCCCCGGACGTAATAGTCCCTGGCATTCCCTCGCAGATTAAGTGACGTGCATTATGATGGAGAAGACATTCATGATTAAGGTAGTGGTAAAGTGTATCTTGCCATTATGGAAATGTTAATCCCTCATCGATTTGAAAGAACTCCCACAACGGTAGATGTTTTTAGCTACGCAATTCAAATCCATTAATGAAATATTCTTGTTAAATATCTCTGATGCTTAAAGGAATGCACAACTAATCACTTCGTTCAAAGCAAGGGTGGTCAAATCGTGGCGCATGCGACAAATTTGGCGCATTGGATGATTTCAAGCGACGCATTGCATAGTTCTGGTCTGGCTATTTATTCTTTTTAAATAGATTAAAGATTCTTGAAATAGTTTCGTGCCTCGAAATATTTTATATGTTATAATTATTAAACTGCACCAAAAGGAATCCCACAGTAGTCTAGTCACTCAACTCCTTTTCCGTAAGAACACGGAAAGTGGAGCAGCATCCGGCTTGGCCAGTGCTTGGGAGGGTGAATTCCTCTCTCAGCTGGACTGCTTGTGGGGCCGTGCACGCTAATGGGAGCGGGTGCACGTAAAGTCTGTCGTGACTCCAATGTTCTCCACGTTTCGGGGGTGCCGGTTTCAAGTGGTGGTTGTCCCCTCATCAGGAATTGGTTCAAAATTCGGGACCAACACCCAAGTTCAACACCCTCGGAGGCTACGGCACCCATTTCCATGGACAGTGCAAATGTCTAACCATGGACGCGCCAACTAAAACAATATCAAAAGGAAGCATTTGTACAGTCCAAAAATAGAATCTTCTCTGACCGTCAACCAAATATCCGAAAAATTAAATTAGTCAGCACAAAAATTTCAGTTTAATCTTTATAACTCATTAATTTTCCTTCCCTACAGTAAAAACACATTCTTATTTTTATACTCGGCCCGTGAGCGTAAAGAAATAAAAAAGGCGCTTCAGTTGTATGGCGCATCTGAACTCGTCCGTGAAAATGATTGGCGCATTGTATATGCAAAAGGTTCGCCATCCCTGGTATAAAGGATTTCGAAGTGCGTAAAATTTACGAGCTTGTTTCAAGGATATGAATGCAATAATGTAAAAGAGTTTTTCATTACCTACTATATAGTTACGCTAATCCCTGACTCACTGACTCTCTAACAATTCCGGTTGAACCACTTGTTAGAGAAGGGGGAAGGAGTTCTTACGGGAAAGGAGTTTAGTGATTAGACCACTGCGGACTCCTTTTGATGTAGTTTCATAACTATAAGATATAAAATATTTCGATATATCCATCTGTCATAATTTTTAACGTCATTAATCCAAACAGAATATAAAGTTATTGTCTAAAACGGTGATAAAAACTGCACTGTTTATGCGATCCGCTTGAAAGTTTTCGTAATAATGTATAAAAATATAGAACAATCTGCGCTACTTTAAGAATCTCGAAAACCACCCGTTCCCTCATTTTTAAGCGATTTTTCGCTAGTTTTAGCTCTATTTTATTTTCGAGAGTAAAAAATGTTAATCATCTGCGTGACAAAATTAGCTGTCTCAGTCGACAGTGACGTCGTACTAAAGTCACCAGGTTTTGAAGGGGAAAGTTGCCATTCGAATTCGTTTGAAATAGTTTTTGCCAGATAACATAGTTTATTTATTTATTTTTATTTTTTTTTACACAAATAATATGGCATCGTCTGTATGAACAGAGGCTGTTTACACAAAACGAAATAATTCGAATGCCAGAAGTTTCCGCACTTTTCTATGATATTTGATTTCGGTGTATAGTAAAAACTGAATATGAACGGTCACTCATCTAAATTGTCAAATGTTTTATTTTATTTTGTTTTTTTGAGCCCATTATAATTGGCTCTACAACGGCCTTTACCTTCTATAAGTTATATAATTTTAGATTTGTTGTATGATTACTACTAGCAGTCCAGTATATTTCTCGGTGTCCTGTTCAAACGTTGCTTGAGCGACAAATCTAAATTTTCAAAACTCGAACTTAATCCCATTCTTAAAACTTTCATAAGCAATCCATACCGAAAAAATAAATACGATAAAATAAATTCCCTTACTTTTAAAACGCATTTAAAATCTTAAAATCCCTCAAACATACCTTTTGGCGAGCTCAAGGAAATCCAAATTTGAACCATTAATAGGTATGTAATAGGAAGAACATGCACTCACGGAATTGGAGTCACGCAAGCCCGTCGCAAAAGTTGGAGCTTTTTCCAAGATAATAATCTCCGGACACGAAATATTGTTGTTCATTTATCCTGTTCTTCCAGTCACATTTCTTTCTTACTCCCTCCCCACTCTCTTTTTCTATCTTTCAGAAAAGAAAGAGCATTTTTTTTTTGTGTGTAAAAAAAATGGAGAAATGCTTCAGATTAAAGTGAATGAAAAATTGTCTTAAAAATTCACAGCTGTGCTCTTAAAAGATGTGCAAAAAAATGCATAGAGAGAGATATTAAGCCAAGTTACATAATTAGCGTACATCTGTCATAACTTTTGCATAATTAGGATTAATTATTTCAGGATTTTTTACTTTCCGAACATGCACCATGTCAGGAAAGTACTGTAATCATGAAAAATATTCGACTTGGTGCATTTGCACATTTTGAGGTCTTCCGAAATCATTTATGCTATTTGTACTAGATGTATGTGTGTATCTGTGTGTGTATGTGAGTGAAAACGATAGCTCCTAAACGGGGCATTCAATTGAGCTCGAATTCGGTATGTATGTTATAAACCACCGTCGCAAGACCGGTATTGATTTTGGTACGTATAGGACTTATAGTTTTTCTACAGGGCTAAGACAAAGATTTCTTTTACATTATGGCCTATGGGGGGGGGAATTCTTGAAGGTGCGCTAGCGTTTAAACTGTACATTCGATTGAGCTTCAGTTTGGTATATATGATTGAATTATTCATCGATTTAAAATTGATTTAAATGCTTGATCTTAATCGTAAATGTTCGGAAAGTCGAGTGGAGTCACTCCATACTTTTTTTTTTTTTTTTTTTTTTTTTTTTTTTAACCACGTGTGTAAAATACTACCAGGCTGGTTTGCTGTGACTTTTTTGCTTTCTTTGTTATCAAACAAGTTTTACAGTTTATTCCTGATCTTTAGCGAAGACATTTTGATTTGCACATTTCACGTGATCTGTTGTTGGGGAGGGGAGGATGTCAGTCGTTTCTTAACGCTTCCCAACAAATTTGAAAAGGAGATATAACCATGGCTGTGTGGATAAGACACAGAACATAGATGACTGGAGTTTTGGATGGTTTCTTAAAGATGCAACGTAAGTTCGCGTTAAAACCCTTTAAAAAGCCCACCGTCCCAAGCAATTCCAATAGGAAGAAGCCTCTAGTGTAGGATTGTTAGAACATAAAACAAACAAGCAAAAACTTTGAAAGTGTTCACGACTTCTGTTTGTTTGCCCGCTTGTCCTGAAAGTGGCTTAAATATGCATCGATTACAAAAAACCTTATGCGTGCTATTCCTATGTACTGTAGCCATGTACTCTATCGAAAATAGTGTAATGCAACATTTATAGTTCTGTGTTAGTTAATACAGCGCTTTTGTTTATGTACCTTTCGTGTTTTTTGTTGGCCAAGGGTAATGTCTTTTTTGCCTGCTGCATTGGAAAAAAACAAAACATTTATAGTTATTTTACGGTAAAAAAATTTGCAATACATTACGCTGTATGGACAGTCATTATTTAAAGCGTAATTTAGAAATATCCGTTTATTTTAAACACGTTAAAATTGATATATGTTTTTAAGGATTGCCAAATAATGCTCTCCTTCAAAAACAGTGAATGTAGCATTTATAGTGTATGTAGCATGATATGTATATATATATATAAACTCGACTGTTCGAGCCTCGTGAGGGGGAGACTCCCCCTAAAACCCTCTAATTTTTTAGTTTCATTATTGCCATATAAAAAATATATTAATTTACTATGTCATTTTATCTCTCATCTTTCGTGTATTTCACATGGTAAGCCTATGATGAAAGTTTTATGAGCGTAACCTATTTATAGAAAAATACATGGGATGCCTATTCTACAGCTTACGAAATAGTGTAACCATAGATTAAAGCTGTTGTGAACTAATAGTACTTAAATATATGTAAAAAAATACATGGGATGCATATTCTACAGCTCACGAAATATTTTAACAATAGATTAAAGCGGTTGTGAACGAATAGTATTTAAATATATGTAAAATTATGTCGCATACTTTTATCTCGCAGCTTTGGGACAACAATTTTCGGACAATTTTCAATAAAAGAAATGAGAGATAAAGTGGCATAGTCATTAATATGTAATTTAACATAAAATAAAAGTACGTCCCCCAGACCAGTCATTGTTATTACAGAAATATTGCACAAAATTCAACGTCTCCTCAACGGAGGGAGAATTGCAAAATACACAAACCATAGGTTTCTGACTCACAACCTCAGGTCTTGCCAAGAAAAAAATATTTCGTTTATAAGCAGTATAAAGCTAACTTTAATAAGAAACATTTAAACTGTCATAATGTAAGTAATTAGGTCTACCATAAACGACCAGCCCCGGAGATGCGATTCTCCCTGACCTATGCGGAAACAAAATAAAATATTTACTTACAAATCAAAACTGGAAACAAAGCTTCAGCTTGCACATGCGGAATACACTAGAAAAGTTACGTATAAAATTAGTTCCAAGATCCCAAGGCTCATAGCCAAACTTCAGTCCAATCAGCGTTCAGTGTGTCCGTTGCCAATTAGTGCTGCCAGTCTTTTAGTTTTGATTTGTGAGTAAATGTTTTATTTTGGCTGCATTCGTAAACGACAAACTCGTTGCACGAGTTTTCGTAAGAAAACTGGAATGCGTGTGTTTACTGCTGTCAGTGGTTATCAGTTTCCTTTCACTTTACGAACAACTTCAGTTTATTTAGTTTCGTCGCCTAGGAGACATGTTTGTTTACCATTCGCGAATGCGTTCATTTTGCTTAAGAGAGTTTTTAGTGCATACTCAATATGAAATCAACAGGATTTTTAAAAGAAAGAGTGGCCTTAATTGAAGTGCACAAATCAAAATTTAGAAATTTCAACTTAAACTTCATTTTTCAAAAGTATTCATTTTTCAAAAGAAGTTCAAATTTCGCTAATAACGGATTAAATCAACATCAATCTCAACACTAAAACATGCATTTTTGAATTGACAAAAATGAAAAATACAAGAAAATGATTACCTTTGAAAAATTATGTACCTTCGTAGCATTTTCTAACGCAGCCATGAATTTCATCCTCGAAAAAATAATATTTGCGGCTTTAGAAAACGTAAAATACTTTTCACAACAACATACTTTTCCATAACAACGGACGCCATTTCAAAACAGCAACAACGTGCAGCAAGTGTATCTTCTAAACAACTGACGAAACCTTAGCAGAGATCAGTTTATTTCGTTTGAAACTAATCGCACTCAGTTTTGTATACGAACGCTCTAGTTTAAAAACTGTATGCACTCAGTTTCCTTTACGAACGCCTTAGATGGGACTTATTGCACGAGTGTAACTCGTTTGGCATTTACGAATGCAGCCATTGTTTCCCCATCAGTCAGAAGAGAATTACACCTCTGGGGCTTGCCGTATAAAGTATACCTAATTACTTACTTCATGACAGTTTAAATATTTCTTATTATAGTTAGCTTTATACTGCTTATAAACAAAATATGTTTTCTTTTTGAGGCCTCAAGCTGTGAGTCAGAAACCTATGGTTTGTGTATTTTACGATTCTCCCTCCGTTGTGACGTTGCATTTTGGGCAATATTTCTGTAATAACAATGACTGGTCTAGGGGGCGTTCTTTTATTTTATGTTAAATTATTAAACACATGTTTAGCGGCTTTTATAAGCACTTTGTAGCGTGGGTATTTTCTGTATTTTTTTATATAATTTTTAATTATATATATATATATATATATATTCAAGGTTCCGCAAAAATCTTTGTAAAAAAGTAATGCTGAGAGTCGTGCTCAAAAAAAAAAAAAATTAAGTGCTTTTGGTAGATAACCTGGAATAAATGCGATATTTTTTAGTAATTTTTCGCCATAAAAGAGTACAGAACGTGCTTAAATATAAATGCAATTTTAAAAAATGATTATGTGTTTTGCTTAAATTTAACCCATTTGTGCCTGGATATTTTTGCGACTTTCTTCGATTTTTACTGATAACAGAAATAATAGATAAATTTATGATGTCAACTTCTTGAACAAGGGATGATTTCATTTAAAATCATTATGCATAAAAATCGAAATATCAACATCCTACTGGGTTAGCTAAAATATTTTGTAGAGTAGAGGCTCAATACTCATGAATAAAGGCTAGGAAAAATAAATAATCTTTTCGACTAATAGCGAAAATGCCGTCCCAAAAAAGGGACACTAGGCATAAATTGGTTAAGAGTACAGCACTCGGAGCTATTACAAAGTATTCAGAAATGAGTATATTTTTCTTAGTACCTCATTTTTACAGTGTATTTTGCACTCTTAAAAGTGACATCTTAAGAGGACTGGTTGAAAATACGCTGTAAGTCGAGTACAATATGTGAAAAGTCGTAATAAAAATGTTGGACTTATGAAAAATCAGATATTATGCGATTTGGCACCTTATGCAGGTAACTTACTAATGAGGTTTGATTGTATTTAACCCTTTATCTACCGCATTAAGAATTGCCGAGAATATCAACTTGAAACTGTTTCTTTTATTTGATTTAATTGGTCAATGAATGATCCCTGCTAAATTATGTAGTGAGAAATAAAGTTAAGAAGAAAATTAACAAACACTAGCGATACGTCTGATGATCGTTTCATAATCAAATAGTGAGTTTTCTTCCAAAGAGTATAACACAAAAATTGAAGAAGACTGAAGTCATACATTGACTGACACACTTTTTGGAAATCTAATCTTTTAATCATAAAACCAACGTCTGAAAATTCCCTAATGCTCACATTTTTTTTTCTCAAAATTGAAGAAGAGTGGAGTAACACTTTGATTGACGCACTTTTTGGAAATCTTATCTTTTAATCATAAAACCAACGTCTGAAAATTCACTAATGCTCACATTTTTTTTCTCGTCTTCACATGATTAGAAAAGTTGTCTATTAAAAATAATTTTACTCTAACAGAACATGCAGCTTTGGAGCAAGCTGATTAAATGTAATATTTGGTATTGCATTTTCGAAGAAATGGTAACAATGGAACAATGAATTTTTTCAAAAACAATTTTATTTTTATGGTACTTCTAAGTTCCGCCATTAGATAAAGAGTAAAAAAAGAACACATTGAAATTTTCCGACCCTGCATTTTCCAATCATTGCATTACCACAGATTAGAGAAGAAATTCAAATATAGAAATGCACTCAAAATAATCCGGCATCTTTAAATTATGTCACAATCCCTTCTTTAGAGAACCGTCACGGAGAAGAAGTTATCAAGACACCGAAATCTTAAATTGGACCATTAATAGGGATGTCCAGGAAGAAAGAACATGCGCGCGGAATTTGGGTCACGCAAATGCAGCCAACTTAATTGAGCTTTTCCAGATAATCTTTCGCGGACACGATATATTGTTAATTTCCCCCTGTTGTTTGCCTTTGGTTTCACAAATTTCTATTTTTTTCAAAGAATGGGGGAGGGAAGCTGAAGTAGGATTAAGAAATGATGAAAACGTTTCGTGTATGTTTGGGACTATTTCATATGTGTTCAATAACGAACAACAAATGGTTTTAATTTTCTCAACTTCCACAAAAGTGTTTAAGGCTCTTGGTCGGCAGCCATCTTGGATTTATTGGCTACGAAGAAATTTTTCTCCCTACTCGATAACAGACTTTCAAAGATTTTGATACAAATAATATTAATTTTAAACAAGAACGATAAATCATGTCAAACGCATAGATTATAAAAGATTTTCCAATACACACACACACATTAAGCAGATAATCTTTGCGTAGCTTTGCTTTAACACAACACACTTAATTGGTTCCATTTTTAAAATTCTTTGAGAAATGAATTTTTAAAATTCCCATTGAAATCATCATACTTTTTCCTTACATTAGGTGTTTTCGAATTCCCGCCAAATAATGAAAATATATTCCAAGAAGGGTTCATTTCTCTAAACGTTTTTTTTTTTTTTCACTCACCATATTTGGCGATTTATCTCAACATACGTACTAAGATAGTGCTGTGCTTGAAACTGACGGATTTCTAAAACTATCATTGAACGTAATGTATTGGAATTATTTTGAGTACTCCTGTAGAAGAACTATTAATGTTACAGGCAATCGATGGAGAGTTTTACCTTGTAATCCTTAATAGCATGTATCATTTTCATAACTCTAACATACACTTTATACAATGACTTCATATAGAGTGTAATGTATTGGAGATGTTTTGAGCTCTCCAGTGAAAGAACGACAAATGCTACATATACAATTTTCATACAAACAACACACATAAATTTCATAGTAAACGATGCATATTTATAGAAGTTAGAGCACGGACGGACAGACGCAGAGACAGACAAAATGAAATCATTAACACTGTTCAAGGTTCTTAGAAAGTGTTAAAAATGCTACGATAAATGCTACATATACAATTTTTTAAATGGGACAGCAAACAGCTTTATACATAAAAAGTTTTTTATTCTGCTTGCATAATCTTTTAAGAAAAACGTTAAATTTTAATTAAAATTTTAAAAATACAGGCATTTGCACATACAAATAAATATTCAAAAATGCAAGGTGCCCGAGAAGTGTTGGATACTTTATAAAATTAAACAGAAATAAATCTAAACACACTAGCGTTAAAATGAGTACTTGCGTGATAACAAAATTAATAGATTTTAATATAAGATACTTTGGAGTCTTGTAAACAATATCTTTGGCGCAACCCCATTTAAAAAATACCAATTCGGATAAAATCTGGAGATCGAGGAGGCCACTGAATTCGATCACTGTGACCAATCTATCTGCTTACGAAATACGGATTGAGAAAATTACCACAGACGTCGAACAATGTGGAGTTGCGCCATCCTGTTGAAAAATAACAATTCCAAGTCTGCTACAGTCGCCATGTCTACTGCGCTCTTCCGAATCTCTCGAACAGAGAGAATCTCCAAATCTTGCTCTTCCGCTGAATCTCCGACTCTACGAAGTCCTTGATACCTAGCGCCATCTATGAGATCGTTTGACTCAAAATTATAGGAAAGAAAGATCTAGCGCTTTTGTAAATCAGGCATCTTTCAAACATCAGGCCCTTACTTTAATTTTTTTTTAATTTAATTTTTTAATGGTTAACAATTTTTGCGCACTCTGTACTTTTGAAATTCAATATATTCAAAAAATAAAAAAAGATGTTTATATAGACAATTGTCTGCTGAACAACCTACGGTAATCTTTTTATTAAAATAATTGAAAGTGTATTATTGAAGGGCAAAAAATTTCTCGCGTATTAATAGCCTTTTTTTTTTAATTTAGACAACTTGTGTGACAGTTGATACCTTCAATTTTCCTGAAACTTTCTTGATATGTTAGTAGTACTCTGATAAGAAAAAGTGAAGTTCTCCATCCCCACCCCTCTCTTAAACTGTCTGCTTCGATATTGAATAGAGGTCAAATGTCTAGGTCATAGGTACAGAGCAAAATATATGATCATTTTACGTCTAAAGCCATGAGTGATCTTTAACAATTATTTTTCATACTATTTGATGGTACGTATTAGCAAAGAAAATTTGGTGGGTCACTCATATGTTTGAGTCCCAAGGTCATTCAAAAATGTTGTTTTCGGTGTATATTTTGTCTTGTTATCTGTCTGAATATCTGCAAAAGCCATAAGTGATCCAAAGAAATAACTTGCACACCATAGCGTATTACTAAAAAAAAACTAAACAGCATGGTTCACTCATAGTTTGAGCATTATAGGACCTCAAAGTTCAGAATTTTACAAAAATGGTCAAAATTCAATGCCAGGTACTGTATAATCAATCCATGGGTAAATGATTCACAACTGTAACTATACTCGAGCTCTAATTATACTCCATTTATTTTTTAATCTGTTTTCCGTGCATGACAAAATTCTTATTTACATGTAATTTTAACTCATGTACATGCTATTGCTTTGCATTTCTTATTTCTAACTGTAAACGTTTCTTTTAAAATACACATTCATGCAAAAAATAAAATTGTGTTGGCCAGAAGAAAAACATCAGCAAAAAAAAATCAAGCAATTTATAAATTTTATAAAAAATATAAAGCTTAAAGCATTTAAAAAGAGAAAAAAATATAATTAAAAAAATATAATTAACGAAAAAAAGAAGAAAAAAAAAGAAGTCAAAATATATCCCTTATCTTACTGACTTGCATTTATACATTCCTTTACAAACACAAGCTTGCAAAGGCTTGATAAACATAGACGAAAAATGTAAATATTTATTTATTTATTTTCGTAATAGTAACAACACATGAATCTCCAGCGAAACAATGCTGAACTTTACTCGAATTTACTTACCCACGTTTCAAACAAATATTTATATTTTAATGCTGAACTTAAATTTGGTACATATCTGACTTTATTTGACAAGGCAGGAGTTAAACGGTAAGTACACGAAAAGAATGTAAAGCTATAAAGAAACAAAAAATAAACGTACCGTGCCTATTTGATTTGATTAGAAATATAAAATATTCGACTTTCCTTTAAAATACATAGATGTCTCGTTTATTTTTAAGTCTATATTTTTCTGTAGTTGTCATTTATGAATTGCTGACTTGAAAGAAGTATTGCTTAGTCATAAACTTCAACTCTGAGAAAAGAAAAAAATCTTCGACTCTTTTTTAAATTTTCTATTTAATTCAAACGCGATTTAATATTTTTGAATGTAACTTCTTGATGAATAAAATGCCTTCAACTTCAATTATTTTTTTCTTTTTTTTTCCTAATAACAAATGAGTAACTGATTTTAGTTGAATGATTTTCATATTCATATGAAATTGATTTTCAGATTTTTTGAAGCAATTAATTTATACACTGTTGATCCACTGGGAGACTTGTAAAGAACGGTGCCACCAGTGTCCGAGTAGATAAGGAACAAAATATTTGTAGATGGCTGAAGTGTGAAGGCTCAGGTTCTTGCCCATTGCGCGCTCATCGATCTAATAGTCCGTAGTTTGGGGCGGTTTTCTCTAGATATGACGTGAATATGCGTTTGAATGCCAGCAAAGCACTCAGAGACCCTTCGTGGTGCAACGCTGGGATTATTTACTGAATTCAACAATTAAATTCCAATAGCAGCGATAATCAGTCAATCAAAGAAAATCAATGAATGCTGAATAAATCACTTTTAATAGCGGTCAACGATTAGTGAATAATATTTGAATTTTCTTGTTCAAATACTATCCAGGAATGGTTTTTGAGAACTATTCTCACGTAATATTCGTTAATGGTTTTTTAAGTTCTATTCGAATACTATTCTCGATTTCGAATACGATTTACTGTTTGAAAGTTCTCTGTTGAGCTTTGGAGTGTATTTTTAAAAGTTGATTAGCTCACATAAAATCAGTGACGATATTAACGAATATCGATTTTATTCGGATGATTCAAATACTATCGATGATTAATAATGGATGAGTTTAGATAGTGTCATTCATATTTGGCAGTCACTACAGTGAATATAAAAGGTAATCATTTTTAACATAGAGGAAAACAAATTCTACCGATTTTTTCCCCTATATTTGTCTAGATATCTAGACAAAATTTAAAACCGATTAGTCCAGTCATTTAGGAGTTAGCATTTAAGGGGACTTGGCACCTCTGAAATGTCAAAAATCGATAAAAACATCGAATTTTCATTTTTTTTTCTTAAAATATTGTTTGGCATGCTTACTAGTCTAATAGAGCGAAATTTTAAAAATAATCTGATAATATAAATATATTAAAAAGGCTTTTAAACATAATAAATGCATGGATGGCCTTTATTATTGCGACTCATATACACTACGTTTTCTCAGTTCAAATATTCAAACAAAATCAAAGCATTTAAAGTGTTAAAACTTCAAGATATATTCAAAATAGGCCTTTTTTTTTTTAGTGTGTTCAATATGATTAATTTAATAGAATTAAAGATGTATTTTGTTATATCTTGAGAAGATAAAATGTCAAAAATAGAAAAAAGTAAAAGCCATCATGCTTTTCTAAGTTTTTTCATGAATAAAAACTCGATTTTTTTTTCCTCTCTCAAACATATTCATCAATAGCAAGACCCATTCTTAAAGATGTAAGGCGTACTATTGTAATTATAATACAAAATTTTGGTTTGTTTGTGTGATTATGGCAACGCTAAACTCATCTGCCAGCGATGAGGGGCGCCTTGGTAGGAGGACTTTCTAAGATGTTCTAGCGTGCATTCACGTTTCATATGGAGAAAACCTACCAAAAACCTAGACTGTTAGATCGACAGCCACGCGATGGGACCCGAACCCGGGACACTTCGGCCATCGACCATTTTCAGTGACATAACCACTGTGCCATGGACAGGCACAAAATTTTGGTAAAGAAGAATTGATAAATAAAAAAGAGAAGAAGGAATTCTAAAATTACTGATTTTCAAATAAAGTTAGAATTTTAAAATTTCTATTAAATTAATGGTCGTTTTTCAAGTGAATTTTTTTTTTCAAATTTAATAATAATCGTTAATCCTTTAACGCGCAGTGTTCCCGCTCTAGGAACACCAAACTCTGACGTTTTGACTGTTGCCAGTCACGAAGAATAGATTCGATTTCTATAAAAAGTGTTGCTGGTGACCTAGCTCTACGAGAATCCTTTATTTTTTAGCACGTCCTTTCCCGTAAAAAAATTGTCACGATTATTCTTAACGGCATTGACATCTGCTGAAAAATGGAAGAATGCGAGAACAGCTGGGATACATTGCCCAGTGCTGAAAAAAGGGAAGCCGTTGCCATCGCTCGACTTAACTACCAGCAAGATGGCGGACGATCGAAACGTTCATCGCGTGCCACAGATCTAGAGACCCTTTTTTGACGACAGCTGCCTGTGCCCGCGCACAGCCAGCGGTGGCACGAGTGGCACAGCGGTGGCACGCGATGAACGTTTCGATCGTCCGCCATATTTGCTGGTAGTTAAATCGAGCGATGGCAACGGCTGCCCTTTTTCCAGCATTGGGAAAGGGTTGCGCCTCAAAGGGTTAAACGAGATCATTACAGTAAAATATCAGCATAACGAGCTTCAAGGGCCTGACAACCCATTACGTAATACTAAAAAATTCGTTATATTAAAAAATAATTAGAACGAAATTTGCACTCTACTACATTCTTTTAGTAGATATAGAGTAAAACTTCTATGAGCAACCACTTCTATTAAGCGACCTCCTCCTCCAGCGACCCATTTTTTAACCTATTTACTCAATGTTAAATGATAAGCTAGAAGAGACCCGATAACCCTCTATAAACGACCGGGGATACATTGCCCAGTGGATACATTGCCCAGTGCTGAAAAAAGGGCAGCCGTTGCCATCGCTCGACTTAACTACCAGCAAGATGGCGGACGATCGAAACGTTCATCGCGTGCCACGATCTAGAGACCCTTTTTTTGACGCATCTGGCTGTGTCCGCGCACAGCCAGATGCGTCAAAAAAGGGTCTCTAGATCTGGGGCACGCGATGAACGTTTCGATCGTCCGCCATCTTGCTGGTAGTTAAGTCGAGCGATAGCAACGGCTGCCCTTTTATCAGCATTGGGAAAGGGTTGTGCCTCAAAGGGTTAATGGAATGCACATATTATGAGTAAAATTCCTTTAAAAAAATAAAAATAAAAATTCGTCAAAAGGTGCCGAGTCCCCTTAATATACATAAATACACATTCATACGTTTTCATTTGTATGGGTAAAAGGGGATAAAAATACGTATTTCTTTGTCAAAATTACTCATAAATATTGATATATTCCTTCTATCTAAGTTATTCATTATAAGAAAGCCATTTCTTATCTCATCTACCAACGTCACCATTACCTGCTACTTTCGGTGTTCATCATGATCCTTTGAGGAACCTAATTAAACTAATTGCATTAAAATAAATAGTTTTCTGCGTGATTAATTGATGATAAATATCTTACGTTGTGTGAAGTATTTAGCAGCCATTTATTACGTTCTTTCTATCCCAAGAACTCGCTTAATTTGATTACAAAGGGAATGTGTTTCAGGCATGTCTTCCTAGGAAAACTATTGCATGTCTGTAATATTTGAAAATCCTGTAGGGTAAGATGGATATTAGAAAAGGCATTTTTGTATCCAAGAAAAAGCATTTTATCTGCTGTTTTATGTTCCTTAAAATGTTAAATATTCAACTTTCTGCTTTACTTTATGCAATATTCACCCTCTTTATGACTTAAAATAAACTATTTAGTTTTAAATGTAAATAATTTAAAAAATCTGAAATTCTTCCAGATTTTATTTACGCACTCGACTGGATGAATTTTATTTTATTTTTATTTTTATTTTTATTTTTATTATTTTATTTTTTAAATAATCTATTCCATCAATTCTACCATGTAGAGAAAAATGATAACTGTAAGTGCTCCTATAGACTTCTGTTCGCATAATTTTGTTGCTGAAAATGGTATCCATTGTTGTTTCGCCGCTAGTGGTGAAATGTTTTGGATGAGTGCGTATTGGAAAATCTAAAGTAACCATTTCAGTTATGAAATCGGAACCTTCATCGGAATTGAATTCTATGTTAAAATCTCCTACTAAAACAGTCTTACAATCATCCAGTAACGTTTTGAATAGAGCGTCTAATTTATCTTCATAAGAAATTCGAGGACTAGCGTATGCCACTGCAAATCTTACTTTTTCTTTCAATATACGCAGAGCCTGATTATGACCAACGGGACTCCGGGCATTCATGAACTTGCAGGCCCGAATCTATGAAATTTGTTTCATTTTTCATAAAATGTTCATAGACAAAAATTATTTAAGAACAATATTTGAAATTGGGGACCCTTTTGAGCCGGAGGCCCTGGACAAAGTCCCCGATTTGCCCATGCGATATTAAGGCCCTGAATATACGCAATGACCATTTCAACACCATTGATCTGGCTCGTGTAGGCACGGATAAATTGTTTCATATTCTTTTTATAAAGTAGTTTTTACAAAGTTTCCTCTATAAAAATAAAAAAATTCATTTCTCCAGATGGCTTTCTGTTTTGGAAACCACTCTCTATCCGTTCGACCAAGTGAATCCTGGTATTTGGAAATCATCTGAAGGGGTACTCCATGTTTCCGTTAGCAATATCCAATCACTCTGCAGAAAACATGAATCAAACGGAAAAGTGACCACGGCGCCCCCCGTAGACAAAAATACCGTGCTTGAAAGAAATAGCGCCGGAGTGCTAATAAATAAATAGACTTTTTATTGAGAGCTGCTTTTCCCTGAAAAGTGGAATAAAATCGGTAGATTTTTTAAAAGCCAAACAGATAAATTCACTTTATCAAAATTCATTGATTTCCTATTATAAATTACAAATCACTAAGATTTGAAAATATTACGGCCGACTGTTAGACACAGGTTCCCGATAATCAATGGATTCTCGATAAGCATTGTTGTTCTAGATAAAGATTGTATACCTCAACTTTGACAAGGTAGAGTAAAAGGAATAGCCATTTCATTAATGAAAAATATAATTTTTTTGCGTATTTCTAATGGTTTTTTTCTAATCAATTTTGACTAGCTTCTAGAAATACAATGTTCTGAAGAAAGTATAGTACTCACAATGTAACATCAGTCAAATTTGCTCAATGGAATATCCCTCTTACTAATAAATTTTCAAAGTACCAAACCGTAATAATTAGTCAATGTGATCACAGATAAAGGAATATCCTGCTAATTAGAATAACTTTTAGTGTCAAACTGGCTATTCTATTAAGCGGGTTTCAACTGTATCCGAAT
The DNA here is from genome assembly GCA_038373885.1 of Cheiracanthium punctorium. Classification (NCBI taxonomy): domain Eukaryota; kingdom Metazoa; phylum Arthropoda; class Arachnida; order Araneae; family Cheiracanthiidae; genus Cheiracanthium; species Cheiracanthium punctorium. The sequence goes on from JAWZYV010004369.1 coordinate 310,375, forward strand.
TTTACTCTTAAATCAGAGGTGTTCCTTGTGCAATCCTTGCTTACTTTACATGTTTCTGTACGTGAAACTTAATCTCATTAATACTAGAAAAACGCCCGGAAAGCTGAAATATTTCGAGGCTATCGCTTACAAAATATCACGACGCTCAAAATTACACGATTATCAGAACAGGGCGAGTTCGTGTAAAGCTGCGTTTTCATTAAATAATTCGGTAAGTGGATTATGCGTCGAGGCGGAAGTTAAATCTTCCTTGTAAAATTCTGATGCTATTAAGTCCTCCTTCACACAAAAGTAATTGCGGCGCAAAATTCTGTAGAGGAAAAGGACAAGGCGAATCATTAAACTTTCCGTGTTTCCCGATGATTATATTAAAACCATCGGTGATGAGACACGTTCGCGTGACCCGATTAACACGCGCGTAATGGTTTATTCACCTTACAACGCTGCAAATTACCATGGCAATTTGTCAAGAGCATAAATGGATGCGAGGGTGTGCTGTTGGTACTGGAGATTTTTGATTGCCGAATTTTTTGGGCCGTTTTCAGTGTAGTTCTTGTAAAAAAAGGTGTCTCTTAAACTAATACTCTTAATAATCAGGGTTTTTATTACACAAGGTGATCCTACAATAATAACTTTATTCTTCTTTTAGAGAAATATTTAAGGAAAGTAATTGCTATGCAATGCTTTAGAGACAGAGATATAAGTTCAGGGGTGGCCAAATCTTGGCGCATGGCACAAACTTGGCGCATTGGATGATATAAAGTGGCGCGTTGCAATCTTTGGCCTATTTATTATCTTGGGGAAGGCTGAAGGCTTTTTAAATAATTTGGCGCCCGGAAATATTTTTATAGTTTATGCTACTATATGAAAAGGAAGCATTTGTACTCTCCAAACTACTTCGATTTCAGCAATACAGGCCATCTCCTGTTACCAAGAGGGTAAGAACATACGTGTTCAACAGTGTCAGGAAGTCTTAAAAGAACTTTCCCACAAGATATCTTTCCAATGGGTACCTTTACACTGCGGTATTTATGGGAACGAAATGGCTGACATGCTTGCTGACATGCTGCGGTTCTCCAAAAGTCAAAAACGAGTGCAAGCCTCCACTCTAAATAAAGCTTCTGACATCGCTCACATATTAAGAGACTTTTAGAGATTTTGCCGCTCGAGCTTGTGATGGCAAGCCTTGGGCTATTCTCTCAACAAACCCAGCTCTTGTTCCTGACCACCCGCGAACAGTTGCGGTTGCTTCTTTTAGACTTTTGACGGGGCATGACTGTCTACAGAATCATTTATTTCGCATTGGACTAGCAGATTCGCCGTTGTGTGTTTTATGTAATAGTGGACGGCCAATGACGGCAGAACATTTGGACGAGTGTGAAGCACTGACAGATTTTTCTTGTAGATTTCAGCGCTATTGGCAGGCTAGGAGTTTAATGGCCTAACGGCCAATGTAACTGGCATTTGACAAATAAATAAAAATGAAAAATCAAATCATCTTTGATCCCCGTGCAAATATCTGAAATATTAATTCCAAGTTCTTCCGCCTCAGAGCAAACATTTGAATCTCATGCTCACACGTTATTATTTTTCCTGCCATAAACTATAGCTTAACCATTACTCCCATTTCAAAAAAGAGATACGACCTCGAAATGCTTCCAGGCAAAGGTTCTCAGTAGCAGCCATTTTGTTTGACTAGGCAGGGCAGTGCCTCTTGATCCGAAAGTTTTGTAATACAAACCCGATGGGAATTTATACGCTTTTACTGTCTGAGTTATCTACGATCTATTCTGAACATTAATATTAAATATATTATCTATACACCATTCTTTTGATTTTTTTTACACTTTTGTGTTTAACATATATTTTTATATATTTATGCTATTAAATAGTGCCCCGACTGTACTAAATGCCGTATTAGACACATGACACCTAGGTACAGCAAATACATTTTGGATTCAAATACTCAAAGAAATATAATAATCTGAAATCACTAATACTGATTTATATTTATGTACTCCTATTATATATATATATATATTCATATCAGTCCTTTTAAATTCATTTTTATGACATTTCAAGGATAGGTTTTATGACGGACATAAAAAATACAGTTCGGGTTGTAACATTCAAATTCGATGTTATAAAACGAATGACACTGATTCTGTACTACTCCCTCGAAAACAATTTATTTTTATAACAAGAAGAGATAAAAAATCCCCGAAACATATCCCATAATAATATATTTAATATATACACGATATAATAATTTATAAAAATGATATATTACATAGAACATTTCCGAAAAAAAAATTTCTTCAACATAACTTTATAAATAAATGGAAAGCGATGCCCCTTAAATTCGATTATGATAATGCTTTTATTTATTTTTTTTCTTCCTCAGAAAAAATACTAACATGAATTATTTCAAACAAAAATAATGTTTTCAGGAAATCCCAGGACTTTTTCATCTTTTATAAGCGAGATAGAACAACAGAAAAATGAAACACGAGATCTTCGAAGGAGATTCAAGTTTCGCTTATCAAGTTATGTTAAGAAGAAAGATTTATAACTCTGCTGCAAGTTTCAAGTTCGTTCGTAAAGTCTATATTAAAAATCTTAAAAAGTTTTAAGAGAATAGCTACAGGGGGATGAGGAAAAAAAAATGAAGTAAAGCTTTATTTTATGTCGGAATTCCCGTTTCCCTAAAATCGCGTTATGCTTCCTGTGAATTATTTATCACAGTTTCGGGACAGGAAAGAAATTGTTAATACAGTTCTCGGTTTACTTCGATTAAATTTATAAGCAATTTTTCAGCGTAACAGAGTTATTTATTTTGCGCAGTAAATGGAACGCAACTTTATATTCAGGTTAAGATTCAAATTGGATTATAAACTGAGGCCCTAAAAATGGATTTGAATGAACGAAACTATTGAAAGTAATGGATTAATCCCTTGGGCACCAGGGCAATTTATCTATAAAGGGACCGTAATACCAGATTATTAAGTTCTGTTTAACTCAATGACTAATAATGCCATCTAGCGAGCAGAAATGAAGGCTAAAATTATCGAGATGTGAAAAAACACGGTTTAGAATACCAGGTAACAATTATATACTGTGTTTAAGAACACCAGGTAGAAAATAGTCAAGTCTATGCAATAATATCCCGAATGTACGCAACGTCCATGGGTGGAATGTTCGACGTTATAAAAACGTACGCACGTACGTACCTGGTATGAAATGTCATACTTGAAGAGGTGTCATAGTGTAGACCGGTTTTATACCGAGTACTGATTGGTCGAGGAATGTATGCACATGGTCAAACTGTATCAAAACTGCCTACAAGAATCTGCTTGTAGGTGCATAGATGTTTTAAAATACCGGGTGACCAAAAAACCCGTATAAACTTGAAAATTTCATTAAAAATGAACGAATAATGTTAGACAATTGCGGTTTGCACAAATAGATTTAGATGATGATGGGATTTTTTAAATTACAAGAAAGTTTGTGGTTCCAAATGCTACCGATAGGTGGCGCTGACACAAATAATGGTAACGAAATTTTCAATAAAACAAACCCCGAAATTTCTATAATCCTTTCTATGCAAACTGCAAATTTTGTGTCATGATTTTCTCTTTTTTAAAAACTTTTTGAAGTTTTCACGAGCTTTTGATATATCCTAGGTGCATGAAAATTTAAAAATTCATTAAAAAAAAACACAAATAACGATACCAAATTGCGGTTTGCATGGATAAAGTTAGAGAAATTTTGGTATTTTTTAAAATTGGAAACTTGGCTCCCATTGTGCATGCCAGCGGCACCTATCGGTAATATTTGAAACTACAAACTTTCGCGTCATTAAATAAAAAAAATCATATCATCCTCTAAACCTATTTATGAAAACCTCAATTTTCTACCGTTATTTGTTCTCTTTTGATGAATTTTTAATGTTTATGCGGACTTTTTGGTCACCCGGTATATGTAAAGAAGTTAATTTAGAAGGGCTGTTTTAAATTATCAAGTTGCGTTGTGACATGAAAATCCAGGTTCAATTGCACTTAGTTGCAGTAAAGAAAAATACATTGAATGCTGAAAACAATTTATTTAAAATATACTACTGAAACATTATTATAACGGGCGGTGGTGGCTCAGTGAAAATAAAATGACGTCCTATATGGACAGTGAAATTAAGGTGGAATGATTTAAAAATTACGCCAGCACAGAATTACACATTGGCGAGAACAAACACTCGTCTGATATCAATAACGCCAATAGATTTAGATGATGATGGGATTTTTTAAATTACAAGAAAGTTTGTGGTTCCAAATGCTACCGATAGGTGGCGCTGACACAAATAATGGTAACGAAATTTTCAATAAAACAAACCCGAAATTTCTATAATCCTTTCTATGCAAACTGCAAATTTTGTGTCATGATTTTCTCTTTTTTAAAAACTTTTTGAAGTTTTCACGAGCTTTTGATATATCCTAGGTGCATGAAAATTTAAAAATTCATTAAAAAAAAACACAAATAACGATACCAAATTGCGGTTTGCATGGATAAAGTTAGAGAAATTTTGGATTTTTTCAAATCGGAAGCTTGGTTCCCATTGTGCATTCCAGCGCCACCTATAGGTAATATTTGAAACTACAAACTTTCGTGTCATTAAAAAAATCACATCATTCTCTAAACCTGTTTGTGAAAACCGCAATTTTTTTACCATTATTTGTTCTCTTTTGATGAATTTTCTATGTTTATATGGACTTTTTGGTCACCCGGTATATACATTATTATTATTTATATTTTTAAATAAGTAATTTTAAAAAAATCTTAAGAAGTTATGTTCCTATTTTATTTTCTGGTTGTTTTGAAGCTAATAAGATAGCCCAACAGACACATAACTATCGCAAACCTTACGATTCGATATCCGACTTCTCAGCTATGTCATCCACGCCGAATCGCCAGTAACGATCGGAAATCTTTTAGGTATAGGATCGAAGATATATCATTTCAAGGCATCGAACTTTTGCCAAAAGTGCGATAAAAATGATGCACTTGTATTTCTACAATTTCTTGTATTCAGAAAGATGCCACATTACTGATCTGATGAGCGAAGTCAGAATTGCATCGAATGGGTTTTGGTTCTCCTCTCAAAAATGATAGGTACGAAAACCATAACAATATCATAGGGAATATCATAGGCCATACGGCATTATTTTTTAAACCAATAATTATAATTTTGTATTATTATTATGCTTTCAAAGTTCCGATTCTGTGCCCGACCTCTCGGTTTGGATTCGTGGCCAATCGAAATCGTAACCCGCTACCTATAACCGATAGACCTCTTTTACCGTGTCCGCTGAGTGTTCACTCGGGCGGACACTTTCGACACAGATCGGTTACGTTTGCTGGGTGGGTGTCCAAATGATATCTGCACTATCTGGCGATAAGATATAGTTCAGTTATCGAACTGTGAGTCGTGTGTTTGCTGGGTAGGAGCATTTGTTCATTCGAATAGCACATTTCATTCGCAATATCGAATAGATATCTCGAATACTCTTCGAAAAGTGAAAGCGCGAATACTATCTATTCGATTGATTTTGAAATCTCAAGAACTGAACAAGCCACTCACCTATACAGGAATACAGATACTCAGAGCTTGTGCTCTTACCTTCTCTCCTTTACAAGCACAATAGTTTTTTTTATCTTTAAATACACATGTTAAGGCGATGGTCCTGCGAGCTGAGCTATGTCCTGTGATTCGAAAGAGGTACTTCACCCGTAACAAGACTATAATATGCAATTTTTTTTAAAATTGTGTTGACCCACCCCCCTCCACCCACCCCTCCCTTCTACACGTGGAGAAAAAAAAATGAACAATTCTGCTTATTGGCAATTGACGACAAAACAGTTGAATGCAGTCTCAAAAAAAAATCTCATTTTTTATTGAATTTTTTTTTTTTTTTTTTTTTTTTTTTGTAAATATCATGGCTATAATATTTGAACGTTATTTGTCGTGTTTATCGAGTTCCCTAAATTGATGATTGCCCACCTTTAACATATATAATATTAATTTTGAAGACAAAATAATTTCCTTTTTTTTTTCAAATTTACAATAGAAAGTGCTTAATAATTCATGAAAGAAAGAAATTATTTCTCGGTTTATTTCCTGCAAATACTAGCATTGAAAACAATCCGAGATTATTCAAAATGTAACTGCCTGTTTATCTCACGTACTTTTTCTGTTTATAAATAAGAGGGCATTTCACATCAACGCATAACATGGAAATAAATCTATACATTTACACGCAATTACGAGTCCAAAAAGATAAAAATGCTACACAGTTCTACTTTCTTTCCATTTTCCTAGTCATACATTAGGAGCGAAAATGTTTCCTCCTGCAACAAACCGCATGAAAAATGGCACATACCTGTTTTTCGAAAATTCTCTTTCCATACACATACTACTTTAATTTCGAATTATCGGCGAATTCATGTTTCGAAACAATCCGAATTGCTTTACTTATATTCCACTCTGCTTTTATTGCCACTTCAGAAAAATAAATAAATAAATAAATAAACAGAGCCCGCATTCCCTCTTTGAACTGAAAAGTAAATTAAAGAGAGCAGTTGAGTTGTTGAGGAGGTCAGAATTTACTTTTAAAAATTATCTCCCGGAATCGATTGCTTATGAACTTGGGGGGAGAAATAGCCGTCCTTTTGTGAAACAAAATAACATTTATGGATTTTTCAGCCCCTGTGAAAAATACTCCCAGAATCGATATTGGGAATTTGTTACAAATCGATTATCATTATCAGCAACCTTCGAGTTTCTTAAAGGCATAAAAGATAATTTTAATTTTTTTAAGTAACTGCGTAAAAAGTAACTGCGTTTTTATGTTAGTAAAAAAGTAAATGTAGCAGTTTTTACGTATCGATGTTTCATTTTCATTTCAAAAGTATCAGATGTTAAACGCTTTATCATGTTGTCATTAGTTAAATGAAACATACATTGTAGTAAGCGTTCCCAAAGACAAGTCAGGCAGAATTTTTTACAGTATTTAATGACATGCAAAAAATAAATGCACTAAGGCTATTTTAATAAGCTAGAACATAATAAGAACATTATGCTTTTTTTTTACAAAATTTTAACGATTTGCATTCATGAAAAATTTCAGTAATTATTTTTCTCATGAACCAATTATTTTAATTTATGTTTGTCTAGTTTTTTATTATAATTTTGTTACAACTGGTATATTAAAAAAACAACATAAGTTTACAAAACTGTAACTGAAAAAATATATCTGGGATTAAAATAACTTTTACATTTGAAAAACATTTTTATTTCCACATGGTATGCGGTTTAAAGTTTTTTAAAACGATATTTTATAGAAAGTATACATTGCCAATTACATTAATATTTGCTACTGCTTATAAATTAAACATTTCAAAACTGCGAGTATTATACAAGCTTTAAGAAAAGGCATTATGATAGGTACATCAGAATTTTAGAATTTTCTGCTGCACGACTCTGCAAACTTTTGATCCTGAAATATTTTATACATGCAAATAAAAACCCATCTCACGAACTACATAAAAAACATAAATAAAGGATTCATTTCATATAATAAACCATTTAATTTTATTTTTTCCCTTCCCTGCATTTTTTAATGTAATTTAACTGTGTATAATTCTTATTCGCCAATTTTCTATATGAAATATGTTCGTAATCAATTTTCAAAACACCAATTGAAGCTTTTTCTTTCAGAATATTTTCAGTTACTGATTTTAACCCATTAAGCGCCAAAGCTCCCATTACGGGAACACCTATTATATATTTTTTTTCCTTAAAATATTTTAACGCAATTTACAAAATACACATTCTATATAAACATTTACACTATAGGGTGTGTTCTATATTTTTATCGGAACAATATATTTTAATTTAATGTTTTTTTTCTAATTTTTAAAAAAGTGAAATTTTGTCTTATATAAAACTAAAGAAAATAAAATAAATGGTCACTTAAATGTTTCAAGTAGAATGCATATTTAAAACCAACATCTTGAAGAACAACTTTCTTAAAATCCTGCATGAATAGATTCCTATAAAGGAATGTTATGAACGCTTATATTTCTTGTTCCCACAGCGGGAGCTTTGGCGCTCTCCCACTAGTTAGCATTTCCATTTACTCTGTATTGGGTTCCTGGTCATTCTGACATTCCTGGTAATGAGATGGCGGATTCTCTTGCCAAGTTGGACTCTGGCTCTTTTTTTGTTGGACCTGAGCCGGTTCTCGGTATCTCGAGTAAATGTTACAGGGATACTGTGTTTAACCACTTTAGCAAGCTTCAGTATACCAGCTGGCTTAAGTGTAATGGCCAGAGGCAGGCCAAAGAGATCCATCTTGGCTTTCCTGGTGTTAGATGCAAGGAACTTCTGTGTCTCAACAGGTCCAGTCTCCGTAGGGCTATTGCCCTGTTAACTGGGCACTGTTGCCTTAAAAGGCATCTTAACATGAAGGTGTTAAGATGCCTTTGGTTGCCAATGATCCCACTTGTCGGGGTTGTCTTCTTAAGGAGGATACTGCTTTACACATCCTCTGTGAGTGTGAGTACTTCTCTGATTATAGGTTTGAGCATCTTGAGCGCCATGTCATTGAGCCCTGGGAGCTTCACAAAATTTCTGTTAGGTCTATGCTGATGTTCGCATCTGCTACTGGGCTCTTTTCGTAAGGCCTTTCCCATATTGCTTGGGGATGATACAATAGACCCATGGTCGCGGTGCCTGGCCCTTTTTGGGCCTCTCCTCCAAGTCATAGCATTTCCACATTGATTTTGCTACCGTTCAACAATAAAGAAATTTTTAGCACTTCGCAGGCTGGTTATTTCGTACATTATAGTATCAACAACAAAAATAATTACTGTATATATTTGTATAGTACAATACTGTACAGTTTTGAGCAGCATCTGCGTAAAAAAAGAAATTGGTGTATCCAAAATGGAGAAAGACATTGATCCCCATAACACGCCAAAGCTCCCGCTACGGGAACATGCTATTTTTCCTAAATGCTTTGAGTTAAAAAAAGTTCATCTGTTCTATAATAGAGGCATGCAATGTATGTAAAAAATGTATATACATTTAAAAATTTCTATCTGATTCTCATAGCGGCGTTTAATGGGTTAAGTGAAGAGTATCTTCTATAAATGTAATAAAAGGTGAACTTTTTCTTTATTTTCTTAAAAATCACGAAGAAAAGCTTTCTTTATAACAAAACTATATTAATTTTCAACAGCGCAATAAATATTATTAAGTTACTTTAACAATCTTAAAAAATTAAAAGATTTTAATATTTTCTTTAAAGTTCATGTGTAACTTTTGAACAGGTTTTTTGTAGGTTACAGTATTTAATGCGGTTTTATAACAATTATTATTGTAACAGCTTTATTTCGTAGTGTTATTTCAGTTTATTTGTGTTTAATAAACTAAGTTATTTGTAATTTGCTTCTAACAAGATCTTGCCTCAGTGTATTCTGTATTTTTATTTACTTATTTATTTGTAAAAAATAAAACAATGGTAATATTGAATGGGCTTTATATATGTAGTAATAATTGATGAATTAATCCAAAGTATTTTAAATGTCTACTACAATCCTGATGTTATGCACTCATTTCGTGAAATTAACAGTTTTAGATTTATCCTTGCCACACGTATCTTAGTATCCTGTTAGTATCATTTAAGCTTTTAATCGGTTCAAGAGATAAGACAGATAAATCGTACAAATACATTCAGTAATGTTTATTCCATCAATGCCGTTAGCTATCTTGTACATAGGCCTCTGTTTGTACACATATATTTCAGGAGTAGAGTGCTTTAAATTTACTGAGAAAACTTAACTATGATGAACGAGATAATTAGATACAATTTTAAGGGTCTTTTTACAACAAAATTTATTGGAATCTATTTATATTTTAAAAGCCATATTTCTCTACAACTATTAACTCTGTATTTATTAAACATTGATAAATAGACATACATAAATAATAAAAGAAAACAAAATTGAAAGTTTAATTGTGTACAAAAACTCAAGTATTAAAACTAAATTTCTAGAATACAATTATTTTCATTTTAAGGAAAATAATAATTTTATTTATTTGAAGTAAATATTACACGAATGTATTACTTATTTTTCTACATTTGAAGTAAAAAAATGATAGACGTATCTGATTTATCTTAGGAAAATATAGATTTATTGATTTTTCCCTGTGTCAAAATTTCTATGAAATGGAATATAGAATCTATGCATTCTTTCAAAAACTATAAATTCTAACAAACACCACTTACCTTATACGAGAGACTTATTTGTAATCTTTAACAAAAAGTAAAATTTTAGAATTTTTAAACTTAAGTAAAAATAGTTAGAGTATAAATAAGAATAAATAAGATGCTTTTCTACTTTCGTTTTAATTTAATTTAATTTAGTGTAATTTTAAATGGATTATCACTTGCTCTTTGCCTGTTTATCTCACACCCCTCCCCCAGAAAACGCTCTGATCCCCCCCCCCTAACTTGAGTGCGTCCCAGCCATTGGAAGCCGTTGAATTAAACAATTCTTGAACATTTCTTGTTGTTCTCTTTGACCCTTGGATCATTAAGTTGAATGCTAAAAACTTTTTTTTTCAAAGTAGTCGCATAAAGCTGTGTTCCTGATGGAAAAAGTAGGTTCAATATATTTTGCCTATAGGAGGCTCTAAAACTAACTCATGAAGTGACTTACAAGTAAACTTACCGGATCATTTAAGTAACTTTTTCCGCCTTCAGAGCACACAGTCGTAACAAAACACGTGTTCTATATAAACATAAAACTACAGACTAGGTTGCATAAAAGAATTTCCACTAGCTGCACAAGATATATAAAAGCCATCGATATTATAAAAATTTTAAAGGCTCGTGATTGCCTGCTCTCCTTTAGTCTCGATTTTTAGATATTTTATAGCTTATTGTAAATACAGCAAGAAGCAACATTTATTTGTTCCAAAATACTTTGGCGCAATTTTTTTCTCTGGAAACATATGGAGTTTATTATAAGTTTATGTTACAAAGTAAAATATTACAGAAATTGAAAAAATTTGCTTTAAAACTTAAATATTCGGAAAAAACTGAAGTTTCTTGCATTTATTTACGATCATTTCTAGATACAGAATTAGATTATTGACTATAAATACCACTAAAAGTATGATCATTTCTAGAGACAATTTGCTATTGATCAGAAAAAAATGAATGTTAAGCTTTCAGGTATTATTTTACTATTATATTTACAGGAAACTTCTTGTTTTCTCAGTACATAGTTAACAGAGTTAATCCAGCTTTCAATCTGTCATCGCTATCTCTTATATATTTTGATAGGAAATAAAATATTTCAAGCCACAATAATAAGAAAACATGCATATTTACAACCCAAATATTCATTCAAGAGCAAAATTAAATATAAACTTATTTGAATATTGTATATTAAAAATGTTTTTCCGAAAAATATATTTTACTTTGTTCGTTTAACTAAAATTCCATTTTATTTTGTAAAACGATTAGGAATAAAAGTTTTCCAAATACATAAATAACGTCTTTTATAATAAAATATTTTACACAATACTAGAGATATATTAGAAAAATGCAGAATAAATAATCTTATTTTCTTTCTTTTTATTGTTTTGTTTTTTTTTACCATTTTTTACATTTCCACAGCTTAAAAAAGACAGGCGTGTGGGTATTTTTACATTTTTTATGTTAATATTGCGTGAAAAATTCTGTACGGAAAAGCACAAAGTTCTATGACCAATTCCAAATACTTTTTCCCCTGACTTTCTTGGAGAGATAAGAATAAAAAAAATAAGAAAAAAAGAAGTAAAGTGGGCTCTGTGGAATCTTGCATTTTTCTTATCAAGCTTCTGTTTTTGATATTCGAACAAAGTCCTAACTCTGCGGTTTGTTACTTAGGGAAACGTTTCTTTCTTTTTCATTTTTTTTTTCTGTTTTTATTTTTTTTTCCCTCTGATATATTTTTGTGTTGAATATGACTACTTGGTTCGATAGAATAAAAAATGCAGGTAGATATGGATTTTTCATATCTGCAGTATAACTTAAAAAAATATCGTTGAAGACAAACGGGGAAAATATGCCACAAAAGATCTTTCTGGAAGAATGGAGAATCCAGTTTTCCTTACTATGAGTTATACTTCTATTCTGATGAGGTCAGCACAGCACCAGTCTTATGAAATCGGAAAAGGGGAAATTAGGTACTGAATATGGTACTGAACTGACTCTTGTATACGGATGCTTCATTTTGCTGTTCATTTACATCAAAAACCACTTAAGTGAATTACAAATAACATGGAAAATATCTTAATTGTATTTCATAATTAGCATAGTTTCGTCTGTAAGGTCATTTCATATCAATAAAAAATAAAGAAAGAAAAATAAACTGATTTATACTAATTATTTAAAAATAAGGTTAACAGAAAGTTTTCAGCTCCACAGCATGCATGATAAAGAAACAATAGTTTATATTTTGTTACTGAATTAAATACTGGAAAATTTTGGTTATTTAAAAGCTGTGACTAACGTAACATATAGTAGTTTCAATGTTACGTTAGTCACATCAGAAATGTTACACTAGTCACAGTAAAAAAGAGACTATTTCATTAAAAATCAAACTATCTGGTCTTTATATGTGATCTTATAATAAGTAATTCTTAAAAATATTTCTTACTTTTGTTTCTAGCTGATCAGCCATAAAAAAAAAAAACTTTTCAGCCATAAATGTTATGTTGGTCATTATCCAATGACTGGTACACTTATTTTTAATCGTTGCATTATTTAATTAATTTTCTCTAAACTTACAACTACCATTCTAATTCAGCAACAAATTAAATAGCAGAACTTTCTCGGTTAAAAAAATGTAAATAATTAATTTTTTTCTAATTATTAGATAATCACATCTTTCAAACAATGGAACAAAGTTCACTTCTACTCAAACAAAAAAACTAATAACACTTGTGAGTCCATAACTACACAGATCCTGTTGTGCCATGCCCAGAATAGCTTTTACCTATTTTTCCCAAAAAATAAGTTTCCGGTAACCCAAAGAACAATCCTGTTTTCTAATTCATAAAAATTACTTCCTGGACAATTTCCTCTATTATTACTCATCCTTCCTGCGTAATAATTATTGTTAATTTATTTAACATTCATTGATCCAGCTCCCACCAATATATAAAAGCAGAAATTCGATTACATTATTGGAAAAGAGAAAGAGGTAAAATAAAAAAAAAATTACAAATTAGTTCCGTTTCGTACACAAAAATTTAAATGGTTATTATTAAGCTGAGCTGAGCTGTGTGTGTGCTTTTTGGTTGAGTAATATGTATCGATTACTTTAATCGTGATCGATAAGTTCCGTCTATCGAATTCCGATACGTTAAGAGCTGTAGTTTATTATAATATTTAGGTTTTCCCGAGAATTCGCAATCAATATTTAAAGAGCAGTTCCCGTGGCGTTTTAATAAGCCTGCAGCCAGTGTTCACAAGAAAATGAAATTGTGCTTCAGCGTCTTCAAATATTTTCGATAGACTCGAGAACGTGATTTCGTTCGCTTCAAGTGCACTGCACATAACGAGTAAGGAGCCATAATTCGTAAAGTTTTGATGAAACATGTTAATATATACAGGGCATGCCAAAAAGATGGTAACGGGCTTTAATTCTTCATCTATTAGTGGGAAATATAAAAAAATAAGTGGGAAATGTAAATTGTTCATAAGTGGGAAATGTAAATTGAAAAAAAAAGGTTCAAAATACGGTAGGGAAAAAGACTCCTTTGAGAAAAAATTCCTCACGCTAATTTTCAAAAAGTGACACTTTTTAAGTTAGTATACGACCCCCGTACGAAAAAATTACAAATTAGTAAAAAGTGCCCTCCATGCAAAATTTGAGAAAACGTGTCAGAAATATGAAGATTAAAATTTGCTGTCTTAAACCACTTTACAATGGCTGTCGAAGGGAAAAACGTGTGATCGCATTTCAGGAGTTGCACAGAAATTACGAAAAAATATCATTTTTTTTTCCACTCTAGTATTAAGGGTTTACATTCAAATTCATTCTATAGTAACCGATCCTCTTTGTTTAAAGATATCTCAGACGTTTTATTATGAAAGGCCGAAATTTTGTCCGTCACCTAATGAGTGTATGGGGCACATTTTACTCATTGAGAATTGTTTGTACGGGGATCGTATACAAATTTAGAAAGTGTGATTTTTTGAAAATTAAATAGATGAATTTTTTTTCTTAACGTATTCTTCCTTTCGACTCCATTTTGAACATTTTTTTTTTCAATTTACACTGTCCACTTATCTCTAATAGATAAAGAATTAAATCCCGATACCATCTTTTTATAATAAGTCTCTTTTCGTTTTTACATCAACTTTGCTTTTTTATTCCATTTGTCGCAAAATGGTGTATTTTTGTAACAAAAAGAAACAAGCAAGCAAACAAACAAACTAGCCCATACTTATATCTGTGTCACGTCCTTTTATTTTAGCTAATTGAATATTTATGAAGTCTTTTTTTTTTTTTTAATGGCCGGTTCAGCTACAGACAGTACACAGACTTCACTGGTACGGCACGCCGAATAAGTCATAGAAACCCTGATTTGTAACGTTCGATGAAACATGTAAATGAACACGTATCATTTCGTTTTCACATCAACTTTGCTCTTTTATTCCATTTGTCGTATTTTTTTGTAATACAAAAAACTAGCCCATACACAGGTGTGTATTACGTCTTTCTATTTTAACTAGATGAATATTTATAACGTTTACCCCACGTTACACGTTTATTTTTTCTTTTCAACGACCGGATCAGCTAACAACTACAACAGGCTTCACTGCTACGGGGATGCCGAACAGGAACTATGAAATGTAATTTTTTGATGCAACATATTGTTGTTGTTGTCGATGCCATGGATAGACGACACTATTCGTGGAAGGAAGGGTGCCATTGCCCTCGGAAGGTTCGGATTTCTACTTGCCAGTCCCTAATTTTGAACCAGCTCCAGATGAGCAACCCATCACCACCTAAAATCGGCATCCCCAGAGGTATCGTTGAACAACTTGGAGGACAATGGAGCCACGATGGATTTTACGTGCACCCGCTCCCATGAGCGCACACGGTCCCACAGCAGTTCCAGCTGAGAGAGGAGTTGACCCTCCTAAGCACTGGCCAAGCCGGATGCTGCTTCACTTGCCGCGTTCTTACGGGAACGGAATTTAGCGTCCAGACCACTGCGGGACAGTGTAACATGTAAATAGTATACACAAATGAATAAGTATAATCCCAGCAAACATACACAGGTTCTCTGAACGTCTATTAACGTTCACGCGAAGGTAGCTACGTTGTCTCAATTCATCAAACGGGATTCTATTAGGCAAGTCAACCTCTCCTCCTATGAGTAATATCTTAATCACAGATGAGATACCTATCCCCTAGATGGATACCACCAGACGTATAGTTTGAACTTGAAGCGCATTGGAACCACGACAGATGACCAGCGACAGCTCTTTTTAGAGTACACCTTCCACAACAGATTCGATCAAGAGAAGAGTTTAACCCTCCCAAGCACTGGCCAAGTTGGGGCAGCTTCTGTTTTGGTGTTCTTATGGGAATCGTTCTTCTACTGACTGAGCACTGCCGGACTTATGTAAAACTATGAGTTTAGTCAAGATTTATGGCTGGTATATACGATGCAGATCACATATTGTGGCAATAAAATATTGTTCTCCTCTATTTGCTGTAAGTTTACGAAAAATAATAATAATAAAATTACGCTTATGCTTTCCTTTTACTCGTTATATTATAGATTTGATAAAAGTACACAACAGAGAAAATAATTTTTAATTTGTTTTACATTATAGTACTGAAAGTCCTTACTATGGCCAAGTGGATAAGCCACAAAGTTTGGTAATTGGCTGAAATGTAAAGATTCTGACATATACGTTCGAGTCTTCCACGAGGTTTTTGATCTAACGACTTGAGTTTTGGGAAGTTTTCTCCGATGTAACGAGAATAATCTTTAGAACCTCTTAAAAAGTCCTCCATCCAAGGTTCCTGCAAATGTTTCTCGTTCAGGCTTTCCGTGACATAGAATTTGTACTACCCTATTTTTTTAGTCTCATTCAATATGAATCACCCTGTACTCCTAAATTTACTTTTTTTATTTATTGAGTATTTCTGAAAATATAAAAAAACTATGTGATTTAGTGCATATAAAACAGAAAAAAAAACGGATGTTAAGTATTTGTCTTTAATTAGTACTTGACGAAATGCTTTACTTAAAATCATATCACAATTTTTCAATGTTGCGTGTTTTTCCTTGTTTAAATATTGACAGAGTGGAGAAAATAAATTAGAATGTTTTAAAATAATTCTCAAAGTAGCATTCTAGAAAATATAATTTATTCTCCCGTATTAATTAAACATTAATCAATCTTCTACGTAATTAAATAAGTGTCAATTTGAACAGATAGAAAAAAAGATATATTAGAAATTAAATATTTGACTACGCATTTAAAAATGATGAATAATTTATTGATTGACAGACGAAAGAATTTAAAATTTGTTCTGAAAACATCATTCAATTATAAAAAAATATATTTCAGACATTTTCTTTCCAATATGAAAAAAAGAAACAAAAAAAAGGAGAACATTTTCTAGATCAAAATGCATTTAGATTTCCAAACACAAGTGATTAGCTGTCGTTCTTTCAAGGCTATTTTTTTCATGCACATATATTCCTCCAAATGAATTATTCAAAAAGAAGAAAAAATAAAGATTGGAGAACTGATTTTTTCATAAAATTCGATTATGCAAATGAATCGAGGAGAAGAATGGGAAAAAAAGTAAATGGTTAAAGCAGTGCATGTCAGAATCGGGTGTTTTAGAAGCCAAAAATAATTTCTTTCGTTCTTTCTCATTATACGGAAGGTAAAAAATAAAATAAAATAAAAATAAAACAAGGAGTCGGGGATGTTTATCAAAATATTTTCTTATATGAGTTGAGACTTTTTACTTCTGGTGAAATTTTGTTATCTCTGTGATTTAAAATCATAATATATTGACTTATGAAAACGTGAAGTTATTTCTAATTTTTTTACATTCGGTGAATTTATAGCAGAGAAAAGTAATCATATTTATCTATATGAAAGAAATAAATTGAATTTCTTTCAGAAAACAACACATCTTATGGAAAAAGTGTACATGTTTTGAATTTATTTGCAATCTACTGCACTTTTAGTCCCTTTTATGATCCATACATTTATCGCACAAATGTTGAAATTACTGCGATACTGTATTTATTTATAAATATTTTCAAAATTTTGACTATATCACTGTTTTTGCAAAGAGAAAACACCTGGATCTGATACGGAAATGCATTTATTTGCATGTAAAGAAGTTTTCTGTAAAATCGAATTTGCATTTTGCAGAAAGTTCAAATAACAATGCAATGTATACTTATTCCTAGATTAGAGATGAGATGCCTTCAATATTTTTTTTTACATTCTAACTGCATGAAGCATTTATATACTAGAAGGACTGGAAAGTCATATTTTTCAATATTTTACGGCGATATTTCGTTTATCCAACACTACTAAAGTTAACAATAAGAAAATTTGGAATGTATGCGAGTATTTTAACATAGGTGATAGATTTGGACAGAATTTTACAATATTCGTGAACCTTAGAGGTAGGAAGAATAAACATTTTTTTTTCTCTTTTTACAAATGAAAGAAAAAAAATGGGCTATCCATAAAATTCTTGCTGTAAAATACAACACTCACGAATACCTAAAAATGGATTTCAAGACATTTTGAATATCATCTTCCAAGGTGGTTGGACGTGTAAAAAGTGTAAGGATGGCCACTAGAAAAAAATTATTCTCTAGAAAATTTTTGTTTCAAAATGTAATAAATATGTTTCGTATGTTACGGTTTTTTATATTTAGACGCAGCTTGCTTGTAATTTAGAAGTTTTTGAACTTTTATTTGCTTCAATTTTATGTTAAAAATAGACATTGCTTTCCGGTCCCCTAATATTTGTATTCATTACGTAAAAAATGATGATTAATTTTTTATTGGGAACGAATATTACTCTGTATAAGCAAAGAATAGTTAACAAAGATTATATTTATGTTCTGCTATTATATAGACATGCCTATTTTTTTCATTTCAGTGTTGAGAACTCAGAGATTACAGATTTTAAATTGATAAAAATATTGAAACTAATTAAATTTAAGTTTAATAATAAAGAGTTATCATTGTGATGCAGTTCATCACATATTTATAATTATTTATGATTTTCCTTTCCCTATTCTACATTTAACACTCTTTGCCATTTTTAAACTTATCCTTCGTTACACTATTTTAATTCTGTTTCTTAAATTACTTTGGCTTTAACTTTTACAATGTATTTAGCAAGCATCCTTCTGTCCGAGGGGATTCCTCTATTTTCATCCTATTCCCACGGGGTTTCAGTAATATATCTTATGTTGCAACTGCTCTTTGACTATCCCGCCCCCTCCTTGACGACTTACATTTAAATGTTGGTAAACTTGTATTAACGCGTAACCATCTTTTCATTTTTTTCAATCTAGCACTTATTTGGCGATCATTCTTTCTAGCTCTCAGCTCTATCGTCTGTTTGGCGTTCTGTGCTCTCACATATTTTTCGATCACTTATCGGTTTCGCACTTGTGAAAATAAGCCACGCTTGTTGCTACCAGACACCGTTAAAATAATTCTTTATTATGCTCCAATAAAACAACATCTTGGAACACATTTTGGAAGTCTATACTGATTTGCTTTTCATTTTAAAGTGCAACGTTTAAGCAAATGTAATGTTTACTAGCTATGCGATCACACAAGTTCTACAAAAGCTTTATCTTCACCGCCCAACTTCGCCATTACCTCATTTGTAAGAAAAACTACATCCGCTGTTTGAAACAAGTGACTCAAGAAATGGATAAAGTGTAATCTTACTTTCTAAAACATTCAACATGATCAACAGCAACTTCGAATAGAAATATTTGTTCATTTTGCATCTTACCTGAAAGAAAAGAGAATAATTTATCAATTTTTTAAATGTTAAATAATTATGTCACTACACAATGCAATAAACATAAAATTATAACTCAGTAAGCTTTTAAGTAAATCTTAGAATTGCATTATTAAATTTTTTTATACATAAGAAAATATGAAATGAACACTTTACACAATCCAAAACAAATTAAATTCGTTAAGTTTTTAAGCTATCATAAAAAAAGTTATACATTATACATTACACACGTACAGCTACATGATACAAAGCTGTACATTATACATTATTAAAAGCACGTGATATACGACAGTGACTCGATGATCCATAAAACGCAATTGGAACTGGTGTATTTTAATTATAAATTTCAACTATCAATACTTTTTGTTAGACCCGTGCTATTCTTTTTGGTTATTTTGTTGATCGAAGTATAAGAGTCACTATATCATAAATTCCCATTAAAATTGCTGTTAAATGTACAGCTTTTGCACTATTAGCGTAAACTGGCATGTAACATTGGGAGGGGAATGGAAAAATGTTTACTGTCGTAGAAAATATTTCCGCAGAGGTTATAATCTGAATTTTCATGAAATTTTGCCCCCTCATTCCCGCAGTAAGTTACGCGTATGTTTTGTACGTTGAATTAGTCTTCGAAGTCACACATTATTGACATTTTCCATACATAAATAGTAGGAGAAAATTATGAAAAAAAGTAAATAGAAAACAGAAGTCTCCTATTACAGAAAACTGGGATTAGGCTAATCCTTAGGTTTTACAGTTTTACCAACCGTGAAATTCTACTTATCCTTGTGCTACACCTTCAATTATGTCGTAACAGTGTTTCTATATTACTTTGAAAAAGAAAAGAAAGCTTCAGTCATAATTTAAGCTTTTCCATATGAAGAAGATTCATTTTTAATTCTTAAGCTGTCACCAAAAATAACAGACATAAGAAAGAATAACAAATTCTAACAAAATTAAATATACGTTTCGGAAAGAGACATTTAAAAGAAAATAACACATTTTCCTTTTGTGTACAAAAGTTCTGTCAATAAGTAGAACATTTTTTTTGCAGGGGAGAAGAAAGAAGAAAAGAAAATAACATAGGGGCTTGAAAAAATATTCTCATCGACTTTTTGTGAAAGGAAACATAAATTGCTGACTACACAAATTTTTTTCTATTTTGCTCTCCAAGGCTCTTATTATAGCGCAGGTTAAAGTTTTATTTCTAAAGCTTAAAAAATTTTATTTCGTTTTTGTTAGCATACTTTGCAGGAAAAAAAGAAGCTGAAGAAGCATACGCTGTAAAATCAGGTGCTCCTGCAATAAACAAGAATTTTCCAAAATTGCATTAAAATAATTTTACTAGTTTTCACTATATATAATAAATGCCATGAGAGAACGACCCTTTTCTTTATTTACTCGAATAAATTGAAAAGTTTTACGGAAAATATATACTGTGCTAAACCTTTACGATGGAAAATACTTCCCAACCACTTTTATTTTTTTTGCTTATGTATACAGGTTTTCCTAAAAACATCGACCTTGTCTTTTACTCGTCATAAACATATATATAAGTAACAATATTTCGTAGAAGAAAGGTACAGAATTCTGTGAAATCTATTAAAATCTATAAGGCATTAAATAATCCAATCCAACAGAGCTTTCATACTGTTAATGAGACTATTGATCCGTGGTATTCATTCCAAAACCGCTAAATTTGCTGCTTGAAGGCTCCTCGGAGGGCACTGTTGACATGCAATGGGTCTTCCTAGAGCACTTCACAAGGCTCCACGGGATTGAGGTTTAGGTACTTCCCTGATCACAACGCATAGTGAATATTTTCTTCTACCACATAATCGTGGACTTGTAATTTTAATTTTGGATACCGGCGTATATTTTAGGACCATGTGATCGATTTTATACCCGTGATCGATAATTAAGGAATAAAAGATGTGGTGGACAATCTGTTGCGCAGCATCTTATACGTTATGGACCAATGCATGCCCATCAGATAGAGATGCGTAAACTGGCGATCAGCTGCAGGTTAAATCGCCGGCCATCAAGTTTTGAATTTTCAACTGGATTGGTTTCGAATGGTATGCAATGCCACACACACCACAACGACCCTGTATAGAAAGCTGTATCTTCAGTTTCATAGAGTCTCGGTCGTCTTGCAGCCGTTCCAAAAGACAAGGGTCTTACGTCGAGGGCTATGTGTGTGCGCCATGATGCATCTTCGAATGTCTTCACAGCAATAGAGCCATGACTAATCGCCAGTCCGGTTATACGAATCTGGTTTGAATGCTACCGCCTGCGTCCACGACGAAGGCCACTGCTGCCGTAGGCAACCACCGGCCAGCGGGCCGGATGCTGACCATCCCGGCTTTGATCCGGCCCGTGGAACAGATCAAAACTCCATATAAAACCATTCAAAATCCCAGTTATACGGTCCGCGACTTTGCTAACATCCTAATGTTTGGCCTGCAACTTTCCAAAGGTTGTCCATGCCTTATCTAGATCGAGTGCTGCTCTACGAAATTCCTTCATCCAGCAAGTTAATTTTAGCAACTGATCCAGAACTGCGCCTATCTTAGTCGCAGACGATGTAACTGCAACTACTAAGTATATCAAGGTTTTGCCTTTTTTTGTGTGTTTGTTGAAAAAATTTGTGTTCCTGTTCTACTAATTACCTTAGTAGAACAGGAACACAGTTTGAGTTTTTGTGTTGTGGCAAGCCTACACGATAGCCATTTATCTACTGAGAGGGTGTCTTGGTTGGAGAACTTTTTTAAGGAGCTCTAACGCGTTTTCACGTTACATCTGGAGAAAATCGACCCAAACTCCAGACCGTTATATTGCCAGCAGCGGGATACTCTTGAACCTGGTACCTGCCCGGTACCTCGGTACCCTCACGCTTCAGCGTCTACCATGTTCAGTGTCTTATCCACCCTTCTATGATTGGAGCTAATTACCTGATAATTAACTATTTAGTTTAACATTTTGTGCCTTGTCACATTTTAGTCATTTTTTAGTGTAGTCAGGAAAGAAAAATGAAAGAGTTAAAAGACCAGACTAATCATCCTTTCAGGCTGGTGTTTCAGAATCATTCATTGTAACAGCATAAATATTGCTAATATGGATAATAGGGACTCACTAAACTAATTCTTTAAGTCACCTTGTTTTGAAAATTACTTTTTATATACAGTAAGTTCTCACTACAGTCAGCTTAACATATTGGAATACTACAGAACAGTGGTTCCCAATCTTTTTCTTCAGAACAACGAAATGCCCAATTTTTCCCCGACCGGCTGGAAAAAGTTGCAAATGTCGAACATACAATACATCTCGCAAAAGGATTTTCACCCAACTGTTGAGGAGAACAGTCGAACGAAAGGGTTTTCTTGGTTGAAGATTGAGAAAGTGTGATATGGGCATTATACAGCTTGTGTACTACTAGGGGTCCGCGAAACACCAAGTACTTTAGAATAATGAATAAATATTTCCATGAAAAACACACACAAAAAAAAAAAAAAAAATGTTGAGTGATTTCAGGCTTAATGGATTTTTCCTTAACTAAGTTTTCAGGATAAAGAATTTGGCCTTTTGTCTCTTGAATTTTGTTATTTTGAAAATTCACTTTAATTTATGCAAATCTATGTAAAAGAGCAATGTGATTTCGTGTCTATCCCTTTTCATGTAAAATGCCTTTCAAACAATTACTGAATATTGTAGAGTTTCATTTTCCTTTGTGTGTACTCCTGTAAATGAACAAAAAACATCTTACACGCTACATTATAATGAAGAGGAATATTTAAAAAACTATAATGATCCATGTGGGCATAAATAAATAAATTACCCATTAAAATTCTACTAATAGTTTAACGCAAGAACATAAATTTACTTTCATAGCATCGACTGTACACTGCACACTTTGATACGGGGTACTAACAAAATTAGTTCCTGTGATTGATTTTAAACAGTCTGTACCAGGAGCACTGGTCTGGTATAAACCATTAACAATTTTTACCAAAACAGAAATAATTATTTCGAAACATAAAAAGAACGATGTCAGATTTCAGAATGATAAATAAGTGAATATAGTTGAAATGCCGGAAAATTCTGCAGCTGACACTAATTGAGAATAATTCATCAATTTTAATGCCACTTGCAATATTTTCTATCAACATATTTGTTCAGCATTTCGCTAAATATCTATTCCCTATTCAATTGATTGTTCGAGAATAAAAATAAAACATTTACATTTATAAATCTGCGAATTAATATTTCGATTTAATTAATATTTTCGAGTTTGTGTTCAATGCAGTATTGGTGATATACTTTTAATTTAAATAGAGAATTGAACTGGATATTCGCTTGTACAATCCCTTAGAGAGAACTCGCGTAGCTAGTAAAATCGAGTTGTAAAATTCTCTATGGGAGTGTTTCGTTCGAGACCACTCGCTAAATCCTTAAAATGAAAAGTATTCGTAGAAAAGTGAGCTCGTAAAAACGAGCTTCAAACGTACAAGCTAAAAATAATACTGTGTACGCAAATAATGGGGGAAAAAACTGCCAATTGTAATAAAAATTCAATGTATACCATAGTCATAGCAAACCATAGTCATTTCTCATATAACCCTGGATAAGGAAATATTCCGCTTATTAAACCCAATATTACTCACTGTTAGGTTTCATTTGAGTTATGTTTCATTTGAGTAAAAAAAAAAAAAAACAGTCTATAAAAAAAGTAACAAAGTCCGTAAAAAAAGTAAAATTGCTCATTCGAAATCTGTTTGAACTCTTCAAAAAATCATTAATGATTAATTGAGAGTTTGTACTAACCACTAAATGACGAGAATTGTATGAAAATAATACGACGAATAATTTAAGTATTCGGTAAACTTTTATTTAAACTTTTACAACGACAGCACACAGAAAAATTATTACTATGACTAGCATAAACTGACTGCATGAAACCTGCCGATTTTAAAGGCATTAGATAACTGATACTGGAACAAGAGACTAAAATTATTTATATGAAAATCAAAAATAGCTATTTGGTAAATCTATGTTTACATCAAATGCAAAAAGAACAACAACACGTACAAGAACAAAAAAAGAACACTCTTATATTTTTAATACATTCTAACTTATACAGCATAAACATGTAAAAATTTATTGACATCACGTAAGTAATACTGGAACATGAGACGAACATTATTTGAAAATCGAAATAGCTATTTGGTAAATCGATGCTTATATAAAAAGCAAAAAGAACAACGTCAACACGTACAAGAACGAAAACAGAACACTCTTATATATTTTTTTATTCTAACTCCTACTGCATAAAAATTTAAAAATTATTGGCATCAAATAAGCAATACTAGCAATACTACTAATTATTATACGAAAACATCTCGAATAATTTAACATCTTAATAAATTGAAAGTTCAACGCGTAAACACGGGAAAAAAAATCATTCTAATAACTTTCGACAAACATGTACTGCATGAAATCTGTCGAAAGTTGTTGAAGTTGGGATGATTTTGCATTATCTAATACTTCAATGTAGACAGGGACGGAGAGGAAATTGCCTCATTGACGAATGACACTTTGATGTCACATAAATCGATTGTGTGGAGCTATTTTGGGACCCGTCTTTTTCCTTCGATAGATCCCAGAAAATTCCAATATATAAAATGCTACTTCATTATGAAGTAATGAATTTTAGTTTTATGCAAAAATGTAAAATAGCAGATTTTTTTTCCTTCTATGTGCTTAAAATAATTAGTTATGTGTATGTCAGAAAGTAGAATTTGGTATAGATTGCTTTTTTTTTCGTTAATTAAATCAAGTGTTAGTATTTTCGATTGATGACAGAAAGTAAAATACATAAAATGCTGTTGCATTATAAAATAATAAATTTTAATTTTATGCAAGAAAAAGCTACAATAAAAACGCAGATTTTTTCTCGTAATTCTTAAAATAATTATTTAGATCAACAGCATATAATTTCTATAGATTGCTTTTCCATTTTTTAGAAAATTAAATTAAGTGTTAATATTTTTGATGGATCAAGGAAAGTCCAACCCATAAAAGGCTGTTACATTACTACATATTATATTTAATTTCATGCAAAAAAGTACATATTCGTTTATTTATTTTTTAGTAAACTTAAAATAATTATTTAGGTGTACGCCAAATAAAAGGATTTGGTATTCATTGTTTGTCTGTTTTTTCGGAAATATAAATAAATGGTAAAATTAATTAAAAACCTCATGTGAAAACCCACACAAAATATACTTATTAATACAATTGTTCCGGGTGGCATAAAATTACACCCTTCTTCAGTTGCGCTTTTGCATCACCCAAAACGACCATACTAAGTAACTTTTTACAGTTTTACAAAGTTTTTTTTTTAAATCAATTTTACCAGACACCAGTTTCTTTTTTTAAATATTCTCATCAAATTAAGTGGTGATCGATGTCCTCAAGCAAAAATGGCTGACATCAGAAATCTCTATTATTTAAGGATGGAAATTCTCGTTAACGATTATTTATTACATTAACTTAATCCAATTTCACTAAGCCGACCCATGATCAAGTGCATGAGACAGTGAACAAGGCTGAATTGACCTACCTCCCAGGAGTCGATCAAAAACGGTCTGGACAATGGGCAGTCATAGAAATGAAGTTTAAAAAAATTAATAATTACCATTTAACCCTTTAACTCGCAGTGTTTCCGCTCAGGGAACACCAACTCGGACGTTTTGAGTGTTGCCAGTCACAAAGAATAGATTGGATTTCTATATAAATAGTTGCGGGTGACATAGCTCCACGAGAATCCTTTCCTTTTTAGCACGTCATTTCCCCTTAAAAATGGTCACGATTCTTTTTAACAGCACTGACATCTGCTGAAAAATGGAAGAATGCGAGAACAGCCGGATAGATTGCCCAATGCTGAAAAAAGGCCAGCCGTTGCCATCGCTCGACTTAACTACCAGCAAGAGGGTGGACGATCGAAACTTTCATCGCGTGCCACAGATCTAGAGACCCCTTTTTTGACGCAGAGACCCTTTTTTGACGCAGCTGGCTGTGCCGCACAGCCAGCTGCGTCAAAAAAGGGTCTCTAGATCTGTGGCACGCGATGAACGTTTCGATCGTCCGCCCTCTTGCTGGTCGTTAAGTCGAACGATGGCAACGGCTGCCCTTTTTTCAGGATTGGGAAAGGGTTGCGCCTCAAAGGGTTAAGTCAAAACTTTTTTACAACTTTCAAGAGATCCGAAATAGGCATCTGTTACATTAAAAATTCGGCAACGTTATACAGAGGGCGTCCCGAAAGGTTGGTAACACGCTTTAATTCTTTATCTATTGAAAAGATAAGTGGGCAGAACCAATTGATAAAAATGCTGAAAATAAGTTAGTAAAAAAGACTACGCCAAGAAAAATTTCCTCTAGTTAATTTTCAAAAAGAGACACTTTTTAAATTTGCATGCAACACCCGTACAAAAAAACCTCTCCCGTATAATGTGCTCCGTACAATAATGATATGTTGCACAATATTTGAGAAATATCCTAAAATGTGTTAGACATATAAAGATACAAAAATGCTGATTAAAACCACTTTTAAACGAATCTCGAAGGGGAAAAGTAGCATCAGACAAACGCGTTTAAGGGGTCGTAAAGATATTACGAATTTTTTTTTTTTTCACTACAACAAAAATTTACATTAAAATTCATATAAACCCCAGATCAGCTTTATTTAAAGGTATCTCTGAGATGTTTTATGATGAAAGGCTGAGATTTCGCACATCACTTCATTAATGTATGGGCCACATTTTACTATTTGGGTTTTTTTTTCGTGCGGTGGTTTTATACAGAAGAAAGTTAACGAGAAAATGTTTTCTTAACATACTTATTTAACCTCATTTTGAACAATTTTTATTTAACATTAATAACAATATTTTTAATTTACATTATTTATTATATTTTTAATTAATTAATTAATTTTATTATTTTAATAAAATAATAAAATTAATAATTTCATTATTTTAATATTTTCATTATTTACATTATTGTTATATTTTTAATTAATTAATTAATTTTATTATTTTTAATTTACAAAAAAATAAAAATATTCGTATTACCATAATTTTTGAGCCACCCTGTATATTAATATTAAAGTAACCAACTCTGCAAAGGAAATAGGTTCCCTACTTTTGCGTGATACGCAATAAAACACGAATAAATCAGATGGAAGAGACTCAGCCGGGGAAATACTTGTGGATTAACCCTTAGCATTCAATCAATTACGCTAACAGCGAAAAAGCAGCAAAAATAACGCCCATTAACTTTTGTAATGTGTATTGGCAGATGTCAACTTCTGGGGATTGCCAGATATCAGCTTTTCATTCCTTCGTATATGTTTTGACAAGGAACTTCGACGTGCATCGACCAGTATTTTGTTGGGACCTTAGTTAATTCTCTACGGCGAAAGGATGAACATATTCTGGGAACAATAATGTTCTTTTATTATTATTATTATTATTGATGGACGTTTGAAAATAGGCTCTGGATGAGAGGAAAATTTTACTCGAGTAAAACGAAACGCGTAATTTATTCAGCGGTAACGGATTTAGCAGTTTTCAGATTATAGTTTGAAGGAAGTGGAATCCGTTTACTGATTCATTTAATTTATAATTGGTCGTATGGAAAAAACATATCTTTATAAATATATAGTTTTATAAAGATATATAGAATAAAAAAGATATAAAAATATATAGTTTTAACGTACATTTTATGAGAGTAAAGTAAAATATTTTATTGCGCATATAAATGATAGGATTAGTTAGCGATTAAACAATTTTAGTCGAATGAAAAAACCGTTTCCTTTAAATAAGTTTTTCCATTCGCTGTATTTTTATTAGGCCATGGGTCAATTTAAAAAACAATAATAATCACGACGCTTTAACATGCATTTTTGCTTAGAAAATATTAAACAATAGATATGAAATAAATATTTTTCTATTTCAAAGTTTCGTTTTGTATTGCAGTTAGGTACCTGCAAGGGCGGATTAAAGGGGGGGGCGGAGGGGGCGACCGCCCCCCCAACGAGAAAAAAGAAATTAATGTAAAAGATCCTCTTTTACTTCCTTAAAATGGATGTATATGTTAATCTTCTAACTAACCCCCCCCCCGACAAACTTGCAATAATCCGCCACTGGGTACCTGTACACTCAGTAGCGGATCCAGAATAAAATCCTGGAAGGGTATTGGGGGGGAGAGGCACAAAAAATGTTGCCTTCTTTTTCTTGTGAATTAATTCAAATTACAACAAGTCTATCTTCCATAGTTTAAAATTGGGAAAAGCACGTGCCTATGTACCACCCGGATCCAACTAAGTGTACACTCATATCTCTAACGAACCTCTGCTACA
This sequence comes from Cheiracanthium punctorium, assembly GCA_038373885.1. Taxonomy (NCBI): domain Eukaryota; kingdom Metazoa; phylum Arthropoda; class Arachnida; order Araneae; family Cheiracanthiidae; genus Cheiracanthium; species Cheiracanthium punctorium. Next base: position 338,951 of record JAWZYV010004369.1, read on the forward strand.
CACATACGCACAAATATGTGCACTCATTAATTTCATTTAAAGAATGTTATTTAATATTTATTTTTTGATACTTTTAAAATTGACTGCATACGCTTTCACCTTACTTATCAGGATTTTGATTGATTAGCTATTTTTAAAGGAATGATCAAAGATTACTTTATGTAATTGATATATATTCAACGTTTTGAAAACGTAGCCGGTGTGATTATAGTTAAGCGTAGGCCCATGAATGTTTATTAAAACAATTCAGTTTTGTGATTTTAAATTAGAATTGATTTTTTTAAAATTACTTGATTGAATTACAGTTGATATGAATGCTTATGTTTATTGAAACAATCGGTTTTTAGAGATTTTTAATGAAATGAAAATTTTTGTAAGCGTGATAGCTGTTTTCGTAGGCTTAATCGAAATTCAAGTAACGTAACCGATTGAATATTAATCAATTGTCAACAGGGGGGCAATTGACGGGGAGGGATGCCAGGGATCGTATCCGGCTGAAGAATGTAATACCCCTGGCTAGAGAAATATTAATTGATCTCTTCCAGGGATACTATTTATCCCCTGCTGGAGGAATGTTAAATTAATTTCTGTCCCTACAAGTTCATCAGTACCTAATGATTTTAAGTATTGAGAATGGAAATTCTGCTTTTATTTACAAGACAAAGGAGCAAGTTACAAGCATCCCTTTGAATCACCCCCCTTGCCTGATGCCACTTCTCATTCTGTTATTCGGGACACGTTTCAAAGGAAGACTGCGAAGTGTTCGAACAAGCACTGCTCTGCAGCGAGCCGAATTTGAGGGTAGACGTAGAATCGACATAGGCGGGAATATACAGGGTGTATCTAAATTGTTTCAACAACATATTATGGGAGATAGTTCACATAATAAGGAATCAGAATTATATAGCATCGTGGGGTCTTTTTGAATCCAAGTTGTTATATGATCTTCATGCAGCTGATTATCATGTAGCTGCCATATGATCTTCATGCAGCCACGTTGTCTTCATGCAGCTATTAATAATCACTTCGGAATAGGTGCTGAAACAACAGTGAACATTCCGACCATTGCTTGTCAAAAATTAACGTATTTTTCTGAGAAAACATGAGAGTAAAATACGTAGTTTAAAAATTCTGCTTTATTTCTTGGATGAGATTTTTGGAGACAAGCTCATTGTATACGAAACTTGCTTAAAAAATTTGACAAACACTTCATCACTTTTTTTAAAGTGATTATTAACAGCTACATGAAGACAACATTTTTGACCCCACATTGCCATGTGATTCTGATTCCTTATTATGTGCCCTATCTCCAATAATTTTTTGTTGAAACTACTTATATACACATTGTATTAACATAGAAAATCGAGGGGGGGGGCGATTTTTGTTTGAATTTAAGTTTCTTCCCAGACATGCTGGCGACTGTATTTGTCATGTAATACCTGATATATTATCGGTGTTTTTCGAAAAAATCATGTCATTTTGGTACATAGTTACAAATAAACTAATGATACCAGGCACTTCAAAATTTTGAAACTGTCTCTTTACAAGCTGTACTACATACTGCAATAAACGATCCATCTGTATCCGTTTCAAAACTTTTAGAAAAAAATTCTTAAAAATCGGAAATTTTCGCAAAGCGTGTCACTCTTCGAAAAATCCAAACTCAGATCCATGTTTAAGATTTTTTTCTGAAATTTTCCCAAAAGCCACAGCGTTTTCGCTTATTGCAGTGTGTAAAGCAGCTTATGAAGAACCCTCTGGAACTTTTTGGTGACCATGGTGCTATTAGTTTACTTCAATTTGTGTACCAATACTAAAAACATAGTTCTTTTTTTTCGACGTACACCCTTATGTGAGGGAATCATTTAAAACTTTCCTCTTTTTTCTTTCTTTCTTTTCAAATGTCCCCCTCCTGGAGAATGTTTTCTTTCAAATACACCCTCCCCCGTGAATAAAATGCTCAATTCGCACCCTGACTTTCAAACAATAACTGTGAATAATTTCAGATTTTGTATCTAGGTGGTAGCGATTTTAGGACTCTTAACTAGAAGCCAAATAGCTTCGAAATATCTTACCCCCCGCAATCTCGAAGTGCTGGAAACTTCTTTCGCATAACCTCCAGCAGCTGGCACCAAAAAAAAAAAAAAATCCACAAGCAGCAGCTTCACTAATACGGTGTAAGTGCAATCTAATACAAATTCCAGCCCTCCTAAAAATCATTCGAAAAATCTAAAAGCGTGTCGCTGTGGCAAAACGCCTCGGCTTTTAGCGAGAGATAAAATTTTTCATCTCTCAAGCGTCAGACAAAACTAGGAGGCGATAGCAAAAAAAAACTTGGAAAGTTTCTTGATAACAAGTTTGAAAAATTGTGTGCTAAAGAAACGGAAAGTGAAATAAACTGAAAGAAGAACGCGTCTGAGTGCGTCTGTAGACTCCCTGCCCGGAGTAAAATATATATCCTCCTAACGCATCAAGTATTTTTATATTTCCAAGTATTTTTTTTTTTTTTTTGAAGATCAAAATAATGTTCCGAAAACAACTGCATATCTTTTTCGGAAGTTTCTGCATATGTTAAGTAGTTCGGGGCGAGTGCTTTGGCACTTTTTGTTTTGTTTCTGTACTTGCTGTTTGAAACGAATATATATTAAAATACCTAAAACATTTTTTTTAAGTTCCACCAAAATGCTCCCCTCATTTATGGTATATTCCATAACTTTATAATAACCGATATACGATGTATGTTGTTCATGTCATGTACAAATTGGAGTTGCTAAAGTATTCTCAATACAATGTGTTGCATTTCCTTTTACTCGATAATTATTATTATTTTTTTGTATTATATTAGGATGTAATTAAATAGTTTTTTTTATATTCGTTATTTCTTAATTCATATAATTTTTCATAAACATACTTCTTTATAATAAACATAACTAAAAGCTGAAATGAAAAAAAAATGTAATCCTGGTACATGTGATCGTTTATTTATGATATACTATTGCCACATTGAAAGCATTAATTATTTAATATATGCTATACATATGTGTGCTTGTGTGTGTATGTGTATAAAGAAATGAATTCTTTATGTGATGTATATGTTTTGAAAAAACACTCAAAATACTGGTGTTAAACGATAAAGTAATTAAAAAACTTCGTAAAAAACACACATAAGAAGTAAAAGGAAAGAGGATACGCGTTTCGTTCAAAAATTGTTTTGAACTTCTTCAGTCCAAGCCCTTCGACGTAAAGAACACAGGGAACTGACGTCGAAGGGCTTGGACTGAAGAAGTTCAAAACAATTTTTGAACGAAACGTGTATCCTTTTTCCTTTTACTTCTTATGTGTGTTTTTTACAAAGTTTTTTAATTACTTTATGTATATGTTTTATTCTAATTCTAATTCTTTGTACTAGTGTGCAATTTATTCTAATTTTGTGCATATGTTTTATTCTAAACTTGCAGCTATTTTCAGAAATCGCGTGCTGTACATGAAATCCTCTTAAAATGCATTGCTGTTAATTGCAGTCCTTATTTTTATTAAATGACGCTTCCATCAGAACTTGGCAGAGTTTTCTCGAACTGGAATTGAGCGTAAACTTTGCTGTAGTCAACTAAGACACGCCTTCCATGTGCTCACTGCCTTCCTAAGCCTCATATTCGGGGCAACGTCATGACCGCCAGAACCAATCAGCGCATGTTGACGTAATTTAGCTACCAATGGCGTTGGTATATCACATAGTGTGGAATATTTATACTGTTGCTCTGAGGGAGAAAATACTTTTTTCTAAATTTTTCATCTGTCTTAAAAAGGCTGATGTAAATTTGTTTGTCTTGTTCTCCTAGCCCTCATCATCTTGTACCCCTAGCTCCCCATCTGATATAATATCATTAAAAGAAATTTCAATACTGTTCGTTCCCCAATGGAAAAATTGCCAAGAACAAGAGAATTCTACTCTGAAAATGGCGATTCACTGAGATGCTTACTTGTTCAAATTTTATTTCATGCGCTGTATATTTCAGAAGCTGTCTATTTCAATATTCTTTTATTCCGTTATTTCACTTCTAAGACAAAATAACAGCAGAGGAAGCATTTTCTCAAAATTCCATATTCTCTCTAAAGAAGCGGACTAAAAAAAAACGTGCGTGACTGAACTAAGATTTGAAAAAAAAAAAAAAAAATCCATCTGTCTTTTTAAACAGATGTGTATGTAGTAACGGTTAAGCACCATTCATACGCCTTTGAAGGGACCTATTTAAAACGACGTATAAATGAAAAGACGTATAACTAAAACATTAATAAACAAATTACCTCGCATTACAGGTTTAACGCTACTAATGTAAATATATGGAAAAATAATAATTTTAAGTTTTCTTTTTTTCCAGGTACTAATATGAGAACAATAACTAAATTTTAATAAGAAAAACACTTATCATAAAAGTGAAACAAATCATACATTTATTGTACTACTCTATCTTAAATTCTACATATCTTTAATATTAATATAATGCACATTACATAGCAATTATATTGTGATTTATGTTTCATACATACACTGAATTTAAAAAAAAAGTCCTTCATAGTCGCGTGAATGTTTTTGATTATTAATTGCAGTATTACGCACTGAGTAAAGTTCATGAAATGTTTTTCCAATCTTGCGACAAAGTTTTTCAATATAGTCGATTGCATGTTCAAAGGAAAGGGGTTATATGTACATTTCTCCTTACATCGTTTATTAGACGCTCTATTTAGGTAAAGTTCTTCCCAGTATAGGAAAATAATGACTGAGACAAAAAATTTTCAAAGTTTAGGGAAGCGAAAAACGACGTATAACCGAAATTGTGCGTCTTATAGACGAAGCAAGATCAAATGCATGGAAATTAGGTCTTTTCAGATTTAATATCTATTGAGAAAAAAATCTACAGGATGCCCCATAATGATCGGAACTAAATTACGGGTTAAGTAGGGCCCACATTAGGGAGTTTTTGGCTTACCATTTCTTCCAACGCTAACGCTAACGCTATTTGGAGTACTTTTGACCAATTAGGTTTTGGAATTCATTCGGGTGCATGCGCTGTAACAGTCCAGTGGCATTTAACGTCGGCGTTAGCGTGAGCGAGAACGCTATGTAAAAACTCCCTAATAAGGATTCGAAATCATGTAGCAATTCGGAGTCGGAAACGTGGTCTTCATGAAGCTGTTGCCGATTTGGATGGAATGCAGAAATTTTTCGCCCCAAAATAATGCGTCTATCGCAGGAAAGAAGTGATTGTTTTAAAATGCCGCTTCATTTTACTGGTGAAATTTTTGGTTAAAAAATGAGACGAACAATTCTTCTCAAAGTGATTATTAACAGTTAAGTGAAAACGGCGTGTTTAAACATGTTAAGTGACCAGTGGCGTAGCCAGAAATTTTTCATGGAGGGGGGGTTACGAATACTGCAACTCACATATATGCATGCATGTGTGTGATAAGGGACTGAAGAATACATATTTTGTATGGCAAAAAATTCCTCATGGGGGGGTTAAGACACCCCCTACCTCCTCCCTTTGCTATGCCCCTGTAAGTGACCGATTCCTCATTTTGGTAGAATCTCATAGTGCCTCCGCCTTACAGTAGTACCAATCATTATGGGACATTCTGAATACATAACTTATAATTTGAATGATTTTATAAATTCCAGACAAAATTACTTTTCAAAACTAACCTAACACGTTTACCCGACGATCTCTGAATATCTTCCCAGTTACACTGTTTAATTTTGAGTAAAGAATTTAAATAGAGCATTAATATTCATTGTAAAAAGAAATAACCACCCTCTTCACCGCTAAATTATTAAAAAATACATATATTTAAAAAAAAAGATTATCTTTTTTCTCTGTGGTGACACAATCTTTCTAACATCCAATCAATATTAAACAGATGCACAAAAATAATCATTCCCAAGCTTAAACATTTTCTTTTTCGTTTCATCTTTAATAATTCCGAAACTAAAGCTTTGAATATTTATGAATCTAATTTGTAAAACCTTTTAGATCGCCCCCAAAGAGAGAGGAAAGATATTTAAATCTAGTTCATTCCTAGTCAATTTATTTAAACGCGAAAGATCTGAAATTATGTTTCTGTAGGGAAAAAAAAAAAACGAAAAAAAAATAATAAAAAGGGAATTATGAACGAAAACTTAAATTATCCTCTAAAACGGAAATTAGAGTCGGATCTTGCCGAAAGAGAATATTTTAAAGTTCCATTATTCAAACCTCTTTTTAATAAATTCGTTCATTTAAGAAACTGTTATAATTGATAGGTGCCTGGTAAAATACGATTGTAACCAGAAAATTCTATCGTCACTAAAAACCGAGTTTTCGGCGAGAAATAACGGAACAAAAGTAGTGATAATTTTACAATTAATCGGTTTCAGGGGTTTTGGTTGATTTTATTTTTTACTTTCCGAACATGTAAGGAAAGTATTGTTAACATGAAAAAATTCGACTTCGAGATTTTGGTGTATTGACACGTTTTCAGATCTTTTGAATTCATTGATGCTATTTTTACGAGATGTATGTATGTTTGTGTGTGTATGTGAGTGAAAACGATAGCTCCTAAACGAGGCATTCGATTGTGCACAAATTAGGTATATATGTCATAAACCAACGTCGAAAGACCGGCATTCATTTTGGTGTGTTTAGGACTTATAGTTTTTTTACAGGGCTATGACAAAGATTTCTTTTACATAAAGGCCTATGGGGGGAAATTCTTGAAAGTGCGCTAGCGTTTAAACTGTACATTCGATTGAGCTCAAACTGAAAAAAAGTAAGAATTTTTGCTGAATTATTCATCGATTAAAATTTATATAAATGCTTGGTGATTATCTTAATCATAAGTGTTCGGAAAGTCGAGTGGAGTCACTCCAGATTTTTTAATTTCATTAACACTTTCCTATAAGGCTGAAAAGATTTTAAGATTTCGTTTTGTCTATCTCTCAGTCTGTACTTTAACTCAAATATGCATTTATTTCTGCGCAGTTTATACATGTTACTCCTATGCATTGTTTCATGTACTCTCTTGAAAATGCTGTATGTAGCAATTATAGTTTTTCTACAGGAGCACTCAAAAGATTTCCAATACACTACGCTATGCGGGCAGTCATTCTTTAAAGCGTAATTAAGAGATATTCGACTAGTTTAAATGAAAAAATAAGATATATATTAGTAAATATTCTACGATAAAGCTCTACATCGAAAATAGTGTTTGTATCATTAATAGTTTTTCTGCAGGAGCACTCAATATAATTTCAGCGCTTTACGATCTATGGCAGTATAGACACATTAATCCATTTCAAGCACAATACAATAAGTATAGAAATGTTTATAAAAATTTACTCTTCAGTTAAACGATGTAAAAAACTTTTTTAAATCTTTTACAGGGTCTTACAAAACTACATTTATAGTGATTATTCATTTTTTTAAAGATTACCTCCGATATCTCGACCCATTTAAGAACAAAACATCGCCAAATTGGACGCTAAAATATTGTTGCGTTTCAAAATGTTTTATAATCGATGCGTTTGGCATGGTGTATCTTTCTTGTTTTGTTTCCTTTATTTAAATAGAGTTTTAAGATGTTATTTATCTGTTGAAAGCGGTATGCGGAGCTTTACTACGTCATTCACAAGAATAATTTTTTTAGAGTATGTCTTGCAGGCAGTTGGAGAGAGAAAATGATTCAGCAAGATTAATTATTCACTACGCAACAGTGAATGTGGTATTTGTAGTGAAAAGTGTTTAGTAATGGAGGCGAATATGTCGATATTTACCTTTCGTTTTAGAAACATGAAGAATGGTTGAAAGGAAAAAAAATCTGGAGTGACTCCACTCGACTTTCCGAACACTTACGATTAAGATCATGACCAAGCACTTAAATAAATTTTAATCGATGAATCATTCAAACATATATACCCAATTGAAACTCAATCGAATGCACCGTTTAAACGCTTGCGCACTTTCAAGAGTTTCTCCCCATATGCCATTATGCCATAACATAGAAGAAAGTTTTGTCGTAGCCCTTTAGGAGAACTATAAGTCCTATACACACCAAAATCAATACCGGTCTTGCAACGGTGGTTTATAACATGTATACCCAATTTGAGCTCCATCGAATGTATCGTTTAAACGCTAGCGCACTTTCAAGAAATTTCCCCCATAAGCCATAATGTAAAAGAAATCTTTGTCGTAGCCCTGTCGAAAAACTATAAGTCCTATACACACCAAAATCAATACCGGTCTTGCAACGATGGTTTATAACATGTATACCCAATTTGAGCTCCATCGAATCTACCGTTTAAACGCTAGCGCTCTTTCAAGAAATTCCCCCCATAGGCCATAATGTAAAAGAAATCTTTGGCGTAGCCCTGTAGAAAAACTGTAAGCCCTATACACACCCAAATCAATACCGGTCTTGCGACGGTGGTTTATGACATATATATCCAATTTGAGCTCAATCGAATGCTCGTTCAGGAGCTATCGTGTTCACTCACATACACACAAACACACACACACACACACACATACACACACATACATACATACATCTCGTAAAAATAGCATCAATGGATTAAGAAGCCCCCAAAACGTGTAAAAACACCAAAATCTCGAATTCGAATTTTTTCATGATTACAATACTTTCCTTACATGGTACATGTTCGGAAAGTAAAAATATGCGGAAACAAGGAAGTACCAGTGACTGCAAGAATCGGAACCTTTTCACATATACAAATGTGTCCAAAATTAAAAGTTACAAAGTAGGCGTTTACCTGAAAAATAAGATATTTCTTGCATGCTGTGGCCAGCCAACAATCTATATCTTAATCCCATAGAGCACTTGTGGTATGCTCTAGTAAAAGCCCTTGCATGTAAACAATCTCTTCAGAGGATCCTTCAGGCGGATTAAAAAAAAAAAAATTGTAATGACTGATACAGTTGGTTGATGAATAGCCTCATTAACAGTATGGCAGCTCGATGAGACACTTGGAAGACAGGTATGAGGTGACCACAGCACTTATTAAAGAAAAAAAAAATTATAGAGCTGTTACGCTGATATGACACAAGTCGTCTTTAAAGTACTGACCTAGACTTCTATTCCTTAAATATTCATCATGGACATGTGCAAAAGATTACGTTACGTAAAAAGAAGTAAAGTTAAAAAAAGGTACAGAATTTTATGGCATTGATTAAAATTTTCAGAAGATTAAATCTAAGAAAACACAAAATTTAAATTTTATATTCGCCCGATTCCAAAACACTTCCTAATGAGTAAAATGCGCCCCATACATTAATTAGAAGATGTACAAAGTTTTAGCTTTTCATCTTAAAAGTATTAAAATAATTATATGATTACTTAAAACACATTTCAATGGTTGTCAAAGGGCAAAAATCACGTTAAATGACCAAATTTCAAGGGTCGTACACATATTACGAAAGAAAATAATGACTGCATAAATACATAATACTTCTGATATGACTGGTATTGTGCAGCCCTTCACCACCTTTGTTTAAACATAAACCTGAGCCTTTTTATGATGAAACGTTGAAACTTTGTACATCACCTAATTAATACATGGGGGCGGATTTTAATTATTGAGAATTTTTTTGTGCTGGGGCCGTATAAAAATTTAAATTTTATAATTGTTTAATCTTCTTAAAATTTCAATTGTTACGATATAATTTTGTACTTTTTTACGCAACTTAGTAATCTATTGTATATGCCTATAATTAATATTTAAGGAGTAAAAGTCTAAGTTCAGTGATTTTGGAACACTCTGTATACCGATATGCTATTACAAGAACATGCACTTTTAGTAGTATTTATCTGATAATAAAGGACTAAAAGTTTTAAAATAAATTTTTACAAGTAGCGTAAGTATAAAAGGTCTTTTTAATTAAAAAAGACAGTCTTCACTAACTCATGTTATCAGTTCTTTCAAGCGTTATTTTTAAAGAAATGCGTAAAGCGAAAATTTATAACTGAAAGAAAATATCTAATTTTCTGCTTGATAGCTTTCAAATTTTAAAGTATCAATAACGTTCTCTTTGTAATTGAAAAACAGATCAAACACTCCCAATTTTCATCAGCATTAAAGTTTAGTTGGACTATAAGTTGGTTACAAGTCAAGTTAATTGATTTTCTTAATGTATAGCTGCTTTTATTGCACTTAACAGCAAAAATAAAATATATAGTATACGTTTTTATTTGTTACTTTCACATTTTCTTATCAGATTTAAAGTTTTAGAGAAGACACTTAATTGTTTAATAAAAAGACAACTAGCTTATTTATCTTTACAATGACATTAGAAGATAAATTCCAGAAAACTTAAGAACTAATAAAGTAAAATAAATGTTAAACTATTTTGAAATAAACGCATTACCTATTATTTCCTACTCCTTGAATTGAAATATTAAATATTTGATCATACTGATTTAAGTACTAAAAATGTATATTAACTAAATGAACTCATCACGATAAAAAAAAAAAAAAAAAAAATTCGGAAACGTTACTTCAAAGTATGAGGCAGCTCTCGTAGTTTAAAATTTCCAGCTTTTTAGGTAAGATTTCTGGAAAAGATGCGTAACGTTTCTGTATATTTTGAGTAACCTTCGGTTTATCTCACAAAGATTTCCGAATTAACGAGTAACGTTCCTGTGTTATTCAGAAACCTGTCCGCCCATTTCACAAAGGTTTCCAAATTAACGAGTAACATGCACTAGATGGCAGCACCAAACTCTCACGGAAGGAGCGCTCAGTACCAGTATCGAACCCTCGACGCACTCGTTCATAGGCCAGCACGTTACCTCAGAGCTGTGATCGTCTTGCTCTGAGTTCTTTGAAAGTAAACTGACTGCTGCAAATTCATTTCTGGCATGGCTTGTTTTGGAAACTTAAAATTTTTTGGAGTATTTTATAAATGGTGGGAAAATACCATAATTAATAAATATAAATTATAAATCTTAAATCTTTTTTTTCCCACATAAATTATTTTCAGGAGATAATGTGCTGTTTTATTTAAGTATTCTTCCGGCGACGTCACCTGCTGACTGGTCACAAATAAACTTCACATTGACCACACAGTGGAGTCACATCACTCACAAGTCACAATGTAAGTAGTATGTGACAGTCCTGTGACAATTGTGACCTTCTGTGACGTCACAGCGACTCTTTTGAGACCATATGTGTTATTAGGGAAGAAGCGTTCACTCTTTTCTCTCTGGCACTTGGCGTATGCGCGCGAAGTTCCAAAGGAAGATTTCCTTTCCCCGTAAATATTTTACGCCGAAATGTGGGTTATATTTCCGAAATCGTGAGTTCGAGTAGAGCATCGGTAGGATACGCTATACTTTGGGAAACTTTTCTGCTATAAGTATGTAACGTTCCTGAATTTTTTTTACAGTGTACTCAGTGATTTGTCATTTTTGATTGCTTAGCAATAATTATTTTCAGAGAAATACAAAATTACATCACAATGATTTAAATTAAGAGTACTTTAAAATGTACATTAACTAAAAGAACTCAGTGATTTATCCTTTTTTTATTGCTTAGCGATAATTATATTTTCAGGAATGCAAAATTACATCATAATGATTAAAATTAAAAGTACTTAAAAGTGTATATTAACGAAATTCACTCAGTGATTTGTCATTTTTAATTGCTTAGCAACTATTATTTTTATAGAAATACAAAATTATATCATAATCAATGGTTCTGAAATTACGGAAAGAGAAAAACGGTTAATGAGGATTATAGCGTCACTGAAATTCAATTGACAGAAGTTGATATGTATCAGCAATACGTTAGTGGTAAAATCTAGCGAAAATGTTTGCATCATATAGACGTTTGCTGTCCTAAAACATATCTGCGATATCTTGGAATAATCAAGATATCGCCAAGAAAGCTCACTGCTGCTATATAGTCTACCAGTACGAGTTTGCAGTAACAGTGTTTCGCACATCTGTATGGGAAGCAAAAATTTAAAATTTCATTTAAGGCATATTAAAATCTATTTGATTACTTGTTTCTTTCCTAAAAAGAATATGAACTTTTTAAAATAATAGGAAAGTCAGGAGACTATATTGATGTTTTGATGAAATATTCTGCATGAGGTTCCATCAACTGCGTATGGTCACTTTTAAAAATCGATAGCACGTTTCACAGATATCTATAGTAAAACTAGTTAACTAGTAAAACAGTAACTAGAAGTTTAAGATAAAACTTTCAAAGTTTAAAAAATAAATGGCTCATTTTGTATTAAAATTTTGATGAAGGAAAAATATATGTACAACGTCTATGCAATCACTTTTAACTTGAAGGGAGAACTATTGAAAAGACAACAGTGTTTTTTTTTCCAAAATATGTCACAGAATATGACGAGAAAAAACTTTGACATAATATTTAACATAAGTAACATTTATTTTGAGTAAAGTAACTCTGGAAAAAGGAATTTATATTTTTAAAAAATCCCTTCACGCGATGCAGAATAAATTTTTCATAAATGGTTATTATAATATCCGGCCAATATTGATATTATTAAAATTTCCAATATCGCCTGACAAAAATAATTGTTATAGAAATTTTTTATAGAAAGTTTCATGAATGATAATCCGTTTAAACTAATCACTTAATGTTGTAAAAATAGCCAGTATGAAAAATGAAAAATATCATAAAGATATAATTTTTAATTTTTTTTATTATTTTTTTTTAAAAATATTTTCAATATTCTTTTAATATACTATTTAAATGAAGATACAACTATAAATATTCTTACTTTCTTGTTAAGAGAAGAAAATGTTTATCTTTATTTCAACATTTTTGTGTATATACGATAGATTATAATATTATTTTGAATTGCATTACATAAAATTTACTTTCAAGAGAAATAAGCATTTATGCTTATTTCACAAGATTAGAAAGATGCATCACTGCAAAGTAAAACTTAAACTAAGACTTAGGATAAAAAACACTTTATTTGAAAGATATAAGTCGGATATTTCAATACTAAATGCAGTTTTAGAAAAGTAATAGATGTTTAAATCGAAAAGTATTAAAAGAGAAAATTTTTAGCCTTATCGGTTTAAAAATGCTTTCTGGAGATTTTCTACGACTTGCTTTTATCCCAGCTCAGATTTCAACAAAATAAAATAAAATGAGCGAAATATTTAAGTTAAAGATAGTAGGATCTTTCTATAACTTCAAATGGAATTGCATGGCTCAAAAGCTGTATTTTCAATTCAAAATTATAAAATACTTTAGATGTGGAAAACGATATTTTAAGATAAAATTTGTATATTTTTTGATCAAACAATAAAGACCCATGCAGTTTTAGGTTGCTGAATTAATTTTAATACATTCCTTATGTATTGGTGAGTCTTAAATTTATATAAAAATGGTAAAAACGTGGATTGTATATATCTATATCTATCTATCTATCTATCTATATATATATATATATGTGTGTGTGACGTCATATATTTCAAGTAAAGCATCAGAGTTAAGGCAGGTAATATGGTTTATTGAACATTACATTTAAGTTACAATTTAGAATGAGAAGAGGGGAGGGGAGACGGGTACAAGAATCAGCGTGGACTCATTAAGCAGTTCCAGTGGCAGAAGTCTCTCGGTTTTCGATGTGCGGGAGTATTTACACTTACCACACCACGTGGTTTGCGAAGACATAACTCCGGCTCTCTCTTATCTCTGTTCGAACCACACACATTTACAACATGACCCGCATCCGGGGCTACAAGGGCGTGGGGACACGTGTTCATGTAAAGAACTCAGAATCGACGGCCTGATGTCTGGCAAATAACAAAATAAATAAAACATAGCTCCAGAGCGCGCGTGGCAAGTATGACAGGAAAGCGAAACTTACAGTGAAAGTACCGGTTTGAACAATACCCAAACTAGTAAAACCCAAATTACCTTTTTATACATTACATATATATATATATATATAAATAATATTTTTCTTTTCTTTTTTTTTGTGTGTGTTTTCAAGAAGGTAAACCAAATACTATTAGCGACGGCTTTCGTCATTCGCTTAGTTTGTTTCTCTGCTTTTTTGTGCTATATCAAGGGAAAGGTGCCTTGGATGGAAGACTTTTCAAGTTCACCATTCGTATGGAGACACATGATTAATAAAAGTCTTTATACAAGTGGTTGAAACTAAAAATTTGTTTTCTTTCGTTTTGAGTAAAGTGAACCGATTACATTAACAGTTGCTTTCACTTTTTTGTATGGAGCATTGTGACACATTCTCCGTATCAGATTTACAAAAGAATGATGTTGAATTTTTCTTACGGTTTAGGAAAGCAAATAATCAATATTATGTGTGAATTTGACTTGAGCAAGTTCTCAATCCAGAAATCATTGTTAAAAAAATCTGATGTGTCCAACACATGACTTCCTTGCACGTCTATTAATTCAAAAATGTTTTTTACGCACTTCCTCTAAACTTATTTGTTTGAAAGAGATAAAATATCAATAATAGTAAGGTATAGCGATTTCTAGCCAAATATTTCGATATCGTCAAGCTGAGTTCAATTTGAAAGATTTCCTTCTGACACTTTATTTGGCGATATTTCACCAAAAGCCGACAAACTTGAGATAGTTTGCGAGATTTTGGGGATAGCCAAAGTAGTCATTGACCACTGACTTTCAATGAATTGAATGCATCCATACACATTAATGTATTTAAAGTCATTTGGCTCACCCTGTAAATAAATTCCCAGTCGATTGTTGTCAAAAAAAATATTGAAAACAGTTAGATATTATAATATAGTTCTAAATACAAAAGTTCAAAATTGTACGGGGCATAGTTTTTGAGGGAGGCACGTGACCGTGGTCCGACCATTACCTAACTTAAGTTGTAGGACGGTATTGTGCTTGAAATGGATGAATGCCCCTAAAATTGCCATTGAACGTAATGACCGTACAACAATCCTAAATATAAAGTTTCAACATTCTACGCCTAATAGTTTTTGAGATATGCGAGTTTAATGAATTTCGGCCCATTCAGCGTAATGTATTTCGAATGTTTTGGGCGGTCCTGTAGATAAACTATCCAGTCGAACGGAACCAATAGGGGAGGTACACAACTAGATGTTACAACTATCCAAAATATGAAGTTTCGACATTCTACGCCTAATAGTTTTTGAGTTAGGCGTGTTTAATGAATTTCGGCCCATAGAGCGTAATGTATTTCGAATCTTTTGGGCGGTCCTGTACATAAACTATACATTCGATTGCGAACAAAAGGGGAGGTGCACAAATAGATCATAGAACAATACTAAATATCAAATCTCAACATTCTACGACCAATATTGTTTGAGATATGCGAGTTACATACATACGTACGTACGTACAGACGGCATGGAAAAACTGGCCACAATATACTTGCCGCTGGTCAAGATGAGTTGCAGACGCGTTAGTATGATCGTGCATGCTAGCCTACGATGAGATGCATAGAAAAAATTCTTAAAATTAAATTTATAGGTAGTCAAAATCGGGTTTTTTTTGTCGAAATTTGGCCCCCAAAATTTTTCGGGATCACATTACTTCCTTATACTACGTACAAGGAAGTAAAAATGTTACCGTCTAAATTTTATTTCTTTTTCTTTAAGTGTTAATACATTATCCTTTCATCTATTGCCATATTTTATTTTTGTGTAAATGTTTTAAGTACAATTTTCTTTATCGAAAATTTTTCTGCGCCTTAACTATTTGGATTTAATTAATTATTCATACTCTGGTGTCGCACAGAGGGTGAAGTTTCCATTTCTTCTACAGTATGGATCATGAGAGGATAGAAGGTCATTCCCAAATCTGATCTCTCTCGAACCTCCCAACCTACAGATATAGGTGATATATAAAAATAAATAAACTCAAAATCATTAAGTTTTCTGCAGACTCTACCAATATTTGCGCCTGATGCGTCACGGGCCACACGATGAAAACTCTATCTATACAGATCTAGACTAAAGAGATCTAGAGACCTTTTTTAACGCAGCTGGCAGTGCCGCACAGCTAGCTGCCGTCAAAAAAGGGTCTCTAGATCTGTGGCACGCGATGAACGTTCTATCGTCCGCCCTCTTGCTGGTAGTTAAATCGAGCGATGGCAACGCCTGCCTTTTTTGCAGCATTGGGCAATCTATCCAGCTGTTCTCGCCTTCTTCCATTTTTCAGCAGATGTCAGTGCTGTTAAAAATAATCGTGACCATTTTTTCACGGGAAATGACGTGCTAAAAAGTAAAAGATTCTCGTGGAGCTATGTGACCCGCAACTATTTTTATAGAAATCCAATCTATTCTTCGTGACTGGCACCAGTCTAAACGTCAGAGTTTGGTGATCCCAGAGCGGGATCACTGCGCGTTAAAGGGTTAACCCCAAAGGAAGAAGTCAGTTTCTGTTGTTGTTGCTAATGAACTGGGGATCATCTAGCAGGGCTAGACAATCCCCATGAATCCGAAAACTTCTTAAAAATCTAAAAACAGTTTAAGGTCCCGTAGGACTTCGTTAAAACCCAAACAAACCAAAATATGGACATGGGAGGCCATGTCTGATGAACACCAACGACACTCAGGGTAACTTTTTTGATCCTGCCGAAAAGTGAGGGCTCTAGTATGGCCACTCAAGAAGCGCAAGACAACAAATTGGCAGGATCTGGGTCTAAGCGGGGCCATCGTGATTCTACCGGGCCTGCTTGTGCACTCCGATGAGTCATCCAAAGAGGCCTACGGATGCTCACTTATTGGTTCCAACACTCAGATACGTCATCAAACAGCCGAATCTAGCCAATGAGGAAACGTCCATAGGCCTCTTTCAGAGTGCACAAGCAGGCCCGCTAGAATCACGGTGGCCACTGTCTAAACTCGAAAGACCCACCCGGATTTTTTACAAAATACCATGAGTAGTCAGGAGGGGTTTTCGAAAGCTTGTTCAATGGACATTTTTGCACGTGACGTCACCTGGCGGTGTCTATTACGCCAGGTGCGCGATCTTATGGTGATGACTGATTTCGGTTTCAGCTTGTTTGGACCTACGGGATTATTTAACACTTTCTTCTAGAAATATAGCTGTTGCAAAAGAAGCTAGAATATTAGTCATTAACAAATAACAGCTTTTTATAAATTAATTTTACCTTCATTGTGAGTTTTATTTTAAATTTTATACTAATAATAATTAAAAAGATCGTACTTTTAAAAAATGTGGGAGGTTTTTAATGAATATTTGTACTATTTTAAACTCAGAAATCTCAAAACCACACACAATGGCGTATTATTTATATAGTGTTTGCAATAACGTAATAATTTTAGAACGCTAATATTCTTTTTATTAACAAAGTTTTGAAGCGAAATACGATATCATCGTCTCTTCTAAACCATCTATTAAAAATATTAAAAAGACGATAACTGATTCCGAGTGGTTAATAATGAGAAACAGTAATTATAAAATGGATACTCAATGCATTTCAATAGGAGCTGGCGGATGTAGATACCGCCAGCAGACAAATTTTAGCTTCGAACTCAGAAACTATGCAAAATGTCCATTCTATTTTTGCCTGGGAAGAAATCTCGCTAAAGGTGAGCCTCCCACAATGACGCACACCCTCCTCTGCAGCGAACCTGACCATGGAGTCGGTTTTTTCATTGCCTTCAACCTCAACATGTGAAGATAGCCTTTCTAACTCTCCCAATCTAATAAGTAATACAAACTTGGCAAGTTTGTACGTTATATTGATACATCGCCGATATTTGTACTCATAATGCTTGTAAAAATATTGCTCCCCCAACGTTAACCCATTCGTGCCTGGATATTTTTGCGACTTTCTTCGATTTTTGCTAACACCAGAAGTAATTGATAAATTTCTGATGTCAACTTTTTGAACAAGGGATGATTGCATTTAAAATCGTTATGTATAAAAATTGAAATGTCAACATCCTACTTGCCATATTAAAATATTTCGTGGAATTGAGGTTCAATACTCGCGAATAAAGGCTAGGAAAAATAAATAACGTTTTCGAATGTTAGCGATAATGCCGTCCCAAAAAAGGGACGCTAGGCATAAATGGGTTAAGCGTGCCCAGCTAGGAAGGACGAATTCAAACACAGAAGGGGGGGGGGGGGGGTATGCGTAGAAAAATAAGCCGAGGTAATTGCACTGGGCTGCCATATAAATTGAAGAAAAGCAATTTTTAAGAATCAAATCGTCGTTATTAATTTTCTTTTACTGAAAACAGCTCGTTTGAGGCCATGGTTTTCTTCCTTGATGCTAAAACTGTCCACAACTTGTAAACATTCCTCCTGCTTTGTATCCTCATCCTTGTTTTGCCAACTCGTTCAGTTACGCACACGTGTTGGCGCCGATGGGGTACTTTAACTGGGTAATCAGCACTGCAAAGTCTTCGTGTGATGAGCATCCTCCCTTTAACGAATTTTTTAATCGTAAAGCAAACCTTAAGCTTTAATAACATTCAAAATATTCTCCACATAACGAAGTAGCTGTCTTTAATAAAGAATTTCTCTTCAGACTTTTGCTTTTTCGATTTTTCATCGATCACAGAGACGGCAATTTTTTCTGAGGATGAAATAGGATATGATCTTGGCCGAATCGAAAGGAACACTAAATGGTGTAAAGAAATGGAAGAATAACTGATATATCTCCAGATGAATACCGAACTGTTAATTGAACTGTCAATTGTTGATGTTGTAGAATAGACGAAAATAAGAAAGCGAGACTGATTCCGAAAATGAAGACATGCCCATAACCAAAACCTCAGGGTACAGAAAAAACTACAATAATTCGAAAACATTAAGACTTTTACAAGTGGAAGAAAATTTACCTGATTCTATTTCAGAGCACATTTTAAATGAAAACATTTTTACGAAAAATTAATATTACGGAATGCAAATCAATATAAAAAAAGCGGAAACTTCCAAGTAAAATATATGTTAGTGCAATTAATATACTATTGTATTCTCTATATTGCTGAATAGTCCTCACTTTTCAGCATTCCACATTTCTAGAATGAAATATAGTAAGAAATAATATATATATATATATATATATATCTTCTGCCAAGGGCGGGCACTTGTTCATCAAGCGTTCGCCACTACTAAGGATCGAAGCACTGGCCTTTTTATTATAAGAGCATCCATTGGGGACTCCAGCATTACCCTCTATGAAGGGAAGGACAAGTAAACACCCAAGCTCAAGCCTGTAATCGAACCCGGACCCAAGGTTTGATGGAACGGCTTTTTAGCCACTACACCACTCGGCAGGTAGCAACAAATATATAAAATATATCGATTTATTTTTAACTGAAATTTATAACTAAACAGTTTGAAATTTGTTGAATTTACTGAAAATTATGTAACATTCATTTAAGTAACTGCAACCATCTCTAATCTTCGTACAACGAACATTTTTAATTTGGACCATGCGAGTTCGTTATAGGAAGACTATAGTATAGCAATCCTCCATTATGTTCCTTAACTATATCTTCGAAAGAACGTTATTTTCTTTTAAACTTTCAAGTTTACAAATCCCAATTTCACCTAAACAAAAATTATCCGGCTCATCCACGGCGGCAGTTTGACTTTATTCTTTTTTCTTAACTGAAAATTACCACCGAACGAAAAATTACCACCCTTCAGCATGTGATTCACGCAGCCCTAAACCAATAGGCCATAACATCTCCTCAGAAGAGAGATGGCCAAGTGCAGTAGTCTCTTTCAGAAGGAAGGAACAAACTATAAACGAGGGAAAATATCTAAAACGCTTCATTTACTTTTCTATGGCCACCAGGAGAACAATTTATAAGTGGAGGCATCCAATTCTCCGAACCGCAACAAAGTATTTTTATGTAAGTCGTGTTGATTAAAGGGTAATTGAGAATGACTGCTGTTTCGTTTTCCAAATACTTGAAATCAATGGGTAGGGGCACACGGGAGACGTTGTTTTTGAAACTTAGGATATAAAAGGAGAACGGCTTTTCTTCGCGTTGTTTTAATTTCGGCTGGATTTTATTGCTGGTAGTTTTATACCGCCCTGTACGATCCATAAATTTATTTTGCACAGAATTTATAAAAGTCGTAAAACGTTAACTCGGAGTGAAGGTTAAAATATTTTATTTTGTTTTGTTTTGATTGCTGGAGAAGTTGGTGTAGATACGAGATGGCGTTTGCAGAGGTCACGCTAGTGAAAAATACCGATTTTTCCTTTTGTGGATATATTGTCTGTTAGATACAAATCTTACGGAAAATGATTACAGAAAGAAATATTAGATCTAACTATTCTTATAAATGGTAAGTCAGAGATCTTGTAGTATTGTCAAATGTTGCAAGAATGTATTTCTCGATATATATATATAATGAATTCGAGAATGTGCTTAATAAGATTAATTATTTTTACCGAAGATTTTATAAGTGCGTTTCTTTGTTACTATAAGAAATATGGCATCAAACAGAAACTTTTTGTATGACTAAACTGAATGAAATAACTGCTGGAGAGATACATTGACAAAAAAGTTGAAATGATTTACGGGTTTTCTTTTTGTAAAATATCCAACTATACTATTTTAAATGACATTAGCTAGATCATTTTTCATTCGAAATCATTTAAGAAGGCCACAGCCGACTCTTTAATACATACAAGATCATTCTACTGCAGATGTATGCTCTTTTTTTAAAGTTAGAGAACGTAAATAGACATACATGGAAGCAAAAATTACACATTTCAGCATAGATTCCGCAGCAGATTCCCTGATGAAATTTCTTAAAATCACAGTGGAATAGCTGATGAAAATTTTCACTTTTAAATAATTCGTATTATTATTTGTCCTTTTACTAGGTTTATTAAACATAAGCATCAGGCATCGGTCTGTTTTGACCGATCATCATTTCACTGAGGTTTTGCGAACTGCTAGAAGAAAAGAAGCTAGAAGGAATCTTTAACCAAATTATCTATAAATTTTCTGCAACTAACGGCCAAGACAGTAAAATATTCGTACAGCATCCACTAACAAATCTATATGTAAAGGACTTTATAAATTTGTTTAATGTAATAAGTATCTAGTTTCTTTTAGTTTAATTAATATTGTTAGGTTCCTAAATGTACAATAAATTAAATGAATCGTTTGAAATTCCTCTGTTCTCAGTTATCTTAATTTCCTGCTTTCCTATTGGCCCTCATAAAACTTTCTTATGAGTCCCTGCTTCCCTGTTGGACCTAGCAAACACTATCCCGAATCCTCACTTTTTCTGTGTAAACATAGCAAATTTTTGCAATTCTCATTCTAGCACTGACAAAGGAACTGCTTGCTATTTTAATTTTCTTGATGGTGCTACACGGTGTCTTTTTGATGGTTATTTACATTCTGCGCCAAGCTACGTTATCGTGCTTATTAAATTTAAATGAATTCATTACTTTATGACATCAAGTAGTTTCAGTTTACCGCATTTTCAATATTTTATTCTCTAAAAAGCAGTACTATTCGCATACGAGACCCGCTTTAAGGCTACCCCTGAAACAGAACCGATACAGAATAGCAGATGCAGTCTATTAAAACTTTAATGATTTTTTTTAAAGAACACGAAATCCACTTTGCTTCCAGCAAAAAACATCGCAAGATTCATGAGGTGTAATTTTTTAAGAAGCGCTTATCAGCATATTTATTTTCAGAAACGTTTTGGAACATTTAACTCTAATACAAAGTAGAAACTTCATCGCAAAAAGAATGTAGTGGAATATGAGCACTTCGAGTTATACTCTCATTATATTTTTTTTTTCTGAGGCAAAATAAATGTTAGACAAAGTGTAAAATGGTGAAATTTAATTTTTAAGAGTGGAAGAGTAACTATGGAAGTGGGAAATGAAAATGGTATTATTTACGGTAAATTTCCCAGTTTAATTTTCATATAGTATTCTTAAATTGTACGAAAAGTTATTTGAAACGCAAGTGTTTAAAAACTTTTATATTTTAGCAGTTGGGGGATGTAAATTTCATGCAACTACAATTATACGTTGTCCTTTTTTAGTGTAAGGTTCCTTTTCGGAATTGATTTAACAACCTTTTTTTCATAAAAACGTTCGCATTGTTTATAAGAAATTCTTTTCAAACTGAAGTCTAGGAAGATTTTTTTAAAAATGACAGTTCTGCACAATCAGAAATATAGGGTGCATTTGTAAATTCTACTTAGTCTTTCTAGTACATAACGTAAAGAACTATAATATGAAGATGTTCAGAACGAATGCACACTATTGGAAATATGTACGAAACAATGTTGAAAATTTTTAAAGCTGTAATACTAAAAGTTTCGTTTGACCAATGGTAATTGTCACATTCTGTAATGCTCATTATTTAATTAATTTTTTGAGTTTTTTTTTAAAGTTTTATCTTACAAGCATTTATTTCTTAAACTCAAATCGTCAAACTGATAAAAAATGAATCGGAACATACAATATCAAGTAGTCAATTCTTTGATTTTTATTAGTTTCATCAAGTTTGCATCAAGAAAGTATTAATATATGACCCCTTTACAAAATACTCTCGAAATATCGTTATCAAACTAAGACAAGAAATCGAGCTTTGTTTCTAAGTCTATACAACTACTCACCCTTCTTTTAGCATACTATCTCCTTTAAGAACTATTTAATTTTACTTTCCGAACATGTACCATGTAAGGAAAGTATTGTAATCATAAAAAAATTCGATTTCGAGATTTTGGTGTTTTTACACGTTTTGAGGGCTTCTGAATCCATTTATGCTATTTTTACGAGATGTATATATGTATGTGTGTATGTGTGTGTGTGTGTGTATGTGTGTTTGTGTGTATATGAGTGAACACGATAGCTCCTGAACGGAGCATTCGATTGAGCTCAAATTGGATATATATGTCATAAACCACCGTCGCAAGACCGGTATTGATTTGAGTGTGTATAGGACTTATAGTTTTTCTACAGGGCTACGACAAAGATTTCTTTTACATGATGGCCTATGGGGGGAATTTCTTGAAAGGGCGCTAGCGTTTAAACGATACATTCGATTGAGCTCAAATTCGGTATACATGTTATAAACCACCATCCTAAGACCGGTATTGATTTTGGTGTGTATAGGACTTATAGTTCTCCTAAAAGGCTACGACAAAACTTTCTTTTATGTTATGGCATAATGTCATATGGGGAGAAATTCTTGAAAGTGCGCAAGCGTTTAAACGGTGCATTCGATTGAGTTTCAATTGGGTATATATGTTTGAATTATTCATCGATTAAAATTTATTTAAGTGCTTGGTAATGATCTTAATCGTAAGTGTTCGGAAAGTCGAGTGGAGTCACTCCAGATTTTTTTTTATTGCGTTGCAACACTCATCTACCGATCTTTTAGTATTTAAAATGTTTGAATTGAAAAGCTCATGCACTACGAATACGAAATCTTTGGCTTCGACTACTATCTTCCGCGATAGAATCTGCCTGCATTTTCTTGCAAGAAGCGAATGATATATGACCCCCCGTTATTAAATAAATGCTCTAAGACGTCGGATATCTCGAAAGATCGTGATCATACTAGAACAAGAAATAGAGTTTTAACTTAGAGCTTTGAACTTCTTCCTCTTATACGCTTTCCCTTCAGAATAACAAAATTTTGAAATGCCGAGTTGGCTTTTTTTTTTTTTTCTTTTCTTTTCTTGAAGCTCTCCAATCTTTTCGAGTTTTCCTCAGAGGCAGATATACCCGCGCTCTTATTTCCTACTGCGTAGGGTTACATTGCAGATGCTGCAGTGAATGCTTTTTCCGCGTTTCTCTTTTCATATAAGTTTTATATAAAAGAGGTAGTGAACGTTCGTGTTGATGCATTTTTTAAGCATTCCGTGTTCAAGTTTTGCTGGGAAATAATAATACGTCACTTGGAAGTGTTCACAGTGGGGATCCAGGGATGAGGCCGTACTCTAAATTAACTCCAAGGGCGGCTCAAGTGAGGGGGCTATGGGGGGATATAGCCCCCTCCGAAATTTTGTTTTACTACCTTATATTCGCATACTTTATGATTTCCTGCGTTCAATTTACCTTTTTGGCAATGTATAGACCTATCTAGTATAAAGTTCAGTGGCCCCTTCCGAAAGTTCAGTCTATAGCCACCCATGATTAACACTACATTTACTCGAAATTTCTCATTAAAAGTTTTCGGACATTCTTCATTGTATTTGAGTGCAAGACCATTTACAAGGATGAGGGACTCCCTGGAACGTAATTTCTTTGCCTACCATTTGCAGGAATAAAATTCCATAAATATAGGAAAAGCACTGGTATCATTTTTCTCAGCAAATTTTCAGTATTTTCATGGGGTTTTTCTTTTGTTTGTTTTTGCACATTGTAGCTATATTAAGCCCCCTACGAAAGACATTGCTTAAGAGTAACATTTTGCTTGGATTAAAAAAAAACTTGGATTAAAAAAATTTGTTTAAGTCAGCCACGCCCCCCCGAAAAAAATTAGAATGTTTTAGGCAGATGTTTTACATTATTATACATTTTATTTCAGTAAATTTTTTTTTTTTATTAGCATTAGCACCCCCTCGAAAAAAAAACCGTTTTTCATTCACTACCAAGGACATATTTTGGGGGGAGGTCCAGGGGGTCCGGACCCCCCCCCCGAAATTTGAATTTTTGTTACTAAAATGGTAATGATATAGTATTTTGTGTGAAATTTTGCCTTTTTTACTGTTTGCCCCCCCCCCCCCCAAAAAAAAAAAATGTTTTTTTGGATAGGTGCCTGTTCACTACTTGGAATATTCACTAAAGAAGATTCCCTACTCAAATATGAAGGATCATCAATACGGACTTTTTCGATAAATAAAATCATGTATATCATTAGTAAAAAACACACAAAATATTAATCATTAAACCCTGTAAAATCGAAAAGTATAGCCAAGAGTCATGGCCGTCATCAGTCGACAAAACTCTGGCTGTCTCGCTTCTCATTTGTACTTCTTTTGAGAGGGCGTTCCATACGTCATCGAAGGACGCGTGCGTTATGCCGTTGATGGCGCCATCTGTCGTCAATATTTATAATGATTCGCGAAAAAACGCGCAGGTGCTATTGTTATAATGTGCGAATTTCTTAATATTCTGAAAGTCTATCTATTTTAGATCTAATTTACCTCAAATAGATTTCTGGGGTAAGCGGGAGAGGGCAGGATTAAGTTTATTAAATTTAATGTCACTTACATCGTTTTTAATCAAGAACATCCATACAAACTTTACATCATTATACAAGTTAAATGTGACCACCTTTCAATAATAGAAACGATGTCATTGGATGGTTCAAACCCCATTCCCGTTATAGTTTTCGAACATGTATTATACGAAGACCAATCTCAACTTTGAGGTGTCACATCTCCTAAATCAATGAAGTAAGGTTTAGACTCAGGAAAATTGATAGTTAGAAATCGTATTTATTTTAAAATATGTGATTTCCGAAACGCGAACGTACTTTAATAAAGAAAACATATGTAGACAACTTATTTTAATGCTCATTTACATACTTTCTGTTTTACTAACGTTATTTGTTTTAAAACTGTTGCTTTTGTTCTTCTTCAAAGAAAAAAAGAACTTAAATAAATAAATATGTAAAGAAACAATTAAGGGAAAAAATAAGATTTGGAAACAGAAAAAGAAACAAAAATAAATACTGAAGTAAGTGATCTACGAAACAAAGTCCATTTGTTATAAATAGTGTTAGTTAACCGTATTTATTAACAAACATCTTCTTTTGAAGATAGTTGTAAATGTGTTAGAAGAAACAACATTTTTGACTCTACATTGTTAAGGGTTTTCACTATTTCTTTTTAATATTTTTATTTCTACGTATAAGACACAGTGTAGAGAAGAAATATCTTTTGAATAACATCATTTTGGAACAAAAAGCTAGGAAAATTTATTTCTTAATACAGTTTACTTTAACTATCAAAGTGATAGGTTGCTGTTCGCGAATAACTATCAATAAAATTGCTTCTAATGCTAATACTTTTAATGCACTATGATATAGCAGCATTTTTATGTTTCATTCAATTATACACCCAAAAGTATTTTGAAATGAATATTTTACCATTCATTATAAATTCCAACAATCAAGTCTCTAAATATTCAAATAGCTTCCTTGAATCGAAATACAAAAGATACTTTTCACTGTCTCAAAATTCACAGCATTTTTAAAATTATTTCTTTACCAAGAAGAAAAAAAAAATTCTAGCCAGACATCAAAGAATTTTAAACACATTTAAATAACCTTTAATACAATTCAGAAATTTTGTGAGAAATATCAAAAGGAATATACTTTCTTTGATATGTACAATTTTTTTTTTCAAAAACAAATTTTATACTTTTCAAGATTTATTCCATTCTTATAATTTCTTCTTCTTTGATTTTCATTTCTAAGAAGCGTCTTTAAAATTTTAGTTTATATGCAAATGAGAAATATTATTTTTAAGATTACATGCATTAATCGGGAAAGTAGAATTTTTTTCTTTATCACGTTCGTGAAAGCAATGATCGAAAGCCTAGTCAAGTAAATATATGCTAATACAATTACGACTTTTTTGAAAAGCTGTTGAGCTTAAATTGTAGTGGAGTGACATGTAGATTTTTAAAGAAAAATATTTTGCACTTAAAAAAAAAGGAATGACAATCAAAAATGTGTTCATTTTATTCATTCTTTCTTTTTGCTCATTTCATGTGTTATTAATATTTTCTGATGGGGTCTTATACAGTATATTTATGAAATACAGGAGGCTGGGATTAGTTTTAACATTTTTCACATTTTGACTAATTGTTAGATATCTTAGCAGAAAAAAACTCAATGCAATTTCGATCTAGACATCACAGAATCTTCGTAAACATTTGCATAAATTCAATTTTGGAACAAAAATTAACACGTGAGTAGAATTTTTATGTAGATACTTCAGTGCATAGTAACAACAAACACTGAAAGGAAACTGGTGTTTGGAAGATAAAATAAATATAACTTTGTAAAATAACACACATAAAATGTACCTATCAAATTGTACATGTGTTTCAATTGAAAACACTTCTATTCTTTTCAAGCAGAAGATGAATAAGAGATGATGTGCTGAAGAAGATCGAAATTTTTTCAATCGAAGCACGGGTACAATTTGATAAGTATCTTTTAGGCATTCCATTTTTCAAAGGTTTATTTATTTTATTAGTGCATAGTCTTAAAATTGTCCCCATTCCAACTGGCACAACTTTATGGGGCAATTGTAACACATAAGGATTTATTACTAAAGTTTATATTTGGCATATAACATTTCTAGTCGTTAAATTAAAAAAAAAATTGTGAAAAACACACATAAGATGTTACTTGTAATTTTTAAAGTTACAAGTAAGAACTTATGTGTGTTTTTTCACAAAGTCTTTTAATTAATCGTTGAAACCAGTATTTTGAGTGTTTTATCCATTTCTAGTCGTATTTCTTAAGGTTAACATGCTACAGAAAAGAGAGTGAGGCAATGCTAAGTAATTCGTAGAATTTATTATGGTAAGTACTTAAATGTTCTTATACTGATGATTAATGAAAAATCGGATTTAATTGAATTATTGACATAACTAAGGAAAGACAACTAAGATAAACAATTTGGGCATCCATATTTGCATTCAGCTTTTGTACGCATAAGGGTCCATTTTTAAAGTAAAATAAGTGTTAACAATTGTCTCCACGATCTCTTTTTACAATTTACACCAAAATGTCCTTTTGAACTAACCAATATATTTTTTTTCTGTTATTGAATTATTAGAAGGTACTGTACTATACTCCCATATCTTAACTGTTATAAGAACTATACTATGGATTAAATGTGAAATCTTACAACTGGCCCTGGTTACTTTTGGATTCCACTCTCCCGTAGTCTAAAATTGAAAACTAGAAATACTAACGATATTAAATGCATATGAATTGAAAATTTTGAAAATTTTCAACGGAAATCACGTCAAAGCGAGATTTCTGCCTGTAATCCATTGGCAAATGTACATTTTCGGATGTGCATTGTGAAATTTAAAAATAAGTATTTGTAAATGATTGACTAAATTCGTATCGCGACAGATTTTGAAATTTATAATTTAGAAAGGTAATAATATAAAATATAATCATTGCTAATAATATAAAATATAAAATAATAGATAATATAAAATTGATATGAGTTCACACTTTTGAATATTGTGCTAAGAAAAATCAAGTAAACACATGTTTAAAGTACTAGTAAAGTTTTGTTAAAAAAAAATACTCAAGCAAAATGTAGCTTTCATGAACACTCAAAAATCAGCTTCAGTACATTCGGAAATTTTTCCTATTAAAAGGATGAGTGGCAACTTTCTTTCTTTCTTTTTCCATATATTTCTTGGAAAAAACAAACAAAAACATTCGCCTATGAAAATATTTCTTTAAATTGTAACAAATACGAATTCATTGTTTAGATACAACTTGTTTGAAATATAAATACTGTTAAAAATTTACATATTAGAATTTAGACCTTTGCTGTCGTTTAAATTTGGACATGGATGTCATACCGGTCGAAATTTATATCACGAGACCAGCCTCTCTGCGACGGGTCCACTCTCTCCCTGACAGGAAGCAACTTGGCAATGTCTTTCAAAAAAGCTGGAATATCACATTCAAAGGTTCACTTAACCTATTCAATCCATTAAAATCATTCAAAAAACTTGAATTTAATACATTTTTTCTTAAGGTTGTAAATCAGATTTCCCCCCTTGACATACATCTCGAGAACCCAAAGCTGTCATGCAAAAAGGGGACCCGTAGCAGATGGTATGAGTTCGTCAAAATGATCCGAGGTGGCTGAAAGCAGACATACGACCTCAAAGGGTTAATCGCTTGCGCAATTTATCTATGAAAGGAACGTAATACTAGATTACTAACATATGTTTAACTGAATGACTACTAATGCCATCTAGCGAATGAAAATGAAGGCTAAAGATATAGAGATATGAAAAAATCACGGCTTAGAATACCAGATAACAATTATACACTGCGTTTGAGAGTACCATTTAGAAACAGTTGTCGATGCAATAATACCACGAACGTCCGCAGGTGAGTCCATGGGAATTATGCGCAACGTTATAAAAATGTACTGACGTACGTCCCTATTGCGCAAGCGGTGAGTTTTAAAAAATTACATTACTTTCGGTTAACTATATATTTTGGTAAAGCGAGATTTAAAAAAAAAACAGAAAAAAAAAAAAAAAAAAAAAAAAAACAGAACCTATTCTTGCAGATTTTCCAAAAATATTTAGTAACATGTCTATTTCATTTTTTGAAATAATACTCATATATAGATATCCGAAATGCAGATTTCCACTGAACAAACACAATCTAAAAAACATCCGTTTACAAAGCTTGAAATCAACTTCTTAATGCAACTCTGAAGATAAGATGTAATATTCTTTCTTTTTATCTTCTGGAGATGAATTTTCCTCCCTAGAATACTAATATGCGAGAGACGCTAGTGCCAGTCTAACATTAGTATGCATTGGTGTTTTTCAACTGCTAGGAGGAACTCATCAGTAGTTGGGTTTTGTCTTCGTGAAATATTCAGTAAACATATAAGAGATTTTAGTTTCTATTTAAAGCCGCAAATGACCGGAAACGCACATTCTATTGCCGAAAAAAAAGTTTTTTTAGAGTTGTTGCTTGTGTCTAAGTGTGTACTTAGAGATGTGTGTATACTAGGTTAGACACAG
This sequence comes from Cheiracanthium punctorium, assembly GCA_038373885.1. NCBI lineage: Eukaryota > Metazoa > Arthropoda > Arachnida > Araneae > Cheiracanthiidae > Cheiracanthium > Cheiracanthium punctorium. Next base: position 368,755 of record JAWZYV010004369.1, read on the forward strand.
TTATCGCCCACGATAGCGGCGATAAATATTCTTTCCGGACACGCTGTACGCTGTGTATTATGCGTGTAATTAGTTTGTGCTGAAGGCTGCGCAACTTTATGTTCTGGAAAATAATTTCTCTGTTGAATTTATCAAAAATTTTTACGTTATATTAACCGAATAATTTCGTTAGTTGGTGGAATTTTCGTAAATATATATAGTTCCGTGCGTATTAATAGAATAAAAGAGATATTTGAGGGGGGGGGGAGAGTTCGATAGGAAAATTAATACATTTGAATCAGTCTGTTTTCAATATGCCTTGCCTTTGCTTCCAAATGTAGTTCCATGCATTTCAGAAAGTTTCTTAATTCGCGTTTTCTATTGGCTTATCCATCTTTTCTGTCAGACTTAATTACAAATATTAATTTTTAAAATATGCATAAAAATATAAACTCCCCTTGACTAAGGCTCCCACATGTACGAGCCCAACTATCGAACATTATTTTGCTACAGGGTAACCATAAATGGTGGATCGGCCGCCATTTATGGCAACCCTGTTTAAGTAGTAAAACATTATTTTAGTTCTTGAATTAAACAGATATTCGATATGGGCGACCTCCAGTCTTCAGTACATCGAATCGTACCAATAAAGAACATGTCGTGACATACGTGACTATTGGAAACGAATCTATTTTACAAATGAAGACCTCCCAATATGCAAAAGGAAATGCGAGTTGCAACGAAAAGAACACATGTTACAGAAGAGCGAATTACGTCAACTTCCCTAACTGTATTAGGAAACACAATATGATGGGATCGCTAATGTTCTTTATCAGTTCATAAAATAACAGCTTGAAAGCATCTTCTAGTCGTTTGACATCTTGATTCACTCCTGAACATCCGAAAAGTTGATCTCAGCCCATTTTGCTAGAGATATATTGACCAAGTGCTTGCGCGGAGACTACGTAACCACTAAACAATTATGCCCGGTTCTAATTCTAAATTTTTCAACTGGCTCTTTAGGTGGTCTGGAATTAAAGGTTTTCCTAACAATCTTGAATATCATTAATATTTTGTTTTCGGATTCAGTCATGAGGTTGTCTTTATATATCCCTATGGACATACTTTTTTAAAGTTTCTGACAGATCTTGTTTCTTGCTTGATTTCAATTTACAGAAAAAAAAATCTGGGACTTCATTTCTATAAATTCTATACAAGAAGGCATCTAATGGAAAGCGACTTTTGTAAAGGAACGTCCATATAATGCCCAATTTCTTTGCTTAAGACAACAGAAGAAGAAAAAGTTGAGACTGAACTTCTTGGGAATCTGCAGCCCTACTACGATGTTATCGCGAAGTATTCGGTATTGAATAAATCAGCCTTTTCTCAGTCATGACCTCTCATTCCGAAGAGCATCTGTGTGCACTACCACGAAGCTATCGGTGCAGTCCCGATATCGGAATCACCATCTGAAATTTCATTGTTTTTATTTAACGTAAATACGCGGTAGAAGCTTTTTCTCCTATGTCTCATAGAATCCAGCGTGTCTGTTTCATTGTGTGTATTATGGAGTGTTAAGGACTCCCACAAAAGTTCACTCGCATACTCAGAGAATGAAGTCCAGCATCTGTTAAAAAACAACCCCCCTTCCATGATCCATGTCCCTTAGCCCTCGGACTTCCATACCCTCAAAAAAGAGAAGGCGAACAAGCATTTATTTTAATTGGATGACTGCTTCCCCTTTCGATACTGTCCAGAAAATTTATGAAAATTCTCTCTTCCCTTAGACGCAACTAATGGTGGAAATGCCAAATTGAGGGTAGCGGCTCCCAATTCGAAGAGTATTGAGTATCTGTGAGTGAGATCTATCTGTCACAGATTCGGTCCGATAACATGGCGGGATACCCCTGGACCTGCCCATATCGAACAAATGAAGACCTCCCAATATGCAAGAGGAAATGCGAGTTGCAACGAAAAGAACACTGTTACAGAAGCGCGAATTATGTCAACTTGCCTAACTGTATTAAGAAACACAATTTGATGAGATCGCAAATGTTCTTTATCAGTTCAGAAAATAACAGCTTGAAAGCATCTACTAGTCGTTGGACATCTTTATTCGCTCCTGAACATCCGAAAAGATGATCTCAGCCCATTTTGCCTCCTTTACAAAAGCGCCAAAGAAGCGATGAACGCAAAATCTGGCAGACTGTGAATGTCGACCTGCACTACCACGTCCTCCATACTGTGGGGGCTCTACAGGCGATTAGAAACAACAACGCGATGAATTTGATTGGCTGCCGAGGACTTCCTTTGTAAACGCACCGGTTTTTATATTAATTATATCGTTAATTAGTGATTATAAAGCACCAGATTCCAGCAGTTTGTTGTCTGTTAACCCATTTGTGCCTGGATATTTTTGCGACTTTATTCGATTTTTACTGATAACAGAAATGATAGATAAATTTCTGATGTCAACTTCTTGAATAAGGGATGATTTTTTTTTTAAATCATTATGCATAAAAATCGAAATACCAACATCCCACTTGGTCATGTTAAAATATTTTGTAGAGTTGAGGCTCAATACTCATGGGTAAAGGCTAGGAAAAATAAATAACGTTTTCGACTAACAGCGAAAATGCCGTCCCAAAAAAGGGACACTAGGCATAAATGGGTTAATTACAGCTGTATATTACTTATTATACAAGTAACTATCATCGTTAAACACATATTGAATACCTGTGACGTTTTGTTACATCATGTATTGCATGTCGATTGGAATTTTGGTCAGTTGCTGTCTAGTCGCTTTAAGGCCTTATTACACGAAGGAATTTTCGTGCGATTGGGTTGCTGCAACCACTTGCAGAAACCTCTTTCCTGGAAATTTCCCTCGGTTACCTAGGGAACAGTCCACTCCAACTTTTTCGTTCAGAGGCGAGAAAATTGCAAGTCGCAGGAAATCCAGCCAATCGCAGTGCTTCTTATTTCTACGTCACGACACAAGATGGCGGAAGAGTCAGCGTCAGCCATACCGTTCGTGGTGAAAGGAATGAGCGGGTGCGAAAACAAAATGTCCGTGAAATAAAATATCGACATAGAAATTGATTTGATTGACGAAAAGAAAATTAAATATCAATCCGATCCGCAGATGCACGAGGTATAAGCAACCAACGATATGCTATTAATAATTACATGCTCTAGCAACCGCCCATTCGGTGAATCTCTGACGTTTGCGATCACAGCAGGCTTTGTTTACTATGGCAACCCTGCGTGCTCATCTGGGCTCCTTCACTTGCGGGAATGAATTGCAGCAATTGGTTTCTGCAACCAAAATGGCTCTAAATTTTGTCCGTGTAATAAGGCCTTTAGGCGGCTCTACCCTTAACGCACTTCACTACAACCTTTATGCCTATTTATACCTCCCTGCTGTATTCAATTCACCACGATTTAAATTCACTAAGCGTAACAAAATAATCAAGTTAAAACATAAAAGAAAGCTGAGACATAAACGGTCATAAACAATTTTTTTTTTTATTTCGGCGAAATACGAGGAAATTACTTTATCGCCCATCTTTATCGATACTGTCTCTACAGCGCAAGGCTCATTTAAAAAGGCTTGTAAGGCAGTAATTCCCTGGCATTTTTAAAGTTCCTCTAAGGAACCATTTCCTTTTCGATCTTAACGTTAACCGTGATTGATTATCGCGATTTACTTCCGCCTCATTATGCTCACTTTATCATTTTAGGGTATCGAAACCGAAAGAGGGTACAATCGATAGGGGGGGGGTGTATGTTTGGGGGGTTGTTTGTGCTTTTTATTTATGATACCATTTAAAACCGTTAGGTAGCTTCTCTTGTTTCGTGAAGATGAACGAAAGTAGAGTATAAAGGCTATGTATATTTAATGTGACGCAGATGTTTAGTTGTAAAGATCGACAGCTATGTTTACTTTTTTAAATCCCAAATGCATTCCTTGTTCTTGGAAATATGCATTTGTATATTTAATAAAATGTAGTTAAAATAAGAAAAGAACGCTGTTTGGGGTTATAAAAATAGGTTTATGGAAAATATGGCAAAATATTCTGCATATCTTAAAGCATAATGCAATTTTTGAACAGCATTCTGAACCCTTTGAGGCGCAACCGTTTCCCAATAATGAAAAAAGGGCAGCCGTTGCCATCGCTCGACTTAACGACCAGCAAGAGGGCGGACGATCAAAACGGTCATCGCGTGCCACAGATCTAGAGACCCCTTTTTCTGACGACAGCTGGCTGTGCCACACAGCCAGCTGCGTCAAAAAAGGGTCTCTAGATCTGTGGCACGCGATGAACGTTTCGATCGTCCGCCATCTTGCTGGTCGTTAAGTCGAGCCATGGCAACGGCTGCCCTTTTTTCAACATTGGGCAATCTATCCAGCTGTCCTCGCATTCTTGCATTTTTCAGCCGATGTCAGTGCTGTTAAAAATAATCGTGACAATATTTTTACGGGAAATACGTAAAGGATTTTCGTGGAGCTATGTCACCCGCAACTGTTTTTATAGAAATCCAATCTATTCTTCGTGACTGGCAACAGTCAAAACGTCAGACTTGGGTGTTCCCAGAGCGAGAACACTGCGCGTGAATTGGTTAATAATTCAGTTATACTAAGAGTATTGTGTTTCAAGGCAAACCTGGAAGAAACGGTATTTGTGTAAGGGGAGAGGGTTGCATTGATCGGAAGACTTTTCAAGGGGTTCTAAGGGGGTTTTGTTACAGCTGGAGAAAATGCCCAAAACTTCAGACCGTTTGATCAATAACCACGTACTAGGTCGAAACCCCGAACGTTCACACTTCAGCCGTGTACCATGTTCAGTGTCTCATTCACACAACTGGGCTTATAGTTAGACTTACTGTTGGTGTATGTGTTTTGTGTTATGGCAAGCTTACAAGAGGGGTATCTGCCTACAGAAGGGATGCCTTGATCGGCAGACTTTTTTAGGGCGTTCACGAGTATTCAGATTACACCTGGAGAAAACCTACCAAAACGGCAGATCGTTTGTTCGACAGCCGCACGGTAGGCCCAAGAGTGGGACCTTCACACGTCAGCCATTTACCATCTTTAGTGTCTTATCCATTGGGCCCTGGTGGTTCCAGTTAATCTTGATTGTAAAATGTTAGAATGTTTTACCACATACTGTGTTATGCATTTTTATAAATCGTCAACCTGTCAGACTTAAGAAGATCGGGATAAGCCTTAAACATACAAAATTTTGCAGTATGGATAGCACTTCGGTCAATTACGCAAGGCAGATAGGGAACAGGTTTACTGCTTATAAGAAATTTATTTACTTATTTATTTATTTATTTCATAAAAGAAATGCACACTGCAGATTAAAATCCATTTACAGTGATGCATAAAAGGACAAATTACAAAAGACAAAATTAAAAAAGATAAAATACTGAGATAAAATAAATACCAGTCATGACTGCAAAAGTTCAAAACACCTAACTCTAAAGACTTTAAAAGACATGTTAAAAATATCCAAATCCAAAGAAAACTTATTATAAATTTTATAAAATTTATATAACGAAAAGTATATGTAATTATATTTTATAATTGGATCCACAAATAAATGGCTATTACGAAGAGACCTGTTCGGTACATTGACACAAACACTTTGAAGAATATCACTGCAGTCTACCATATTATTGAAAACTTTATAAAAGAATAATAAACAAAATAGATCACGACGAGAACTTAAACTAGGAAGACCAAAAATACTTCTCAAGTAAGATGAAGAAATATTCGGAATGTCAATAGGATTACTTTTGTAATATAAATAACGAGTAAACTGAGTCTGCACCCGCTCAAGAATTTTCATTTTATTTTTATAATACGGATCCCAAATAAGACTACAATATTCAAGATTAGAATGTATCAAACTAAAGTATAAGATTTTTAATGCATGAAGGTTAGAAAATTCTTTAGTTTTGTACTTAAGAAAACCAAGTTCTTTGTAAGCTTTAGTAAGCGAATGGTACAGTCTGTGAAAACGCAATATTATTATTATTTTTTCGCAAGCTTTGTTTTTTTCTATGATGATGACAAACTAAAGAGTAAAATACCCTCTATGCCCTTTTTGCAGAATTACAATGATATTTTAAACATAAATTTATTTTTTAATTTAGTTATTAAAAACTGTGTAAAATTTTTGTATGCAGTCTTTTTTTAATTTCAAAAATACATACTTGCTTTAACTTTCTGGCAAAACAAGCTACTTACCTCATCGTTTGTGCAAAAATTTGTTGGATTTTCTGATTCTCGGTATCAATATTTTTTGAAAAAAAATACTACGTATACATAGATATTAAAATTTTTTAAACAGCTTTTTGGTCCTGAATCAATCGCTTTGTATTTGTATTGCAAACTAGAGGTAATTATAAAATCAATCTTATTTACTATCACAAATCAGATAAATTATTAATAAGAAGTATAAAAATATCTAGTGTTTAAACTGTAAAAAATTTCGTAAACAAAGCTTTTGTGTGTGTGTGTGTATGTGCATGTATTATTTAGAAAGTTATTATATTTATTTGTGTTATTTAAAAATAAATGCGAAATGGCAATTCTTTCGAATACAATTTTTTAATATATAAATTCTTGAAGAATAAATCTTTTCAGTTCATGCATTATTTATAACAATCACCACAAAATATTTTAATTTATTTTTTTTAAAATCTGCTCATTATTTATAAAAAGTTGAGTTTTTAAATAGTATCTTCATGTATGCATACAACAAATTCTTTTTCATAAAAGCTCTTTTTAATCAGGTAAAATATCTCGTCAATTTACGTTTTAAAATCTGAAAAGTAAAATGAAAAATATAGTAAAAATAATATTCAATAAAAAGCCCTCTTGTAAATGATAATTGGTACATAAATAAAAGTAAATTAGAATGAATGTATTTACTTAGTATTTTTTTGTAATAATCCATTAAATATTTCAAATGCTTTGAGAGCTGAGAATTTATATTTTAATATCCTTCTAAATTATCCTGTTAAGAATTAATTAATGAAAAAAACTTATTGTTTTTCTTTAAATTTATTTTTTATAAAATGAGAAATATATTTTAATCTCAAGAAGAAAATGAAATATTCATAACTTTTTTTATGTTAAGCAATTTTTTTTATAAATTGAAAAGTCTAACGTTGAATTTTAATTTGAGTTTCATTAGGAAGTAACGAATAAGAATTTCAAAACAAACAACCATAAAATGTCAGGAGATTCATTGTACAATTCGTTTAGTTATAACGTCATGTAGTATAAGGATGGCGATTATTTATGACATTCTAAATGAGTGGAGATATAAGAAAATTTCTGTAAGAAAATGATTGATATGTATACAGGGTGAGTCTGAAAAAGAGACCAAAACTTTATGAGGCGATAGAAAGAATCTACACGAGCAAATTTCGTCTTAGAAAGTATGAGGCGGAAAGCAAACGGCGAGCCGTTAGGTGGCGTTGTTATTGGAGTAAAAGATTGGCCAGAACAAAAGCGTCGAGAAGTTATATGGAAGTTTTCCACTGGTACATTTAAAGAGTTAACACAAGAAAGAGAGGAGATATTTCAAAACACATTGTATTAACAGTAATGGAATTGAAGTGCATGCTCAAAGAAACTGCTTTAAAGAGCGTCCGCTTAGCTGCAATGCAGGCTTCACACCAACGGCATAGGGACTAGAGATGAGTTCGGGCTCATTTTTTGAAGCCCGATCCCGCCCGAGCCCGAAAACTTTTAATCCGAGCCCGTCCGAGCCCCAGCAATATTATTTAAGTCGGAGCCCGAGCCCGAAATTTCAGTTAAAGATAAATAAAATTCAATAAAATTCCATAAAATTCAAAGAACTAATTCTTTGATAGAATACAAGGAATTTTGCCGTTTGTGCAAATTAAATACAAATATAGTTGCACATTTTTAATGCACTTTCTAATTCTTTATATCTATGTTTATGAAATAATGTCCTATCTCATGACTAACTAAGCAATATAAGCCGCCATTCTGAAATACCCAAAGAGCTTCACGCGCCTTCTAGGCACCCGTGCCGCTATTTTTTTAAGTACTTTTATTTTCCATATGAATCAATTTTTAAAAATCTGTTTCAAGAAGTATGTTCAATAAAATAGAAATTTTTCATGAGCCCGAGCCCGAATGCAATTGTGAATTACGGAGCCCGAGCCCGGTTCGGGCCCGGGCTCGGGCTCGGGCTTTCGGGCTCGGGCTGAGCCCGTCTCATCTCTAATAGGGACTGACGTAGACTTGCATAACTAGCCATCTTCTTTGGGATCCACGACAGAAAATGCCTTTATATGCGAGGATCGACCCTTTCATACCATTTATAACGCTACTTTTCGGCGTTTCCAAGCTCAACGCCAGCTAGCGGCTCGACCTTTGCGTTCCGCCCTTAATTTCTATGACGAAATTTGCTCGTCAGATGCGTTCTATCTCCCCATAAAGTTTAGTCCACTTTTTCAGACTCACCCTGTATTTTCGTCCCTTTCGCATCACCTTGACTTTAGAATTGTTGAGTTGTTTTAGAACGTCGTTGAATTGTTTTAGAACGTTGAGGAACACATAAATCAACATATCATACATCTTACATCACGAAACCAAAGTGTTCAGGAATAGTGCAATAACAAAGAAACTTATTAAAGTGATTTATTTTATTTTATTTTATTTATTATTATTATTTTTTGGCGCTGTGCTAGGTAACACCAGGCCTCGGCCTACTACTAAGGCCGGAAACATTGGTTCGTCTCTTTATTATGAAGGTACCTAATAGGTAGACCAACTTTGCCTCCAATGAAGAAACGGACCAAGCCAATTCCGATAATATAACCCGGGCCCGTGGTGCTGTGGATTGTTTCTTTAACCACTAGACAGACCAGGCGGCATTACAGTGAATCTACTAAAACGGAATAATGACGTCATGGTTTTGGTTACAAAAATTCCATGACGTACGCATATGCGTACGTCAAAGTTCGCACGGGGCTTTGCAAGCGAGCTGTCACTTTAAACGAGGTCGTTGTAAAGATCTACTGTACCTAAAATTATATTTCAATCAATCAATAAAATGGATCTCTACTCGTTCAAATAATTCGATTTTAATTTCATTAAAAGTTTTCTCTAGAAAAAAAAAATATTTTTTTTAATAGGAAGGTTAGTTAACCCTTTGCGGTTGTATGTCTACTTTCTGCCACCAAAGCTGTTTACCATTTTGGTCCTATGTCCGCTCACAGTCACCACAGAGCATTTCGACGAGTCTACCCTGTCTGCAATTGGTTCCTTTTCTGCATGAGAGCTTTGAGTTCTCGTGATGTTTATCAACTAAGATGACCCTATATTCGAACGTCGAATTGAATACATGTCCTCAATTCTGAAACAAAATTGGGGACATTTTATAATTAATGAAATAATTAACACTAATCTAATTAAAAGCAATGTAATAATAAAAAATTGTCCTCATTGCGTCTTTTACTTTTCGAGGACATATCGGAAAAAACACGGAAATTGGGGACTGACCCTCGAAAATTGGGGACGCATGGTCACCTTAATATCAACGGAAAAAAACACAATTTTCAACAATAAAAGAATATTAAATTCAAGTTTTTGGATAACTGTAATAAATTGAATTGATTATCTAAACATCGGAATTTGATCTGGAAATACATTACTATAACTCCTTGCTGTCAATCAGAGGGAGGATCTGTCGCAGAGGGGCTGGTCGCGTGAAATTAATTCCGACCAGTACGACAGCCATGTTCGAATTTAAACGACCGTAAAGATTTAAACTGCTTTTATAACCCTAATAAAAGGTATCAGAGTATGTGCATCCATTTCGAGCGAATCTGCAAAAGATGCAGTTTGAAAAGAAAGCATGTAAATACATAATATGTATTTTGGGACTTAAGAGTCAAAAGTCCCTCTGAAGTGACACTCAGAAAATACTGGATTGTGACGGTCTAACTTAGAACGTTAGCGTCACTCAGACATCCCATTCACGTAAGCGAGAAGTGAATAAACATTTCTTCATGTAAATGTATTAGGTATCTTAAGATTTCGTTCGTTTTCGCAGCCTTTTATAATCGATTATAAAAATTTATACATATTACGACTAATGCCAATTTCTAAGGAGATTATGGCTAGTTAGTATTAACCCGCTGTGCATCAGGGACGTAGATGCGTACGTTTTTATGACATCGCACATAAATACTATGGGCGCACCTGCGTACGTTCGTGGTATTATTGCATAGTCTTAGCTTTTTTCTAAACGGTATTCTTAAACACAGTGCATAATTGCTATCTGGTATTCTAAGCCGGGTTTTTTTTCCTATGTCGGTATTTTTAGCCTTCATTTTCATTCGCTAGATGGCATTAGTAGTCATTGAGTTAAACAGGACTTAATGATCTGGTATTACGGTCTTTTTGACCTGGTGCGGAAGGGGTTAAACTTGTAAAAAGACACAAATCTTGAGCTTGATAAAATCACATATTTAAAACAAATTCTGCAATGACTTTATCCTGAAAAATCATAAATGTTTTATAAGCAATTTATAATCGATTTTAATCGTTAAACATTTATTACACAGATATACTATACCATTCCGCGATTTTTCTTTCTTTTTTTTTACTTATGTATTATGGACCATTATTTTGTTAAAATGTCAAAATGACACTAATTTTTGATACTACTGGATGCATAATTTTTGCACTAATTGGAATTTATACTCGTGTATGTGGTGTTTACTATGAGACAAGAACAGCAGTTACTTCCCAGGCATCACACCAAGTTCTGTGAAAGTCTGTTAAAGTTCTGAGAACGATGAGTTGTTTTCTCTAAAGGTACCTTGCGCACATCAATTTACGCATAACGTGACAATAACATTGAATTTTTGCCCGCATCTCGAACCGTTCTTGAGATAACAACGTTAATTCCAAATTTAGACGTCAGGTGGCATTGTGAGTGGCTTTCTTGCGTAGCGCACGGCAACTTTACTATATCTAGAGACTACTTTTATGAATATAGGAGCAGCAGTTCCGAAATTAAGAGGGTGGCAATTGACTTCAGTGGGCATACTGCTTATACTTTCATGCTAAAACTATCAATTTAAGTTTTGAAAAGCAAAAATTCTAAACAATAAAGCTTATTAAATTAGCACGAAACCTAATTTCAGATAATGCAAACATTTTCAATTTTGCGAAGTTCAAAAACTTCTTATGAAAACGGTCTCATTTCCAACACGAGGGAACAAAAATAACGTCATCGTTATTTTCCGAAAACAAGAATATTTTAGCAAGTAATCTCTAAACGAAACTAAGTTTAACCAAACATGAGAGAAAAATAACCTGAATTACGCGGAAAACTTCGCCTTTTCCTGCTCTGTTTATACTTTCTTTTTTTCTTTTTTCCCATCCCGCATTGCATATACGCTGCACAATGCTTCATGTCCCCTGTAATCATCCTTATTCCATGTCCTATCCCAGAGACCATATCTCTTTATGTCTTTGTTTCTTCTCCCGGCTACTTGCTATGCATTGAATATTTCATGCTTTCTATTTGCAACCCACAAACGCCCAGGCAGTTAGGGCTATCCTGCTTTCTTCAGATAGTAGTAAAAAAGGGGGCGCGGCGGGTCTTATCTAAAGTGCCTCGCCATTTGTTGTTGTAGGGTTGTGTTGTGGTGGAAGGAAACGCACTAGGCAGGCAGGCAGCAAAAGTGGATAAACCAAGCGAATTCCCAATTTCTTGGAGTATGTGTGTGTTTTATTGCGTTTTTTTTTTATAGGGTGGTGATAAGAGAGAGCAGAGGAAGTTGTTTATGGGGGGCGTGTGCGTTAAGAAAAATAGCAGCAGAAAAGTGAATTCTGGAATTGATTTTTAGGATCAGGTTTGGTGGCTTTCGGTTCAGAATTCTAATGGGCTCTGTACCTCTGGGAAGATCGTTACGCTAGAGTAAAAGTGCTGAAAAACTGGTGTTAAAAGGTGAAGTAAATTTAAAACTTTGTGAAATAGCATACTTTAAAAAGGTAAGGTACTCACGTATCGTCGAGATCGGTCAAAACGTTCGCAACTGGCGATATTAAACATGACGACGTGTCAATGTCAAAGAAGTAAACGACTTTTAAACATAATGAAATATGTTTATCAATACTAAGAAAACAAATCTGGAGTGACTCCACTCGACTTTCCGAACACTTACGATTAAGATCATTACCAAGCACTTAAATAAAGTTTAATCGGTGAATAATTCAAACATATATACCAAATTGAAACTCAAATCGAATGCACCGTTTAAACGCTTGCGCACTTTCAAGAATTTCTCCACATATGCCATTATGCCATAACATAAAAGAAAGTTTTGTCGTAGCCCTTTAGGAGAACTATAAGTCCTAAACACACCAAAATCAATACCGGTCTTAGGATGGTGGTTTATAACATGTATACCGAATTTGAGCTCAATCGAATGTATCGTTTAAACGCTAGCGCACTTTCAAGAAATTCCCCCCATAGGCCATAATGTAAAAGAAATCTATGTCGTAGCCCTGTAGAAAAACTATAAGTCCTATACACACCAAAATCAATACCGGTCTTGCAACGGTGGTTTAAAACATGTATATCCAATTTGAGCTCAATCGAATCTACCGTTTAAACGCTAGCGCACTTTCAAGAAATTCCCCCCATAGGCCAGAATTTAAAAGAAATCTTTGTAGTAGCCCTGTAGAAAAACTATAAGTACTACACACACCCAAATCAATACCGGTCTTAGGATGGTGGTTTATAACATACATACCCAATTTGAGCTCAATCGAATGTATCGTTTAAACGCTAGCGCACTTTCAAGAAATCCCCCCATAGGCCATAATGTAAAAGAAATCTTTGTCGTAGCCCTGTAGAAAAACTATAAGTCCTATACACACCCAAATCAATACCGGTCTTGCGACGGTGGTTTATGACATATATATCCAATTTGAGCTCAATCGAATGCTCCGTTCAGGAGCTATCGTGTTCACTCACATACAGACAAACACACACACACACACACACACACACACACACACACACACACACACACACATACACACATACATACATACATCTCGTAAAAATAGCATAAATGAATTCAGAAGCCCTCAAAACGTGTAAAAACACCAAAATCTCGAAGTCGGATTTTTTCATGATTACAATACTTTCCTTGCATGGTACATGTTCGGAAAGTAAAAATGTAACAAACTAGCGACGGGAAATTGTAGAAATTTCAAAAAGAGTACGTGGCATTTACAGCTGCTTTTACAGGTCACGTATCATCCATCTTATGACACTTAAAAATCATTTAGAAAGTAAATCTTCGATTTGATTTGTTGTCGTTTTCTTTTCCATAGATAGAAGATCCCACTATTCATAGAAAGAGGTACCACTGCCCTAGAGTTGTTTGGCCTTCTGTCTGTAAGTCCATAATATTGAACCAGTTCCAGACAAGGGGCTGACCACCTGAAATCGGAACCCCCAGTGGTATCATTTGAACATTTGAGCCAAGATGAATTTTGCGTACATCAGCTTCCATTAGCGTACACGGTCCCACAGCAGTCCAACCGAGAGAGGAGTTCACCCTAGCAAGCACTGGCCAAGCCGGATGCTGCTTCAATTTGGGTGTTCTTACCCAAACGGAGCTTTATATTTGGATTCTAAGGCAGAAATAAAAAATTAATAAACGATCATTCCCTGTCATACCTGTCCACTCATATCGTTGTAAAAACCGGCGGGGGGGGGTAGCGATTCCCTTTTTGTGTTAATCGCTTTTTCTCAGAATGTTTCATTTATTGACTAAAGGTTTAGTGGGTTAAAGACTGTTACTCAATATACGCACATGTGTTTTTTAAAAAGAGCGCAAAAGAAAGTAATAAAAATACTAAATATTTATTTCATATTCAGTGTTTGAGATAGGGCGCAATTCTGATGAATTTTGATTAACCCTTTCAGGCACAACCCTTTCCCAATGCTGAAAAAAGGGTAGCCGTTGCCATCGCTCGACTTAACTACCAGCAAGATGGCGGACGATCCAAACGTTCATCGCGTGCCGCAGACCTAGAGACCCTTTTTTTGACGACAGCCGGCTGCGCGTGGACACAGCCAGCTGCGTCAAAAAAGGGTCGCTAGGTCTGTGGCACGCGATATACGTTTGGATCGTCCGCCATCTTGCTGGTAGTTAAGTCGAGCGATGGCAACGGCTGCCCTTTTTTCAGCATTGGGCAATCCATCCAGCTTATCTAGCATTCTTCCATTTTTCTACAGATGTCAGTGCTGTTAAAAATGATCGTGACGATTTTTATACGGGAACTGACGTGCTAAAAATTAAAGGATTCTCGTGGAGCTATGTCACCCGCAACTATTTTTATAGAAATAAAATCTGTTCTTCGTGACTGGCAACAGTCAAAACGTCAGAGTTTGGTGTTCCCAGAGAGGGAATACTGCGCGTTAAAGGGTTAATTCACTACAACTTTTTTAATTTATATTTTCCCGTGAATTTTATTTTTACGAAGAAGCAACGTTGGAACGAAGATAATCCTCACAGTGAGCTGAGATTAAAAAATACACATATCCTGTAAGTTTTTTATGAAAAAAAAATCAGAACATATTCTCAATAATTTAACCATACAAATATTTAAATATATTTGTATACCAGATGCAAGAATTTTTATTTGACAATTAAAATTAAGACCCGCTGATTGTAAACCGTTGTTTGATTGAATTTTTTTTTTTGTACAGTCAATATCGAATTTTAGATACATTTAGATAAAAATTAAAGTCTCCAATAATTAAGAAAATACAGTCCAAATCCCAAAATAATCTGTTTCAATCTATCAACGAATCAATGCCAACTTTTCTAAAACATAAAGCATTTAATACAAAACTCTAAAATTTATAAATATTTGGAAATAAAATATTTTGTCACAATAAATCTTACCTTTACAGGAATAAGTAGATAAAGAATGAAATATATACCTGAAATAATAATAAAAAAATTATAATATTTTGTTAAAGCATCATTATCATCACATTTGACAAATGAGCAAAAGAATACTATACTGGACGTGATAAGATTTCAAATTAAGACAAAAGTAAGTAACTTTTAAATGCCTATCAATTAATATCTGGAAAATTATAAAAGTTATCTCGCGGAAGCTGGAGATAAGTCAAATTATTTTTTTTTTAAGTTCATGTATTTTGAGTTACTGAGAAAAATATATTTATTTAATTTCAAACACTGATTTACTTTTTAAATTTTTTCTGTTTATGATGAATTGAAAAAAAGTTATAATATAAAGAATGTCAAAATGAGCAAATTTTGGTTTCGAAAGGTCCTTACCCCCCCCCCCCCCCTAATTTGAGATGCTCAGAAAGTTCAAAACTTATTTTTCATAAGGTAAATTAATTTGGGACATAACGTGCTAAACCTTCAACATAGGTGTAGACACAATAATACTGCCGTCCGTGTTTACTTTAGGATAGTAATTTTATCAATTTACACACACACACACACATCATTTATTTTCATATCGTTACAATCGCTTCACTCCAAACTACTTTATATACATAAGATCCTTCCGCAAGATTCTTATTCTACAAACCAACCCATGCCCCGAGCTTTCCGGTTGCGATTTAGATACCCCGGGAAGCCTTATCTGAAATACTACCTCGTTTGTGGCCAGTTTCAGGTCGGAAAAAAGAACGAATAAAAAAACTGTAAAACACTGAATGCTAAAATAAGGTTTGGGGAATGTTTTACTGCAGTTTTATTTCTCTACATCATCGGGGGAAACTGGGAAAAAGAAGTTTTTAAAAAATTCCGGGAAAATATTTTTCACTTGGAAATTGGAAAGTGTGCAAATCATTGATGACTTAGCGACTTCTAGAAGCTACAGTATCGTGGATTTTTCGCAGAAAAAAAAACTGTATGATTTGTAGCGCATATGCGGGAGAAATTGAAAGAGATTTTGATTAAAAAATTGATTGGTTGTATATTTACAAAAAAATTTTCTCTAGATCACCAAAATATTAGGTGCACGGGAGTATAATTTTTTTTTTTAAGTCAATATTTTGCTTTTACAAAACTACTGAAGCTAATAATACGAAATTTGGCAGGTATACAAGTTTTGGGGGTAGGCGTTAGTTTGGGAAGCATTTAACAAAATTCCTAACTTATGAGCGATAGAGGACTAAAACATTCTTATCACATATCCTGATTTGTCTCAAAGAAGAAAAGAGATATCCGTATAATTCTTGTTGTAAAGTACAAGACTTACGACTGCATATTGCTATTTGATGTTTATAAACATCAATTTCAGAATATTTGCAATCCAAGGAGGGAAGACGTGATAAAAGGAGGAAGATGTTCCTTTTTTTTTGAGAGAAAAATAAATATTATCTATAAAATTCTCGTTTTAGAATTTTGCAATTATGAGTCTTGTACTGAGGCACAGCTTGCTTATAAATCAGTAACTGTTGCAACTTTATTTGTTTGAATTTTATGTAAAAATAGAACCTTATTTCCGGAACACATAGTATTATTTTATGCTGCATTATGAAAGAATTGGGTACCGCACATCCCAGCAAGCAGCTATTGAGACTGTACACCCTCCAAAAAAGTATTCGAGCAAGAGAGAAATTTCCTACGTTGGTTTCGTATATTAAAAATTATTTATCATAGAATATGAATTAGGATATGCATAAATATGACTTACCATTTTTCTATCAAGTTGTGCGTTTTTCAAAAATTCAATTATTATTTGCAAATCTAAAATAGGAAATTTCTCTCTTGCTCGAATACTTTTTTTGGAGGCTGTACACTCCTATAGTGTATCTCTTGTACTGTTGAATAGTAGGTGAAGTATCAGAAAAAAATCAAATGCCGACAGATCTTCTCTTTGGTAATAACATACACATGGCAGGGAAAAAAAACAAAACAACTTACGCCTGTTTCACAGCTACAATAAATTTAATCCAATCAAGTTGAAATTACGTACCTAATCAGCGACTGGACAATTTTGAAAGCAGGTAATACATGTCACCAAAAGTAAATGATTTTGAAATAATATGTTCCAAAATAAAAATCAATTGTGGATTACAAAAGGGAGGAGAAAACGCGTTAAAATTATAACTGAAACAAGAATATTTAATTTTGGAACAGGTGTCGCCACCTAGTCTCAAAATGAATGCTGAATAAAAAGGATATTGCATGGGGAAAAGAGAAATATAAATTTCGAAAGCCAAAGTAAGGGGAAAATGAAAACAGAAACAAAACTTAAAAAAATCTAGATTTTAAAGAGGTTGGATTGAAAAAAGAAGAAAAACAAATTATTGGTATGTGTTATACAGTATGTGCCATAAATATTGGCACAAAATTTAAGGGGAGCTAGCATGGACGCCGGCAGCATAGTGCGGGGGCATTGCCCCCCAATTAGCATAGGGGGGATGTACTAGCTGGGCTAAACTAACTCATTATTCTATGCAGTGTTTTCCATTTTTGCTCTTTCCGACATGGTTACCATACGTTGAAGTAGTCTTCCCCCCCCCCTGGGAAATATTCTGCCGACGCCCATGGAAGCTAGGACACATAATAAGAAATATTAACCCCGAACCAATTTCGGGTTGAAAACGCCCTCGTCATGCAGCTGTTAACAATAACATAGGAACAACTGCTGAAATAATAGTGAATTTTCCGAGCATTTTTCTTCAAAATTCAACACATCATCACAGAAAACACGTTACCAAAATTGACAGGTTAAAAAAATTCAATTCATTTCACGGTTGAAGCTTTTGGAGACAAGCCTATTGTTTATGAAACTTGGTTAAGAAATTAGACGAACACTTCAAAACTTTTCCCAACGTGATTATTAGCAGGGAAGTGAAAACTGCATTTTCGACGCCCCATTGCTATGTGATTACGATTCCTTATTGTGTGCCCTATCTCCCTTTAAATTACGTACCAATTGTTATGGAACATCCTGTGTATAAATGGTGTGTTACGTACATTACACCCAGGATTTGGGTACTGTAACCAAACCCAGATCCTTAAATTTTCAAATTATCCAAATATTGTGCAAGGGTGTAACAAGCCAAACTTAAGTACTTGTAGTTAGAGTAATCACCACTAGCTGGGCTAAACTAACTCAATTTTGATGTACCAGAAATCCCTAATAATTTAAGCATTTTACTTTTCTAGAAGATTTAATTATTGTTAATAACTTCACCTTGTTAATCCTCCAACAGAAGCAATTTGAAATCTGAAAAAAAAACGACCCAACTCTGCATTGTGTTTGCTTTCAAAAGATGATTAATCCAATATCGAATTTTTCATGAATATTTTATGAAAGAACACAAGATAATTTAAGTCTGTGCCATTAATTTTTTTTTCCTGTGGAAATAAACCATAAATTTCATCCCACGATTCATTAAATGTAACCCGAGGGGAACGGATGTATATTTAAATAACAGTTAATCCATCAGAATAGAATTACGCAATATTGTTTTTTAGGTATAAGGTTTAATCCTAGGAAAAGGATTTTATAGCTTCATTAAAAAGAATTAATTGCTTTTGAACAAATTTTATAGACTTACACTTTTAAGCCATTTTACAAAAAAAGAAAAATCTATATTTAAAGTATAGTGCAATTTAACTTTTTTCTTCTGTCGTAATTTTAAAAAAATTTCAAGTTTTTTTTTTTCTTTAAGCGAAGAAAGTAGGAATAATTAACGTTCAATAAATATGGTTAGCTATTTTACACTGATTGGGAAAAGCTGGGTTTTTCTTTAAAATGCGTAAAAATACAAAAATATATTATTCAAATGAAAATACGTATAATAACGATAATGAGCAAGCGGTAAAGTAAACGAAGTGTAATTTTTTAAAATTATGATGATGAAGGCACTTAATCATGATTAGAAGAGGTTTTTGTTTTATAAAATTACCAGTATATCTTTTTTTGTTATTTTTTTTTTATAATTACACGTATTTAATTCTTAGATATCAAAATTTTAATGAAGTGTTTACCAAAATTACCTTTAATTTATGTTATTAAAAATGATATGAGGAGCGAACATCCTTCCCATAGTCAGGTATAGACCAAATTAAAAATATAATTTGATAAATGAACACTTCAAGCTCCAATTATTCTACATAATAATTATTATATACTATATTGATTCTATTTGCACTTACATTTGTGAATTTTAAATCTGTGCAAAAGAACATATTATGCAAAACAAAATTTTGCACAGAATAGGAAGAAGACATGTGATATATAATATTTTTCTGACTGTACTTTACGAATGGACATACAAATAAAATAATGCACATACATAATAGTGCAATACTCCAAGGTATATCTCAATGTACTCAGGAGGTTTGAACGATACTTTGAAACAAACCAACGACAACAAAAATTATCTCTATATTTAAACTAATAAAATATACGCCACGTAGATTAATTCTGGATTGAGGATAATATTAACCCTTCGTTAGGCGCGTGGACTACGAGCGTAGACCAGGTACACACGCCAGGTAAAAGAGTATTTGAGTAATGGCTAAATTTATTATTTTAGTTTTGTCAGTAACCGAGTAGTTTTTGAAAAAAAAAAAAACCCGCAAAATTAGAAAGAAATATGAGAAAGCTATCATTATATAAGGCATTATTCATTTTTACGGAACTATATTTTAAATATGAAATTGACATAGGAAATTTGACTTATGCTCGAATATCAACATAGGAAATTTGACTTACGCTACGATCGTAGCCCACGCGCCTAACGGAGGGATAACTGTTGAAAGTGGAATTGATACCTTTTTTTTCATTAATGAAATTTGAAAAACAAATATTATTAAAAAAGAAACAAAAGAAATCTGTGTATTTCAAAACGGAACTCTCTGATGATTGTTGAAATATTCTATTCATAAGTGTCTCCAATTTGTATTAATAAAGCCAAGAGCTGTTATTTTATGTATTTCGCTAGTGAAATTGTTAGAGCTAAAAGTTTTTTTTTTTTTTTTTCATGACATAGACGCTGGTAGAATTTTAAACCCAGATTAAAATCTTCGGGGAGTTAACAATACTCTAAGAGAATCATCATGCAAATGTAGTACATACTTTTATACTAAGAAATAGCATTGCAAGTTTCTACTCCTTAAAAAGGCACCAGGAAGACTTGAAATATGATAATTAAAAAATGAATTAAGTTGAAACTTCATAGCCAATTTTCCTTAAAAAAACACCAATCAGTATACATTCCAATTCTTAAAATTCACTGCAATTATATTTCCCAATAGGCCGTCCAAGTGGTGTAGTGGCTTAAGAACCATTCAATCACGCCAAGGTTCCGGGTTCCAATCCCGGTTTGGGCATGGATTTCAACTTCTTTGTCCCTTCATAGGGGGTAACACTGGGTGCCCCCATAATAAATTACTACAGTACCATGGGGCAGTTGCAGTGGACAATGCCTAATCGGCAAGTGCCCGCCAGTTGATCGGAAAAAAAAAAAAAATCTTTCCCCTTAGCAAAACAATATTGTCGCTATTTTGAGACAATATTTCCCCATAGGAAAATATTTGTCAAGTTTGGCGCATGCGTCCTCTTTCTCACCCCATGCCAAATGTTTTCTCCGGGCACTGGGGATGGGAGACTAGACCTCGGGATGCGAAACGAGACGAGATCTGGATCATTTCTCGTCTCGCATGGTCTCGTGTCGATCTCCATCGCACTTTCAGCTATGCCAAATCAACACTAGTTGTATAACTGGCGAACCCTTGTGGAAAAAAAATTAGGTGCCACCTCGTAATATACCCAGCCAGCAAGATATTATTTTGAAAGTATTCAATTTGTCTCAAAATAATAAGTAAGCACAAGGATAAGAAATGCTAATAAAATAACCCTATGCACCAAGTGCCCCACTAACCTTTTGCCCTAAGTTTGGCGCTTGTGCTAAGATTTGGCCAACATTGCATATCAATACAAATACAATTATTGACCTGGATAAAGAAAACCCTATATCTGATTTGTTTACTCACAGAAACTTTATCGAAGTGAATTATCTACTAGTGTTAGGTAAAAATAATTATAAATCATAAATTTTTAGTACTCGGTAACATTTATCTACGAATTTCTAGACCATGTGTTGTAGTAGGCGATGTGGAGAATACATACGACACAATTATATGCATACCCAAATAAAACAACATTTATTCACACTAAGGATAAAGAAAGTCTTGTGAATGTCATTTTTCGAAATTAAAATTTCCAGAAATAACCGTTCACATTTATTTTCCGAGTACAACTTGTTTTCCTGCAGCTAGATTCATTAGACGTAATTTAGGGAAATTCAAAATCAAAAATTTATTTTTGCATGTCTTATAAAATTCTTCATTATCCAAAAGAAATTATTATTTTTTTTCCTCTTCCACAACGAATCTTTGCTCAGAAAGAAAGGAAAAAGAAAAACGAAAAAAAAAAATTAGTAATCTAATTTTTGCACGTAATGCAATTTCTAAATATGCTGCACCACATTTTGCATTGTAATGAGTTTTATGATACAATCTGGCTTTCTTCATACTGGAAAATAATTTTTACGGCATTTATTTATTTTTTCTTTTAAAATAACGATGCTTTTAAATTTAATTTAGAAAATAACGTGCTTTTTCGTTTTTGTTTCGTTTTTCTGAAATATAATATACAAAATTTTTTCACATTTAATCAAAGAGTAGATAAATTATGATTTTTTGTATGATTTTCGCAATTAAGATTATTAAGGAGAATTTAGATAAAGAAATCTGTATAGTTAACATAAAATATGGCCAAATATACATGCTAACTTCCATTCTCAATACATGCTATAACTTATGCATGTTATATACATGTTATAGCTTATATTTTACATACGTATGCTATAACTGTCATACTATTCATGCCAACTCCATTAAGTATTAGCAATATTGGCAAGTTTATACAAACTTCACAACCAATATTGCTAATATTTAATATTGTAAAAGATGAATTGAGTAGTGAAATTTGTATTTATAGGATTAATTAAAAGCATTAAAGTTTTACAAAAATGTTAGAAACTTATGGATAGGAGAGGGGTGTTCACTTTAGTTAGTCTTTCCAGGGAAACTGGCCCGTACCTGATGTTATTTCCAATCAAATGCTTAAAAATATGTTTATTTGACTCTCAATTCAATCAAAACGGGAAATGATTCAATAAATTTCAGTCGTCAATTTTATTTTAAGTTCATTCCACTCATCAATAAATTTCAATCGCCAATTTTATTTTAAGTTCATTCCACCCATACTTCATTAATATAGATAAAATAAGTTTGACTTTCAAAACTCTTTAAAAATAAAACCAATTAGCTTAGATAAATGTGATCTAAATACAGCAGCTAATTAATTATACAAAAATTTAAGTTAGGAAACATCTTTACAATTTATTTATTTATTTATTTATTATTATTATTATTTTGTACACGTAACATAGCTAGTAGGAGTTCGTCTTCCTCGATTGAGATAGGGTTGCTGTAACTGGTTCTAATTGATTGATTTGTGATTATAGCGAAGTTAAACAAGGCCTATTTGCCTAATGTGGGGAATGCCTTAGGCGGAGGACATTTTAAGGGGTTCTAACGCATATACACTTTACAAAATCGTCTAAAACTCAAGACCGTTAGATCGACAGTCGAGGACCCGGGTTCGAGATTACTCGGACTCGAGCCACTCCACACTTCCGCCATCTACCATGTTCAGTGTCTTTCAACACTTGGCTAGCTCGGCTGTTATAGTGGATTCCTGTTTTCGACGGTGTGATGAAGATCACATATCTAATTTAATAATCATTTACTTTGGCTTTCTTTAATGTAATCTATCCAAATTCAAGAATTCTAAATCACTTTTGTTTTCATTTTTCTGCCATTTCGGCTTTAAATCTGTATTTTCGCTTTTCCCGTATGCACTATTCTTTTTCTTTTTGTCTCTTCATTCTAGCGTCGTTGTGCTAAAAATAGATTATATTGCGTCCGTTTGCAAAATCAACGTATTTTCCGCTTGCCCTCTTGGCATCCTGCTGGCGTAAGTTAGTATTTGTTGCCATTCCGACGTCTTTAAACTGATTCGCTCGTGATTACGTCATTTTTAATTTTATTGGATTAACTTGTAGGGTTGCTCTGGAATGGGCGTTATTAATCTCGGCCAAGTTATTGTTCTCGCCAATGTGTAATTCTGTGCTGGCGTAATTTTTAAATGATTCCACCTTAATTTCACTGTCCATATAGGACGTATTTTTAGTTTCGCTGAGCCACCACCGCCCGTTATAATAATGTTTCAATAGTATCTTTTAAATAAATATTTTTAAGCATTCGATGTCTTTTTCTTTACTGCAACTAAGTGCATATCGAACCTGGATTTTCATCTCACAACGCAGCTAAGTAATTTTAAAACAGCCCAACCAAATAACCTTCTTTACAGACGGGATATGCCCCCTTTTACCTAATATTTCCTCCGTGACCTGGGGACGAGACTTAGGCGAAAAAAAGTGCTAATAAAGATGAAATCCGGGTCAGTTCTCGTCTCATATCTTCGGCTGTACCAAGTAAACAGAGCACTTTCGTTGTACAACTGGGAAACCTTTGCAACAAAATGGCGCCATCTCATAATAATATCCACCAACTAGCATTACTCCTATACATAAAAAAGAATGCCCCAAACACTCTTATCAGTATGATCTTAAATCACACAAAGCGGCGATATTAGAAAGAAAAAAAAAAGAGCGAGCATTACTTCTGAATAATTAATCCATCCATTAAAGATCATTAGCGGGCCCAAAGCTACAAACTATGTCGCCGATTCCTCCCAGGATGAAATGGTTTCCCCCTCACCCCTCTCCCCCACTTTTCTTACCCTTAACTATCATCAACACCGAAAGCACCGGAGAATGAGATAATAAAAAAAAAATGTGTACAGGTAGAATGGTGGCACGATGCAATTATAATGAATTTGGAAAAGTAGTAAAACGAGATGAATAACTCTTAGAAAATAGTTTAAAATCACTTTTGAGTGAACGGGCGATGGCTTAATGAGTGGAGTAATTAATTGCTTCAGATTCTATCGGGGGCCCTAATATGAGAAGTTTTGAGATAATGAACAAATGTTCGATAATTAAATGGAATAAAAGGATTTTTGTTCCGTTTTCTTCCATAATCGAGCTAAACGTTCTATTCCAAAACAATTGGACGCTTAGAAGTGATTTTCGTGTAGTGCGGCGTTTTGGCTGCTTTTCAGAAAAGCTAGCCGCAAAAGCGTTCATTTATTTTCACTAGTTTGAAATGAATCATTCTTTAAAATAATTTCTTCAATTCAAACTTCGAATGCACAGAATATTTTCTGCACTAGGCAATCATTACGATTTCGTTCCAGCTATAGGACCCACCATGGCTGAGTGGATAAGACATTCAACATGACGGGCAGGTAAATTGTGAAAATCCTGCTTTCGGACCTACCACGGGGCTGTCTATCTAACAGCGTGGGGCGGTTTTCTCCAAATATAACGTGAATACGCGTTAGAATTCCTAAAAAAGTTCTCCACCTAAGGCAGCCCCAGCGAAGGCAGATGATTCTTGTGCAGGCCATAACGCATACATAAAACACAAATTTGAGTCCAGTTATTTTCGTCGTATTCAAAGTGCATAAACTTTTCCGAAAATTTTGTAACAAAAACATTCACAACAAATTACATGAAAACAAGGCCGAATTTTCCCATTAATCTTCCCAGACTTAAGCCTATTGGCAGCGAGCATTTTAGGGTCCCCAAGACAGAAAATAATTATAAACAAACATTTAAAACTAGTTTAGCGTTTAGAAACTGAGAAAATTACACTCGGGCTCTGCACATGAAAAACATGCTGACATCGTTATGCCGATTCTTAGATAAAATTCTGGTTGGTATGTGCTCCAAAATTTGAAAATGGCAATGCAGCAAAAGTTTTATACGTACTTTTATTATGGTCACTTACGCTTATTTGTCGGATGGTGACTCCTTTTTAGAATTTATTATGTTATAGTGCTAAACATAAAATAATATTCATTATTTTATTATTAAATCTAACTGAGGCCATTTAGACTAAAATCCACTTACCAACTGGGGAACCGAATTTAAAATTGCTTCTTTCAGCTAACAAAAAAAAAGAAAAAATTTGTACAAAAAGGGCTTCTTTAATTTCATAGCCTAAAGGCCCTGATACGGCTTTTAAGCCGGCTCTGCATGGAAGCATATGCTTTAGCGTATCTGCTATTCATTTCTGTAAAGTCTAGCATTAAAACAGTGGAAATCAAAAAATGCCATAATAAGTTAAAATGGCTTTGATATTGGGTTCCATGAAATTGTATACTGAACTCATCGTTTTGCGTGACAAGTTACAGAAGCACATGCAGAAAAGATTCACATGGACTGATGGGACACAAGAAAATATGCTTAGCGATAAATTCTTTTTAGAGATTATACACATGCACAGAGAAACTTTTTAATTTAAATTTTCTTGTACTACCTGAACAGGAATAAAAACAAATCGCAACGAGATTTACTTGATTTCCTAATTTCATTGCATTAAATATGGAAAATAACTTTTGTGATTTAAGGTATGAACCTACCCCCAAATCCTCACTTTATGATTTTTTTATTTGCTTATTTTACAGGTCACACGATTAGGATATCGAATCAGTTTTACTTTTGATTCTATACGATAACTAGAAGCTGATTTATACAAGAAATAATGAACCAGAAGGTTAGCATTTTGTAGAGTACTAAAATATTTAACCAAGTTCTCTAGAACTGTCTTGTTTTAAGTAAATTCTTCGATCGATAAATGTCATTAGTTTCAGATATTGACTTCATATTTCGCCAGACTATTTTGAACTTTGCTAGCTCTGTTATGAAGGTGAATATGATATTTATGCGTTTATTTATTGATTTTAGGAGCAATTTTTTCTTCAATAAAATGCTTTAAACAGTATTTCAAATTTTACATTGAATTTCATTAAAAATCGCAATTTTCTTTTAAATTCTAAACCCTATTTTATCTCGAAACATATGTTTTTCATTGAAATATTACATTTATAAAAAGTGGACATTTTTTATAAAAGTTAGGCTTAAAATTTAACTTGAGCAATAAGCATTTGATTTATGAAAACATAAACATCTCCAAGTTTAATAAACTTTCGCGAACAGTAAAATGTAACTATTCAAAACATTGACACAAGTAAAGGGTAGCTGAAGCGAGAACGAAAGAAACGCCAAAACTTCTAAATTTCGTTAAAACGCCGGGAAAACAAACCAAATAAAATGCTTAGTTTGAGACAGAAATAAAAGCCAACATTCCAGGTATATCTTTCCGAAAATGATTTCTAATAGAGATGTTTTGAAAACAAAAGTTTTGTTTTATGCATAAGCATGTTACTGAAAGTGCGTATATTTTATTCAGGAGAAAGGATTCGAATTTCTTTTACATATGTGAAAAGATATATTTAAAGAAAAGTTTCTCCACTAACTTTCTCCCAAAGAATTGTCTAGAAGGAAGCGGATTTAGTTGATATTCTTTGCCTTGGCATTGTTCCAGTCTACCAGAATAGAGCATTCAGATTTGCATGATTTATGTTCGGAAGGTTGATGCCAATAAAATTACCCATGAATTTAACATTTATATTAGTTCGTGTTTTGGGGCAGAATGTGAAAATACTTATTAAACTCTTGAGTGAACGACAGTTCAAATAGAGATGATTGACCTCCAGATTTTACTGCACCTTTCTAAACCTTACAAAAATTTTACCTACTGTTAACATAGCCCTATCTCCGCCATGTTAAATTCATCAACTTCATCTACCTTTTTCTCAGAATTGGTAAAACATGGCACAATTTTTACAGCAGTTAGAATAACATATTTTAAATACTTTAACATGTCAGTTTAAATATATATATATATATGTGTGTGTGTATCTTTTACTGAAAATCACTTTTAAATTACCAATTTTTGATAGAATGCCTTTGATAAAATGAATAATTCTCAATATATTAACAAAAACCATGCTAAAGAATGTAATATAATATGATATATCTATCATTAAAAAACTTTGGAATGGAATGTTTAATAGTTATTGAGAAAAAGGAACACGAACCTGTAAAATCAACAATTTGAGAAAATCCGCTATAAAGATTTTTAGATGGCGTATAAACTATGAAGTACCTTGGAAAAATATAAAAATCTCTAATACATCTGTTTTTTCCGATAAACAAGTGCAAGATACCGTTAGTAAGATAAAAGTATTTAATGCAATAAAACAATAAAAATCGATTTTTATCCGAATTTTGGTCAACTTAACCTTACCTGGTCAACTTAAAATATTTGCTGTTATTTTTGCTAAATCGTCTACAAAGTCTGCTGCCACAAATTTGTTTCAAATAGAAAAGCAAAAGTACTTAGGGATGGATGCAAGACGATTTTTTTGCGAGTCGAGACAGATTTAAAGCTGGTTTGCGAGACAAGACAAGCATTTTAAACATTACAATATAGGGATTTTATTACGAGACGAGAGAAAGCTTTTAGGCTGTTTTGCGAGACGCGGAAGCCTATTTTTCGTCTCGCGTACATCCCTAAAATTACTTATTTAACTCTGGGAGTGCCGATAATGAAAATACAAATCACTGACCTCCTGGTTTTCCTGAAATCACAGGACCTTCTTAAACCTTACAAAATTTTTGCATACAATTAACAATAATAAGACCTTAAAACATTTTTGTTATTTTTGCAAAAACAAAAAAAATAAGTC
Organism: Cheiracanthium punctorium; assembly: GCA_038373885.1. Classification (NCBI taxonomy): domain Eukaryota; kingdom Metazoa; phylum Arthropoda; class Arachnida; order Araneae; family Cheiracanthiidae; genus Cheiracanthium; species Cheiracanthium punctorium. The sequence goes on from JAWZYV010004369.1 coordinate 396,623, forward strand.
TGCTGTTTTGATTTTGTCGCAAACAGAATGCGAAAATACTTATTCAGCTCTAGAGTGGATGATACGTAAATTACAGATCAACGGCCTTCAGATTTTATTGCGATTATGTGACTTTTTTAACCTTGCAAAGTTTTTTTCCTACAGTTAATGGCAAAAAGATCTTAATCTAATGTTTTTATTTTTTGCAAAAGATAAGGCTGTTGCTTTGACTTAGTCTCAAAGGATTTTAGCACCACACAAAGTATTTCCGTTCTCAAAAATCGAACGGTCATTAGCAAGACTCGGGTATCTAACATTTAGCATCTGCATTCGTCAGGTATGTATACTAATCTACATTTAATATGAAATCAATTTCATACAGGTCAATTTTCACGCTGAACAACACTTCTAGTTATTGAACTAGCATTTGTTCGGTTTTTCAAGTAATATAGCTATACTTTTATTTTAAAAATAATTTGTTGAAGACGCTTGCTACTGCCAAAATGCAGGGACATCCGTTTAAGAAGTTCCTGCTTAGAAGTTTTTCCGTTTAAGAAGTTGATATTCCCCGGTAACTATTTTTTCTCGATTGTTATAATGTTAAAATAACCCGTTTAAGAAGTTCTTATTTACTTCATTTTTCCGTTTAAGACATTCATAATATTGGTTCCCATTGTTTCTCATTCCTTTCTTATATGATACAGAAACATGTATAAAAAGTTTCGTATCACACTATTTCCTAAAAGAGAAAAACAATAGACTTAAAGATACTATTTGCTTTGAATATCGCGCAATATTAAAATCTGCATTTTTCAAGGAATTTATTTTAACACACTAATCCATATCAATTCTGCATATCTTGATAAGATAATCCACCCTTACGAGAAAACAATGTTATTAACAATATAGCATCATTTCTTTAATTCACTCATTTATAACACATTTATTTTTTATTAACTCAAATAGATAAAATATACTTTTCTCTATCTAAAATTTTTTCAAAGCCCATGTCCATTTTGGAAAAAAAAAACCCAATTACAATGCCTTTAGAAAGATTACTATTTTTTGAAAATTAAGTAAGGGTATTATTCTATACCAAAACAAAAATTTTCCTTTCTCCATAAATTTTAAAACAGATCGTGGCTAATACCCTCCATCAGCGTGGCAAGCAAAGGTATTTAAATATTAAAAGACATCCCAGCGAAATAAATCTCTCATAAAAATAGAGTTTAATTTCTGGCTGACAGATGGCGTTAGTTTGTAGCGCATGAAAAATATTGCCTTGGTCCAAAAAGAAGGGTATTGCTTTTCTGATAATTTATATCGCTACCCTATAGACGCTGAAAAAAAAAAAAAGTGTGTTATTTAGATAAATTTATTTGTTAGACTTCATAAAATACCCAGACTTATTTCAAGAGTAAATTTCGCTATTTTTCGTTAGGTTTTACTTTTTGTGGAAGAAAGATTCCTGGATCGGGAATATTACGGAGTTTTGCTTTTTATCATTTCTTGTTTATATAGGAAAGTTAATGAAATCAAATAATTTAGGGTAAACCGACCAGTAAACGAACGATTCACCACAAATTACTTTATAAAAAAATCATTATTATTATTATTATAGCTTTTCGTATTTGTAAACACATTTTTGGGGTGTATTTAATTTATATATTTATTTAAAATATTCCTGTAAGTTTTACTTTCGTGGTAGAAAGTAATATAGGGTAACCGAACAGTAAATGAAACCTTCAATGCAAATAGTTTTATAAAAAAATCTTTTTTTTAAACTTTGCTTTCTGTATTTATCTTTGTTAATACATTTTTTTTTTTTTTGGTACATGTAATTTATGCATTTATTTCAAGTGTTAATTTCATTATTTTTCTGTGGGGTTTGTTAGTGGGGATGAAAGGTTATGGGATACAGAATATTACCTACCGGGTTTTGCTTTTTTTTTTAATCATTTCTCTTTCATATACGAAGGTTAATGATATAAAGTAATATAGGTTAAAGCGAAGAGTAAATGAATGCTTAGCAAACTTAGTTTCTAAAAAAAAATTATTATATTAGGTTTTTGCGCTTAGCTTTGTAAACACATTTTTTGGTATGAGTAATTTATGTATTTATTTCAAGAGTTCATTTTGGTATTATTCTGTCGGTTTGTCAGATACTGGGATCATGAATAAAGTCGGTTTTGCTTTCTTATCATTTGTTGCTTATGTAGGAGAGAAAGAAATAAAGTAACATAGGGTAAACGGACCAGTAAATGAACACTTAAGCACATTTATTTGCTATAAAAAATCATTTTTTTAATAGCTTTTTTTCCCCTTATCATTGTACATACTTTGTGTGTGTGTGTGTGTGTGTTTATGTAATTTACGTAAAAAAAAAAAACTAAGAAACTGCTAAAGTTATTGAATTTGGGTTTTGGGGGTTTGAACAAAAAGTGGTATAAGAGCTCAGTAAATGAACAGATACTGACAGGAACAGATACTGACAGGACTATTGGAACAGACTTGTCCCGATTTGTACTTTGATGGGAGAATGGATTGCATTGGAGAGTCTTTTCAGTTATCCTGCGTAATCTCAAAGAAGAAAAGAGATATCTATGAAATTCTTGCTATAAAATACAAAATACCTAAAATTTGAGTTCAGAACATTTTGAATAGAACTATCCAATGTGGGTAGACGTAAAAAAAAAAGGAAAGGTAGTCATTTTTTTAAAAGAAGAAAAAAAAATAAAATTTTCGCTTTAACACTTAAGACACCATGGCACAGTGGTTATATCACTGAATATGGTAGACGGCTGAAGTGTGAAGGTCCCGGATTCGGGTCCCATCGCGTGGTCATCGATCTAATGGTCTGGAGTTTTGGTAGATTTTCTCCAGATGTAACGTGAATACGCGCTAGAACCCTTTAGAAAGTCCTCCTGCCCCCTCATCTTAGGCAGATACCCCTCGCGCAGGTTTATTTTAATCACACACAGACTTAACACTAAAGAAATATGAGCCCTATTGGACTCATATTTGTTAAATTTTAAAGCAAGAAATACATGCTTAGACACAGTTTGTTCGTAATTCTATACTTGTTAAATTGTATGTAAAAGAAGGGCATTACTTTGCGGTTCACGCAATATACTGAAAGCGACCCATAGAACTTATATTTAAATTAAAGACGCATTTAGACAAATAATTAATACTTCATATTATCTATTAGAATAAGAAGTGAAAGCGTTACTTTCGCTCTAGAAATGACCACCAGATCTAATTTGCTTGTTTACCAGAAAAAGTGTTTATCAGAAGCGCAAATTAAATCTATTGCTCGGAGAAAATAATCCATTAGTTCTTGCATGCACCAGCAAAATATTATTACATTCATTTTAAATGTATGCGTGACACGCTTTGAATGCCGTGACGACCCATACAAACTATTCGAAAGGTTTGTTTAACCTGACATCAGCAGTTCTGTGTACCCGGATACATAACATGATAGATTTTGCGCACTATTTGCAAACTACAAAAAAAAAAATAAATAAATAAATACTATTGTCCCAAAAATGTTGGAAATACGATTTGCAGTGTTTCTTTTCTTCGAAACATCGTGTATTGACTATTTTGACTTTTGACTTTTTTACATATTATCCGTATAATTGCAACGTTTAGTGTTGTTAAGTCGTATGGTTAGGTAAGTTGTAGTGTCGAAATATCGATGCTATCAAGTTCGATGCGGTATTTGCAATAAGTACAAAATATTAGTAGGTTATATACAGAGTGGTTATTAATTGACGTGAGGTGTTCAGAGCCCTCTAGCGAATAAAATATTGGACGAAACCAAACCAAATTGGATGAGCATGCATAGTAGACCATGGGATTTTTATTTAAAAAAAAAATAGTTCCAAAATTTGTCACTGGGGCAACTTTGGCATTGCAAAAGTGCCCCAGAGGTCCCCCGATCTCAATCCTTGCGATTTTTGGTTGTGGGGATTTCTTAAAGGTGTTGCTTATCAAGGACATGTCTCCAATATCGCAATGTTGAAGGATCAAATAACGTTACACGTGAGGCAAATCAACTCTGATAGGCTGCGAGCGGCAGTAGAAAATGTCGTGCATCGTATGCAAATCCTGGAATTTATCAATGGTGTGCATATTGAACCAAATTTATAAGTAAATTTGATGTTTTCTGTATTGTTTGTCAATTAACCATTCAATATTTCAGCTAATACACTTTTGTAGCGCCAAAATTTCCCCAGTGGCAAATTTTGGAACTTTTTTTTTGGGAGGGGGGGGGGAGGAAATAAAAATCCCATGGTCTGCTATGCATGCTCATCGAATTTGATTAGGTTTCATCCAATACTTCACTCGTTAGAGGGCTCTGAACACCTCACGTTAATTAATAACCACACTGTATCTTGAAAGCAATCTTCAATAATGCATTGACTATATTCAATTTTGATATATTATAACTATTTTGACTTCTGGCATATTATAATATTAAGTGTTGTAAATAATATGGTTAGGCAAGTCACAGTGTCGAAATATCATGTTAGCAAGATTGATTGATGATGTATTCGCTGTGAATACAGTGATTGGTGGATAATAAAACGTGAAAAAAAATATCCAATAACGCCTCATTTTCTCGTTTTCGCAAAATAAAATGAAATGAAATGTACCAAAATGAAAATGCAATTCTAAAACTACTTGTACATTGACATTCATTTTAAACACGAATTTGCAATGAAACAAATCTGGATTGCGCCGAATTTTCCGAACGCTATATCTAGATATAATGTGTTTAAATAAATTTGATTCAAGTCAATCGAATGCAGTGTTTAGATGGCAGTGAATTTCAAATAATTTGAGTGTTTAGACTGCAATGCATAAGAAATAATTTTTTTTCAAGCTCAGGAAAAGTCACAACAAAGCCGATTCAGTGTATAAGACGCTGTATAATATGTGTGCCTAAATGGAGCTTAACCGAATGCACCATATAGTCGCTATCGCACTTTAAAAAATTTCCGTCTATAGGCCATAATGTTTATGAAAAATTTTTTGGTTCCCTGTATAAGAACTATCCATACAGATTGTGTGACGGTGATCTGTAATATACGTACATACCCAATTTGAAAGTAGTTGAATGCACTGTTTAGACTGTAGTAAATGATTTGGGTCCATAGTTCGTAATTATTTTTTTGCAATCCTGTGAACAAACTATCAGCTGTACATTTCACCAAAATCTATGAACGTCACGTGACCGTGACCTATAATACATATTCAATATGTTCTCAATCGAATGCACCACCGTTTAGACGCTAGCGCACTTTTAAGAATGCCTGTCCATAGGCCCTAAAGAACAACAGTTCTTTTTTGTAGGCCTGTAAAAAGCTATTTCTATACGCTGCAAAATCAATAGCGGTTGTGCAACGCTGGTCTATTAGCCAAATTTAAGCTCAATGGACGATATCGATATGAGGCTATTTCAGTCACGTGTTGGTGGAAAATATATATTTGAACCAATCAGATTGAAGAATTGAGTAGCTTGAAAGTGTAATTTTGCAGCTCATTGGTTCAGGGTCACGTGTTGTATAAAAAATGACGTCGCATAAATATCGTCCATTGAGTCATAAGTCTTATCAGCTAGTTTGAAGGATGGGATATGTATTCCGTTCTCAATCGGTTAATCCCGTTTTAGAATCGGCCCTCTCATGAAAAGATCTGATGCACTTTTTCCACAGATCTCTTGGTACAAAAAGTCCAACCTTCCTCAATATCAAAAAGCTCCACCATGCACATGGGTTAGAACTAACCCTCTAGCTCTGAGTTCTCTAACCTTCGTAACTACGTGGACGGCTCGTACTGGGGTATATTTTTCTATTTAAGTGTGTTATTTTACAGTTTAAATAATTTGTAAAATAACACGCATAGAAAGGTACTTGTCGTTCTCGACCTGTGCTTCAAAGGAAATTTTTCGTCCAAAACAAATATACTTAACGGTAACTACCTTTCATGTGCTATTTTACAAAGTTATAATTGTTTCATCTTACAAATACCAGTTTCTTTTGAGGGTTTTTAGCTGTTTTACATCATTCACTTTACGTTCTAACACCAGTTGTTCTGCGTGTTCTTATTAAACTGCTCAGTAGCGCAGCCAGAAATTTTTTTTAGGGGTGGTCCAAATTACTCTGACTCGGGGGGGGAGATCAGACCCCCCTAAAATGATCATGTTGCTGTTCACAGGACCCCCGTAAATGACACCCATATAAGTTTTCGTAGGGGAGAGTGGGGGGGGGACTGGTCATCTCAGTCAGGCACTCAGCACCTATCCCTCCCCCGGAAGAAACGTTTCGCGAATTTTACCTATACAGAAAACATTTTAAATTTTACTCTCAGCCCCCCCCCCAGAAAGCACAGAATCAGTGGAAATGCCCTTAATTCTTCCCCTCTTGGCAAGACAGTGTATAGACAGGGGGATGTAGGGATTGATATCCCCACCCGCCCGACACTTTTGCATAAATTTAACGTTAGCTGTTAGACTTTTGTCTTGCCGAAATTTCAATTCATTGTTCGGTGTAATGCAAATCAATCAAATAACATTCGTCATTATAGAAATGTATTATTGTAATGAAATTGCTAGTTATAAGCCTTTATACATTATAATAGGAAAAAAACAAACAAGAAAAATAAATCATGCCAATCGTATAGATTAAAAAAAAAGAACTTTCCAACACAAAAATACTTTTGCGACACATTTGGCGATGTATTTTCCATTTTCCTTAAAACTGGCGAGATTTTGGAGATAAGAAATGCATTAGTGTCTCTCAAATGCCACAGATTGTAAAGTATTGAAATTCTTTTGAGTGCTCCTGTAGAAGAATTATTAACAATACAGACACTATTTTCAATGGAGAGCATTATTTTGAGAGCCTTACTAATATGTATGCCAATTTTGTTTTCTTTCAAAAACATCGAATATCGCTAAAATACGTTTTCAAGAACGACTGCCCATAGAGTGCGATATATTGGATTTTTTTTCTCCTGCAAAAGAAATATAAATGATACTTACACCATTTTCAATAAAGTACATGGTGCTGTACATAGAAAAAAACATAAATTTCGCACAAATCGGTGTATATTGACAGCAGTTAGAGCACTGGACGGGTGGACAACACAACAGACAAGCAAACCGAAATCATAAAGACCTCTCAAACTTGCTGGTAAGTTAAAAATATTAATATTCCTTTTATACAGCATAACGGTATCGGACGAACATGGAGAGCGAGAAATTTATTCTTTTAACCCGTAAGCACGCGCGTCTACTTTTGTAACCTCAGCAGTCGCATGGGGTAAATCTTACCCCATTTTGTCTTCTTAATATTTTTGACTAAAAACGTTTTAAAAACAAATTTGTGGACTTATAAAATACATCAGTTCTGTTATGTTTCATGGGAAGAAATCGAGCTTTTTATATTTATTTAGAGATTTTCTGGCAGTTTCTTTCACTATCATGCTTTCTGAGAAGAAAATCGCATAGGATATGCTTTATACCTAAAAACACTCATTACTTTATTAATAGGATATTAATTTCATTTAATAGCCTTTTGTCAATACATACCAGTAGTGTAACGTCCATTTATAGTTAACTAGCTGCGTGCCTGTTCTTCGCACGGTAGGAAACGAAAATTTTCCTTACATGTAAAATTCGAAATTATTCGTGATGTGGAATTAAAAAAAAAAAAAAAAAAAAAAAAAAAAAAAGAGCAAAATTATTTGACTCTTAATGTAAAGTTTGTGTCATGAGTACTAACCTGATCATTGCAGTCTAATGACTCAAAAATCTACGTCTGTGTCATTCACTGTCAAAAAAGTGGAAAGCTTAATGGTTTGCAGAGAACTTCTGGCTTTCAAAATGTCTTATTTCTACATAATACTGTTTTTTAGGCTCAAGTTGTAGCATTAAATACCTAAGACACTACATGAAATGGAGCACCATTTATTTCTTTCCGAACATGTACCATATAAGGAAAGTATTGTAATCATGAAAAAATTCGACTTCCAGATTTTGGTGTATTGACACGTTTTGAGGTCTTCTGAATTCATTTATGCTATTTTCAAGAGATGTTTTTAAAATAGCTGCGCACCCGCTCTTCATACGGGAAGAAGGGAATATTTTACTACTAAAATCATATCTGCATGTGACAAAACAGAATTTCATTTTTAATAAAGTTCAAGTAATCGCCTCTGTTGAAATTACTGCGGGATATATTAACGCAAATTAGAATTACTTTTCATTTAGTTGGTTGTAAGACAACCGTTGAAAAAGGATAAACACTTTTAATTTCATGAAATATTTATTAATGTGGTACATTGCGATTTATTCATTTTATCTTTACAAATCTAATAATACTACCTATTACGTACATTAATACTATCTATACTCGCTTCTCCCTCTTCAAGGCTCTCTTAAAAGAAACAGCTTAGATTATTTGGCCTCAATGGGATCTTGTGATTCTGTGGCGATTCTTTGCAATTTACGCATTAGCATAAATAATAATCATTTCACATAATGGTTGCCATTAAGGAAACTCTCCATATATATTTAATTTATACATAGTTTTATAAGATGGGCGTATTTAGCGCCGCAAACCATTTCATCTTACTGTGGGGAGAAAATATCCAAGGGGTGCCATTTTAAATATCCATGTATCTAATATAGCGATATCTTTTATATCCTCCATAGTCCTGTCTCCTGAAAAACATCAAACTGTGTAATCTCGAGGAGCTACTTATTCCCATTTTAATTGTGACAGGGCGTTAGAGTTGCAGAGTTTACAAATTTCACGCATTTTTTTTAAATTTATGACGTCACTGTTTGACTGCCGTAAAGGATGCCCCGGTAGATTGAGGGAGTTAATTTCGATATTTCGCATAATTGTTTTCAAACGGTATCATTAAAACTTTGCGTTGGACCTTTATGGAGGAACGTAATTCAACGTTAAAATAAAACTATACTCGCAACCTGCATGCGTATGTTAGGCAACGCCTGCGCTAAATTAAATGCCAAAAATAAAAATAGTAAATAGAAAAATTTTAATATATCGCGCTTTGAAACGAACTTTGTAACTTTTAAAATGAACATTTTCAGCGCCGTGAAGACATTTCAATTTTTAGATAAGCACCGGATTAAAATACCACTTCTAATAATAATAATCGTGAATTTCTTAGTTTATTTCTACAGTAAATTTTAATCAAAATATCGTCTCCCTGTGTTGAAAATACAGCTGGAATAAATGAGCTAAAATTATGCCGTAATTTTTACGTATCTTAAAGCATTTGACGTCATAGATCCTCACTTGCGAATTGAAATTCTGATATCCCATTTAAAAACTCGATTGGTTGAAAAAAACCCTTTTTTTAATCCTTTCTGTGGCAACAACCGAACATAAATTCTCGTGTCGTGATCGCAATGTAATGAATGGCGTAAGATCGCGTTGATGCTATTAAATTCTAAACATTAGGCTGCATTAAATTTCGTAAAAAATCATCTAATTTACATATTTTTTTCGTTTTTATTTTAAAAGAGGGAGAAAAGAATGTTTCACGATTTGTCAAAATATCTAAAAGTTATGACGGATAGAATTCAAGATGCGACAGTTTTAAAATTATTTTACGAAAAAAAATCGCGAAGCAGATGTTTAGTAAAATATTCCTAAAAATCGGTAAATCATGTTACGTATTCAGAACAAACTGTCTTTAAAAGAAAATTTCCTCCTCTATCCGATGATACAAATGCCGTTTTGCTGCGAGCGTAATTTCCGCCGTTATTACGAATTAGGTGAGAAAAAATGCCAAAAATCGCATAAAACACAAAATTAAAAAAAATCTAGGTCGAATTTTGAAAAAATCGCTTCGAGGTGCACAACTACATATTTACATCTTCCCGAGTACGAAATTTGGTGTTTCTAGGTGTAGCCGTTTGTCCGTAACGCTGCCGACAGACACACACACACACACACACAGACACCTTCTTTTATAATAAGTAGAGATTTACATTTAGTTTATACTTAGTTTACGTTAACAACGTAATGAAACGTTGTTAGTCGCACGGGAGTATTGAATCCCAAAGTGGAATTTTCTACCCTTCCGGATAAGAAAGAAATGAAATTCCTTCACCCACCCCAACTAGACCTTGACTTTGAAAGGTAGAAGACGGGGCAAACTTGTTCTCAAAAAATGGCTCCCATTTTACGAAGAAAAAAAGTCGCTGGGGTGAGATTTACCCCAACGCGCCTGCTTACGGGTTAAGGGTTAGCAGTCTAAAAGTAATTTTCCACGTACTAAAAATTCAAAGTTTGCTATTTGGTTCCTTGTAAATAAATTAACCCGTTTTGGATTTTAACACAGTATCAAAATTCCTAAAAATTAGTAAATTATGTTACATATTCAGAACAAGCTATTTTTAAAAGAAAAATTTCTCCTCTATCCAATGATACAAATACCATTTTGCTGCAAGCGTCATTTACGCCGTTATTACGAATTAGGTGAGAAAAAATGCCAAAAATCACATGAAACATAAAATAAAAAAAAATTCAAGGTCGAATTTTGAAAAAATCGCTTCGAGGTGCACAAATTCATGTTCCGAGTACACAATTGGGTGTTTCTAGGTATAACCGTTTGTCCGTAACGCCGCCGAGAGACACCTTTTTTTATAAGAAGTAGAGATAATGCTTTCTAGAGCAAGAGCCAGCGACCGCCAGACCTTCGTCATAGTATAAAAGCTGAAACTTTCTCTGCGTATCCCCCCCCAACAGAGGTAGGAACCATCGGCCACTCTAAAGTTTGGAGGATCGTGGCTTTTGACAGGTAACAGGTGGCAAAGGTGTATAAAATTGCCGAAAATTTCGTCGTTTCATAAAGCTTCATTTTTTTATAGGTTCTTCTTCGCAGTACTAGAAATCACTTTATCCCTTGCCAAACACTTTTCCATCGTGGCAAACCCCCGCCAGACAACTTCAAAGTCTTGAAAAACGTCATTCTATTCGCGCTGCAAGAAAGTTAGCGCGTAAGAAAGTTCAGAAGTAGCAGTATACACTGTGCTTGGCGCTTTGTGACAGCTTGACGTACTTCGTCGCGGGAGTTTACGAACACACCAGTTTTCCATGACATTGAGGTTGTCTGGCGGGGGTTTGCCACGATGGAAAAGTGCCTGGCAAGGGATAAAGTGATTTCTAGTACTGCGAAGAAGAACCTATAAAAAAAATGAAGCTTTATGAAATGACGAAATTTTCGGCCATTTTATACACCTTTGCCACCTGTTACCTGCCAAAGCCACGGTCATCCAAACTTTAGAGTGGCCGATGGTTCCTACCTCTGTTGGGGGGTATGCGCAGAGAAAGTTTCAGCTTTTATACTATGACGAAGGTCTGGCGGTCGCTGGCTCTTAGACTATTCGGATTAGTCAGAGTATAAAGGTAATCCCGAACATTTTTAACCCTTTAACGCACGATGTCCTCGCCGTGAGGACAAAATCCTGTTTTGATTCACGAAGAGTGAATTTGTCTCCAATAAAATGCCTCAGGAGGACATTGTCACACCAGAATCTTTTTCTACTGAGAATATCATTTCGTCCTAAAAATGATCGTTTTCACCGGTCAACACGATTTTTGGGCCTGACTTCTACATGTTAAATTTTAGTTTCTCCTACGCCAAAACTAAAGAAAATATTTTTCTTTTAATGAACGTTTGTTTTGTAGAAATGAAAGCAATTTTTCAATTTTTTTGGCAAAATCACTGATTTTTAAATTTTTTTATAATTCCACTCTAAATTATGATCAAAAAGTTTTTGCTGGATATAAAAGTCTTTTTTATTCAAGATGTGTGATAAACAATAAAATATAAATGCAAAATAAAAAGAAATGAATGTCTAAAAAGTGACTATTTTTCGTATTTCTTTTATGTTCGTATGAGCAAATAATAATATAAACAAATAATAATATTAAAAAATAATACTAAAAATTATACAACAAGCAATACTACAGAGTTACAAATAATAATACAGTTTACTTTCGGGTTAATCAAAGTGCTGCCATCTTTCGTTTATGAAATAATTATCGACGTAAATCAGACAAAAGCAAACTTTAAGAACTCAAAATGAAAATTTAAGTGTTTTTCAATGTCTAGATCCAGAATTTAAGCATGAGAAGAGTACCCCCCCCCTTTTTTTGTTGTTGACCGGTGTTATTTGTAAAATAGATGTCAGAATTCTTTTCATCACCGGCATCTGCTGAGAACTGGAGAATGGGATGAAAATATACAGCGATATAAAAAAAAAACTAGATGGACTGCCCAATGCGAAAAAAGTTCAGCCGTTGCCATCGTTCGATTTAACTACCAGCAACCAGGCGGTCGATCGAGAATATTTTTGACGCAGTTCGGACAATAATCTTGAACATTTCGACGATGATCCTGAGCTCTGCGGCATGCAATAAGCGATTTGATCGAACGCCATTCTGCTGGTAGTTAAATCGAGCGATGGCTACGGCTGAACTTTTTCGGCATTGGGAAATGGTAGCGCTTCAAAAGGTTTATCAATTTTTGCCTAGCGTCAGTTTTTCGGGATGCTCAAATAAGAAGGGTTTCGTGCGAAAAGGAGGTCGTTGCAATTATTCCAAGTACTGTAAAAACATTTTGGAATTCAACAGGAAATTAAAATAAAATACAACGAAATCGAACCCCCATCCCCCCCCGCGCTTTTCTCGTGCTCTTAAAATACCGAGTAAGCGCCCCATTAACGTGAATTCATACTGGCCTTTCCGTGCCGCTCAGACTTCTCGCTGCCCCACCGTTCGTTTCCGTTTTGAAGCTTTGACTGCCCTCTCGCGAGCTTTCGGAGCAGCAGTCAATGCACCAATGGAATCGCGCCATATGCCAGCGATGTGTGACGTCAGAACAACGCTGTCCGCTTTGCTCCGCTGAGGGACGTCATCGCGGTGTCTTACTGGTACAGGACGGACAGTATGAATCCAGCTTCACTTGAGTACAGAGGTGGCGCTTGAACGGTATAGTTCTCGTATTTTTACCGTTTATCCACCCCCATAGAGTTGTTTCACCGATGTCAGTGGCTTAGTCAGATATTTTTCATGTGAGGGAGAAATTCCTGATTATTGCAACTCACATATATGCGTACGTGTGTGTTATAAGGGATTGAAGAATATACATTTTCTATGGCAAAAAATTCTTCATGGGGGTTGTTACCGCTCTAACCCCCCCCCCCCTCTTGGCTACGCCACTGACCTACTTCATTATCACTACGTCACACCTTAGCAGCCAACGGTCTTTTGGACAAACATTCGTTCATTTGAGAATGGTCATTGGCCAAAAACGTGGCTTTGTATACCTAAATATCCGAGTTGACCGAAAAAATTTTTCAGTGACGTCACGTGAAAATGCTCTATAGATTGCGATTTTCTTTGAAGATTGGTGGGCTCGCTTGTGCAGCATTTTGCGTTAGTTATTCAGAAAAGCGAAATAGGAAATTTAGCTTACATTCGTGGCTGCATCGCGTTCTCGGCAGAGAATGAGGAAAGAAATCATCTCTTTGTCATGCAGTGGATGTCAGAAATTTATCTCAGCAAAGGTTGTTGAGAGTCATGATGACTAGGCTTTGCATGGATTTTAGATTTGATAAAATTCTAAGCTTTCGAAATATTGTCCTAAAATGGTCTGATGTTTTAAAAAGAGGCCTTTCTTCTTTTTTATAAAATACGGAAAGAAAGTTATCTCGAGTATCTTAAATAGTAGGACGTATTAGGCCAATTTTTCAAAAGTTTGGAATTTCAGCAAATTAATTTCGGACTAGATAGATCGCCCGATGCCAAAAAAGTGAATCCGTTGCCATCGCTAGCTTTGACTGTCAGCAGCATGGCTGTCGATCGAATCGCCCTTCACGTGCCACAGAGCAAAAATGTTCTTAAGCTCTGTGGCACGCGAAGGGCGATTCTATGTACCGACATGTTGCTGGTAGTTAAATCGAGCAGTGGCAACGGATTCACTTATCGGCATTGGGAAAATGTTGCGCAGCACCACCAGTGCCCGAGCGCATAGCGCTAGACGTAAGGTGCCTGGTTCAAAATCAGAGGTTCTATTCTGCCACGTTCGTTTAAGCGAACATTCGGATTTGTAACGTAATTCACAACGTATCGTGGCTGATGGGAAAGACAGGCTGTGGTGCTGACATCGGGTCACACCCCTTTTGCCCTCGCAGAGTCATATGACTGTGGAGGTGTGGCCATCTTGGTCCGAGATAGTCACAGTAAGACGGCCACATCCCCTAGGTAGCGTGACTCTTCGAGGGCAAAAGGGGCGTGACCAAATGTCAGCACCGCAGCCTGTCTTTCCCTCAGCCACGAAACGTATGCTAGATTGTAAACATTCGGTAGGGAGAATCTGCATCTAAAGCTCTACCGTACCTTGCGGAATACCAACAAACGTTAGCAGGTTGCGAATGACGCCAATTTGATGTTCCACATCCGAACGTTCGCTTAAGCGAATAGATCTATCTCCAGGTCGAGTCCGCTGACTTAGTCGTTCGGAGTTTTCCGTGGTTTTCTCCGAAACTTAGCATGAATACGGGTTAGGACCCCTTAGAAGACGCCCATGGGGGCACCTTGCGTATTGTATTGTCCACGTCCTCTGAGGAGGATTTATAAGCGGTTTCTTAAAACCAAGCACACAAATCCAGCGAGGATACGTGTTCTAATTACAACAACAATCACTGAGTTCAATGGGTTGAATCAAAAGCTACGACACTCTGACGAATTTTTCGTAATCCACCAGTGGCACGTAACCTCTAGCATCGGAGGTACGAAGATTTAATCGAGGCAGCTAAACACATCTCTCAACCTCCGAGTATATAATGCAACGAAGGAACTTGATGTACTTCGTTTTGCATTATGATACGAGCTCTCGTCTGTCTTGCTGAAGTAAAGGTCTTCGATATACGACTACATTTTTTCTAAGCTTGCTTATGGGAAGTTATGGTCTCCACAAGTAATCGAAGCACTGCAGCTAATTTATCAAATGTAAGTTTGTTTCTTCGAAATGTTTTGAGAGTATTGTCCAATATGGGAAGGACAAAGTAATTATGCGCGCAGTTTTATTTTAAATTGAAAATTTGTTAAACTTCTACGGACAAAATTCTGGGATTTTTGGCACTTAATCTGGAAATCTGTGCAATTGGATGTACCACCTACTCCAGTGATTGCAATCGGGTGGCACGCGCGCTAACGCAATTTGGTTCTTTCGCATTTCAGAGAACCGTAAATTACCAGGGTATGCTAACCAGAATCTTGCCGGAAAATAGAATAATGGAAAAGATAACCACTACTGTAGAAGGTAAGAATATTGGGAGGGGACTGCATTTCTGTTTGTCTTATTCAGACACTGCTAAAATTCTGTTTGTCGAGAGGGAGGGATATAGGCAAAAGAGGAATACGACTCTAAAGAAAGAAAAACCGTCATTAAAACGCACATATACTTTAAAAAGTGGTGCGAGACGTACGTTTCGGGCGATACAAGGGGTAGGCCCTTCTTAGACTTCAAAAACACCCTCCGACATAATGCAGGAGGATAGGAAAGTGATAAATGTAAACAAAAGGAGACACCGAAAAAAAAAAATTGTAATTTGGAAGGGAAAAGAACTCCTAGAAAACCAGAATGGAAAGGGAAAATAGAGTGGAGATCGGAGGGGGGCGGGCGAGGGAATAAGCAAGAGGAATATGACTTTAAAAAAAAGAGAAACTAAATCGACTGAAATAGTCGACAAAAAATCGCGCAATACATCCCCCTCCCCGACATTTTCTTTGCGTCTCAAGAGGGGAGGGAGGGTGGGAGGTCAGGGTTTTAATTTCATTTTTTATTATTTTTTTAGACACTGCCGGTGGATGATTTTAGACTTTTAGCGGCCTTTATTGAAATCGATACCGTGGGTTGCTCTCTTTCAAAAACGGGCCATTACGTGTCCCAAAGCGTTGCTTGGGGGGGGACAACGGGACAAGCCACCTAAAAACAGGACGAAGGGTCACTATGCATGACTTATTCCATCGAGTGTCTCCATTTGGCAGTATTTTTGATAAACTGTCTGAGGAAAGAAGCTAGGCAATAAGGCCTGTAAAGGAAAACCACGTTTGTCGGAGACTTATTTTATATAGTAGAATTAAAACCATTACTTAAAGTTAATTTCCAATGGAATTGCTTTTTCGGTACTCATTTTCCGTCTGAAGAGGGGGGGGGGATAATATATTTGCATCGTGGTCTGTGGGACTACAGGACCTTATGGTTAACATAAACATGTCTAAAAATTTTTGAAAATACTAATAATTAAACACTAAAGCATTGGCAATGTGCTTAAACTGTCGTTCTGCAAAAAAGTCACCAAATTAAAACTTTCTTGATCTTAAATTGTGAAACTACACAAAGCGTAGAATAGTTGTATACTTAAGACCCTTTCTTTAGTCGCTTATAAATGAATGACACTGTTTAGACAATGATAGATTTAAGTTATACGAAACTGTGTGATAAAATGTTGAATTATAAGTGTAGAAAGTTTTCCCTATTGAATATTCTTCGCAACATATAGGTTAGTTCTAGAATTGTTCAAATGATAAAATGGATACTGTCGGACATTGCATTACCGAAAACCTTTGACGATTGTCTTATGCAGTTGCCTTTAAAGAGCGAGATAGTTTGCAACAAGCATATATAACTAACAATGACCCGATTTCGGTTTGAAATATTTGGTAAGCATTAGCTATGCGCCGTACATCATTCATTAAACTTGCTTAGAATTCTGTCACCTGAAGAAACCAATATGTATTACCAGGGCCGTACCTAGTAGGTATGGTGTCCAGAGCGTGCATATACTGTCACTTGTTAATTTAAAACCCTTTTTTTAAGCAAACGTTAACACTTGTTGAAGCCTTTCAGAGTAAAACCTTTTGAAAGAGTTAAACTTGACTGAGGTAATGAACGAGCCGGCAAGTAAAAAAATAGATGCCATTTTAACAATACTTTAATAAAATTTTGTTCACATTCAATTGGAAATGTAATCTAACGGGAATATTGTATAATATTGCGGTCTGTCTGTAGGTTTCTTCAGTGTTTTTATAAAAAATATAACAAGATCTCTTTAAAAACCCTCTGAATTGCGCTGTGAAATAGACCACTTAATTTGGCTTGCACAAATCTAATTTTCAGTACTGTATAGTGATAATTTATCAGTAATATTTTTCAAATATATTCTTAATTATAGATGGCTTGTAAATGCCATTGACTGGCATTTTCAAAGGAGATTCTCCTAAATATTCAAAAAATAAACGCGAAACCCAAACAGCAGTTGGTTTTCAGACTAGTGTGAATTCATTCCCCTGTAAAATTTGCTTAAGTGAAGCTCGAGGTCTGCGAACGAAATTTTCAGTCTCTGCCACTGGAGGGTTGGAAGCAAAAACAATTTATCACAAAGAATGAGACTTGTCAGGTTTTAAAATTTGTCTTGTTTTCATTTCAGGCTAAACCGATGTTTCCAGCCAGTTTGAAAAGCGGATGGAAGAGGATCAAAGTATTGCAGGCGTGTCTTGAAGGACGTCCTTTTGCTGGAGGAAGCTATTATGCGACGTCATGCTGTTAGGAGTTGATGTTCGTCTTCATCAAGCTTTCGGTTAGTAATCTTATAATTTTTAATGGTCTGCTTTGCTGCGTAATTTATCTAGATTCATATTCGAATCTTTTGACTTTAAAAGGAGTTCGGACATTGGTGGGAGGGTGAGGGGGGAGGAAAAGCCACAAAAATATCAGTCTCGTGCGGGAAATTTACTTTTTTGTGGGGTATTTGGGAATGACAGCAGTCTGGCTTCAATACCAAACTATAGAAGTCTGTATAGAATCTAGACTATGTCAAAAGTGTAGAGCCCGCCTTTTCAGAATAAGATTCATTATACTCATAAGAATTTAATTTCACCATAATTTCCGCTTTGCTGAAAGTTGTTTGAATTTTTAATGCCTCCGAAAACTTGATCTTTTTCGGACGTAGGGGATTAAAACGGAAGATGGAAATTTCGAAAGATTTTCAAAGCAATTAACTATCAAGTACTGCTTCGATATCTGTTTGTACTATCGGTTAATACGTGCATAATGGTTTTTCAGTCTTGATAACATAGCCATCTCGATAGACTCAAATAGGAAGCTTAGAAACTTTCTTTTAGTGAAGGAGGCACATAGTCAGTTGTATTCCTGAAATGTTGTCCAAAACTTTATAAACTTAAATGAAATTTGAATATGTTTTTAAAATACGATTTTTAAAATCTGACAAAATTTAAATTTTATATTTAACGTACGTAATCCACAGTACTAACGCCTTGGTTTAGATGGTTGGTAGAATGACAGGTTTCGGGATTTTCTATTATTGGGAGACTTTATTGCATTCTGCAAGCTTTTGCGTTGTCACTATTTTAATAGTGTGACAAATTGAAACCTATCGGTTTGCTTTTTGCTCTGCCAACATTCCTTATGCATTTAGGACTTTAACAGTGGACACAAACATAGGCATGTTAAATTTGGCGATTTAGCTGCTTCAGTTTCTGTAATATTTTTAATTTATTTTTTAAACGTAAATTCACGAAAGCATTAATTCTCGATCGTCTTTTCAAACTCATAAATGTAGGATTCTCAAGAGAAACGGCGACGTTAAGATGAGTCAAATTTTAGTCTGACGTGTTTTTTCAAAATCAGGAAAGCGTGAGGAAAGTTCGTTCTCTCTAAAGAATAAAAGAAATTGAAACACTTTTTCAAAGAATTATCATGAGATGCCCAAACCTTTTTGACCTCGCACATAACGATGAGTTTTTCAGATTTAAATATAGCGGGAGAACAATCTACTTTTAAATCGATGACTTTTTATAGAGTAATTTGGCATGTAAAGTCGGCTTGCTATACCAATTTTCTTATTTCGTTTTAGGTAATGCAAGACTCTTGCACCACTCCTTGAAATAACCGGGGATGAGAGGGTCCGAGGAGCTGTTTGGAATTGGTCTACGGGAAGATTGGACAGACTAAACGTATACAGATTTAAAGACTCTGCAAGAAAAGGAGACCCCGTATTCTTGGATGTATTGTAAACGGAGGCTGATGTCATTTTTCTGCCCAGGACGCTCCGTGCCCTTATGTACAGCTGTCTTAACTTTTATGCCCTTTGATCACAACTAAACTATATATTTTGCTTATTTGTGTGTGCCCAGGGCTCTTTGTAAAAGTGCCCGTGCGATGATCGGGGCCTACTCGTAACCAGAGCCTTATTATCGCATAGGCAAATCGGGACTTTGCCCAGGGCCCCCGGCTCCAAAGGGGCCCCCAATATCAAATGTTGTTCTGAAATATTCTTTCTATATCAAAATTTTATGAAAAATTTCATCGATTGGGGCCCCCAAATTCATCAATGCCCCGAGCCCTAGTTGGTCATAATCAGGCTCTGCTCGTAACACTAGTTGGAAAAAGCTTGTGACAGCTCGAGTCGGATAGCCCAACGAAAAATGAGTGCTAATGCGTTATGCAGTTACTGTAGCATTGTCCATTGTTATATTTTGTGATGTCCCCTGTGGATAGTCCTTTATCGGTTTGATCTATCTGAAATATCTCGCAGTACTATTATCCTAACCCTTTCAGACCTGATAAAATTCTTTGAATTTAATTTCTTTAGATAAGATTAAATTTGACGAGTTCATAGTTTTCTTCTTCAAATTTTCGAGCAAAATTAGTTTTTCTTTATGTGCACAAATTAGGACATCCATCTTGTATGATAGTATAGGTAATTTTTGTCCTCAATGTGGACTTTTGGTCTGAAAGGGTTGAGATAACGGTATAGTTCAGTGATTCTAGCACCTAAATTTTGAATGGTTGCTTTCCCGTAACTATTGGAGGTTCAACAACGCGTGGGTATTTGTCTTGATTGGACCCGATGTCATAGTTTCGTACACTCCAACAGGTCCTACAAGAAAGGGTCGGTCACTGGGCCCGTGCGAGCTTGAAAGAGCTAGTGCTCAGCTAAAGTGCGCTCGTGAATTTTTCAGAATGTGTTCATTTATAGATCTGAAATTGAAAAAAGCTTTTTAAAAATAGATTAAATTTAGAGTACGTAATTTTCTAGAATTGTTTCGATACCAGATATGTTAATTTTACCATTTGAATATTTTTGAATTTCGAACATGAATTAAAAGGATTATTTCTTATCTGAAACTACCCTCTCCTCCAGTTTTTTGGAAGTTTCACGCTTTACTAAAGGGGCAGAGAAACTTTCCCCCGGCTATACAAAATTTCCCCTGGAGGTCCAGCACGACAAATTCAGCTTTCCACGATTTTCGATGGAAAGCATGAAATTCGGAGCTTAAAAAACTTGAATGATTGGAGGAGTTTTAGGTCTTAACTGGTATTTTTCGTACTTTTGCCTAAACTAGGTTAAATTTTGAGGACTGTACTGGGTTAATGTGATAGTGTTTGTGCTGAATACAGCAGCTGTATGGTACGGCATGAGTGTTCTTAGAAATAGCAAGGCAAGAAAAATGGTGTTTGAATGGGTATGTAGCCTTTTGGACGCTTTTGGATTTGTAATGCGGATTTTGCAATCAGTGTGGGGGAAATTAGTTTTTCTGCATAAGTTGCGTAGTTTTGAGCTCACGGTGAATTTCGCGTGCGGTTATTTCTTTACTTGAAGGTTACGGCTTTGTTCAATTCTCTCCTCAATGAGTCAGACTCCAAAGTCATTAATTGGGAACTCTTAATTCTATTTGTCTTCAAGGGTGAAGACGCCAATTTGAGCGATAGTCAATTTTTAAAAGCGTAGATCTTGCAAATTGTCTGGCTTGAAGCCAAAGTATTGGCTTTGAAAAATCAAGTGTCAGGCTGGTAGAAAATTTTTACATCCTGCTGTTCACTTTAACCCTTTAACGAGAGTTGTCCTCGCCGTGAGGACATAACTCTGACATTTTGATAATTAAAGAGAGATTTGATTTCAATAAGAATAGATTTAATTTCAATAAAAAAAAATTATTAAGCAGGACATAATTACATTAGAATACTTTCCTATTCAGTCCATAATTTCCCGTATAAATTGCAAAGTATTTGTAAAATTGTCAGGATTATTTTTAACAGCACTGGCATCTGCTGAAAACTGGAGAATAAGCTGGAAATGCATTAACATAGAACAACGGGATAGACTGCCCAATCCTGAGAAGGGCAGCCGTTGCCATCGCTCGATTTAACTACCAGCAAGATCGACAGCCGTCTTGCTAGTCATTAAATCGAGCGATGGCAACGGCTGCCCTTTTTCATCATTGGGAAATGGCTGTGCTTCAAAGTGTTAATAATTGAATTTTTGAGGACGGACGATGTTTTGGAGGAGCAGCAAATTTTTCCAACTTTCAACGTCAGGGTTTCACTTGTAAACGAACTGGTAGTCAAGGTAAAGCCATGCCAGCTGGGAGGTGGCTAATCAAACTTTAGGTGGGAAGTTGGCGTGAAAACTGGAGGGTTTAACCAAAAACTTTGGATTAAACTATTTTTATTCCTGATATTTGGACATCGGTCTATTTCTTATGCAATGCTGGCTTTATCCGACCTGAGCGTAAATACGGGTGTGAGCCTTTAGAAAGAAGCCCCCTGAGGTCACCCCACCCCCTCGGCATAGAGCCTACGCGTAGCAGATTTTCCGTAATCTCAAACTGGAATGCAATGTCGCAAAACTTGGAATGGGTACGTACAAATAAAATTAAATTGCAATCTATTGTTAGCCGTCCAATTTTATTTGTAAGAAAGTAAGTGTTGAGTAACAACCTGAAAATGGGCGCATAGGAGTATACGGGTAAGATGCTTGAAGGGTTGTTTAATCTACTTCGTTATAAGGAACGACCATCAATAAATCTGAAGGATATCTAGTAAGAATGCTTTCAAAGATACAAAAGCTGCGTCGTGTTTGAATCTAGATCCAAAAGTATTTTAATGCAGGTTAGTGACTGAAAATCGGATCGCGTATTGTCTTGGCTAAATAAAGTGATGGGCTTGAAAATGTTTTTAATTTGAATTTAATGTTTTAAATTCAGAATTTGTCAAATGTGTGCGTTTTAACGCACAACTTTGAGAGTATTCAGAGATCGCCTCAACCTCCAACGAAAGCTGTAAAGGGGGAACGACGGTTAAATGGGAAAATTAAATCTATTTGCAATCTAGAGCTTATTTGGACATGCGTAACTTAGCTTTCAAGAATGAGATAACTGTACATTAAAAGTAAACTAGGAAAATATGCGTGTGGAGAGATAAATCCACTTGAAACTTTTCTGTTTTCATTAAAGCTAGGTGACGTACTACATTGTTTCGGTAATCCCGCGCTGGAACTTGGGTGACGACTCAAGCTCCGTGTTGTAATATCCAAGTGACGACTTGGACGTTGCAACACCCCCTGAAAAAAATAACTCTTGCACTTTTCAAAATTAAAAAAAAATTGCCGGATTTTGATTTTGCACGGGTGGCTTTATTTCTTCGCACGACGTGTTGGATAGGATCGGCTGAAGACTTGCGCTTGAGAACATCCAAATTCAATCGCTTTAATTCCTTTCAGAAATATTGGCATTTTGGATTTTAAATCTAATCCCTTGGTGGTAGCAGTCGGCTTTCTCTAGAGCGCTTTACAATAGCTGGTGGGAAAAGACTTTAGAAATTTGCGAATTGGTAAAAGGGTCTTGCCAATGAAATGTTAACGTGCTTTAGGACCTATCTGGGATCGCCATTATAGTAGAGACGAGTTGCAAGGAAGTGCTAGGCGAGTTGCAGGAGTTTAATAAAAGCTTATCGACACTTTGGATGTTCGTCTTGAAGGAATCGTCTGAACTGCAGATTGCTTTTTGCGAGTCGCACCACCATTTGTGTCAAATGTTCTTGAGCTCCGTGGTAAGTGATGGGCTATTCGATCGTCCGCCCACTTGCTGGTAGTTAAATCGAGCGGATGGCGACGGGTGCGATTTTTCGGCATTGGCCAGTCTATCCAGTTTTTTCTATATGTTATATTCATAAATTCTCCAGTTCTCGCCAGATTCCAGTGCTGATAACAATTCTGACATCCATTTTGCACAAATCGGTTTTTACGGCAAGTTGTGTGCTAAACAGAAAAGGGTTTCTCGCGGAGTCGACTATCAAAGTATTTTATTGAAATAGTTTATTCTTCGTCAGTCAAAATGTCAGCCGTGTCCTCACGGCGAGGACACCACGCGTTAAAAGGTGTACGGGACATTGGATTGACGTTAGTTAATATTCTTTAAATTGGTAGAAATGAAGGTCAGAATTTTTAGCTTTGTCCAGAGTTCTTGGTAGTGAAAGGCTTACCCAGCTCATGACTTGGGCGATCTCCCTGTATATAGGATGTGCTTAGACGATTGGAAACTTCAGTGGTGGAATCTGTCCGCTTCAAAAGCATATCTTGAAATATTGACAATGGTAAATCACCGTTTAAAAGTTTACAGTAATCAACATGCTCTTGAAAACAAGGTCTCGTATATTTTTGAAGTCTTGTCTTGATCGTAAAGTGACCAAAGCTTTTAAGACCACGTCAGTTAAACGGTATCTTAGGAATGGATTTTGTTTGCTAGTTATTTTAAAATGGTGCAACGGGGTAGCGAATTTTAGTTACTGTTAATTTCTAAGTATATTTCAAATAACTTTGAATAGATCATTTCATGAAAGAAAAATCTTTAATGATTCTGCAAATCTTGGGCAAGGTACAAATAATTTTTCCTTGCCTTAAAATTTTTAGATGATTGTAAGAATTGTAAGTACTTGCATGTGTTAAAATAAAACAAACTTACGTTTCAAGCCTCCCAGCAAAACTGTGCTTGGTAAGTTTTTTTTATTGCCGTTCGTAGGTGGCAGTTTGGAAATTCACATATCGAAAACCCATAGGCGTGACTAAGGGCAAGAAGGGTAATCTCCACCCCCCCCTCAAAAAACACCTTTGAAAATGTTTTATATAATAGAAGAAACTTGGGGCTAAAAAATTATATTTTGGAGAACAAACATGCAATAACATTCAGGTGTCAAAATTCGGAAAATCTTAAAATGGATGAGTTGCCTCAACTTTCCACAAATCTCAATAAGAATGCATCTATATAACCTGCCGACAGCTTACACCCTTTAAAATTCAAAATTTGCAAGTGGCCTGCATTTAAATCATAGTTTGTGACATGCCAGTTTCCATCAATGCGCCAAACAACTAAAGCAACTTTTAGTACCATAAAAGTCGGAGGATGGCGTTGAGTAGCAGAAACGTTAAAATCGAAAACGGCGTGCAGAGATGAACGTTTCGTGCAACTGCAGAATACGAAATGGAGCTTGCTGAAGGGTGTTCTGCGACAAATCTATTTTTCTGTCCTGTCATTGAGTTTGTTTTCAGTCTTGTTTCTTTTTGTTTCACTCCTGTTCTACGCTAACCATTTTCATCTGAAGCAGAATCTCATCCGCAGGCGATTTTAAATTCGGCATGATTTTTCGGGTTCAAAGTAACAAATCTCAAGACGACTGGCCCCTCTCAAAATCATCTTCGCACTCCAAGGCCCAGCCTTGGCATTTATGAGGCAATTGCTCGGACAAAATTCTAAAACGAACATGCATTAACTTTCTCAGTTCTATTAAAATTTTTTAATAAAAAATGAAGGCTAAATGAGCGTTAAATTAGATGTTTTAAATTCAAGCCACTTGCAAATTTTGAACTTTAAAGGATGTAAGCTGACAGCAAGTTTTAGATGCATTCATATTGCGATATGTGGAAAGTTGAGGTAACTCATCCATTTTAAGGTTTTCCGAATTTTGGACACCTGAATGCTATTGCAGGTTAGCGCTAAAAAATGACTGTTAGCATTGAATGCTCCGAATTACATGAGTTGCATCCGTTTTGTTCAAAAGTAGACAAAATTAAGAGGAAAGATGATTTCAGCAGTTTAAAGTTAAACGTTTTGCGGTCATTTTTGTAAAACAAGCTAGGAATACTTAACACTTTTAATCAAAATACTATACGAAAATGATCTCTACTAAGACGAAATTTCCAGCTTTGAGGAAATATTCATTGTTAAAAAGGTCAAAGCCTTTAATTTCTAGTACTGAAAATTGGGAGGCTTGGCTAGTGTTAATTAGCAGTAATCTTCAAGCTCCCATTCTGTTGGATTTGAATTTTTAAAACGGTTACCAAAAGTTTTAAATACCAAAATTATTGAAACATTTGAAACGTTTTTGTATTTTCTAAAATTGGTTATTTCTGAGTGAATTGCGAAAACTAAATTAAAAACAAGATGAATTTAAGTAGGCTGAAGTGCAGTTTTGCTGGAGGTTAAACTGGGAATTGATAGATAGTAATGTTAAAGGACAAGTTTATTACCAAGCTGAGAAAGGACTTTGTAAGAAAATACCACTTCACAGATTTTGATTAAAACTTTGCATATAAAAATGTTTTTGCAAAGTATAATCTTTTCTTGGAATCTAATGAAATATACTTGTCAAAGGTGTTAAAATACCATCAAGAATGGTTTGCCATAATTTTGTATGCTTTAGTAAATCTTCCGATAATGCGCATTATGTTGTCATGATGCTAGTTTCAAATTTTTTCAATTTTTGAATATTCTGTGAAGAGATTTAACTGCTACAATAAAAGTAACCACTCTCTACTCCATCACCTTCCCAGTACTCTTTCCGATCTTCAATAAACATTTAATTATTTGAATTTAATCACCAATTTAATAAATCAAAAATTAGTCTTAGCTTTATTACTTTAACAAATTATCTTGGAGTTAAAATTTCACCTTAATTATTTTCATGAAGTGCAAAACTGAATGATAAACGTTTTAGAATTTACATTTAAAACTGAATTTCCCAGCACCATTGAAATCTTCAAATGAAATTTTGCTTTATTTGACTTGGAGTTCTTTTCACTAAATCGGATACAATTACTTCAAAAAGCCTGCCATGTGCCGAAGTCATTTCACATAACTCAAAGTAGAAATTTCTCAATTTACTCAATTCTAACAAAGGGAAATAAAAGCTCCGATATGGTGAAAGGGTCAATTTTGAAACAAATAAATTAGTATTTGTAATAAAGTCAAAGTTTGCTGTACAAACTTCGTAAGTGTAGTACTGAATCGAAGCAAGATTTTTTTCGAGAGGGAGAAGATGGAAAGTTATGACTTTACAAACTGTCATTCGTGCTTGCCCCCAAAAATATGTTGGTAGTGGTTGTAACTTATTTTTATCCGCCTGTTGTACAAAATTTGCAGATTCGTTGCTGCACTTCGTCATGACAAGTTAAAATGAAAAAACTCGGCTCAACTTCTACAAATCTTAAATATGCTGAAATTCTATGTAAAAGCATTATTTTAGGCCTGAGGAATAACTTGAGAATATCTTTAGTATGTATCGGTTTCCTTTTTCAAATGCAGAAATTAGTAAGTAAAGCTAGCAGTAAAGTAGGGAAGTGCTCTAGCAGTAAATTGGGAAAATTTAAATAAATCAACTCTACGTGACTGAGCTGAAACTGAAGTAAATGGACTGCGATGGTCGTGAAGTTTCAGTAAAAAATTGTCCGCGAAGTTTAATTAAAATTGTGCGTGAGTATACGTATAGTTCTGATACATTACAATCTAATGGTAGTAAATCTTTAATGGTGGGTTCAATTACCTGTAAATCGGTTTGTTTTGCAGTAGTTAATGTCCAAATGAGATCGGTTTTGCAACAAATGAGTACAGAGGCAATTTTCTTATCTTAAAGTAATCATTACCTAAAACTTTTAAATATTGTAACTGGCACTATTTCAATAAAATTATGCAGAAAATAACAGGACTTTAATTAGAAAACCGTAAAAGTGGGTGTCACTAACACAGGACGGAAATTGCGGAGGGATGGACAAAATTATGGATTTCTAACGCGTTTATATTTTTACGGGCACTAGGATTTAGTTTTAACTTTCTGGTGTATCTTAATTGCAAAAAGTAGAAATTAATATAATGAAATATTTACAAAGCATGGGGCCTGTATTGGGCCCTATAAAAATATTTGTGCAGGTTCCATCCTTTGATATATATTTCATTATAATAAAGCATCGGATAATTTTAAGCTTATTCAAAACTTAATTTTTATTTCAAATATCAAAATGATTATAAAATCAAATTTTGAATACCAGCAAATTTATGGTAATTTAAAGTTTAACTAGAAAAAAAACTAAGCATTTCCCCTGTTTTTTAACTAGTTCGGTTATAAGTAATCGTTTTCTAAACGTAGATCTCTTGTAGCATGTCAACGTTTTTGCGACAGTGATAGAGCTTAACTATTGTTATGGGGGGGGGCAACATTTAACTATATATGGCTATATTTTTTGGTTACGCGTATTTAAAAAAATCTTAAGCTTCTAAGCTAGTGCGGTTAAAGTTCGTTACTACGAGCGTTTTGAAAACTCTTCGAATTGCCAAACTCTTCGATTATGACAATTCAGAGTATTAGTATGTGTCGATTTGTAATACTTTAAAACTAGATTGTAATGTATTAGAACTAGGAATGAGTGCTCCATCATTTTGAGTAAGGAATTTGGCTTGGTTAAGTGTTTGATTACGATGAAGTTCATATTTAACAAAGTCCATCTACTGCAGTTCCTAGTAGTACTCGGTATAAGTACTTTTTGTTCAAATGATTTATATAAGGAGTTTAACTTTTTAATTCAAAAGCGTTGAATTTTTAATAGCGTAGAATTGTTATAAATAACTGTTCCCAAAAGTTGCTCAAAATTATATTTTTAAACAAAGATAATCGAGATTTGCAATGGGTATTAACCCATGCTATAATCCTGTAACCCTCATTTAAAATTACTTTAAAATGACTTCAATCTTAACTTTACAGGATAACTGATGTCATTATCCAAAAGTTCTGTACGTTCAAAGTGAGGAACGTGAAGTAAGCCCGTTAGTGTTAGGTTCTATTTTCAAGTCAAGGATATAAAAAGTACTTTCTTACATTTAACAATCGTGAGACAACGGATTTTTCTGTGTAGAACTACTTGCTATAAGTTATCGAGATAACTCAAAGGTGCTCGTTCTTGGCAAATGAGTCAATGTGATCTTCCCTCCCTTCTCCCCTTTGTAATTAAGGAATATAGAAGTAATGTTTTTGTGACTATCGAAACAGTACCGATACGCCATGCATGGTTCACACTTTGTCAAAACAAATTGTTTTATCAAATGAAAAATTAAGTTTTGCACATGAATTATGAGCATTTTCTTAAGTATTCTACTCTACTGATGCGTGTCCATACCAGCTTTGCTTCATGAAGAGCATCATCTGCGAAATCTTTAAACTGCAAACGGCGTCTACAGTTGAGGTCAAAACTTGCCTATACTGTTGTACGGGATGGAAGTCCTAATTTGTGCTTATAGTTTCTCTAGAACATAATCAGGATTTTTTTTTTTACAATTTTAATTTCTAGTCAAAGAAATTATTTAATCAAGTTTGAAATTGTTAAACCAAACTTCCTGGATCTTGTAGCATACTTCATCATAGTTTTACAGCACTAACTAAATACTTGGTTAAGTCTATTTCAAAAGTAACTATTATAGAGCAAGTTTTAATAGAGAGGTGCTTAAATTTTTTTCATTATAGCTAGAGAGTGGTTGCTACAAACAACTTGAAATACAGTGATAGTTAATGTTATAAATGCATAATTTGCACTGTCATATACTTCTGCAAAATGAATTGATTAAATTTGTATCTAATGCAACGAGAACCCCTGTGTAGTCTGAACAAGAAAGTAAACTATTGCTCGGGTACCTAAATTCATGCATATCATAAGATTCTGTGATATAGAATCATAAAACAACCTTAACCAGCTTAACTTATTTCTTTTGTTCTTTGCTTTTCTAGAGATTTTTTTAATATAAGGTGTTAATTTATGCAAAAGTTCATGGGTGTCAAATATGTGAATTATCTAGTTTTTCAAATACTACCTTTTTATTATAGTTCTTTCTGATCTTAGTTACTAAGCAACAAATCTTGAAATACGATTTTGTTAAATGAAATTTTGTTTTAAGTTTTTTTAAAGTTACTAGAATTTTTTTCTACAATCGAAAACTTAGTGTACAAATCTTTATGCTTGAAGATTCTAGCCCCTGAAAAATACGATTATGATACTGCATGCACATATCTTTGCTTTTGTTTAGATTAGTCATTCGCTATGAATTAGTCCCTGACAGACTTAAATTTGTACCTAATGCTACTGCTGTAATAAATATTTTCTAGAATACTTTAGAATACTGAGTTTTCTTTTACCTAGAAGAGGCGTGTAGCACAAATTGATAAGTAATAAGAGAATTCATTATTTTCAAAAATAGATAGCCCAAGTTTTTTGTCGAGTATTGTCAACATTTTTTGTTTTTGCCATGTTATCCAGAGTGAAATGCATTTTTATGGAAATATTGCTCATGTGCTTTCTTGCTTCATGAACTTTTCAGAATAAACTGATATTGTTAGAAGGTAAGATTCAACGAGGAGTATTTGGCCTTGGGTCGTCTCAAGATATTTAATATTGAATTAAAGCGTGAATCTTACTTTAATGTTGCGTTTCGTTTTGTAAAAACTTTAGCAAAATAAGGTTTAAGTTGAATCGGATTTCTGTCAAACTGTTTGTTCTGTTTGCTGATTAGTTTATCATAATTGCTTTAATAGTTCACAAAACAAAGTTTGAACAAAAAGCTCTTTCAGAATTTCATTAAAAGTTAGTCTTTTTATAAACTTTGGCTATGTATCCAGTTCGACTGTTTTGAAAATCAGGAATGGGTATTGGAGTTTTAGAATTTTGTAAAATTATTAATATGGATGCAAAACCGAAGATATTGTATAGATTATAAATAGAGTATATTGTACTTAAAAGCAATTACTATGTTAGGATATTCTCTTTGACATAAACTCTGAAATTCTTGTTCATTGTTTTAAATTGAATGCTGAATTTTGCTGGGTTTTCAGTTTTAAATCTGTTCTGAAATCAATGACTTAGATTTCTCATGATGGTACTTTAATCCATAGATTGTAATTTAGCATTGAATGATTATTCTCAATTTCCCTGTGCAGTCTGAACAAGAAAGTAAACTACCGTCCGGATACTTAAATTCGTAATTTAATTTTTCAAAATTGCCATTTGAATGTATTAATTTTTAGATTACCACCATAACTGTAAAATTATACTGTTTATGAAATCGGTGATTTATACTCTAAAAATTTTAATGTAACCAGACACTTTTGTAACATTTTAAAGTCTGAATGAATACACTAATATTTTTCAAATTAAATTGTTTCGATCTTCGCATTGTGAATGTGCCTCCCTCCTAGCCATGAAAAAGTATTTTAGCAACATACCTTCAAAAGGAATTTGACAATCTACTATTGGGGTCACCATGTCTTGGTGGATACTGAACATGGCAGACGGCCCAAGTGATGTCAGATGAGCTTCAGAGTGGAGGTTTCCAATGCACATACGTTAGAATCCTCCGGCCCAGGTATCCCTCCCTAGCCGGGTGGCCCTAGAGGAGCATACAATGCAATCTTATATTGTAAGTTTGGTATTTAAATCTATATAAACCTTAAAATAACAGAATGGAGTCTTCAGTTAGCTTTTGTTTCTATGAAGCATGCCTGTCTTTTTGTAGAAAATGTAGAGTTCAAGAAACTATATTTTCTACAAAATACTTGTATGAAAAATTGTATTTTCTACTTGTATGAAAAATTTTATTCTAGAAACTTCTTGTATTGCTTGAAAGTCTTAATGTTACGCATATTCGAGAACATGTACTGTTTCACTTGATTCTGCTGTAATAAAGTCTGTTTGAATGGAATGCATGTTGTCACTATTTTCTTGCTCTACTGTATAAAATACTGAAATTCAAACTAGGATGTATCCACAAAAATCATTGCTCTATTTCATCTCCTTCTTGGACAGATTTTGAAACGAGTGTTATAGGGTCCATTTTATGGAACAAGCAGCATTTAAAAGCATCTGAAAAGACTCATGATTAATAAATTTTACGAAGATTTTTAAAGTTTGTAGACAATGACAGACTGACTCTGCTTATCGAAACTACCGGAATGATTTCTTTTCGCAGGATTTTCTCTTATGGGTTGGTATTGCTACCAGTTAAAATTTCCCTTCCTCTTGACCAGGGCCTTTTTACCGCATGGGCAATTGAGGCATTTGCCCGAGGCCTCCAAATTTTTCTTTTAAAATGCCTCTTTACTGTAACAGTTTGAATTAAATATCCATAGAGAATTGGGGGCGAATTTTAAACTATTTTATAAATTATGAATAGGGATGGATGCGAGACGAGACTGAGATTGACAGCTTTTTTGCGAGACGAGACCAAGATTTTAGGCTGTTTTGCGAGACTCCTATTTTTCGTCTCGCGTCTATCCCCAATCCATGAAGTTTTAAATTGTTTACTAAATGCTTTATTTCCCTTACACTTCACAATTTAAGCTTAATATTTGTAAAAATGTACGTTTGACTGTATTCAGACTTCATGAATGAATGACGTCATGTCAACATCTAGATACGTTACAATAGTGTCGGAGAATTTTGTAACTTTTCTTAGCTATGGGAAGAATTGGATGAAAGCGCGTCAATTCCATTATACTTGCGTAAAATCAAGCGAACGAACTTGTGTTAAATTTTACATGGAATGAATGATATGTATTGAAGGTGATTGACTGAAAAATAAGGTAAATAACGGTGAGCTAATGAATATGAATTATCTTTGCTTTTCAGGATCTCCCTCGCCTAAAAACAACCTTCTTTTTTTTTTTCAGACTTCAGTTCTCCAACCTTTTTTCCCACTCATTAAGAGGCATAAATTTTAGAAAAAATTTTAAATTTATCTCTGCATTTTCTAGAGTGGACCCCGAAATATCTGAACTTCCGGGGCCCATGATGCCGTACTCGGGCCTGCTCTCGAGATTTTATCGGGGAACGTGTGCGATATTTAGTTTTGCAGGAGTGATTTAATGACATATGCAGAGTCTAGCTTACGATATTTTACTCCTCACAAAAATTACAATGTTGGAGAAAATTTCCTCTACTGGGCTTAGAATGTTCAGTCTCGGCCAGACCCGTTTTCGAGGCATTGACTCGTTACGACTAGCGTTCAGGATTATCAGTTTTTCAGCTTCGCCCTTTAATGCCAATTCTTCGAGATCGACCCATGTTGCAGATAAAGGATCCCCACTCCTGTGATATAAGCAAACCATACTTCACTAGAGACGTGACTGAGTTTTAAGCCTTCTGAGGGGTTGGTTCAGTCTGCGCCTTTCGTGATGTCACTTAATGACGGCGCTGTACTTATTTTAAAATAATATTCCACAATGATTTTTGTTTTCTAATGTCTGAAATTGCAGGGAAGCGAAATTTAATATGACAATATTTTAAACTTATTTTTATACACGCTAATACACATTTTTTAAAACTTTTAAAAGAGAACAAAGTGCAAAATTCTTAAAATAATCGATTTTTTTTTCTTTTTTTTTTTTTTTTTGGATGGGTGTTTGCATATATTTTTCTACGCTCTTTTAAATTATACTTCCATCTATCTCACCTCTTTCCCCATTTTTTGCATGCTTACATAGAAATAAAATTAATGTAAAATTCAATCTTTAACCCTTTAACGCGCAGCGTTCTCGCTCTGGGAACACCAAACTCTGACGTTTTGACAGTTGCCCGTCACGAAGAATAGATTGGATTTCTATAAAAATAGTGGCGGGTGACAGAGCTCCACGAGAATCCTCTACTTTTTAGCACGTCATTTCCCGTGAAAAAATGGTCACGATTCTTTTTAACGGCACTGACATCTGCTGAAAAATGGAAGAATGTAAGAACAGCTGGATAGATTGTCCAATGTGCCGGCAAAGTTCCATCTTTATCATCACAGTTCCTTCATCTCATCGGCTGGTTGTGCCGGCACAGCCAGCTGTCGTCGAAAAGGGTCTCTAGATCTGTGACACGTGATGAACGCTTCGATCGTCCGCCATATTGCTGGTAGTTAAGTCGAGCGAGTGCAACGGCTGCCCTTTTTACAGCATTGGGAAAAGATTGCGCCTCAAAGGGTGAAAGAAAAATCCAATTTGGTACCCCTGCCTACCTGCGTATAGTTTGCTCGAATTCAGTTACAAATTTTAAAGACAAACTTATGTTGCTAGTTACTGTAAATTCATGATTTTCGCTGCCACAAATATATAACAATGCATCTTAATCAGCCACCTGCGAATGGCCTATGCCCATTGCCACTATCATCAATCTTTACTTTGCAAATATATTACGGTGTTTTACGTATTACATACGTGTTACATGCGTAGGCAAACGTATATATTGACTGGTTTAAAGAGGAATCAAAATTTCACAAAGAATCAGTATTGTTTAGTAAGAAACTGTTTTGGAAATAAATGATGGCCGTTTTATCAGTTCGCACGAAACTATATAATATAAATCATTGCACGTTGGCATTTACAACACTCGCATTTCGTATTCTTCAGAGAAAATTCCAAATGAATTCTTCGAGGATGTTTATTAATGGAAGCCTCGAGGCAGTATCTGCATAAAACATAAATTTCCATGGTTAAGTCATTAAAAAATACTTAGAACGAAAGATACTTTTAAGTTTAGAATAATACGAAGTGAACTTGTATGCGATTGAAATGAACGCATGAAATTTTAAACATGTTTTCGATTAATGGAGTTAGTTGCAAATTTTTGAATATTTGTTTATTTGTGTGCCTTTGGAACATTGTATTTTGCGTGTAGAAAATATCTTTTTTTTTCTTTGAAATCTGAGAACAATTATATACTGCAGATTTTGTGGTATTTTTTATGAAGAATAACACAATTGCATGCTTCCTATTTTAATACTAAATATTAGTAAAGTTGTTTACAAGGTTACTGAGAGTTTACAGTAGAAAAATGTTTAACTGCTACAATTAATCCTTTGCAGTATTTTGAAATTACAAGATTTGAAGTGAATGCCATTTAACAAATTTAGTCAAGTAATGAGGTAAAGCGTAAATGATTTGATAACTTTTAAGTAACATGAATTTAACAAAATTTAGGAGAAATTTTACTGAATTTTATTTTTTATTTTAGCATAAAAACTCTAATTTAAATATTTATTGTTCAAAAGTATCGATGTTCTCTTTTTTTTAGTTACATTTGCAGTTGAAATATCTACACAATGTCAGTTTTACTACCTATTCCACATTATACAACATTTCGAAGTCAAAACAAAAAGGTTTCAGTAGAATATATATTTATGCTTAACCGTATTTACTCGCGTAATAGTTGCCTTCACATAATTGTTGCGCGCCCATTTTGAAGCTGAAAAACTAGCTTTAGAGTTACTATTGTATAGTAGATTTTCCTCGCATAATAGTTGCACATAGACTTTCACTAAAACTTCATTTTCACTGGCAAGAAAGTGTAACTGTTACACGAGTAAACCGGTATATATATATATATATATGTTTGTTTTTATTAGTAGAATATACATAACTTATATATTTATATATATATATATATATGTTTGTTTTTATTAGTAGAATACAAATTTATATGCTTATATAATTCTACTATAAAATCAACGTACGTAATTCAGATGTACGATTCAAATGTCTCTGTCATTCGACTTCATCGATGACATAACTTCGTCCAGCAGAATGTCTATATTTCTAACAATAATCCAAAGCACTTTCGTGCAAGTAGCATTCCGATTCAAAACTCATACGAGGAATATAAAAACTAACCAATCTGCTTCACCACTCTGGTTATGACAAGTAATTTGTTCGACTTCAAGAACAGTCGATGCAGCTGAATTCGTACAACAGGATTTTCACAAACAGTGCGAACACAGCTCCTTCAAAGCAAGCGTATTCACTCTCTCAAAGCTTGATCAACACTGAACTGTCGGGGCGACGCGCGCTTCTATAAATAGCCGACGCAGGAGGACAAGAAGTTTCCAGAAAAGTCTATTTCTCGAGGGTTCTACATAAAGCGTGAATTTTGATTACGTCATAGAAGAGAAATGTTAGGTTATTATGCGTTTTTAATGCAGGAAAAACAACTTCCAGGCCCCATTGGGAAAATCGCGCCAAATGACCAAAAAGTCACCAAGCTTGGCGACTTTTGGCAAATATCGCCAAATTGGGCGCCAAAAATAAGTCCCCAAATGTGAAGAGATCTCAGCTCTAGGACTAATATTTCTCGAGTTTTCTAGAACCTCCATTGAAAAACAATGGCAAACCGAAACCTCCGTATCTCTTCTAATTGGCCGATTTTGATGCAACAAAAAGCAAAATTTATCTATTTGAAGCGTAGAATACGAATTTTAAACCATTTTAAGCCACAGAGCAGCGGGTTGCCCGAAAATTCGTAACAATATATTCTACTAATAAAAACAAACGTACGTAATTCTGATTGTACGGATTCAAATGTCTCTGTCATTCGAAACTTCATCAGTGACATTAACTTCCGGTGCCCATTGTCTAGAGGAGGTCTATAGGTTTCTAATAATAATCCAAATGCCCGTTTCGTGCAAGTAGTCATTCCTGTATCTTCTAATAAACCTCCTAACAAAGAGGAAATAATAAAAAAATAACCAATCTGGTGTTCACCACATTCTGGTTATGACAAGTAATTGTTGTTTCTGTACTTCAAGAACAGGATCGGATGCAGCTGAATTCGTACAACAGGATTTTCTCAGACAAAGGCAAAAAATTCCGATTTGTTTCCTTTTATTTTTGTTACTTTGTATTAATGATTCCGGGAAAAACTTTCGTGTTGTTACAGAAAAAGGAATGGAGACTCCTCCTCTTCTTTCTTTCCTTTATTTAGATTCTCCTTTTGTGTTCATTCTATTTGGGAGACTGATAGAAAATGGTGCATTTCACCAAGACCGATGCCCTATTATTATTTTTGAGTTTGATTGTAATATATCTTGGTAAAATATGCTTGAGAAAATATTTTTTTTTTTTTTGAAAAAGTGGGGAGTATGGATGCTTGAATAAGATGATGATATTTTATTGCATTTATAAAAACTAATTGTCGTTAGCTCTGTATGCTAACCCTTTGAGGCGCAAACCTTTCCCCAATGCTGAAAAAAGGACAGCCGTTGCCATCGCTCGACTTAACTACCAGCAAGAGGGCGGACGATCGAAACGTTCATCGCGTGACACAGATCGAGAGACTCTTTTCTGACGACAGCTGGCTGTGCGGCACAGCACATTCTTATAGAAATCAAATCTATTCTTCGTGACTGGTAACAGTGAAAACGTCAGAGTTTGGTGTTCCCAGAGCGGGAACACTGCGCGTTTAAGGGTTAAGTTTATTTTATTAGATAGACTGAAAGAAAATGGTGAGCTTCGCAAGACCGAGATTATGTTATTTTTTGAAAGTGATTGCAATCTATCTTTGAAAAATGTGCTTGAAAATATATTTTGCATATGAACTGCTTACAAAAAGTAGGAAATATGTATGCTTGAATAAGCTAGTCAAGTTTTATTACATTTTTTAAGGTTAATTGTCGTGAACTCTGTTTGCTATGTTCATCTTTTACTTTATTTTATTAGTGAATAATAGAAAGTGAATATACTTGAACATATATTTTACTTTTGAATACATTTTTTGTCCAATTAAAATTTTAAAAATGTTAGAAATGGTTTTAATAAAATGGTCTACTTTTATTGCATTTTAAAGATTAATGGACGCAGCTTCTGTCAATTTTATTTTTTACTCATTTTACTAGAGCGACTGGTAGAAAATATTGCACTTCACAAAACCCAGATTTTATTATTTTTTGAATGAGATTTTAATATATCCTTGTGAATATGCTTGAACATATATTTTTCTTTTGAATACATTTTTGTCCAATTAAAATTTTAAAAATGCTAGAAATACATATGTTTTAATACGATGGTCAATTTTTATTGCATTTTAAATATTAATGGTCGCTGCTTCTGTCAAGTTTATTTTCTACTCATTTTACTAGAGCGACTGGCAAAAAATGGTGCACTTCACAAGACAGAGCTTCTATTATTATTTTAAAAACTCTATTCCAATATATCCTGGAAAATGTGCTTGAAAATACACATTCCGTTTGTATACATTTTTGTCCAATTAAAATGTTTGCATAAAAAGATGGAAGTAGTATATACTCTTGAAAAAGATGGTCAAATTTTATTCCATTTTTAAGATTAATTAGTAATTATCAAGATTTTACTTAAAAACGCTATTGTTTTAAATGAGAGAAAATGTGTTCTAAACTTTTGACTTTACTTTTGAATACGTTTTTGTACAATTAAAATTAAAAGAAATTGTAGGAAATATGCATGCTTGAATAAGATGGTCAAATTTTATTACATTTTTAAGGTTAATTGTCGTAACTTC
This sequence comes from Cheiracanthium punctorium, assembly GCA_038373885.1. NCBI lineage: Eukaryota > Metazoa > Arthropoda > Arachnida > Araneae > Cheiracanthiidae > Cheiracanthium > Cheiracanthium punctorium. Next base: position 434,115 of record JAWZYV010004369.1, read on the forward strand.
TGTTTATGAAGCTTATTTTTTACTCCGGTTATCAACATTGAGACATGATTAGATACGTACGTTAGAAGACTGAAAATCATATGTTGCAGATCCATGAGTGTAATTTATTTTTTAAATATTCAAGATTGTTCTTTCAAATGGGGATTTTTTTTATTAAAACATTTATATCGCATTATTAGGCAAATCAGTAACCATGTTTACACTATGCATGTAGCCATAAATTAAGTATAATAATAAACAGTAATCAAATAAAAAAGAAAAGTATTGTCTGAAATAGATTTATAAGAAACATTTTTTTTTATTTGACCTACTCAGGACGTTTCGATGCATTACTGAATAATGATTTGTTATCAATCTAAAATACGTTTTTTTTTCTTCCAAGTGGAAAAAAATGTGAATAAAAAATAATTGGCTTTCATAAAAGAAAGATGGAAGTCTAACGAACCTACTAATAAAATGTATTATAAGAAATGTAGACATTAAATTAAGAATAATTTACGCATTAAAACAATAATCAATGCAATTAATTTTAATGAAACAGCGCAGTCTTTAAAAAAATCGTTTATATGCATATCACATTCATGCATATACAGAAAATATTTTAATATTTAAAAAGAAAAATGAACACACTATATGTAACATGTAAATTATATTTGCAAAAAAATTTTTTAATAGTATCTCATAATTTTGCAACAATGTTTTAAACTATAATGAAATCAGTTCTTTTTCAACATATCATTTATTAAACCTAAGAAAAATAGCGTATTAAGCTTTGATTTGTTTAACAATTTCGTCGTTTAAATTTTCATAACGTGCTTCAACCTAATGGAGCAGAACATTTAATAAATGACTTACAAGATTCCTCAAAGATTACGATGCCGTAAAAGTTATGAAATCACAATCGTATACACGGGAAGATGAATGGGGAAGTAATCGATTGTAGAAATATTAATAAATGAAAATTGATTCTCATCCATCATAAACGTGCTTTCATGTACTTAAAAGTTCAGATAAAGCATTTTATGGTATTAAAGCTAAGCATTTTTGAAGATTACGTATACGCCTATTACATACAATGCGTTTAATGAGATGAAAAAAATAAATAAATGCATTTTCTTTCAGGGATATTTGGTAGAAATCCAGAAATATTTCTTAAGCTTTTAAATCAGTTTTTAAACAATATCATGTTACACGGATAAGTGACTTTTCCTTCTTTCTTTTTTTTATCCAGGGATAAATAATGTTGAAGAAAAAATTAAAGAAATGGTATTTTTAAAAAGGAGATATTTATATGAATTTTAAATTTACGGAAAATGATAGCTATAACAAGTTTTATATAAATAATAAACGTAACGATGTTGGATACTTGAATATTTAGTGTTCTAATATGGCAAATAAGACTAGTCATAAAAATCTTCCCCGATATATTGAACTGTAGCTGCCCACCATTCCGTAAAGCCAATCCAAATGAGATTTCAGATATAGTTATTGGGAGGTATACACTGGATATTGGTATTGTTGAAAACAGTGGCGCACCGACGATTTTGGTTTTGGGGGAGAGGGCTGGGCTACAAATACTGCTGAACTCGGTTATAGTGACATCGGGTATAGTTACAACTCTCTTATAACGTCGGAATATTCAGTACCAGTCGACTTGCTCAAAGAACACAAGCCCACTATCAATGTAACTCGTTATAGGCTCTAATGCAGACTCTCTAATGAGGGTCAATAAACTAGTTTATTGACCGATTCCAGTTTTATTATTGGTTTAAAAACTAGAATCGGTCAATAAAACTGGTTTATTGACCGCCATTAGAGAGTCTGTATACCAGAACTCTGGTATACCATAGGTACCATAGGTATACCTATGGTCTGTATACCATAGAGTCATAAATAGTTACCCGATCTTTTCAGAGGTATTCTAACAGAGATTAACTGTGCTTCATGCAATAACTGTAAGCACATATTTGAAAATTAATGTCTCTTTGTGTAAACTATATTATAGGAATAATTGAAAGACTATTTCTAAAAATAAAGTATTTTAATTTAGTGACAATTCTCAATTTTTAAAGCTTTTCACTTCTTACTCTTCACCTTTAGGGAGTTTTTTAGCCCCCTCCATGGGTGCGTCTATCGTTGAAAACAATATAGCTCTCGTTGTTATGGTTACAGCGGAAATATGCCGGAAATTTTTCAAGGCAAATGGTTTTCGTCAAACTTGTATCGTTCCAATGCCATTTACGTATTGACAATTCGCTGATCTTTTGATTTTATTTTATGACCACCCTCCACATATTGTTTGTGGTTTTAAACACTCTGCCTGTAAATGCCCGTTATAAAAGTTCATATATATACCATAAAAGCTGTACTCAAAGCGCATATATATAGCATTACCAGACAGATGCTTTGTAAACGTATGTCAAGAGCAATATTTTCAGTAAATCATTAAAAAAATTAAAGATCATATGGTTTCATTTACAGCCAGTTTTTTTTCTAAACCTTATGATATTTCCTTATTTACTTTCGCAAACTTCGTTCAAATAACCTCCTAACACTTCGTCATGTATTATCACTACGATAAAATGTTAGAAGTCAGGTTTCATTTTTTCCTTCTGTGGTATTTTGAAATATAATTAAATTTGTTTTAAAAAATGTACGCTCAACTATCGCCGATACTCTTTAATAGTACTTTACTTTGAAAGATATGATTTTCGTTGTGGTACAAAAACATCGTTTAAAAATTGACAGGAATGTTAGTTAACATTTTAGCACATTTTCATAGTTAAGTAATTCATTAAATTTTCAGATAATTGCTTCTATTATAATTTTTTAGCATTATGAAATTCCTATAATTCTGAAATTAAGGGCAAAAATTTGAAGTTTCGTACCTTCTTACATTCGCAGGGTAAGACTCAACCATTTCTCCATCTAATAATTTACACTCTTATTTCCTACCAACAATTTTTACTATTACAAAAAATTACTTGTACGGGGCAATTTTTGTTTCGCCTAAAATTATTTAAGCAAGGTATTTTACAATACTGGTATCGTTAAACTAAACAACTTCTTATGTAAGTTTGTAAGAGTAAATATAAAGTCATAAATTAAATTTAACTACAACATTTTTTATGCATTTGTTTTGGTTCCTTAACAGCCTTGTATCTTGTCTCCTCCCAAAAACTACACGAGTTCTAAATGTTACAGTACACGGTGCCCCCCATGTGTGTTTTTACTCATTTATTAACCAAGAAGAAAAATAAATGATTTTTCTGTGACGGTCCAAGACATGAAAGCTTAAGGATTAAACATGATTTCTAATTAATCTTTTTCTTATCAGTATAAATGATTGGAACATCCTTTTTTGTCTGTCAAGAATGTAGGGGAACAAGCTCGTCTTGTGTTTCGATCGGCCTCGCAACTCCCCCAAGGCCTTTGTACTCCCGAAAACATTTATTTTTCTAGGAACATGTCCCCGCACTTTTTCTCTTCCCCCTTTCTTTTTTAAACCTTTAAGTCTCCTTTATATATGCAAATGAAAATTAATCATTTAAGTTTTTACACTTTAAATCTTGGGAAACAAAATTAAAAGTTTTATAGTAAAAAATATATTTTGTAATTAATTATTCTTAGACGTATATAGCGGGGTGGGAGGGTTGTTTAGGGAGTCTGGAACCCACGTTTAGTCTACTAAAAAACGCTAATTTTATCCAAATATTTATCTTTTGAATTCATCGCCCAAAACAGTATACGGTAAAAAAAAAAATGTTCTGAATTTTGAAAACCTCTTATTAAAATTCAAAAAGTATTAGTTTTGTAAATTTTATAATACGCTGCGTAATAAATGCACTTTACTATAAAGAATTTTTTAAAAATTAGTGGTATTGAAAATTTTATAGTGATTTTTATAGATATTTATAGTGAAATTTACTATCAATTAAATTTTATGGTAAGAATGGAATCCATCTTTAGCTAGACCCCCTTCCCACGAGAAAGCTGTAGCTACTCCCATGATTAGGATTATTCTTTTTAAATCAATTATTTTTTGTCACTTGCCGTGCAGGGATTAGCTACGAGAAAAGCTGGAGCTGTAGTTTCTATTTTATGGAGTAATCCAGTAGCTGGGCAAACGTCAATACACGCTATGCTATACGAGGTCGCCAAATAAAAATCTAATTAACTGAAATATTTCTTTATTCTTAATTTAAGTAGAAAATGATAACACCTACACTGACGAACTAAAACATTATGACCATCTCCACATTTTTCAATGAATTCGTCTGGATGACATGGAGAGCCCGTAATGAACTGGGAATGGCATTTAACTGTTGCTGGAGAAAGTAAGAAATTATTCTTCCACTTCTGAGTGATGAGAAAGGTATTTATAGTGAAATGTATGTGGTTATAGTAATGTGGTTGTTGATCTAAGCGAATTGGATAGAGGGCAGATTGCAATGACGCGAAGACTCAGAACGAGCATCTCCGAAACTGCACGACTGGTCGCTTGTTCACGATCTGCAGTTGTTTGTATTTATTAAAAGTGGATGAATGACGATCAAAACCAGTATTAGCCACTTAGACGTTGAGAGTCCAAGCATGAACCTAGAAAGAGGACTTTGGAGACGGTCCTTCCCTAGTACAGCACAATCTGTGTCAGACAGAGGCTTAGCTGACAACCAGTATAATGATGGTCCAACTACAAGTGTTTCGGAACCCACAATTAAGCGGAAATTGTTAGGTATGCGACTGCGGAGCAGACGTCCCACTCGTGTGCCTCTGCTAACCAAGCACCATTATCAACCACGCCTACAGTGGGCACAGGAACATCCAGACTGGACCATAGATATGTAGAAGAGAATTTCCTAGTCGGATGAATCCCGGTTTCTCATTCATCAAGTCGATGGTCGTGCCAGAGAAGGCCGTCTTCCAGGAGAACAGCTGCTGCCTTCTCCCCGGCACAGCTCAGAGCTCGAACACCACCATGCTCTAATATCTCGACTTTGCCTAACGGCTGCTTAAATATTCCATACAACCTGACTCCAGTTACCTACCAAGAACTCGTCCTATGGCCAGGCGAGTTGCAGCTGTTTTGAAGGCCAAAGGTGGCGCAGCGCGTTATTGAGCAGGTGGTCATAATGTTTCGGATCTTCAGTGCAGTTGTGGAATAATTTAAAATAGTTAGAGGAAGGTTTTTATAAGTGTCTATATGAGAAGTTTCTGCATGTGTTTCGAATAGTCGTGTACATAACCAATGTCACAATGCGAAATTTCCACGCGAAGATTCTTGCAACGCTTTCTTCACGTAAGTCAAGTCTCCATTGCACAGGGAATGTGTAGTGAGATAATAACAGGGTTTAGGGGTTGAGGATCTCTAGCTTCTCTCCTGGACCTTGCCACCGTTTTATTTATTTTTTTTTGACAATGTCGCAGTGGCGTAGCCAAGAGGAGGGAGTAGGGGGGGGGGGGAGGGTCACAACCTCCAATGAAAAATTTTTTGCCATACAAAATGTATATTCTTTACACCCTTATCACACACACGTATACATATGTGAGTTGCAGTAGTCGCACCCCCCCCCCATGTAAAATTTCTAGCTACGCCACTGACAACGTGTATTCTTTTATGAAGATTTAATAATAAATAAACGACTCCAAAATGCAATCCAAGAGAAAGCTGTGCATTTAATAGGTTTCAGTGCTACGATAGCTTATTTGTGTGTCTTTGACAATGCGCTACACAGTCGACTTCAGTTAAAAAGGGAAGTGTTCAGTTACAAAACATAGCACAAAAAGTAATACAAAGTAAAAAATTTCAACGTTGCACGGCTAATAGTTATCGAGCTACGCAAGATGTATTAACTCATAACAAAGTACTTGTCAGCACAATCGTTTCGGCCGAAAACATCTTCAGCCTTCATCAACGGACAGTCCCACAGAATAGCGGGGACTGAAAGATTTGCGTCTATTGTTCTGTTTTCTGTTGTTTTTATTGTATGCTCTCATTTTTGTAATTTTTTCTTTCTTGTTAATTTAATTTATTTTTTCTTTTTCTATATTTTATTTTTCTTTTTTATTCTTTTTTCTTTCTTTTTATCTATCCTCCTTTTTCCTCGTGGTTCCTTGATTTTTCTTTTTTCCAATTGACAATTTGCTTTTCGCTTTCGTTTTTTATCTTTCAGTCCCACAATTCTGTTAGACTGCGCGTTGACAGCTGATGCAGGCTGAAGATTTTTTCGGCCGAAACGATCACACAGTGACAGATAAAAACCTTTTTATGAGCATTATTATAGTTTCATTTATATAATCTTTTAACACCAGTTTTTTTTAGTGTTTCTTAATAGGCAAGATACAGACAAACATGCGTAAGTATACGGGCAGATATCACACCTAAACTCATCAAAGTGGATACAGGGACGATAAAAATGGATTATATAGACGTGCATGTGTAATAACATCATGCATATTCGTAATGGATCCAGGGATGGTAAAAATGGATATATCTGACAAAATGCGAATATCGAAATGTATCCGTGATCTCCATACAGTAAAATCTCTGCATAAAGAATTTCAAGGAGCTAGAGATCAAATGCATTGTATTGAAAAATTCGTTATGATATTTTATTAGAACTGAATTCGTATTTTATGAGTTTCTTTAGGTAATGTATTTTATTCGTTAATCTGAAATATTCGTACAAGCGAAACTCCTTATAATAAGATTTTACTATCCTTCTTTTACTTCATACAAGAAAAATTAAAAGTAATCTTTTTATAACCTAATTTCCAGCATGTCATATTTATGGCTGAGTAACAAAAGTATTGTCCAAGAAATAAAAATATATCATCTAGTTATTTTTTATAGCCATCGTTTAAAGTAACCATTAAAATTACTTTTCCATGAAAATGCAGCAAACACTAAGTTTAAAAATACTTTGATAATTACAAAAAAAAAATAATAATAATAAAGGGAGAGCGAGAGAATCTCAATATCAAAAATAATGCTAATGAAAATTAAAACTTAATTAAAAGGATGGTGTTTTTTATACATAAAAAAACTCATTTTACTCTTCTAAAGTAAAGTATTTAACAATTAAGGTATTACAGGGCATATTTTATTTTAAAAAACCCTATTAAGATCATGTCAAAAAAAGTTGTCATAGGCATTTTATTTATAAAAAATTATAATTCTTTCATTAGCTTGTTTTCTTTGCAGCTCTTCCTATGAAGAACTATTTTAATAAAAAGCTATTTGTTCAATTAATAACGGCAACAGGAAAGTTTTCCTAACTATAACCGCTGATAAAAGAGAGGAAAATTCTTCCTCATAAAGCATTAAAGAAGTGATTAAAAAATATCTAATACATATTGAATGCATGGGGACGTATTTTATTATTACGTTATTTTTTATTCGAAGATTAGAGTAAAATGATAGCATAGCGTCATATTTTTAGTGTTTTAATGAAACGTACAGGAAAAATGCTAGTTTAGTTGTAAAAAGTGCTCTATATATCTTGTTATATTTTTATTATTCATAGGATAAATACAATCATTTGCTTTGTGTACATTAAGATGAGACAATTTCAATAATGTAACAGATTTAGCGATTTTTTTAGTAAAAGCTGTTATGAAGATTAATAAATATAAATGACTAAATATGTCTATATGTGAATAGCTTATATTTATAAGAACAGTACAAAAATCCCATTTTATAGGGATATCACGATTAAACGAAGAAATAAATATTAATTCTTTTTATTTTCAAAAAATATCTAACAAATAACAAGGAGCGAAATTTTTCTCAGGATGATATTTTCCATCTTTTTTTTTTTTCCTTATCTAAATAGTATATTTCTACTTTTTTTAACATGGAAAATGTTAAATAGGAATTAGGTACAGTCAATTTGTTTCGCTTTCAAAACTAAACAGAGAACTGAAGAATAAGCCGTCTCTGTCTAAACACAAAAATATTGGAACACAATATGTAGTAGGTTTAAATGAAGGAACTTTCCGTAGAATGGCCGGTTCAACACAGATGTGTTTTGCAAAAATGAGCTGCAAAGCCTTTTCATTATTTTTTTTACAACATTAATTTATACACGAATAATTTATACATGAAAGGAAATCGAGCTTCACAAAATAAATGTTGACATATTTCCGGTAGACAGTTTCTTTCAATGAGCACCTCAGAAAGTAGTCACAATGAGTCAGATCAGGACAATATGGAGGCTTACGATTACAGTGGCAACTACTAGCGGCTTTCGTAACTGAATAACGATGATTATTTTGATGGCTATTGTATAATTAATTAAACGGCGTTGTTACGGTTAGAAATCCAGATTCGAAACACTTAGTCGCAATATAATAAAAAGAAATTGAATATTAAACCCAATTTATTTGAAAGAAACTATTGAAACATAAACTTATTACAACGGCTGGTGGTAACTCAGCGAAATAAAAATACGTCTTATATGGACAGTGAAATTAAGATAGAATGATTTAAAAATTACGTCAGCACAGAAGTACATATTGGCGAGAACAAACACTTGGCTGAGATCAATAACGCCAATCCCAGAGCAACCCTAAAAGTTAATCCAATGAAACAAAAATAACGGAATCGCGAGCAAAAAATTTTAAAAATGAGGCAGGGAAACAAAAAATGATAATGCCAACACTATGCCAAAGTGTGGTAAGCTAAAAAGGTCGTTGCTAGTAATATAATCTATTTTTAGCACAACAGCTTCACAGGTCTGATGAGACAAATAAACAAATAAGAATAATGCATACGTTGAAAACCGAATATACAGAGTAAAAGCCGAAGTCATAGAAAAAAAGAGAACAGAAATGATTTAAAATACATGACTTTGGATAGATTACATTAAATAAAGAAAAATTAAATGATTATTAAATTTAGATATACGATCTTCATCACAGTAACTATTTCGAAACGTTTGCATAAATTTTTTACAGCCCACACAATAAACATGCCGTTTACTGCACCCTTCTATTGATCTTTCTTTTTGAGTTTTTTCAATTTTGGAATCAGAATGTTTGTTGAACACCCTGTAAATTTTGAAAGTTCCACCTAATATAGTTTGCGGTTCCTGTGCTGAGCTAAGCAACTCTCAGAAATAGTCATAAAGAAGATATATATTAGAGGGTGTCTTCTTGATTAGACAGTTTTTGTTACAACCAGCACATTAAATAAAAATTAATTATTTTTTAAATGTCTATGATCTATATGCTTACTCTCGTGCTAATACATATATTTAAGTGCCAAATTTGGTACATAAAACCGATTAGTTCTTCAGTTTATTTCTACTTATATTATTATGTTATATTAGTTCTTCATTTCTATAGACTTTGTTTTTAGAGCCTTACCTTTGAATACCAGTGTAAAAGACATTGAAAATGCATTTAAATTATATATATATATATATATATATATATATATATATATATATATATATATATATATATATATATATATATATATATACATATATATGTATATATATATATATATATATATATATATATATATATATACATATATATGTATATATATATATATATATATATATATATATATATATATACAATATTATGTATATATATATATATATATATATATATATATATATATATATATATATATATATATTGTTGTTGCTATAGAGAAAAGTTATCTAAACATTATACTAATATATTTTTTAACTTAAAAAATGCAAATAAGCATTGTTTGGACGTAAGAGTTTTAAATTTTTAATTACGAACAACATCAGTCACGTAACATTTTTCTTTAGATGCGAAGAATATAGTGGAATAAAAAGAATTGAAGAGCAAAAAAAAAAAAAAAAATTGAAGTAAAAAATGTTTGTGGACGGGAAGTGAGCTCAAAGCTGAACTGAAGATCTAATTAAAGATACCTTTATGTTACTTCACCACACACAATGCAACACAAAACTCAAAGTAAAACGCGAATAAAAATAAAAAAAAAGGAAATTTTCATGTTTAGAGAAGAGGGAAAAAAAGTGCCTGGGCAAGAGGACAAGAATTTTTCTTACTATTTAAAATAAACTCATTAAGAAACCTTACATAAAGAAATATGCCTCCCCTTGTAAATCAGATACGAAGGAGTTTAGCGTAAGATCCTAACAAAAATGGCTTTTTTTTTTTTAAATATATATGTATACGCTAATGATGTAGAAATAAAATAACTTGGAATGCCTTCTAGCGAATTTTAAAGTGCATAATGATTCATTTTTGTGTGTATATTTCTTTTTGTTTGGAAATATTTTTACTTATTATTATTTTTTGAAAATGTTTTTGCCATCTCAAGAGATTTTTGATTTGCAAACGGCATAACATGCATTTTAACGAGTACAAACTCAACAGATGTATTTGAAATGCAGTAGTTTTGAAGAATGCGTTAACCTTTATTTCAATAGGTGAGTACGTAGAGTCCTTTCCCTAAATAATGACTAATAATTGAATCTTAAACATTCAGTTGTTGATATAAAATATGGAAATGTATATTATAATACATTATATACACGGTGTTTAGGCTAACGGTGCCCAAAGGCTATTTGCTAAACCGTTAACCAGAGACACATAGTTCCAGTTGCAAAAGTTCTCTAAATTGTATAAAATATTATATCAGGAAAAACCGAAGTCAATAAATCAATTCCAATAAAAATTACGAAATTTAGATTTTTATACGATCCCCTGGTACTATCAGTTACATTTAGATAGAAATTTTCTCATGCAATTTCATGCACACTAAAAGAAAATCGCCTTCTACGACCAAAATTAGCCGATTTACAGCTGCTTAAAGGTAGAGCACTTTTCGAGCTACGAAATAGGCATTGTGTACAGAATGAATTTGAGAAAAAAATAATGTAAAATGTTTTGAGCCTTGTAATACTTATGAGCAATTTGATTAACTATTTTATGAATATAGATTGCGATTAAGAAGATTAACGTTGAACTATCCAATGTTAGTCCATATCTAATAAATTAACATAAAAATATATGACGAGTATGTTAATTAGAATGAAAAATGCTGATTGCGTTCGAATATTCTCCCCACCTTGTTATTTTGAAATCCTATAAATATTAAAAATTGAAGGATTAAATAAATAGGGATGTCATAAAGTTTTGTACCTTTCATTTCTGTTTAGCATGCATATAAGACACAAAGGCAAAATATATCGATCTGAAAGTTGTTCTTTTTACGAGTCTGTCAGTCAGAATGAAAAATGGTGATAGCTTTTCAATTTTTCCAGCGTTTTGCAAACTATGAAATCCGTTGTAACTTACAAATAATTAAAAAATTTCGAGTGACTCCACTCGACTTTTCGAACACTTACGATTAAGATCATTACCAAGCATTTAAATAAATTTTAATCTATGAATAATTTAGCAAAAATTCTTAGATTTTTCAATTTGAGTTCAATCGAATGTGCCGTTTAAACGCTAGCGCACTTTCGAGAATTCCCCCCCCCCATAGGCCATAATGTAAAAGAATGTCGTAGCCCTGTAGAAAAACTATGTCTTATACACATCAAAATCAATACCGGTCTTGCAACGGTGGTTTAATACATATATACCCAATTTGAGCTCAATCGAATGCCCCGTTTAGGAGCTATCGAGTTCACTCACACATACACACACAGACATACATACATACATACATCTCGTAAAAGTAGCATCCATGAATTTAGAAGACCTCAAAACGCGTCCATACACCAAAATCTCGAAGTCGAATTTTTTCATGATGACAATACTTTCCTTACATGGTGCATGTTCGGAAAGTAAAAATAGGAAATAAATAGAGATGTCATAAACTTTTGGAGCTTCAAATCTCTTTCTAAAATGTGTATGAGCTCCAAAGGCAAAATTTACAGATTTCAAAGTTACGTAGTTTTTACGAGTATGTCAACCAGAATGTAAAATGAAGATTACGTTCAATTTTTCCAACGTTTTGCATACATTGAAATCCTTTGTAGCTTACGAATAATAAACAAAATCTGGAGTGACTCCACTCGACTTTCCGAACACTTACGATTAAGATCATTACCAAGCATTTAAATAAATTTTAATCGATGAATAATTCAAATATATATACCAAATTGAAGCTCAATGGAATGTACCGTTTAAACGGTCGCGCACTTTCAAGAATTTCTCCCCATAGGCCATAATGTGAAAGAAATCTTTGTCGTAGCCCTGTAGAAAAACTATTAAGTCCTATACACACCAAAATCAATACAGGTCTTGCGACGGTGGTTTATAACATATATACACTTTTTAGCTCAATCGGAAGTATCGTTTAAACGCTAACGCATTTTCAAGAATTTCTCCCCATAGGCCATAATGTAAAAGAAATCTTTGTCGTAGCCCTGTAGAAAAACTATAAGACCTATACACACCAAAATCAATACAGGTCTTGCGACGGTGGTTTATAACATATATACCCAATTTGAGCTCAATCGCATGCCCCGTTCAGGAGCTATCGTGTTCACTCACATACACACACACACACATACACACATACATACATACATCTCGTAAAAATAGCATAAATGAATTCAGAAGCCCTCTAAACGTGTAAATACACCAAAATCTCGAATTCGAATTTTTTCATGATTACAATACTTTCCTTACATGGTACATGTTCGGAAAGTAAAAACAGGAAATAAATATTGATTGAATCGAGGAATGCCGCACATATAATATAATAGCAGTATTTTATCTTCTCCTTTCTCAGAAAGCACCATAACTTTTGTTCCATCAAAGAATAATAACCCATGGACCGGGGGGAGGACGGAATTCATGTGCTTATGGAAAATACAAAAGGAAGCGTGTTCTTAATGTAAGGAAGTAAGACAGTGAGTCATCCCGCCAGGATATTCTCAATAGATATAAATTGATCGTTCCCCTAATGTGGATTTTTTTTTTCCTTCTAGTATTTCTTAGATGAAAATAACGTCGTAGTATACAGAGAGGGAAAGTTGCGGGAGAGTGCGTATTATACAGGGTGGCCATAAATAAGCTGCAAGTGTTCAAGGAGTGCTGGAGAGAAAACTACCAGGAATGTTCCAGTGAAACTTGGTATCTACACGTTTCGGAACATGCGCAAGTCAAATATGCAGTTAAAAAAAATCGCCATTTTCACCCGATAGATGGCGCTATATCGTGTTTCAATGCTTATGGACGTCCTATATGCAAATTTTAAGTCCATCGAATAGTGTAAAAACAAGACCCCATTGAGTAATGGTTAATCATGACTCTGAATAAGAAAGAACGTGCATTGTTAGCGAAGATATTCTATCAGAATGGTAGTAGCAATTATTCAGCTATTCTGAAAGCATACCGGCGTATGAAACGATTAAGAAGAGGTCCAATGAGTGTCCATGAGAATAAATAATGGTTTAATTGTTTTCCAAAGTGTCTTTATGAATTGTTTAATTTGTGATCTTAATTAACGTTAATTTTTTATTACATATTACTGTAAAAATTTAATGACTAATGCGAATTGTATGGAATTTTGATAAACTATAAATGATGTTTTATATTGTTTATATGCATCTTAGAATGTCACTATGCTCTGTCTATCGGTTTTGGAAGTTGTATATGCCACCGGTGAGCTTTGAAATATGGTACAGCGCCATCTATCAGGGTAAAAAATGGCTATTTTTTTTTTCATGTTTGACTTTCGCATGTTCTGAAACGTGTAGATACCAAATATCACTGGAATACTCTCTGTAGTTTTCTCTCCAGCACCCCTTGAACACTTGCAGTTTAATTATGGCCACCCTGTAAATACAGGGTGTCCCAAAAATGTTACAACGGTCTATAATTCTTTATCGATGAGGGCAGTGCAAATTGAAAAAAAAAAGAATTAAATAAGGTCACAAATAAGACTCCGTTAAAAATATTCCTCTCGTTATTTTTCCAAAAGTTATACTTTTAATACACTTTCACTAAAAGTTGCACTTCTAATTAAATTTTTATATGACCCCGTACGAAAACATTCCCAATTAGTAAAATGTGCCCCATACACTCATGAAGTGATGTACCCAATTTAAGCCTTTCATCATACCAAGCAGCAGAGATATCTTTAAAGAAATGATCGGGGACTCTACATGATTTTGTATGTAAACGTTTATTCATTGTGTGGAAAAAAAAGATTTTCTTTCGTCATTTCTGTACGATCCTCGAAATGGATCATTCGACGTGATTTTTTTCCCCCTTCCAGAACCATGGAAAAGTAGTCTAAGTCAGTGTTCTATTTATATTCATATCTCTGACATTTTTAAGGTATACACGATTAAGCCAAACGAGCGAAATTCCATCAGTCGGAGCGATTTTTGGCGCAGTTTTCAAAAGTGCGCTTCTCCTGAAGGAGGGATTTTCAATAACAAGAGCGGAGCGAAATATGCGAGCAGGGGAATTCACAGAAAAAAAGACGAAGCGAGGAGGGGAATTCTCAGAAAAAAGACTACTTAAAGAACATTTTTTGAGGAAATACTGGTAGGTTTCGATGCAAACGGATCGCTCCCCAATGTATCGTATTTTTCGCTCTTTGGGTTTAAGCGTGTAGTTCTCAAATTTCATGTGTCACCTCTTTAGTGCATGGGGCACATTTTACTGATTGAGAATTGTTTCGTACGGGAGTCTCTCTATTCTAAAAAAAAAGTGAAGGCCGCTGCTGCTGGCGCTGTCAGAGCTTGTTGACCTATCTCCTCCTAAACCGTGGGGATTTGAGTTGCGACTAAGGTGCCCACAGATTCGAAAAATTCCGGGGAACCTGCTAAGCTGACTTGAATTTCGAAAATCGAATTATTTTAGAAGATATTAATAAAAAACTGAAAAAATAAAATGAATGGTTGCCAAAATTTGAATAAAATTATTCATTCCTTTGCAACAAAGCTTTTCCAAGTATCTAGAATCGAACACAATGAATCCCATTTATGGAAATAATGTACATTGCATTCAGCTGTAAAAAGGTGCGGTCGCTTCTAACCTGTGATACTGCATTGAGAATGGAAAATGAAATCGCCCGAGGTCAAAAGCGAAATCTCCGTCCTTATTTCACGTTCATGAGTACCCTTGCTTTTGTTAATGAACGCTTTTAAAGATTAGAATGCATTACATCAATGAAAAAAATTTCGGCACCCTCCCGCCCTTAATTTCCCCTTGCTAATATAAGTATGGGAACATATACACTGGCAATTCCCTTTTGCCGTCCAGAAATTTTAAGTTCACTATACCTTTTTCATGGTTCACTAAAACCGAAAAATGCTGTGCACATTTCTAACGTATCTTAACCCTCTCGTCCCCGAATTATGAAAAATCAGAGAAAAAAAAACCTGTCTAGCATTTAACGCATCTGAAATACTATTATAAATCATGCAAAAGTATTTTTTTTCTAATGTCGATTAATATTAGAATGTCGAATAATATTAGAATGTCGTAATATTAATGTCGAAGCATTTTTCTTAGATGGTTCTTATTACTAGATGGTTCTTATAATTTAATATTTCGATTCACAAAATTCGAGAGCTGCACAATAAGACAGCAGAGATAGGAAGATAAATATATCCTGACTTAAACCACTTTCAATGGTTCTAGAAGGGAAAAGATCCCGTCGGATGATAACGTTTTAAGAGACTTACAGAAATTACGAAAGAAAATCATTTATTGCACTCTAGTGTTAACCGTTTCCATTCAAATTCATATAGAGCCCCTCGTCATGTTTTTTATTTAGAGATATCTGCGAGGCATTTTTATTATAAAGGGTGGAATTTTGTGCATCACCTTAGTAGTGTATGATGCACATTTACTCATTCAGAATTTTTTCGTACGGGGAGTCGTAAACATGTTAAAAATCTCTCACTTTTTGAAAACTAACAAGAGGAATTTGTTCTTTACGTAATATTTTTTCCTATCTTATTTTGGACATGTTTTCTATTTATTTTACCCATTTATCTCTATTAGATAAAGAATTAAACCAGATTATCAACTTTTTGTGACACTCTGCATACATATTTTACACACTTCGAGTTAAACAAAAGCTGCATTTTCAAAATTTAAATTCGATAAATTGATTAATTAGAAATCAAAAAGTTTTGAAAAGCAATGATAGCAATTAGTTTAGTAACTGTACAAATATCGAAAAAATAAACACGTAGCCGACACACAATTTAACGACTTAAAAAGCAGATGCAGCCTCTGAAAATATCTCCTAATGTACGTCAAAAGTAAATTTATCGAATTTTAAAAATTTTTCCTTGATGCTGCACAGACGAATTTTGTTGCACTTAGATTTCCGCTTCTCAGGTTTCGTCATGGATCTAAAAAATTCTTATATTATACGTATGCATTGTACCTCTTTGGATAATGGTAACATGTTTTATTTATGCAGCAAAATTTTAAGAAAATATTTCCATTTATTAAAAAATATGTACATAAAATATATATATGAATCTGCATTTATCTTTATACTTAGCTATCTTCCATTATTTTATGCACGAGTCCGTGATTTATCATGTTTCGCAAAAGTTTATCACGTTGTGAAATACCTTGTTAAAACCATAAGAGCATGATGAAAGATAAACGTGCTCTCAAGATAAACAACCCTAAACAAACATTTTAAGGCTTACAAGAAATTAAAACTAAAAGTTCATTCAGAGTAAAAGAAAAAAAAAACAGCAATTATTCTTACAGATTTTGTAGAAAACAGATGACTCTTAGAGGAATAAATTAAATGATTGCTTCTTTTAAAATAATAAAATTACTGTACATTAAAAAATAAAAGCGAGAGTTGTTCAAACACATGATTAAAAAAAGTGAAAGTCCTCCAAGCCAAGATGAAAGATTTTAATTTTGTGCTTGCCATATTTTTTTTTCTCTTTTTTGATGAATTTTTTTAAGTCACAGAGCTTCTGTTTGATTTATCAAAAGAATATATTTTTCGTTCATTTTTAATAAAATTGTTTTCTTAATTAAAGTTTTAGGGTTTGGTAAATCAGATTTGTTCATTTAATTAAGTTATTTTTGTGGTTTTAAATAATTTAAGATTTTTTTTCGACTAAACTTCAAATAAAAAAAAATAAAGAACAAAAGAACGAACATACTTTTGAATTGCTAATGATTTGATTTATAATGAAACAAAAGATTTAAAAATTTATATAGAATAACCGTAATACTATCTGAAACACAGTTAAACTTTTCTATAAAATTCAATATATACTGGTGTCCAAAACTAAAGTTACAAATTCGACGATTGTCGTTAAGAAGAGGGTATCCACTGGAGGGTGTGACCTCAAAAAATTTAATTGGATGAAAATTAAAAATATATCTATTCGTTTCATACTTATTGTTAAACTAAAAATAAAAACAAGAACTCCAAAGTGACTTAATAAAAACTCGGTTTTTCCGTATTTTAATACATCATTAGCAAATAACATAACTGTACACAAGTTAATCAAAATCTCGGCTCGTCGAGCCTCGTCAGGGGGAGACCCCCTTGAAACCCCCTAATTATTTAGTTTCATTATTGCCATATTAAAACGATATTAATTGACTATGTCATTTTATCGCTCATCTTTCGCGTATTTCGCCAGGTAACCCTATGTTGAAATTTTTATGAGTGTAACCCATTTATAGAAAAATACATGGGATGCATATTCTTCAGCTTACGAAATAGTGTAACAATAGATTAAAGCTGTTGTGAACTAATAGTATTTAAATATATGTAAAAAAATACATGTGAAGCATATTCTACAGCTTAGGAAATAGTGTAACAATAGATAAAAGCTGTTGTGAACTAACAGTTTTAAATATATTTATTAATACATGTGAAGCCTATTCTACAGCTTACGAAATATTGTGACAATAGATTAAAGCTGTTGTGAACCAATAGTATTTAAATACATGTAAAATTATGTCGCTTTTTTATGTCGCATTTTTGGGAGACATTTTTCAATAAAGGGCGTTGAGAGATAAAATGACATAGTCATTAAAAATATATATCCTTTTAAAAACTGATTAGGTATAAGAACTATAAAAGAATCAAGAAATTAATTGTATATAGTTAAACACATAGAAAATTTAAATATTTACTTTCTTTAAATATGAATATTTCCAAATACTTCTAACTGATTACTATCGACATATTTGCTTTACAAACATTATCATTCAGCAGAAAATATCAAATTTTAAATAGAAAGAAACCTCAACTACACTGAAAAAAAAAATCGCTCCTTCTTTACTTAAACAATAAATCTCGCCTTTAATTCTCTCACGAGCAGGCAAAATAATATAAAATCTTTTCCTAAAGTTTTCAGAAGTCTCGAAATCCATTTTTCTTGTGCTGAAATCGTTCAAGCATCTACTTAGATAAAAATGTAGAGAAATGGAGCAAACTATTATGAACAGGTTTCACCCGAAACTAAAGTAGTGACATTTTAGTGGGGGGGAAGGAAGCCCGTTCTTTTCAAAGTGTAATATTTTCCCAAACACTTTCTTTGCAGATAGACCTATCTTTTAAATGTTCCGTTTTAGTAAATGCTTCTGCTGGGAATTTGCATATATTTCGGGCCAAGAGAGACGAGAAAGATTCTATTGAAACATTTTTATTATGTGAGTGAGTTTTTCGTGTTTTTTAGAGGTGCATTGTTGGGTATTATTTGGCTATTTTTCAGTAGGTATTTTTGCGTATAAATAATTGCCTTCAAGTAAGTGATATTATCCATTTCTATAGGATAATTCATAAATCTCCATACAATGGCGAAGACTATTTTATTCGTCAAAAGTGTGATGGTTTTCATATTCAAAAGCTGTAAGAATATTTCGTATCTAAAGTTACCGGATATATGCCCACTGTTTTTCTTCCACTTTGACAAACACTAGCAGTCGCACTATACAATTTTTCTAAACACATGACAATGTGTTTGGCATACGTGTCAACCTAATTTTCATAAAGACTTGCGACTCCCCCTTTATTTGCTAATTTATACCCCCATTCGCCATAGATTTGTTTACTCAGTTTATTTAAGCCCTTGTCTTGTAATTTAATCCTTGCTTCGCTTATTTGTTTTTGGCAAACCTACACATTATGGCAAACCTACACGAGAAGTGTCTAACTATGGGGGGGGTGCCAATACCGTCTCTAAGGGAACTTACTTTAAATAAGAATATATCTCATAATATGCACTAAATAAACTGGATAATAAATAAATGGAAACTTACCCTAGATGACTTGGTAATTTTGTGATTTTTCCGGGGAATCACTTTAAGCCAAGCAATTTTTCATTTGATCGTCTTTCGGAAAGCGAAAAACAGATGCTGTATTTCCAGAAGCATAATTGCTTGAACATCCTGGAACCATGCAACATGACGGCATTGTTAAATTTACAATTAATCAAGCGATGGAAAATGATTTTCATCTGGTTTACCTCGTGGAAAAAGACGCCGCTAAAAATGATTCTGTTTAACCTGTCGGAGAAGCAGGTGCAGCTAGAACCCCTGCAAGTGTCGATCTTCATTTGTGACGTCACGAGGAACTGGTCTATCCAACGCCCCCTAGAGAGGAAAGCCGCGGCGCTTACTTGTGACGTCACACCGAGTAGGTAAAGCAAAGCGTTTCCATTGGATTTCTCTTCTCTCCCGCCGCACGGGACAGAGGAGAAACCCAATGGAAACGCTTTGCTTTACCTACTCGGTGTGACGTCACAAGTAAGCGCCGCGGTTTTCCTCTCTAGGGGGCGTTGGTCTATCCAGCTACAAGGCCTTTTCCCCCTTTATAGATGGTGTTGGGCGTGCCTTGGTCAGGGGAATTTTTAAGGGATTCTAACTCGTAATCGCATTACATTTGGAGAAAACTGATCTAAACTCTACACCGCACAGCCGCGCGGTTGGCCCGAAAGCGGGACTTTCAGACTTCGGCCGTCTACCATGTTCAGTGCCTTATCCACTTGGCATCATCCATTTTAAAACCTTGCATAACTATTTTGTAGATATTGTTGAGCTGTACATTGTGTGTACGCGTTGGAACATATTTTATACATATCAAAACATACTAAAGAAAAACGTTTAAAAGAAATCATTACACATACAGCTTTTAACAAACTATTGCTTCTCTACCACAGAAAATGATATAACATTTTACTAAAATTAGTTGGTCATCTAAAAATTTCTAAACGGACTTGAATCGAACACATGTTAAAGTGCATCTGATCTACCTACATTAGAAGGAATGTTTTAGAAGTTTTTTGAAAATATTTTAATCGGGATAGACAAAAGTGCTGTAATTATTCATTAAAATTTATTCAAACTTATTTATTATTTAACCTCTGTTAGATTACTGCATAGAGTGAGTCAAGTGCTGTGCCATTAACGTGAAATTTTACAAAAGGGGCCACTTTACCAAGTTAAGTTGTTCGTGAAAAATAGTACAATAAAAACGTTCAGGTGAGAAAAAAGGTTCTATCCTTCTTCAGGTGCAAAAATTTCTATTTCCACACAGACACGGAACGCTCTTACTGTACTATTTCCTTATGTACGTGGATAAAGGTTCCACTGAACATGAAATATAGTACAGTTAAAAATTGCAAGGGGTACAAGGTGTCTTTCCTTCTTCAGCTACAAAAGGTTCGTACTTCCACACAGGCATTAACCCTCTGGCTGATCATCCCGCGATTTTCGCGGACAGGTGTTTTTCTTCCTGTATTGAGGAGAGCATCCCGGGTCTTCACCGTTCAACCAGTAAAATAAATTAGATACAGTTTTAGACGTTTAATTTAGGTTTTGACCAATACATGTCGTTCGTCAGCATTTGAAGGTAATACTCGGTATGTAATGCTCTAACTTCACTTGTTTGCCGCCTTGTCTAATCAGAAATGTCTGGTAGAAATCGTTCAGCAAATGACGAGTGTATATTACGGATGATTTATGAGATTCTGAAAGAGATTTTAGTTTTGATAGTGCAGGGTTTCCAGAGATTTCACAGCCTTTACTACCCTGACTTTCCCTGACATCTATCATGCTCTTCCCTGCCTTTTTATCTAGTGTGCTTTCCTGAATTTTGCGTTTCTATTTTTAATATGACATCCTTTAATTAGTAACTTTTTATATATTTTGCTCCCTTTTTTTACAAATAATAATAATAATAATAAAATCAACATACACAAAAATATTATTTGACATCATTGGATTCTAACAAAAACCATGTTTGATAATGTTTTAGGATAAAATTAAGAATATTTAAACCGAACAAGATATGTTAATAAAGGACGCACTTTAAAATTATTCATAAGGTTAAATAAGAAAATGAAAATAAAACAATTTCTACAATTAGGTTCAAACAGGAAGTATTTTCTTGGTTTTGCCGCAAAATTAAAATATTCTTGCATTTCCCTCACCTTTCTTCAATTTCTTCAAATTTCCGTGACTTTTTTCCCAAATCCCTGACTTTCCCTGACCAAAACTCATTTCCCTGACTTTCCAGGTCTGTAGAAACCCTGTAGTGATAGTGATTTAGATTTTTTGGACTGACCATGAGATGAAACCCTCAGACGGCGATGAATCTGACCATGATTCAATAAACCTGCAAAGCCTTAGGCGGTGGTGCATTTTCTTATATTATGTAATAAATGGAAATCAACTGTCATTCAATTGAAATTTATTTGAAAAAATTATGTAATAACACCTGAAATTGGTTTTTCTGAAGCTTAGTTTCTCATGATAAAAATCTGTATTAAAAAATCTTTTCTAGAAAGAAAAAATGCACATTTCAATTCTCCAATGTATATAGATTTGAAACATGAAAAAAAAAAAAAAAAAAAAAAATTGAAGCGATTTTGGTCCAAAAATTGAGCAGTCAGAGGGTTAAATGTTCTCAATGTACGGTTTTTAATGCACGGTTGTTATTTAGAAAATACTTTATTAATTCCACTGAATTTAATTAATACTGAAGCAACCCTAAATAATTATTTCTGCATAATCTTGACATCGGCATCGCTTCACACGTTCTAACCTTCTGCACTCACGTGCATTGAGTATTCATTCCGGATTTTCCCGCTCATAAGTCCCTAATCACACGGAGCTTAAAATTGTTTCTCCAAAATCAATCCCCCAGAGCGTATGTTAATGACGGGCATGCATCGGGGGGGGGAAATATGCATGCCAGCCTAATTACATACCGCCGGTAATAATTCGAACCCGGAGAAAATCTGGAAACCAAGAAACAGGATCAAGTGGGAGAGGGGGGGGGAGGGGACAAGAATTCTCATCATCTTCACGTTCTGTGTCCAGGAAATCAATCGTTCCCTTTTCATGTCACAGCGTCAACTGTGAAACGGTGGAAAGGAGGACAATCCAGGGTTCGCGGGAGAATTCTTGGCTCTGTCCTCTGTGGTGACACTTCACTTCTGGAATAGATTTTCCATCGGGGCGGTGGGGTGGTGGGGGAGATCGAAGAGTAGGTGGGGGATGATACATTAGTGGCACGTATAGCCGTGCCACGGGTTTATTGACGTTCGTTTCTGATGATGGGATATGGTTGTAAATTGTCGTAATAAGTAGACTTCGAGTGAAAGAAATAAATTTCTAGAAGAATTTTGTAGAAGATTTAAAACAGAGATTATTACATTTTATTTTATTTTTTATCATTTTATAATACATATATGTATTAAAAGAGAAGTAATAACTTTTCAAATGAGATTATTGGCGATTTGGAATTGATTAGTTCTGTTTTGGATATGAGATATGGTTGAAATTGGCATAATAAGTAGACTTCGAGTGAAAGAAACAAAATTCTAGAAGAATTTTATAGAAAGTTTAAAACAGAGATTATTATATTTTTTATTTTCTTGTTATAATTTTATAATATAAGTATTAAAAAACTTTTCATACTTTATTATGAGATTATTGGCGATTTGGAATAGATTCGTTTCTTTTTGGATATGGAATATGGTTGTAAATTGGCGTAATAAGTAGACTTCGAGTGAAAGAAATAAAATTCTAGAAGAATTTTATAGAAAGTTTAAAACAGAGATTAGTATTATTTTTTCAATTTTCTTTGTTGTCATTTAATAATACATTATACGTATTAAAAGAGAAGTAATAACTTTCAAATTTTATTATGAGATTACTGGCGATTTGGAATAGATTCGTTCCTCTTTGGATATGGAATATGGTTGTAAATTGGAGCAATAAGTAGACTTCGAGTGAAAGAAATAAAATTCTTCAGGAATTTTATCAGAAAGTTTAAAACAGAGATTATTATTTTTTATTTTACTTTTTTGTCATTTGATAATACATTATAAGTATTAAAAGAGAAGTAATATTTTTTCAAATTTTATTATGAGATTTTTGGCGACCTTGAATAGATTCGTTACTTTTTGGAATACATTTTTAGGACCGAAAGTAAATGCATACATAAGTAACACACGTAGGTGCCATGGATAAATTTTTCATTGTACTTTTCTTATTCTTCTAGAAATAAAATTCTAGAAAAATTTGTTGAAAGTTCAAAACAGATACCATTATTTTTTATTTTACTTTTTTTTCATTTTATGATATACTAGCTGAAGTACCCGTTCTTCGCACGGGAATGAATGGACTTTTTGATATTAATATTTGTTGTGATTACTATTTATTGTAATAAAGAGATATAGCAAAATGGATATCGCGTTATATTGTGTTCAATAATCATGCATACTGAATTTCAAGGCAATCGTTTTTACGGTGCAGAAGGCGATGCGGCATAGCACAATCTAATGGCGAGTTTTAGCAAAACGGATACGGCAAAAATATTCTTCGCATTCAGATATCGATGTATACGAATTTTCATGACGATCGGCTGAATAGTCTTGAAGTTCATGTGTTGACGCGACATCTAGTGTCAAGTTATAGGAAAATGGATCGTGCCAAACTCTTCCCCGTGTTCAAATATCTATGTATACCTATTTTCATAGCAATTATTCGCACAGTCAAGAAGTGATACACTGCAGGGCCATCTAGTGGTTAATTAAAGTAATGATTTGCTACAGCGCCGTCATGTGGCGAGTTATAGCAAAATGGATAACGCCAAAATATTCTTATTGTTCAAATAGCTATGTATACTGATTTTCATAGCCACCGTTTGAATGGTCAAAAATTTGGCCTGCTGCAGCGTTATCTAGTGGCGCGTTAAAATAATAATGCATTGCAGTGCCATCTAGTGGTGAGTAACATCAAAAGTAACGCAGTTAGAATATATTCTTCGTTCTCAAATGTGTAAGTATAAAAAATTTTATGCCGATCAGTCGAACAGTATAGAAGTTGATGCGTTGCAGCGCTATTTAGCGGTAAGTTACAGCAAATGGATAGTGAAAAATATTCTCCGTGTTCTAATATTCGCGTGTACCAAATTTCATCAAAATTTGTTGGACGATATTTGCATAGCAAACGGCTAAACGGAATAGAATTCGACGTTCTGCTGCGCCACCTAGTGAAAAGTTAGAGGAAAACGGATAGCATAAAAACCTTCTCCATGATAAAAGACTTAGGTGAACCAAATTTCATGGTGATCGGTGAAACGGTGCTGGAGTTTTTCAACCTCCTACACACATACCAACAGTCATTTTTATCTATAACCAGTCTTATTATATGTATATACCAGTCTCAAGTAAAATCCAGTTTCAAATCTAAGCCTCGCCAAAGTGCCAGCATACGCCATTTTGCAAGAGTTTTTTCAGGGAATCATTCGAAGCATTGACTTAGCAGCAATCAAAATGGGAAATGGTTCGACCGCCAGGCATTTATTTGAAAAGTGGAATCCCTTAATACAGCCGCATTTTTTAAATTATCAACTATAACATGTTTTATTCATCGTTACCTCGATGTACTAAATGCGAAGATTTCAATTTTCTGAAATTTGGCGGATTTCCCCCAAGTTAAATCAATGTACTCAATTGGCGAGAATTCTGAAGCTACATCGCTTGAAATGCCCTAATAACTGCATTATTTCTGCACGGATAGTTAAAATTTAATGCTGTATTCTAAGAAAACGTATACACTTGTTTTCAAAAATGCTATTTCCTTAAGCTCTCAGTAAATTGAGCCAAAAAGCCTAAAACTGTGCAAACCGCTAGAACTCACACTCTAAAAATCGGCCTATCAGCCATTTTATTTTTCGCCAAACTAAAAAAAATTACATATTAGTCTCGGATATCTTCGATCCTCATTGTTTTGCGTATAAAACATTTCATTCCTGCTCTCATTTCTTATGCGCACACGATATTATAATTAAAAAAAATAACCTAAAAAAATAAACTAAAAAAATCATTATTATTCTTTTATTTTTACTTTAAGAATTTAAAACATTTTATTCGGCAAAATCGCCACACATGGCAACCAAGATGCTTATTTCACACACTTTTTTCACTACAGGGGTTAATATTACGTAAAGCTTTCTGCGTGGAGAACATAAAAAATCTCTTAAATTCCGGGAACGGAAATTAAGGGAACCCTTCAGGAGGAAAACGTTTTTAAGTGGAGTTTCAAAGTTTTAAAGTGGACTATCATTTATTCTATATTATTTTACATATCTGTGTAAAATTTCAGGCTGACAGGTCCATTTTTGTGGAATTGTATACTACCCAAATCAACAAATTGACAAACAGAATTTCATTTTTATTTATAAGATAACCTACGCTTGTTTTTAAAAATACCCTCTCATTAAATTGCGCCAAGCGCTAGAATCATAGAAAATCTGACACACTTTCAGATTTTTAAATACGCACTAAAGTGCTATATATAAAAAGAGTTATAATCCATGGGTCTTCCCTATTTTCGTTCCTTCTTTCATTAAGTTGGAAAGTGTATCATTATTCATGAGTGTGATTAAACAAAATTAAAATTGATATTTCTAACATCCTTTTTTCTGGATGTAATACATTAGATGCAGAAAAGCTGCTCTGAAAAATGCACAATTCCAACTGAATGAAAATTTCAAAAACTTATACGCAGGTGTATTCATAACCCAAATAGCAGACGATTAAATTACGATAAATAGCGCCAAGCGTTAGAATCCTCCTCAAAATCGCGAGAATGCTGAAGATAGATCGCTTGAAATCCCTTAATAACTGCATTATTTTCGCAGGGATCATTAAAATTTAACGCTGTATTCTAATAAAACCTTTGTACTTGTTTTCAAAAATCCGTTTCCTTAAGCTCTCAGTAAATTCGCCAAGCCGGAAACTGTGCAAACCGCTAGAACTCACTTTCTCGGCATTTGAGCCATTTTATTTTTTCGCCAAACTAAAAAATTTTAACATAGTAGCCTCGGAAATCTTCAATTCTTATTGTTTTGCGTATAAAACATTTCATTCCTGCTCCGATTTCCCATGCACACGATATTATAATTAAAAAAAATATAACCTTACGAATATAAACTAACAAAAAAAAATCATTATTATTCTTTTATTTTTACTTTGAGAATTTAAAACATCTTATTCGGCAAAATTCGCCACACATGGCAACCACGATCCTTATTTCACACTTTTTTCACTACAGGGGTTACAATTACGGAAAGCTTTTTGCGTGGAGAACATAAAAAATCTCTTAAATTCTGGGAACGGGTGGACTTTCAAAGTTTTAAAGTGGACTATCATTTATTCTATATTATTTTACATATCTGTGCAAAATTTAAGGCTGATAGGTCCATTTTTGTGGATTTGTATACAACTCAAATCCACAAACAAACAAATAAACAAACAAACAAACAAACAAACAAACAGAATTTCATTTTTATTTATAAGATTATAAGTATTAAATAAGAAGTAATAACTCTTTCAAATTTTATTATGAGAATACTGTCGATCAGGAATAGATACGTTCCTTTTTGAAGTGCATTTTTTAGGACCGAAGGAAAGCGCATACGTTAAAAACACATATAGTTGCCATGAATTGGATTCATTTTTCATTTTAGTATACAGCAAGAATGTGAAGCTTAATATACGGCTCTTAGTCGAGTAATAGTCGTCCTCGCATAATAGTCGCATCCTCGTTAGTAGCAGATAAATTCATCAAAATATTTTCCAAGCATAAAAATCGCAGTCGCGTATTTGACATTCATATAAAATATAGAAAATTATCAGCTGTACTCTTCCCTCAACTAGTACTCATAACGGATTCATGTGGCATCTTCAATTAAAGAGATTTATCATCAACTTTGCACTATTATTTTTTACTTTTTCTTTTCTTTTCCTTTTTTTTTTTTTTTTTTGTCAAAAATTTCATAATGATTATTTTTGAATTTTATCGCTATTAAAAAAAAATCGACCAAAAGAAAAATGCCTCTTTTTGTGTGCTATTTAATGAACAGAACATGATCTCGAAACGTTTGGTGATTTACTAATTTTATTCCAGTGTATTTTTTTAATACCAGTGATGTTTCAAGCATTCATTAGAATGTACAATATTGTGTAACAGATATCTCCTCATAATACTCGAACCTAGACTTTCACAATGAAAAATTGACAGAAAACGTGCGACTATTACCCTTTTGTTGACGACAGCTGGCTGTGCCGCACATCCAGCTGTCGTCAAAAAAGGGTCTCTAGATCTGTGGCAGGCGATGAACGTTTCGATCGCCCGCCATCTTGCTGGTAGTGAAGTCGAGCGATGGCAATGGCTGCCCTTTTTTCAGCATTGGGAAAGGGTTGTGCCTCAAAGGGTTAACGAATGTTTCAATATTACCAATTCGATCTTCCGTCCCTTGATTTTACCAAACCTAAAATTAAGTAACAGAGAACAAAGCACGAATTACTCTCCGATGCAGAGGAGACTAATCAAATTCATCACTTATTACATAACATAAAAGATTACGCAACAGAGAAAAGACCGAAAAAAAAAAATCTATTCACGCCTCAAAAACTTGCGCAGCTTTAATCATATCCAACTAATCTGGAAGACTCTGAATCAGGACTTCCCAAAGAAATCTGTTTCCCGTTACAATGAAAGAAAAGAGAGGGAGCCCTATTGTAATCATCCACTTTTATTGATTTCGCTACACTCAACAAATGTCTGTGTCTCTCCCCCAAATCTGGGGCATGCCAAGGAAGGCAGAAATTCCTTCATTTTCTCCTCTTTATTATTTGGAATTCCACAGCTTTTTTTTTTCTCTACCCTCGTGAGGATGGTTTGAGATAATATGAAATAACACACACACACACACAGCGTCCTGTAGTAAATCCTGGAGGCTACACTTTGGGAATTCCGTATTAGTATCGCTTGATGGAAATATTTCGAACACGTACTCCGGCAATGTTACCTTAGATTATAGAGTTGCAGCGCACTGGAGAATTTTTAAAACGGGCCAGAGTGTTGTAACTAAGTTATTAAGAAGAAAGGTGTTACCCTTTCTTTTAAACATTGTATTAACGGTATTGTTCGATAAAATACTGTGATTTTGGTACATAATTACAAATAAACTAATGATGCCAGGCACTTAAAAATTTTGAAACTGTCTCTTTACAAGCTGTACTACATACTGCAATAAACGATCCATCTGTATCAGTTTCAAGACTTTTAGGACAAATTCTGAAAAATCGGAAATTTTCACAAAGTGTGCCACTCTTCGAAAAATCTTGCAGCTCAGATCCATGTTTAAGAATTTTGTCTGAAAATTTCACAAACGCCACAGCATTTTCGCTTATTGTAGTGTGTAAAGCAGCTGATGAAGAACCATCTGGAATATTTTGGAGACCATGGTGCTATAAGTTTATTTCAATTTGTGTACCAAGACTAAAAACATAGTTCTTTTCTTTTGACTTACACCCTTAACCCTGCGTTCCTCAATCTTGTAGGGCGCGACCCCCAAGGGGGTTTGCAGGGGGAGGGGAAACCAAAGAGCAAGTAGTGATGCATGCTTTTAAAAAAAATCATCTTATTTATTCTCATTTTTACTCAAAAATAAATCCATTTTCGGTTAAAAATATCATTAAAACTTTACTGATACATAATTTTGCAGAAAATTCGACTCAATGTTCATTGTTAAAGATTAAAAAACTGAATGTATGCTGAAAAATGTGAGGGGGGGGCCGCGACCGTAAGTAAGCCTTTGGTGCGGGGGGGAGGGGCGACGTAAAAAGGTTGAGAACCGCTGTATTAACACTTTCAGACCCTTTTTCGCCATTGAGGGCACAGAAATTACATATTCTGCAGTACTAGACGGATGTGTCCAAAAGTATGCACTTAAAGAGGAACCAAGATTCTTAGAAAATTAAAAAACCGGATTTTTAGTTTATTTTTTTAATTATATTTTTTTTTTGAAAGAACTATTTAATTGGGAAATTAATGAGAGAAATTAATTAATCACTCGTGAAAGGGTCAATAATTAATATGATAAACAGAAACATATTTTTGTTTCATTTTTAGGGAAAAACCATTATTTCGTCAAATTAACACAATGGTTTCAGGGATTTTGTATATAAGAGAGAAAAACCGTATTGACATAAAACCGGGGCTGGAAATTAGAATATTTAGACCCTCACAGTGTCCTTTATATACCAGTGACTCCGTGACTTTCCTGGTCCATAACTTTTCAGTTGGTGTACATGATTTAAAAAAAAAATGCCAAATGAAAGAAATTGCATGAGGATGTAATTTCTTTCTAAATGTAATGAATAAAAATATCTTTTTTTTTAAATTTTCGTTTAGAACCGAATTAAAAAATGTAAGTACGAGTTTTAAAACTGTTAAATAGATCAAATTACACCACATGTATTGTGGGCCTGAATGAGCAAAGTTTGAAGGAGGAATAATGTAATTTCAACGTTACTGGTCCGATGGATACCAAATTTCGTATTCCACTGGTCCGTTAAAGATTTTCGTGTTCTCGGACCAGCGGGCCACCGTTTATTTCGAGCCCTACATAAAACACTCTTAATATCAGTTTATCAGAGTAACAGTAAATTGAGTTAACTTTAACCCTTTGAGGCGCACCCTTTCCCAATGCTGAAAAAAGGGCAGCCGTTGCCATCGCTCGACTTAACGACCAGCAAGAGGGCGGACGATCGAAACGTTCATCGCGTGCCACAGATCGAGAGACCCTTTTTTGACGCAGCTGGCTGTGCTTCGGCCTTCAGACTTCGGCCATGGTGAGGCTGATATGGAGTCGAACCCACTTGATGGAATATCGATTAAATCTTTAACGCTCAATGTTCTCGCTCTGGGAACACCAAACTCTGACGTTTTGACTGTTGCCAGTCACGAAGAATTTATTTGATTTCTTTGAAAATAGTTGCGGGTGACATGGCTCCACGAGAATCCTTTACTTTTTTTTCCCGTAAAAAATGGTCACGATTATTTTTAACAGCACTGACATCTGCTAAAAAATGGAAGCATGCGAGAACAGCTGGATAGATTGCCCCATGCTGAAAAAAGGGCAGCCGTTGCCATCGCTCGACTTAACGACCAGCAAGAGGGCGGACGATCGAAACGTTCATCACGTGCCTCAGATCTAGAGATCCTTTTTGACGCAGCTGGCTGTGCGATGGCAACGGCTGCCCTTTTTTCAGCATTGGGAAAGGGTTTTGTTTTAAAGGGTTAAAATAATGCTTCGTGACAAATTGGCAGCTCCATTAATCGGGTTCGGTTGTACATTCTACTTTTCTCTTTTAAATATGGGCTACTTAGGTAACTTCTGATAGGCAACCTGGTGATAAATGTTTATGCTAAATATTTATTGTTAATAATTATACATTTTCTAACATTTTATTTCTTACTGAGTTAAACCTTAATTTACGTAAATCGTATAATTTATCGCAAAAAAAAAACAACCCCAAACGTTCCATTTACTGTAACGATTTTTTAAACCAAAATTTAATTCATGATCGATTGCTGTTATTATAAGGCAGTTTGATATCAAACAGCAAAGCGCGTTTTCAAATTTTACTTTATTTTTAATGTACAGCAGATGGTAAATAGTAATCTAATTGCTTAAATCTTTCATTGATAACGTGAAGTTAAAACATTTTTTAAAAAAAATGAATGAGAAAGAAATTAAATTCAGTGAAAAAAATTGATAGTTAAATAATATGGATATTTTGGAAATAAAACATTGAGTATGCAAATGAACCTTGTACTATTAAATTTCTTTTAATGATTTAATGACTTTTGGGAAATATTTTGGATAAGAAAATAATCGTTACCGATTAATAAGCTTATAGATCGAAATGAGTTATGCATAAAGTGTATTTTATGTAGTTTAACGTTAAATTTAATTAAGAGGAAGTAAAAAAAAAACCTTTTCTGCATTTTTTTAAACAAAAATTTTTACTTTTGTTAAAACTTTTTCATTTACAATCCCTTTGTTAGAACTTGCAAAAAGGGATCGATATAATATTATCTTAAAATATTCATAAAAATACTACCACGAAAATAAAATCCGTTTAGAAATTGTCATCGAAAAATAGAACCATACTAAATTACAATAGATCAATGTTCTTCAGAAATAAGAAAGTAACTTCAAGTTTTCTAGTTTTTAAATTATTTTCTTTTCCCTGCATATAACAAAAATGAAGTGGTTAAATTAGTAAGGGTTTGAACAATTATCAATTTTTTAAATAGTATACTGTTAGATGAGGTGTAAAGATGCGAAAAGGAAATTTGGGGGGGGGGGTCGGTTTTTCTTTGTTTAATGGATGGAGATAAGGGTAAGGGATTTTTTTTTTTTTTTTTTTAAGGGTAATGAATGAAAGAAACGTATTCCTCTTTAAAAATATGAATTAAAAAGTAGAGGATTCTTAGGCAAGTTGGAGTGCATAGGCTGATTATTTTACCAACTATGCGAAAAATTCCAGAGCAGGGACTCGAACCCAGGACTACCTCTTAACGTGCGGGGGCTCTACCACTGAGCTACTCTGGGACGATACCCAGATGAAATTTCTCGCTTTAGAACCATTTGCAATTATCATCTTCCTCTGCAAACCACAGATGGAACAGATGAATAGTTAAGCGGTAGTCCTGGGTTCGAGTCCCTGCTCTGGAATTTTTCGCATAGTTGATAAAATAATCAGCCTATACACTCCAACTTGCCTAATATACTTGAAAGGTTGATATAATCACTTTCTAAGTAGAGGTTTCTTTTTAAATCTATTACCCCAAATCGGTTTTATTTTAAATTATTTGTATTTATTATATTTATATTATATACAACATATATCCCGTTATTATATTTTATATTGTATTTAACAAAATGTATATGCACTGATTTATATAGGTTCGATAAATTATACCTATGTACAATTACGGGTGTATGATAAAATATTAAACATTGTACTGATAAATAAAATTCATAAATAACACTAGATACTAACACTATTAGTAAATTACTAAACTGATGGAGAATTTTGAATGTTACAATCTTATCACAGGGAGCTCTGGTAATATGTGAAATGTTATTTATTTAACATAAACACAATTCGATAAACGGTTTTAGAATTAGCGCCTTCTTTGTGTTTAGTGTATACTAAATGTAAAAAAAAACGCTTTAAAGCATCCAATGTCACTTATGTCAAGCTTAAAAGAATGTACGATTTAATGCGCTTTTATTCGTATTTAATTTAACAGAAAGTGTACAAAGATTTTTCGTAGGAATTTATGCATCAAAAAGAAGAACAAAAGGTCACACCGGGAATGGAGAACAGATGCTTGGTCGAAATCTGATGGTCTATTTTGACAGTCGTGTCTTAAATAGAATTGGATAAACAGCTTTAGAATAAAATTTTGATAGTCGCCAAGGTTTAGCGTTAAAGGAAAAGCCCCCAAAACAGAACCTAGCTTAGCGATAACTTACATATTTTTCTTGAAGCTATCGAACCCTACAGTTTATAACGAAGGTAAAGTATAGTTAGAATTACGCCTGAAGATGATTGTTTAACAGTTTTAGTAGGCGATTTTAACAAATTTAAATTTTGAAAGGTGTTATATGGAACAATAAAGACAAATACGGAGAACTCGTGGATTACGATGCACATCCCAAGGTGAAATATAGTTAGAATATGCTTGGTGAAGATTGCAAAACAGATTTAGTAGGCGATTTTCGTATAGGCTTCGATCCCGAAGAAGTGTTGAATGGGACAAGGAAGAAACATACGGCATGCGCTCACGAATAATGATACACTTTCCAACTTAATGGAATAAGGAAGAAAAATAGGATTGACGCATGGATTATGATACGCTTTTAATATATACCATTTTAGTGCTTATTTGAAATATGGGAGCGTTTCAGATTTTTCTTTTTTTTAAGGGTGTATGTGGAAGAAACAAAAAAAACTCTGTTTTTAGCCTTGGTACACAAATTGAAATAAACTAATAGCACCATCGTCTCCAAAAATTTCCAGATGGTTCTTCATAAGCTACTTTACACACTGCAATAAGCGAAAAAGTTGTGGCTTTTCTGAAATTTTCAGAAAAAAATTCTTAAACATGGATCTGAGCTGCAAGATTTTTCGAAGAGTGACACGTTTTGAGAAAATTTCCGATTTTCAAGAATTTTTCCTAAAAGTTTTGAAACTGATACAGATTTATCATTTATTTCTGTATGTAGTACATCTTGTAAAGAGACAGTTTCAAAATTTGGAAGTGCCTGGCATAGACAGCTGTCGTCAGAAAATGCATTAGACAGACAGCTGTCGCCAAGGTTTCTGTCGACAGCTGTCGTCAGAAAAAGGGTCTCTAGATCTGGGGCACGCGATGAACGTTTCGCTCGTCCACCAACTGGCTGGTAGTTAAGTCGAGCGATGCCCTTTTTTCAGCATTGGGCAATCTATCCAGCTGTTCTCTCATTCTTCCATTTTTCAGCAGATGTCAGTGCTGTTAAAAATAATCATGATCATTTTTTGACGGGCAATGCCGTGCTAAAAAGTAAAGGATTCTCATGGAGCTAGATCTCCCGCCACTATTTTATAGAAATCCAATCTATTCTTCGTGACTGGCAACAGTCAAAACGTCAGAGTTGGGTGTTCCCAGAACGGGAACACTGCTCGTTAAAAGGGTTCAGTTAATGATATTAGTGATAGGCACAATGTGTTTCAAGTTCTTTGTGTGTAAAAATTTATGCACCAAAAATCAAGAAGAAAAAGTCACACCAGGGATGATTTACGATAAAATAAAAAATGACGGTCGAAATCTGTTCAGAACAAGTCTAATGCATTTTCTTACAGTAAATACATTAGACTTGTGTTCATTAAGGGAGCGAGTTTTTATCCAATGAAAGAGTAGAGGAGGTCTTTGAATGAGACATCAATGGGGATTGAAAGCAAAAAGAAACGTATAGAAAAGGATTTACAAAGCCTCCTAGCAAGGTTGAAATGATTCCAAAGCAGCATCTTTAAAACTATTATGAGATGTTCTTCTGTTTTTTTTTTCTTTCCATAAATGATGTATGTTTTAGCGTACAGTTTTTAATTTGGAAAAGTTTGCCATTCGGTGCTTGGACTTTGTATAAATAATGATTTAAGCGATCTCATTCGAACTGTTTTGATTTTTAAAAAAGATACTCATGGTTATGGCGAAGAAAAGAATTAATGATACGGAACCGAATGGCTTTTTCTGTGCTCAAAATCTTAAAAAAAAAAAAAAGAAATTTTTCTTATTCTTACACGCAATATGAAATCAAGTTTATTAATGCAACTATCTTTTATACTTCAAAGTCATTGTTGCAGGAAATCCATGAGTATATGGCTATCGAATCTATGTTTTTCAGTCTATGTCATATGATTAGTGGTCAATTAAATGTTTTTTAGCATATACACCAAAATATTTGATAAATTTAATAATTTAAATGGAATAAGCCTTGTAAAATGTTCAATTCTTTAGTTTAATATAATAATAAATTAGTTAGAAAATATATATATTATAATAGTAATATATATATATATATCGCATTTATAGTTTTGTAATTTTCCTAGTTACTACCTTCAGTTACTCCTTTTCAATCAGCATCTATGATTTATCTATATTCATTTTGAATACTTTGTAAAATACAGCTATCTATTTAGACTATCTCCTTTCTATTTTTATTTTTTTTGCGAGATATGTCTTATTTGTAGTATGTTTTGTGTTTTACTTGTTAGTTATATATATATATATATATATATATATATATATATATATATATATGTATATATATATATATATATATATATAAATAGTTAGAAAAGTTTATTTAAATGGGACTCGGCAGCTCAAACTTTTTTAAAATTAATTATTATCTTTTTAACAATAATTTTCAGTTGTTATTTGTAACTAATAAACATAATTAATATATTTATTTGTCACACTTTGCAACTCGTTCTAAAATGCTATTTCTATTTTAATTTAATTTCGTAAAAACTATTTTTGTTGTTAGTAGTTGTAATTTTTGTTGTTAGTATGGTCTATAACAAATTTAAGCAATGGATTTCTATTAATTACATCCATTCAAGAAAAAACAAAACTACAGCCATAAACAAATAGTTGAAAAAATCAGTAGTACCACAGCTGATTTTTTTTGAAAGCTTTCAATGCATAGCAAATCGGAGCCTTAAATCTCGTACTTTTCATATAATGTTTAAATAGAAAAATACTACCAAAGAATTTCATCAAGGTTTGGCAAAGCTTCGGCATTTCAAAGGTGAAAAAATTTAAAAGAAAGGAAAGAAAGAAGGAAAAATCTGCGATAAATACAATTGAAGATTTCATTCAGTTTTAAGTTATTTAAACAAGCAGAGGAAAGGTGCTCATATAAACAGTTGTAGCTGACGTTGTAATTAAAATATTTATCCATTTGAAGCACATATGCATGAATATCCCCAAAGTGCCCTAATACAATAACTTTACAAGGGTAACTTTAAGGCTACAGTGACTTTCGCAATAAATTTTCTCGTAATTCAAAGGATAAAAAATTCATTTAGAGGTTTCGACAAATTATAGAAATGTGCAGTTGATTTTGTAGTGATATGAAAAATCTCACCAAGTTCTATAACGACTCATCGCCAAATTTGGTGCAAAAAAAGAGAATTGTTTTGGAAAGTGTTTTATAAGCAATGCGTTTTACAGTATTTACCTTTCTTTTTAATATAACTAGAAAATTTATGAAATTGATATGTTGTGTTATAGTAGAATGCGTATCTGATCCTAATGAACATAAAAGAAAAACGTCTCATCAACGTACGTAGTTGTTCATTCTATGATTGTTAACGAACTGATTTACTGCATGAAACCGTAGGTTGT
Source organism: Cheiracanthium punctorium (assembly GCA_038373885.1). Lineage (NCBI taxonomy): Eukaryota > Metazoa > Arthropoda > Arachnida > Araneae > Cheiracanthiidae > Cheiracanthium > Cheiracanthium punctorium. The sequence goes on from JAWZYV010004369.1 coordinate 470,373, forward strand.
TCAGATTATCAACCAAGAAAGTGTATAAATTTTAGTTGCTTTTAAATTTTTACCGAAGCGAGCATTTTTAACTATTCAGTTGTCATTTTTTTTTCATGATCTAAAAAAAGCGCTGTTTTATGATCAACTGCAATATTATCTTTTTTTCCCCATTTTTATATCAAAAAGGAAACCACTTTTGAAACTTTTAATATGACTTTTATTAAGCTCGGCACTAAGCCAATGTGTGTAATTTTTAACTCTTTTTTTTCGGATTTAAAAATATCTTAACATAAGTTTTCTTACGTCCAAGGAAAAAAATCACGAAAAAGTGTAAAGCACTAGGAGAACAAGTAAGTAAAAAAAAGCAACTAAAATGTGTTTTTCAACAAGATTCTCAAAGTAAACGCATTAAGACCTGCCTTCATTAACGAAGTGTGTTTTTCTGCGTTGCAAAAGATGCAGCCTCCTTTCACAGGAGATAAAAGGAGGATAAAAAATGAATTCGGAAACAGAAAGGGGTACAGAAAGACGTGTACTGCAAGGTTCGAAGTGATTTTTAACACTGAATCTTCCAAACTAATGTGTAAAATATTTTTTTTTCTCCCTCATAACCTTGGCAGTTTTATAGATTTTCCCGAAGTTCACTTAAAAAAAAGTAGATTGTATTTTTGTACAAGTAATGAATTCAATAATGTCATTTTTACTATGAGAAAAATGTACCACTTTCCAGAAATAATGATCCTAAATGAAGGTTTCTCTAGGTTGGTACAAGGAAAAAAGAAGTTTTGTGGAACTGAACAAAATCTTGTTGATTTAACAAGATTTGGTTCAGTTCCATTTTTTGGTTTCGGTTCTGATGACTGTTTTGGTTTCATTTGGTTCAGTTCCATTTTTGGTTTCATTTGGTTCAGTTCCTGGCGCACACAGGATTTTAGTTTAGGGGGGGAGGCTAAGCTACAAATGCAGATGAACTCGGTTATAGTAACTTCGATTTTAGTAATAACTCTCTTATAACGACAAAATAGTACCACTTGCTCATAGAATACAAATCCAATATTCAAGTAATTTGTTATAGTCATAATTAATTATCTTATTTTTTCGATGTACAGTTAAATTCTTTTATAGAGTTTAACTGTATTTCATACATAAGTAAGTATTTATTTAAAAACCAACGTACTTGTTTTAAATATTTTAGAAATAATTTGAAGAGAATTTTTAAAAGTAAAATATTTTAATTCATTAATGACCTTTTTTAATTTTTAAAGCTTTTCAGATCTAACTAATTCAGGTTTACGGGGGGGGGGGCTTTAGCCCCCATATACCCCTTCGTGGTGTGCCTATATATATATATATGAAAAGCTTTCAAAGGCCAGCGCAATTTTATAACCCGTCTCAATATTGCTCTTTTCCGTTTTTATACCAGAAATGAAAGCAGCACTTTAAAAGCTTCTGACGTGACTTTTATTTAGTTTGGAATTATGCCAATGTGTGTCTTCAAAATGTATTTTTTTGCGGTTGAATATATTTCAAATATAAATTCTTAGAAAAAAAAAAGCTGCACATAAAAACTGAAAGACTAGAAAAGAACGGGGAAGAAATTGAACTGCCGAAATCTGTCTCAAACATGGTTCTTAGAGTAAGCGCATTAGACGTTCTTTTGTCCAGAATGTGCAGCGTTGTACAGTGAAAGAGATGTGTTACCATTTCAAAACGGAGCAAGTGAAAAATATTGCGACGGTAAATAAAAGAGATCACACAATGCCTTCTACAAGGCGAGTGACTAATAATATTGCATTTTAACCCTTTGAGGCGCAACCCTCTCCCAATGCTGAAAAAATGGCAGCCGTTGCCATCGCTCGACTTAACTACCAGCAAGAGGGTGGACGATCGAAACGTTTATCGCGTGCCACAGATCTAGAGACCCTTTTTTGATGCAGCTGGCTGTGCCGCACAGCCAGCTGCGTCATAAAACGGTCTCTAGATCTGTGGCACGCAATGAACGTTTCGATCGTCCGCCCTCTTGCTGGTAGTTAAATCGAGTGATGGCAACGGCTGCCCTGCCATTTTGTCAGCATTGGGCAATCTATCCAGCTGTTCTCGCATTCTTCCATTTTTCAGCGGATGTCAGTGCTGTTAAAAATAATCGTGACCATTTTATTTACGGGAAATGACGGGCTAAAAAGTAAAGGATTCTCGTGGAGCTCTGTCACCCGCAACTATTTGTATAGAAATCCAATCATATTCTTCGTGACTGACAACAGTCAAAACGTCAGAGTTTGGTGTTCCCAGAGCGGGAACACTGCGCGTTAAAAGGTTAAATGCACTCTGTGATTTTTTTTTTCAAAAATAATTCAAGTAGTTTATATTATACTTGGACACTGGCTTGAAAAAAAAAAAAAAAACTATTTTCTATAAATTAAGATTTGAACAATCGCTTTTGAGTTTATCGACAAAAAAAAGTATGGCTTTAAAAAACTAATTGTGGTTTTTTTTCCAGTGAAAACAGAATTATTTGAAGCAAAAATTCCAATTTGTGGAAACTAAAGATATATCAATGAAGATAATATCTTCACGGATAATAGATAATAAGAAACCACCTACGCATGTTATATTACAAATTAAGTCTTCTCTAACCTACGTTACAGGAGTCATTCTTCCCAATTACGTCTCTTCTCTTGTTAAAAAAGCACATACCAATAGAGAGTGCACATGCAGCAATGTATATTCAGCATTAACATGTGTTAATATAGACTAGAGTCGGGAGGGATGGAACACTATCATTTATGCCAAAAAGGGACATTTTTAATTTCCGTTTTTTCCACCAGGTTTAGTAGCCATAACATGTTAATTATTGCTATAAATCATTTCAGTTTCAAATTTCTGTGAACTGTTTTCCAACACCAAAAGTAAATATCTTCTAATACTTTCCATGCAAGTTTTTATACTCGTTTATTGTAACTAAATTAGCAACAGCAACAGCTGCATATTTTTAGGATGAGTTATTTTATTGATATGTTGTGTAGAGGGTGTGATGAGACAGTGAAAACGGAAATTTTGTCTGCCACACTTTATCTATTTTAGGAAAAATGATGAAAAGTTTAGTCTGTATCAATTCGAGATGCGCTCACCGCATGTGTTATAATCTTATTGAAATTGGGAGAATATATTTAGCTTGGCTATTTTCTATTTCTGATGCATCCATAATTATTTTATTAAGTATATGATGGTTTTTTAATATCTATTTGTTTCATGTTTCGCCATTTTGTAAGGGAGACGTCTTATTATTATATTTTTGATTTAATGGGATAATGTAAAGTAATGAACTGAATTTGCAAAATTACTGTCGATGCAGTTAGTTAGTTGTAGGTCATTTATTAAATTCACAAATATATGAACAAAGATGGTTACAAAAAATGGTAAGAGGCCACGATTTTGCAAAAAACCACAGAGATTTATCTTTGAACAATAAATCTTTAGATACTGTTTTAAACTCAAAAGTTTGATACAGTTAGTGGGATAATTCAGAGGAAAATGTAGTAATATGAGTTTGGCCATTTCATTTTTCGTTTGAAAACCAACACATGCCTTTTTTAAAAAAATGTGTCCCATTATTTCTTTCTGCTCTCGTATACCAAAAAAGTGAAAGCACTTTAGAACTCCTGACGTGACTTTTATTTAACTTGGAATTATGCCAATAGGTGTCTTTTTTTTTTAAAAAGTACATTTTTTTTATTTGATGCGGTTGAAAATATTTCAAATATAAGTCTCAAAAAATATCACACGGGGACTAAAAACTAGAAAAGAACGGTGGAAAATTGAGCTGCTTAAATCTGTTTCACGAGGAAGGTTCTTAGAGTATAAACTAATCAGACTTACTTTCATTCAAGATCTACGTTCTCCTCGAGTAGAGATTTGTTATTATTTCAAACGGAGAGAACCGAAATATATATACATATACATATACATATATATATATATATATATATATATATATATATATATATATATATATATATATATATATATATATATATATATATATATAGATATGCTAAAAAAATATGTAATGCAGAAAGATTTTTATCATCTAAATGAATTCTGACGTAGCATTAGAAATATTTTGTGAATCTATTTTTGCTTCTTGAAACGAATTCAAGAAATGCTATGTAATCGCAAAAAACTGGTTTTAAGATTTTGGCTACGACTAAATTTTATTTTCATAGAACACGGTGTTAAATGTATCGTAATGATACGGAAAGACGTGCAAGGTACATATACTCATGTTATATATACATTTATGTACCTATGGCTGTCTTGTTTTACATGGATTATGGATGCTTAGGAACTTCTGCTTTTACAGCATTTTGTACCAACCCCAAACCTAGATTAGATTGATAGCTGCAGCACCAGCCGAGGGTGATAGTTTCTACCACAAACTCCCGAAGTGTTGATTTCTACCTTATTTGGGAGCCGATAGAGGGCAGCACTACCGAACGTTAGCAGGGGGCTTCTTAATTTTGAAGGAAATACAAAGCAGAAGACTCCAAAGTTAAGTCTCGCCACACCCATAGGTATCATTTTACATGAGACCTTGGAGGGCATTGCGACCACGACGTGTTTAACGTGTCCCAGTCGAGATTAGCGTGCACGGTGGTCTTTGGTAGGTTCCAAGGGCTCTACCACGATAATATAGGAAAGGTTCCCGTACCGAAAAAATTAACCCTTCCCGACTCTTGATGCTACAATCCGAGAAATATCCGATATGTGCTATTACGAAGGTGTCAGAAACGTTCGGATGTCGTATTCACTCTCGGAAATAATGCTGTTACTCTACTGTTCCGACACGTCAGATGAAGGCAAAAACTTGCATTCCGATAGTGGAGAGTAGAAGATGGATGGGTTTTTATTGTGTATACTACGGGGAGTGTTAAGCACTCCCACAAAAGGACACCTTTCCCTGGCTCGGCTGAGTATCATCCTACCTGTCAAAAAGCAGGCACCTCCCTTGATGGATCACCCGACGCCTCGGAAATTCTGAAGACAATGCCTTTGTTTAAGAAAAATGGGAGAAAGCCGTGTGTTTTGATGTGTTGTGTCGACACGCATCTAACAAAAATTCTCACTAATTTTATTCGACACTCATCGATCTAATACCAAAAGGAGAGTTTCGGCTATTTAGCCGAAGAATTTGACTATTCGTGAGTGAGAACTATCAGTCACTGATATTCTCCAATAACATAGTGCTAGAGCCAAAGGATCGAACCCACAACCTCTCGGCTGCGAGATCGGCGCCCCTCCCAACTGGGATGATTGGTCCCAGGATCAAACCCGCAACCTTTCGGCTAAGGGATCGACGCCTCTCCCAGTCGGGCTATCGCGCCTATTCACACGGCTTTCTCCCCTTTTTCTTAAGCGTAGAGATGATCTTACCTACTCATGCATTACGTACATTTAGTTACGTACTCATGCATGTACTGATTATCAGTGAATCTAGATTAATATTGACTTGTCGGTATTTCTTTTGATGATCATCATTTTATTGTGCTCTCCTGCAGCTAAATTATGGCAAGTTCTTGCACAAGGAGTAAAAATCGCCATTCGATATTTGGTTACCCCAAAGAACTTACAAAAAATATGTCACCGACATGTGAAGATATTTTCAGAGCATACTGTTTTTACCAGCAAAAGGCAGAGTATCAGGCTGTTAATGATATTGCCAGACCTGTTGCGATTGAAGTGATCGAAATGTATAACGCTGCCAGTATACCTACTATTGCACTATTGCATTCAATAGTATAGTGAAAAAAGTTCGGCTAATCACTTAAGGAATATATTTTTGAAAGTATCCTGAATCAAAAAGAACATTCAGAACATGTCAAGATGCCTTGTTGAGTTTCTGTAGTTTGTTTGATATTTGGCCATGTAAGTGTGTCCATGCGGGAGTTGTCAATCTTTTCGATTGAAAACGATTGATTTTTTATTGTAAATGCCCATTAAAATACTACTAGGCAAATGGTGATTGGAATGATGAATGCTGTTGCCACTTGTAAGCATCGGAAGTTAGAGGAGAGGAGAGGGAAAGCTGCAAAATTTGAGAATGAAACGAAAAGAAAAATGGGTGGACGCATTATTGTTTCATAACAATTGAAAACACCGTACACTTCAGAAGATGAAGATAACGACAACAACTGCAATGATGGCACAGAGGAAGAAAATCGCGACAGTGACTCCTTTTCCACCAGCGGTCCGCAAAACCGAAATCAATATCCAGAGCTTTGCAAAGCTATTGATCGAGAAAATATAAGAAACCGGGATTCCTGTTTGATTGCAAACGCCGTTTTGAAAGATCTCTGACTTCTGTCAGCTGAAAAAGCTTTGCATCCCAGCAAAGTGCACTATCAAAGATCCGTTTGGAGAAAAAAGTCAGTTAAGGCTCTCAAAGAAAAAATCAAGGAATTGTTTGTCTCAGCTTTGACGGCAAAGTTGATGTAACTCTTACAAAATGTACACAGGCATGTGCAGGTACTGTATGTATAGGATGTTTTTTTTTTTCCATTATGAACTGTTATTTGTGGTTAAAATATTCGGTTAAAATTTTTTAAAGCCAACAAGCTGATACCAGTTCTAATTCAGCTTTATATTGTGTTTTCGGGCTTTTGTTTCAGATAAAGCTGCTAGAAAACGGTGACATATGTAAGAAATTTATTTTTATGCAATATTTGTCTTAACATGGACCACCGATTTACGCTTGTCCGAGAACTGAATTAAATTAATTATTTTTTCTTTTAGCCCCACACTACTGCGTAACCTGGAGTAAAGTGTTAGACTACCACTACGACTGACTCTACTCAGTTTTCGCAATCATGTATACAGAGGAGAGGAGGGTATTATGGAATAGTGGGGAAATATGGAATACCGAGTTTTTGGCTCTGTTAGTTGTTATTGCCACAAATTAATACCATGAACAACTCAAGAAAGATTCCCGTCTTACAATGCAGTAAGAGTTGACCGCTCTCTGTTGCCGCACCACTCGCTACAGAACAAACTATGTTTTGTGATTTTCAAGAGTTTTTGTAGATAAGTTTTCAAACATTTTCACTTACTAGTAAACACGTGACATGAACATGGATGTTACGCATAATGTACACTAAGAGAATGGTAGTTTGTTCTACTGTGGTTATTTTTTAGATGACAGTGTTTTGCCAATTAGTTTTAAAGGTTCGTTTTCCGAGATGGCGTGTCGGGAATTATGGAATACTGGGTAATATTGTAATGGATTTCATGTTATCCACTCAAGACCCGGAAAACAAAGACGCTGAATGCATCTTTTGTCACGAAAAATTCTCAACGACGATAATGTTCAACGACGATAAGTTTGGACTCAAAGATCCAGCTGTTCTCTGTGGGCTCACCATGACTGTATGGGAGCAAAGAAAGAAAATTATATCTACAACTTTTCTAAATCGACTCGAAGCAGAAATGACTCCAATATAATGATTTGAACTACAAAACATAAAAATTTGTTTTATAGTAACGAATAACTATATATGAAGCAATATGAATTGCTTTTCATCGGTTTAAACCATCTATTCCATATGACCCGACTATTCCATATTATACTCCATTCGTAAGTTTTTTTTAAATATTTTTTTCTATAACAACAAAATAAATTGTGCATTTCTTTCCAATTGACATTTCATTACGATTAATTATAGCATGTACTCATGCTTTTTTGGGGGATTTTATTTAAAAATCTATGAAGTTACAGTTAGAAATGTAAATGGTATTCCATAATCACCTCCTCTCCTCTACATATATTCTTTGAGACGTCATATGTTGTCAAAGTAAATTTGTGAATGGCGAAAATGGATTTTTCAGTCAATATTTGAATGCCAGACGCTTTGATGTAAATATGTGTAACCGTCCCTAAGTGCTTATGATAAAACAGTCAATAAGAAGTATGGAAGTGGCTTTGCATTCACGTATGTACGTATCTGTGACGTTTATTGACAGATCGGAATGTTTAAAATTCTATACTCAGAATAATTCTCCTGATATTCAAATCAAGGAATCATTGCCGTAAAAGTGTAAAGTCGAAGAAAACTTTGAGAGATGTGAAAGTCAGGAGCTGGTACGACAAACTCCCGGGAAGCTTTTAAATAATAATAAAAATTTGCAAGCTTTTCAAACATCAATTTCAATCAGTGACGCTTCGGATAGCGCTAATACAAGCAATAAATAATTCAAGCGAGGGAAAAGTGTAACAAAAGAATCCCCGTCACAGAATCAAAGGACAATGGAAGAAAGTCTGTACATATCGCCGGGTACTGTATCCATGTAAATTGCGGTTATGTAAGAGTGAAATGAGGTACAGAATAGGACATGGTTCGATGCATAGTTCATGTAATCAGCCAGGGAGTGTATAGATTTTTATCTGAAATATCCGAAACGGGAAATCAGTTATTAGTATGTCCAATATTCAGCACTTGACAAATAATTGAATTTCAGTTGCTGATTTCCTGGGTGAAATAAAGTTTTAATGAAAGATATGCGCAGTTTATTTTCGGAAGAATATTGATTAATCAATAAATAGAGTGTGTTACATAAAAGATGATAAGTAATATTTTCTTTTTACATGCAAAGAAAACTTATAATTTAACTACTGTTATTTTGCACTTTAATTGCTGATTGAAAAAAACAATTTCAGTCGTGTGTATTTTATAAAAATTGTGAAATTGAAATATTGTTCTAAAACCTTATTCACCAGAACAAAAAACAAAAGGGTTTTAAGCTTTAGCCTTGATTTTATAATCACGTTTTGTTCCAAAACGGTAAATAAAATCGGAAATACGTGAACAAAATTTTATCGTAAAAAAAGAAAGGATAAAAGTCAAAATCTTTCAGAGAGGGGACGAGAAAAAAAAAATAAATAAATAAAATAAAAAATTGGTCAGATATCTGGTAGATATTAAAAATGGTAAATATCCAATAGACTTACAAATTAAAATTAATGACGATAAGAGACTATCATTCAATATATATACTAAAAAGAGATTATTTTAATTTTCATGTGAATGCGTTTACTCATTTCTCATCATGTTTGTACATTTCTGTTTTTAGAAATATAATCAATAATCATAACTATAGAATAGAGTACTATGTACCAATAGTTTCAAAGTTAATAACTTAACATACCTATATAAAATACCTCTAAAATATCAATCATATATCCTTATGTACTTAGTAATTTTTATGTCCAAATAATAAAAGCATTTCTGGATAGAGAGGATGGGGTTTGGAAGATGGTTCCTTATAAAACATAAAAGCTATAAAAAATACCATAAATATATATAGTTATATATTTTATTAAAAAATAAATTAAAAAAAATAAAAATTGAGGGATTGGCATCATTTTTTTTTTGAGCTTATGTATTGGCATTATCTATGAGCTTTTTACACCATGTTTGGTTCATTACCACGTTTATTTTTCTACTTTGATTACTGGTACATTTTTCTTTTCGGGGTGCTTTTTTTTTCTCTCCTGATCCAGATATAGCCCCACTCAGTGCATTGTTAGAAATATATTATCGAGTAGTATTCGCAGTAATAATAATTAATTCCATAGAGTTAATATTATTATTTTTTGTATATTATCTATATTGCTCTATTTGTTTTTATTATTAATCTTTTTTTACATTGTAAAAAAATATGTATTTATTTATTAATATTTTTAAAATTAATTTTTCTACATTAATAGTTCTTTTTGTACTCTTTGGCTATTTAAGCCTGTACTTTTTTGCTCATTGGTTAGCTATACTTGTTTCTTTTGTATTTTACAATTCCTCCCAACCCCCCCCCCCCGTTACTGCTATTGTTCTGATTTCTCTCTTTTTAACTGCATTGTTCAGGCTACAATTTCATCTGTTTTTTTTTTCATTTCTCTCTTTTTTTACTCCTTGGTTCTTGCTACATTATTAACTTACAATTTCTATGCTGGTATCATTTTTTTTTTTGAGTTTATGTATTGGCATTATCTATGAGCTTTTTACTCCATGTTTGGTTCATTACCACGTTTATTTTTCTCCTTCAGCTAGGGTCGCGCCCTTAGGTTGATTTTAATGATTCTTTTTGTCGTGCAGCCTACAGAAACCTAGCTATTTTTATTTTTCGTTGAACTAGATTAATTCAAGTGGTGGCGCCTGGATTAGAACTTGATTAATCTAGTTTCCTTTTCACCTCCACTTTTTTGGGGGGTTCTTGCAGTTAGGCTCAGGCCCACAAGACTTCACTTGGTAAAAATTTCCAACCTTTCTAGCTCTTCTAGCTCTGTTTTCTATTGCTAGATAGGTTTGTGTACAGCATTTAAGGCCTATGTCTCCATTATTATTCTAGGCTCCGGATTTTTTTTAAATGTTTTTTTGTTTTGTTGTGCATACTCTCGCTGGATTAATGGGATATTCATATAACGTAAGCTTGGCTGTTCATATATATATATATATATATATTTGGCAGTTTTGTTTTTGTATTAATATTCCTAGATTACGAACCAATGTAACTTTCTCAAAACTTCGAATTATGCTAGAAACTGTTTAATTATAAAAAAACTAAATCAAAATAAATGGAGAAATTAAATAAAAAACTAAATTAAAATAAAATCAAAGTCTTTAAGAAGTTGTGTTTTCCAAAGCAACACGAAACAAAAATTAAAAAAACCCAGATTGCTTTTTTAAATTCAGACCCTCACATCTCGATAAAATAAACAAGGTACTTAGTCTTGCTTCTTGAAAAAATTAAAGGTAAAACTATCGAACAGACATTCTGTTTTCTGAGTGGATTATTATTTAAATAGAGAATTACAAGAGGGTTTAATATGCAAAGAGAACTCAAACAAAATATTTTGGTATGGATTGAATACATCATTTCCTTATCACAAAAATCGTCTTACTACAGAGACGAAGTCATGATGAAATTTTCACGAAGATGTAATTCGTTCTTGTAGGGACCGATTTCGATCTCTTACCTGTACTACTCAGGCAGTAGACAGATACTCTGAATGTCCATTAGCGTTCAAGGAACGTTTTCTGAATGTTAATTGACGTTCCGAGAACGTGTGTGTGATATCTGGGAAATCTCGTGGTCGAACAGTTGCAGATGAATTCAGAATAGAAAGATACATAAAGATAATTTTAAATAAGGTTAGAGAACGATGTATACATATATCGTACAAGCTGTTGATCTAAGCAAAATGTTACTTTTATAGGCTCATTTATTTCTACAGTGTCTTCTACTCGCAAACTGAATTCTTCCCCGATTAAGAGAGTCAGATAAGACAGCATGAAACACGGTTGGCAGATTGACTTTTTTTACGGCCAAATTCATCAATCTGGAAACCTTCCATTAATGAATTTGGCCTTAAGTAAAAAAAAAGCAAGGTTGCCGATTTTTTTTTTCTGTTGTTTTTAAAGCCGAATTCATCAAGTTTTACCTTAAAAAAAGCAAATCTCTCAACCCTGTTTAGACGCCTTACCGCTGTAATGTATTTTTTGTAATATAAATCGAAAAATTTCCATTTGACCTTAAAAAAAGCCAATCTGGAAGCCCTCGCATGAAATGCTCCGCTTGCACTATTAGACATAAGCGCATAGAATGCATTCAAAAATTGCTATACCCCGTTCATCCACACCGACTTAATGCTACCTTGCACACCCCATCCCCCTACTTTATCAGACATCAGACCCCCCTTTTCACCACGACAAAAAACATTTCAAAGCTCTACGCCTCCACAGCCCACCAGCCCATGCATCTGTTAAAACATCCCCTCATACCCACAAAAACACAACATAAAAAGCATTACTTTACTCACTACGAAAAAAAAAAAAAGCTCATGAATACAGAAAAATTACAACGAATTTTTCTTTCACAGCGGTTAACTTTGGGGGGGACAGCTAGCTGTAAAAGCATAATATATATATATATAAAACGGGGGCACTGCAAAGTAAGTGCACTCGGGCGATTTGGCACGACAAGATTTGTTGTACCCGGGGAAACGCGAGGCATAACGCTTCATTAGGTGAATGGAGGATTTCCTCGCAAAATTTCCATTCCTAAATCTCAAAGCATATTCATCTCGTAATATATTCTGGCAGCAAGCAGTGTGTGCCTTCCAAAACTGATGAAAAGGGAGCCAACTCCCCCCATTTTCTCTGCAGATTTATCTGCCAATTGCTCAGTTGAACGGAATTGTCTCTCTGCCTCTCTCTTATGGCCTGTTAAAGTTTCGCTATATATATATAGATCTGATGAATGCAGATTTCCAAGTGACGTTTTCGCAATTGATATAGCTTAGCTTTTATCTGGCAAAAGGACTCAATTGGAGAAGCCGACGGTATTAATGCGCCACATCGAGAGATAAAGGATTTATAATATTTGGGGGGAATTGTGCGTTTGAATTTATTATGTATATATAATTCGCGATATATACGTAAACTTGGAAAATGAGTCTTAACAGTTTTGAGTGCCACACTGCAGGAGTGGCGCCCATAATGGCTATTTATTAAAGCGCTTGGACTTCCCCATAATTTCCTTCGGTTCCAGGTGATGCATGTAGAGATAAGTAAAGTTACTCAAGCAGAAGTTCACGAACTTTCAATTCCAGAGCAGCGTACAATCAGCTGATACCGATAATATCATTTTCATTTGAAGTCCAATATATTAATGCAGCATAGGCTATTTCTTCGTTTCCCATTGCACCGTAAAATTTACGAAAATAAAATTATAATAGGCTTGTAAAGGAAATGGTTAGTATGTAAAACAAATTACGTTAGAATTCTGAATTATACAAGGAAAAATTTTGAACAACTACATTTTAAGCTGTGACTAAGAGGTACCATTTTTCATTTTATGTATGGATTACAAAGATGTGATCTCTAAATATGAATCTACACCTCTATTAATAAATATATGATCAAAAATTGCTTATTTTGTTATAATACATTATAAAATTGCATCAGGATTTTTTTTTTTAAATGCAAGCTCTGCATCTTAAAGTTAAAATGAAATGTTTATATTTTTTCAATGTTAATACTTCTATAATAAACGTACACTGTTTCTTTAATCATTTTTTTGTCTTAAATAATTTTCGTGATGGAGATTACATATCTAATTTAATAATCATTTAATTTCGATATGTGATCTCCATCACAGTCCCTAGACTGCGCTCCGAGGTATACGGTTTTTTTGCAGTGAGAAAAGTTCATCGATCAATGAGTTTCCAGCCGGTCTGAGATGAGACCGCATATCCTGTACTCGACTGTACTTGTACCAGTAATGTTGTTATGTTTAAAATTAAATTTTGTTAAGTTTTAACAAGTGTTTTTATTACACGCTACCACACAGATGATAGTGTTTGCTTACAGAATTAAGGGCCCGATTCAAACGAAACAGAGTTCTATCGTTTTCCGTTGCGGTCGCGGAAATTTTCGACTGATTCCTACGTTTCCTATTCAAGAGAAACCTGTCTAACGCTTTTGGATCACGTGACACTGCTATCGGTGTTTTGCTATCGCTTTTTCAAAAGCGATCGTTTTCGAGAACATGGCGGATCGATCGGCGGATGGTTGATAAGAAGATTACAACAACAACGAAGGCTCGTTATTTAAAATTACGAAGCAATCCGTTGGAATTATCAGACAGGGAATTCTGCAAAAGATTTAGGCCTGCGGAAAGCTGAATTTTCTCGCAGAACAGAATTTCTGTAGGGTTTATTTTCTGTCGGCCTTTGAGTTCCAGTCTAGCAGACACTACGATGCAGGCGCCATCTATAGTCCTTATTTTAAATCGTTTATTGCTCGATAAATTTGATATTCGAAACAGCGCAAAAAAATACATGAACAACGAATAATTTCTCGCTAAAATAAGCATCCTAGCAACCCTCCTAAACAAATACAAATATTCATACCATTATATTAAGGATGTCTTTGATTGTTAATTATATATCAGAACATAAAATATATAGTAATTCTATCCCTCCATTATACTTATAAACAGCTTCTCTGCTACAGAAAAATAAAATGTAGTAGGCAAACTAGAGAACAATTTTTATTCGATAATTCGAAAAATTCGACATGATAATTATGACAAACAATACTATTATTAATAATTTTCTAAAAAAATCTTCATAAATTAAAAAAGTATTTCCAGGATTATAAACATACAAAAAATATTAACCTAAACCAGTTAAAATTTTAAAACATTAACCTACAATACTGTTTGGGAAAAAAATTAAGACACAGTCTGTTGTCCGTTGCAGCTCAAACATAAATAAATAAACAGTTAGTCGTCGCCATTAAGTTAAAAGTTTTTTCCAGAGAAAGATGCGATTTTTATTAAGGTCGATCATGCGATTAAGGTCATTCATCTATCGTGCTTAAAATGTTTTCTGTCAGCAAAATACTCATATCTGGGTTCTGGCCTGCAGTTCCCGTTGAATATCGACAGAATGATGGTGACAATCTGGCACAACCACAAGTAACGCGCTTTTCAACCTTGAATTTTACGTTTTCTATTTTTAACATTAATTTACGAAAGGTGTCTTCTCTTACTAAACCGATGATACTTAACAACTTTGTATTGACTTTGTCTCCTTGTCTCGTCCGTTTTTGAGATAAGAACACTAACTTCAAATTCAGCAGCTAGTTGGCGCTGTAAGCAGTTTTCGTGCACATTGCATCACAACTTTACTGTACCTGGCCCCACTTTTACGAATAAAGCTCTGGCAACACTATAAGAAGAATACAAAATTCCGAAGACGATACTGATTTTGCTGTTTCCTTTTTTTTTCTTCTATACTGAAACTTAATTCGTGGAAGTTTGTTTATGCATTTCTTTTTAGTATCTGCTGAAATGGCAACATTCTTTATCATAGGATCATTTAATAGTAGCAATTTATCATGCTTCTTAAATAAATATTATTTAAACACTTTTTTTTAATCAGAAAATGTAACCATTGAGTACATAAGGCGAAAATTACATTCTTAATTGCCCGAGATAGATTTCGCTTATTTCTTTCGCTACTTTTTGTAATTCGTCAGCCTTTTTTTCTCCTCAACACTACTTTAACCAGCTGCTATTGACTCAAATCATCACGGTTTTTTCCTTTCACATTTTTTTTTTCAATCCCTCCTCAAGAAAATCCAATAATGAGATTTCCTTTCGTGAACTTTTTCTCCGCTATAACATCTGCTTTAAATGAACCTTATAAATTTAATCATGCCATACGATACGAATACCCTGATGCAGATATAGCATTTTCATACAAACTTCATTCTTTATTTATAACTAAAAATACATAATGTTTATTAATGTTACGATATCAGATGATGTTTTCTGCGAGAGCTTATTTTTTCTGTTTAATGTGGGGGAAAAAATATGTATATATACAGGATGGATATAATTAAAATATAATAAGCATTTTGAAGCTGAAGCGGGTGAGCCAATTGCCACCGAATTCGGCATATGGACTGTAACATAAGATGCAGATATAATTAAAATATTATAAGCATTTTTAGGCTGAAGCGGGTGAGCCAATTGCCACCGAATTCGGCATATGTACTGTAACACAAGATGCAGATATAATTAAAATATAATAAGCATTTTGAGGCTGAAGCGGGTGAGCCAATTGCCACTGAATTCGGCATATGGACTGTAACACAAGATGCAGATATAATTAAAATATAATAAGCATTTTGAGGCTGAAGCGGGTGAGCCAATTGCCACCGAATTTGGCATATGGACTGTTTTTTAATTATGTTGATGACTGATTTTTAAAAAAGTTTTGTTAAAAAATGTCCGCTAGATGACGCTTTGCGTGGTGAATTGAGCTAAAAAAATTATCCGTGTTAGTTAATAAATATCTAAAAACAATTGAATAAGTGTTGAAATGGTTTTATACATTTTGAATCGGGCATTTACATTGTTAAAGATGCTATGTTTCATGCTGAGTGCCATCTCTAGACATTTTTTGAACTATTTTTTTTTTTTAATTCCTTGAACGCATCTCATGCATAGTTTATGTACCAGATTTTGCCGATTCTGTAATACCAAACCGTAAACAATTCACATTTTGTATTTATTCAAATTTAATTCTCTTAGTTTTAATCGATTACATATCGAGAGTTTTAATCGATTACATATCGAAAACTGAGCTCTTTTTACATAATTCCGTAATTTATTACTTGTGTCTATGACCAAGAATTCGGAATAAACTCTGAGGTGTGTGTTTTTGTGACCTTGCACCTAAAGACATTCGCACTTCTGAGTAGTGTTTAACGAATGTTGGATCAGAATTACGTAGCCATATTGGCACGTAATTTCGATTACGTACCAACCCGCGTACAAGCGCTTCATACGTTGTTTAATAATCACTATGAAAATCTTTAACTACGTATAATAAACTATGGGCTTCAATTGTCTTGTTATATCATCATTCAAATTAGAAAGGATTGTTAAATTTTAGATTTCAGTCCGTAACTTTCCTTAGACAGTCAACTTTTTTCTTCTTTAACCTCCTAAAGATAACCATAATGTGTACTATTCCTTCAAGGTGGTCTATACTGTTTACTAATAAGAGTTCATGAATTTGTAGAATTTTGTATTTAAGAACTCCCGTGCGTTTATCGTTTATTACAGTATACATTTGTGCGTTTGAAAACCCATGCCGAAATTTTTGAAGAGCGTGACTCAATTGTTAACGCCCTAAGCATATTTTTTTACAAACTTTATGTCATATTGCCAGCACTGGAGTAAACAGAATATCTGAACAAAAAGCTAATCCTATGAAATTTCTTATTTATTTACACAGATTATCTTAATGATTCACTCAAAATCAGGTTAACTAAAGAGAGTGTAAAATGAGCTTACTAAACTTTGGATGATAACAAGCAAAATATGTAAAAGCACATTTCAAGGAAAGGACTTGCCTACCTGGAAAAGAATAAAAGACATGTTATTCAATACAGCTTAAAGATTGTATAGTTTAAAGATACAGTTTAATTTAACTGAACAAATAGTTGACTGCCAAGTAGTGCAAGTCACGGAACTTGGAAAACATAATATTTATACTGGCGTTCAAAAAATGGCCGACGATTTGAAAAATCAATTAATGTAAAACGGAAGGCGAGAGAAATGTACGGTTTGCTACATTCTGCTTAGCCAACCAGGGAATTTATGCTTACAAATTTTCAAAATTATTGACAAAGCTCATCAACAGATGGAGCTGCTGACTAGGAAAAACTGCGTAACAATGTTTTTAAAAATTATCACCGATTGCAACAACGTGGCGTAGTCTGAGGACAAAATTTCAGACGCCCGTGCAAACATTTCAGCTGGAATGTTTTGACATGCAGTAGAGATGTTTTGGATTCATTGTCAGTTACAGTGACATTGAATTCCCTTTGAAAACTGCGCTTCGTTGCAACAAAACTGTAGTCCAGCTGATGAAACTACAAAACACTAAAAATACGCTTTTTCAGCGAATAAACCATTTTTGAAGCACATGGTGGGAAGTAGAAATAATATACCGATCTGAAAGAACGGAGTGCGTACAGAATAGCAGTGCCACCTATTGATGATCTTTGTAACTTGCCTGAATACAACAGAAAAATATTTGTACGTTTATAGATAAATGAAAGTATATATCCCCAAGTTCAATTTATCTCGCAAATCGACTAAGAAAACCAGCATTATGAATTTATCAGCAGTAAAATTTAGATTTCCTATCTTGATAACGTTCACCTGCACCACTTTGCAACCAACCCACAACCAATTATTTATTATATCATAAGAATATAAGAATATATATTCTTATGATATAATAAATGTCTTATAAGAATTTCTAATTTTACTGTATGAATAGGGGTTTCATGAAGATCCCCTAACTTTGAAAATCAATTATTAAAAAACGGTGATAAATAAAAGCATGAAACAAAGTAGTAGTATTTCTACTACTTACAATTAAAAAAAAGTGTAAGTATTTCTACTTAAGCCACAAAATTTTAGTTACAAATTGCACCTATAAATGGCGCTGTAAGCGGGAATACGCTGCCAGAAAAAGAGCTCAGATACCGAAAACAATCACATCAAAATCGATATAATATGCGCATATTCTACACTACACGCCAGGGCCGTAGCTAGAACAATTTTCAGGATTTTGAGGAAAAAAGGTGATGTCAAGAGAATACTTAAGTCAACTCATGTCTTTACCATAAATGTTCAGTGAAATAACTATCATCCACTTATTCGTTCAGAAAGTCAAAAACGTCTTGTTGCAAAAGAGATTGCAGAACAAGTTAAGTTTTGGTCAAAGGAATGGTTATGCTCCTGAGAGCAACAGATGAAGGCATTCTTAGATTCGTTTTACAGATTGCAGCGCAATCTATCGGTACAAACTGTAACAGAAATTTCGTTGCTTCAGTATCAAGTTTTTTTTTTTTTTTTTAAATAAACGTATTATTGGTTTCATGCTTCTATCAATCATCGTTTTGAGTTATTTATTTTCAAAAGTTATAGGGGTTTTTCGTTAAACGTCCTGTAGTATTATAAGAGTTCAATAGATTACACTTTTATAATATTAGTTTCAGAAACAAAATATTTAATTTCAATGATTAATTCTTTTATACGAACGTTAAATGCAGGAAAATAAGTGACCTCAAGGTTGTTTCACTCAGAACTTTCGAACAAAATTAAATGCTAATTTTCCTTACTCTTTTGTATTCTTGGTAAACACATTCTCAAACCATTATACAGGACTATAACGGAGTGGTAATTTGGGTATTTGTAGAATACGATCTGTGGGCATTCATACAGATCTGTGCTCTTACGACAAATGGAAAGTAGCTGCATGTTAATTGAACTCATTACAGCTTTAAACTAAATATATTTATTCGTAGCTACATTACATTTCTAATTTTCGCTAATTAAAATCAACTGGCCCGTGATTACATTTACTGGAATTGATCCATTTTGTAGATTGAGAAAACAGTGTTCTTGATACTATGTTATTTTCCGTTTATTAGAAGTGTTTTTTAAGTTGATGAAAATTCATGATGTATTATTGTTCTTAAATTTAAAATGCTCCAACTGTAAAGCGTTTAAAATGTACTTGTGCATTAGCGGATATTGGATTGGCATCAACTTTGCCAGAAAATTTCCGTTCTGTTTGCCATTTTTTTTTTCAAAGAATTCGGCCATCTGCTATCCGTTTTACTAAAATAATTATATCAAAATATTTCTTTTTCTTTTCCAATCTTCAGAATCGAACCCTTGAGCTTAGAAATGAGAGATCTCTTCTTTTATCCACTAGCAGAACAGCCCCGAGAATTGTCTACAAGACAATTTCGCCTCGTTTTTTGTGACAGGAAATGGATTTTGAATAGAACTCTCATATTTGGAGATGCATCCAGCACGCGTTTGGTGATGACGGAATGCCAGTATGTCCACGGGTGGATTCTCTGTAAAATAGTGACCCAATGTACAAAATTCACTCAGGTCAGGCCTGGCATCGTAGAATCCTTAATCTTGGACTTGGTAATGAATTTTGTGAACGAAAATGAGATTGGCGTGAAATGATATTGGCGAATGGTTAAACAAAAAAACATTCCACTAGACGCTAATTGGCATACGTGATTTATTTATGAGTGTGATTGAAAATATCTCGAATTAACGAATGTAAACATTTATTGCAGTAATAAGCGAGAAAACATTTATGTTTTGCTGTCATCTCAAAGCTACGGTAGGGCTATCTGTAAAGGATGAGGTGTGTCATGTTCGGAGGACTTTTTAAGAGGTTCTAACGCATATTCACGTTACATCTGGAGAAAACCGACGAAAGCTCTAGACTTTTAGATTGATAGCCGCACGGTAGCTTCTAACGTTAGACTTTCACACCAGGCATGTTCGGTGTCTTATCCGCTCAGCCATGGTGTGGCGATTAGTTATCAAAATACGTATGTTTTGATATAAAAACTGGAAGTCAGTAATTTCGTATCTCAGCCAAACAAAGGGTTAGCATAAGGCGACCATACGTTCTGAATTTTCGGGAACAGTCTCCAATTTCTGTGTCTTTTGCGATTTGTCCCAAAAATGTAAAAAAAGCAATTGGGTGCAATTTTTAATTATAATTGTTTTTTAATTAGATGCCTGTTAATTATTTCATTAATTAAAAATGTCTCCAATTTTGTTTCAGAATCGGAGAGATGCCCTTAATTCTACGTTCTAAAATCTGGCCATCTTAGGTTAGCAACTTGTGGCATCTTTATGGGCATCCATTCCTATGGGCAGGGAGGGCACATGCCCACCCTCACCTAGATCTCAGGAAAAATGTGTATTACCGTAATGGTTTACGCAATGGTATAATTTAGAAGTGGCTCAACAAACAGACATACAAGCTCCCATGAGCATCTTCCTCCCCATCTTAAAATTACAACATTTTACTTTATTAGGAAGCTGATTTAATGGAATGATTCTGCTTAGACAATCAAGTCTTTATATTCACGACGCGTATAATTCACGGGAACAAATTACTGGAACAGCGCATAATCACATAGTCAGTCCGAAGCAAATAACATTTCGGCAGGTTTCGCCATTTAAACTGCCATCTCGTTGTATTTAAAATCGATATAATGAATTTTCATCATTTTGCGTCAGGAGGAGGAGGAACGTGCTTATTTAACTAATCACACAGGAGCGGTATCGACATCTGCTGCACACGAATACAACCCGGGCGGTTATTGACGGTTTTATAACATGCATCATGGTCAATCTGGAAATCAAACAAGAGTAGTTGCCAGCTACATATAGCTAGCTGGTGGCACACAAATAAATGCATCGCTAAGTACTTCAGACTGGGTTGTGGTTTTGGAAGTGCTACTGGAAAATGGAGACATGCTGCTTGCAATGATGGCCGTCGATAATCAGACGGTTTGGATTTCCATAATAATTTGAGCTGGGATATTTCTTGAATAAATACGCCTGTAACTAGTTGGTTCATAGGATTTATCGGATGCCTGTAGATATTTGTTGTGTGTTTAATTCGAAATGTAACATGGTTTCATTCCTGGATATTATCGTCCTTATGAATGTTTCATGGAAGAAAAAAGATGTATTCATTTTGTTTTACATAAATGAATGTCTCTAAAATACATAATAAACAATAACTGCTCGTACTGCATAATGTACACTACTGGCCAAAAGTATTGCAAGTTTTAGAAATCTAATCCTTTTCAAGATTAAGTCCCCTCTCCCCCGTCGAAAAGAAAAATCAATATAATTGTTCTTTTTAATGTCAACATGTCAAATTAATTACTTCAAAGACAAGATAGTATTAAGTTAAAGAACAAAAATAATTACTTAATTTATTAAAAAAATAGCATAAAAATAGATACGTTATTACAGAAATCATAATCCGTTTTGGCGCGCCGGAATAAAATTAAATAAGGAATTAATTTCAAGTTCGTTTGTAAGAAGAAGATAATAAATTAATGCAATTGAGCTAAATATCGTTTGTTATGTTGCTGAGCAGCCTTGACTGTGATCACAACAGCCAATCTTTTAGATATGGAATCCACAGTGTTTTACAACACTTCTTTCGGCGTTTCATGGTGCCAACTTAAATAATGGGTTCCTGAATCTCTCATTTCAATTTTTGGTGATTTTCAGATATATTCTTTCCGATTGTACTGAAAAAATTCTCAAAAATATTTCAATCTGACAAATTTCAAGTCCATTTTTTCTCGGCTTATTCTTTAAAAGATGGTTACATTTCTCAAACTTGCAATACTTTTGGCCTGTAGTGTACTGGAATTCTTTCGAGTACGCTTATAAAATAACTGTAATTGTTGCATACATAATGTTCAGTACTGTAACGAACAACATCCATCAATAACATATCTAAAATCCATGGTTATTGGTGCACTTCGTGACAGAGCATGGCCGACAAACCGAAATCATAAACTTTTAAATTCTGTTCACAAGTGTAAAGTAAATGAAACATGTATTATAATCGGATATTTTACCATTTTTTTCCCAAACACAAGTTCCTAAAACGGCCATTCTCTTTAATGATTTTGTTTTGAGTTTAAATGGCATTTCATTTTACTGGGTATACAAGTTGTAGTTCGTCCCGCTTACAGTTTATCTCAAAACATTTTTAGATTGCACGGCAATTTAAAACAGTCGCATTTTCTTGCTGAGAAATTCTGAGAATTAAACTACATTTATCAAGCAGCATTTAACCATTTTTTAAGTCTGAAAGAATAACCGCCAACGCGTTATTTGCTGAGCTGGGCAGTCCCGTTTCTCGTCACTCCTACAAACCTACGGGGAATCGCTAATCTAAAAGAATTGTAAACAAAAACTGAGATAGTCTCTTCTGTTGAAACTACCCGGGGATTCATCAATGTATGATTACTCATCGCTTCTTTTTTTTCTTTACTTTTTTACGACAACAGCCTCCACAATGTACCTGCTCAAAATCGCTCAACTTGGCAACCGAAGTACTTCATTCTTTCGAAAATCTCTAAAAATTAGGTATACTTTGTTGCAATAAATCCTAGCAATAATTTTTTGCTCTGTTTTCGCATGCAGATGATATTTTGATTTAAAATGAAATTTCAATATTGTTTTTATAATTTTATTTTTGTCCTTTGCTTCGATTCAAGAACCTAAATTATGTTATATGACCGAAAACCAAGCATGACAGACTTGAAGCGTTTATTTTCTGATTTTTGTTAATATTTTCTAAAAGACTCCAAATTTAGAAATTGAAATAAACTGAATATTTTTTTTAATTTTTTTTCTTGCGTATTTGAATGTGCTCTGGTTACTAACTAAATCTGGAGAAATCATGTTCCAAAGTAACCCTATAACGCACAAAGACGTGTAAGGAATTTTTTTTTTCTTTAGATAGGACGTCATTGGGGAATATAACCCTACGTCAAAAATATATAGGTCTATTTTTACCTTGGATTTTACAGTAAAGCGGTTGGTCTAAAATGTGCGTAATGCAAGACGGAGAATTGGCGGCACTTTTAACAGATTAAATTTTCCAGACGTGAGGGGATTGCACTTAAGCAAAATTCTCTTATAAAAATTTCTGAGATACTGTGTCTCTGTTCTTAGACTAAATATTAAGTACTTTACAGTAGATATGCGTGTTAATCTTAATGTTCCTTAAATATTTTCAAATGATTTACGATTTT
Organism: Cheiracanthium punctorium; assembly: GCA_038373885.1. NCBI lineage: Eukaryota > Metazoa > Arthropoda > Arachnida > Araneae > Cheiracanthiidae > Cheiracanthium > Cheiracanthium punctorium. The sequence continues at coordinate 493,607 of JAWZYV010004369.1, forward strand.
AGGTGTTTATTATATGCATTTAAAGGGTAATAAATAAGCAGCAAAAAACAAAGGTTAGGAGCCCCAGTAACAAAAATGAATATTGCAGATCGATTTCACCATGTATGGCATGCCGTCGTCTGTGTTAGAAGGAGAATGGCAAAAATTGCTTTATTTGTATGGAAAATAGTAGGGATTCAAGATACCTTTTTCGAGGGCCAATTGGAAATCATGGATTCAGAAGAAGGTTTTATGAGGGTCAATAGAAAAGCACGGATTCAGAAGAAGGTTTTTTGAAGCGGGAAATTAAGGTAACTGAGAACAAGGATTTCCAGCATTCGTATTCTAGCCATTCATTCATTTTGCCATTGACATTCTAAAACAGACGACGGCATGTCATAAACGGCGAAACCGGTCTCCAGGGGCGTAGCCAGGAAAATTTTTCGGGGGGGGGATATGAACTTATATGTGTATAAATAGACGGAATTTCATCACTAATCCAAAATTTCGGGGGGGGGGATATATCCCGATATTCCGCCCCGGAATACTAAAGCATACCCCGAAATAATAAAGCTACGCCCCTGCCGGTCTCCTACATTTATTTTATTGGTGCTCTTATACATTGCTTTTTCCATCTTATTTATTAACTTCTGAACTAAGCTACGTTTTCGCACTTAACATTGAAGTATAATTTAAAATATTACCTTTTTTTCAATATTATAGTACGGTAAAAAGAGCTGCTTTGAAGAAGGAGTTTCACTCATTTAAACATTTTATTTCAAAGCATTATTTCCATTTACAATTCAAATCTTTCACATGAAATTATTTATGGCTTTTTTTCCGACAATAAATCTTTCAATAGAACTCACCACAATTCAACGAAAATACTATTTTCAAATCATTTTATTGATTTTCATAAAAATCATATTTGTTTTGTTTCCAGTCTGACACAAAAATTTTCTTTTAACCAATTTTAAATCTTACAAAGTATGAGCCTTAACTCAGAACTTTCAGAACTATTGGCTCAGAAAGTATGAGCCAATAGTTAAGGGACGACGCTTAACTATTGGTACTGAATTTAACGGGGGAGGGGGGGGTGCATATAAGGAATGCGAATCACTTAGCAATGTGGGGTCGGAACACTTAGCAATCTCACATCGTACTCCATGTTACTAATCACTTTGGAACAAGAGCTGAACTAACAGTGAGCTTATCCAGCATTCTTCGTCAGAAACTAATGTATCTTTCTATTAATGCATTAATAGAAAGATACATTAACTTAATCCATAACTCTATTCCATTTCATGGATGAAAAATTTGGAGATAAACCCTTGTTTATAAAGTTTGGTTAAGAAATTTCAACACACACTTCAACACAACGAACACTTCAACCCCCCCCCCTTTTTGACGTTCTGTGTGTATTCTGTAGGAGCGTAAGCCAGCGGTTCTCAACCTTTTAATGTCGCCCCCCCCCCAACAAATGCTAACTTATTGTGGAGCGGCCCCACCCTCACATTCTTCAGCATGTATTCAGTTTTTTTTTATCCTAAATGAACATTTAGTTGAATTTACTACAAAATAATGAAATCAGTGAAGTTTGAATGAACATTCTACGCGAAAATGGACATACTTTTGAGTAAAAATGAGAATAAATAAGATGATTTTTTTTTAAAAACATGCATCATTACTTGTTCTTCGGTTTTTCTCGCGCCCCACAGGTTGAGAAACGATGGCGTAAGCTAGGTACTTTTTGTCTAAAAATGAAGTGAACAAAAGAAAAATGCTGTATCTGTGAACTTCTGAAACTGGTTATTCCGATTTCGATCAACAGCCGAAGTGGTTTGCATAATACATCACATAGAAATTGCCATGAAGATAATGCATCATCGCCAGGTAATATTAAAATTCAACCCTGGCTTATATCTACACGCATTTAATTAAAATATAGAGTGGAACCATTTACTCGAGTTGAAACTGTCATTAAAATGATTGGAATCAACTGACACAGACAGCCGAATTCTGGACCTGGAAAACGTGTGCAGTGTGGCAGACATTCATATCTTTGACGCAAATGGATGGCCACGAATCAATAAACATCTTTCAGTTGGCACGAACTTCTAACGACGAGGATGTATTATTCTCTGCTCCTGTTTTAGAGAAATGCTTATAATCTATTCGACCGCATATAGGACTGGAAAAGGTGTTCCTTTTAAAATATACAGGGTGAATCTAAACACTTGGACAAAAGTTTAATAGGTCATAGGGCACATAATAAGGAATCAGAATCACATAGCAATGTGGGGTCGGCAACAGCGTCTTCATGTAGCTGTTAACTGTGTTATTCGGAAAAATCATCTGATTTTGGTACATAATTACAAATAAACTAATTTTGCCAGGCACTTCAAAATTTTGAAACTGTCTCTTTACAAGCTGTATTACATACTACGAAGACAGGTCAATCTGTATCAGTTTCAAAACTTTTAGAAAAAATTCTTAAAAATCGGAAATTTTCGCAAAGCGTGTCACTCTTCGAAAAACCTTGCTGCTCAGATCCATGTTTAAGAATTTTTTCTGAAAAGTTCACAAAAGCCACAGCTTTTTCGCTTATCGCAGTGTGTAAAACAACTTATGAAGAACCCTCTGGAATTTTTTGGAGACCATGGTGCTATTAGTTTATTTCAATTTGTGTACCAAGATTAAAAACAGAGTTCTTTTTTTATCGAAGAACAGCTTTAATAATCACTTTGGAAGAAGTGCTGAAACACCAGTGCACTTTCTGACCCTTGTTCGTCAGAAACTAATTCATTTTTCTCCGAAAACAGAAGACTAAAATTCATAGTTTAAAAGTTCTATTTTATTTCACGGATGAAATTTTTGGAGACGAGCCTATTGTTTATGAAACTTCGTTAAGAAATGAGACGAACACTTCAATACTTTTCACAAAGTGATTATGACCAGGTAAGTGAAAACTGCGTTTTTGACCCCACGTTGCTATGTGAATCTGATTACTTATTATGTGCCCTATCACCCGTTAAAGTTTTGCCCAAGAGTTTAGATTCACCCTGTAGAGTTCAAGAGTATCTTTCTTTCTGATGATAATGAAATGCAGTAGGAAGATAATTGACTGTACATACTGTTTGACTACCGATTAGACAAAACTTAAACATCCGGTTTAGAGGCGGAAACGGACGCGTCCATTGGTTGTTGGAGGTTCCATTTCAGATACGCGCTTGCCGAACTGATGAGAAAAGATTTATTCTTAGATGTTGCAGCCATTTTATTCTTTAGGAATATTATGTTTACTAATACAGACACAAAATTCAGGTGGATATTATGGAATCGAACTAAGAATAAGAATTCAATGAACAAGACGTGCATTCACTACGCTCACTTTCTCCCCTCCTCGACCGGTTCATTTGGATGGCAGCTTGCCAGTTTTCCAAGATGAACGCAGTCAGACAGTAATTCAACCACAGAAGATTTTATACAGGTTAACCTTTTGAAGCGAAGCATTTTCATAGTAATATAGATAACCAGCTGGATAGACTGTCCAACGCTATAAGAGTGCAATGTTGCGACCCAGCCAGCTGCGTCAGAAAACTTCTTTAGCTCTGTGGCGCAAGATGGGCTACTCGGTAGACCGCCATCTTGTTGGTAGTTAAATGGACCAATGGCAACGTCTCCGCTTATTCAGAGTTGGGACCATTTAACCATAAGTTGCTGGATTTGCATTGAAATCGCTGAAATGAGGTGGTTTCAGGTGCAACAGCTGAGCGCCAAAAGGATAATCACTGAGGGACACAGTAAGAAGTTTTTAACTGTGCGTAACTCAATCTAGTGTACTTTATACTGCTTCAACAATAAGGAAATAAAATACGACTATTTTAATTGTGCAAAATTTGATCTATATTGCTTTGATAATAAGGGCATTCAAAAGCTAGTTTGGTATGCATAATTCATCCATAATATTTGTTACACTGCTTCAACAACAGAAAATAATGATAGCTAGTTAATTGTGCTTGATTAAAACGATTTACTTTATTCTGTTGTGTTAATAAGGAAATACAATAGGGAGCTATTTAACTTTGCATAATTTAACTATAGATTGTCAATTCTGCTTTAATAATAAGTATCTATTTATATTCTAATAAAAATGTATCGTTTGCTGCTAAATGTATCACATTTCTCTGTCGAAAAAGAGAAGGTATGTTTTAAACTTTATGAAACGTTTTCAAGAACATCACTTTGTCAGATTTACTAACACACAAAATAAGTGTTAGAGTTTAACATATTTAAATGTTGACGTACATAAAATAGCACAATATTTACATCAGCATTTAAATAATTTGCACATATCAAACAATATTTTTCTGATAACAAATATTTTAGATCTCATTGTTTCGGAGCTATTTGTTAAATGTCTAAAGGAAGCAAAAATAATCGTGAAAAAAATATTTTTTTTTTCAAACATAAAACTCCTTTAAAAACTGCTATCATAATTACCACTTGGACATAACCTCTTGGATTTCTACGTTACAAGGACACAAATGTTAAGATTGCCCTTCTATGTCTGTTTCTCTGAGCGGGATGGGGGTGGAGGGGAGGGGATGTGTTCATTTGGGAAGTTTTATCCAAAAATTTTTTACAAATGAATGATACAAACAAACTTCAACGAAGATCGTTAGAAAACGAATGTAGTCCTCAGACGCTGTGACAGAACCATCGTTTAGATTTGCACAGACTTATCGAACTTCCCTAGTAGATGTCTGAAGTATGGAGATCCGGAGTTCCGACCTATCACGAGGCCGTCGAATCTAACAGTCTGGAGTTTGGGGTAGTTTTCTCCAGATGTAACGTGAATACAAATTAGGATCTCTTGAAAAGTCCTCCATCGAAACATTCCTTCTTAGGCAGATAGCTCTCCAGTCGTAGTGCCTTTAATACACAATACACACTACAGACGTCATTTTCAATACGATAATTTATTCTTGACACATCTACAAAATTTCAGGTTAACTGGCGATCAGAATTCAAAGAAAAAATGATTTGCAAGAATCAGCTGTGATAAAAACCCCAACATACAGTGAAAGTTAAATAAGAGTCTGATTTTTGTAGCGAAAACTTCTTGCCCCCTTTTGGGATGGAGAAAAATCTCAGCATTCGCGTGACCATCACGCTCAGATAGATATGGGGAAAAAGTGGATCATGAAGCCATATCTACGTCTTCTCCTGCCAGCTGCGATTTCGTCCTCTTTTCTCTGAATTTTTGTGCTGCCACCTGTTATCACACGTAAGCACTATAAATTTAATTTAACAGCGTCCTTCTGGTATCGAAGCGAAGATCCAAGGCATGGTAGGCGAGCGTTCTAACCACCAGACGGGTTCGACGCCGGATGATGTGACTAAAATTTGAAGTGATTGTTCTCTCACTTTCGGAATGGGAACTTATATATCTAAATACATAAAATTAGACTTTGCCTGCACACTACTTGGTATTAAAAAAATTTGTGATTTCTGTCCGTTTTAAGCATTTGGGACCCCAGTACGACCGAAAAAAATGTATGTCTGTCTGTCGTACTGTCAGCGACGATTTTTTGCATCACGTAAAACTGACAGAAGCGAATGAAATAAAATTTGGTGACATGATAGGTGGTTACTCAACTTAAACTACAGGCGTCGAATTTTTAAAAAACTCATTAGATTTTTGAGATTTTCTGAAATTTTTTTCAACCTGAGTAAATTTTTGTTCGCACATCACGTAATTACGACTAAAGAAAAAAAATTAAATATGTGCAAAATATTCAAAAATATCCACTTTTTATGTACAAATTGTATACAATCTATATGTTTTTGGAAAAAAAAAAAAAAATAGTGCAGACTTTTTCTAGCTGGGTAGGTGCTATAACTTTCGATTATTTATTTAAAAGTTTCGATTATTTATTTATATAGTTAATTTGGATAACTATACAGTTATTGTGCAATAAAGTTAATTTGATAATGTGGAGGGTGTTAATAATTATATCCTATACATTATTTGAAACATAAGTGCTATACTACAGTCCATTTGAATTTGAATTATAAATCCATCCTTAATTAAATAGGATTACTGTTCATTACAACGTAAGTAAATAATTATTGTTAATTAATAAAATCACATACATAATTATTAATTAAATCGAACAAATCCAACACGTGGGGGGGAATTGTGTATTGCGCATGTGTACCGTACACATATACCAGCTGTGTGCAAATCAAAAATTTTCGATGATAACTTCGTGAAAATTGCGTCTACATGTGTACAAACGTACAAAAATATATGAAATTGTGAGACTATCATAAATAAATGTGCCCATAAATAAATGCCCTTACAGCATTAAAACACATTTAAATTTCTTTTTCGAAGAATTTCAAATGTATGAAAATGTGTATAAACGTTCATATATAAATGTTTATTTTGTTAAATAAAAATACAATAATCTGTGAAAACCTGTTTAACTGCATGAATATAAATTTTAGAAAGCTTGACAATAAGTCTTCACATGTTCAATGCAACGACTGACTGTTTTTTTTTTTTTTTTTAATGTGGTAAATCTATACATTAAAAACCAAAAACTGATTAACTTATTGAAATTAAATTTCATTTGTCAGGATCCGGATCGCGTACAGACGCATTTCATTAAAGATCCGGTTCTCCGTGAAATTTTAATCATTTCCTAAGTGATTGCTGTCTAGGATTTCGCAGTTAATTATAAAATGCACCGACAGTTAATTGCAAAATGCCTTTCATTAAAATGAATGGACAAGAACCGGTCCCATTCCCCTGAGTGGGAATCGACATCCTAATGATACGAGAGTCCGGCATTATAAAATCCGGGCGTCCTGAAATTTTGAAACATGTGCACATAGTTTGATGGGCATCTGTGTATGTTGGACGTAAATGGATTGTTATTAATCAATAACGCGCTTTCATTTGGGGGCCCACAGAGAATGAGATCGATAAGATCTGTTTCCGCGAAATGGAATTCAAGGCCAGTTCATTGAACACATTAATGAATTGGGAATTATTATTGGCGGAGGACAATTGAAATGGGAGTTGGTCGTCGTATGTATCTTTAAACGATGCCGATGAAGAAAAGAATTAGACTTTGTCGCTTACACTGGGGGTTGCGGTACGGACGTAGCCAAGATTATGGATTTCTAGGGACTATATTTTTAAAAGGTATGAGCCTACTTTCGTTTACTTTTTAAAAAATGTAAAATTTTAATAAATAATCCATGTTTTCAATAAAAGTAAAACAGAAGTAAACAATCCATGTAAAAAAAAACAAAGCCGTAATTAACAATCCATGTTTTTAAAAAACAAAAAGTAAAACTGTAATTAAAAATCCGTGTTTTCAAAGAACGAAGAGTAAAACTGTAATTAAAAATCTATGTTTTTTTTTTTAAAAGGGAAAACTGTAATAAATAACCCATGTTTTCATAACAAAAAGTAAAACAATAATGAACAATTAATTTAAATGCACATTTAATGAAATTCTACGCAAACTTTGAAATATTGGCAATTTAGGTGAAATTGTGGTAAAAAAATTGCATTTAAGCCACGCCTGCTCTAAACAATTCTAATAAATATTTTTTAATAATACTAATTCATTACAAAACTAACACTTTTATTTGGTGTAATGATCAAAAATATTTACAAAAAGTTCTAAGAGTTGTGAAAACATTTCATTTTTTATATGAAGCTCAGTAAATAATTTTAAGAGCATTTAAAAAATTTTCATAAATTCAATAAATTAAACACAGAAATATTATATTCTGTTTCATAACACAGCTAGTAATGATCCAAATACCGTGGCGAAATTTTAAGCCAGTATCTTAAACACGTTATGATATGGGACTTTAATCGTATAGAAATGTTACGGAAACCACGCTTCTACAGAAAACGCGTTTAAAATACTACGGTACTATAAAATTTAACTTGTATTATGAAAAAGGAAAAGTTATTTTAAGTCAATATTATTCGTTTGATAACTAACTGGCTCAACTAGTTTTTCCCGTAGTCAAAAATGTGACATCATAAATAAAAAACTGCCTGAGATTAACAACTCTGCCACACAATTCACGTCATATTTCCAATTTGTGCGCTTCTAGAAAGTTCCTCGAGAGACTACACAGTTTCATATTCTTCACGAGATGTAAATTAAAAAAAAATAATTTCATATGCTGAACCATGGAGGAATTAAATGTTTAAATTGAACATTCAATGGAGAGAGACGAAGATGGGTAGTATTAATATAATTAGTAGGTCGTATTAGTAGATTTGTTTTTATAATATGGATTAAAGCGCAATAATACCCTTATAAAATGCGTTACCTTAAATATTACGTTAATAAATATCAATAATATTTATTAACGTGATACGTACTAATATTTCGTATATATATGAAATTAAAAGTATTTGTTATATTCATCATTTCTTAACCTGCGTATACAACTAACTAAGCGATAAGCAATCCCACCGTAATATATCCTGTGGTTGTTTCAACAGAAGAGAGTAGCTGAGTGTTTTTTAGTCCTTTTTTACACATGATTATTTTTATGAAACTTTTGTTATTTTATTCCTTGCTGCCTTTCTTATGTGATACGGATACCCAAAACTTTAAGTTCTAATATATGTTATGTGCAAAAAATAAGTTATTTTTTTAGAATTTTTTGATGATTTTTGTAATGTAAAATATATTTATTTTCATTTTAAAGAAATCGCGATATGTAAAATGTTTTCATTTAGACATTTACTATTAGGCATGCTAGGCCATCTAAATATTTGAAAAATATATTAAGAGAAAAATAAAATAAAGACAGCAAAACAGGTTTTTTTTTACAAATTATATACAAAAAAATGTTATATATATATAGTATATATATATACTTCCTGTCATAATGCGTTGTTTTCTGAAGATAAATTTAAAGAATTACGCTTTAATTTTTGTTAGCATCTAAGCAGAAGAAAATTTATATATTTATAGAAATTGTGCTTGCAGTAAAATGTTGCTGAACATGCGATGCAAAATATAACCATTGACAACTTAATAAAATATTAATTCAAGAATTTTTAAATTTTACTGTCACTGAATATATATTTATTTCACCAGCATCTTTTTAAGATTAGATTGCTTACTAATATCACAGTCTCTTAATGCATATTAATTGGGATATTTGCATAGAAACAAAACACTCAACCACTGGAGAGACGAAAATACACAATTAAATTTATTTTGAAAAGCAAACAGCGGAGCTCTCGAAAGTGATAATTTAATTTAAATTTAATGCGAATGCTTATTTTGTAAACACTGATACACGCTTTTAAATATTCTTTAAAGCCAGTTAACACCAAATAACATTTTCTTTCTTTTTCTTTAAATCGAAAACCATGATTAGAATAATTAGAAATGATTTGAATTGCAAATTCTAATAATCTGGAGTTAATTTTTTGAGTTAAATCTCATAAGACTTCCCCCTTTGCTTTCGTTGAAAGAAAAAAATAAAATGTGTGTGCCTTCGTTTGGTAAAAGAAAAGAAATTTTTATTCCCTGCCCATTTTCTACGATGGAAATAACGAAGCAATTTTCTCCAAATGGAGATAGCAAACAGAGGCAATGCCCAAGATGCTCAGAAATTTGAATAAATGTGATGTTTATCAGATACTTATCAGTGTTTTAATAACCAAATTTGTAAGGTGAATTTCATGATATTACACGAGTGAAAAAGATTATGCAGATAATTTGTAACTCAGCGATGTTTGGTGTGTTTTTTTTTTATAATTAAAGTTGTACAGATTAATATTATTGCGTTGTTAAGTCAAAGAACAGTAGGGTTATACGACAAAGGGAATAAATGCTTTGAGTTAAAGATTTTTTAAGGGTTCATATTAACCCATTTGTGCCTGGATATTTTTGCAACTTTCTTCGATTTTTACTGATAACAGAAATAATAGATAAATTTCTGATGTCAATTTCTTGAACAAGGGATAGTTTCTTTCAAAATCATTATGCATAAAAATCGAAATATCAACATCCTACTGGGTCATGTTAAAATATTTTGTAGAGTTGAGGCTCAATACTCATGAATAAAGGCTAGGAAAAATAAATAACGTTTTCGACTAATAGCGAAAATGCCGTCCCAAAAAAGGGACACTAGGCATAAATGGGTTAATGATTAAGGATTCTCAAAGCTTATCAAGGTGATTTCGAGTATGAATAATCCTTATCGACCATTTGATTACGGTTAAGGGGGCATAGTACCTTGAAACTTCTAAAGAATCAATTTTTCAAAAGAAATTTAAAAAAATAATTCAGATAGTTAGGAATATATTAAAACAAACCGCATCAAAATCGAACAAAAACTATGCCCGCAGAAATTAAAAGTAATAAAGATAACATAGACTTTTCCTATAAACGCAGTGTAAAGAAACTTGATTTTCTCAGTTTCTGATTTTTGCACTTTCCCACAAGATTAAAAAAAACGTTATGAATGGAAAGCTATGAAATTTTGCATATAGGTTGTATGTACATATATTTATTCTCTGAACCTCAGATTTGATAATGGGACCAAAATATTTTATTTTATAACATGATAAATCATAAAAATCTCAATAATTTTAAAATTCTGTCATTCATCATGTTATAAAATAAAATATTTTAGTCCCATAATCAAATCTGAGGTTCAGTGAATTAAGAACTACATGTACAACCCATACGTAAAATTTCATAACTTTCCATTCATAACGTTTTTTTTAATTTTGTGGGAAAGTGTAAAAATCAGAAACTGAGAAAATCAAGGTTCTTTACACTGCGTTTATAGGAAATGTCCATGTTAGCTTTATTACTTTTAATTTCTGCGGGCGTAGTTTTCGTTGGATTTTGATGTGGTTTGTTTTAATATATTCCTAACTATCTGAATTATTTTTTTAAATTACTTTTGAAAAATTCATTTTTTAGCAGTTTAAAGGTACTATGTCCCCTTAAATCAATTTTTTTGAATGATACAAAAGGAGTGTGATACTGTAAAGAAACTTTCTTTAAGGAGCTTGGTTATTACTGGTGTTGTATTGTGTATGCATTATGGAAAGCCTTCAAGAGAAGCATTTGTATACGAGGAGGACAGTGCCTTGAGCGAAGGACTTTTTAAAGGGTTTGCTTGTTTGCCAGGAGAGGACAGCTCACGTCACGGAATGTGTCATTTAGAGCTATGTCCTTCCCGGAGTTTCTCGACAAAATTTTGGTCGTCATCAGAAGGTGGGAATTTCTGATTATTTTCACCCCTCGGAAACTGCTAGTTCCCGCCGAAAGGACTTTCGGAACCACAGGTTTAACGTGCATGTACACGGTAATCTTTCGAAGTGTATCGATATCGAACCCGCGACCTTCTGGCTATTAGGCCAACGCCTTAACCACTGGGCTACCACGGCCGTTTTAAGGGGTTCTAACGCGTATTCACGTTACAACATTTACGTCATTTTACGTCATCATTTACGTCACGCACAAAACTTTAGACCCTTAGATCGGCAGTCGAGCAGTAGTCCCAAACACGGAACCTTCACACTTCAGCCATGTTCAGTGTCTTATTCATTCGGCCCTGGTGGAGGCCGAGTGAAGTTGCAAATGCCGATATGGAAAAACATAGTACGTTACCTTAACGGATGTTTAACCCCTTTCGCACCAGGACAATTTATCTATAAAGGGACTGCATTCCCAGATTATTAAGTTCTGTTTAACTCAATGACTACTAACGCCATCTAGAGAGTGAAATTGAAGTTATGATGAATGAACTTTAGGATACTAAGGATACTTAAGGAACCTAAGGAAATGAACTTAAAAATATAAAGATGTGAAAAAAATAGCGGCTTAGAATTCCAGATAACAACTATACACCGTGTTTAAGAATACCAGATAGAAAAAAGTTAAGTCCATACAGGAATACCACGAACGTACGCACTTGGGGCACAAGGGGTTAATCTTGTTTCGTGAATTTTTGTAGGATATTTCAGGCCACTGACACTTTTTTTTTTTAATCCTATCTCTACAAAAAATAAACTAAAATGCTCTGCTGCTTCAACAGTTGTTAAATGTTTCTTTAAATGTTAAGATTTCACCTATGGAACTAGATGTGTAAGTAAGTAAGTGCACAAGTAAGGATATGGTGAAATTCGGAATTTAAATTGAAAAAAAAAAAAAACAGAGTACTACAATGCCAGGATATTTACAGCAAACGTAACGATTAGAAAATCAACATTTTTTAAAGAAATACTTTACCGATTTATTTTTTTTTAAACATCATTAGTGATTTACTCACATTTTATTAAAATCGTGTGTCGCAGGATTTTGAAACAAGCATAAATTTTTCTTTACAGTTGTTGGGAGAAATTGTATTTTAAAATGCATAGCTTTTAAAATGCATAGCTTTTAAAATGCAATGCTTTTAAAATGCAATGCTGATAACGTTAAACGATAATTAGGAGAGTCGTATTGATGAAATACACGTTTGGCAATACATTTTAATTTTCTATTAAACATTTTCAATCTTTTACAAAAGAAGAAAAAATCTAAAATTTCGAACTAGACGAATTAGACTTTGTACGACTTAGAATTCGTACAAAGAAAAAATGATTTTTCTTTGTACGAATACGTATTTGAAAATAAAATATTGTTCGGAAAAATTTTAGTACATGCAAGCATTTTTCTAATTTATTTTTTTAAAAGTTTTTTATAAATCCTTTTTTGTCTTAAATGCTACATTTGGTATATCCTGCTGAGCATTTTTTTTTTTCGTTAAGCAGAAACTATCATTGAGGTATCAAAAATAATTGCGAACAAGTTATCAGATACATGACCATACATTCAATCCAAAATCATTCGAAGATGATGTTTTGTTCGAACACAGTTTATATATTTTTTCGAGTAAGTTTATGTTAATTTTCAAATGAGCGTTGCTGTCTGATGCCCTCTGGCAACCCCTGACCTTCCATACCGGACGGAGAGGGGCTCCCTTTACACGGGTTTCACAGAAGTCTGGCCGAGAGAGGTGTGACGAAGCCCCATATTTTTCGAGTCTAAAATAATGTTCCTATGTTTCGTCTTTCAAAATCAAATATTCCGTATTAATTTCTCTCTCCACTTTGCTTTTCTGCTTGTTAAGTGCGCGTTTGTTTTTTGTTCGCGTTTGCGGTTTTTATTCTAAATTAATTTCGCTTTAGTATATGCTGTGCAAGTTCTGGGTGCCTCCCAGTCGTCCGTCTTTGCTTTCTCACAGGGGTTGTAGGCTTTTGCTTAGGCGTTCACAAAATTTTGGCACTGCTGCCTTGGCGATATGCTGTTGTTCCGTTTCTTTTCAAATTTTTATATTTATAACGCCTACCGGACAGTTGTTGTCATGTGGTCAGTGTTTTATGAATGGCTCATATTTTACTCGCCAACCTGTAAAGAGCTGGCAGTTTTGTAAGAAGTTTTTTAGTACACTTCTCCATAGCTCTCGGTTAGAAGAGGTTGTTTTCGCATCATTATGGCACTCCGGCACGATTATGTGTCCGGAACGATTAGATATGTCCCTGGTGTTATTTTCTACTGAAGCAATGTACTGTATGAGATTGCACTTGTTTCCTTTAAAACTGTTTTGCTGATACCTCCAATAAAAGTAGCTTTTCAGAATTCTGGTCGTCTGCCTGTTTTCTAAGTCTTCAGCGTAACTCATGGATTTTATTAACACACTATACGTTATGTAAAACGGCCGAGGGAAAGTTTCTTAATCGACCTTCGACAACTCCCTCACAAGAGGTCATCACCTTCCCAAGCCCTGGCCGAGGTCCGCGCCGCTTCGCTTTCCGTGTTCTTACAGGAACGGAGTTTAGCGACTGTGGGACATCCAGATCATTAAAATAAAATGCTAAGTTCATGAAAAAAATCAGCACTTGGCGATAGCGCCTTCTTTTTGCGTTTAATCAAAGTTCTATGGCCACAAAAACTGCTAGTGGAGTTAGTTACTGTATATGCATTACGCCATAGCTGAACGTGATTGGTGGTATGCCAAGCTCAAAAATGGAATTTTTTCTTAATTTACACACCTTGTTCTGGCAGTCTCTAGTTTTCGAGTCAAAATCGGGCGATTTGTACCAACTGGGTACTGAAAATCCTGTTGAACGTGTGGAAGAAGTTGTAAACATCAAAGGAGTAAGAGCATTATTGATTGTTGTAATTAGTCGTTAATTAACAGTTGAGTTGATCACCATTTGCTAGTTGGTAGATTTTGCGGAAAAATAAACTTATCAAAACCGTGAAATCTTAGTTGTGAATCCAGCATAAGTAAGAGGTGATCCCTTTTATTTATGCATATAGTTATTATCAGATATATTTTTAACGTCTCTACAGGCGCGTTTTACGCATTAAAAATCGAAAATACTCTTTAAAAATTTATTACGCGTATTTTCACGCTCTGTAATTTTAATTAAATTTGCCAGATATTTATTGTTTAAATTGAGGTCCAAACGCATACAAAAGCATTATGTCGCACCACATATCAGAGGAAGGACCTGAAATTTCTGAAAAAAACTGGGAATTGTTTGCACTTTTAATTTCAATGATGTTATTTAGTCATGGAAAATGCATAAAAGGACAAAGAATTTTAATATACAGTCTGTCCGAAAAGTCCTTGACACATTAAAAAAAATTCATAGCAAAGCATCAAATTGTCGTATGAATATGCGGATTTCACAATAATACTTCACAGGTTTATTATTTATTGACATCGTAAAAAAGAATTACTTCCAAATTGTGTTCAGAGGTTTCGCTGTAGCGTTACAGTAAGAAATACAAACGTAATGCAAGGTATTTAATCATTTTATTAAGCAGAAAGCAATACCTTTCATTACCTGAGTTCACTGTGTGCACATTTTGCTGCTCGAACCCCATCTAAACACTACTCAAGTTCATCCCGTGTTCCAGCTAGCATCGACTGCGGTTTTTCTTAAACATGTTACGACACTTTCGCTGAACCGTAGCTATGGATTTTGGTTCGAAATACCAACCTACGCAATGCGCTTTCTCAATTCCAGTCGCCATAGCTAGCATGAATATTCCCGCACCGTCAATGCTGTTTGAAACTCACGAAAAATCCCTATTGGCTCGCATAGCTGAAAACTGGAGATGCAGCGCCATCTATGAACACATTTTGGAAGCAATTTGTTTTAAGATGGAAAAATGAATTATTGATTCTGTGAAGCATTATTGTACGAACCGCATATTCATACAACAATTTGTTGCTTTTCTGCTAATTTTTAAAATGTGTTAAGAACTTTTCGGACACCCCGTAGAGGAGAGGAGGTGATTATGGAATACCATTTACATTTCTAACTCTAACTTCATAGATTTTTAAATAAAATCCCCCAAAAAAGCATGAGTACATGCTATAATGAATCGTAATGAAATGTCAATTGCAAAGAAATACACAATTTATTTTGTTGTTATAGAAAAAAATATTTAAAAAAAAAAGTTACGAATGGAGTATAATATGGAATAGTCGGGTAATATGGAATAGATGGTTTAAACCGATGAAAAGCAATTCATATTGCTTCCTATATAGTTATTTGTTACTATAAAACAAATTTTTATGTTTTGTAATTTAAATCATTATACTGGAGTGATTTCTGCTTCGAGTCGATTTAGAAAAGTTGTAGATATAATTATTTTCGTTGCTCCGATACAGTCATGGTGAGCCCACAGAGAACAGCTGGATCTTTGAATCCAAACTTATCGTCGTTGATCATTAGAGAATTTTTCCTGACAAAAGATGCATTCAGCGTCTTTGTTTTCCGGGTCTTTAGTGGATGACATGAAACCCATTACAATATTACTCAGTATTCCGTAATACCCGACACGCCATCTCGGAAAACGAACCTTTAAAACTAATTGGCAAAACACTGTCATCTAAAAAATAACCACAGTTCAACAAACTACCATTCTCTTAGTGTACATTATGCGTAACATCCATGATCATGTCACGTGTTTACTAGTAAGTTAAAATGTTTGAAAACTTATCTACAAAAACTCTTGAAAATCACAAAACATACTTTGTTCTGTAGCGAGTGGTACGGCAACAGAGAGCGGTCCACTCTTACTGCATTGTAAGAAGGGAATCTTTCTTGAGTGGTTCATGGTATTCCCTTGTGGCAATAGCAACTAACAGAGCCAAAAACTCGGTATTCCATATTTCCCGACTATTCAATAATCACCTCCTCTCCTCTATAACAAATGACGAATAAATGAGAATTTTTTTAATTAAGCTACAATTATACATATATATATATATATATATATATATATATATATATATATATAACCGATTATCTTAGATTTAGCTTTTGCCCCCCCCCCCCACGTTGGTAACTTTCATACCAGTCTTTATTTTTATTCTTTAAACCTCCAATTTTACTGCTCTAAAATTAAATTCACTCCTTCAAAATAAATCAAGGAGTATTTTCAATCCTTCATAAAAATTTCTAGCGCTATCTCTGGCTACTATACAATTCTTCATTATTGGTTTCGTAATGCAGATTTCAAGAACACCAGGGATTTTAATTAACTCCAAATTTAACAATTCTTACATGTCAATAAGGTTCCTTGTTTTCATGTTCTTTTTGAAAAATGCAAGTCATAACTTATAAAATTAACAATTTTGGTATGATAAAATTAAAATTTATGTACGCATTTTTTAAAAATACAGGCTGTTATAACAACTGTTTTACTCCGTTTTGCCACTTCATTATATGTATACATTCTCAACAAAGAGTTGCAAGTGCATCAGACTAAGCCGATTTCCCCTGTCTAGACAGTTAAATTCCAACCAGTGTTATGATGATGACACCCGGTACGGTTTAATTTTATTTAATACCCAAGTTTCAGCTCTTTTCAAGCACTAAAAATGTTAAAATAGGGCTTGTATCTCTATCGTTAACACCTGAAGAGAGATTTAAAGTATTAACTGAAGCCATTTACTTGGAATAAAAAGAAAATAAGAAAACACTCTAAAATTATCGGATGTGAGATTCCTGTTGTAACATTCTAGCGACATTGAGTGCCTGTTATTTGAACAAATATGCTTTGAACAAATTTGAAAATTGAACAGATAGAAAATATTTGATTTTCCGAACACAGTTTGCTCATCGTTTCATGAATAAGGAGTACGTTATTGAAATAACATCTTGTGTCACATAATTTTCACTTCTAAATGATTAACTAAAATCAAATTTTAATAAAGAATTAGTTAGTTTCATTTTAATGTGATGTGTAAGAACGCCGTACCATTATATAGGGCTTCGTTTACTAACACACTGTAGAATAAATTAAATCACTGTTAAAAATACGAAAATGCTATGTTTTTTTTTTCTCTCTTGATATAAAATTTACCTCGTTAAACTGAAAATCAAAATATTTTTGGAAGGTGTGAACGAATAAAATATATAGGCATCAAATTTATTTTGTAATTTATTTTTGGCCTACGGCTCCACCATGGCCGACTGCATAAGACACCGAAGATGGTGGACAGCTGAAGTGCGAAGGTCTAGAGTTCGGGGTCTACCGCGAAGATTTCAATCATGAGTTTCGGGCAGTTTTTTCAAGATGGAACGTGAATACTCGTTAAAACCTTTTTAAAATGTCCTCCGAACAAGGCAAGCCCACCGAAGGCAGATGCCCATTGTATTGGCTTGTCATAATACAGGACATTGAAACATTTCCCTGCCGTCCTCCCTGTATGCAGTCTGATGTAGGGTGGACTTTATGTACGCCCTTCCTATGTTAATGTATGTATTGTTGCCTTGTTGCCAAATACTCTGCTTGTTTCATGAATTCGACGTTCTGAAGCCCAGTTGGTGTAGAAAGTTCGAGTAAAAAGTCCACTTGCCAGGATGGAACACGAACTTTATTGCTGCTAGAAATTCGTCGAACAATCAGCTGTGCAAAATTCACAAGTACAATCAAACAGTAATGTGCTTACTTCAGTGGAAATATTCAAGGGATAACACTAATACTCCCTCAAGACTCAACAATGGAGAATTTACACACAGCACTTTAAAAACAGCTTCGAAAAGCAAGCCAAAACACTGCTTCCATCACAGAGCAAACCAAGCGTACTCACTCAGAGCTTGATCCGCACTGAACTGGGGCCACTGAAGCGCATATATATTTATACCCGACGCAGAAGCTACAAGAATCTTCGAGGAAAGTCTATTTCTCGAGGATTCCACATAAAGCGGGAATTTTGATTACGTCATTAGAAGAGAAATGTTAGGTTATTATGCGTTTTTAATGCAGCAAAAGCAACTTTACAGCCTCCATTGGGAAAATCGCGCGAAATGACCAAAACATCGCCAGGCTTGGCGACTTGTGGCGAAATATCGGCCAATTTGGCGCCAAAAATAAGTCCCCATAAGTGAAGTTACCGAAGGCCTAGGACCCATATAGCTCAAGATTTCTAGAAACCCCATAGAAAAACAATGGGAAACCGAAACCTCCGTATCTCCGGTTCTGGTGGATCGATTTTGATGCATCAGAAAGCAAAATTTATCTATTTGAAGCATAGAATACGAATTTTGAACTATTTTAAGGCCCAGAACAGCGGGTTGCCCTGAAAATTCGTAACATTATATTTTTAACAAGTTACTTTTATTTTCATGAAAATCCATCCGTATTTAAGATTGTAAAAAAAAAAATAATCCGTTCTACTTCGTAATCACTTTTGAAGCTAGACGGAAAATTGAGATAAAAAGGGGATTATGGAATTGGGGGAATATGGATTCCTGAGGTTTTAGCTCTGTTTAATGTTCCTATCGCATGCGAATACCGAGAAATACTGAAGGACTCCCATGTTCCAATGCGAGACATTTGTTGTCATCATACCACTCACTACAGAACAAAGTGTGTTTTGTGTACGTTTCAAGAGTTTTCTAGACATGTTTTAACTAGTTTCAACCTACTAGTACACATGTAACTCGAACACTGGTGTTACTCGTAATATACACTAAATGGATCGTAGTTTATTGCAATGCTGTCGTTTTTTATCTGACAGTATTTTGTTCATTAGTTTAAAGATTGGTTTTCGTAGATGGCTTGTCGGGTATTATGGAATACTAGGTAATACTGTAAGGATTTTCATACCATCCACTAAAAAACTGGGAAGTTAGGCGCTGAAAGTATTTTTTGTAAAGGAAAATTCTTGGGAAGTCAAGAAGGGAAAATTTGGATTTAATGTTTTAGCCATTATCTGTTGGCTCACCTTGACTATACCGGAGCAGAGAAAGAAAATTCTATGTGGGACTTTCGAAATTATACTCCAAGCAAAATTGACGTACACATAAATTTAAAAATATGGTTTGTACAATTAAAACAATGTAAAACAATTATAACAATGTTTCATTAAGTCGAATTAGTTTTTCAATGGTTTAAACTGTTCTATATTACCCAACTATTTCATATTTAATCCATTTGTAACTTAAAAAAATAATTTTATAATAAAATAATGTATAGTACTTTCTTCCACAAGTGTCATTTAGTTATATGTATTAGTCATTACTATTAATTATCTGTATCTACTCGTGATTATTTTCGGTATTTTATAAAAAATTTAGTAAGGTTATTATTGGAAATGTAAATGCTATTCCATAATACAATCCTCTCATCTGTTACAAATTTTCGATTCCAAATAATGTTGGACGACAAAATAAAATATATGACGGAAAAAAATAACATATTTATTTTATAGGACCAGTTATTGTTTCAGGAACGAACCAAAACTTTCTCATGACTCGAATTTTCAGAAAGAAAATATTTTCTTAGAACTTCCACGGATTCATTTGGAATTCCAAGTGAAATTAATCGCGTGTGCAAAAGAGATAAGCGGGGAAAAAGTGAAAGTTTATTTTTAATTAAGTTAAAGTAAATTAGATTATGTTATCTCGAATGTGATATCAGACTTAAGTCGATTTATATTTCAAGTTTAGAAGATTATTAGCTGCCCACTTTTAATTATTCACTATTTTCCCTTAAAAACTTTGAAAAACTCAATCATTTTGAGCTTTAGTTGGGGTAACTTTGTACAACAAAATCTTAAAAATGATTTTTTAAATAAATTTTCTTAAATTATCGGGAGCTAGATGGGGGTTAAATAGCCCAAAACATTGTATAGAGAGTGTAATATCGGATGTTAGAGAAGTTTATTTTACGTGCATATTTAATGTTCAAATTCTTAGGTCTGGTGGAATGCCTCGAGACAAGAAAATACAAACTAGGGTAAGAGTAAGAATTTGTGCACACCTAGTTTGTTCTCGTTTCCTCGCAGATAGGGCTATTTATTAGACTGATTTTCCAATATTACTCTCTGATTGGTTGGTTTTGATTAAGGTAAAATTAGAAGAGGACTATCTGAATAAGGAGGGTAATGCTTTGAGCAGAGTACTTTCCTAGGGGTTCTAACGCGTACTTATTATTACCCTCTGGAACACCTGGTTATTGTTTATACGGTAGTGCTTTTACTGTTCGTACAGGCATTTACCAAACTGCCTTTTTTTTCCTCAGCTAATCCAGCCGAATATAAAAATTTTAATATGTGTTTTGGATTGTAATGTGTGTATAATCTAGATCTCTAGATTTTTTTTTCCATCACAGTTTTCAGTTGATTAAAAAAATGAACAAAAAAACGTACACTTTTTTGTTATAATGTTTCTCCAGATCAATATTTATAGATTTAATTAAAAAATATGTAAAATAGAAATTTTATCTGTCTTCTTAACACATTCGTTCTATGAAATAAATATAACTTTCATGAAAAAAAAATAATAAAAGTGCCTTCAAGGAACACTCATCCTCCAAGTGGCTTGGTAGGACTGACGTGATATCATTAGTAACTCGTTTTCTCTCAAACCCCCGACCGTCACACATTTGTGACAGTGTCCTGGAACGTTTTCGACACTATGAAACATAAATGATATTTCTGTAATGAGTAAAGTTGTCATTTGTAAGTAATTACAAAAGTCGCGTTTGCATCTCCCAGAGCGGACAGCAGCCCTCCATTTTTATTTTAAATAACAAAATCTTATACAATAACTTTATCTCATAAAGATGCCGACATATATTATATATCATCCGCTATCACTGTGCCAAATTGAATCAAGATCTCATGAGCGGTCTCGGAGGAATAAGGTTACAAACTCGCAAAATTCAATAATTGAGCCTTACTTCCTCTTTGGTTGCGTTCAGCAATGGCAAAATGTTGCTTTGTGTCACAAGAGCTGTAAATATTTTTTATCTAAAGTGAAACTAAAACGTTAGTATGAACGCTTCACAGCAAAACGTATCTCGAATCATAATAATAACGCTCCACATCTAAATTATGAGCACGTATCCACAAAAAACTGTTCACGAAAAACTTCCAAAAGCATATTATCGCACATTTGGATTTTATTCGTAACGTCTTCGTAATTACCGTAAGACAAATGAGACTACACGCCTTACAATGACACAACCGTCTGTCAGAATCCCGACATCTTCTTTTTTTCCGCCATTTTCTTTTATAAGAGGAGAAACATTCAAATCCCTTGGTTGGCATTGCGATGGCATTGGCTTTTGCAGCACGTCTTATAATTTTGTTCCATGACAAAGAAATGCCATTTAACGAATAAAAGTTAGTTTCATTTTGTTCTAAAAGTGCTCCCCAAAGGGCTTCACACGATTTTTCAGCGATGTTTTATAAAGTAAAAAAAAATACACCTTTATTGTCTTTCAAAGTTTAGTTTTTAAGTTCTTAATTTAATAATGAGCTTGCAATTTTTATTTACTCATCAGCATATAAAATGTTAACATATAATGTTCATAGAATTAAAAAAAAAGACATATTATATTTTACTTTTCTATTTGAGACTTATATTAATAACCTTCGCATTTAAAGTGTTTTGCAAATGAATGGATCTTCTACATTTACCCTCTATTTTTATTTTACACTAGGAATTGAATCAATGGCGAGCCGAAGTCACAAACTGCTGACCGCAGCTGAGTGAGTGCCTCATTCCGGTACATAAATCAAGCATTATTTTCATAGAATCACTAAGGTGACCATACGTCCCGTTTTGAACGGTTTTTTTTAGGTGACTTGTCCCGTTGTCTCCACAGTTTTGGGAAACCGTAATGTCCCGATTTTAGAAAATGTCCCATGCAATGTCTCGTTTTAGAAAGAGAACAGTCCATAGTAACGATTTCAATAAAGACAGCTAAAAATCTAAAATCATCCAAAGGCAGTGTCTGGAAAAAAAAAAAAAAAAAAAAAAAAAAAAAAAAAAAAAAAAAGCTTGACCTCCCTCCCTCCCCTCTCGAGTGGCAAAGAAAACGTCGGGGGAAGTATTGTTTTTGTGTTTGTTCTTTTAATGTTCCTTTCATTTTTGCCAACTATTTCGGTTTATTTAATTTTTATTTCTTTTTTCAAAGTCATGTTCCTCTTTTGGTTATTCCTCCCCCTCCCCCGATCTCAATTTATTTTCCCTCTTCACCCTGGCTTTCTAAGATTTTTTCTCCTTCGGAAGGACAGCTTCCTTTTTTCTGTGCGTGTGGTGTTTTTGAAGTCGAAGAAGGGCCAACCCCTTATACCACCCGAAACGTACGTCTTGCATTATTTCTTTTATAGTATAATGTGTGTTTTAACAAAGTTTTTTCTTTTCATTTTATTTTGATATTAACATTAACACAAGCTTTTTTGCGCGTTTTCTTACGAAGTAAAAGATACCCAGACCTCTAAATTCAGTCTCCCTACACTATTACCTTAAAAACAGCAGGTATCCCGTTTTGGGGAAGAAAATAAATACACTATTGCCGAAAAAATAGTAGATGTCCCGTTTTAAAGGAAATAATAAATGGTCACGTTAATAATGACAGAAAAAGAATCGTGCGTGAGATTTCAAACATGCAAAAAATTAGGACATTCACAACTATTGGGATGACTAGTCTATGGGAAAAATGTTTTCAGCCATTATTCCTCAGTGACAGTACTGATCACTACCATCTCGCTTTTAGATCATTTATGTTATGACTACCGCTCCCTGTACCAAAGTTGGTCAAGATGGCATAAGCGGTCTTGGAGGTGTTCGCTTAGAAAAGTTACAAAATTCAAATCAGATTCAGTGATTTCAACTGGCATCATGCTTCGCAAATCATCTGTAACCATCTGCTACGACATGGCCATTCGCTATCACTGTGCGATTTTGTCAAGATCGAATAAGGGGTTTCAGAGGAAATGGTGGAGAAAATGGAAAATTCTTTTTTCGTGATCATTCCTCAACGACAGAACCGATCACTATCATATTACTTCACAAATCACTTACGCCATGACAGCTATCACTGTGCCAAATTTAACCAAGATCTCATGAGCGGTATCGGAAGAATAAGGTTAAAAAAGTCGCAATATTCAATAATAGAGCCTCGCCTCGCATTCGTCTGCTCTCAGCAATGACAAAATCTTACAGTGCCTCACAAAAGTTGAAAAAAATTTCATCTAAGTGAGACTAAGACATTATGCTTCA
This sequence comes from Cheiracanthium punctorium, assembly GCA_038373885.1. Classification (NCBI taxonomy): domain Eukaryota; kingdom Metazoa; phylum Arthropoda; class Arachnida; order Araneae; family Cheiracanthiidae; genus Cheiracanthium; species Cheiracanthium punctorium. The sequence goes on from JAWZYV010004369.1 coordinate 517,194, forward strand.
CAACAAAACGTATCTCGAATCATAATGATGACGCTCCCCATCCAAATTATGATCACGTATCCACAAGAACTGTTCACGAAAACTTCCTTAAGCATATTATCACACATTTGGATTTTCTTCGTAACGTCTTTGTAATTGCCGTAAGACAAATGACTACACGCCTTGCAATGACACAACCGTCTGACAGAATTCCGACCTCTTCGTCCTTTCCTTTTTTCTTTATGAAGGAGAAAAAATTCAAATCCCTAGGTTGGCATTGGCTTTTGCAGCACGTCTAATAATTTTATTCCATGACAAAGAAATGTCATTTAACACATGTAGTTACTTCATTTTGTTCTAGAAGCACTCTCCAAAGGGCTGGACGTGTTTTTTTAGCGTTGTTTCATAGACTGTAAATGTTTTTAGGCAGAGTTATGAGTTCTTAATCTGGTATGTTTGAAATTTCTACTTACTCATCAGCATATTAAGTTGGAGATACTTTTTGGTTTGGATACTTTTTGGTGAAAAATTAAGAATACTTAATTTTTCACAAAAGACTCTCTTATAAAAATGTTTAACTGTTTCAACAATTTCTGTATTCAAGGAGAACATTTAACTTCGTATGGAATGCATGAATAATCAAAAAACTCAAAATCTGTGGATAAGGTCAGAAATGGAAAGAGAAAATTGAAAATAATAAAAATAAAAATAAATAAATACATTCCAACATCACACAAACGTCAGCTCTCTCTTTCTTTCTACTATGATATTTAAGGTTGCCTAGAGCCTTCATATTGTTTTGAAACAGATTGAAGACTTCTGAAATAATTTCTCATCCGGAAATATTTTGCTTTTTGTAATTCATGATACTAGGACAAAAGGAAACATTCATGGCCTCGAAATGCCCAAGGTCTCCAGACCTCAATCCAAACAACTTTTGGATTTGGGGAAATTAAAAGCATTTGGCAAGTCTTCTTAATCCAAGAGCTTTGCCTGATTTGAAAGATAGCATTTCACAACATGTCCGTTTCATTTCCCATAACACACTAAGGCCAGCTGTGGAACATACTTTCTTACGATTCTAGATGATAGCTGAAAATGATGGCCGATGTTTTGTTGTAATAATATTGGTAAACTATTATAAATGTATGCCAAATGTGAACTTTCTTAAAAAAAGCCTCTTGCTGTCGAACATTCGAACTCATTTTTGTTTTTATTCTTTCAAACAAATTCCCATACATTCATTATGTCCAACACGAAATTTCATAACTTTCTTAACAATAGTTCTGTATGCAGACAACTTTAAAAGAGGGGCGTTTAATTTTGGACATTCGGTACACTGTCATCAAAAATCAACTATCTCAGGATCCCCTACCAAAGATCCGAAAAATTTATTCTATACTCTTGTTCCTCAGAACAATAATTTCAATATCATGTTTACACATCACTACATTTCTTTCCTTAAAAAAAAAAAAAAAAAATGTGAACGTAAGAAAGTGAAAGAGGTGCTTGCGTCGTATGGCTATCTGTAGTAGTCTGTGAGAAAAAAAAAAAAAAAAACTCGCTTACGATATGCAAAAGGTTGGCCATCCCTAGACTATATTTAGTGTATGCCTGTGCTTTTTTCTTGCCTTTATTTATCTATACTTTTTTTTTTTTTTTAAAGGGAGGGGCATGCATCTGAAAGAAAAGTTACAGGGTCGATATTTTTATAATAACAGTTGATATTTTTTAGAAATGAAAACTCCTACAGTTTGAAATCATGTTTGATACGGCGAATACCATCCAATCAGAGGGCATTCTTCGTATCCCCCTCCCCCCCCGCCAGTCTTTCTAAATGTCTTTGAAAAATGGCAATTCGACCGATTTACAATCTCCTAAAATGAATGAAATCGTTACAAAAATAGCCATTCACATTAAATCCAATCGTCTTGACTTGCGCACGAAGTTCTTTATTTAACTTTGGGGACCAAGTTACTTTTCTAAACTGAATATATACTAAGCGTATCCAGAAAGTAAGATCCGTTTTGAAAAAAAAAAAAAAAGTATTTTATTTTTACATGAAAGAGCATACCTTACTAGTGTTGTACATAGTTTTCGCCAATATTCAACCACTTGTCGTAGCGGGTTACCAGATTTTCTATACCTTTTCCATAGAAACTTCCCGCCAACAATGATAACCACGACTCCACAGCATTTTTCACCTCATTGTCGGATACAAAGCGCTGGCCGCCTAGCTCGCGCTTCATGTGCAGGAACAAGTGATAACCGGACGGCGCCAAGCGGTAGTCGGACGATCTGGGCTGTATGGCGGGTGATCGAACAGTTCCGAACGAACTGTCGAATCATCGTTTGAGTGTCACCCAACAGTATGGGGCAGAGCATTGTCATGGAGAAGCATAATTCCTTTACTGAGCTTTCCTCTCCGTTTGTTTTGAATTGCGTGCCGTAGTTTTCTTAAAGTCGTGACTATCGTCATTGGCGGGAAGTTTCTATGAAGAAGGTATAGAAAAGCTGGTAACCCGTTACGACAAGTGTTTGAACATTGGCGTAAACTATATAGAAAAATAGTTTAAGGTGTGCTCTTTCGTGTAAAAATAAAATTGGCATGAAAAAAAAATATTTTACTATTTTTTTATTTTTCAAAACGGAACTTACTTTCTGGATACGCCTCGTATATATAGTATATTTTAAATAACCGCAGCAAAGCGCTTTACATTTTCGAAGGAGTTTCTCGAAAGTTAAAACAATTTTTCTTTTCCAAGAGTATAAAGAGTTCTCAAAGCAAACACGAAACATAAGTAATAATAATAGTAATAATAATAATAATGACAAAATAATGACACGCTTTCTTTCTTCTCCACTACTGACAGTTTTAAATCAAGTTTCAAACGCATACCACCCAATCACAGAATTTTCTTCGCAAACTACTCTTCCTTCCCCAATAATCTTTCCAAATGTCTTTGAAAAATAGCATTCAACCAACATACGATCTTCTAAAATGAATGAAATTGCACCAAAAATGTCCTTTCTTATTAAATCTAATCGTCGTGACTTATAGACAAAGGCGTTTATTTACTTTTGAGGTCTAATTTACTCTTCCTAACAGAGTACTTATTATTTTTTAATGAACACAGCAAAAGCACTAAATGATCGAAAGAATTTCTCCACACACACACACAATCATTCTAAATATTTTTGAAAAATGGCAGTTCAACCGACTTCCAATCTGTTGAAATGAATGAGATCGCTACTAAAACGGCCTTTCGCATTAAATCCAATCGTCTTGGCTTCTACATGAAGCTATTTATTTAACTTGGAGGACCCAGTTACTCTGCCTAACTAAATAGTTTCTCTTTTAAACAACCTCAGTAAAAGGGTCGAAAATGTGAAAGAATTTTAGGGAAGACTAAGCTTTATTATTAATACTATTTCTCTGAGTGAACTCAAAACATAAAAAATAATAACACGCTTTCTTGCATCTCCACCATTGAGAGTTTTAAATCAAGTTTGACACGCATACGATCCAATCACAGTATTCTTCGCAATCTTTCCAAATGTCTTTGAAAAACGGCAATTCAATCGACTTGCGATCCCCTAAAATGAAAGAAATCACAACAAAATGGCCTTTCACATCAAATCGAATCGTCTTGTATACGAAGCTGTTTATTTAACTTTGAGAGGATCAAGTTATATATATATATTTATTAGCACAGCAAAAGCGCTAAATGTTTGAAAGTGTTTCTCTTGAAAGTGAAACCATTTTTTTTTCTTTTGCAAGAGGATAACGATCTCAAAGAAAACACAAACATGAAATGAGAACAAAACAAAAGATAATGACACACTTTCTTTCTTCTCCACCATTGACAGTTTTAAATCAAGTTTGATACACATACCAGCCAATCAGAGCATTCTCCTCCGCAAACCTCCTTCCCCGAGATTAAAAAAAAATAATAATAAACACTCTTTCGACATGTCTTTGAAAAATGGCAATTCGACCGACTTACGATCTTCTACAGGTAAAATCCCTACAAAAACGGCCTTTCACATTAAATTCAATCGTCTTGACTTGTACATGAAGTCATTTATTTAAATAGGAGGACCAAATTACTCTTTCGAACTGAATAATTTTTATTAAATAACGGGAGCAAAAGACGACAGATGATATTTATTAGAAAACAAAAACAGTTTTAACTCAAGTTTCATAATAAATTCATCCAATCACAGCATCCTTCGCAAATTCCCCGCCCCCCTCAATATTTCCAAATGTCTTTGAAAAATGGCAAATCAACCGACTTACGATCGCCTAAAATGAATGAAATCGCTACGAAATGGTCTTTCACATCAAATCCAATCGTCTTGACTTGTATACGAAGCTGTTTATTTAACTTTGAGAGAACCAAGTTACTCTTCCTAACTGAATAGCTAAAAAATAAATAAATAAATAAAATAAAATAACCACAACAAAAGCGCCAAACAGTTTTTCGAAAGTTAAACCATTCTTTTTTTGCACGAGAATAAAGAGCTCTCAAAGAGAACATAAAACAAAACAAAAACAAAAGAAATAATGACAAAATAATGACACGCTTTTCTTTCCTTTTCCAGCCATTGACGCCAAAAAAGAAAACTCGGAAACGTGTCATTTTGAAAACTCCCTGTATTACTCATCTGGATTCAAGACGAGGTGCATGCATAAATTACAAATATTTTCCCCCCCAACCCCCTTCTTCTTTTGCATATTTCCTTCCGATCGTAGAAGCCCCTGCGCCTTTTAGGCTAATAGCGCGCACACAGAGACACATATGCTATGCAGCTCACAGTCCCAAGGGACGTTACAAAGAACAGCCATTACATATATTGGTTTGCAGTCAACGTGAAATTTGAAGGCGCAGTAATCTTTACCATTAAAAGAATCCAGGGCAAAAACACATTTGGAAAAGTACATTTCCCAGTCCTTTTGTAGCAGCAGCAAAAGGTAGTATCTCTCTCTCGCCAGAAATGATATAGAACACTAGATAAATGTTTTTTTCATCATTAAGTCTTACGCTCGAATGGGAATTTGCGCTCAACTTAATTGAAACTGGAGACGGGATAGGATAGGTTACAATTGATTTTTATTTTGTTCTTTTTTTCTCACTTTCTTTGTGACATCCACCCACTGCATTATTCCCTTTATCGCAGAAAATTTTATAAAAAACCTGTTTCGCCTTAATTTTTAATTCGTCGGCAAAGTTGTTAAATTCTGTTTATTATCAGCCAGAGTGTTTGGAAATAAATAAAAAAAAGATTGAAAAGGTGGCGCCAAAATAATTACGAAATAGGAAGAAAAATAAAAATGGCTTCTATCACGCAACTTGAAAACTGCAGTTCTTTATATACTTGACGGTGAAGAGACGCAGAGGCATTGTCTGATTTGACACACACTTGTTCCGAGGGAAGTTGACACAATTTCATTTTTCTCGTCCCTGTGACGTAACGTCATTGATTGGTATCATTGTTTACTTTTTCTACTTTTCAGTGTTTTATTACATTTTGGAATATTTTAATTTAAATAAAACCACAATTTCTGTGGTCCGTCAAAAATAGGACAACTGGTAAACTGGCAGTTCTTTTCAACCGCATTTTATAAACAGAAAACTTTTTTTTTGGAAGGAGCAAATATTCTTTCTGAAAGTAAACCCCATTTTACACCAAAGAACATATTAATGCTTGTGTGTATTAATCGGTCGACTGCAGTAAATTGGTGCAGGTAATTTTGGCGACCAGAACTCGTTTATAGTTAAGAAGTTTAAAAGTGGCGGTATGAAACATGGATATTTAATTGAAGTGAATGTCGTAAAATAGTAGAATAATGTAAATATTGATTGACAGTATCAAAATTTTGATTGCTTGGAGATCCTGGTAGAGAATAATTGTATCAACTCTATATGCTTTTTATTACTGATTTAACTAGGGAATAGATCATCAAGGTATGCATATTCTTCATCTTTTTTGCTATATGTCTGGATCTCTGGGATGTTTTGGGAAGATTTGCGAATGCAGATTTTGTACAAAATAGAGCTATTAAACCTACCTCTGTGGCACTTGCACCTTAGTGCAATCTTCCTTTTGCTTACAAAATAGAAATTTGAGGATTGTAGTGAAGTCGGTACATTTGATTTCTCAATCAATCTTAGCACTTGTGTCTATCTGTGTCTACAACTACTTTCGCAAGTGACGGTATGTGCGGTAAGTATGCTGCCTGGCATAATCTTCTGTGAGAGTCAAATGATTCAAGTTTACCTACCAAGTTACCTCACCAAGTTAAGTTTTGACACCTGTCTTATCGCAAAATAGATATCGTAGGCCGAAAAGAATGTCTTGGCAGTCATCCCCCTAATAGAACCGCAAGGCACAGCTTTCCAGCTCTGTGAAGATGCTGCGATATCCACCATGTGAGGATTCAACTGGATAACGTTCCGAAGTTCATTTTCTGGGCAGTCAGAAAAAAAAAAGCTGAGCCAATACTGAACCTACTGAATACATGAAAATATATATATATATATATATATATATATATATATATACTCGGATGTTCGAGCCTTGTCAGGGGGAGACCCCCCTGAACCCCCCTAATTTTTTAGTTTCATTATTGCCATATTAAAACGATATTAATTGACTTTGTCATTTTATAATCTCACCTCTTTTTCTTTTATTCTTCCTTTACATTTATTTCATCGACTGGAAGAAGAAGGGTTTCCAGATCTTTTCTTGCAATTGCAAACGTGGGTCGATGACAACCTATGGCCCACGATGAACACTTGGCGAATTGAAACGCTGAATAAAGATAATTACGAAACATGGAAACATAAAATATGGACTCATAAAATTAAGGATGCATCAAGAATAACTTCTAAAAGTCGTAAACGCAACGGGCACTGGGCTAGCAAATGTGAAAGTGGAAAAAGAATAAAATTAAACATAAGCCTAACAGCCTGGGATGCTTATCCACTCTGGATGACTCGCCAATAGGGTTACCAGGCGAAATACCGCAACCCTTACAGCAAAAATACATGTGAAATGTGAAGCATATTCTACAGCTTACGAAATATTGTAACAATAGAATAAAGCTGTTGTTAACTAATGGTATTTAAATACATGTAAAAGTATGTCGCTTTTTTATGTCGTTTTTAATGTCGCATTTTTCAATAAAGGGTGTTGAGAGATAAAATGACATAGTCATTAAAAAAAATCTCAAACGCAGGGTGTAATTTCGAAATCCCAGATTCAATAATGTAGCGGAAATCCGTACGCAACCTGATTTAGGGATTAGGAATCATTCATTGACCAACTCAAAGAAAAGAAAAGAAACAGTTTCAAGTTGATATTCTTGGCAATTCTTATTGCGGTATAGATAATGGGTTGTCTGGGTAGATATAAAAACTACCCTACTAACTAGATAGACTGTTTTCTTGCACATCGACAACAGCACCACCTTACCGTTACTATATCTCATTTGCGCATGTTCGCTCTCCTGCGAGTTTCCCCGTTAAGTTGTCACTATTTAATTTACAACCCTCGTATAAAATATATCGTAAAACCCAAGTCAAATGTCACAAAAAGGAAAGCATTTTACAGTTAAAAGTCTGACTCCAGGACAAACCTTTTCTCCTCGAGTTTTTATTTCGTGAACTTCAAATTCTCTTATTTACATGCACCACGACGTCGCTAAGTTCTGGAGAGAATACACACACACACATCTCATTTTCGCGTTCTCTTTTACCTTTTGTGTAAGCCGAAACCGCACGACTCTATTGCATTTTGGCGTTTATTGAAAATTCCGCTCTGCTTGCTCACTCTCTCTCTCTCTGGGCGTTCCTCTCGATCGATCTTGGCGAACGCTAAAAATTGTGTTTATTATTTGTGAAAGCGAAGTGAATACAATAAGAGTGTGATCGAAAATGTGCATAAAACGAGTTACTGTAACAAAGCAGGTGTGTCACGCACCGTAGTTAAATTGCGTGTTGAAAACACACGCGCGTCAGTGATCTTTATTTGATCTGATCTGCATATGAATTACATTTGGCTCTTTTTTTGATTTTTTTTTTTCCTTGCGATGTGCCGGTAAAATGCTCACTTTTTATTTCGTAATAAAATTTTCGGTTTTCGAGTTTAGTTCAGATGTATAACGAAGTTATTTGGTTGCAGACTTCAATTTGAGATTAAAAAGCGCTGTGTGATAGTGCAGGTTCGATGCACTTAGTTGCAATAAAGAAAAAGACAGTGAATACTTAAACTATTTTATTTAAAAGATACTATTGAAACATAAACTTATTACAACGGGTGGTGGTGGTGGTGGCTCAGTGAATTAAAAATACGTCCTAAATGTACAGTGAAAATAAGATGGAATGAATTGAAAATTACGCCAGCAGGGAATGACACATTGGCGAGAACAAACACTTGGCTGAGATCAATAACGCCCATTCCAGAGCAACCCTAAAACTTAATCCAATAAAATTAAAATGACGCAATCGCGAGCGAATAATTTTAAAGATGAGGCAGGGCAACAGAAAATAACTTACGTCAGCAGGATGCCAAAGGGGAAGGAAAAATGTACGTTGCGACTGCAAACGGACGTAATGTAATCTATTTTTAGCTCAGAACGATGCCACCAGGTCTGATTTAGAGAAATAAACAATTAAGAATAATGCATACGGGAAAAGCGAATATACAGATTTAAAAGCCGAAATGGCGGAAAAATGAGAACAGAAAAGATTTAGTATTCTTGATTTTGGATCGATTAAATTTAAAGAAAGACAGAGTATATGATTATTAAATTAGATATGTGATCTCCATCACAAGCTGATTGCTTTATCGAATGAGAAATCACCATAAAATTTTACTGAATTCAATAAATTTAAAATTCTACTGAAGCAAAAAATACGTTTAATTGCTCAGACATCGTAATATCCTACCTACCATAGGCGCCCATATGGTTGTTTGTAGAAGGAAGGGGGGGGGGAGTCAGGGATCCTACTCCAGAAAGATGCTATGTTTTAGAGTTGAACCATTTATACGTTAAAACAGTACGTAAATCATAACGGTAATATGGAAACTGGCTAAGGGGGAGAAGGGTGCCCTTCCTGCCCATGGATATGGGGGCGCATGCTAGCTACCATAATTGATATCACCTGTGCTGCAGTCTTTAAAGATCTCGCAAGAAGGCGGGAAGACGGTAACTTGCGACTTAAGATGTTGCGTCAGTAATTCCTTTCTCTAGCAAAACATCTGGAGAAAAGTAAATAAATAATGAATAACTAAAAATAAAGTAGAGGACTTTTCTTTAAAAAAGACCGAAAAGGAAAAAGCTAGCAAACTACAGGAAAATGTAAAAAAAAAAGGCTGAATGCACCATTAAAAAGAGAAAAATTAATAAACAAATAAAACGGAAAGTGAAGCCTTTACATCAGCCTCTAACAAAACATCTGGAGCAAAAGTAAATAAATAAATAAAGGTAAAGTAGAGGATATAAAAATAAAGTAGAGGACTTCTCTTTAAAAAAGACAGAAAGGAAAAAAGCTAGCAAACTACAAGAAAATGAGAAGGAGGCTGAATGCATCATAAAGAAAAATTAATAAATAAAACGAAAAGTGAAGCCTTTACATCAGCCTTTAACAAAACATCTGGAGCAAAAGTAAATAAATGAATAAATGTACTAAAAATAAAATAGGGCTTTTCTTTATAAAACACCAAAAGGAAATAATCTAGCAAACTACAAGAAAATTAAAAAAAATTCTTAATGCATCATTAATAAAGAAGTAAAATTAATAAACAAATAAAACGGAAAGTGAAGCCTTTACATCAGCCTTTAACAAAACATCTGGAGCAAAAGTAAATAAATAAATAAATGAACTTAAAAAAAAAAGTAGAGGATTTTTTTTTAAAGACCGAAAGAAAAAAAGCTAGCAAACTACAAGAAAATGAGAAGGAGGCTGAATGCATCATAAAAAAAAAGAAAAATTAATAAATAAAACGAAAAGTGAAGCCTTTAGATCAGCCTTTAGCAAAACATCTGGAACAAAAGTAAATAAATGAATAAATTAACTAAAAATAAAATAGGACTTTTCTTTAAAAAACACCAAAAGGAAATAATCTAGCAAACTACAAGAAAATTAAAAAAATTCTTAATGCATCATTAATAAAGAAGAAAAATTAATAAATAAATAAAACGGAAAGTGAAGCCTTTACATCAGCCTTTAACAAAACATCTGGAGCAAAAGTAAATAAATAAATAAATGAACTTTAAAAAAAAGTAGAGGACTTTTTTTAAAAAAAGACCGAAAGAAAAAAAGCTAGCAAATTACAAGAAAATGAGAAGAAGGCTGAATGCATCATAAAAAAAGAAAAATTAATAAATAAAACGGAAAGTGAAGCCTTACATCAGCGTGATGGAGAAAAAAAAAATATCTCGCGAGTTTTCTTTGGACAATGCGAGTGGCAAATTCGGAAAGAGGGCGCATAACTTAGAGTTAATGACCCTATAGTCTCAATGCAATAAAAATGAATCAGTTGTAATGGTCACAAACAAGCATTTAGGGATCGGGTTGACGAATGTATAGAGCCATTCTCCCATTGTCCCCCGGACGAAAAATGACAGATACTTTTAGGCATAAAATTATGTTGGAAAGAAAAAAAAAATCATTAAATGGATGTCCTTTGATCGCAGACCGCCATGGCTTTTTTAACCCGTAGATGCATAGGGATGCATATATGCATCGTATTTTTCAGTGTCGGATTAAAGTAGAAGCCAAATTTCTTACTTCTATTTCAAATATAAAATAGTTTTTAATAATAAATTATTAATGTCGGGAATGATAAAGTTTCACATACTTTGTCAAACTGCGTGTTTTTGAAAAATTAATTAGTTATTCACAAAACTTGTACGAGAAATTTAGCTTACAATCATGACCATCGAGTGAAAGTCTTTAAAATTCATGTATTTAAGGTTTACGATTTTATATAGTATTTTTTTCGTATTTTCTTATGTACATAAATTTATTTTAATTAGAATAAATATAGGGGACAAAGCAAGCAAATTTTCCTACTTAAAATTATGGTAAAATATTTTACTTAGTGTTTGTCGCAAAAAATAAACATGCACAGAGACGTGTGTGTTACAGAATTTGCAAAAAAGTATATAAATATTTAAGAAATCAAGAGATCGACAAATCAGTGTTTTAGAATTTTTTTAAATATTTAAAAACCAGTAGGCGACTAGGATTTAATAAATCATCTATAATATTATACTAACCCAGAATTTTAAATTTAGCACTAAATTAAAATAATTTAAGTTAAGTGACTGATCTATCATAATTTGATGCGTGTAATCAATGTTTTTAGGCGTTACATTTTTTCATTAGAACACAGTTTTAATAAATAATCTGAAAGCTTTGTAATTGAAGAAATAAATATTCAAAGGAAATCTGTTAAATAAAAAGAATCGACAATATAATGCATACATCTTTTACGTAGTGCATACATCTTCAAATATCCAGAAATTGGAAAAACTTGAATTTTATGAAAATATTCATAATACGTTTAAAAAATATTCTTACTAAATTTTATAGTTGTTTAAAAAATTAAATTAATCGACCCAGATTTAGTGATATAGAGACAAATGTTTAGTATTTAAATGCTACACATTAAATTTATTACATATATTTACATTAGAGAACAATTTTAATAAAGAGTTGGAAAGTTATATAATTGAATAAATAATTGAATCATCCAAAAAATATAATCTATAAATTAAAGAACTTTCTTTTATGTAATATATCGTATAACACTTTACAACTATCCCAACTGTATTTTTCCCATGTCTTTGTTACAGCGGACAATAAAAAAAATTAATTTAGAATAGTGAATATATACAATCCATTCATGTCTTTCCTAAAGAAATATTTCTGGTTTTTGGGAAAGCAAATACCTCTATATTATCAAATAGCATTACGTCCCAATTTATAATCTTTAACAAATAAACCCTAAGAAGAATACAGAAATATATGTATAGTTGCTTTATATAATCGCTAACTATGGCATAATGTCTAAACTACTTTTAGCAGCATAGTAAATGAAGATACAAACCTAAATAACTCTGCCAGTTTTAATAGTTACATCGATTACTCTAGCGAATAGATTTACTTTTTGCTTCCGTGACAGGCGCTCATAATTGGACTATATAATCATTTCTGCGCATGAAACTACTGCTAAATTAATAACAACGAGTTTTAATGCGAACTAGCTTGGAATATTTTTCGCAATTTTCCGAATAATACACCGCGTTTATTATGATTATGTGATTGCGGTAATCCGGCATGGCGGGAAACAAGTTTACTTTTGCACATAAAACTTTTACGTAGGCTGTACGATCGTTATGGTCCACGTGATTAAAATGTATCCATTAAATGATCATTACATACTATGAAAATGTGCAAAGTAAATATATCTCTAATAGTATATCGATAGGCTGCACTTTAATTATTAAGCTAAATTAGTTTTTGGACTGCGGTACGGATATCTTAGTGTACATTACTAATGAAACGTGGCATTTTGAAAGTTTTCTATGCGAGCCATATACGGAAATATCAATATTTTAATTATATGTTGTATAATAAGCTAAAAAATTCCCTCCCCCCAAAAAATAAATAAATAAATAAATCGAGCTATTTATATTTGTGTTGCTGTTGGCAACCTCAATAGAAATAGGGTTAGCAGCCTCATCCAAGATGGCTGGATTGTGGAATTATGATAAAGGATCAATACACGTTGAATAAGACAAGAATAGAGTTAAAACATGTACAGAATCTGATTTTTGGATTAATAAAATATTTTTTTCAACGAATTCAAAATATTTTTTTTCAAAGGGCGGGCACTTGCTCATCAAGCATTCGCCATTACTAAGGCCCGAATTGCTGGCCATTTTATTATAGGAACACCCAATGGACGGCCAGCTTTACCCCCTAAGTATTGCCTTTTCATTTACCGTATATCTCGGCATATAACACGCACATTCAACTTAAAAAAAATATTTCATTTTTTCATGTGCGTGTTATACACCAAATGTATGATGATTAATATAAAAATTTTTAAACAAACAACACAGATATGCATTATATTACAAAAGATAATTATTAAGAACTATTTAACTGAATTTATCGATACATTTAATAATAATTTTAAAATATATTTATTTTCTATGGGCGGACACTTGCTTATCCAGCATTCGCCACTACTATGGCCCGAATCACTAGCTATTTTATTATAGGAGCACCCAATGGGCGGACAGAATTACCCCCTATGAAAGGACGGACAATTTAACACACATGCCCAAACAGGCCTCTCAATTGGTCCAATTTTTTTTAAATTCCTATCTTCATCAAAGTTTTATTTATATAGCCTAGTATTTTAATGGTTTGATATAGACGAAACCTTAACATCTAAAAGAACATTTTACAGCTGTTGAAGAAGCAGAACATTTTACTCTATTATTTATAGAGGTAGGAATTAAAAAAAAAATAGGACCAATTGAGAGGCCTGCCCAAACCGGGATTCGAATCCGGACTCAAGGCTTTGAATGTCTCTTTAAGCCACTACACCGCCATTCAACATATAAGCAAGAATTTAGAGCGAGCATTTCAAAAATAGTACACGGCAAACTATCTGAAAACCGAAAGTAACAAGAGAATTAAATTGTCTATGAGTGATGTACAAGAGACAGATGAAAATATAGAGAATTCAAAAGTCATGATACACGATAATCTATTTATAGAAGAACTTACTATTGTATAATTTATGTTATGAAATGTATCCGATCTCCAAAACATATATGCGATTTTAACTGAAAACATAAGTTATTGGTGAAACCTCAATATTGGTGGGAAAAAAAAATTTTTGGACACTTTTATGCATAATTTTGTTACGAAATATGGCAATTACTGACGATTTCGTTGCTAACATAGCAATTACTGACAAAATTTTGAAAAATAAAAATCACTCTACATTTGCATAAAGTAGTATGAAAAATACAAAAGCGCTCTATTCCTTTGTGAAAACACGATTTTCAATTTATCCCAATTGTCGATAAGCATAACAAAATTTTCTTTTTGAATATGGGCGTTACATCATCGAATTTTCGACAGCTTCTGATTCCGTTGTTCGACAACCTCTCCAGAAGTTATTTTGTCACGTGAACACAAATTCTCTAAAATCTCTCTTACACAATAAGAATAAATAAGCGAATAAAAAAGACAAAAAGGAATAACATACTAAGTTTTTTTTAAAGGACTATCCACTTCATTATTTACTCAAAATGTCGATTTTGAGAAAAATAGTCATTTTGAGATATTCTTATTATTTTTTTTAAATAAATGATCATCATGGAACGTCCGATGCTCTTGAACTCAATTCAAAAGATCTATCGATTATTTCTTTTATTTATTTATTTATTTATTTTTTTTTTTCAGGAGCAAGTTTTTGCTGCCGGATTCGTGGAACAGTCACCTTGATTTTTATTGATGGGAGGGAATTACCACCTACATATCCAATGGTTCAGCAAAACTAACAACTGAAATGATTTCTTTCTTTGCAAAGATTATTATTACATGATATATTGAAAATAGGAGATAGTTAATTTTGCTATACTTAGCTTCACAGAAATGTATCATTTGTCACAGTAATGACTGATCGAAAGCCGTATGAACCATGTATACTGTCATTAACTTTTTTTCTTTTATTTCATTATCATCGGACTGTAACTCTCATTCTTTATGTTTTGTGTTTAAAGAACACTTTATGACATTTTTAATGTGATATTGAGTCCCAAGTTAAACCGAGCGTGATTATTTGGGTATCGTTTTAATCGCTGTTTCTGTGTTTTATTAAGAAGCCTAACTGAATTTGCAAGAGCTTAAAATGCGAGAGAAAAGCCCCTTTTTTCGTTCTCTTTTGATTCAAAATGCTAACATGCTAACTACTTCGCTGGAAAATTTTCTTTGGAACAGAATTTTCGATGCATGATGTTAGAGCAACTGGAGCTGCCAGATTGCTATACTGTTGAGAACTATTATTTCAAAAGATAATTGAAAGTTTTGTTGAAAAAAGGATTTAGCTCCACTCGGCAAAAGTTTGGAGTTGCAGGAGGCAACAAAAACTGGAAAAAAAAAACCTCTTAACCCTTTAATTGTTTAACCGTGTTGCAGAGCTGCAATGTATCAATTAATCATAGTGTGTAGTAGAGCTCCAATTATCCGAACTCCGACTATCCGAATAATTGATTATCCGAATCGCTTTCAGAATTTCAGAAAAAAAAATAGAAACGGAAAGGAAACAGACAAGGATGAGGATGACGTGTCACTTGAGGAATTCAGGAATATGCTTCTGAAAATTCCTGGATGCTCAGAAGTTAGCGCTGAAGATGTAATTGACGAACTTATTGAAAGTGCGAGAGAAGAAAGTGTAGAGGAAGAAGATAACCTTAATGTCGAAGTTGAAGCAGACATGGGACCGCCTGCTAATGGAGCATCTGTTGGCCTCGAAACTGCATTGAAGTGGCTGGAACGTCAGTCCGAGGTGAACACATTCAACTTCTCACTGGCGCGCGGTTGTGAGACTTGACTGCCCGAAAACGGATGAAGGCAGGCAAACAGCTTACTTTGATCGAGATGTTCAGCAAGCAATGACTCATTTACATTACGGTAAGTACGTATTGGCTAATGTACAGCACTTGAAATACGCTTAACATGTAAAAGTGTTGCCGTTCCATTTAATTAATTAAAATCTCTCTTTTTCAAAAGTAGTTTTTTCTTCTCCTATGTTCAACATACATACAGACAGTAATTAATTAAAATACATACTACACCCTTTTTTCGGAAGAAATCCAAGTATCCGAATTTTTGATTATCCGAACACGGTCTGGTTCCAATTGATTCGGATAATTGGAGTTCTATATTTAAAAAAAAAATTCGGGCTTTTCTTCTAGAATAACGTTAGCTTAAACTAATTCTCTTTTAAATGCCTTAAAACTTTGTGATATTTACTTAATATTCTATCACGGAGCTGTAATTTGATCCTCAGCAGTCGCGCTTTTAGTTATTGCAGCACTTGTAGTGCTTTTTACGTACGTCAACCTTACAGGAATGTTACTGATATTTTTAAATAGTTCTCAGCTTAAACTGCTCCCAAAGGCCGCGGTAGCGCAGTTGGAAGAGGCGTCGGTCTCGCAGCCGAAAAGGTTGCGAGTTCGATCCTGGGATCAACCAAAAGACCGTCTAATGATGGGTAGTGCTGACATCTATCAGCTCCCGATTGAGGTAGAAATGAACTCTTCGGAAGTTTGTGGTAGAAATAAACAGGCACTGCCGCTATTGATTCTAATCTGGATTTGGGGTTGGTACTAATTGCTATAAAGCAGAGGTGCCGAAGAATCCATGAAAACAAGACGAAACAGAACAAATTGTCCACAAACACTTCAGTAACACTTTGTTATACCACTGATATATTTTCCAGTAATAAAAATAACCGCTTGATTGAACTCTACAACAAACACATTTCGGTCAGTAAATTTTACACGAATTACAAAACTGGAAAACAAGAAACTATCAATATGTTTATAATGCGTTTCTGCACACTGCAGTAAAAACATTAAAAAATTGGATAAAAAGGTTGCGAGTTCGATCCTGGGATCAACCGAAAGACCGTCTAATGATGGGTAGTGCTGACATCTATCAGCTCCCGATTGAGGTAGAAATGAACTCTTCGGAAGTTTGTGGTAGAAATAAACAGGCACTGCCGCTATCGATTCTAATCTGGATTTGGGGTTGGTACTAATTGCTATAAAGCAGAGGTGCCGAAGCATCCATGAAAACAAGACAAAACAGAACAAATTGTCCACAAACACTTCAGTAACACTTTGTTATACCACTGATATATTTTCCAGTAATAAAAATAACGGCTTGATTGAACTCTACAACAAACACATTTATGTCAGTAAATTTTACACGAATTACAAAACTGGAAAACAAGAAACTATCAATATGTTTATAATGCGTTTCTGCACACTGCAGTAAAAACATTAAAAAATTGGATAAAAAGGTTGCGAGTTCGACCCTGGGATCAACCAAAAGACCGTCTAATGATGGGTAGTGCTGACATCTATCAGCTCCTGATTGAGGTAGAAATGAACTCTTCGGAAGTTTGTGGTAGAAATAAACAGGCACTGCCGCTATCGATTCTAATCTGGATTTGGGGTTGGTACTAATTGCTATAAA
Source organism: Cheiracanthium punctorium (assembly GCA_038373885.1). Taxonomy (NCBI): domain Eukaryota; kingdom Metazoa; phylum Arthropoda; class Arachnida; order Araneae; family Cheiracanthiidae; genus Cheiracanthium; species Cheiracanthium punctorium. Next base: position 534,476 of record JAWZYV010004369.1, read on the forward strand.
GCAGAGGTGCCGAAGAATCCATGAAAACAAGACGAAACAGAACAAATTGTCCACAAACACTTCAGTAACACTTTGTTATACCACTGATATATTTTCCAGTAATAAAAATAACGGCTTGATTGAACTCTACAACAAACACATTTATGTCAGTAAATTTTACACGAATTACAAAACTGGAAAACAAGAAACTATCAATATGTTTATAATGCGTTTCTGCACACTGCAGTAAAAACATTAAAAAATTGGATAAAAAGGTTGCGAGTTCGACCCTGGGATCAACCAAAAGACCGTCTAATGATGGGTAGTGCTGACATCTATCAGCTCCCGATTGAGGTAGAAATGAACTCTTCGGAAGTTTGTGGTAGAAATAAACAGGCACTGCCGCTATCGATTCTAATCTGGATTTGGGGTTGGTACTAATTGCTATAAAGCAGAGGTGCCGAAGAATCCATGAAAACAAGACAAAACAGAACAAATTGTCCACAAACACTTCAGTAACACTTTGTTATACCACTGATATATTTTCCAGTAATAAAAATAACCGCTTGATTGAACTCTACAACAAACACATTTATGTCAGTAAATTTTACACGAATTACAAAACTGGAAAACAAGAAACTATCAATATGTTTATAATCCGTTTCTGCACACTGCAGTAAAAAACATCAAAAAATTGGATTTGTGCAGATATAAAGCATTACCAAAATGGTTTTTACAGTTTTTCGCAAGATTGAATAGATACAGCGACCTGCTTTTAGCAGGAAAACACTCAATTACAGTGAATACAAAATTCTACCTCACGTAATGCACTGTGATAAGCAACACACTTCAGGGTAAAATACTTATATGTGCGACTGGTTTGAAAAAAACATTCCGTGCTTATTTATTGATTTTTCATTCGTTTGAATGTTTCGAAACTTGCATCAATTCAACAACCCTTAAAGTATGTAAAACAGAACAGTAATAAATCTTTCTAGAATATGTGTAGTACATTACATTGCTTTCCCGAGAGTCCCAAATACTAACAGTCTCTTATGACTATAGTATACAGGATGTCCCCCCAAACAATGAACTATGCTTATATTTCTTAAATATTGATAAAGATATATACAAATAGTTATGAAGTTACCTAAAAAAAGGATATAGAATTTTATGGTAACAATTAAAACTTTCAGAAGATTCAATAAATAGAGAATTTAAATTTTTATACGGTCCGGTATAAAACAATCTCAGTAAAACGTGCCTCGAACATTAAATAGATGATGATAAACAAGATTTACACCATTCATCATAAAAAGGCTCAGAGATATGAAAATAAATATATGTTGCCTTAAAACACTTTTTAATGGCTCTCTTGAAAAAAAAAAAAAAAAAAAAAAAAAAAAAAAACAGAAAAAATATTTTTGTTTGAGTGTCTGTGTTTGAATTACGAAAGAAAAAAGTTGATTGCATGAATAAATTTTACGCTTGTTATTGGCACTGTATAAACCCTTACAAACTTTGTTTAAACATGTCTAGATAAAAGGCTGAAATTTTTTAGATCACCCCTTTAAAGTATAAGACACATTTGAGGTAATTGAGAATTATTATTATTATTATTATTATTATTATGTGTGTGTGTGTTTAGGGCAGTTTGTAATTTAAAATTTTGAATTTAATTTCATCAAATACGTATTTAAGGAACGAAGGGGGGGGGTCTTGGGGATTCGCGGTTACGACTACTGCAACTCACGTAAATGCATACGTGTGTGTGATAAGGGATTGAAGAATATACATTTTATATGGCAAATCATTTCTCATGGGAGGGGGGTTGTGACCCTCCTATACCCCCCCCTTGGCTATGCGACTGTGAATCAGTCTTTCTGTTAAAAATCCTGCCTTTTTTACAGTTTGGACCCCCTCCAAAATGTTTCTTTTTCTGTATGCGTGCCTGATTTTCATTTAATCTGAGGAAAATTAATACAATAAAATTTTGTATATTTTTTTTTATAAGTTAGTAAGTTATTTGATATATCTATGATCAGTATTTAAGGGAAAAAAAAACCTAGGTGAGTTTTTTTGAAACACATTGTATACTTATAATTTACTTATATTATATCTCGCATTCAAAGTTTTTATTACTCTATTAATTCAGATAATATCAAACGAAATTTTACTCTACGAAAAGTACACTTTTTACATTATGCCATCTAATAATTAACAAATATGATCTAAAGCCATTTTATATTACAAGCCAAGTAACTCCGTTTAATTAATGATCGCTCTCGAATCGCCTAGGCTATAAATCAAACAGTTTTTCAACATAAAAATTAATATCATCTCTGCGGTCTCGCTAATGATTGTCATTGTTCCCACTGGATATTTCGTGTTGAGTAAAGCTTAAAGGAAAAACTCCTTTTAATTCTTAATTGGTCTCGTGAGATCTCATAAAGGAGTGTCATACGAGATGTTTAAAAAAAAAAAAGAAATATTCGAATACATTATATTAAGTTATTCTCCGTTTTAAATTTAACGCAGTGTGAGTGATAGGCAGGTTTATGGAAGATATTTTTGGATGTTGCAATCACATATTAAGTAAGAGAATTTATAAAAATTCCTGATGTAGTTTTCAGATTTCTTTCTTTTTTTTTTTTTAAGAAGTTTATTAATGAGCTTGCGTTTCGTCTTTTCGTCATCGTGTCACGCTTAGAAACAAGATGCCTCCACTTTATAATATTAGAAGCATTTTGTTTATTGGCTAAATCCCATTTGGTCTAGCGATTAGGGTACTTAGCTTTCGCCCAGAAGACCCGGGTTCGATTCCCAGTGGAGAAAAAAATTGTTTCACATTATAATGGACAAGTTTTAAGATCATTATAAATAACTTTCTTAAAATAACTCCATTTTAAATTATAAATAAAACTTCTGTTTTATTTTGAATTGGAAAGTAAAAAGTATAAATTTAGTAAAACTACAATTTTTAAAAGTAGAGGCGTTTTATTGTGGAGCCCTAAAAGATATAAAATAAAAATTTATTCTTGCAAATATATGCTATAAATAAATGGAAGTTTCAAAACTAAGAAAACTTTTGAGAAAAAATTATAGATATTTCACTTTTGCAAGAGATGAAAAATTTTTAAATAATGTTTACAATATTTTAAAAAGTATCCTCGAACAATATTCCACTTGAGCTGAATTTGCTTGTAGGGCACTGATTTAGTCATTAATATCTGTATTGCAAAGGTCTTGAATGCAAAGCCGCCGGCCGTCCATCACTGATACCCAAGTAAGCTGCCGTTCTGTGGACATATTAAAGAGTGGCACAGCCGCTACAGGTTCAAGAAAAATCCTTAACTTACACGTGAGTTACCCTAGGAAACGACCCATCTGTTATACATAGAAATTCTGTTGCTGCTCTTATTTCGTTAGATTTAAAAAAAAATAATACACTTCTCATATCCAAGCCTAAATTTATTTTTCAGTATATTATTATATGTATATGTATGCTTTCAAAATTAAAAAAAAACCTTCTTTCTAAAGCACATTTTTGAATTTTAGTTGTATTTTTTTATGTTTACATTTTTCAAAATTACTTTAAAAGTTTATCATTCTCAAGCCTATTGTTTACTTTTAGATATTTATTTACTTTTTTAACTTTCAAAATTGTAAAAAAAAAGAACGTGTTAAATATATGTATCTATGGTCAAATGTTACTAAGTACAATATTGTGAGCAATTGTAAACCATTGGAAACTAACTGCTTTTATATTGTATAACACTGATGTATTTTACCAATATTAATCCAAAAATTGTGCTGTAAAAAAAAATAAAATAAAAATGAAGGAAACCGCTGCTTGCTGAACCTGAGCCTGGAGCTAGGGTTCAGCAGAACAGTAGGACACTTCAGGAACTAAAACAGGCTTTAAACCAAATAGGTAGGCCGTTCCCGAAGGTAGTATCCTATAGTATCCCATCTGTTAAGAGTTAAAATTAGTAATGTTATTTGGTATATGTACATCAACTGGTACGCAAACAAGTTGTCGTTCCGTTGGACATATTAAATAGTGGAGCATTCGCCACAGGTTCGAGAAGAATCCTTAACTTACACATGAGTCCCCCAAGGAAATCAGAATGGAAAAGCGTGGATTTACGTGAGTCATCTGTTAAGAGTTAAAATTAGTAATGTTATTTGGTAATTTGGTACTAGTACATCAACTGCTACGCAAACAAGATGCCATTCTGGTGGTCATATAAAAAGTGGCACAGTCGCTACAGGTTCAAGAAAAATCCTTAACTTACACGTGAGTCCCCTTAGGAAATCAGAATGGAAAAACGTGGATTTACGTGACCCATCTATTAAAGAGTTAAAATTAGTAATGTCATTTGGTACTGGTACATCAACTGGTACACAAAGAAGCTGCCGTTCTGATGGACATATTAAAAAATGGCACAGTCGCCACAGGTTCGAGAAGAATCCTTAACTTAATGTGACTTCCCCTAGGATATCAGAATGAAAAAACGTGGATCTGCGTGCCCAATCTGTTAAGAATTAAAATTAGCAATGTTATTGGGAATAGAGTAATATTTAATAAGACTAGCGCTATGACATTTCACTTCGGCACCGTAATGCATACACCTTGAATTACCGTGAGCAACGGAAAAGACCGTTGAAAGTTGTATATAATGCAGTCTTTAATTTTAAATGCGAGTACATATAATATTACCAAAAACAAATTATTTTAGTTTCTATAAATTCAAAAACAATCATTTACACCTTTCAGAATGAGCGGTATTTTTCTTTAGTAATTGAATTGGATATCAGAAATGATTGTGAAGGTGTCGAGAAACGCCGCTATGCTGGTCTTAGAAATATTTGAAGATCATTTTTTTTTTTTGGAGAGAAGGAGTATTTATTTATAACTTTGTAATGTATATGTTACTCACATTCAATGTCATTGGGTCATTTACCACTTTTTTGAGAGATTGTACGCACTAGTTCAAGAAAAATCATTATCTACGTTATTCACCCCAGGAAATCACAATGAAAAGTCTTGATTTTATCGAACCATCTTTTAAGTGTTAACATTAGTTATGGTATTTGAAAATATGGACTGTGTAATAACATTAGAACCATGGCGTTTCGGTTATACACTTTGAAATACGGTGAGTGGTTAAAAAAACTGTTCGTTTTGAAAGTTGTAAATGGCCTAATTTTTGAAATTAAATGTAAGATATAAGCAGGGTAGGTAAACTTCCATTTCAAAGAAATAGTTCTACAGCGAGGCTGAGTGGATTGTAATAAAATTCGGTTAACAGGCAGTGCATGACATGTGCTCAAGGATTTTGAAAAAAAAAAAAAATAATTCAAAAAATGTCCTCTAGATGGCGCTTTGCATGAAAAACAGCAAATTCAACAAGGAAAATGACTTTTTCGAAATGTACAAGTACTTTCAACACTTATTCGACAGCTTTCGAACTTTATTTAACTGATTTGGGTAATTTTTTGAGCTGATTTCACTATGCAAAGCGCCACCTAGCGGATATTTTTTGAATTAAACATTAAAAAAAAATTCCTTGAAAGTGCCGCTTGCAGTCCATATACCCAAGCTGGTGACAATCAGCTCACCTGTTTCAACAGCAGAATACTGCTTATAGGAGAAGTAATCACGCTGAATATACTGCAAAAACAATCTAATTTAAGTTTATTTTTTTTAAACTCAAACACTATCATTTACACCTTTCTGTGCAAGAGTTTTTTTGTTTTTCCGGTAGTTGAAGGTATCAAGAAAACGTCATTATGCTGGTATTAAAAATATCTAAAGATACGATTCATTGGAGACAAGGGGGTAAGAGCCCCCCCCCCACCCTGTCTCCAAGAAATATGGCCTAGGTATATATAGTAAGAGTTGAAAACCGCTGTAAGAGGAACTGCCCTACCCAGACAGCACGCATAAGTTCTCTGAACGTCTATTAACGTTCAGAGAACGTTTTCTGAACTATTATAGACGTTCAGAGAACCTGTGTTCTGTATGGGTAGAAGCAAAACTGGTTCAAAAAACGCTACAAAGTGGTTCACAGAAAGTCCAAAAACGTTCAAAAGATGTTCACAGGACGTTAAAAAACGTTCAAGAGACTTTTTTGAACAAGTTGGGCTTCTTGGACGCCACCGTTTAAAGGCCCTTGCAAATATCCAGAGGCATGTCGCGGCTACAATGTTTTTGAACGGGGAAATTCGACATGGTTAGGAAGCTGCGACACTTGGGGTGTCCTCTACCGAACAATAGATGGGGGGATGTGCAAAACCGCAATATTATTCACGGTCCCCAATTATCTTTTGTTGGTTAATACCGGAGTATCACCACCTTTTTAAAGGAAATAGTTACACTATTGAAGAATTGGTTCCGCTATTGGCACCCTACTGCAAGCGTCCCGCGACATGTCTCTGGATATTTGCAAGGGCCTTAATACGGCAAAAACTTAAAGCATTGAATTCCACATCAATCACTCATTAGAATGTGTTAAGCGATCCCCCCCCCCTCTCCGCGGAAATGCAATCGATGCAAGAACTTCCAGCATTTTGCAAACTGCGAGAAAAGTAACAAACGAGCGCATTTGTTCACCCACCCCCCGTTTACGTCTTTACCTCCTTTTCCTCCACGCAATGCTTACAACTTACAACAATCGAAGGTGAGAGGGGGGAGGGGCAAATGCTTAAAGAATTCAGACCCACGTCACACATGCCGTAAGCCCCGTAAAGCTCGGATCAATTACAGCTGCACCCAAACCTTGTCACGTGGTAAAACAGAAAGGGGAGAACCTTCAGCAGGCGGAGGAATGATTTACGCATTCCTGAATGTGTAAACCGAAATCGAGCTTTTCGCTCATTCAGAAACTGAAAACTGGAGAAATATTGCGCTTAAACGCTTTGTAATAATATTTGTGAATAATTGAATGATACTGAAACTATATTGCTGCGAGCGAAGAAAGAAATTGGGAATTATTATACCATGGGAAATATCTTAGGAGGAAGATTAGTAGCAAAAGAGAAGGTTTTTTTTTTTTTGGATCAGGGCTGATTACCTAACAGCAAGGTAATTCGAACTAAATTTAAGTTGTATTCACGTCTAAAATGCATGATAAGGAATAGGAAAATGTATTGGGATTAGTAATACAGGAAAATTATTATGGAAATTTATATAATTTTACTGTGCAAAATTATTTCTAAAATGTCAACGTCTATAGTAAAGCATGCCTCCCATGTGGTGTAGTGGCTTAAGTACCATTCTATGTCGCCGTGGGCCTGGGTTCATGTCCCGTCCATTTACAGGGAAAACACTGGCTGCCTCCGTGATAAAGTGCTCACAATTACTTCGGGTAGTTGTAATGAACAATACCAAATCAACAAGTGTCCAGCCGTCGAAAAAAATGACGCATCAATGTATTATTAACATTGGTTTGCAACATTTCAATGAAGTTTAGTAATTTCTCGCCAAATACGGAGATATCTTAAAGCTTTGCTAACCTTCGGATGTGTAATTTTGTCGACAAACTACGCATCCAAACTTTTGGCCATACTAAATATACCACTGTATTTTGCCAAAAGTCGCCAATCTTGGCGACATTTAGCGAGAGCATGGGCACCCATACCCATAGACGTTAAAGGTTCGTGCCCCTGCTCTAATAGCTCTCCTGAAAAGTGCATATTACCGCAATAATTTACTACTAGTACAGCGTAGCAGGTGTGGTTCAAAACGAAACTATAGTATGTTTCTGGGGTAGGACCCCCTGTCTTGGGCCCACGCCAACCTATCTTATGGGCGCGTATGGGAGAAATTGTTGTCATCGCACAGACATTGGCTTTTCTTGCACTTAATTCAAAATATTTTAGGTGAACGGGCCAGTAGTCTGTACTTAAAAAAGTGAAGCATACAATTTGGCGAACAACACTCTTAAATAAATTTAAAAAAAAATGAATAATAGATTTTAAGATATGCCATGTACGCACGGACGTACTTTCAGGCGTCAGGACAAAACTAGAGAAAATGATTGTACGTGCACATGAGCGTATATACATACATTTGCACAGTCGTCACACTGTAACTTGTTAAAGTAAATTCTGGGATGATCAAAATCATTTTTTCCATCAAATTCTGAAACGATTACAAATCTCTTTGATCCTTTGCAACGCGAAAAAATAAAGTAGCTAGATTTTTTTACGTCTTTATGACATAAAGAATACAAAGTTCGATCAATATCCGACAGCTCGCATGTTCTCTTACGTAAGCAAGATAAATTCAGTTTTCCGAAAAACTTCCGTCACATTTTTTTTCTATAATTTGTCTGACACGCGATATCAACTGTTCGACAGCTCACTGCAGAACATAGTAAAATAATGCACGTGAACTTCTGAAACAAATATTGAAATTGTGTTTATGTCTCCTATTATTGAGAGTGAAGTGAAATCCATTATAAACGCAAATTGGTAATTCGTCAGTGATTGCAGTATTTTTAAAAGAAACGTGCTAAAAAAATACATAATTTAATCATTCGGTTTATTCTATTTATTGGGAATAATCACGATCCTAGAGTAATTTACGTTAAACGTCCTCAAAAATGAACTTTTCAGCAGTGCAGTGCTATTAAAAACAAGCGGGTTTTAGCGTCAACATAACTTTTATTGGTCACGTCGAGGCACTTTTCAAATGTGTTTGCCAGAAAACGTGGAGTGGGGGGGGAGAGAGAATAAAATGTTGAAAGTCGCACAAGGTTTTCAATTTTTGATAATTGATCGCCAAATTTGGTGCCAAACTTAGGTCTTCGATAACCGAAGCAAGCTTGTGCTTGCCGATAGCTTCCAAATTTTGCTAGAAACTGGAAAACGCGACAGTTTATTGAAAAAGAAAAGTATAGTTAGAATATGCCTGGAAGATTGTAAAATAATTTTAGTAGGCGAATTCAACATTGATTTTAATTCTTAAGAAGTGTTTGTGGAACACGAAAGACAAATATGGCACATTCATGAATAATGATACACTTTGCAAATTAATGGAATAAGGAAGAAAAATAGGGACGACGTATAATATACTTGCTATGTTATGATGATATGCTTTTAAAATATAGGAATTTAGTGCGTATTTAAAATATGAAAATGTTTCAGATTGTTTTTTTCACTTTTCTTTTGGTCATATTCTAGCTCTTTAGCAGTGACAACCACATCTAGTATCCGAAAAAAATTAGAAGCGCTCTGACAGCTTTACACTCGTAGATAATAAATACCCCTAAAGAATAATCGATATTCTTTCGATTATTTTCTGGCGAAAATACTTAGAATTAGTAAAAGAAGTCGTTGATAGGTGATTCCAGTTTGACGAAGCGTTGTACGATCTCGACAGGCTACGGTCAAGTGGCATCAGTCACCATTTGCAAGAAGATCAGCAATGATCAGCCGAACTTCAGTGTTTCTTTCAAACAGCAGATGCAGCCTGGAGACTTACGAACAACAGTACCTGGCATTCGCGTAACATTCGTGTGTAACATTGAGTGGGCAAATTGTTTTATACTGCAGGAGAAATTTTCTAGAACTTTCTTTTTTGGGGGGACGGGCAATTGCCCCTTGCTCCTAGTAAGTTACGCTTATTGTATCCCAGATTCACCGCTTCATTTGTCAAATGGTCAAACGGGAACTATCAACAGAGCAATAGCTGACACTCTAACAAAGGGTGACGATTGATTTAGTTACTTTCAATGGCTGCCCCACTCTATACCCATCTTACCAGCGTTTGGAATCACTTGTGTATTCTTGTGTGATTTCGCTTCTATGGACTTGTCAATCGTGTTTTCGCTAGAACAATAAAGAAAATACCCGTTTATGGTTTTGTCAGTTCAGAGCGCCACCTATCTTAGACTTCTTTTGTACCTTTTTTCTCATTATATTTCAAGATAGAAAAGCCCATATAACACCTCTGCCCATGCTTGAGAGAGAAAAATTTCAACTGCTTCGTATATTACGTGGATGGACCATCAGGTTTCAGAAGATTGACTGAGGGCTTCAGGTTCTTCCCGCAAAGGGATTGCTTTACACGGGCGCCCATGAATATGATTAGGCTTAAATAACATTTAAAAGAAAAATATCCCTCTCGAATCAGATTCCTACACCCGCATCCAGCACGGCTGACTTTTATACCAACTTCGAATTGATTAAACTAACTTTGAAATTACCATTTTTAAATGTGTCATAATTCGTGCCATGCTTGTATGCCCCCTGAAACAAAACAGAACCAATAAAAATTAAATTACAACCAATAAATGTGACTCAAGCATATTTCTTGGGTTATTGATCCATCAAAAAAGCATCCTTTCTGGTACAACAAAAAGAAGCGATAGAGAAGCCTTATGAAACAAAAAAAAAAAAATGTAAACGACAATCTGTATAAGATACTGAACAAGACTTAGTTCAATATGTGCCGACACTTGCCACATCAATGCATCAACTTAACTATTTCGAAACTTAGAATATAGTTTTCCGCACAGAATCACGAATAGAATTTCCGAACTTACTATTATTAGAAAGCATCATGAAATAGCGATGCCGCCAGGTAAAATTTTCAAAGTTTAATGGAATACATGATTAAATTTGAGGAAAAGTTTTGTAGGCTAAAAGACTAGACGCTAACTTGAAAGACTTTTCGAGTGCATTAAAAGTGGGGTGCCTAAACTATTTAGATCTTTTAAAAGCTTGATACATTTTTAATACTTTGAGTGATGAATAGTCTGCTTTTATTGGAAATGCACGTTTAAAGGTGTGTTTAAATTTTTATACATGAAGAGATTTATAAAAGTTTTAATTTAAATGTTAAATCACATGTTATTTCTCAGTTTACAAAAAAAATTCAATTCTTTTACATGGAATATATACATGTGTAAAAGGTTATAGCTGTCGCCGAAATTACAATCACTAAGCAACTGATATATAATTATTGGTATATAGAGGATATCACGAAAATCTTGACCTTGGTGTTTATTTCTAAAATATTGATTACAAATATAATTAAAAAATTACAAAGTTTCGTTATCACAAAAAGACAGAACTTTATAAAATTGATTTAAATTGTTAAAAAAATGAATAAGTAAATAAAATACTTCAAATTTTTATACGGTCCCTCAAACGGAAGAAAATCTTAATCATTAAAATATGGCCTTTTACCCTAAAAAGTGTCACAGATATGAAAATGCAATCGACTCCGGTTATAGTGAACCTCTGGGGACCATCAAATTTCGTTCACTATATCCGAAGTTTTCTAAAACCGACGTGTCCCCACGGTGAACAGAGATACTGTATGTGAATCGGACTAATGGTTTGCGTTCACTATAGCCGAAAGTTCACTATATCCGGAGTTGACAGTAAATATATTCTGATTTAAGCAGCTTTGGCGGGGAAAGTATCTCGTCAGATGATCGCGTTTCAGGTATCATGCATACAGTGCAAAAGCCAAAGACTGTTATGAAAGTTTAGTTATAACAGTTGTAGTTGTATAATCACAGCGCCACCTATCGGTTTCTGGCCATGCTTTCCTGTGCACTTGTACTTCTTAACGATGTTCTCTACCTTCTTTCCAAGATTGCACACGCAGTTCCGAAACACCCGCTATAAAAATAAGCAATTAGTTCTATAAAAACACATCAATTCATCATAGATTTAAAAAAAAAAGAATCATTGATGAATGTAGAAATGAAACATCTGCCACTTCATGAAAAGTTATAACAGACGCGGATCCCATTAACAAAAAATCCCATTATTCGAAATCGGATTCGGATCCCATTATTCGAAACCAAAGCTATTAGAAGGCGTGTTTAGTTGCGTTTGAAGCAGCATTTCACACGTCGAAGGAAACGCAGCTTAACTATTTTTAAACTTCGAGCAGAGCTTTTTGAAATAGTATAAAGTTTCTCAGCATTATGGAATAACGATGTCTCGAGATAAATTTTTCATCCAAAGTTTAATGGATTTTATAATTAAATTTGGGGGAAGAATTTTATAGGTTAAATGATTAGGTGCTGCTTGAAAGAGACGAATTTGGCCTTGTCAAGTGCATTATCTGAAAGACGTGCTAAATTATTTAAACACTGCCGTAACCTTGAACGTTCATGTCACGTTAGGTTCGACAGGTATATGTTTTTTAAAAGAAATTTAAGAGTTCTTCCGTAAGAAATATAATACAAATTGAGCGTGAAAGCATGCGTTAAAAGTATGCTTTGTAACTTATATATTAATTCTGGTTATTGAAGTAGGACGATCATTTAATGAAATGATTGCATAGAGGGGTGGAGAAACAGTTTGATACTAAAATGCATGATTTTTTAAAATGGGACAGAAATAAAATTGTAACTTCATTTAGGATTGCTTATGCTATGAAAAATATTTTTAAAAAATTCAGCATGTCGTTTCCCAGAAAAGTGTTGAAAAAGTTAAAATTCAAAAATTTGAATGTCTACCTTATAGCTCCCATAATAAAAAGAAAGTGATATAACCTAATTCTATTTTATTAAGTCCTAATACTACTTTATTGAGTCCTAATTCTACTTTATTTAGTCCTAAAAAGCAATCAAAAATTAGAGCAAAAACTTTTTCAGCGAACAGGATGGACATTCTATGAATTTAAGGTTGTTTGCTCAAAAAATAATATTGCCATATTTTTTTAAAAACTATAAATTATTCCCATAATGGTTTTATATTTATTTTAAGTGGCTATTGTAGCTACAAAAGTTTCTTTTTATTACGGAAAAATGAGAGTGTACGAAATTGGCTACAGAATGCACTAGGGTTAAAATAAAGTATTGGTTTAGTTGAATGTATTTCTCATTGTTTATTTTAAATCCATCCACAGTTTTACCACTTTTAAAAATCGAGTTATATCACAGCTGGAGACAATAAGCATTGGAATTTTAGAGTACATATAGCGATATAAAAATTTCTATAAGTATTATTTAAACAGCGCCAAAACATACATAAACATTTTTAAAAATATTTTAAATTTTAAAAAAAGTACTTAATAAATGCATAGAAACTCAAAACCCAATCTTCAAATTTGGCGCATATGTTAAAAAAAAAAAAAAAGTTAAACATTTTCCCCCATAAAATTACAATTTTCAGTTTTAAGGTTTTAGAAATTTAAATTTCCGTTTTATTTATGATCCTCTCAATGAAAGATTATTGAGAGGAAATGAAGGTGGGGGGGGCGGGGTTAGTTCGCTTTACAAAATGGACGCTGTCTCACTGTGCTGTGTTTTCCAGCATCGGACAGGTGAGGAGGTTTGGAACATAAGAAGGAAGAGGATTTCTCGACGATTGTTACAGAATACCCCCAAATTTTATCCATCTCAAGATACGCATCACTAAATGTGAATTTTTTATTTGGGGATATACAAAATATAAATTTTTATATTGAATCTCCAGAAAATGTTAATCAATACCGTACAGTTCTGAAACTTTTTTTTTAGGTAACTTTTCACTTTATTGTATATATTATATAGGATCAGTTTTAAGGAATTAGAACTGAGGTCAATATATTCTGGACCCATAATATCAGGGGCGTAGCAGGGGATGTAGACCAGGTGGCCTGGGCACCTCCGAACATTTTGAATTTTTGTTAAGTGAATCATTTTTGTGAGAAATTGTATCTTTGTTACTTTTTGGGCACAAGCAGAATTTTTATCTCGCTACTTTTCTGACCTACATACACAAGTAATTTTTTAAAATACTTAACTACTTTTTGAAAAAAAAAACTTCTCAGACAAACCCAAAATTTAAATAAATTAAATTCAAGAAAGATTTGAAAGCCTTTTCCTTTAATACTATAAATTTTACGCAACATTTCTATTTTCCCGTCATCCACCTTAATAATCTAACTGAACCTCTCTTCCTCCGCTGCTTTAACAATCTTTTTTTTTTTAATAATGAACAAAAAAAAATAAACAAAATGGAACATTTCTGCTTTAGAATTCGGAAGAAGGAAAATAAAATAAAATAAGAGATACTTCCATTCCATGTTCTCGAGAACAGCGAGAACAATCAAACGCAATTTCGCTTTGTATCCTGTTCCAAACCTCTTGTCGTTTATACTGAATTCTCTAGAAAAAGAGGATAAAAACAATCTTCTTTTGCTGGCATACTTCAACTGCTTTAGCTCCATGTATTATTTCGACGCTGGAGAAGACGAAGACACAAGATGAAAAAGTAAAGATGAAATGATTATGTATTTTCTGCCTTTTCCGTTGGCAATGATATGCATTAATCAATGAAGCATCCGGCTCTCGCAATTTATTCTGGGGATAAAAGTATATGTGCGTTTGAAAGTTTTATTCTACGCCTCATTAATTTTTATTAGTACGGTGTAGTTTTCATTATTTTTCGGATATTACTTATTACGTGGAAGTAGTGTTCTTATATTACTATGAAGCATCATGAATCTCCTTTTATAGCGCCATATATAAATTTTAAAATTTTATGCAAATCTTGGCATGAGAAAATAATTTCTTTAGATTTGAGTTTTTGATTTGGAAATAAAATAGGAGTATTTTTTTGTGCTTCTTATTAAAAATATGAGGGACTGTAACAAGAATAATGATTTATTTCAGGTATTGAATTTTAAAAATTACTCGAAAATACTCGTCAAATTTATCGGAAAATCGGTGCTACAATAGTTTATTAAAAATTAGACATATTTACAAATAGCTGGTGGAAAAGTACGCAGGAATTTAAGTAATACACTTTTTTTTTCATTAATTGTCCCTCTTTTCTTAATTTCAATGTAAATTTTATGAAAGATTACTATTTTTTTAGTATGCATAACAAGCCAAATTATCAAATTATTAGATTCATTGTATAAAACATTAAATACAAAAGTTATTATTTTTATAAATTCATTTTATACATAATTGTGTCTTTTCAAACATATGGCAATGTCCGTACCTGGGCACCCAGAATAGCCATCTTTGAAGAAATTATTTAGTTTCATTTGATTTTTAAAAAGTATGGCAAATTCAAACCAGTAAAATTGACTAAAATACTGCTAGATAAAATAAACAGGCAAACAGATTTTAATTGAAATAAGCATAATAGTTTGGTCAACTCCGTATATTTTATGCTAAATGTCTCATCAATTAAGTGCCAATAGTCCCCCCCCCTAAAGTCAAAAATTTCACTCACATCTCACTATAAAATTTGTTTTTTAAATTGTTATCTGCCATAAATTTTTCTTTCATTCTAGGACAATATAAATGCACTAATAATGGACATGTACTTTTACAATTGAAAAAACAAGCTCATAAGTGGTTCCCGGAAACAACTGAAATAAAAGAATATTTTTCTTTTTGTTTTTATTCAGTAATTCCAGAGATTCCTTAGTGAGCTTTTTTTTTTTAAATTTGTAAAAGTAAATGGTCCATCATATGTACGTGGCCCATTGCTGGTACATTTACCTTTGATGTTCTTTTTCTTATTCCTTCAAAATATACCAGTCTCCATTTCTCTATATAAAACTTGTTTTTAAGTTGGTGTTTCATGATACATTATAATAGAATGAAGGAAAAATTTAAATGGGCTAGTAATTAACCACCTACTTTTACAATAAAAAAAAAGAACAAGATAAGAGCAAACTCATAAGTGACCTCTGGAAACAACTGAAATAAGGAATATTTTTCTTTTTGTCTTCACTCAGTTGATTCCAGAGATGAATTGTGAGCTTTTTTTTTTTTGTTGTTGTTTAATTTGTAAAAGTAAGTAGCCCATGATGTACTTCACATGTACATGGTTCATTGCTGGAACATTTACGTTCAATATTATTTTCTCGTATTCCTCCAAAATATTCTACTCTCCATACCTCTATAAAACTTGTGTTTCATGATAAATTTTTCTTTCATTCTAGGATAATATAAATGTACCAGTAATGAGCCACTTACTTTTACAAATAAAAAATCAAGCTCATAAGTTACCCCTGCAAACAACTGAAATAAAAGAGTATTTTTCTTTTTGTCTTTACTAAGTTGATTGCAATAGCTTATGAGCTTTTTCTTAATTTAAAAGTGAGTGCCCCATTACATGTGCATGCTGGTACATGACCTTAATATTCCTTTATTTTTGTATTAATTCAAAATATGCAAGGTCTTCCCATTTTACAAAACCTGCACTGTTCCAGACCCGTAATAAATCTACATGCCTCGCCGGAAACAACCGTGATGTACGTCTGCGCGTTTAAATAATTTTAATTGGGCTAGTTACTTCGAAAATAACCTTAAATAATCGGCGATTCTGTTGCGGACAAAGACAATTGTCAGTCATTAAGGGCAATACTTCACTTTGCTGATAGTGCATACCATTCGAGGATCTGTAACTGCTCATTTGCGTGTCCCTTAAATGGTGGTTAATATGAAAGCGGCATTAATACCGAATATGCAAAAGTCGTGACTAACATGCATAAAATAGTCCCGACATTCTCTATTAATAACTAATATCTCTCTCTTAAATATTGTAACAGTGAATTGCCTTGACAATACAAATGTTAAATGTTTTTGCCAATAGTAGTTAGGAGTAATCTCTTAGAAAGGAAAAGAAAAATAGAGGAACATATACATTTTGGCATTAAAGAACATAGCTTCGGGCATTGATTAGACTCATTATACAGCTTTGCTGAATTCACGATTTTGTTTTCGTAACGATAGATGGATTTTTCAAGAGTTTTAAACACAACGTATTTTGTAAATTATTTTTGCTAAATAGTTTATAAGGTACGCCGTGCTTCAGAGACCGATGAAATACCTGTTGGTTATACACTAATACGTATTCGTTCCCCTTTTCCGTTCATTGGTACTATAACAGGTATTCTGTTTAGACCTACGTAGAACCCGTTCTTTTGGACGTATTTCGTTGAAACACGTGAAAAAGAAATCTACAAATAAAAAAATAGTTTGAATTTCGACAGATAGATGGCACATTTCGCGTGAAGGAACATTATTATACAGCGTGACTGCTAATTCATGGTACAATCTTTGAGGGCTGGTTAGAGGTCTGCGCCGCCGCGCCACGCCGCCGCCGCCGAGGTCTAGGCCGGCGCGCCGTCTAAAAATGCTGATTTTATACCACCACGTACAAGCGCTTCAAAACTAAAAAAATGACTGTACCTAAACTTTCAGTTGCTTATTTTTGTCTGGATACCTCTTAATGCTAGTAACTTGTAAAGATGCAATTGGAATTTTTTGAGTCAATGGCGTAATTTGACTTTTTTGAAAACTGTTTAAACATTGCATTATACCTCAAAAGAACATTATAGGTTTTGAATGGTTCATGAGAAGGTTATGGAGAGAAAAAAAAAATGCTTTAAAGCAAATAATGTATCATTCATATATTGATAACTAAATATATTGTGAATGTGCATGTAAACAACATAAACCTACGCGATTTTGATAAAATGTATTGTTTCAGTTTTGCAGCAGAATTTTTTTAAAAGTGTACCACAACGGCATGCTCATACACTGGAGCCCCACCAGTGGCCAAGCGCATAGCACTCTGAACTGGGAGACGGAAGGGGCCTGGTTCAAAACCAAGTCGCGTCCGCCGACTTAACCGTTCGCAGTTTTCCGTGGTTCCCTTCGGAACTCAGCGTAGATACGGGTTAGGAGCCACTTACTTTTACAAATAAAAAATCAAGCTCATAAGTTACCCCTGCAAACAACTGAAATAAAAGAGTATTTTTCTTTTTGTCTTTACTAAGTTGATTGCAATAGCTTATGAGCTTTTTCTTAATTTAAAAGTGAGTGCCCCATTACATGTGCATGCTGGTACATGACCTTAATATTCCTTTATTTTTGTATTAATTCAAAATATGCAAGGTCTTCCCATTTTACAAAACCTGCACTGTTCCAGACCCGTAATAAATCTACATGCCTCGCCGGAAACAACCGTGATGTACGTCTGCGCGTTTAAATAATTTTAATTGGGCTAGTTACTTCGAAAATAACCTTAAATAATCGGCGATTCTGTTGCGGACAAAGACAATTGTCAGTCATTAAGGGCAATACTTCACTTTGCTGATAGTGCATACCATTCGAGGATCTGTAACTGCTCATTTGCGTGTCCCTTAAATGGTGGTTAATATGAAAGCGGCATTAATACCGAATATGCAAAAGTCGTGACTAACATGCATAAAATAGTCCCGACATTCTCTATTAATAACTAATATCTCTCTCTTAAATATTGTAACAGTGAATTGCCTTGACAATACAAATGTTAAATGTTTTTGCCAATAGTAGTTAGGAGTAATCTCTTAGAAAGGAAAAGAAAAATAGAGGAACATATACATTTTGGCATTAAAGAACATAGCTTCGGGCATTGATTAGACTCATTATACAGCTTTGCTGAATTCACGATTTTGTTTTCGTAACGATAGATGGATTTTTCAAGAGTTTTAAACACAACGTATTTTGTAAATTATTTTTGCTAAATAGATTATAAGTTACACCGTGCTTCAGAGACCGATGAAATACCTGTTGGTTATACTCTAATACGTATTCGTTCCCCTTTTCCGTTCATTGGTACTATAACAGGTATTCTGTTTAGACCTACGTAGAACCCGTTCTTTTGGACGTATTTCGTTGAAAAACGAGAAAAAGAAATCTACAAATAAAAAAATTAGTTTGAATTTCGACAGATACATGGCACATTTCGTGTGAAAGAACATTATTATACAGCGTGACTGCTAATTCATGGTACAATCTTTGAGGGCTGGTATAGGACATTGTAACAATCACATTTTGTATAGGAATGTAGGTTCAAAAGTGAAGCGTCGAAGCACAAACACAGGAAAGAACAAATGATAGGGGAAATGTTTCACTTTTATAACCTCGTTTACAAGTGGAAATTAATTTACGATACGTTCATAATTGCGTCCATCAGCATTGACGCATGCTTGACAGCGTCGGTGCAGCGACTGAAAAACACTTTCAAAGGTACCAGGAATTTCACTGACACGTACAGAAGCTACGAATACTCGAGCAACGAGATCTTCATCGGAGTCTACTGGAGTGGCATAAAAGCCATTCTTCAAATGCCCCCATAAAAAGAAATCGAGGGGCGTCCAATCGGGAGACCGGGGTGGCGAAGAGATAGATCTACCACTTCCAATCCATTGCATGCCAAATGACGCATTCAAGTACTGACGAACATCTAGGGTGAAGTGGGCTGGTGCCCCATCTTGCTGAAACCACGTGCGATTTCAGATGATGAATGGACGAAAACTGAAACAAGAATGGCCTCTCTTTCCCAAATCAACGCCGACTGGCCATCTACCGTCAACTGAAGCAGCTACTTACTTCGTTTCTCCTCCGTCTCCTGCATTTGTCCTTTCCTGTGTTCAAGGCTTCGATGCTTCACTTTTGACCATACATTCCTATACAAAATGCGATTGTTACGGTGTCCTGTACCAGCCCTCAAAGTTTGTACCATGAATTAGCAGTCACCTTATATAAATTTGAAGTGTTTGAAAAAGGTCTGTAGTCAGTGCCGTATAACCTGTAAGTTATTTTATTAGAGTTGCAGTCATTTATAAATAGTACTGTGAGTATATCGTTAGAAACTTTTTGAGTGTTTGTGTGTTATGGCAAGCTTACACGAGGGGACTATGCCAACAGGGGAGAAGTCATTTCCCTAAATTTTTCAATCTTCGATAATTTCGCAGTATTGTTGATAAATTACTGCAGTTCTGCTGAAGCAACTTGATCAATAAGGATCGCTTTTTCTTATCAGTAGAGGCAGGATTATACAACATTGACTACTACCCTTTTTGAAACGCTCGAAATCCGCATAATATTCCTTTCTAAGTGGAAAGAGACATCTATTGGTCAAAATTTGAATTAGATTTTTTATTGCAGAGTTCTTTCCCCCATGATCCATGTAACGTACTTACCATGTTTCAACGACATATTTCCACCAGAAAAAGATATATAAATACATTCGTTCACTGAGACGCCATGCAAAGTAAATTTACAGATTGTCAAAATCGATTTTCTGCTCGAAATATAACGCCGAAACTTTTCGCGATCATTATACTTCCTTTTACTTCGTACGAGGAAGTAAAAAAAAAAAAAATAGTGAGAAATTCTTGGGCACAATCACATATTTTAAGATTCGTTCGGGTGCACTTGGCTGCAGTTTGAAGTAGTATGGGTTGAAGTTGTGAATTTTCTATAAAACGTATATATTGAAATGTTTAGTAGTTGATAAATCTTTAGGGCTGTGTTCAATGTTTTGTAAGATATTAATTTTAAAAGAGGATTTGAGTGATGAAGACGGTGTAGCATAGAAAAGTGCTGTAGCTGAGAAGTGTACTAAAATATTTTACACTAATACTTATTGAATCCTTCTGGTTTAAACTTTATCTTTTTTTTTTTTTTTTTTTTTTAATTTGTAAAAATAAGTGGCCCATTATGTGGTCCACATGTACTTGGTTCATTGCTGGTGCATTTAACTTCAATATTATTTTTACGTATTGATTCAAAATATTCTAATCTCCATACCTCTATAAAACTTGTGTTTCATGATAAATTTTTCTGTCATTCTAGTATAATATAAATGTACCAGTAATGAACCACTTACTTTTACAAATAACAAATCAAACTCATAAGTTACCCCGGTAAACAACTGAAGTAAAAGAGTATTTTTTTGTCTTTACTAAGTTGATTGCAATATCTTATGGGCTTTTCTTAATTTGTAAAAGTAAGTGCCCCATTACATGAGCATGCTGGTACATGACCTTAATATTCCTTTCTTTTTGTATTAATTCAAAATATACAAGTCTTCCCATTTTACAAAACCTGCACTGTTACGCCCGTAATAAATCTACATGCCTCGCCGGAAACAACCGTGATGTACGTCTGCGCGTTTAAATAATTTTAATTGGGCTAGTTACTTCGAAAATAACCTTAAATAATCGGCGATTCTGTTGCGGACAAAGACAATTGTCAGTCATTAAGGGCAATACTTCACTTTGCTGATAGTGCATACCATTCGAGGATCTGTAACTGCTCATTTGCGTGTCCCTTAAATGGTGGTTAATATGAAAGCGGCATTAATACCGAATATGCAAAAGTCGTGACTAACATGCATAAAATAGTCCCGACGTTCTCTATTAATAACTAATATCTCTCTCTTAAATATTGTAACAGTGAATTGCCTTGACAATACAAATGTTAAATGTTTTTGCCAATAGTAGTTAGGAGTAATCTCTTAGAAAGGAAAAGAAAAACAGTGGAACATATACATTTTGGCATTAAAGAACAAAGCTTCGGGCATTGATTAGACTCATATTATACAGCTTTGCTGAATTCACCATTTTCTTTTCGTAACGATAGATGGATTTTTCAAGAGCTTTAAACACAACGTATTTTGTAAATTATTTTTGCTAAATAGTTTATAAGGTACACCGTGCTTCAGAGACCGATGAAATACCTGTTGGTTATACTCTAATACGTATTCGTTCCCCTGTTCCGTTCATTGGTACTATAACAGGTATTCTGTTTAGACCTACGTAGAACCCGTTCTTTTGGACGTATTTCGTTGAAACACGAGAAAAAGAAATCTACAAATAAAAAATTAGTTTGAATTTCGACAGATAGATGGCACATTTCGCGTGAAAGAACATTATTATACAGCGTGACTGCAAATTCATGGTACAATCTTTGAGGGCTGGTATAGGACATTGTAACAATCACATTTTGTATAGGAATGTAGGGTCAAAAGTGAAGCGTCGAAGCACAAACACAGGAAAGAATAAATGATAGGGGAAATGTTTTATTTTCATAACCTCGTTTACAAGTGGAAATAAATTTACGATACGTTCAAAATTGCGTCCATCAGCATTGACGCATGCTTGACAGCGTCGGTGCAGAGATTGAAAAACTCTTTCAAAGGTACCAGGAATTTCACTGACACGTGCAGAAGCTACGAATACTCGAGCAACGAGATCTTCATCGGAGTCTACTGGAGTGGCATAAAAACCATTCTTCAAATGCCCCCATAAAAAGAAATCGAGGGGCGTCCAATCGGGAGACCGGGGTGGCGAAGAGATAGATCTAACACTTCCAATCCATTGCATGACAAATGACGCATTCAAGTACTGACGAACATCTAGGGTGAAGTGGGCTGGTGCCCCATCTTGCTGAAACCACGTGCGATTTCAGATGATGAATGGACGAAAACTGAAACAAGAATGGCCTCTCTTTCCCAAATCAATGCGGACTGGCCATCTACTGGTAACGGAAGCAGCTACTCACTCCGTTTCTCCACCGTCTCCTGCATTTGTCCTTTCCTGTGTTCAAGGCTTCGATGCTTCACTTTTGACCATACATTCCTATACAAAATGCGATTGTTACGGTGTCCTGTACCAGCCCTCAAAGTTTGTACCATGAATTAGCAGTCACCTTATATAAATTTGAAGTGTTTGAAAAAGGTCTGTAGTCAGTGCCGTATAACCTGTAAGTTATTTTATTAGAGTTGCAGTCATTTATAAATAGTACTGTGAGTATATCGTTAGAAACTTTTTGAGTGTTTGTGTGTTATGGCAAGCTTACACGAGAGGACTATGCCAACAGGGGAGAAGTCATTTCCCTAAATTTTTCAATCTTCGATAATTTCCCAGTATTGTTGATAAATTACTGCAGTTCTGCTGAAGCAACTTGATCAATAAGGATCGCTTTTTCTTATCAGTAGAGGCAGGATTATACAACATTGACTACTACCCTTTTTGAAACGCTCGAAATCCGCATAATATTCCTTTCTAAGTGGAAAGAGACATCTATTGGTCAAAATTTGAATTAGATTTTTTATTGCAGAGTTCTTTCCCCCATGATCCATGTAACGTACTTACCATGTTTCAACGACATATTTCCACCAGAAAAAGATATATAAATACATTCGTTCACTGAGACGCCATGCAAAGTAAATTTACAGATTGTCAAAATCGATTTTCTGCTCGAAATATAACGCCGAAACTTTTCGCGATCATTATACTTCCTTTTACTTCGTACGAGGAAGTAAAAAAAAAAAAAATAGTGAGAAATTCTTGGGCACAATCACATATTTTAAGATTCGTTCGGGTGCACTTGGCTGCAGTTTGAAGTAGTATGGGTTGAAGTTGTGAATTTTCTATAAAACGTATATATTGAAATGTTTAGTAGTTGATAAATCTTTAGGGCTGTGTTCAATGTTTTGTAAGATATTAATTTTAAAAGAGGATTTGAGTGATGAAGACGGTGTAGCATAGAAAAGTGCTGTAGCTGAGAAGTGTACTAAAATATTTTACACTAATACTTATTGAATCCTTCTGGTTTAAACTTTATCTTTTTTTTTTTTTTTTTTTTTTAATTTGTAAAAATAAGTGGCCCATTATGTGGTCCACATGTACTTGGTTCATTGCTGGTGCATTTAACTTCAATATTATTTTTACGTATTGATTCAAAATATTCTAATCTCCATACCTCTATAAAACTTGTGTTTCATGATAAATTTTTCTGTCATTCTAGTATAATATAAATGTACCAGTAATGAACCACTTACTTTTACAAATAACAAATCAAACTCATAAGTTACCCCGGTAAACAACTGAAGTAAAAGAGTATTTTTTTGTCTTTACTAAGTTGATTGCAATATCTTATGGGCTTTTCTTAATTTGTAAAAGTAAGTGCCCCATTACATGAGCATGCTGGTACATGACCTTAATATTCCTTTCTTTTTGTATTAATTCAAAATATACAAGTCTTCCCATTTTACAAAACCTGCACTGTTACGCCCGTAATAAATCTACATGCCTCGCCGGAAACAACCGTGATGTACGTCTGCGCGTTTAAATAATTTTAATTGGGCTAGTTACTTCGAAAATAACCTTAAATAATCGGCGATTCTGTTGCGGACAAAGACAATTGTCAGTCATTAAGGGCAATACTTCACTTTGCTGATAGTGCATACCATTCGAGGATCTGTAACTGCTCATTTGCGTGTCCCTTAAATGGTGGTTAATATGAAAGCGGCATTAATACCGAATATGCAAAAGTCGTGACTAACATGCATAAAATAGTCCCGACGTTCTCTATTAATAACTAATATCTCTCTCTTAAATATTGTAACAGTGAATTGCCTTGACAATACAAATGTTAAATGTTTTTGCCAATAGTAGTTAGGAGTAATCTCTTAGAAAGGAAAAGAAAAACAGTGGAACATATACATTTTGGCATTAAAGAACAAAGCTTCGGGCATTGATTAGACTCATATTATACAGCTTTGCTGAATTCACCATTTTCTTTTCGTAACGATAGATGGATTTTTCAAGAGCTTTAAACACAACGTATTTTGTAAATTATTTTTGCTAAATAGTTTATAAGGTACACCGTGCTTCAGAGACCGATGAAATACCTGTTGGTTATACTCTAATACGTATTCGTTCCCCTGTTCCGTTCATTGGTACTATAACAGGTATTCTGTTTAGACCTACGTAGAACCCGTTCTTTTGGACGTATTTCGTTGAAACACGAGAAAAAGAAATCTACAAATAAAAAATTAGTTTGAATTTCGACAGATAGATGGCACATTTCGCGTGAAAGAACATTATTATACAGCGTGACTGCAAATTCATGGTACAATCTTTGAGGGCTGGTATAGGACATTGTAACAATCACATTTTGTATAGGAATGTAGGGTCAAAAGTGAAGCGTCGAAGCACAAACACAGGAAAGAATAAATGATAGGGGAAATGTTTTATTTTCATAACCTCGTTTACAAGTGGAAATAAATTTACGATACGTTCAAAATTGCGTCCATCAGCATTGACGCATGCTTGACAGCGTCGGTGCAGAGATTGAAAAACTCTTTCAAAGGTACCAGGAATTTCACTGACACGTGCAGAAGCTACGAATACTCGAGCAACGAGATCTTCATCGGAATCTACTGGAGTGACATAAAAGCCATTCTTCAAATGCCCCCATAAAAAGAAATCGAGGGGCGTCCAAACGGGAGACCGGGGTGGCGAAGAGATAGATCTACCACTTCCAATCCATTGCATGCCAAATGACGCATTCAAGTACTGACGAACATCTAGGGTGAAGTGGGCTGGTGCCCCATCTTGCTGAAACCACGTGCGATTTCAGATGATGAATGGACGAAAACTGAAACAAGAATGGCCTCTCTTTCCCAAATCAATGCCGACTGGCCATCTACTGGTAACGGAAGCAGCTACTCACTCCGTTTCTCCTCCGTCTCCTGCATTTGTCCTTTCCTGTGTTCAAGGCTTCGATGCTTTCACTTTTGACCATACATTCCTATACAAAATGCGATTGTTACGGTGTCCTGTACCAGCCCTCAAAGTTTGTACCATGAATTAGCAGTCACCTTATATAAATTTGAAGTGTTTGAAAAAGGTCTGTAGTCAGTGCCGTATAACCTGTAAGTTATTTTATTAGAGTTGCAGTCATTTATAAATAGTACTGTGAGTATATCGTTAGAAACTTTTTGAATGTTTGTGTGTTATGGCAAGTTTACACGAGGGGACTATGCCAGCAGGGGAGAAGTCATTTCCCTAAATTTTTCAATCTTCGATAATTTCGCAGTATTGTTGATAAATTACTGCAGTTCTGCTGAGGCAACTTGATCGATAAGGATCGCTTTTTCTTATCTATAGAGGCATGATTATACAACATTGACTACTACCCTTTTTGGAACGTGCCAAATCTGCATAAGTGCAATTTCTAAGTGGAAGGAGACATCTATTAGTCAAAATATGAATTATATTTTTTATTGCAGAGTTCTTTCCCCCATGATCCATGTAACGTACTTACCATGTTTCAACGACATATTTCCACCAGAAAAAGATATATAAATATTAGGTTGTAACGAAAGTTTCCCGCCACCATAAACATCGTCAGTAAACAGTTTGCGTTGGCGTATATGCTCCTATTTTGTCAAACGATTTTTGGCATTTGAAAGAAAGAGGCTTACTTTATAACACTGTGTTATGAAATCTGTAAAAAAATATAGTTATCATTGAGTACAAGGTGTACATTGAGTACATTGAGTGAAATGGAACTATCACTCTAGAGGATTAGAACCATCATTTACTTCCAGTTGTGTTGCAAAATGTCAGCTACAGAATATCAACGAATAATGAGTACAGCTTTAAATACTATTGTTGCATCACGTGACACTGTGCAGGTTTGGTACCGAAAGTTCAAAAACAGTTACCTAAGAAGTTATTTTTTCAGGCAGATATGGTGGAAAACTTTCGTTACAACCTGATACATTCGTTCACTGAGACGTCATGCAAAGTAAATTTAGAGATTGTCAAAATCGATTTTCTGCTCGAAATCTAACGCCGAAACTTTTCGCGATCATTATACTTCCTTTTACTTCGTACGAGGAAGTAAAAAAAAAAATAGTGAGAAATTCTTGGGCACAATCACATATTTTAAGATTCGTTCGGGTACACTTGGCTGCAGTTTAAAGTAGTATAGGGTTGAAGTTGTGAATTTTCTATAAAACGTATATGCCTACAACTGAAATGTTTAGTAGTTGATAAATCTTTAGGGCTGTGTTCAATGTTTTGTAAGATATTAATTTTAAAAGAGGATTTGAGTGATGAAGACGGTGTAGCATAGAAAAGTGCTGTACCTGAGAAGTGTACTAAAATATTTTACACTAATACTTATTGAATCCTTCTGGTTTAAACGTAATCTTTTTTTTTTTTTTTTTTTTTTTTTTTACAAAAATATAAAACTCAAATTTTCCAGCCATATAGAGACTTAATGAAGTATCGCCGAATACACAGGCCACCATTTTTTCGTATCGTCTTGTGTCTATGTGCTTTAATTACATATATTTAGCTGAAAATAATGAAGAAATGCACAACAAATAAAAATGAAATAGTTTACCATATTCAGCTTGCGTTTTTTTAATACTTTTTCATAATTACAGAGAGACCATCTTTTGAGAGAGTCAATAGTAATTTTAGAACCCACTGCAACAGGTTTTCAAGATTAGCTTTATTATTATTCTTATTTTTTTCATTTAATAATAAAATAAAGATATAAAACATTTAATTTGGCCTTAAATAAAAGACCAATCTGGCAACAGATTGGCCAGATTGGCTTTTCACACAAAAACACAAAACCAATTCTTCATAATATAGAAGTACTAATTTTAAAATATGAACCATGTATAGTAGCTATTCAACTAAATACTTTAATTCCAGTACGAACAGCAATAATTATAGTAGCTGCAGTAAATCCAACAGAAAATATATGATGAGCCCAAACAACAAATATGATCAACATCTAAAAATGTTCATTTAATAACCAAATCAACACATAATAATTTTCATTTGGCCTTAAAAAAAGACATATAGTAAACCCTGCACTGCACAAACACCTTTCAACTTTGCGGAAAAGCGTTGTAAACGAATAGTACGCTATACGTATACATTTTATAGCCTAGTCTAATGCACTCGGATTACCAAGGGACTTCCAAATGGCAGAATGTTTTTGTGCCTAACTCTCAAAACTGTTTCAGCTGTCGCATTAACCCCCCCCCCCCCTTTTCTTTCTTTTTTTTTTACATGAAGTGAAAAGAACTTTGTTTGAAAGATAATAGGAAACAAATTACATCTCGATCAATTTGGGGAAGTTCAAATTTGTACTGCGGTCTGAGTACCGTGGTGTAAAAAAACACAGATTCTTGGATCGAACGAAGGGATTGCAAGATGAAGAAAGAAAAAAAAGCGGATCTTTACTGATTAAGGTGATTGATTAAAGGTGTTTTCGTTCGATTGAGGATTATTTTTGCTACTTAAGGAAGAGAAAGCGTTTCAAGAAATTAAGTAAAACTCGTGTAAAAAAAATATTGTGGACATTTGATTTTAGGTTGTGTTTATAAGAAACTCACAAAAGAGGAAAAAAAAATAGTAAATGCATTAGATGCAATATGTACTACTTTAAAAAATCATAAAATGCTTTAAAGTTTTTTTATACAATGAGGTTTGTAACAAGGCTACGCAAGATACAATTTTTTTTAAAGCGCAATACCTTAAAAATATATTTATTTATTAAGTCATGTAGATGTATAACGTGACTTTCTACACTCTAAAAAATTTTCCGTAAAATTTAAGGTAAAATACTGGCAATGGGGGTGGCGGCTTTTTTCCGTAAATGTAACGGCTTATCGTAAGATAATATAATGGCGATATCGTAAGTAAACGTAACGGCTTACTGCACCTTTTCCCATTTATTTAACGGCTTACTGTAAAATATTATACCGTATTTTTTTACTGTTAAACCACATATTTTACAGAACACATGCAGTCATATTGTAATATTTCTGCAGCATACTAACTGTTATTTCTGCAGTTTTACCCTAAATTTTACAGTACATGCATGACCGGTCGAAAGTAAAATGCATGGGACGACGGTCGGCTAACGCGCCCCTACATTTAATTTTTCCATACATTTTTTCCTGTACGTTGAAACATCAAGTTATTTTTAATGTTCTTCCGTCCAGCTTCCGCGACCGATCTCGTGACCTAAGGTGCGGGAAGCAAGTGTCCTAACCGCCATGCTGATCAGACTCGGAATGAAATGACTAAAGTTTGAAGTGACCGTATGGTTGTCATGCCGTTCTTTGGCGAGATTGATCAGTATTGCCCGATGCTGATCTCTTATTTTTCCATAGGAAGAATCAAAATTAAAATAATATTCCATGTGATTTATTGCCTCTAATATTAAATAAGCATAATATCAACCTAAAAAGGACACTTTTTAAAACTTTCAATATCGCAGAACTCATGTTGGGCAATATTGGCCAAAATCGAGACAAAGCGACAGATTCACGCCGACCTATGACGAGGTTGGCCAATATTGAGGCAATATCTGCCAAAACTGCTGAGCTACAGGGGTAGATTTCCAAAAGCGGCAATTTAAAAAAAAAAATAGCAAGCAATATGAGAGTAATACTCAAAAATTGCAACAAATTGAGAAATTAACATATGCTCTGGTCAAAACAGCAAGAACAAAGTACGTCTAGAATATTCATTTGAAGATCATGAGTGAAAAATAAAGATTTATTTTTACTTATTACCGTTATATTCGGTTGCGCATGCGTAATAACGTGCTGTCTGCTTGATTTTACTGTCCTTACCGTTAAATGGCATACGGTAGAATACTGCCCTGTTTTACAGTAGTTTTTACCGTAAAATTAACGGGTATTTTTTACAGCGTGCATCACTGCGATTCGTATGCAAATAAATCATTCGACTCCTTTCTCGACCATTACATCGGACGAACCGCCATTAGTGTCTGAAACAGACTTGCTGGATCGGCCTTTTTTCAAGCCAAGCCCCAGAAGCAGGGCTTCCAGATTGGATATTTAAGGCCGTATTCATCAAATTTTCATGTTAAAGGTAAGACGAACTCTTCCAATTTCTTCAACTCATTTGGTAAGATTTCATTCTTCCACCAATGGATCTTTGGCTTTATTTTTAGAGCAAATTAGATGAATCTGGCGTTTAAAAAAATTCAAATCTCTCAACCCTGGTCTCAAACATTTATAAGTTAATCAAATGTGCTCTCTAGGCTTCATCAAACTCTGAGAAGATCTAAACAGTATGATAAATGAATCTGATGTATGATTGATTTTTATTATGACTTCGATAAGACGTATATGCCAATACATCCAATCTTGTCAATATGGTCTAGTCATCTCAAAAACTAATACTCTTTTTTCACTAAAATCATTTAGAAAGGGGTTAAATATTTGAATATAAAATTTATTAAATGTAAGTTTTAAATACTTTCTCTGACACAAATAAATCCTGCTACAGAAAAAAAGTATTACGTATATATAAATAAATTTCTCTTTAAGATGTCCGAAATTTTAAAAGACTTGACCTCTTAGTTTATGTGTATGTACTACAATAAAACGTCTGTTTAACTTCACTTTAAAGTAACTGGAGACCTGCAACAATATACACGTAAAAGAAAATGATTGAAAAGAAAAGATTTTTTTTCTTAGTATGTCTTTCGTTTAGGAAACGTGAAGTAATTTTTTAACTCAATTATCATACAATTCGTTATGAACAGCAACTCCTGAACAGATAGTTCCGACAAACTGCATTTAAAAAAATCATTGAACAATTACTGAATAGGAAAAAACTTTTAAATGTTATTCTTGTTAGTAAAGTACAAAAATTGATCTTGTTTCTTTTTAAACATGCCATATGCAAGCATGAAAGCACAAAGTAAAAACCTGTTATTTCTAAAGACTCTATTGATTTCCAATGTCTAGAAAGGAATCTTTGGTTACAACAAACGAGAACAGTTTCTACACTGTTAAGAATTTTTTTGTTTAAGTTGTGCTTGAGTGAACCATATAATTTCATTTTTTTTTCACTCTATCTTCATGTTAGGAAAGCTTATTAGAAGCTCCAGGGGAAGATATCTGCGTTTCTTACATTTTAAATAAGTAAGGATTGCATGTCAAGAAGATGTTAAAAATGTTTGAAAAAAAATTATTCTTTCGACATTTTTCTTTAGTTCAATGTATAGCAAGAGCTTGTATGCGTCGTTGCACGGAATCCAGAACATGAGACATTTTTAAAAAGAATATAACTTTGAGAGCCAAATTCGTGAAAATCAGTTATGTTTCATAGTTAATTGAGTTGTAGTAGGCGGCTTTAAAAGCAAGTAATTAAAATATCAGAAAATATCTAAAAATACTCTTACGTTATTACAAGTTTTAAATTACAAATGAACAATGAAACGCTTTTCAGTAAGTTATTAAGTCAGGCGACATTATTCCATAACATTAGAAAATGAACAGTATTTGATTCAACTATGTATGACTATTAATTTTAACTCGCATATTTCTACGAATAACTCTGCATTTTGGACTTTTAACAGAATTTTTCTCTGAAAGAATAATTTGAAAAAAAAATACTTATAAAAAAAATGAAATAAAATAAGTAAAATTTTACTTTTGGAAAATATCTCTCTTCTACGATTCTTCCAAGGAAGGGGAAAAAATTACTTTTCTGCTTTTTTTTCACATTTTAAATGAAGAGAATAAAAATAACAAAATTAGGTGAAAATAACTAACATTACATACCATAGCGTTAAAAATAATTTGCTGTCTAATGACTTTAAACATACATATAAGAGATAACTACTATAATAATGCATTAGCATTTTCAAATATTTAAGTACATAAAATAAATTGAATAATAATTATAAAATATGCAAATATTACCAACACATTGGAAGCATCATACATTCGGATTCACCAACAAAAAAATTTCAACATACCTAAAAATAAATAGTTGAAATGTAAGTAAAAATAACATTAAAAGAAAGTAAATATTCATTTACACTTATTAAAAATATTGTAGTTTACTTTAAAACTTATAATCCCCTTAATTAAAAAAAAATCAAAATTAATTCCCAAGTACATGCGAATTGTTTCAAACACAATGTAATATAATATAAGTTCATTCTTTTAAATATTATGTCTCAGAACAATATAATTCCATATGTCTAACAAGTATGAACATAATTTACTTAAGTTTTACTTGTACAAACACGTTGCCACATAATATAAATAGAAACGCCTTTTTTAATTCATCCCATTTCGAAAATAAATGTTTATCACCAATGTACATATGGACGGATGGACAGCTAAGTGCAAGGAAAATATACATTTCCATATATTCGCGTCAGTATATAGAGTCAGTAGTTCAGGACAGTTTCCATTGTAGAGTTGTCAGTATTTCGATATTTTTGCATTTTTAAAGTAAATAAAAATCACTTTTAAAACTACTAATAAAAAGATTTACTATTTATCATTCTTTCAAAGGCTAACAGATAGCAGCACTGCAGTCTAGTCTGTTCTGTCTGACAATGAAATAATAAAGCACGTATTTTCGAAAAAAAAAAATACATTGGAAGGTGAAACACTGATATTGACTCTGCCACTGAAAGAGTTTTTAGTAATTTTTTTCTTTCAAGCATCATTCACGCAATTAATTTTACAAGCATTGACAAGATTTCAATCATTTAACTCATTCGCTTCAAAATCTCATTGTAAGGAAATCTAAATTCCAGTTTCATATCCCTCTAAAGCCTCTAGTTTTTTCCACTGGGTGAATTTAAAATGAATGTACTAGTTATTTTTTCCCATCAAAAATACAGACGAATTAAGGAAAACTAGAATCTGAATTCTATAACTCATGAACCGCTTCCCAAAAGAAATGTGCTAGTACTTAAATAACTAATATTGCTAACAAATAAAGCATTTCAAATATGCCATATGCTTAATTCAATAGCTACACATAAAGCATTAAAAATTTTATTTGTAGGTACAAGGAGAAAAGTATAGTGACATTAAATTAACTAAAGAAATTTAGTATCATTTCAACTCATACGGGCATAAACAAGTACTGCATATAATTGCTACTATTTTATGAATTAATAAATTTGGGATTAAATAATTCGTTACAGTTTCAAATAGATATTCTTGTAAGTTGGCTTCTGTATAAAGAATTTTGTTTGTTTGTTTGTGTCTTATGGCAAGAATACTGGAGAGGCATCGACCTCGGGGAGGGGATGCTTTGGACGGAGGACTTTTTAAGGGTTCTAATGCTTATTCACGTTACATCCGGAGAATGTCCTGAACTATAAATCGACAACTGCGCGATAGGCTCAAACCCGGAACCTACATTATACATCAGCCATCTACCATGTTCAAAAAGACTTTTCTAAAAATATTTTCCATAGTAAGCATACTTAGCGTAAGAAATACTAAAATATGAAGTTGCTTAAAATATTCATTTTCATAGCAATTTTAATAAATTTGTTTCCCTGTTTAGACCATATTACTTCCTATTTCTTTACAAAAAATTATCCCAAACAGCAGCATCAAAATAAAAAAAGGTGAAACACTAGAATTTCAGAATTCATAATGTCAAAACAAGGATAAACTAAACTAAAAACTTATCCACGCGTTCTCAATGCAAAGGTTATTGAAGATCAAAATTTCAAGAAAATACATTCAAAAGTAAGAAAAAAATCACGTCAGAGTAAACAGAGTTAAAAAAACAAAAAATTCAAACCACAAATTGGTAGTGCAATACTTTGGAGTTCAAGTTTTTTTTTTTTTTTAAGAGAAAGAAAGAAATGCATATAAATGCATAAACTTCTTTTAGATACTTATTGATTTCCAATGATAGAAAATGCTCGTCGAGACAAACAGAAATCTGTTTTTGCTGATGCGGTTTTCTATTACAGACAGTTCTATTTTAAAGTACTACGAACACAGCAGGATATATTTGCATTCCTTTATTTTGTACAGAAACCGGTATTGTCATTGAATTGCAATATATCTCTGCACTGAAGAAGAACTAAAAGAGATTTTGCTTGATATAGAATAAGTCTCATTCGATTGCTTTGATGGATTATATTAAAAAAGTTGAGTTAAATATCAAATTCAATTCTGTTCTGCCCAAGTGCTCTTAATGTAAAGGTTGTTGAAGATCAAAATTTCTAGAAAATGAGAAGAGTAAGAAAACCTCACGTCAGTTTAAACGCAGTTAAAAAATAAATAGCAAACCACAAATTGGCAGTGCACTACTTTGGAGTTAAAACTTAATTAGAGTTAAAACTTAAGGAGAAATAAAAAAAATGCATATAAATGCAAAACTTCTGTTTTTTTCTTTTAGATATTTATTGATTTCCAATGATAGAAAATGCTCGTCGAGGCCACACAGAAATTTCATTTTGCTGATGTTATTTTCTGTTACTGACAGTCTGTTTTCAAATACTTCGCACAGAGCAGGATTCATTCGCATTCCTTTATTTCGTACAAAAATAGGTATTGTCGTAGAATTGCAGTAAATTCCACAGCAAAGAAGATATAAAACAGATTTTGCTTGCAATAGAATAAGTCATATTTGTGTGTCTTTCGGGATTGCATTAAAAAGTTGAGCAAAATGTCACATCCCATTCTGTTCGGCAGAAACGATTGTTTTCTTTGACTCTCAATCATTTCTGATAAACAATATGATAAACATGCGAAAAGGTTTTAAAAACAAGGACTGAAAAATGAAGTTGATCAAACACATATAATTGTTTTCACATACAACTACATCATTTGTGTACCCCTTTTTACTGCAAAATTTGCGAGAAATATTGCATAAACATTCCACTTAGTATAACGAAGACTATTATATATTATACCGACAGCAATCAGCTATAAAGACCGTTGAAAAAAAAAATCTACTTAAAAATAAGTACTTTAATGTACTCATACTTTTGAAGTACATTTGAATCATAAATGAGTACATGACGAGCTCAGACAACAATTATAATATAAAACATGAGTACATGTGCTGCTTAAATTCATGAATAAAGTACTCGTGGCTATTACAAGATTATAAAGTACTCAGAAACAGTACAGTTTGCTGATTTCTGAGAACCTCGTCTTTACAGCGAATATTACAATCACCATTCTGCTACGGTATTAGCTCGACTCATGTTATTATATTTTCGAACACTTTGAAAAGAACAGCATACTATGCACCGTCGAGGAGGGCCACTTTGGTCCAACACGAAAAAGAAGATATTAGTTTTTTTCATATTTCAAGATAGGCACGAGTTTTAGAGCTTGGAAAATACTTTATACCCTATTTAAGGCTAATTCAGTAGTTTTGGGTTGATTTAATTTTTACTTATTGACGGAAAGTTTTGCAAATAACAAGGGATGTTAGTTAATTTGTAGATTCTTAAAGAAAAGGTTGAAACAGTCCAGCGTTTCAACTTCTTGCTTAAGAATCTCAATAAGATCTATTCAATTTGCATGAAATCAAATGAATGTAGCAAAGGAGCCCCAAGCAGGGGCTAACTTAGTCAGAAACGTCATAAATAGTAAATTAATTGTAAAAAAGGAAAATGTGTTTTTCAAACAGTACATTGTAATTTAAACAGTACCTTATTTCATATTAATTGGTTAAAACTATATTTGGAACATTGAAAACCCACATATTATATTTTGGAGTAATAGAGATGTTAGTAAAAACGTGAAAGAATGGCTCAAAGCTGCTTCAGTTGACGGGACTGAAGATTCTGCAGTAAAAAATTGTGTTTTAAATATCGTTTTAAAAATGTAGTAATTGAATTAATGCAAACCTACCTTGCTCAAATAACAATCTTCCATACACCTTAATGTACCACAAAACATTATGTTCATTGCTTAATAAAAATTAAGAGAAAATACATATTTTTAAATAAAAGCTCTATTTTGTGGATTCCTAAAAGGCATGAAATAAAAATTTATTCTTGCAAAGATATGGTATAAATGAATCAAAGTTTCAAAACTAAGAAAACTTCTGAGAAAAATACAGATATTTCACTTTTGAAAGAGATGCTCAAAATATTTTGAAAAGCTTTAAAGATCATTAGCAATACAGATAAAGACTAAGTTGATTGTCTAACAAGAAAATACATGTCAAATGAAATACTGTCGTAATTTAAAAAGTCGACAAAAAATAAAAAATTAATTTTAAAAATTTCTCAAATGCTTTTTAAAATTATTTGAACATTTAAAAATTTTCGTCTTTTGAAAACCTGAAATATCGATATTTTTCTCAAAAGATTTCTAAGTTTCGAAATGTTCGTTCATTTATAGCACATCTTTGCAAGAATAAGTTTTTATTTTATTCCTTTTGAAAAGCTCCACATTAAAAAGCTTCGATTTAAAAAAAAAATGTATTTTTTAAGTAATTTTTCCTTTTTTTCTTTTTAGTTACAAATAAAACACCAGATTTATTTCCAACTAAAAAGTGAAGTTATTTCATGAAAGTTTATTATAATTATCGTAAAACTTGACCATGATACTATGGAACCCGACTACTTCGTCGGGAATCGAACCCAGTTCTGAGGGTCTAGAGCCAGATATCCTAAGCACTAGACCCAATGGGATGTAGCCACGGCTTCAATTCTAACAAGTGGATGTGCCTTGTTTCTAAGCTTGACACAATGACAGAAAGACAAAATACAATCTCCTTTAAAATCTTCTAAAAACAACCCTTGCTTAGTCGCTCGCAATTATATTATATGTTTCTACAGCAATTTAAGTCTCTTTCATAAAGTTTGTGTCAATTCAAAAACAGTTGAAAGTAACGGTGTAAGAATACGTCAAAAATTAGAAAAATAGACAAAATGCAATTGTAAAAACTTTTGAAAGATGTTTAAAACTAATAAAAATGAGGTTTAGCGATAAAAATTGGGCACTAGCATCTCGAATCCATTTACAAACATTTCTTTCTTTTTCTTTAAAGTTTCCAAGTTTGAAATTTTTCCAGCAAGAAAACATCAAAAGATGTCAATGTTCCATAATTTATTGCTTCTCACAAAGTAACTTTTTTTTTTCTATCCCATCTCACTTTTCATCCGTGTATCATATTTCCCCGTCATTCAATTTTCTCATTCACTTCATAGCGAGGCCTCTAATTAGTTCTAAGCCGAGGCATGTGCGTTCTGCAATTCATAATTCACGAAGAAAAAGAAATAATCCCCCGAAATAAGGTAATCCAGAGACGTGTTTTGAGCAGAAATTATTGAAAACCAAAGCTTGGGTAAAGTGACTTTAAAAAAAATCCCGAATAAAAGTTTTCCCTGAATGTAAATAAGTAAAAAAAAATTGTGTTTTTCCTTCTCTGAAAACTGCAAATCGACCATGCATTACTTTGAACTGCAAATTAAAAAAAAAGAAAGAAAGAAAGGAAAATATGTATATATGTATACATATGTATACATAGAAAAATGAATGTGGAAATATTATATTTTATCGATTTTCGATGATAGGAAAGTTCTCCCGAGATCGCACAAACTAGTTCTAAACACACACGGTCTATTTTAAAAACTCGATAAGTCAGTGTTTGTATTTCTTAATTTATTTCAAAAACTATCAAAAAACTGGACACAATGGATACACTAGATAGAGACCGCGCAAACTAGTTTTAACCACGCACGGTGTATTTTAAAATTTCGATAAGTCTGTGTTTGCATTTCTTAATTTATTTCAAAAGCTGTATTTTGGTGTATTGCATGACAGATACGGATATTTTCAGCAATAACAGAAAATTGGACAGAGAAATGAAGTAAAAATACACTGGCTTCCGTTATAAATCGTATTCTCTCCGTTCGTAGCAGCATGTATGCATCATTGAAATAGTTTAACTTCTGGGGTATAAAACTAATTAGATTTAGGTCTATAAATATAGTTCTACAATTGAACAATGAGGTAGGCGTAATATGGGATACTGAAACATTTCAAAAATAAATCAAACAAGCAGTATTAAACGAGAAGAATAGCACTTTTAGTCATAATTGGCTCTTGTGCGTACATGCACTAAGGCTTTTGAAAATGTATAAAACAAATAACAAATTATCAGTCAATAAATTTATTTTGTGTTATTTTGTAAGAAAGCACGTCTTTCTATTTGTAAAAAAAGACTATGTTACATACAACTAACTACAGGGCAGATACGGTCATTGTAATATTTAAAAATTTTTAAATGCACTTGAATTATGGCGGATAGAGTGTTATTAGCCCAAAAAATGTTTCGTTAAATGAATGACTCTGTAAAGAAATACATTTTTTATCACTTTTTTTACCTAACTTTGTGTTGTTCATTTCCTTACAAAGTTTAATAACTTATAGTTCAATGTACATCAATAACTGTACTGATGTATGTTATTATGATAATCAGTTTGATTTATACTTTTGAGGTTGGCATCAGTCTTTTTAACAACATCTCTAAGTACCCCACCTTTTTCTAAAATTTCGCTCTGCATTTTATCTAACATATTTTTATAAATTCACTCTCGTGCACCATAACTGCGGTTATTTTATATTTAGTCAAAATGTGCAACATTAACGACCCATTAAATATTACACTCCCACCTATTAAGACTGTCTTATTTTCTTCTTCACCGTTTGTAGTGTCCTTCCATTCAGATGTATTTTGCGTTGCTAAGAAAAACCTCTTAAATTCGATATTAGTGTGCATTTCCCTTTAGTTTATACATTTATACATCTTAATAACTTCAAACCGAAAGGAAAAATTTCAGATTTATTCGGCAACATTTTATATCAAGCAAAGACAGTGAAGGGCGAAAATTTCTGATTTTCCAATTCGAAATGTTAAATGGAGAACTAATAACTAAAATTCTTCAAGTTTCCATAATGCAGAGATTATTGAAGCTCTAAATTTCTAGGGAATGGATAGAAAAGAAATTTAAAAAAAAGTCCCAAAACTGTAAATGCAGTCAAAAAATAAAACCTTTAAACCGCAAATTGGCAGTGCCATGCTTTGGAATTCAAGATTTGAAAAGAAAGAAAAAGAAATGTTTATATGTACACTTTTCCCCAGACGTTTATTGATTTCCAATGGTAGAAAATGGTCGCTGAGGTGCACATATATTTCTCCCTACTGACAATCTATTCTTAAAATGCTACTCGCACAGTAGGATACATTGGCATTCCTTAATTTCGTGCAGAAATAGCTATTATCGTTATCCGAGTTGAACTAAAATACATTCCCACCGCGAAGAAAAAAAATGCAGACTTCCCTTGCAATAAAATAAATCAGATTTGTATTCTTTGATGGATTACATCAAAAGTTGAACTCACCGTCACATCCAATTCCGTTCTATATATATATAAAAAAAAAAAAAAGTTTTGTTTGGCAATGTGGTGTGCTACAAAAAATTTTGAATAAAAGAATAAAAATTGAATCTGACTAAACAAATGAAATTGTTCTTAATTACACGTATTTCATTTGCGTACTTCTCTTCAATGCAAAATTTGTAAAGCACGTAAAACGTTGTTGCCAAAACTTTCCATTTTGTACAAAAAAGACTATTTTTTCGTATGCAAAACTAAATTCCACAATCACCAATATGTTAAAATAGCAGTTGGACAAAATCTACTCATCATTCAATACATTGAAAGACAAATAACCTGGCATGATCGTATTATTTTAACTGATAGAACACACCAGATATACAATTTTCCATTTGAGACAAGCTTGTTTGAATGATGTTTTAAATACCTTCCTTAATAAACGTATATCTACCGTTATCAAATGTTATCCAAGGAGTACAGTGTCTCAAAAAACACTTTGTAAATAGGTAAAAATACGTGTTAGCAACTTTCAAAATTAAAAGAAAATGTTACTGCAGGAAATATAAGTCTCTTAAATTTCGTGGCAATTAAAAGAATAATTTTGGTAGTTTACAGCACGAAGAAGTAAAAAAAGTCAGAAAAATAGGCAAACGGAAGTCGTAAAAACTTTTGAAGTATGTTTAAAAGTAATAAAAAGAAGTTTCAGCTATAAAATAAGGTATTAATATGTCAAAATCCATTTTCAAACATTTATTTTTTTTTAAGAATAAAAAAGAAACTTTCCAGTTTTAAATTTTACAGCTAGAAAACGGCAAAAGATGTCAATGTTCTATAACATATTGCTTCGCACGAGGTAAAAATTTTTTCTCCCTCATATCGCTTTTCACCCGTGTATCCAATTTCCTCCGTCACTCAATTTTCTCATTCACTTCAAAACTGGGCTTCTAATTAGCTTTAAGCTGAGGCATGTGTTTTCTGTTATTCATAATTCAAATAATCCCTGTGAATTAAAAAGATCTACACGCAAGAGTTATTGAAAACCAAAGCTTCTAGAATGTGAATTAACCCTTTGAGGCGCAACCCTTTCACAATGCTGAAAAAAGGGCAGCCGTTGCCATCGCTCGGCTTAACTACCAGCAAGATGGCGGATGATCAAAACGTTCATCGCGAGCCACAGATCGAGAGACCCTTTTTGACGACAGCTGGCTGTGCCGGCACAGCCAACTGCGTCAAAAAAGGCTCTGTTTTTTTTTTCGAAAATGCCCGTTTATAGTCCCAAAAACAATTTCATCTTATTAATCCTTTAACGCGCAGTGTTCCCGCTCTAGGAACACCAACTCTGACGTCTTGACTGTTGCCAGTCACTAAGAATAGATTTGATTTCTATAAAAATAGTTTCGGGCGACATAGCTCCACTAGAATCCTTTACTTTTTAGCACGTCATTTCCCGTAAAAAATAATCACGATTATTTTTAACAGCACTGACATCTGCTGCAAAATAGAAGAATGCGAGAACAGCTGCATAGATTGCCCAATGCTGAAAAAAGGGTCTCTAGATCTGTGGCACACGATGAATGTTTCGATCGTCCGCCATCTTGCTGGTAGTTAAGTCGAGCGATGGCAACGGCTGCCCTTTTTCCAGCATTGGGCAATCTATCCAGCTGTTCCATTTCTTCCATTTTTCAGCAGATGTCAGGGCTGTTCAAAAGAATCGTGACCATTTTTTGACGGGAAATGACGTGCTAAAAAGTAAAGGATTCTCGTGGAGCTATGTCAACCGCAACTATTTTTATAAAAATCAAATCTATTCTTCGTGACTGGCAAAAGTCAAAACGTCAGAGTTTGGTGTTCCCAAAGTGGGAACACTGCGCGTTAAAGGGTTAGAAAACAGAATAAAACTTAATGTTAAAAATATATAAATAAATAAATAAATTTTTTTGTTTTTTATTTCCTTCCAAAACCGCAAATCGACCATGCACTACTTTGAACTGCAAATTTAGAAGAAAAAAACATACATACATACATACATGAATGTGGAAAAATATTTTTGTATGTTTATCGATTTCCGATGATAGGAAAGTGTTCCCGGAGCCCGCACAAAAATAGTTCTAACCAACCGCGGTCTATTTTAAAATTCGATAGGCATGTATTTGAATTTCTTAATTTATCCCAAGAGCTATTTATTGGTGTCTTGGATGGCAGATAATGTGATTTTCTCTAATAATAGAAAATAAAATGGGAAAGAGGGTCCATATAGACTGACTTTAAAATAAGATTCAGTTAGGGGCTAAATAGATAATTAAAGACTCTAAATATTACTGTGCGCGCCGGTTATAACGGACTTGGGATATAACGTACTATCGGTTATATCGTACCTAGAAGCCAGGTCCCTATTGAAGTCCTATATTTACAATATTATTTAGCTTCGGTTATAACGTTCTTAACAAAAGTATGTACTGCGACTATAACGTTTTATACCAAAGCCATAGCCAAAAATAAAATATTGCTTTTCGTAAGAATTTTATTTGCTCGGAAATTTCAGTACATTCAAAAACACTCGTTGTCAGTTTTTAGATTCTCTAGCGAGATGAATTGTGTATCAATGAAGGGAGCGATCTTTTATCTTTTTCCCCTGCTAGGTAGGGCTAAGAACAAGGTCATATTTTTTATTTGTACTTCATACATGTAGATGCCTCCCGAAAAGCCCTATCTATAATGATTCTGATGATAGTGAAGAAGAAACAGAGCAGCCTATTCTAAGCATACCCGACGCTTTAAATGCTGTAAAAACATTATCAGGATTTTTTGAATGTTGCACTGATGATGCAGAGACTCCACAAAAGTCTATTACGGATATCCAAAACGGCAATTTTAATGTAGCATCTGCGCATTTAAAACAACAGAAAATTACAAATTATTTATCTCAATGAAAATTGTAATAAAGAATTTTCTCTGTTTAATTTAAATTTTAAAAAATCAGACCTGTTTAAAACACATATTTCAATGAAATTATGAACACAATTTCTTTTTTTTGTGTAATATTGAATCTTACCGGCGGCACTGCTTATAACGTACTTCGGATATAAAGTACAACTTTTTTAAGTCCCATGAGAGTTTTTTATAACCGGTATCTACTGTATTTTAATGAGCCCTGGACAATATTTTTTTTTTGATGAAAGTATTCGCAATCACATACTAAAATACCAGTCTTTCGATACTGTATATGTATTTAATAACCTATTCGAAGTTTTGACAGACTGTTCACTTAATGAAACAGGCACTTTGCTAGATTACCAAAATTTGAAATATAATAAGGAATGATAGTCTGTAATACATGCATTACGAAATTCTCTCAATACGGAAATTACTGGACTTCCTGATTTATTTTCAAATCTAGTATTATTTTACCATTATAGATGTTGTAATACACATTTTCTAGTCTAGACCTCTTTTCGTTCTAATTGAACAAATATTGACTACTTCGAAAACACCCAAAAAAGTATGTCTCAACAGACTTGATGAAAACGAAGAATTTATAAGAAAAAGGCTTTCTGAAATGTCAACAATAAGTCCTCAACTGATTTGATTCTTAACATAAGATCTACGTTTACCTTTTCTTTTTTAATTTAGAAAAATGCCATTAACGTTTATGAAGAAAAGCACAGCAGTAAGAGAGATTTTTCTTTCATCCATGATTTCTGCAACACAATCCTTTTTTTTTTTTCTAATGAACGGCCTGTGCCGTAAAGGCTTTGGCCACAACAGGCCGGAATTGCTGGTCCTTTACGGGGACACTTAGTAGGTACTAGAGATGAGACGGACTCAGCCCGAACCCGAAAGCCCGAGCCGGAGCCCGGTCCCGAACCGGGCTCGGGCTCTGTAATTCACAATTGCGTTCGGGCTCGGGCTCGTGAAAAATTTCTATTTTATTGAACATACTCCTTGAAACAAATTTTTAAAATGTGATTCATATGGAAAATAAAAGTAGTTATTAAAAAAAAGCGCCATGAGTGCCTAGATGGCGCGTGCAGCTGTTTGGGTATTTCAGAACGGCGGCTTATATTGGTTAGTGAGTCATGAGATCCGACATTAATTCATAAACATACATATAAAGAATTAGAAAGTGCATTAAAAATTTGCAACTATATTTGTCTTTCATTTGCACAAACGGAAAAATTTATTGTATTCCATCCAAGAATTACTTCTTTGAATTTTGTTGAATTTTATTTATCTTTAGCTGAAATTTCGGGCTCGGGCTGGCTCTGTCTCCGACTTAATTAATATTGCTCGGGCTCGAATTAAAAGTCTTCGGGCTCGGGCTTCAAAAAATGAGCTCGAACTCATCTCTAGTAGGTACCGTCGCCCCTATGAAGGGACGGACATGACAACCACGATCAGTCGGGGATCGAACCCGGCCGCAGGGAGTAATTGAACCCGAAACCGGAGGACGATGCTTTACCTGCCATACCACTCGGTCGGCGCAACACATATACTAAAAAAGTTAACATGTTTTATTTTAATCATATGATAGCTAATTTATGACATTGTACAAAAATTAATATTGTTGCTGTATAAACTTTGCGAACTTTGGATAAAATGCAAAAAAAAAAAACATTTTGCTTTTTTCTTTTGGTATTTTGCGTTTTTTATCTCGCAACTCTTTCCGTAACATAAATACAACAAATTAGATGTTAGTTTAGATCAGGACTTCAGTTTTAAACAGTTTTAAAATGATCTAGTTTTTATGCGCCAATTTCGTATCACTGATAAATGTTTCATAATTTCTATTAAATATTTTAGGGGTATAGTTATTAGATACTATAAGGTTAACTTATCAAGAGGGGACCACTTCAGGAGCTGAAACAGGCTGTATGTCGAAGAAAAAATCTCTGTTTTTAGTCTTGATACACAAATTAAAATAAACTAATAGCACCATGGTCTCCGAAAAATTCCAGATGGTTATTCATAAGCTGCTTCACACACTGCAATAAGTAAAAAAGCCGTAGCTTTTGTGGAATTTTCAGAAAAAATTCTTAAACATGGATCTGAGCTGCAAGATTTTTCGAAGAGTGACACGCTTTTCGAAAATTTCCGATTTTTAAGATTGTTTTCAAAAGTTTTGGAACTGATACAGATGGATCGTTTATTTCAGTATGCAGTACAGCTTGTAAAGAGACAGTTTCAAAATCTTGAAGTGCCTGGCATAATTAGTTATTTGTACTTATGTGGAAACTTTTGTACTTATGTGGACTTTTTATAGAAATCAAATCTATTCTTCCTAACTGGAAACAGTCGAAACGTCAGAGTTTGGTGTTCGCAGAACGGGAACACTGCGCGTTAAAGGGTACTAAAATCACATGATTTCAAGGGTACTAAAATCACATGATTTCAAGGGTACTAAAATCACATGATTTCAAGGGTACTAAAATCACATGATTTTTTCGAACAACACCGTTAAACCAAATAGGTAGTCTCTAGTAGGTAATAGGTCTTTCCTGTACGTGGTATCCTATCAAGAGGGGTGGGTGGGTCAAAATCGTAAATAGGTAGAAAATCCCTAGACTATAATAGTCACCAGCAACGCAGAACTTTGTTTTTGATGGCACTGTTTACTTCACATATGGGGAAACCTCACACCGCGGGCCTGATATGGCCCGTCAGGGCTTTTGATTCGGCCAGCGGATCATTTCAAACTACCACAGGAAACCCGTGTAAACTATTCAGAATCCCATATAAATC
Source organism: Cheiracanthium punctorium (assembly GCA_038373885.1). Lineage (NCBI taxonomy): Eukaryota > Metazoa > Arthropoda > Arachnida > Araneae > Cheiracanthiidae > Cheiracanthium > Cheiracanthium punctorium. Next base: position 578,948 of record JAWZYV010004369.1, read on the forward strand.
CCATTTATAGGGTACGCGACTTTCTAACGTCCAAAAATTTGGCCCGCAGCATTCCAAAGCTTGCCCATGCCTGGTTTACTTTGTGATGGAGAAAGTTTCAATTACAACTCAGTCTAGATAGAATGAATGGTTTTCATTTCCCCATGAATTAAAGTGGACTCTTTAACCCTTTGAGGCGCAACCCTTTCCCCATACTAAAAAAAAGGGCAGGCGTTGCCATCGCTCGATTTAACTACCAGCAAGATGGCGGAAGATCGAAACGTTCATCGCGTGCCGCAGATCAGAGACCCTTTTTTGAGGCAGCTGGCTGTGCCGCACAGCCAGCTGTCGTCAATAAAGGGTCTCTAGTTAGTTAAGTTGAGCGATGGCAACGCCTGCCCTTTTTCCAGCATTGGACAATCTATCCAGCTGTTCTTCCATTTTTTAGCAGATGCCAGTGCTGTTAAAAAGAATCATGACCATTATTTTACGGGAAAGGACGTGCTAAAAAGTAAAAGATTCTCGTGAAGCTATGTCACCCGCAACTATTTTTTATAGAAATCAAATCTATTCTTCCTAACTGGCAACAGTCGAAACGTCAGAGTTGGGTGTTCGCAGAACGGGAACACTGCGCGTTAAAGGGTTAAAATGCAGAAATAATGTTTCCTGTTACATTTTTATATCTAGGGATGAGATGTCACATGCAATGGAGTCACACATTAGTTGTCCTCATATGTAAAAACCTTACACGTGATGACGTCTAATGTGACGCCATTTCAGCGTTTGCTGCATAACAACAAAATATCTGTTATATAATAACACAAATTGTAATGACCAACAACATAGATTTTTTAAATGAACTAAAACTTACAGTAATCCTTTTTACTAATTTACATAAATATGCTTTACATTTAACGGTGTTTGAACGCATAAAAAGAAGGCGACAGTTAAAAAAAAATCAGGAGTGACTGCACTCGACTTTCCGAACACTTACGATTAAGATCATTACCAAGTACTTAAATAAATTTTAATGGATGAATCATTCAAACATATATACCAAATTGAAACTCAATCGAATGCACCGTTTAAACGCTTGCGCACTTTCAAGAATTTCTCCCCATATGCCATTATGCCATAACATAAAAGAAAGTTTTGTCGTAGCCCTTTAGGAGAACTATAAGTCCTATACACACCAAAATCAATACCGGTCTTAGGATGGTGGTTTATAACATGTATACCGAATTTGAGCTCAATCGAATCTATCGTTTAAACGCTAGCGCACTTTCGAGAAATTCCCCCCCATAGGCCATAATGTAAAAGAAATCTTTGTCGTAGCCCTGTAGAAAAGCTATAAGTTCTATACACACCAAAATCAATACCGGTCTTGCAACAGTGGTTTATAACATGTATACCCAATTTGAGCTCAATCGAATCTACCGTTTAAACGCTAGCGCACTTTCAAGAAATTCCCCCCATAGGCCATCATGTAAAAGAAATCTTTGTCGTAGCTCTTTAGGAGAACTATAAGTCCTATACACACCCAAATCAATACCGGTCTTGCGACGGTGGTTTATGACATATATATCCAATTTGAGCTCAATCGAATGCTCCGTTCAGGAGCTATCGTGTTCACTCACACACACACACACACACACACACACACATACATACATACATCTCGTAAAAATAGCATCAATGGATTCAGAAGCCCTCAAAACGTGTAAAAACACCAAAATCTCGAAGTCGAATTTTTTCATGATTACAATACTTTCCTTACATGGTACATGTTCGGAAAGTAAAAATGTTTAACTAAAGTTGAATGGTTTCTTTAAACGCTCCTTCAGCCGCACCTGTGAAACTTAATTAATCCAATCTTTAAAATTTAATGCTCCATTCCTGAAGCAAATAATCGGTGCACACCATCCATTAATAATAACAAAGAGAAAAAAGAACAAATATTGCGATAGAAATGCGTTTACTCGTTCAGTCTAATTGAATAGATCTCCTCGGAATTTAAAATCCAATCAGCAATTGAACGTAGAATTTTCTTGGAACGCTGAACTGATAATTGTTTATAATTAATTTTACAAATATTTTTGAAAGAGTAATTTCCCAGTTTTGAATTTTTGCAGCGAGTTTGAAGCGCTGTTTAAATGTGGGATACTTGATTTGTAAATGCATTGATAATTGAGCAAAAGTTGCGAATCTATTAAGACTGGATATTTTTGGGTTTGGGGTATTTGGGTGAGTGCTGAATTTTGGGCCGTTCTTAAGATAACTTATATGTCATTCGATTATACGTCTGATGTGTCGTAATGACATAGAATATCACAATTTATTTGAAATATTTAACAAAAGAAAAGAAAATGTGTTCCAATATAAAATATTTGATAATGCTACGTTAGATTTTTAGCATTCATTCGATAACATCATACAAGAAATTACTGGAAAATGTGTTTCATCATTTTTTTACTTTCCGAACATGTACCATGTAAGGAAAGTATTGTAATCATGAAAAAATTCGAATTAGAGATTTTGGTGTATTGACACGTTTTGAGGTCTTCTGAATTCATTTATGCTATTTTTACGAGATTTATGTATGTATGTGTGTATGTGTGTGTGTGTGTGTATGTGTGTTTGTGTGTATGTGAGTGAACACGATAGCTCCTGAACGGGGCATGCGATTGAGCTCAAATTGGGTATATATGTTATAAACCACCGTCGCAAGACCGGTATTGATTTGGGTGTGTATAGGACTTACAGTTTTTCTACAGGGCTACGACAAAGATTTCTTTTACATTATGGCCTACGGGGAGAAATTCTTGAAAGTGCGCTAGCGTTTAAACGGTACATTCGATTGAGCTCAAATTGGGTATACATGTTATAAACCACCTTCGCAAGACCGATATTGATTTTGATGTGTATAGGACTTAAAGTTTTTCTACAGGGCTACGACAAAGATTTCTTTTACATTATGGCCTATGGAGGAAAATTTTGGAAAGTGCGCTAGCGTTTAAACGGTACATTCGATTGAGCTCAAATTGGGTATACATGTTATAAACCACCATTGTAAGACCGGTATTGATTTTGATGTTTATAGGACTTATAGTTTTTCTACAGGGCTACGACAAAGATTTCTTTTACATTATGGCCTATGGGGAGAAATTCTTGAAAGTGCGCTAGCGTTTAAACGGTACATTCGATCGAGCTTCAATTTGGTACATATGTTTGAATGATTCATCGATTAAAATTTATTGAAATGCTTGGTAATGATCTTAATCGTAAGTGTTTGGAAAGTCGAGTGGTGTCACTCCAGATTTTTTTTTTTAGCTTTGCTCTAGATGCAAGAATTTGAAAATAAATAATTAATATTTTAGTAGCGTTTTTGGTGTTGCCATATACATTTTGTACTTATTTGGATGGAATTCGCGAAAACTTTAGTGCAACGAATTTTTGGTCGTTGATTTAGATTTACGAGAATTTCCGCAGACTTTTAAGAATGTTGCATTATCGCGAAACACTTTGATAAATAATGTCTTAAAATTATTAAGTAAACGGGATACTTATTTGTTGACTAATTCAGTAGTTCATAATTATCCTGCATGCAGAAGTATGAGGCCTGACGAATGGCCGAGTGGATGAGATGTTAAATGTGATAGATGACTGAAAAGTGAAAGTCAAGGGTTCCGGCCTACCGCGCTATGAAAATGCCCAGGTCTCATAGTCCCTGGAAATTTTAGAGAGCTGGTACGACTATGAGACGGGAGAACGAGGGGAGATGCATCAATTGCCTTTTTATTAAATTTTGATCCTGACAAACATCCTTTGTTTATAAACGAAAGCTGCTACGCCCTATAGAACTTTGAAGGTAAGTCAATGGAAAATTTGAAATTTGAGAGGATATTTTTTTATATTTTGTTTTAGGTATATCGCAAAGTTCTGTCTGGTTTTCGTATTTCAATAATTTTTCCTGCCAAAAACTACTGAAGCTAATTAATGATACGAAATTTGTCACGTGTGTGATAATGTTTTAGCGTAGGTACTAGATTGGAGAGCATTTTCCGAAATTCGTAACTTATGGGGGATGGGCTTTAAAAACGTTCTTTTCGCATATCCTGCGTGATATCAAATGAGAATAGAGATATTCATTCAATTCTTGCTGTAAAATACAAAACTCACAAAAACCTCACCGATTTTAGAATATTTCCAACATAATCCTTCAAGGATGGTAGACGTGAAAAGAAAGGGAGAGAGTGGCCATTTTTCTTTTTAAAAAATCTATAAAATTCTGGATTTAAAATTTAACCAATATGAGTCCTACCAGGGCGCTTGCTAAAGGGGGTAGGCAGAGCCCCCCCCCCTCAAAACTCTCAAAATTCTGTTAAACTTGGCAAAATTGGTGAAAAAATTTTAATGAAATCGATAATTTCCTTTCTGTTTTTGGTACACTTGGCAAAATTACTCAAATCCAGTTGGCTAAAGTAAAAAGTTACTAACATAGCAGAAAAAAAAAAATAAGTAAGTTCTTAAAAGCCGGTATTTGACTTAGCAGTCTATCGACATCTCCCTTCCTAAAAGAAGCCTTAGCAATGGCCTTGAATACACTTAGGAATTGCTTGGTTGTAAATCAATACTTTTTGCAAATTTGTTTGAATGTGTTATGTAAAACAAAGGCATTACTTTCAGGAACACCTTATATATATATGGTTGTCTTTCTCAAAAGCATTACATCTCCACCGGATAATGTGAAAAAAATAACTAAAGGGTTAAATTGTTAACGTAAACAAAACGCAATATGAGGGAGCTACAGCATCCAATAAGCATAATTTTTCAAGTACAACCCTTTCCCCGCACGTATAAATCTTTCTCACTGCTTACCATTCGTGTCATTCAATGAACACATCTCGCATTTATCACGGACAGCAAAGCAGCGTTCCATGTTCCGCACACATGCAAATAAGACATTGAAATATATATATATATATATATATATATATATATCCCAGTTGCAGAATCGCCAAAGAACTGTACCATTTTTCCTTGCCGCTGTTGGGAATCTGGAAAACAGGGTAGAGTTGCTTTGCTGCCTGTCAACCCATGAATCGCATTCCGGACACGTTTTTGCGAAATGACTGAACCTTTTTGAGAAGTTTGAAAAATGGAGGGCTTTTGGGGGAAGAGAAAAAGATAAAAATAAAATAAAAGCAGCATGAAATTTTGATCAAGTCCACTTAACGTCCGCACCGATTTAACACCGACACATTTTAGCGTATTTTTCCGGTGGAAAACTTTCATTCAGAAATGGAATTCAGAGAGCCAGGATATATATATATACATGTATTTGTATGTGGATTTTTGTTAGGAATTACGTGGAGTGTGAAACGAAACCATTGTAGTGGACAGCTATTAACGGAGGTATTTCAAAAAGCAGCCTCTCTGGGGTTTAAGTGATTCGCTTTTAGGAAACAAAACTGCACTAGAGCGAGATCTTCTGTACTAGAGTGCTATTTCGTTCACTCTGGTATTTTCTGGCGACATATTTTTGTGGAAGTGACGTAGAACGTTGATACGTTTAACGTTGTTTTACAATAGGATTGCCAGATTGATGAAAGAGGGGGGAGGATAAAATATTGAAAGTCGCCAATATTTGAAATTTTTTATGATTTCGCGCTAAAATTCACACCAAAAAACAATAATCCAAACTGTGAACTAGCATGGAGATATCTTTCATATTTAGCGAGAAACTAGAAAATTCTACAGATTATTACAAAGGAAAACAGTATCGTTAGAATATACCTGGCGAAGATTGTAAAACAGTTTCAGTAGGTGATTTTAATATAGATTTCATTTCCAAAGAAATATTTTATGGAACAAGAAAGACAAACACGGCACTCATGGATTGCGATACCCTTCCCCAAAGTATTTATAAAGGTGGAGTGTTGTTAGAATACCCCTGGAGGATTGTTAAACAGCTTTAGTAGGCGATTTTTGCGTATATTTCAATTCCAAAGAAGTGTTTTATGGAACAAGAAAGAGAGATATGGCGATAGTGATACATTTTCTAAAGTAATGAAATGAAGAAGAACAGGTACGACGCATGGATTATGATACGCTTTTAATTTATGGTACTTTTATGCATATTTTGGTTCATCTAAGTCTCACAGTAATTAGCTCACTGAAACAGATATGTTTCGCAGGCTTTACTAGTTGCTGATACAATGGTGTCCAGAATTAAAATTACGAAGTTCACGATTATCTATAAGAAGAAAGTATATATGGTGTAGTCAGAAGGATCTACAGTTCACAATCCCATAGAGCACTTGGGGAATGCTAAAGGAACAGCCACTGGATGTCAACAACCCAATTCAAGGACCCTTCAGCTGTTAAAATCGGTAGTTTGGGCAGAATGGGATTAATTGCCACAGTCGTCGATGAATAGCCTCATGAATAATGTGAGAGCTCGATGTAACACTTGGAAGCTGTACGAGGTAAAAACAGCTTTTATTAGACGAAGCAGTAAATAATGATGGCACATCCTGTTCAGATAAATGTTGCATATCATTTACATATCAGCCTACATTAAACTCCTCTGCAAATATATGCTATTTCCTACCTTACAGCATGAGGTATGAGCATGCCCAAGTCCAACGCATGAAAACCATTTTTTTGTCGAAAAAATATCTTTATTTTTTAATGACTATGTCATTTTATCTCTCAACACCCTTTATTTAAAAATATGTCCCAAAAATGCAACATAATATAGCGACATAAAAAAGCGGCATAATTTTACATGTATTTAAATACTGTTAGTTCACAACAGCTTTAATCTGTTGTTACAATATTTTTAAGTTGTAGAATGTGCTTCACATGTATTTTTTACATATATTTAAATACTATTAGTTCACAACAGCTTTAATCTATTGTTATAGTATTTCGTAAGCTGTAAAATATGCATCAGATGTATTTTTCTATAACAGTAGTTCAGTTCTATAACAGTAGTATTTTTCTATAACAATAGGTTACACTCACAAAAATTCCAACATAGGGTTACCAGGCGAAATACGCGAAAGATGAGCGATAAAATGGCATAGTCAATGAATATCGTTTTAAAATGGCAATAATGAAACTAAAAAATTAGTGGGGTTTAGGGGGATCTCCCCCTGACGAGGCTCGAACAGCCTTGTTATTTTAATTGTTTTTAACCTTAATTTTAGACGTCCGTTTATAAACATTTATATTTGTAGTCATCTGGAATTTATAAATATTTTTGTACATTAAAAACTTTTTATGCACATAAAAAAATGTTATTCACACGCTAATGAAAAAATCTGGAGTGACTCCACTCGACTTTCCGAACACTTACGATTAAGATTATTACCAAGCACTTAAATAAATTTTAATCGATGAATCATTCAAACATATATACCAAATGGAAACTCCATCGAATGCACCGTTTAAACGCTTGCGCACTTTCAAGAATTTCTCCCCATATGCCATTATGCCATAACATAAAAGAAAGTTTTGTCGTAGCCCTTTAGGAGAACTATAAGTCCTATACACACCAAAATCAATACCGGTCTTAGGATGGGGGTTTATAACATGTATACCGAATTTGAGCTCAATCGAATGTATCGTTTAAACGCTAGCGCACTTTCAAGAAATTCCCCCCATAGGCCATCATGTAAAAGAAATCTTTGTCGTAGCCCTGTAGAAAAACTATAAGTCCTATACACACCCAAATCAATACCGGTCTTGCAACGGTGGTTTATAACATGTATACCCAATTTGAGCTCAATCGAATCTACTCTCTTAATAATCAAGAGTGAAAAACCAGTGCTGAGGAGTGATATATCACCCTACCTTCGTGACAAAAATCAGCCAACCTCCATAGAGTGAGAAATCACTATTCTGAAGAGTGACATTTCTGACTCTGGACTAGGAGTGAGAATTCAAAAACCCACTCCGGGAAAGAGTGCCTCACTCTAAGGAAAGGGTGACAGCACGCCATCCCTTAAAGAGTGGAGCGCTCTGATCAAGAGTGAGCTATGACCCTTTTTAAGAGTGACCGTCACTTTTTATAGGGTGATTATTCGAGACCGTATCCAGGGGTCCGGACCCTCCTCCCTCCCAAAAAAATTGATTTTTGTTAATAAAATAATAATAATGACGTCTTTTTGTGAAAAATTCTGCCTTTTCCACGGTTTGGACCCTGCCTGAAATTTTTGTCTGGGTACGGCCCTGGATTTATTCCTTGCGTATGCCTTGCTTCTGGCTATCACTATTTTAGGGAAATTAAAATAATTCCTTATAAATATATATATATATATATATATGACTGTATCTGGTAACAGCATTGATTATTATTATTTTTTAAATATTTGGCAAATATTAAAAGATATTTTCTATATAGCATCAATATTTATCCAATCTTGTGAATTCATTGAAAATAAAATCCAATATTATAAATTTAAAATTTTGCCCATTTGAAGTCAAATTTTAATACTATTGAATCTTAAAGTATTTGAAATTTATCAATAATATTGAGTGTATATTAGAAATATTTCCAATATTATTAAGTACTAATTACTTTTAATTATTAAAATTTACATATATGTGAATACTTTGAGAGTAAAGACCACTTCCAGTATTGGTAAAAACTAGAGTTTAGCCCTGATATATGCTCAAAATGTTATTATCATTTGTAAAATTTTAATTAACATATGAAGTGTGTATTGAAATATTAATTATATATTGAGAATATTTCTGAAGTAGTTTCACTACCAATGAACTTTTAAATATTAACTCAATATTGTGAAAACATTGATATCAAAAACCAATAATGGTACAAAGTAGTAAGTGAACACATTGAGAATAAACACAGTTTCCAATATTGGTAAATAAAATTCCAATATTGATAAAAATTAGCATTTAGGTCTGATAAATTCTCAAAATAACTTTATACTTTCAGTATGACTATACTAATACCTTTTTCCACTGAATTTAACATACAAAAAATATATTCTTAATACAGGGTTGTATTGGAAATATTTTTGAAGTAGTCCTCAATTGATAAATTTTTTAATGTTAACTCAATATTGTTAAAAAAAATTGAAAACAAAGATCAACTGTAACTTCGTCAAATGTATCAAATGTAACTTCGTACAAAGTAGCAAAGTTAATATTTGCCTCAGATATATTTAAAATGCATTTATAGTATTTGATATACATTGGAAATATATTCAATATGGATAAATAATTACTTTAACATAACTTTATACCATTTTTAATTTTTTTGGTTAATATTTACTCAATATTACACTGGGAATAAAGCTAGTATTGGTAAAAAGTAGAAAGTTGATATTTAACCATTATATTGTAAAAATTATAAAACTTTGCTGCTATTGAATCTAAATTAAATATATTTAAAATGTATCTGCAATATCGAGCGCCTTGAAAATATTCTTCATATCGTACAAGTAAATATTTTTGCCGCATTTACCCCCCCCCCCAAGTTTGCCCATAGGCAATCTTTAATACATCATAGCTGGATATATGGTATATCTATTAGAAGTCCAACATAAAATAGATTTCTCTATTAGAAATTTGAGGTGTGATCTCTCTAATGAGTAAATAACATCTATAATATACAGGTCTATAAGAGATCTGTATATATGTAGCATAGTTATAATAATTAAACTTCCAGAAGATCTCAAATATCCCAAAAGTGGCTATCTATTTCATATTCAAAATATCCAATGATCAGAAATTGATACTTATTTCATATCCAGAACTTATTAGATATCTATTTCTGGGCTATCTTGGATTATTGTCATGTTCAGAATGATCAATAACAGCTGGAAAATAAATTTTACGTAGCTCAATGGAACAAGTAATATCTGACCCCATGCATTTTTAAATTCTTGCTTTCATTCCAGTGAGTGAAATGTGGACTGTTGACACAGAACATACAGTATTTAAAATAACAGCCTATTCTGAAATTAAACAGATTAAGAAGGAGTACAGAGTTTCATTTTAATAATCAGATGATGGCATCACTAAAAGGTACCCCCAAGAGTTCCACATGGTTACTAAAACAAACCTCCATAACCTCTAGATCTATTTAGTTACAGAATTCGTTGACAGTTTATGTTTTGTTTGGTTAGTCAAAACTTAACACGAATATAAGTGAAAGTTTCAAAATGCTTGGAGGTGATCTGTATAGCCATTGAGCTATGTAAAATCCATCAGCAGGAGATTTATAAGAATTTTCTTTGTCTGCAGTACTATAACTTCATTTGAGGTAATCTGTGATCAAACAAGAATAGAAATAAGCATTTCGGACATCCACATGACTCAACAGTGTGCAGAAATATTTGATATGTTCAATGTTACCTTTTCTCCTGCTGAAATAAAAAATCCCTGAAAGCTTATTTTTTACCTATGGTACATTTCAGAACAACTTTCACTTACAACAGTATTAACAAAACAATAAAAAAAGTTCATGATAAGATATTTATATAAAATCAAAAGAATACTAATAATTTTGATTTTTAAATAGATTTTATTTTAAGTATAATTTATTCAAACTTTCTTTTCAACTTTATTACAATTAACAAGTCTTTTTTTAATTTTAAATAAAGAAGAAATGAACATGATTGAATTGTTATCGAAAAGAAATTATTTGAAATTAAATTTCAGTCATTTATACGAACAAATACAAGAATTATGAAACACAAAAATAAATTAAAAGAGTAATAGCTATCCTTTAATTGAAAACCAAAATAAATAAATAAATAAACTAATTGTTGGGTAAATCAAAAATATAAATATATCTGCTGATAACCTCTGTTAATGTACATATCATGTTTGGAAATTTAAGAGAATGCCTATTTTTCTATTCCCCCCCCCCCCCCCCAGAAAAAGGAATAAAATATTTCTAAAATGGAAACTACTTTATATTGATTGATTTCTTTTTTTTTGTGAAAAGGGGTAAAGAAATATTTTTGTGCAGGCCAATACATAAATAATATAAATCAAAACCAATTATTTCATAATTCCCCAACAATGCCCATTTGGTTGAATCCCCCCCAACATTTTTGTCTTGTCCAAAAACCATTATTTAAGGTTTAGAGGCATGAGCAAGAATACAGGTTAGAATACCTTAAAAAGTTCACCACCCAAGTCACCCCCCCAAGAAGACACCCCTCTTGTAGACTTGCCATAACGCAAAGAAATAATTGAAGTTTAGAGCATGAGGGTGAACCATATTAACCTCCATAGATACTGTCTGGGTGAGGAGGGGGGGGGGGGAGGGTGGTGATTCACAGAAACTAAGAAAAAATTTTTTCACCTCTTAAAAAACCAAATTCCTGTTCTGAACATAATTTATACATACTTCAAAATAAAAGCCATTTCTTATTTTTTTAATATATATACACATTCATTTCTTTATTTATTTTTAAGTGTGATTTTATTTCTTTCAATTTCACTTTTACAGCAAAATAGCTACAAATTACTTAATCTTTTAAAAACCTCAAATTGAAAAAAAAGTTCTTTTAATATAGATTTTATGCAAGAATTATTATACTATTGAAAACAGATTTAGAACAATAAATGAAAGTAAAGCCAGAAAAACTCATTAGTATGTTAGAACAAAGTTCAATTAATACGAGGGCCAAAAAAAAAAGAAAGAAAAAACAGTTAATAAAAATATATAAGCAAAGTCTTAAATAAAAACATGAGTAATGGAACTTCCAAGTCCAGAGTAGTCTTCAGCCTAGCAAATTTTAGTTTACAATGTGTTCTAAATTTTAAAAAATTCAAACGATTACATAACTGCAGAAGTAAAAAATAGCCTGTGAATTGAAAAAAAGTGGAAGATATCTCTTATTGAGACCCATGCAGGTTTGAATGAATTATAAAAGCAATGGCAGTGAACACACAACACAATTATTACAAATTTGGTTTAATTGTTGCACATTAATTGTTGCATTAATATAAAATACAATCAATGGATTCAATATCAGTACTTCAATACTATTTCACATTCAGGGATTCTTCTAACAGCATCTGGAAGATAAAAATTATGACTTCAACAAGTAATTACAGAATTAATAAAAGTTAAAACATAACTGCTATTCTATCCTAATAATAAAAGGGTACCCTCCCCCTCGCCATAATTTGAATAAGACTGAAGAAAGGCTCAAAATCAGAAAGAGTTGGCAGCTAGAATATACTAGAGCATAAACTAGGTCTATGTTAAATACATACAAAATAAAATTAGTTAAAATTAGTTTTGTGTGTACATGGCTTCGTGTCAAATTTAAATCTCCAACTAAAGCACAACCTAACACTTTCAACTAGGTTATGAATTTACAGAGGAATAAGTCAGCAGATCTTTTCATTTGATTCAGAAAACATTTTGTTTATAGTTTCATTAAAATAGGAGGATAACTTTATAATAAAAAGTCTGCAAATCCACATACATTTTGGAACACCTTTAGGAGCAGGTTAAATACAATTTTGGAACAGCACAAAAGCATACCGAAAAATGGTAATAATAAATACTTTCTTATTACCATTTTTCATATATCTTATTACCATATTTATGTATGGTAATAATAAATACTTTCAAGTAACATTTACATATACTGTAACCTTCTGAGTAAGAGAGGGAAGGGAAACAGGGCTCCTACTGTTAAAATTGTACAAATTATGCAAAAAATGAATGAATTAATAAAATAAAGATGTAGAATTTAAGCTGCCTTTTACATTCTAATTTTGCCACTGAACACAAAAGCAAATGGTAAAAAACTGCAATAAAACCTAAATATAGCAGCTCAAAAAAAAAAATTCTATTTTTTTACATGCAAAAAATAAAAGGAAAAAAAAACTTTAATTTTACAGATAAGAAATGTTTGTATTGTTTTATAAAATAATCTGTTCTCTATGTTCTATTAATATTAGAATATACTGATATGCAAAGTGATTGAGAGCACGAAATACTTTATTAAAAGTAAAGAACATATTGTAGGATTTACCTCACAAAATTTTATTTTGTGAGGTAACACAAAAAAGAATAATTGGGGACAGTATTGAAGTGAAAATCCCATATCAAAGCAATTTGGAATAAAATTATCCTTGAATCACAGTAACCTGTGGGTAATAACAAACATCAAACTAATAGTGACAAAATAAATATTAAACACATTACTTACTATTGGTGAGTTAAATTTGCAAATTATTACAATCAATTAAAAAATAGAAAATATTCAGGACTTGTAATATATTTTAGGTAAATAAAAATTGGGTAAAAATAAAGTGACAACTTTGCAATAAAAACTTTTCATGCACAGCAAGTAAAATATCATCAAATAACAACATTCTTAGCAAAGATCACATCTATATGTGGAAGATAAACAAATTGAAGAAATAATTAAACGGAAGTTTGAAAATACTTTTCATATCCAGTCTGGTAAATTACAAGGATTCAGTGCTCAGAGGTGTAGCTAGAGGGAGACATTTGTCCCAGGGCACAGGATCCAAAAGGCACCAATTTGTATATAAAACTTTTTCCAGCACATTTTGGTAAAAAGGAAGTGATGCAAATTTGTTCTCGGGCACTGAAAATTCTTGCTACACCTCTGAGTACTGACCCCAATTAATAACCTAGATCTTCTTGAAGTCAGTTAAAAACTAGACTAAAGATATTTTTGAGTAATATTCAAATATACATATGACAACATGTGAACACTGACAAGGTTATTACACTTTGTGAATACTGCAGACTTAAAAAATCTGAATTTACTAAGGAAGTAAAGTTTACATTTACATATTGTATTAGTAAAATTTAAAAAATAATATATTTCATCTGTTTTTACCACTAATGGTGACATGTAATATGGTGTCGAAACTGGTAGGCTAGTTTTCGATTTGGTTTGTACCAAAGTACAGATATGAGATTAACAAAAAAGGAAAAAAAGTCTGAAAGAATGTCCAAACAACTTTTGAGCAATTATACTTATGAATTTCAAGAGCAATAAATATTTTAATTTTTATTGATACTAAATCTATCTTACTTATATACAATTTTGCCTTACTGAAAAATCAGAAAATTTTTGAAAAAAATGAATTCTTTATAAACATTGAAAAAGGTCTGAATATTAAACTAAATTCTTAAATCTCATCTCTGAAAGTAGCATTTTACAGTTTACATTTTAAACAACAACAGCAGTGACAACATTAATAATAATAATAATAATAATAATATAAGTTACAGGAGTTTCAAGGTTTTACTTACAACATATTTTTAAGAGGTAGTGAGGGTGCAGAGTAAAAAAATTAATCTGAAGGGACTAAAAATTGATTTTTATACTTTATTTCATTGTTACTTCATAAAATGTTGCAAATAAGACTTGATTTTGCAAGCAATTTATTAACTTGGTGTCAAATATGCAACTTGACATAAAAAATTTACATATAATAGAGATTAAATAAATGACAGAATATAGCATAACATAAAATGATATACTAAAGAGTTGCCCGGGTCAAATGCTTTAATAAAGAATACCACATTGAATTTTACTGTATAAATATTTATTGTTTTACTCATTGATGTAACTTTACCAAAAGTTATACTTTTTTTTCTTTTAAGAACAGCCCTAATAATTTTCTCAATTTACATGAAATTTATAAAATTTAATACATAGTCACTAACTGCCCCAAAGTAACATCACTTTAGGGAAAAAAAACTAAAAAAAAAAACATATAAATCAATTTGGAAAATAAGAAAAAAATAAACTAAACAAAAAAGTAAACATCTAAAAAAAAAAAAAAAAAAGTTATTGACAATTATGAAATTATGCGATACAAGCTTTGAAAAAATTAGACCGCAGAGATCAAAAGTATGCAGACTTTGAACTAGTAATTAAGAACATTTAAAGAATAAATAAACAAATAAAACAAAAATATGAATACCACTTATAATGCCGATAGTTTCTTCTCTTTTACAGCATGCCACTGACAAAAATTCAATGGTTTTCCACAGGACCAGTTCAGAGTACTAGAAAATAAAAAGTTAATAAAGTGATAAACAGCCAAAATCAATCAGTTTTTCTTGTAACATATTTTATTCATCACTTGGCTCTGCAAGCTTTAAAGACAGGCTTCTCAAAAACTCGGTATAATTCAGAATGCTTCTTCATAGACAGCATGATGAACTTTTATAGAACAACAAAACTGCAGGTCTTATCCCATTTTTAGGGAGAAATTCACGAAAGTGGAAACTGTATCTGATGGCTAATTCTCCCTCTATTTTGGACAATACAATATGTTATAAATTTTTTTCTGAGTATTTCACTTCTATAAATTAACCATTTGTATTGCCATAAATACAGCTTGTGAAGAGAAATTCTGAATTTTCAAATTTCTGACATAGTTGAATTCTTTTAAAACCTGTTCAGAAATTGCATTATTTCTTGTAAAAAAAAATAATAATAACTTGATTGAAACATTTTGTTTCTACTCAGTGAGACACTTAATGAAACACAATTTTTGTGAGAAATCTACTACCCATCTGATTCAGTGCTTAAGATATACATTCTTCTAAAATGGGATGCTTGCAATGCAAATAATAATAATAATATAAAATTCACACAGACATGTGTATAAGGAACATTTATAACATATGATATGAATATAAAATTAACTCCCAAATTTAAAAATACACTGAAACAGTAAGTAATTAAAAATAAATACATACTTATATCTAAAGACATCCAAAGTAGTATTCACCCTTATCAAAGGTTCTTGAAAAATCACCCAGTCATCGCTGTTATTAACTCTCCTATATTTCAAGAAAATGAGTATTCAGTACATAAAAAACATTCTAAAAGTTTCGTTTTCTAAAGCAACCAATTTATATGAATATTCATTTATTATCAATTTATATATATTTAACTAATGACCAACCAAGTTAGGAGTCTTCAGTTAAAATTTACATTTAAACATTATCACAAGAACAAATGATTCGGTGGTAGATCGAGGGGTAATGGGATGAGTGGCTATAGGGCTTCAGTCCCCCCCCCCCCCATCTCAAATCCAGGCAGCAATTATGACATAAAGTCGCTTGAGTCAGAAGTATGGGTCTAAATGGGGGCCCCCCTTACATTTTGTTTCTTTACCGACTTTGACAATTGTCTTTCTGTATTTTCCACAGTATTTACCCGCTTGCCCATGATAATCAGGGAACAATCATATTACATTAAATTTTTCAGTAATATTTGACTTATTTATTAAGATATATTTTTCAGAAATTTGTATATGAATGCATTTAAAATTATTTCAGATTTTAAATGCAAAAATTATGTGTTACAGATAAACAGTGATAATTCGCAAGTAATAATATATTAAGATGCTAACATATCAAAAATATATACTTGTGCAATATATATGAGGAATATTTGAAATATACACCCAATATTATGGATACATTTTAAATAAATTTAATTTAAATTCATTGACAATATAATGGGTAAATATTAATTTGCTACAATTTACATTAGTATTTATTTCCAATTTAATGATAATATTGAATAATTAAGTATATGAATATGAAAAAATAAAAATACTATAAAATTAATTACTTGTCAATATTAGGAATACATTAGAAATATTACCAATGTTTACCTAATATTGTGGATACATTTTAAATACATTTGGGCTAAATATTAACTTGCTGCTATGTAAAAATACTGGTTTGGGTTTTCAATGTTTTACAATCCTGTGAGGTGCTATTTGAAAGTTTATTGGTAATGGAACTACTTCAGAACTACTTCCAAAATATAGCCAATATTGCAGATACATTTCATTTAAATTCAGTAGAAAAAGGATTAAAAGTATTTTGAATTTTTAAGTAAATTTTACCAATATCATAAATTTATTTACCCTTAATGATACCCAGTAGAAGACCCAAACTCTGAAATCCATGCTGTCTGCTTTCTCAACAATGTCAATAAATAATGAAATCTATTCTGCTACCTGCAAGTTCAGAAAACCACAGAATAATATTAAATACTTGAAAAATATAGCATTAATGATATGGGCACCCATAAGGGGGGGGGGGGGCTCAAGGTAGGAAACTTGCTCCCCCCCCCTTAGGAGAGGAGAGCAGGGGCAGGGACATACCCCAAAAAAAATTCTGGGAGGGTCCAAAAATTTCGGAGGGGGTCCAAACGATGAAAAAGGCAGAAATTTTCACAAAAAGACTTCACCATTATTGCTTTGTTAATAAAAACTGAAATTTCGGAGGTGTTACAGACCCCCCCCCTTCCTGGGTACGTCCTTGGCCAGAGGGTGACTGGTGGGGCTTCAGCCACCCTCGAAATAAGTAAACATCAGAGCCTTATTATCGCATGGGCAAATCGGGACTTTGCCCAGGGCCCCCGGCTCGAAAGGGCCCCCAATATCAAATGTTGTTCTGAAATAGTCTTTTTATATCAAAATTTTATGAAAAATAAAACAAATTTCATAGATAGGGGCCCCCAAATTCATCAATGCCCGGGGCCCCTGTTGGTCATAATCAGGCTCTGAATCAAACATAAGAAAGAGAGAAAATTACATATTCGTGGGTAATTTTGAAAGTTCAGCTTGAAATTTTTAAGGTTTAGATACGTCCCTAAGCCAAACTCACTCCCCCTCCCCCCCCCCCACTTAAGTATGTTTTTTCAAGCTGCAAAGATATGTTCTGATTAAATGAATTTAAAATGAAATATGCTAGATAAATTTTAAGTTTATGAACATTTCCTATGCAATATGTGAAATAACCTTTATTAAAAATGAAGTCTTAAAAAAATGCAACTCAAAGCATGGCTTTTTACATAACATTACAGAAATAATTCAGCAATCAAAATTAATTGAATGTCAACAATATTATTTGAATTGTCTTAGACTGAACAAGTGTAAAGTGAGCTTTATTTAAGGGGAATAGATGAAGTGAATATTATCAAATACAATGAAGAACCGTTCTGATTATACCATCTTTAAAATAAAACAAACTACATTAAAATCGGCTCATCCATTTGGGATCTATTTTGCCACACACACATCCAACTTTTAGAAAAAAAAAACAGGCATTTAGTATCTTAGAATGAAAATTTAATAAACTAAATTCATATTCTGAAAAAATTTAAGGACCCCTTAAAATGGGATGTCTGGGGCATGTGCCCTCCTTGCCCCTGTGATAATCATGGTCTTATCATCACAGGATTTTCAGTAGTATTTGACTTAATTATTAAAATATATTTTTCAGCAATTTGTACATAAATGCACCTAAAATTATTTATCAGATTTTAAATTTTGAAATAATGTACAGTAGATAAACAGTCTTAATTCACCATTACTGTGATATTAAGATGCTGACACATTAAAAATATTTGTTAGTACAATATGAGGGAAATTTATAATATACACACAATACTGTGTGGATACATTTTAAATATATTTAATTTAATTCATTAACATAGACAATATAATGGATAAATGTTGCTAATTTTTACCAATATTAGTTTTTATTTCCAATATAATAACAATGTGAAGGATTGAGTGTATTAGCATTAGAAAAATAATAAAATGGTATAAAAATATTTTTAAAAATTACTTGTCAATATTAAGAATACATTATAAATATATATTTCGAATTTTTACTTAATATTGTGAACACATTGTAAAGATATTTGGGCTAACTACTAACTTGCTACTATTAAAAACTTTATCAGTAATGGAATTACTTCAGAAACATTTCCAGTATATAGCCAATATTGTGGATATATTTCATATGTTAATTAAATTCAATAGAAAAAAAATAGCATTATTTTGAATTGGTATCTAGGCTAA
Organism: Cheiracanthium punctorium; assembly: GCA_038373885.1. NCBI lineage: Eukaryota > Metazoa > Arthropoda > Arachnida > Araneae > Cheiracanthiidae > Cheiracanthium > Cheiracanthium punctorium. Next base: position 597,818 of record JAWZYV010004369.1, read on the forward strand.
AAGGTAAGTTTTACCAATTTGAGAATTTTATTTACCAATATTGATACACAACAGAAGACATAAAATCTACCAAACCAAAATGTGCAAGGCTCTAAAATTAATACTGTATTACTAAATTTAATATTGTAACACTTACCTTTATTACCAGTAATATTAAACTTATCCGTTACTATACTATTGAATTATCCTTAAACAGTATACAAACTTTTCAATTCCAAAAATCTCGCATTTAACACCAAAAACAATAACTTTTTTTCCGCGTTGAATCAGTTTACCAGCACAAGTTCAAGTATCCCTTGTGTTTTTCGTACTACTAATGAAAGCTCACACATTCTGAATCACCTGCTACTTTCAGCTGGTTTCCCTGATTTAAAAGTGGACTTTCCTGAGGCCATCTGGGGTGTTCGATCGTAAATTATCCACTTTACCATATGAGAGAGAGGTTTGTGTATGTGTAAAAAGTGGAGAGGGAAATATTACACCACAACAAGAGAGCGGTTATTTTGATCTAATCACGTATATATGTATATTCTAAGCGTGAATCTGTGCTAGAATGTGCAATAAGATAAAATGATGCACATAGACATATTGAAATTTAATCACAAAATATTTTTTTCCCACGTTTATAATTTATTTCAATATAAATTGCATACAATATATAATTGATCATTATTTTCTGCTTTTGATTTAAAATTTTGTTTATGCTATTTGCAACAGGCGCGTATCCTTCCTAAAAATCTGACCCTTTACTTAGTTTAAAATTTGATACTGAGGCTACAGTTGAAACAGCTTGCTTACAATTTGATACACAGGTTAGAGCCCTCTCCACCCCCGAAATAAAATCCTGACTGCACCACCGATTTACAAACACGCATCAAAACATGCTCAAATATTATATACAGAAACAAAAAACGAATGCAAGATTTCAGCTATATAAGCATAAATAACATACTACGATCAAGTATAGAGGCGGATCCAAAGATCAATTTCTCGGAAGGGTATAAAATTAAAAGAAGCAGGCTTGTTTAAGTCTTAAAAACAAAATGTATAGTAAAGCAAAATGTTAACCCTAACCAAAGCAATGTCTGTCGGAAGAGCTGGAGTCCTAATGGATCCGACACTGAATCAATGTATCTTATATGTTGTGAATTATCAAATTTTAAATAACATTTACAATAATTGAAAAGTTATAAGGTTTTACTTACTTGTGTTAGCTAAAAGTATTCCATTACTTGTATGCAGTTGGTACTTCGCAACTGCAGTCCAATTCCAATATGGCGTCGTTTGAGTATGGAAGCAACGCACTCACTCCTGCTGAAGTGAACGCATCATGGGAAATGTGGTGACTCTCTCGCTAGAGTGAGCAGATAGCGCCTTCACCCTTACTCTAAGAGTGACATTGTCTCACTCTTGCAGTTAGGGTGACAGAATCCTATCGATGAAGAGTCATAATGCAGTTTTCTCACTCTTATCTCACTCTATCTGGGATCATTTGCCGGTGACTTTTTGTAAGAGTGACAATGTCACTCTAAATTTTTAAGAGAGTACCGTTTAAACGCTAGCGCACTTTCAAGAAATTCCCCCCATAGGCCATTATGTAAAAGAAATCTTTGTCGTAGCCCTGTAGAAAAACTATAAGTCCTATACACACCCAAATCAATACCGGTCTTGCGACGGTGGTTTATGACCTATATATCCAATTTGAGTTTAATCGAATGCTCCGTTCAGGAGCTATCGTGTTCACTCACATATACACAAACACACACACACACACACACACACACACACATACACACATACATACATACATCTCGTAAAAATAGCATCAATGGATTCAAAAGCCCTCAAAACGTGTAAAAACACCAAAATCTCGAAGTCGAATTTTTTCATGATTACAATACTTTCCTTACATGGTACATGTTCGGAAAGTAAAAATCTGTGTAGTTTCAGGAATCTTGTAATTACAAGACAAAAAAGTGTACATAATAAAATAAATAAAAAAATAATGCACATATAATTCCCACATGAACAAAAGAAACTTGTAAAGGAATATAGAACGAAAAAAAAAAATATACCTATATACTCCTCGCTAAGATTTTATTCTTTATTCTCGCAATAAATTACGATTCTAGCCAAAAGGGCTTCATTAAAACTTTAATATACGATAAGTAGTTACCCGCCTTGAAATGAGCTCTTGATAGTGTATGAATTTCAACCGAATTAGCTTCCAGAAAGTAATTTAGTGGGAAGGATTTTTCGTTGCTTTTCGAAATTGCAACTCAGTTTTCGGTGGGAAAAAAAGAACTCTTAATTGCCACCACTAAGAATGCAGTTATAGAGCGGTAATACCTGGGAATAAATTTCAGGAAATGTGGCAGGAGTTCGCATCGCTGCCAAACATTTATTGCTAATACTTCGAGTTCAAAAGGTAAAAGGCAGTTATGCTTGAAAAGTTGTTTTAAATGTAAATAAATTTCGGCCTCGTTTTATGGAATTACTGTTTTGCTTTTAGCTAGGAATGGGTACGTCTAGGGATGCATTTTTCTGATTATTTCTTGTAAGAGGGCAAATACATTTATCCTGGGTTCACCAAACGTCCAATGGAACTTTAGAATATAATAATGAAAAATAAAATCGATGTGCATAAATAAGATTAGAAAGAGGGTGTATTTTAAGTATAAGGCTTTATATCATGCAAGTCGGCGCCAGCTATCGATGATTTTTTGAACTGCAATTTATTATGTTCTGTTAGGTATGAATATGCAATTTTTTGCTGAACGTACCCCCACACTCTTTTCGTGTACTTGGCTTATCCCTGCATTAATCTGCACAATGGTGGAAATTCCCGCTATGGTAATATGATGTTTGGTGTATTCATTTTATTTAAAGAATGAAAGATTTCATTTTAATTTGCCTGTACTTTAACTCGCAAGAGTAACTTTGAAATGGTTAGTGTGTTGTGGGACTAAGGCCAATTATCTGCACGAGGCATCTAGGCCTATAGGTGGGGTGCTCTCCGTGCGGTCTTTTTAAGGGGTCCTAACCCGTATTTACTCTAAGTTTCGGAGAAAACAACGGAAAACTCCGAACGGTTAGGTCGACGGACGCGCCATGGGACCCGAACCGGGAACCTTCACACTTCGCCCGTCTACCATTTCCAGTGGCATAACCACTGTGCCATGGTGAGGCTTTGTAATGCTTAGAACTGTCACTCTTGTTTTAAATCCTACTAATATTACAAAAGCGAAAGCTTGTTTGAATGATTGTAACTCTTTCATGGAAACGGCTTGATTGATTTCGGATAAAATTCAGAATAGAGATAGTTTATGTCCTGATGTAACACATTGCTCACTTCCCCCCCCCCCCAACCTCCAAAAAAAGAAACTGTGTGATTTTTCTCAGATTTATAAATTTTGTGGCACACCCGAAAGCATGGCGCCAAACAAATTATCACTCTGGCGGAGGTCTGGGTACATAAAATATAAATATGTTAGAATACTGTGATTGAACTCAAGCGAATAAAGTAATAAGCAAACAAAGTTAACTCAAAATGGTAAAGTAAACACAGCCTCACAGCAAAATTATATACATTTAGAAATAGGGGAAACACTTTTTTACTGTACTATTTCTTTTTTAATATAAATAAAACATAATTTCTCATTAACCCTTTAACGCGCAGTGTTCCCGCTCTGGGAACACCAAACTCTGACGTTTTGACTGTTGCCAGTCACGAAGAATAGCTTGGATTTCCATAAAAATAGTTGCGGGTGACATAGCTCCACGAGAATCCTTTGCTTTTTAGCACGTCACTTCCCGTAAAAAAAATGGTCACGATTCTTTTTAACAGCATCTGCTAAAAAATGTAAGAATGCGAGAACGGCTGGATAGATTGCCCAATGCTGAAAAAAGGGCAGCCGTTGCCATCGCTCGCCTCGACTACCAGCAAGATGACGGACGATCGAAACGTTCATCGCGTGCCACAGATCTAAAGACCCTTTTTTGACGTAGCTGGCTGTGCCGCCATCTTTCTGGTAGTTAAGTCGAGCGATGCGCCTCAAAGGGTTACATCATTATTTATATCTTTGCACACTAAACAGTCATCAAACACATATTCATGTGCACATTCAAACATTCCATTACGTCCTATTTCACTTTTACCCAAGAGAAAGAAAAAAAAATATATTTATAAAATAATATTCTTCAACACGCCCTCCAGAGTAGGGAAAAAGAAAACCACATGAGGTCACAAGAATAATCTCAATGTTTCTGCCCCAAACACAACTACACTAAAAAAGCAAAAGCTTTCTCTTTTTATTATCTAATTAAATTAAAAATACAAATCTTACTTTTCAAGAACTCCTGTATTCGATAAATTATTCTACTTCACACAGGAACCTGGGAATGCCGTAATGAGAGAAGAAGAATTTAAAAAAATGAAGAGGTATATCTGAATAGAATAAAAGCGATACACGTGTTTCCCTTTTCACAATGGCGCCAATAAATATTCGCCCTCAGGAATTAGGAAAATGCAAATGCATTTAGTGGCTCTTATCGAATTTCTAAACAGATATTTTTTTGAAAAAAAGAATACATCAATATATGAATTTAAAAACTTTATTTGGTTGAAAGAAAATTTGTAAAGTGTAAAATGTTTGCCAGTTATTATATATTTTCCATTTTTGTTTTCTGTATCTGAATAAAACCTTCGATTCCTTTCTCTTCTACTTTCTCTGAGGTGGAATGCAGGATGTTTCATAATTAAAAGTTTCGCTATTCAGAGCAATGTACAATGCGAACTATTGCTCAGAATGCTATCAAATTCGCAGGAAACCTTAATGAAAATAAGAGAGAAAGGCCCGATTCAAAAGAAAAAAAAATCAAAATATCACCACCAGGTGGCGCCATACGTTTTAATGCGAATAAAGCAGACAAATGGGCATCCTCAACCAGAGGAAATAATGAAAAAGTTGTAAAGCAGAAGTTTCACGCCTCTGCACGGTGAGAAAATTTACATATCAGCCACTCTAACCTTGCGAAAACGGCACCTGGTGATGATTTTTTGAACTATTTTTTACAAAACAAATCTCTGCAAATTAATAAATTTTGAAGAGTAGCTTTTTAGTTATTCTTTACACACTGAAACAAGCTCCATGCCTTTTATTTACAGTTTTCTCTCACAAACTTTCCTCAGTTAGTTACACAACATATGTTATCCAATTTTTACAAATACATGTTAAATGATTTGATCCATTTAATAATTTACTAATAGTTGTTTACATTTTTTAAGTCAGCTCTAAACGGAAATCAATATATATTGCTCACATACTTTTGTTTGTTTTGTATTATTTTAAAATCATATGTACGGATCAAGGGTAAATGTTACAGGCCAGGGAAATTAAGCTATTAGTGGTCATTTAGACCACTAATTAAGTATTCTAATTCCTACCCTTGATTACATGGTTCATTATATATTCATAAATTAAATTCATAAATTAAATTCATAAATTAATTATTAGTTTATTTATTAAAACAAAATTTACTAAGCAGACACAATACATAAGCATATATGAGCGCTACTGCGGATTTCGAGAAACGTTTCAACGAAGCCGTGTGTCTAATTTCCTTTTTTAAAGCAAAAAAATTAGGTATAACTTTCTATTTTCATATTTATCTTAACTTTCATGTGGACATATGTATTCATTCATTAATTAAAAAAAGGAGATTTTTTTTTCATATGAAAAATAAAAAGTCTTGTTAAGTAAGAAGATTCTTGAAAGAAAACATTATTCCTGGGAGAAATAAAAAAATTCCCTGTTTTTAAGTACGAGAGAGGCATAAGTGAAAATGTTTTTTTTATCGTTACTTCACGTTAATTAGACGAGAAAGTGAACCTTATTAGGAAAGTTCACTTTACAACGTAATTGAAAATTTTCAAAGCAACGGAAACTTTTGTGTGAGATTAAACTATAAGAAAATATTTGCGTAGTGCTGTAAAAATATTCCTAACGTTTTAACAACATAGAAATAAATTTTCGCTCAAAGAATTTTGTAGTAAGTTTGTAATATGATAAGTTTTCAGAAAAAAATATTACAACTGATGTTTTCTTACAATTCCACATTAAAACATAAAATGCTGGACTTTTCTAATGATAAAATAATATTTTAAGTGATGTGGATTAAACTAAGTTTCAACGCTAAACAACTGAAATTGTTCTACATTTAAACGTGATTATTTAAAACTTGAATAAATTACTTTTTCTATTCTAATCTTATAATTTTTGTTAACGAGTAAAACCTACCATCATATCTCCATGAAACAGTAACAGGGTTGTCCGGTCGCATGGTGAAAAAACAAGCACAACAAACAATTTTATTTTAATTGGAAACTGGAAATATACAAAATCGCTGCAGCTCTCATCAGGGGCCACATACAGCAGATTATAAATACACAAAATTCTAAAAAAAAAATGTATAACCATATATAATGATATATATTCATATACATACATATGGTACGTTTCTCAGAGGGGTAAAAAAGAGATTATAATTAACGTTTTCGTAAGTACCCCATTTATTCACCATTATTCAAGCATTTACTGGCAAGTTATTGCTGTGATTTTTCATGATTCCTATGATAAGTTTATGAAACCCTTTGAGGGATACACAGAATGGCATGGTAATTTACTGGATGAAATAGGGCAAGTAGATGTGCTGATATTTCTACATCTCGCATTTACACATTGATAGGACCAGATCAAGTGGGGCGATTTCTGGACACAAATGACGATTTCTAAACGTCCCTATTCATGTTTGAAAATGTCATTGGAAATTGGGGTGGGGGGCAGTCTCTGCCTCATTACATTATTTTATATGCAAATGCAGGCATGGCATATTATATCGTATACATATACCCAATAAATAAATAAATAAATAAATAAAAATAAAAATTCCAGATTATTTATTTATTTATTTATTTATACGTGAATATCGATGTATTGTAAATCATACATGTGAATAGTCGCTTGTTGCATTAAAAAATAAATAAATAAACCGTATTTAAAATTCAAATTTGTTTCGTGAGTGATGGTTTTATTTTAAAATCTATGCGAGTTTTCAGTCGACAACATGTTAGAAGAAAACAGGACAGAAACATCGGGTGGTGGTGTTGGTGTTCCGTGTTATGGCAAGGATACAGGAAGGACATCTGCCTACGGGAGGAAGTGCCTCAATTTGTGGACATGTTAAGGGATTTTGCGGCTTAACCCATTTGTGCCTGGATATTTTTGCGACTTTCTTCGATTTTTACTGATAACAGAAATAATAGATAAATTTCTGATGTCAATTTCTTGAACAAGGGATGATTTCTTTTAAAATCATTATGCATACAAATCGAAATATCAACATCCTACTTGGTCATGTTAAAATATTTTGTAGAGTTGAGGCTCAATACTCATGAATAAAGGCTAGGAAAAATAAATAACGTTTTCGACTAATAGCGAAAATGCCGTCCCAAAAAAGGGACGCTAGGCATAAATGGGTTAATCACGTTACCTCTTGAGAAAATCGCCCAAAACTTCGAATCACTACTTTAGTTCTTATTTCATATACCGTGCATTCGCTGAAAAAAAAAAGGTGAATTCTAAATAAATGTTAAAAATTCATTATTTTTTATTCATAATTTTTTTTTTGTCCAAATGTTTGTGATGAGCATTTATACTTCAAAGAACTCCTTTCACATTTTCTTCCAAGAATATCAAGAACTTCCTGCTTCTATGTAAATAAAGTAGATCATACAGTCACCATACAAAGGTGCTCACCTTATGAAAGAGGCAAAGTGTAGTGGTTGTAACATGAAATTTTGCAAAAAATGGTCACGACAGACATTAGGGATGGATACGAGAGGATTTTTTTGTGAGACGAGACAAGGATTTACAACTTTTTTGCGAGACGAGACAAGCAATTTTAAGATTACGATATAGGGATTTTTGCGAGACGAGACAAAGCTATTCGGCTGCGAAAGGCCTATTCTTCATCTCGTGTCCACCCTTAATAGGCATATTGTCTCTTTACAAATTTATCAGTCTTCAGAGTATATTACGTTCTAATTTCGTGGTGCGTTACACAAGATGATTGCATAACATTATTTTTTTTCTTGATTACATTCCATCATTGTTTTTATCAAAGGAAAGTATTTAATTTTTCAATACAAAACAATCCTGTCAATAATATCCTGGAGAATACAAATCAATCGATAAAGACTAGTCTACTAATCGACTCTGAACTGAATTCCATGTACATCTATCTTGGCACGCAGTATGAAGTTTTAATCACGAAATGTATTATTTTTATTTATGCATATCAACACCTATATCGGAATGCAGAAGTTGTTGATCGATGTTCTACGGCAACCGGTTTCCACTGGGTGAACAACATCATCTGGCAATTCACGTAATTGCCACAGCTAACAACCACTCGCTGGAGAATAAAACAATCCTCTCAATAATATCCTAGAGAATACAAATCACTCGATAAAGAATAGTCTACAAATCGACTCTGAACTGAATTACATGTACACTTTGGCACGCAGTATGAATTTTCAATCACGAAATGTATTATATTTATTTATGCATATCATCGCCTATATCGAAATGCAGAAGTTGATCATCGATGTTCTAAAGCAACTATCTTCCATTTGTTGAACAACATCATCTGGCAATCCATGTAATTGCCGCAGCTAACAACCACTCGCTGGAGAATAATTACTAACATTCCAACTTTTCTTTATCAAAGGAAAGTATTTAATTTTTCAGTACAAAACAATCCTCTCAATAATATCCTAGAGAATATAAAACACTGGACAAAGACTAGTCTACAAGTCGAACTGAATTCCATGTACATCTATCTTGGCACGCAGTATGAAATTTTAATCACGAAATTTATTATATCTATTTATGCATATCATCACCTATATCGAAATGCAGAAGTTGTTCATCGATGTTCTACGGCAACCATCTTCCATTGGGTGAACAACATCATCTGGCAATCCATGTAATTGCCGCAGCTAACAACCACTCGCTGGAGAATAATGAATCTTTAAAGAAAATTTCTGGAAACATATTAATTGCATGATTAAAAGTTATTAACAGGTGTCTTCAAGATTAATAGGGAAACCGATGCAACCTCTTTTGATCTTCCAAAACTACTGAGATGCTCTGTCCTTAATTCTCCTTGAAAAGTTCCTCGAGAAGATGGCAGAATTATTATAAATAAATGAAGCGTCAAAGATTTTGCAAAGCGGTTACTTTTCGCGTGAGTAATTTGAGGAGACAGCGTTGAGAGCTACTCCTTGTCGGTTGCTTCCTGTTGGGGGGGAAGGGGGTTTACATTTGCTTCTAGTAATGGAAAGGAAGCTAATGAGACGCTAATTGCATGTGTTTTACACTTAATTGAATTAACCCCTTAGCTGACATGAGAGATTTTGCGAGATAAAATTTCCTGCCGCCAATGTAAAGTGACTTTCCCATTGACAGCATTTATAACATTAAAGTATCTCTCTGGAAAATAACTGCGTTTTAAATATGTGGAGGAATGCTTTTAGTTTGCTTAGCAAGTTTTTGATGTTTCCAATTCGTAATTTGGAGGAGAAATGTAAATATTGCCAAAAACTGTACATTAGAAGGCACTTTCCAACGTAGGTGCCTTTATTTTATATGTGTACTGTTTGACTACGGATTAGATGAAAACTGAAACATCTGGTTTAAAGGCGGAAACGGGCGCGTCCATTAGCCGTTGGAGGTATCAGTCAGATGTGCGCTTGCCGCTAAATTATTCAGAAGCAGTTTTCAAGAAATAACGATTTATTGTATTATCAAATCAAATGATCTAAGAATAAGAACTGAAAGCACAGTAACCATATACAATCACATATAAATTAAGAAGACGAAAGAACTGCATTCACTCCGCTCACTTTCCCAACTACCCGAGCGGTTCATTTGGATTCCTCTCTGCTGGCAGCTTGCCAATTTTTCACGCTAAACGCAGACAGACAGCAATTGTGTAATACTTACGGAAAGTACCACTCCTTGCCATATCTTAGTCTTGGGGTTTTTGTATTTGCTTCCACTGGTGGAAAGAAAAGTAATGAGAGGCTTACTGCGCATGCTGTACACTTAATTGAATCAATCCTACCTTATCAGAGATTTCAACTACTAAATTTCAAGGAATGTGGAAAACTTCGCGTCGCTGTCATACATTTATTGCGAATACTCGAGTTCAAAAGGTAAACGGCCCCACCGGCGGACTTGATAAGGCACTGACCACGGTAGACGGCTGGAGTGCGAAGGTCCCGCTTTCGGGCCTACCGCGTGACCGTCGATCCAACGATCAGGAATTCTGGTAGGTTTTCTCTAGATGTAACGTGAATACGCAGGGGATATAACACAGGGAATATAACGCGTTAGAACCCCTTAAAAAATCCTCCGACTAAGACACCTCCTCTTGTAGGCAGATGCTCCTCGCCCCTACTCGCAATTTTGCTCAGGTCGCCATCGGCCGGCTACGTGGCCGATGGTAATCGGAGCACAAGGCATAGCACAAAACACCAACATCATAGTCCAATGCGTCTGTCCCTTTCCCTCTGACATGCCATCTGTCCGTTCTCGCATAACCCCAGACAGCACAGAAAGTTTGCATCAAACTTGCAGCAAGCTTGATTTACCAAGTCAATAAACTTGCATTAACCTTGATTATTTCAAACAGTAAGCATGATGCAAGTTTGAATCAAGTGTTCAAGGTTATACTTGCCCACTTGCATTAAGCTTGACATAGCAAGCTCGATTCAAACTTACTACACTCTAAAAAAATTTCCTAATTTTCCTAAATACATGGGTCGGTGATCGCGACCAATATATTTATTTTTTCCACGTTTTTCTCTCTACGCTGAAACCTCAAGTTATTTTCAATCTGCTTCCGTCTAGCATTCGCGACTGGGATCGATCTCGGGACCTAAAGTGTGGGAACCCAGCATCCTAACCTCCATGCCAATCTGACTCGAGGTGACATGACTAAAGTTTGAAGAGACTGTTATAGTTGTCAAGTCGTTTTTTGGCGAGCTGGATTAGTATTCCCCGATGCCGATGTACATCTTTTACTTTTCCATGGGATGAATCAAAATTAAAATAATGTTATGTGTGATTTATAGACTCTACTAATAGAGAAATAAGTATAATATAAACTTAAAAGCAGCACACGTTTTAAAACTTTCAATATCACAATACTTATGTTGGGCAATATTGGCCAAAATCGAGGCAAACGACTGGTTTTGAAATCAATTTTGTCGTATATTTGTATTTTATTTTGAAGAATTTCAATATTTGAAAATATCGAATCTTTTTTTTTTCATTCTATGGTCAGGTGCATTTTTGACTGATGATAAATTGTTATGTTGTGTGGCTTTCCAAATCAAGCAGTCATCAAGTTGTATTCAAGCTTACAGTTCAAATGACTTAAATTCGGCGGGAAAATATTTGCTGACTCATTTTTTTGTAGTCTCCAAGCTTACTGAAAGCTTAAAATGAATTGAACTGTCAAGCATCTATTAATAAGTCAAATTCAAAGAAATGTGAAGCTTGATTTAAGCTTATGTTCTGTCTAGGTTATTACACATATAATATAATGATGCAGAAAATGCCCCCTTCCCTTCCCAAATGTCATTTGCAAATATCAGTAAGAACCTTAAAAAATCGCCATTTATGTCCAGAAATTGACGAGTTTCTTCTGGTCCAATCAATGTGTAAATGCCAATGTAAGCCTAGGTGTATATTTTGGGGACACAGAGAATATATATATAAATTCTATAAATCCATACATTTTAACAATTATTGACGGGGGGGCAAATAGAAAAATAATTTATTCGAGTTATTAAATAATATCCACGTTTGAATGTAAATTATTTTCACTTGTTTAGGGCAGCGTTTCTCAACCTGCGGGGTGCGACCCCCAACGGGGGCTTAGAGCGTTTGCAGGGGGGGGGGCTGGAGAAAAACTAAAGAGCAAGTAGTGATGCATGTTTTTAAAAAAAACCATCTTATTTAATCACATTTTACTCAAAAATATATTCATTTTCGCTTAAAATGTTCATTCAACCTTTACTGATAACAGTATTTTGTAGAAAATTCGACTTAATGTTCACTGTTAAAGATTAAAAAACTGAATATATGCTGAAAAATGTGAGGGGGGGCGCCACCGTAAGTTAGACTTTGTTGGGGGGAGCGACGTTAAAAAGGTTGAGAACCGCTGGTTTAGGGAAACTCAGCTTGAGCCACATCACTTAAAATATTATTTTATCATAACAATACATTCCATGTTTCAATGTAGAGCTGCAGGAAAGCATCCAGAATATCCATCAAAAATATTACGACATCAATCGTAATATTTTTTTCTCCGAAAACTTCCCATATTACAAACTTTCTACGAAATTCTTTGAGCGAAAATTTATTTCCATGTTGTTGAAACGTTAGGAATATTTTTACAGCACTACGCAAACATTTTCTTACAGTTTAATCTCACACAAAAGTTTCCGTTGCTTTGAAAATTTTCAATTACGTTGTAAAGTGAACTTTCCTAATAAGGTTCACTTTCTCGTCTAATTAACGTGAAGTAACGATAAAAAAAACATTTTCACTTGTGCCTCGCTCGCAGTTAAAAACAGTGAAGTTTTTTATTTCTCCAAGGAATAATGTTTTCTTTCAAGAATCTTCTTACTTAACTAGACTTTTTATTTTCATATGAAAAAAAATTATCTTTTTTTAATTGAAGAGTACATATGTCGAAATGAAATTTAAGATAAATATGAAAATAAAAATTCAAATCTAATTTTTATCTTTAGAAAATAAACTAGATATATGGTTGGGATGAAACTTTCCTCGAGATCTGCAGCGATACTTATATTTTGTGTTGGCTTAGTAAATTTTAATTTAATAAATAATTAAAATTTTAATTCATGAATATATATATATATATATATATATATATATATATATATTGTGAATCATATAATATATGATAACTCAAGCTAAAGTTAAGATTAGAGATGGATGCCAGACGAGACAGAGATTTACAATTTTTATGCGAGAAGAGGCTAACATTTTTATCATTAATACAGATAGTAGATAGTACTGATTGATCTGTACAGATACTACAGATAGTAGACAGAGATTGCAGGAATTTCGCTAGACGAGATAGAGATTTACAATTTTTATGGGAGATGAGGCGGACATTTTTATCATTAATATGTAGGGATATCGTGAGACGAGACGGAGATCTACAATTTTTGTGCAAGATTAAGCAGACATTCTTATGATATTTTGCGGGACGTGACAGAGATTTACAGCTTTTATCCCAGATGAGGCAGACATTTTTATCATTAGTATATAGGGATTTTGCGAGACGAGACAAAGCTTCTCAGGTATTTTGCAAAACGACACAGGCCTTGTTTTTGTCTCGCGTCTATCTCTAGTGGGGATTTATACAGGGGCCCATTGGGAAGGCTTGACCACTCTGTGGCTTTTCTCAGTTTAGAATGTTTCTGTGTCAAATTTCATGATTCTATTTGTCTTCAAATTGTTTGCTTGTACTGGCGATGTTGATCGTCAAGCACATAACCAAACTTATGCTGAGCATATCCTGTATAAAATTGAAAGTATCAAAGTCTTAAATGTGCTACTATTTCAGTTTTAATTAATTAATATAAATTTACTTATAACTAACGCGTGAACGACAAAAAAAAAAAAATAGTTGCCTATTATACATGCACATGGCTAATTACTGGACATTTATCTTAAGTTCTAGTTTATTATAAATAAACAAAATTTATATATCAAAAACTGTAAAATATTAAATTTGAAAAAGTAGTCCTAAGGAGATTTCAAAAACAGTTGAAAGACAATTTCCTACTTTCTGCAGGGTGCATGAAAACACACTCTTAAACCCTTGCTCACCAGGCCATTTTTTCTATAAACGGACAGCAATACAGGATTATTAAATTCTGTTCAATTTAAATTGATTAATTCTATTAATCGAGTGAAAATGAAGGTTAAAAATCTTGAGAAAAAAATCGCGGCTTAGAATACCAGATGATTATATACAGTGTTTTAGAATACCAGGTTTAAAAAGTTAATCCTGCGTAATAATACCATAAACGCACGCATTTATGTCCCTGATAGTTATGTGTGACGTTATAAAAATGTACGAATGTGCTTACCTGGTGCTCAAGGGATTAATTACAGTTGTTTACAGTATGTCAATATTTTGAACACAAACTTTATTTTTTCAACTTATTGCTTTCCGAACATGTACCGTGTAAGGAAAGTATTGTAATCATGAAAAAATTCGACTTCGAAATTTTGGTGTATTGACACGTTTTGAAGTCTTCTGAATTCATTTATGCTATTTTTACGAGATGTATGTATGTATGTGTCTGTGTATGTGTGTGTGTATGTGAGTGAAAACGATAGCTCCTAAACGGACCATTACATTGAGCTCAAATTGGGTATATATGTTATAAACCACCATTGTAAGACCGGTATTGATTTTGATGTGTATAGGACTTATAGTTTTTCTACAGGGCTACGACAGAGATTTCTTTTACATTATGGCCTTTGGGGGGAATTCTTGAAAGTGCGCTAGCGTTTAAACGGCGCATTCGATCGAGCTTCAGTTTGGTATATATGTTTGAATGATTCATCGATTAAAATTTATTGAAATGCTTGGTAATGATCTTAATCGTAAGTGTTCGGAAAGTCGAGTGGAGTCACTTCAGATTTTTAATTATTTCAAACAAAAACAAATGCAAGCACAGTTATCAAACAATAAAATAAAAGCATTTTCAACCAACGTCTCTTATGCGACCTTTTCTAATCGCGATGTTGTAATATTATTTAAAAAATAAAAAGAGGGAAGAGAGAAGTTTGAATTTTTAATTAAAACTACCGATTATAATGTTTAAAAAAATTTTTCACCCACTCTTCTCTTATATTTTCTCCTTATTTAGATTTTGATGCTTTGCGTATATTTTTATTCAAACTACTTGATTTTCGAATGCACTTCTTCAGCACTTGAGTAGTAATTTATTTCATTCCGGTAAGGTTAAGTGATATACACAGAAGTTAAGAGAAGGAAAGCAGAATTTGAAATATATATTTCTGCGAAATTCGACAAAAACATTTATTTACTTTCGCATGTGTAAAACTGTTTTTGAGAAAGGATTATTTAATGCAACTTCAAAATATTAATGCAAATGTTTTTTCTAAGAAGAAACTGCGGATACTTTGAAAAGAAATATTTTAAAACCTAGTTTTTTTGCTAAAAACATTAATAATTATGTTCTGGATTAAATTAAATATTCTGAAAGTTGTGATTTTCTGATCTGGTCTCAAATCGAAGACAGTTGTATATTTATTTTACTTCGAAGTGAGTTGGAACTTCTCGAAAAAATATGCTCAGTGATATTCCAATTTTAAAAAAAATAAAAATTGTAATTTATTCTGTCCTTTGAAGTTTTAATTTCTATACAATGTGCAATTTAGGGATGGACGCGTGACCGCGAGACGAGACGATACTTCTCGCGGTCTCGCAATTTTGCAAGGCGGGAGCGCGAGACGATACGTCGGTTTGCGAGACCAGAGCGCAAGACGATACCTCCAGGTGCAAGACGAGACCGCTAGACGATACCTTAGGGTGCGAGGCGATACTTCGATGTGACAGTGCGAGACGAGACGAGACCTGAGCTATTTATCGTCTCGCATGGTCTCGCGTCCATCCCTAGTGCAATCCATGCCTAGAAGTTGGAAATATTAGGGAGATCGGGAAGTAATGTTTGTATGCTAATATCTTGCCTGGCCGAAACTACTGAAGATGATAATATGAAATTTGCTATGTGTGCGATTAATTTTACTTTGGTGCTAAATTCGACAACATTTTCCAAAATTCATAATCTATGGGGGTAGATATCGAAGATGTTCTTTCCACATAATTCGCTTGATCCAATTTGAAAAAAAAAACTGACATCCATCCAATTATTGCTGTAAATTACAACACTCACGAATACCAAAAAATTGAAAAAAAACATTTTGAATGACATCCTTAAGGTGTAGTTGAGCGGCGAATTTATGTTAAATTTTTAAGTATTCAGAAAAATTAGTGATCATTTAGACGGTTTATATTAAATCAAATTGCATATTTCACTGAACACTCATTATCACTTGAATTACTGTTAAAATTCATGTACATATAACTAGCGCAATGGAAGATAAAAATTTTCCTATCTCACCATTGTCATATTGCTGCTTTATTATGTTCGGTAAACAGGATCTGCGAATAATACTTTCAAAAACGTTTATAGCTGTAGTTCACGTTTCCCCCAAACCATGCAGTTTTTAAATCCCTGAGGATTAATTTTATCTTTCGGTTTGTATGCTAAATGAATATCCTATTTTCGTACTGATGCTTTTCTGCAAAGCAAAAACAACGCGGGTTCAGAAAAATCCGACCTCAGTTTCAAAGTATACTACTCCCAAATGTCTTCAATACCATTTACAGATCTAGTTATGCATGGTTGAATAATTATTTATTTAGATATGTCTCTCAGTGGACTACTCACTAATTTTTTTTTCCCCGTAAGAACACGGAAACTGGAGCAGCGCCGGCTTGGCCAGTGCTTGAGAGGGTGAACTCCTCTCGCGGCTGCACTTCTGTAATAGCCCTTACACTTATGGGAGCTAGTGCACGTAAAATCTGTCCTCTATGTTAAACGATACCTCTGGGGTTGCCAAATTCATCTACTATGTCTCTCATCTGAAACTGGTTTAAAATTAGACCTCTCCAAGGGCGGATTAAAGGGAGGGCGGAGGGGAGGACCGCCCCCCCCCGAGAAAAAAAATCAATGCAAAATATTTTATTTTACTTCCATAAAATGAATATGTATGTCAATCTTCTAACTAACCAGACCCACCGACAAACTAACCGCCCCTACCGACAAACTAACCGCACCCCACCGACAAAGTTGCAATAATCCGCCACTGGACCTATCATAGGTGCAATGTTGGTATGTCTGATAGGCACCTCCATAATAAAATGACCGACATTTGCAGCTATCGGTGGGGTCAAGACCCCTTAGAAAGAAAAAAAAAACATTAAGGATTTTATCAACATATGAATCTCTGTTAAAATTCGTGTACATAGATTCAGCTCAGTGAGAGCTAAAAGCTTTCTACCCCAACGTTATTAAATATCTTCTTTAATATGTTTGGTAAATAGAATGTGCAAATAATGCTTTTCAAAAATGTTTACACCTTCATTTAGTTCCCGTTTCCCCCCAAAACCACTCAGCTTACAAATCCCTGAAGATTAATTTTGTCTGACGGTTTATAAGCTAAATCAATATCATATTTTCGTTTTGATGCTTTTCTACAAAGCAAAACCAAAGAAAATCTCACCTCAAATTTTAAGTAAACTTCTCAAACGTCTTTAATGCCATTTACAGATCCATTTATCCACGGTTCAAGAAATTATTTATTTAAAGACAGAATTTATTCAAAAACAATTCCTCTCTCTCTCTCGAAACAAATACTATAATTTATTCGCTCTACATTTCAAAATACTAAGTAATTATTTATTGATTCTGTCATGAAAACTTGAGACAGGAAAAGATTAGGCGGAAGCAAAATGTAAGTAATATCTGCAAACTGGAAAAAAAAAAAAAAAAAAAACAAGAAAAGAAATAACATTTATAAAATTACACCGCTTGTTTTTATTTCAAACTTTCTGGTTAGAAGTGCCTCTGCTACAGAAAAGATAAAAATAAACACACACACAGAGAAAAAATATGCAGAAAAGGAAGGAAAGTTTTGCATTTGAAAAATTGCATTCAGACCTCTTCCCTTTTCTGAATGTTTATCTTGTGCGCAGTTGCTTTTTTTTATTTTTTGTTTTTAATTCTCGGCTTAGATCTTATCCTGGTGGCATGTGGGGAAAGTTGAACAACTTTGACATAAAAGCAATAATCAAATAGCTGGAGAAGATGGCGATAAGATTGAAAAAAAATGGTTGCCAAGATGGAGGTAAAACGAATTACGATTGTCACAACCTCAGGGGCCGTTTATAGAGATTAGGGCTTAGAAAATCAGATCTCGCTAAGATAAAAATTCAATTTTTTGGGGACGTTACGTTTCACAGTATTAATAAAAATATATAGTAATGTTGATGCACTGAGATATAGTATTATTAAAAATATATATGTGAGTGAGTTTTGAAAAAAAATTGCGGCATATATTTCATTTAATATATTGTCTTATTATTTTTTTATGTTCACATAAACATTTCATCCAGAGTTTAAATGGAGGAGTTATACATTCATCATTGTCATAATTAAAAGTAAACGGACATAACAGAGGTTTTGTATTAAACTTGTATTTAAAAAATCACGTATTTCTCTGATATTATTAGCACGGGGACACACATAGGATTCCAAAATACTTTAAGATTATAAGTAAGGTTGAAGAGTGTCATGGCTGTTATAAATTTCAATTCATATCTTAGGTTCATGTGATTTGAGGTTCTTCAATTGTAGCCCTCTTTTTTTAATTGAATGTAATAATTTTCACTTACATAGATAATTTTAGCGCGGAATGTATAATAACTGCAATATGTATAACTTATCCATATAATTTAATATTTTGAATAAGTTATACATTATAACTTAAGTGTTATAGCACATCATATAAAACTAGATAACTTAAGTGATTTAGTTGTATCACTATGTTTGATAATAGCTCTTAAAAATCTAGACAAACTTTTCGTTTTGAATCTTTGAAGGCAACGATTCCTTGCAGAACAAAGCTTAAAAAGTACGCCGGTACGCAGAACAACGCAACCGTTGCCCGTCGCTCCATTAATATTAAACTACCAACAATACGGCGTTCGAATGAATGGTCAATCATACAACAGAGAGTCACATACAGTGGCAAGCAAGCAGCAAGCTGTGACACAAAAGCTCTTCAGCTCTCTTCCAGGTGACTATCGATTTAACAGAACTGTTGGTAGTTAAATTGAGTGATGGCAGCGGCCGCACTTTTTCAACTTTGGGCCTATTTATTTATTGATTTGCGACATGCAGTGGAAGCGCTGGAAAACGGTAGTTTCACGGAGCGACCCCCGCGCAATTAAAGGGTTAAAATTGGAAGCGATAGCTTCATTGCCGAAGAAATGTTTTCACTTTTAGAATATTTATGCTAGACTATTGCTGTTTTACTTTTTATCCAATTATTTAGAAATTTCTGTTCAGCTCTAGATATTTTACTATTAACATTAAAGATAAAAAAAAATGAATTATTTATTCATTCATTCAAACGGTTATCACCACCTTTCTTCCTGGCATCTTTAATTAAGCAAAATTATACATGGCTTCTAATTAAAGAAAATGGGAACAATGAATCTCTGAAAATAAATTGTTACATTTATTTTTATGCTTTAATATACTTGTTGCTCCATTAAGAAGTAACAAAATAACTTACAAGCAAGCAGTATGACAATGTATTTCACGGAGATTCCGACATTAACGTTCATAAAAAAATCTTAAATCATTTTTATTATTAGTATAAATTTCCAAATAATCTAATACATTGACAACATTATGAAAATTCTGATAAATAGCTGTTTCATTTTAGGTGTATGTGCAAATTATTCAATCAAGATCTAATGATATACTTTCTTTTATTTTGAAAAAAAGGTCTTTAAGACTCGAAATTAACAAGTCTTAAAATGAACACATTGACATTAGAGGGACTTAATTAAGTCGAATTTAATTAGCACTCCATGTTTGACATTGACATTGCTTGTTTTATGAGTTCGTAGATCGCTCAATGGTACTTAGCGTGATTTGAAAAGGGGAAAACCCGGCTTTCATTCAAATAAAGTTTTAAGATTTCAGAATACGATAAACTCAAATTGCTTTAAGAGGGATTAGAATAAGTCATCAAAGTATTTATTCCAGTAAATAGGTTTAACCCTTTAACGTGCAGTGTTCCCGCTCTGGGAACACCAAACTCTGACGTTTTGGCCGTTGCCAGTCACGAAGAATAGATTGGATTTCTATCAAAATAGTTACGGGTGACATAGCTCGACGAGAATCCTTTACTTTTAAGCACGTCATTTCCCCGTAAAAAAATGGTCACGATTGTTTTTTACAGCGCTGACATCTGCTGAAAAATGGAAGAATGCGAGAACGGCTAGGGATGGACGCGAGACGAAAAATTGGTGTCTCGCGTCTCGCAAAACAGCCGAAACGCTTGTCTCGTCTCGCAAAAATCCCTATATCATAATGTTAAAAATGTTTGTCTCGTCTCGCAAAAAAACTGTAAATCTCTGTCTCGTCTCGCAAAATGTCGTCTCGCGTCCATCCCTAAGAACGGCTAGATGGATTGCCCAATGCTGAAAAAAAGGCAGCCGTTGCCATCACTTGGCTTAACTATCAGCAAGAGGGCGGACGACCGAAACGTTCATCGAACTGTGCCGCACAGCCAGCTGCGTCAAAAAAGGGTCTCTAGATCTGCGGCACGCGATGAACGTTTCGATCGTCCGCCATCTTGCTAGTAAGCCAGCTGCGTCAGAAAAGGGTCTCTAGATCTGTGGCACGCGATGAACGTTTTGATCGCCCGCCATCTTGCTGGTAGTTAAGTCGAGCGATGGCAACCGCTGCCCTTTTTTCAGCATTGGGAAAGTGGTACGCCTCATAGGGTTAAGAGGCATTAAAATAAGTTATTAAAGTATTTATTCCAGAAAGTAGGCATAAAGAGTATTGTGGTTTCGAAGCTGATATTTTAACCACATTTCCATTAGAGTTCTTTAGTCCAGCAGTGGTCTAGTCACTAAACTCCGTTCCCGTAAGAACACGGAGAGTGAAGCAGCATCCGTACTGGCCAGTGATTGGGAGGGTGAATTCCTCTCTCAGCTAGACTACAGTGGGACTGTGTACGCGAATGGGTGCTGGTGCACGTAAAATCCGTCGTATCTCCAATGTCCTTCATGTTCAAATGGTACCTCGGGAAATGCCAATTCCCGGTAGTGGTTGGTCTCTCATCTGGAATTGGTTCAAAATTAGGGACCAACAAGCAGATGCCCAACCCCCTAGTGTGCAAAGGCACCTATTTCCACGGATAGTGCGATCGTCTATTCATGGACACAAAAACAACAACAACAATGAGATTGAAAATTGTTGTTCTAGGGAAGAGGATTCTAGAATTAATTTTTTCAGATGTTGGGTAGGGTATCGTTTTGTTTAGTTCGATTTTAGATGACAATGTGTTTTGAAGGGTTGAAATGTTCCCCCTTGACGTAGCATCATAAATTATAAGAAATAAAATATTTCCGGGTATGAAATTAATACAAAAGTCTTCAGTATTTATTAAAACACTAAGTGGGTGCAAGTTTGGGAGCCCATATGACTGTTTCTGAGAGGGGCGGGGGGAGTGCAAGTCCTGATGTTCTGTGCCAAGAAGATACTATGTTTTCGTGTTGAACTGCTTTTAAGTTATACTGGTATGTAAATAATAGCGGTAATAGAGGAGCTGGGGAGTGACAGGTACCCTCTGTCCATAGGTATGCACTCTTAAAATTTGGCGCAACTTTTCAGCAAACAATGGTAAAACATGGTACTAGAAAAGATCGCTCTATAAGATGGTGAAACCTAGTTCCAACGTTTGGTGCGCAGGTTTAACCATATTTTTGTGAAGCATCAAATGTTGGAACCATATTTCAAGATCTTATGGAGCCAACTTTTCTAGTACCATGCTTTATCATGTTTTGGTGAAATGTTGCGCCAAATTTTTAAGAGTGTGGGAGCTTATTTTCACAGTGCGCAACATGAAATGATCTACTGCATCAGGTGCGGCGCATGTGTCACGGTTTCACCACAGCTGTTCTAAACTCATAAGGCCAA
The DNA here is from genome assembly GCA_038373885.1 of Cheiracanthium punctorium. Classification (NCBI taxonomy): domain Eukaryota; kingdom Metazoa; phylum Arthropoda; class Arachnida; order Araneae; family Cheiracanthiidae; genus Cheiracanthium; species Cheiracanthium punctorium. Next base: position 619,809 of record JAWZYV010004369.1, read on the forward strand.
ATCATGGCCGAGTGGATAAGACGCTCAAAATGGTAGTCGGCTAAAGTGATAGGTCCCGTTTTCGGGACCCCATCGCGCGGCTGTCGATCGAACGGTCTGGAGTTTTGGTCGGTTCTCTCCAGATTCAACGTAAATACGCATTGGAAACCCTTAGAAAGTCCTCCAACCAAGACATGCCATCCTAGGAAAGTCGCATATGTGTAGCGTTGCCATAAAAACACAAACAAACAAACTGCTTTAGAAGATATTTTGTTGCTAACCATTATACAGAAAAAAGCTAAAGCTTTGTCCTCTAATCTGATTTAACCCTTTGAGGCGCAACCCTTTCCCAATGCTGAAAAAAGGGCAGCCGTTGCCATCGCTCGACTTAACTACCAGCAAGAGGGCGGACGATCGAAACGTTCATCGCGTGCCAGAGATCTAGACCCTTTTTTGACGACAGCTGGCTGTGCTAGCACAGCCAGCACGCGATGAACGTTTCGACGTTCGCACGCGTGAACGCAATGAACGCGATGAACGCGCCTGGCACGCGATGAACGTTTCGATCGTCCGCCCTCTTGCTGGTAGTTAAGTCGAGCGATGGCAACGGCTGCCCTTTTTTCAGCATTGGGCAATCTACCCAGCTGTTCTCGCGTTTTTCCATATTTCAGCCGATGTCAGTGCTGTTAAAAATAGTGACCCTTTTTTTACGGGAAAGGACGTGCTAAAAAGTAAAGAATTCTCGTGGAGCTATGTCACCCGCCACTATTTTTATAGAAATCCAATCTATTCTTCGTGACTGGCAACAGTCAAAACGTCAGAGTTGGGTGATCCCAGAGCGGGATCACTGCGCGTTAAAGGGTTAAACTGCATTTTGTTCCTAGACATACCACATTATAAGCATCTTTTAATGTAGTACAATGATTTGCAAGTTATGTCTATATCAACATTTTTCATCGAAATTCAGGAGCATCAATTTCTGTAACGATGAAATCCAATCCGATCTCAACAATCCACTAACAGCTTGCAAAACTCTTCCGTTTCCCTGACGCCTCCGATAATATTAACTACTTCAAATATATCAACATAACTATCTTTTTTAAATTCTCCCCGAAGTGATAAATCTTATTTGAAATTCGAAGCGACCCAGTCACCCAGATCTTCTATTCCGCGAAACGAACTGCTTGTCACCGGTGAATTAGAAGTCTTTTGGGACTCTTTAATTATGGCTTCTCCGAAAAATTGTGGAAAGTGTTATTTCCTTTCAGCCTTGTTCTTTTTAAATGGAATTTCGTGGAAGGTGGAAGGGTTATCGAATAACGAAAGCATCGATTTGTTTGTTGACATGCGTTGAATAGAAGCAACACCTTCGGAATTACGCTGAAGATGGAATGATTTGGACTAGCTTTGCTGCCATGTATTTTCTGTTGAAACTGGATGAAGTTTAGTCAATTATTTTCCAAAAAATTCGATCGATTTGAAAATGGAGAGCGTTTTTCATAATTCATTTTCAAATTAGAGTGAAAGGGCTAATAAGTTTTTCAGCGACAGATGTTTATTCTGCGTTGAATAGAAGTAACACATTTGAATTGCGCTGAAGATGGAATGATTTTGACTGGCTCTGCTGCCATCTCTTTTCTGTTGAAGCTGGATGAAGCTTATTCAATTATTTTCTCAAAAATTCGATCGATCTGAAAATGGTGAGCGTTTTTCATAATTCATTTTCAAAATGGAGTGAAAAGGCTCATTAATTTTTCAGCGACAGACGATTTTTCTGCATCGAATAAAACAAATTTGGAATTGCGCTGAAGGTGGAATGATTTCGATTAGCTTTACAGACATCTCTTTTCTGTTGAAACTGGATGAAGTTTAGTCAATTATTTTCCAAAAAATTTGATCGATTTGAAAATGGAGAGCGTTTTTCATAATTCATTTTCAAAATAGGGTGAAAAGGCTTATTAATTTTTCAGCGACAGGCGTTTTTTCTGCGTTGAATAGAAGTAACACACTTAGAATTGCGCTGAAGATGGAATATTTCGACTCACTTTACTGCCATCCCTTTTCTGTTGAAACTGGATGAAGTTTAGTCAATTATTTCCGAAAATTCGATCCATTTGAAAATGGAGAGCGTTTTTCATAATTCATTCTCAAAATAGAGTGAAAAGACTTAATAGTTTTTCAGCGACAGACGTTTTTAAAAAAAAAAAAAAAGTGTCCGAAGAGTGCTTGACACATTTCAAAAATTCACAGAGAAGCAACAAATTGTTGTATGAGTGTGCGGTTCGCACGATAATGATTCACAGAATCAAGAATTTATTTTTCCATCTTATAACGATTTACTTCCAAAATGTTTTCATAGATGGCGCTGCATCTCCAGTTTTCAGCAATGAGAGCCACTCAACACTCCAGGCGTGACATATATTTCTTAAAAATATTTCTCATTATTTCTTCTGTTTCGTTCCCTACCAAAATTGTGTTTCCTCCTTTCCGTTACATCAAACGAACTGAATATTAGGAACGACTTATGGGACGATAAATCATTATAAAAAAATCAAAGTAACCGAAAAAAAAAAAAACAACTGTACGTTGTTTTGCCCATTTCATCGTCGCAATGGGGACTTAATTGGGTTGTAAAACCCTTTCCTTTGAGAGTAATTTCAAAGTTTTAAGCTTAATCCCAGACAGCACAGCAAATTTGCAAATACAATTATTTACAAACTTGCGTAAAAGAAAAGTTACATCATTTGAAGATATCCACTAAAATATTCAGCAGACTAAATTTAAATGAATAGTAAATTTAGACATTTATACGATCCCGCACAAAAATATTCCCAATTAGTAAAATGTCCCCACACATTAATTTCGTTTAACCCATTTTTGTCAAGATATTTTTGCGACTTTCTTCGCTTTTTACTAACACCAGCAATAATAGATAAATTCCTGACACCCACTTCTTGAACAAGGGATGATTTCCTTTAAAATAATCTATATAAATAAAATTAGACTTTTGTCTGTACATTTCTTGGAATTCAAAAATTTTGCGATTTCTATCCGTTTCAAGCACCCGGGAATCCGATGCGACCCTCAAAAAAAAGTTTGTCTGTCTGTCATTCTGTCATTCTGTCATTCTGTCCGTGACGCTTTGTTTGTTTAAGCATCACGTAAAAACGGCTGAAGCGAATGATATGAAATTGGGTGTCATGATAGGTGGTCACTCAACTTAAAACATAGGCGTCGAATTTTTAAAAAATATTGATTAGATTTTCAGATTTTGCGAAAATCGTTTCAAACTGCGTTAATTTGTGTTTAAGCATCACGTAAAAACGACTGAAGCGAATGATATGAAATTGGGTGTCATGATAGGTAGTCACTCAACTTAAAACATAGGCGTCGAATTTTTAAAAAATCTTGATTAGATTTTGAGATTTTGCGAAAATCCTTTCAAACAGCGTAAATTTGTGTTCGCACATCACGTAATAACTGCAAAGGTGAAAAAATGATATTCGGTGACATGATAGGTGGTCACTCACCTTAAACTATAAGCATCTAATTAAAAAAAATCGATCAGATTTCGAGATTTTGTGAAAATCGTTTAAAACTGAGTGAATCTTTGTTCACACATTACGTAACAACGACTAAAGCGAATGATAAGAAATTTGGTCACATGATAGGTTGTTGTTCAACAAAAAGTATAGGTGTCCAATTTTTTAAACTTTTTATTAGATTTTGAAAATTCTCCTAAAATGCGGTTATATTTTTTCAAGCATTGCGTAATAACGACTAATACGAAATTTGGTGATAGGATAGGTAGTTGCTAATCTTAATTTATAGGTGTTGAATTTTTAAAATATTTTGATTACATTTTGAGATTTTGTGAAAATCGTTTAAAAATGCTAAAATGTTTGTTCCAGCATCACGAAATAAAGACAGCAGGGAATGAAATAAAATTGGGTGACACGATAGGTTGTCACTCAACTGAAATTCTAGGCTTCCAATTTTTCAAAAAATGTTGATTAGATTTTGAGATTTTGTGAAAATTATTTGAATATGTGTAAATATTCGTTCGCGCATCCCATAATTACGACTCAAGCGAATGAAATTATATTACTTAGTGACTCTCTAACCTGTAATATTTTAACAATACATAAAAATTATAATTGCGCTTTCTTTACTTTGGCAACATACTACATCCATTCTGTGTACTCCAACAATGCTGACGAAAGTTCTTGCTTTTAGAAATTTGCATTCAGTACTAACCCGTCAACGACGGGTACTTCAGCTAGTTATGTATAAAAATTGAACTGCCAACATCTTACTGGGTTATGCTAAAATAGTTTGAGGAGTTGAGGTTCAATACTCGTGAATAAAGGTTAGGAAAAATAAATATCGTTTTCGACTGCTAGCGAAAATGCCGTCCCAAAAAAGAGAAACTAGGTATAAATGGGTTAATTTACTATTGAGCTTCATGCTGCTGCCACTACTATCTTTGATCGGGGAAATTCTTTTCAACTATTCAACGATCTTTAACCCTTTCAGGCGCAACCATTTCCCAATGCTGAAAAAAGGGCAGCCGTTGCCATCGCTCGACTTAACGACCAGTAAGATGAAACGTTCATCGCGTGCCACAGATCTAGAGACCCTTTTTTGACGACAGCTGGCTGTGCCACACAGCTGGCTGTGACGCACAGCCAGCTGTCGTCAAAAAAGGGTCCTTGATCTGTGGCACGCGATGAACGATTCGATCGTCCGCCATCTTGCTGGTAGTTAAGTCGAGCGATGGCAACGGATGCCCTTTTTCCAGCATTGGGAAATCTATCCAGCCATTCTCGCTTTCTTTCATTTTCCAGCTGATGTCAGTGCTGTTAAAAATAATCGTGACCATTTTTTACGGGAAATGACGTGCTAAAAAGTAAAGGATTCTCGTGGAGCTGTGTCACCCGCAACTATTTTTACAGAAATCCAATCTATTCTTCGTGACTGGCAACAGTCAAAACGTCAGAGTTGGGTGTCCCCAGAGCGGGAACACTGCGCGTTAAAGGGTTAAAAAATATTTTTAGAAATTCCGTTTTCCCTCCCACTCCTTCTCTACAAGCCTTTGAATTACTAGGCCTCCATTAGTAAATTTTTCACGCAATACACGACAAAAATGACAAAAGACGAACTCGACTAATTGGCTGCCAAGAATTACGCTTGCGCGACATTTACGCTAATAATAATAATACGTGATAATTATTCGAGAAGAGAAAAATCTTTTAAACACGCTGCAACACTTTAACCGAGAGCCACAACCACAAACGTCATTTGGGGGGAGAAATTCCTCGAGAGCCCGAATGGCGTTCAAGCTTCGAACCTATTAATGATCTTATGACATCGCAAAGAGGAACTTCTTAAAGAGCTGTCAGTCCGCTCTTAAAAGTTTAATAACTTTATTTCCAACTAACGTTAAAACAGCTCTCTCATTCAAAGCAAAGCGTTTAATTACCGCCTGCCAAAGTGATGCGAGATGCCGAAAACTCGCGTTTTACTTATTCTTGGGCTGACGAATTATTCAAAGTGGGATTATTTGGGATTTATGTGCATGTGCTCGAAGTTGCGCGGAGGTGGTTTAATAGTTTCGCATTTTAGTAAGTCGTTCACCGGAAGGCAAAGAGTAAACTAGGTTTGATGATTACGTGATGAAAATTTTCTAAAGTTATGCTTACAGATGTAAATTGCAAGATCGCTATAAAGTAAGCGTACATTCTTGTGATGATCATTTTATTGCATAAGTTACGTTATAAATCGAACAAATGTAACACTGGAACACACTTTTAGATCATTTGAATGCGCCCTCCTTACACATCTCGGCAACGTTCCACCATGACCTGGAAAACATGGCTGAACATAGCCAGGTCAACAGCCTCTGAAATCTGCTGTTTGAGATGCTCGTTGAAAAAGTTTACCTGGTTCTCCTTGCATATTATAAATCCTCATACGAATCTACAGACTTTTATAAATCCCTTCAGACCCCCTAAGAAAACCATGGGGGTGAAATACCACAACCACATAATTTTCGGACACCCTATATTTAATTTTCGTCTTAATTTAGCAAAATTAGACCGAGTGCATAATCTAAGACATTATAATCTTCTGGTTATGAAGTAAATTTTATGTGTCATAAACAGATAGGCTGTAAATAATCTTAAGAACAAAATCTCACACGAATTATTAGTAATTCAATAAAATAATAACTTAATCACTAAAAAGTATTACTGACAATATTAACAACAATAATTAATCTATGTTTTGCGTGATTTATTCCGGAAAAGCCATTGATACGTAAAGCATTATTCTAACAGAAATATTATGCAGTTCTCAATATTTGAAATTATATGTTTAAATTATAATTAGCTCTGAAGACGAAAACACAAATAAATATTCAATGCGTAGATACTATATTGTCTGAAGATTATATGCCAAAGCATTAATCTTCTATCATAAGAAACCACCTTTCAAAAAAAAATGCACTAGTCTTCTTTAATTTCCTAAAATTCCCCAACTCAACAAAAGAAATCTTCTAAAACAATCATTCTTCCATTGAGAAGACAGACACAGCAGCTACACTCTTCAGCATAACAATAATTTGGTGACATTTTTAGATGATTCGAAACGCCTCATTAAGAGGTAGCAGCAGCTGTCACATTTCACTCTCCGAAGTTTCGTAACTTTATTTGGAACATCCAGCCCTCCTTATTTAAAAAGATGGCCTTTAATCACTGCCTTTGGCGGTGATGGGTTTCTGATAACCCAGCTTCCGCTCTATATTCCAATGAAGACGCTGGGGGCAGTATCATTCCGGCCCGAAATAGGTCTACAAGAGATGGTATATCTCTCCGCATTTTTTTATTCGAGTCTGAAAAATACGCTCGATTGAAAATAGCCCCGTTGATGATTTGTCACTCTTATGTACTATCGATACGGGTGGGCGTGTCTTGTTACTTTTAACGGGAAAACCCGTTACCATGACCAACATAATTTGGAAGTGGTGTTTTCATTCTAGCGGGGATGATATGTGATATTTCTTGAATTACTTATAGGTATCTTCGAGTTTTCTGGTCATTCACCGAGTGAAGATAGTATGAAACTATAAATCATCGAACTGGTAACAAAATAGAAAAATGAAATCTAGCCGGCTTCCTTTATTGGTTATTTTGGGAAATTAGTTAGATCAGTGGAGTGTTGATGCAATGCTTATTAATGTTGTTTATGGTTTGTAACTTTATTTCCGCATAAAGTTTTTTCAGTTCCGTGTAAAAGTTTGCAAAGTACCGAAATTATAATTATTACAAAATGTTAGTAATATATTTGTTAGTAATTTTGTAGTAATGTTTCGTACAAGAAAGTAAAATTACACATTTTAAGTTTATGTCTGTTGCCTTGTTTGTATATTTTAAGCTTACATTAATAAGTAGAATGTTTCATTATTATTAATAACAATTAAAAGCATCACTTTCGAGTTCAGATTTAATATTTTTATAACGTTGCTGCTAATAACTGCATCTATATAAAGGGATTAATTGTTTATTTAGACAAGTTTGACAAAATTCTACTAAGTAGTAACTTAGATTAAGACCGACTTCACTGTTAATAAAAGTAGTTAACATTTCACCATAAAATGGTGTTGAATTGGCTGCAACCTTTCTATGGTTGAATCATGCTTTGGTTAAACTGATCAATGGAACTAAATCATGGTGAGGCGTTTCTCCTTAGAAATGATTCATCTAATTTAGCTCAGCTGTATGTGAAAAATTCAGCTACTTCTATTAACGGTGTGGATAACTTACACTGTTCTTTTTGAAAGGACTTACAGATATTTTCATTTACTGAATTCAGTTGCGTATTACTAGAAATTATATACTTATTTATTTAGATTTATGGATTTGTTTCATTCAGAAGTTTGTTCTGGAGCAATTTACGAAATTCAATCATTATTACAAATTTAGCACTTTTTTTGCATTTCATAGTTAATTTTAGGAACTTTTCAAACAATTTAATATTTAAAAAATATGTTTTAAAATTCATACATAAATAATACTCTTGAAACACGAGTTTTTGGCCTCATTCTGATTTGCATTTAATTACTTGTATAAGAAGTTAAGTATCTTTGTTGCCAGTATATCTAAACACAAGAGATACCCGAAATAAATAAATGTAATGAAACTGTTTCTCTGCATTTTTGAAGATAAACCTTTTGTATCTTGATTTATAAAAGTACATATTCCTTATCTTATCCCCCAGCTTTTGTCATCCCACCCCATGGCTAAGATGACAAAATTAATTTGTAGTTTACAGGGAAGTCCAACAATTCAGAATGTTCTAGCCTTCCTGCCTCTGTGGTTGGTGGAACTTTTTTACAATTAAAGAAAGGTGGATTGTTTCTACCTACCTAAACAATCGCCTAAGTATCTTTTCACGTGTTTTATTTTACAAATTTTTAACTAAATTGATTATGTTACATTGCTATATCACTGACATGCTTTTTTTTTTTTTTTTTTTTTTTTCCTGAGTGAAAAACACGATAAGAATAAGTATACTTTTGTAAGAAACCATTTATTGTTGACCATTTCATCATTTAATGGCTTTATACATTTTCTGAATAAAGTAACACTTTTTATGAATATAAATGAAATAGGATTTATCTTTCTACGAAATTATCCAAAAAATTAGTTCGCATTAAAATTTTCCCAACGTGGAAAGTAATTATTTCATAATTTAGAATTTAAAAACATGCTCCTAATAATAGAGCAGATTGGTCTTCAATACTCTGCTTGGACGTATGCGTAAATTTTAATGGTTTTATGCTCCGTTTGACATAAACTGTCACCACTTTTAATGATTTAAGGGGCAGGAACCTGGAAAACAAATGTGGTAGAACTAAAGTGCCAGTCTGTCAATTTAACAAATCTAAATCACTAAGAAAGAAAATATAAAAGTTATATGCATGATAAATATTTACATCTCTAAACAACTGATTAGAAGCAATTAAAAATTTGCAATCTTACACTTGTTTTTATTTGGGAGATAATTTGTATGAATTATCGTTATACAATATTGTGCATCGGAAAAAACACTCAAAAAACTGGTGTTAAACAATAAAGTAAATAAAAAACTTTGTAAAAAACACACATAAGATGTTATAGGTAAGAAGATACGCACGTTTCGACCAAAAATTGTTTTGACCTTCAACAGTCCAGGCCCTTCGTCACAAGCAACACAGGGAACTGAAAAGAGTCGAAACGTGAGTAACTTCTTACCTATAACATCTTATGTGTGTTTTTTACAAAGTTTTTTATGTACTTTAATATTGTGCATGCCTCTATGGTCGAACTTAATATTTCATTCATAATATAATGCCTTTATATACCGATGAAAATTAATAGTGTTTTAATCTTTTTATTTTTTTCAAATGGACGGGACAGCGGCCTAATTGTAAGCGTGACCGCTACGAGGGCTGGATATGCTGGTCATTTCATTATGCTTGCGCCTAGCAAGCAAACCAACGCTGCCTCTATGAGTGGTTTCCTAATTTTGACCAGCTCCAGATGAGAAACTAGCACCTGAAATCCGCACCACCAGAGGTATCATTTGAACGGTATCATTGTAGCCACGAGCAGCTTTTGCATACACCAACTTCCATTAGCCAGAGCTCATCCGAGAGGGGTGTTGACCCTCCCAAGCACTGGCCAAGCCGGTGTTCCTTAACTTTCAGCTCTATTATGGAAGCGGAGCTTAGAGACCAGACGTCTGCAGCAGTCATCTAATCTCCACTAACTTCAGAATCCCTATGGTTTTGTTGGAAGACATATTTTAAGATATTTTACTAAAAAAGTCCATAAAAGCGAAGAAAAAGTTTAAATTTACTGTAAAAAATTCTCTCTCACAAACACACACTCAGAAATAAATAAATAAATAAAGTAAAACGAAATAAAGTAAATAAAAATTAAGGGCATTAGTTATATGGTAAAATTTCCAAAAGGTCAAAACTTGCAATTTTATTTCAATATAATTCCGTAATGGGATTTAAAAAAGCATTTTCACGAAAATATAATTTTGAAATGGAGTATAAATATCTTTTTTTTTTCTTAATTTAAAAAACGCTCATTTAGCAAGCTATATCGATACGGATTTTAAATTGAGGTTTACTGTAAGTAGTATTATCTCCATGAAATCACGTTTTTGGTAATAGCGTACGCATTTCCTTCTAAATTAGACTTAAAATCGTAGAAGCCATTCAGAAATTTCTTGAAAGTAATAATATATTTATTGGCCTTGTTATTATTTTGCATTTAGATATTTTTTTATTTTATTTTATTTAACTCTTAGAAAATTACCTACCGCATATGAAAAATGAATGAAAGGCAATCTCCATTCTTTTTACAGTTACATCCTAGATATTCTTTTTAAAGTGAAATAAATAAATATGTAAATTTGCTATTATTTTCAGTGTTACGGATTAGTATTTTATACCTCAAATAAGCGAATGTTTTTAATACCATATGCGATTTGAAATACGTTGATTCTGGTTACAAAAAAATGTAATGTTACGAAAATTATATGTTAATCTTACTAAAGAAAATGGAATATTTTTAGTAAGATTTATTCGAAAGTTTATTTTCTAATTTGATCAATATTAACAATTGATCATACTACATTATTATTATAGTGATCATGAGGACGTTTATAAAGGGAAGAAGGGGGGGGGGAAAGGGGTCTAGACACACCCCCTTAGTTTACCACAAACCCAATTATAGCAAAATATTCCCTTTTTGAATCCATCACTCAAAATAGTAAACTGTAAATAAGATTTAAAATTTTGGAAACTTTAAATTAAAATTTTAAACAATTTAATATTGTAAATTTTATAATTCCGTGCGTAAAACACAATTTAAATAATTTAAAAATTTTTAGTGCTACCGAAAAATTTTACCACATATTTGTAGCAAAATTTACTTTGAGATAAATTTTATAGTAAGAATGCACCCCCCCTCCCCATGAGAAAGTTATAGCTATGCCCGTGATAATGATTCAGCATTATCTCTACCATTAAACCGATAACGCTCTAAGTGTATTTATTTGTTTATTTTTTTTTACCCCACTAACTTAAACTATAAAAATCCACAAGAAACTTTCTTGATCTACAAATGAAATGAAATAACGCAGTAAAACTAATAAAGAAAACGTGTTTTAAATTCGATTTAGTCTCCCGAACTCTTTTCCTTTAGAGTTTCTCCCTCCACTTCTAAATGTTCTATTTACTTAAATCGCGCCATTTTTTTTCCCCGGGACCCAAAATCAAACAAACACTATCTCGAGAGCTCGTATAGAATGGTGAACTCACAATAATGCGATTTAGTCAAACAAGAAAGCTCCCAACAAAAACATACTGGATTTTTATTAAGGAAAAAAGAAAGATAAGAAAAAAAGAAAGAGCAAATGAAAATGGTTCAGCCCTCGAACTACTCAACTTGATGCGTTTGTCTCGTTATTCCAACGACGTTTCTCTCTCTGCTGGAACCAAACTCAAACGCTACCCGAGGCGCAATTCGATACTTTTAAGTTCTTTTTGAAGAACAGAGGCGACGCGGATTTCGCTTCCTCCAAGCGTTCACAAAGGCTATAATCAAGGAATCTCAGAAGAGCCATGTTAGGCGTATTATTAAGTGACAAGTAGTCATTTAGGTGAATAGAAATCTCCAGGAGTGGGTCGCTTCGAATTGCAGAGGCGATTTAGTTCAACGGAGGAATATATTCTTAAAAGATTTTTGATGGATATATAAAAGCACATTACCTTCCTGCTGGAAAAAATGCACGCCAAATAGATATTTTTTTTTCAGCTTCCAGGGAAGAAATCATCATTTCCTTTCCTAAAGATTCATTTCGATGTTTATATCATTATAGGAAGGGTGGTTGCTTTAAATTTTGAATGAAGCACAATCTACTGTGGTGATTTAAATTAATATGCGAAGATGGTATTTTTTTTTTCACCCTGGAACTTTACTGAAAGAAAAATACATCATGGCATCACGAACTATACACCTTGCAGCCAGGGTTAGAAATTGAGAAGAAAGATGTAGGCGTCACAATGGCACCTAATTTTTTGTTGTTGTTGTTGTTGTTGTTGTCAAATTGTTCTACATCGGCGCAGTTTCGAAAAACTTTGCAAAAACTGTTGCCGTCGAAAAACTGGTTTGTTTAAGTATATAAACTATAAACAGGCATTGATATATATTTGTAAAAAGGCATTTTAATCAATTACACTTATTGGAAAAGTTCGATTTCTACCAGGTTGTTTTATGAAAGGGCCATTTGATCCTATTTTTATGGAGGTTCTCTTGAAATCTATGGTATTTTTGTGAAAGACCCATTCTAATCAACTTTACTTTTTGTGATGAGCCGCAAAACGGGCTAAAAATGGTCTACATTTATCATTTTAGGAAGAAAAAATACGGTGATTCTTGACAAATAAGAATAAAAATGTCAAACAGTTAGGAGCGGGAAAAGGACGCCAGGAGCTTTGCACGGCTCTGTGGCAGGGTGCGAACTGAGCATTTTCTCCAGGGGGGGACATTTGAATGTAAACATTCTTCAGGGGGGGGAGACACTTGAATAGAAGAAGGATGGAAGGTGCAAATGCTTCCCTCACATGATATTACTTGACAAATGCAGTCACCGACACGTGTGGGAACTAACTTATATTCAAACAAAAGTCATAGATTATTTGTTCTATGGAATCACAGATACACAAGCTACATACAATGTACCTGTATTGGAAGCCACCCTTGAGGGTTTTTAGCTTAGAAAAGAGACGAAATTTTAAGTCAGTCGCCTTAGAGTATAGTCACAAACGATAACATACCAGCTTCATTTTGACTTCTTGACTTCAATCGCAAATCTTCACTCACCAGTTTATATATTTCTTCAGCAGGGGATAAATACAATAGTATCCCTGGCAGGGATCCATTAATATTTATCTAGCCAGGGATATTACATTCTTCAGCCGGGGACGATCCCCGGCACCCTCCCTGTCAATTCGCACCCTGCTCTGTGGTTAATGATGCAATATCGGGAAATAAGTTAGGCGTCAAAAATGACGACTGCCTCTGAAATATTCGTCGTGAATACGAAATTTACACTTGCAAAATGCGACTAACGACCGCTAATTTCGAACCCTACTTGCAGCAAAGTTCCCCCGTAGGCTGCGCATTAGTTCTTCGAAAGCAGCCGTTTTTGTATTCTGCATACAATGATCTTGGGCGGGGGTGGATGTACTATGCGCAAAACACAGAAACGACTGCACAACTTTCGAAAACTACTGTGCGGACGTGCACTCTCGCAGCTCTTGCACCTAGCGTTGCCAGGCGTCCGGATAAAGCCGGACATAGTTAGGCTTTTTGATTGCGCGTCCGGCCAAACTGAACAGTGTCCGGCTTTTGTTAGGCTTTTTTACTGGTGACTTTGGCTGATGAGTAATAAAGTACTTGAACTGATTTGGCATTCGATGTTATTTATATTTTATTAGAATTTAACAAGATTCATGGTAATCATCCAAAAAGCTTGATTTTACATACAATTTTTTTGTCGTACCTATTAATACTGAGACAAAATCCTCAATAATGTAGGTTGTCCGGCCTTTTTATCCAAATGTCCGGCCAAACTGGCTGGTCTGTCCGGCTATTTGGTTTGGCGACCTGGCAACTCTACTTGCACCAGTTTTCCGCAGTCTCTTCCAGAAAAACAACCACTGTAGTGGTAAAACTCTCCGTGCCCTGTGATCTAAGGAATTGCCTGAAAAACTGCTCCGTCTCAATGTTTGTTTCCCATTCTGTATCAATCAGCGCTCGTCTTTGTATGTGTGAGCTCTTTCACTATGGTGTGTGGGATAAATCATAACTAGTGTGCTGTAAAAATGAGAACTTGTACTGCATCGTTCCGAATTGTTCAAAACATTCAAGGAAAGGTTTCAGAATGTTTTGGTCTTCACCACTGCCGAAAGAAAGAAGACAAAAATGGATTGAAAACAGCAGAACTACTTATTCCCTCGTCTTTTATTTTTCCTCTTCTTTGAGAGGTCCACCATTTTGTTTCTCTGGGAAACAAACACTGCAGGAATATGCCAGCTCCAGAGCCTTATTATCACATGGGCAAATCGGGACTTTGCCCAGGGCCCCCTGCTCGAAAGGCCCCTCAAATTCAAATGCTGCTCTGAAATATTCTCTTTTTTATGTCAAAATTTTATGAAAAAGAAAACAAATTTCGTAGATGCCTCCCCCCCCCCCAGTTCATCTCAGCATGGTTTTTGAAGGGGCGTCCAAAAAAGCGACTTGCAATGCACTCCAGGGCACAAGCGTTACTAGGGTGGTCTCTTCAAACTGATTCTACGCTACGATATATGTCTCAATATGTCAAAAGCGCCCATGTTGAAAAATAGTGCAAGGTGTGTAGCTCATGAGGAAATGGTATAATTGTTCGAGAAGGAATAACGTTTCTGTGTGAAAAAAAAAAGAAAAGTATGGCGAAACTTACTTTTTTAATGATCGTTGTAAAAATTCGATTACTAGGAAATTCTCATTATTGACTTGATATTTTAGCCGTCGATCGAATGTCCAGTCAAGAGTACACCATTTCTTTGGAGAAAGCGAAACTCAATAATCTAAGGCGTAGTGGTATATCCTATCAGGTGTGTACTACGCGTAAAATAGATATTAAGATGCAATATGCAAATACTCTCGAGATAGCGGATTTCAAAATTACCCAAGACTTTATGCGTGAATTATAAAATATCCCACATGAACATTTCATGGCCTGAACGGTAACGTTCTTGAGTAGTACTTCGGCATGCACAGTCCTAAATTTTTTGCTAGTGAATTTTTTTCCCTTTTTTATACCTTAATAGCTATAATTAATTCATTTACCCAGAAAAATGAAAAAGAATTTATATATTTATTCATTCATTTTTTTCTTATTGATTTTTGATTTCCTTCTGTATTATTTGTTTTAATTCAATTTTCACTATTGAAAGTCTAATACTTTTACAATTCTGATTTTAAAAATAATATAATTATGAAAAAGTTCCACAACTTGATAAAGTGTGCAATGTTTTGCAGGCTCATCCGCCACATTAACCCTTTAAAGCGCAGTGTTCCCACTCTGGGAACACCCAACTCTGACGTTTTGACTCTTGCCAGTCACGAAGAATCGATTGGATTTCTATAAAAAATAGTTGCAGGTGACATAGCTCCACGAGAATCCTTTATTTTTTAGCACGTTATTTCCCGTAAAAAAATGGTCATGATTACTTTTAACAGCACTGACATCTGCTAAAACATGGAAGACTGCGAAAACAGCTGGATAGATTGCAGAGCCAGCTGTCGTCAAAAAAGGGTCTCTAGATCTGTTGCACGCGATGAACGTTTCGATCGTCCGCCATCTTGCTGGTCGTTAAATCGATCGATGGCAACGGCTGCCCTTTTTTCAGCATTGGGAAAGGGTTGCACCTAAAAGGGTTAATTATTATTTTCATGAATTTTTTTTAAGTTATTAAAATTATCTATCAATATACACGCGTTTATTTACTCTTATACCTTTCTTACAATTAACCATACGTCAGTGCACCAAAAAAAAAAGAAATAATTAACAAAAAATCCACTGCAACTCGGAAAAATTTGGGAATTACTGAGTTAAGCTTTATTCAATCCCATTGTAATGTGAACAAATAATCTATTATAGTCTCTTTCTTTAAAAAATAAAGAAATGAGGGCATCTAATGTTGTTTTTGTAGCATAAGTTGTGCTTAAGATATCATAAATATATAAATTCATTTATGGATTCCCCTTTTTAAAATTATCTATGTCCCTCTATTCATTTTACCTATCTGTAAAGCATTTATATATAAACAAATGCATACCCCTGCATTCTTTTTTCCCCTTTTAGCAACCGAGTTAAGTACAAAGCGAATATGAAAAAGCGTCTGAAAAATTAGATTTGTTTTAGACGTATAGCCATGGGTATTTACAGCGACATGGGAGTTTTTATTAAATTTGCAGAACTTTAAAAAGAGATAATGCTTTTGTATTTCTCTCGGTAATTTGATTTTACTCCCTTGGAATAGTGATATAAATATTTTATTGAATTTTCTAAATATTGCTATTGAGTTTGAAGAACGAAAAGAAATTACCTGAAATAAGTACTTTATTTATCGAAATTGTTTAACACAATTGTACAAATTAGAATAAAATATTATAAGTTGCTTTTTGAATGTTTAACCTGCATTATTGAGATTCTCATTAGTTTTTTTTTTTTTTGTTTTTTTTTTGTTGTTTTTTTTGTGAGAAGGGAATCTGAAATCATAAAATTTCTGCGAAATTAAAATGAAAATATTAAAGTAATTTAAAATTAGCATATATTAATGTGAGTTTGTTTTACATACTAACATTTTTGTTTGAAATAAGTATTTCTACGTTAAAAATACTTGATTTTGCACAAATACATGTCGATTTAGCATGACATATACATGAAATCAAAGTAAAACACTTTATTTTGAACGCATGCATGTCCATGCAGCATGGTATATACATGCAATCGGACATTTCAACAACCAAATTTAAGTTTAAAAATTCAGTGGCAGCAGCTTTTATAACTAAAATAATCACGATAACACATCTAAAACACTAACCATTTTTAGTTTGTGTATTTGATATAGAGTGCAGTGTGTGACTGAGTTTCCTGGATTAAATATATTATGGTCTTCTATAAGAGCTTAGAAATGAGGAATGTACTTTGTTTTTGAAATGTAAAAAAACACATAATAAGTATGTATCAATTATACAGTGTAACTATCAGTGCCGTCAGTTTAACAAGCTTAAATTTACTGAAAATACATTTCAAAAGTTATATATATATATATGTAGACTGGTTGGTCAATATTCATTTTGTTAATGTGGAATAAACTTTCTAAATCTCTCTAAATATTTTTGCTGCTGGAAAGAGAAGTACAGGCACTATTGCAACTGAAATGTGTTGTGAATGTGACCTCTTGACCTTGGCGCCAAACCTGCCACTTGGCGAACAACTTTGGCGACCAAAAGAAAGTTCTAGAAACTACCGGAATTTTGGCTGTATCTCAATTAAGAAATGTAACTGTAAACATCTAGAAACATGATCTCACGTCCTATATGACGTCACGTCGGGCTTGGAAATCTTACTAAATCGCTAATTCGTCGGGCTACTAAATTCTGTATTTCTGTGACATACAGTCAATTCCGGATATAGTGAACTTCCGGCTATAGTGAATGACAACCATTATTTCTCATACAGTATCTCCATTCACCATGGGAATACTTTGGTTTTAGTGAACTTTAGATACAGTGGACAAAATTTGGTAGTCCCCAGAGATTCACTATAACCGGAGTTGATTGTATTAGTGCTTCTATTCGTCGAATATATTGTTATTTTGATGGTCTTTTCGAGTTTGATGAACTATTTTAACATGCACCCACTACTAGATTTTTGTAAGAGTATATTGTCCGTGCAGTCAAATGTCTAATGGCGTATAATTCATGAAATACATTTTATTTGCATTCACTCGATTAGTGAAAGTTTCGATAAGTGATCTAAAATCCATATTTTTTTAACATTCACCTCTTTTAAAAAATAAATGACACAGCTTGCACATTTGCAACCAATTATTATTTTTCATTCTTTGTCGATTTATGCATGCGCATAATCGATAATATGCATATATATATATATATATATATATATATATATATATATAATATATGATTTCTTTCGATTGCAGCAGTACATTAGATGATCATAAAAATTACATTTACATTTGCTATTTGCTATTTGCTATTTCATTACTTTCCAGGAAAATGCAAAAAAAAAAAAAAATCGCCCAGAGAGCCAAGACCGGTCGCTTATAGAGGGTTGCGTGGTCTCTTCTAGAGGTCTTTTTAACATTAAGTAAATAGGGTAAAAATCGGTGTCTAAAAAATCGGTCATTGGCGGAGGGGTCGCTCATAGAAGTTTCACTGTACATGTCAATTTATAGTTATTTGAGAAATACATAAAACAGAGCAACAAATTGAAATCTTTACAATATACCCCTATTTTGATGCAATTTTGCCGCATTTCGCACGGCACCCTTCATAAATAACAATTACTTTAATGACACGCCATATAATACATGTAAAACACTTTAATTTATATCATCAATCTGTGTCATCTTTTTGTATTAGAGAAATTGCTACTCCCATATATCATTTTTACCATCTTTTTCTCATTTCAAATAAAAGCAATTGAAAAAAAAAAAACGAAAAAAACAGGTAATTTTCGCTGAAGGTTTTTATTCTTTCTTTACTCATTTCTATTCGGAGACTTGTTCAATTACCATAACACGAGAAAAATATAAATTTTTTTCCCCAGAAGAATTATATTTTTTAATTGTTTTTTTTTTATTATTCACCCTATTCAATTCGGAATATTTTTATTCCTAATACATTCTAAAGAACTGTCACTGATTCGGAGATAAAAGAAAATAATCATTGAAATTTCAGTTAAATGAATCACTTTGTGTTTCTTTGTTAAGCTAAAAAAAAAAGTGTATTTATATTCAACGAAAGTAAACGTATGGGAAATATTTTGAAAGCTTTAATGCTGAAAACTCAAAAAATAATGGAAACGAAAGAAGAAAAGGGGGGGGGGATTATAAAAAAATACATTACTATTTCAAGTATTTATCATTAGCAGGTGAAAGAATGGAAACATATTTTTTTTACTCACAAGTAAGAGAAGTATTTCTTTGTGTAAACAGGTTTTTTACTTCTGAAAATTCCATTCACCTGTTTGAAGAATTCTTACTAGATATACACGCGTACAAAAAAATCAAGTAAAATAACGCAGTTTTTGACCAGTGGTATACCAATTTCTCCTTCAGTTAGAGGTGTTTGTGTTTTGGCATGCCTATACAAGGAGCATCTGTATGGCCGATATCACCTAATCATATCGACCGATACCGATCGGGGCCGATATCACCCCATATCATATCGACCGATATCCATCGGGACCGATATCACCCGATATCATATCGACTAAGGCACACTCGTGTGCCTCTGTCGGAAGACTTTTCAAAGGGTTCTAACGTGCAATATCGCGACATCCGGAGAAAACCGACCCAAAACGCCAGACAGATCGACAGCCGCGCGGTAGGCCCGGCCCGAACACCGAACTTCAACCGCCTACCATGTTCACTGTCTTATCTACTAGTCCACGGTGGGGTCACCTTCAGTGGTAGGATTTGCTTTTTGGAGCATCCCCTGTTTACAATGAAACCAGTCCCGCAGTGGTCTGGGTGCTTAACTCCATTCCCATTAGAACACGAAAGTGAGGTAGCATCCGGCTTGGCCAGTGCTTGGGAGGGTCAACTTCCTCTCGGCTCGGCTACTGTGGGACCGTGTACGCTAATGGGAGCAGGTGCACGTGAAATCCCTCGTGGCTCCAATGTCCTCCAAGATGTTAAACGATACCTCTGGGGGGTACCGATTTCAGGGGGTGGGTCCCTCCTCTGGATCAACCCACTGGGGCCTAAAAATGGAAGGCGTTCCCCCTCTGTCCATCGCCTCCCTTCGGGAGGGGGGGGGGTCTGGCACCGCAGTTTGCGGTTTTCAGGGGTCATCGCAAACAACAAGGACTAAAAAAATCTTTAAGTTGAAAGGCATAGGATGTTCTTCGATGGATCCAGACCGTGTTTTCTAACGTTCTTTGGAATAATGACCTATAATAGAGATTTCTTACAAGTAATAAATTTTTAACTGTCATTGAAAGTACAAATTAACTAAACTTCAAACCTCACGAACGAGTATGTTATTTTAAATACGAATTCCAGGAGGACTTAAACTACTCCTTAATATACTTTCGTTAAAATTTTGAGACATTACGCTAAACAACAGTAATTTTCTCGCATCGCGCCCAAGTACTTATTTTCCCAAAAGTTTCACGTACATTTTTTTTCGAAAGTTAATAACAGCTTTTCTGCACTTAACCCGGGAAAGGTAACAGAAGCGTAATTACTTATTAAACTGCGAAATTCTCATCCAGTTTTTCATTAAAGTTCGTAATTATACACGGAAACGGTGGCTTTATTGTAAAACGTTATTTTAAAAGGTAACTAAGTTCTTCTACTATAATTCATTGATAATTATACAAAGGAAACTTCAATAGTTTCTTTGGAATACGTTCTGTGAAGTAACGGAGGACTTTGCTAATTCGAATAATAATGGAAATAAAATTTAGGTAAGTTAATGGGTGTAGCGAATTAGGGATGGGCGCGAAACGGAAAATTTGCGTCTCGCAAAACAGCCTAAAAGCTTTGTCTCGTCTCGCAATAAAGCTGTAAATCTCTGTCTCGTCTCGCGTCCATCCCTCTAGCGAATCATTCCCCTAGTAGCACAACTAGTTCAAAAAACGTTCAAATTACTCTTGAAACAAGTTTTTTGACGTTATAAAACGTGTTTTAAACGTCTTTTGCACTAATTGTGCTACTAGGGTTAGGAAAAGGTACCTACCTACCTATTATCCCGGCGGTCATTTCCGCCAAACAATTTTTGCATGAAATGTGCTGGCAAACTGTTGCCAATCGTATTATAAACCATAAACAATTTCATGTGCCCAGCATTCATCTTGGCGAAAAATGGCTTGTCTTGGCGGAACGCCGGATAATACGTAAGTACCCAGGAAAAGTTAGTTTAGGAACAAGGAAAAGTAAAAGATTGCTGGACATAGTATGATTACAAAAAACAAAGAGTAAAACAGTTGTCATTTGAGGAAAGCAACTATTTTATAATAAATCAGATTTGTAGTTGTGTCAAACCTTATAGATACAACATTTGTTTAGCCCTACAAAGCATCTGGTACCACATGTGGAACAACTTTAAATATTCCTTTATGTCTATAAAATACCATAGAATAGATATCTTTCGGTTTTAAAGAGTATTTATACATAGACAGCAACGATATAATTCAGACTATTGAGTGTGGAAATCATTATTGTTCTCATTATTGGCAAAACTGATTGAAATTTAAACCGTAATCTTTCCTACGTCATTTTGTTTATTTTAGGAAAGTACCAAGAACAGTTAGTAAAAAGTTTTGACCCTGAAAAAAAATGGGTGTTGGAGATCGTAATACTAAGAAAAAATTTAAAGAATGAAATTTCAAAATAAATGCTAAAAAATATAGTTAAGGCTCAGTGTACTATATACGGAACTGAAATAAAAACTTGATTTTCTAGTAAAATATCTGTTTATTATTTTTAAATTAATTGTCTACAAATCGCTGACATCGTTATATATATTAATTTTGGACACAGGAGAAAAATCGTGCCTTGTAGGGTTAAGCCGAATCACTTTTGATACATAAAGGTTTAAGGTTTTAATTTAAGTAGAGAATATGTCTAAAAGAACCATTAAATAATGATTACATTGAACAAATCATTACATCTACGTAATGTATTGAAATTCTTTTGGGTGTTCCTGTAAAAGAGCTATGAACGCTCTTTTCAATAGCGTACATGGTTCAGCACACAGAAAGAACGTGCATAACTTTCGTAGAAATTGATGAGTTATTAAGGCAGTTAGCGAACGGACAGACGAATAGACAGGCAAACCGAAATCAAACCCTTTTCAAAGTTATTGTTAAGTGTTAAAATAAAGTTTCATTTAAAATATTAATTAAATAATTAAATATTATAATTTACTATCGCTCTTTCATTTTGTTTACAAAACAGAAACATTTTTCAAATTTCAGACTTTTAGATTAAAAAATAAAATCGGGATTGAAAAAGTTAAAAATTAGCCGAGTACACTTTCAATAAAGCTGAAATAACAACCCGACACCAAATACCTAATTACAAAAAAGTCAAATTATATTTATATTCAGTAATCCTGCGACAAAAAAAAAGAAAGAACGAGAGATTAAAAAAAATATGCTCTATTACAAAATGTCAAAAGAATTTGATGTATTCCAGGAGTGAAGGGAAAAAAAAAACACGATCTTCATAAAAGCTAAGCAAAAACAAACACTTCCCTTTCAAATAATTTTCTTAATATAAAGAAAAGAAAATAACACATTTTTAAAATTCTCAATCTCCCTCTGAAGTCATAAAAAGGGGGGGGATGCAGATGAGGAGGGAGGGGTGGGGGAAAATCACGTATATATGCTAATTTAACTGAATCGATTCAGTGTGCCGCGTTGGCGATAATCTAACTGCAAATATCGCCAATCCAAAATTTTTCTTCATCCGGTATTCGCAAGAAACTGAATAACTGAATTTGCAAAGGTAAGCGAAGAGAAATTTTTGAGCAAGAGCCAAAAGAGGAATAGATATTGCGTAACTTCACGTATTAGGAAAAAAAATCTAATCCCTGAAAAAAAAAATGATTATTAACTCTTGAAAGTTTTATTTTACTTTGTATACGAAATTGTTTCAGGTGATGGAAGTTCTAAAACTGGAGTTTTAAAAAACTTTCTTAATAAGTTAGTAAAGGGGGGAAAGATATGTTTTGCAAGATGAAAGTGTTCCATGACGAAACATTTTCGTTATAATTTTTTTACAGAGTTTTAACAGGTAAGGTAAAACAACCCTGCAAGTGCTTTATGGAAAAGTTTCTGCATATGACGCAGAAAATTTTGTTGGTTGCATATTGGAGCAGAAATATATTCAACCATCAAACCGTAAATTCAGTGTGACGTTAAATAAGGGGTTCCTGGGTTCGCTTTATTCAGGTATGTCTTAATATAACAGGATACTTTTAAGCACTTTTCAACTCGAAAAATCTTCCTCACGGTAACGGAAGTACCAGGCCTGTATTTACTGTTTAACCCTTTGAGGCGCAACCCTTTCCCAATGTTGAAAAAAGGCCATCGTTCTACTTAACTACCAGCAAGATGGCGGACGATCGAAACGTTCATCGCATGCCACAGATCTAGAGACCCTTTTTAGACGATAGCTGGCTGTGCGGCACAGCGGGCTGTCGTCAAAATAGGGTCTCTAGATCTGTGGCACGCGATGAACGTTTCAATCGTCTGCCATCTTGCTGGTAGTTAAGTAGAGCGATTGCAAAGTAGCCCTTTTATCAGCGTTGGGATATCTATCCAGCTGTTCTCGCATTCTTCCATTTTTCTGCAGATGTCAGTGCTGTTAAAAATAATCGTGACAAATATTTTCACGGGAAATGACGTGCTAAAAAGTAAAGGATTCTCGTAGAGCTATGTCATCCGCAACTATTTTTATAGTAATCCAATCTATTCTTCGTGACTGGCAACAGTCAAAACGTTCCCAGTTTGGTGTTCCCAGACCGGGAACACTGCGCGTTAAAGTGTTAAATAGACTAATCATGGCTACACCTTTCCCATGGATGTCCATAGAGGGTGAGGGGGGGTGGTTGACCCCACCCACTTTCCATAGACTCAGGCGCGTTGAGTATTGCGTAGTGTTGCCACTACCGACATTATTTTTATGAGAACTAGAATTCATACTGTATTCCAGTTCTTAATTTAAAAAAAATATTTCAAATGAATGTATTTTTAAAACGTTAATTTCTTCCTTTAAAGTTAACTAACCATTTTCAATAGGGCACATGTTACAGTACATGGGAATGCAATATATAAATTTCGTAGTAGTCGATGCATATTTAAACCAGTTAGGGCAAGGACGGACAGACAGAAAAACAGAAGTCATAAATACTTTTTAGTCTTGTTGGAAAGTGTTAAAAACATATTAGAATTACTGACTATAGTTCAGACATCACGATTATTCCATAACAAAAAATTTAATCGACCACAAAAATTAGGCAAAAAATTGAATGAGTTCAGTACATTTTGAGGCCATCGTATCTATAGCAATTTTTTTGAAGCATTATTAATTTTTTTAATACGAATTAAGAAAAACATTAATTAATGCAGTATTTACTATTTCAAATATAAAAATACAACAATTAGCTTTCTTTGCGTCAAAATGTGAACTCCTTTCATTTGTACCAATGCATCAGCAAATAGTTATTCACTTTCCTGTTATTCATATCCTTAAATAATCTGAAAACAAAGTCATTAACGTTTTTATTTCACGTTTTATTTATTTTATATAGTAGTTTTTCATGCAATCGTATGTGTAATAAGTAATTATTAAAATAATAAGTGCATTTTTGATGCATTATTTAATATTGTGAACATGCAAATACAACAATTATCTTTCTTGTGACAGTATGTTAACACCTTCCATTTGTTTGCAGTTGTTTATTAAACTTGTATATAATATCATTAAATTGTGTGAAAAATAATCCAGTACCTCCATTATTTCAAATTTCTAATTATCTTACACCTAATGATTTAAAATATACGTTGCAGCTTATAATCTTTTAAACCGTGAGATATCGAAACATACTTTCAATACATATTGAGGAAAAGAGAAACAATTTTATAAATATAAGTAAAGGAAATGAGGACTCGTATAAAATATAAATTTTGTATTTCAGTATGTATACACCCTTTCTATAAAAAGAAATCTTATATGTAAAAGTTACTCCTTATTTGACGAACTTATCTCATTGAAAGTATGTTTGGATCACTTACGGTTTAAAATATAACACCGGTCAACAACAACAACAACAAAAAGGGAGGGGGTTCTGTTCTCATGCTTAAATTATAATTCTAGACATTGAAAAACACTTAAATTTTCATTTTTAGTTCTTAGAGTTTGCTTTTATCTGATTTACGTCGATAAGTATATTTTAATTTATTTCATAAACGAAAGATGGCAGCACTTTGATTAACCCGAAAGTAAGCTGTTTTATTATAATAATATTGTATCTAATATTTAGTATGTAATATTTTTATTTTATCAACACAATAACAAAGTAATATGCTAAAAACTGTAATGGATTGCGTTTGAAAAATATGATTTATGTAACAAGAATATTCAATAAAATAATTATTTTACATTTATATGTTATTGATTATCACAAATATTGAATAAAAAAGACTTTTATATCCATTTAAAGCTTTTCTGATCATAATTTAGAGTGGAATTATAAGAAAAAAAGTATAAAAATCAGTGATTTTTGACAAAAAGTTGAAAAATTGCTTTAATTTCTACAAAAGCAAACTTTCATTAAAAAAAAAAAAACCATAAACTCCAACCAACCAACCAAGAGCTAATAAAATATTCAGCCTTCAGCTGAAATTAGTTTCCCCTCCGCTAAAGAGGTTTTTTGACAGAACCTTTTAATTTGTATTGGCAGCCATGTACAGGATGTATTTGCATGTAAATCAAACGGGGAGAAACCAACCGTTCTTCCAGTGGTGTCAAGTATTTTAAACAATCCGGTATTTCGGGGAATTCGAAGCCATTGCTTATAGCTAATTGTGGTATTGTCAATTTAATCAAACAATCGTAACATGTTCTGCAAAATTTGCCAATATCACCGATATCTTTGTAAAAGACTAGTTTTATAAAGTCCGTTGTCGCTCCTTTGGACAGTAAAGTTGTTTTGGAAAGGGTTCTTATTGACTTTTTGAACCACAGTCGATCACAACAATAGCATTGGTGGATTGGACCATCAGCAACAGCTTCGAAAAATTTCTCAGCTAATTTACGAAATTCTAGTTCTTCACACCTTACATTTAGATCAGTATCTGTTCTTGGTCTTTTCGATGGTATATCTAGACAGAGTCGTAAACGTTTTCTGTCTTGTCTTCTGGACTTGGATTCCGCTTCTTGAGCACGAAAATCTGGATCTTCCCTTTTTCTTTGCATAAATAGACGGTTAATTTCACGAGGACTTTCTTCCGGATTAGACAACTGGCGAGGACGGCCAGCGCGGCCTTGAACAACAGTCCCGGGTATATTCTTCTGATATTTAACGATGTAATACTGAACAGTAGAGCGTGAAATACCAAGCCTACGAGCTATTTCACACTGCGTGAGTGGTGTGTCAGAAAAATAAAGCGATATGATTTGGTCTTTAGTCTCTTGAGAAAGCACCATAGTCTCAATCAATCACGGTTAATAGCTTACTTTATTTACTACTATCAATTATCATCCACGACCTTTTTTTGTCTAGATATATTACACCTTTCAGCTACATAAATTTGTTTAGAACAAAAAGTTATTTTTATTCTAAACTATCGTCCTGGCAACCAGCGAAAGAAAAAGAGGAAAAGAATCTTCGTTGCCATCCCCGCAAACACCTTGATGGAATATACGTAAATAATTTAATTACTTTTAATTCATAGTTATTAATACAAAACTATTCGTAAATCTTTTGTGAAAAATTGCTTGAATTTATTACTTCATCCTTTTGTAACTAACGTAAAGCTAAATGTATTTTTGCGTATACACTAAAACAATAAAGATTTTTCATGTATTTTATTGATCCATATGATGCGAATTTCAAAAGTGCATATGCTTACTTTATTTACTACTATCAATTATCATCCACGACCTTTTTTTGTCTGCCAAAAACTATTACCCTCTTTAGCGGAGGGTAAAAATCATTTTCCTTAGTTTTCGCGTAGGAGAAACTAAAATTTAACAAGTAGAAGTCATACCTAAAAATCGTGTTGAATGTAATCGCTTTAACATCTATTTTGAATTATTCGGTACATAGCAATTTTTGCATGCAATGTTATTTTTTAAGGTATCCGTACACCTCAGAAACGTAATTTTCGGTCAAAAAATCGATTTTTAAATGTTGATGAAATAATAAAATTTCATGTTTTATCTTTCTAAAACCACTTGAATTTTTATTGTATCTGAAGTAGAAGCAGAGATATAGTGTTTTGAAAATTAGCAGCTCTAAGCTAAATAAAGTGTATATGAAAGTTGTTTTTAGCGTTTTCTCAAAATGAAGTTTTTTGACGATTTATGGATCGCAAAACATCATAATTTAAAAACCAAAGCATTAAATGGGATGAATTTTCGTTCGCATGTTGTTTATATATTATTAAAGGGAATAGACTATGCTCATTAACGTAAACTAATAATATTTCAATTTATGGCTGTTTGTATTTAAAGTTCTTGGCTGTTTTCGCATTTCTTACCCTATTCATACAGATTTACTGTTCCAGCTTCTCGTGTAGCAGGCCAAACTTCTTGCTAATAGGCTATCCCCTAGATTATATTATCATTAATCTTATGCATTTTACAGATTTTGAATAGGTAAGTAATTTTTCGAGTTATGGTGTTTTGCGGAAATGCAGAAATTTTGGTATTTTTTTTGTCTTTTCCTGCCCCATTTTTTAATTTTTTTTTTCAGATATTTGATAACTTTGTTTTAAATGATTATCTCATTTTTTTCTTACATTTAATGATAAAATATAGTTTTATTTGTAAAATTTTTAAAATTAAAAAAAAAAGTCTTCGCAGGTGTACGGATACCTTAATCGGTAAACATCAAATACAAAATGTACTTTTATTACTATATAAAATATACAAATGTAACAATTAGCTCCCCTTCTGCCAAAATAGGATCGCCTTTCATTTGTACACATCCGCCAGCGAGGACAACCATTTATTTCCTCCAATAACTCATATCATTAAATCATCCCAGAGAACAGCATCTCCAATAACACAACCTGCGACTGTTCGGGACGATTCCTCATTGCCGGGTTTTCTTTATTAAATCCTCTTCAATATGCACGCCGCGTTTGTTTCCCCATCCCGCAATAAATCATCCGGAAAAGCCAGAAAACGAACAGGGGCTCAACGAGTCATCCATTCCTATTTGCGTTTTTGGCAACGGACAGGGACTATTCATTCGAAACACTGCCGATCTGGTATGAGAGCCCCCTACCTTGCCAAATTATTGAATCCTTTCCAAAAATTTCTTCCCCCGACCATCACACCGCCGCCGCCACTAACTATAGATTTCATTTTTAAATTGTGTTTCGCTCTTATAATAGGAAGGGATAGACAAAAATAAATCCACAGAAGTTTGCGTGGAGACGCCAATTGTTCCTATCTTCATAAGATCCTTATGTGTGTGTGAGCTTAAGGTCTTAAAGTGCTATAATCTACTTTCGAAGAACGGGGGGAAGGGATTTTTTCGGCTGTGGACAAAGACCAGGCACTGTTTTGATTCATATATATATATATATATATATATATATATATATATATATATATATATATATATATATATATATATATATATATATATATTCTCCATTTTTTTCCCCAACGAAATTTTGATAAAGTATAAATAGAGTAGAGAGAAATAATATTTTTATGGTATTGAGTAAAAGCAATTTTCTTTTTATGTAGTGTTATGTCGGTAATGGAAAATGTATTGTGTCAAGTTATATCTATTTTTATTTTTTTTTAATTGGCTGAAAACATGGGAGATTTATATATATGTATGTATATACAAATTTAGAACAGATTTCTTTTTCCCGCATACACCTTTTCAAAAAGTTTTTAAGTGAAATTGTTTAATGTTTTTTTTTTGTTTTTTTCCCTCAAACAGTATATTATTCACTAATAACACCGGTCAACACGATTTTTGGGTCTGACTTCTACATGTTAACCCATTTATGCCTAGCGTCCCTTTTTTAGGACGGCATTTTCGCTATTAGTCGACAGCGTTATTTATTTTTCCTAGCCTTTATTCATGAGTATTGAGCCTCAACTCTACAAAATATTTTAACATGACCAAGTAGGATGTTGATATTTCGATTTTTATGCATAATGATTTTAAAAGAAATCATCCCTTGTTCAAGAAGTGGACGTCAGAAATTTATCTATTACTTCTGTTATCAGTAAAAATCGAAGAAAGTCGCAAAAATATCCAGGCACAAATGGGTTAAATTTTAGTTTCTCCCACGCCAAAATTAAGGAAAATATTTTTTTTTTTTTTATGAAAGTTTGCTTTTGTGGAAATTAATGCAATTTTTCATTTTTTTGGCAAAAATCACTGATTTATATATATATTTTTTTTATAATTCCACTCTAAATTATGATCAGAAAAGTTTTTACTGGATATAAAAGTCTTTTTTATTCAAGATTTGTGATCAAGAATAACATATAAATGTAAAATAATAAGAAATGAATGTCTAAAAGTGACTATTTTTCGTATTTCTTTTACGTTCGTACGAGCCAATAATAATACAAACAAATAATAATATTACAATGAATAGTACAAATAATACTACAAGCAATACTACAGAGTTACAAATAATAATACAGTTTACTTTCGGGTTAATCAAAGGGCTGCCATCTTTCGTTCATGAAATAAATTAAAATATACTTATCGACTTAAACCAGACAAAATCAAACTTTAAGACCTAAAAATGAAAATGTAAGTGTTTTTCAATCTCTAAAATCAGAATTTAAGCTTGACAACAGAAACCCAAAAAGAAGAATTTCTTTTGTTGACCGGTGTCTACAGAGGAACGTAGTCAGACGGTTCACCATGGGGGCTTACCTCCGCTCCCCACCCAAAAATTCTGGATTTTTATTAATTGGATGTCAGTAAATCAAGCATTTTTGTGAGAAATCGCCCTTTTTTCACCTATTAGGCTCCCCTTGAATTTCTGTTGCTCGACACGTCCCTGGTGTACCGTTAAATATAAATCATGCAGAAGTATTTTTTCACGTGATATAATGACTATTCACCGAAGCAAAATAGGAAACTTTAAAAGAAGTAAAAAATTGACCTTCATATTGCTAAATATAAATAAAAAATTCGTAATTTGGAAAGTTACATTCAATAAAATGTTTAATAGTTTAAAAGGTACTTGGTACAGAGGTTTTTTGTCGCCAAGAAAGACACCAAGCGTACATTGAATATGTTCCCTCTAAGTCATAATGCTTTTGATCCGTAACAACTAGTATCAGTTTGTTTTACTGGAAGGAACCATTATCAACTATGCAAATATAACTTAGAAACTTGTTGAAGAAAATGTGAGGGACGATGTGTATTTACTTGTTTAGTATACACTTGCTTGCTTTCCCGTGATGTATGTTTTGAATCGTTTGTGTATATATAAGATATTTAAATTTTCTAATCCAGATTGCGTGCATATTTTCTTTTAAAACTGAGTAATTTGTAGTATTGATTAAATTGCGCACAAATTTAAGTTACTGCAGCCGTTTACGCAGGATTCAAGAGGATTAAGAGAAGAGAAAGTTGGTCTTTGGAACATTATTGGCGTATTTTTTTTGGGGGGGGATAGATTAAATTAGTTTGATGGAAGATATAAGTTGAGGAAAAGCGTTCCTTAGAATTGGATCGCGATTTTATTAATATGCATTTTTGAATAAAAGCAGAATAGCATTATTAAATAAAATCTTAAGTAGCGCTCAATGTTTAGATGAGCGGTGTTTTTTTTTTTTTATTATTAAAACTAGTTCTAAATTTGCATTACTTAAAATGATGCAAAGCTAAATGTAAATGTTGTGTAAAAAAAATGTGGTTAACCCCCCCCCCTCCCCTATGAATGCGTTTCTACAGCTAAAAGGGGTAAGCGTATGGTAACCAAAATTGGTATATAAAGTTCAGAGCTCGGGAAAATACATCGAAAATGTACTTTTAACATTCTAAGAATGAATATTTAATTTGTTAGCACCTGAGTGCTATTAATTTCAACCTTGCTTTTTGTGTAGACACGATTTTGGTACAATTAGCGAGTCGAGTCACTTATCAAATATGTTTGCCAAGATAACGTGGAGGGGGGGGGGCGTTAATAAAATTTTGAAAGTTGCACAAGGTTTGCAATTTTTGATAAATGATAGCTAAACTAGGTGCCAAAACGCGACAATTTATTATAAATATATTTTGAGTATAGTTAGAAAACGCCTGGCGAATATTGTAAAATAGTTTTAGTAGGCGATTTAAATATAGATTTCAATTCCGAAGAAGTGTTTTATAGAACAGTGAAGACAAATACGGCACACATCATAGATTATGATACACTTTCCAAATGGTATTTATAAAGGTGAAGTGTAGTTTGACTATGCCTGGCGAAATTGTTAAAAGGTTTTGGTAGGCGATTTTAATATAGATTTCTATTCCGAAGAAGTGTTTTATAGAACAAAGAAGGAAAACACGATACACTCATGGATTATGATGCTCATTCCAAACAGTATTTAAAATGTCTACGAGATATATTTGGAATATGCGTATAGTTCGAATATGTCTGGTGAAGCTTTTAAAACAGTATGAGTAGGCGATTTTAAGATGGATTTGGATTCCAAAGTTGTGCTTTATGGTTCAAGAAAGAGTTGATTCTATTTTAACGCCCCTACTTTCGCCAACCTAAAAATTCCCCGCACTTTGGCGAGCTTTGAAGTCATGGGTCTCTAGGAGTTATGCACAAGTTTCAACGCTCCCTAAACAACTATATGAAAACTAAAGCGAGCAAATTATTGATAAACGCACTAGTTAAGGAATTTGAAGACACTTAATTATTAAAACTACATTAATTGGCAACCCAAAATATATAAAAATGTAACGGAATGCTGTATTTACAGGTTGTTCCAAATCGCCATTTTAATTCTAAATTACAATTGCCACATAAATACAAAAAATTGTCATGGTTGCTGTATATGTTTAATGATCACCACCTTGGCGAGAGTTGGGGAGTTAAAGTAGAAATCAACCCAAGAAAGACAAACATGGCACACTCATGGATTATGATGCACATTCGAAACAATATTTAAAACAATGAAGTAGTAATATACTTGGCGAAGATTGTAAAATAGTTTTAGTAGGCAATTTCAAGATAAATTTCGATTCCAAAGATGGGTTTTGTAAAACATAAGGAAGAAAAATACTGCTCACTCATGAATAACGATACACTTTCAAACCTTATGGAATAAGGAAGAAAATAATGACGATGCAAAAATTATGATACGTTTTTAATATATAGCACTTTGGTGCGTATTTAAAATCTGAAAGGGTTTCAGATTATCTTCATTTTTTTTTTCAAATTCGTTTATAAAAACGTTGATTCCCAAAAGTCACAGTGTGAAAAATAAACCTCTACAATTAAAATCTATTATTTATTTAGTGCGTGATTTCAGTTAAACTTTTAATACATAAATACTCAGCTAATTCTCAACCTTTAAAAAATTAAAATCTTATCTTTAAGAGAGTTTTAAAATTTATCGTAGATGTCAATGTGCATGAACTACATGAAAGTTTTGCATTTTTAATAAAATGCAACATTTCTTAAGGTATCTGCCTTATGGAACTTTGAAAAAAAAAGTTCAAAAATTGTCCGCTAGCTGGGGGTTTTCACGGGAAAAGCAGCAAATGTAATAATGGAAATGACGAACATGAACTATAAAAACAATTTTAACATAAATTCAATATCTTTTGAACATTTATTAACTTATATAAGCCGTTTCTACAGCTGAATTCCCATCCAAAGTGCCACTAATGGACATTTTTCAAACTAAAAAAAAATTCCTTTATCGCATCTCGTTCACAGTCCACAAAGCTAAAGTTAGTGGCAATCTGCTCCCCTGTTCATTTACAAAACGTTGTTTATAGGAGAAGTTTAACTACAACCATCTTGTGTAACAAATGAATTTCTGAACAACTAATCACTCAGAAATGAAAATAAAGAATGGAAATATAAGAAAAGTCAGCATACACTATTTTTAACAACTGTATACAGAAAAATGATGATATTACCATCGAGGCATCTTGAAAATGCGTATATGATGTTTATAAATTTAAGTTTATGTTCAAGGCCTCTAATTTCTTTTAAGTGAATTTATAAGAGCTTAAAGAACTATATAAATAATTTAAATAAAACCTTTTTTTTTAAATAGATTTTTTCGAAATTAAGAATAAAGAACTTATTAAGTTTGCAATTGAAATAAGCAGCAAAATATTCATTAATTAAAAGCTTATTTGCAGTTTTCAGGATATCTTTTAAACTAATTGGAATAGGAGATTAAAATATTTAACAAGAAGTTTTAATTGTAGATGCATTTAAAGAATAAATAATTGAAAAACTTATATTAAAACTTTTTTGAAATTCTATTTAACTGTAATTATCTCATTACTCAAAAAGATCTTTGATTAAGAACATCAAATTAGGTAGGTATATTTTGTTATGATGATTTAATACCATATGTATGATATAATTAACAAAAATAATTATAATTAAGCTTCCTAAGTGTTCCCAGTTTTTCTCTCTCACAAATTACTGAATAGCTCGCAATAGATTTAGAATGTTTATTGTATAAATGATTACTTAAAAATATATTAGTTTGAAATAGATAATATTTGCATATTAAATTAGTTTCAATAACAACTTCATGATTCAAACTTAACTGAAGTTGAGTTTTTGAAATCTAATTAACATATTTATATTAATTCGGTGAATTTGTATGACTTATAATACATTTATATGGATTTCTTTACTACTGTATTTCTTTAAAACATGCAGTGAAAATGTGTTTATAATATAAGTTTTTAGTAAATAAAGTCCTTTGACAATGAATTAAAAAATATATAAGTATGTTTATTTAGCTTTGTGTTTATTTAGCTTTAGCATGTTATATTAGCATGTGTGTTTATTTAGCTTTGATTCAAATTATAATTTAAAATTTTCTTTTGAATCGAAAATTTTATTTATTTATTTTTATTTTTTAAATAAGCCTTTAAAAAAATATCCGCAGTGACTTCACTGGACTTTTTGAACACTTGATCGTTACCAAGCATTTAAATTATTATTTTTTTATTAAATTCAGCTCAATCGAATGCAGTTTTCAGACTCTAGTACACTTCAAATAACTTGAATACAATAACTTTTGAATGTACGGACTGCAATGTATGTAGGATGGAGCTAGCGCTCCAAATTAAATAGACGTTAATCTTTTTAAACATTTAATGAGACGAAACTTTAATACAACGACGACACTAACATTTAAAAACATTGAGAGGTAGAAATAAAAATAAAAATAACATCAAGAGAGCTATTCTGCTCTTTTAACATCGAACGTCTGCCCAGTCTCGTTCTCCGTCTAGAGTGTTCTTTGGCGGGGGAACAACTGGCGGGAGTTGAAGTTATAGTTCGTTCAGTGGTGTTGCCACAGCAGAACTAATTATTATCCACACGGCCGTCCTGAGGTTACAGACGTCCGCGGCTGGGTTGAAAAAGCAAAAAATCTGAAAAGAAAAGAAAAACAAGCAGAAAAAGGGAGAAAAAAAAAGTTGAAAAACAAAGCATAATAAGATTGGGTGTTCAGTTGCTGCACCACTGTTTCATTTTATCTGCCGCAGTTGACGTTATGGTGGGACCTTCATGATGTCCTAACTTCCGAACTTCGTAACGATCGTTGGGGTTGATTTTTGTGATCTCATAGGGTCCGAAGAACTTGGGTCGCAGCTTTAGTCCAGTTCCAAACTGAGTTCGTTGTATTGCCACTTTGTCACCGATCTTGTATTTACAGGCTGGTTTACGTCGTTTGTTATACTGTCGTATATTTTCTTCCTGTAAACGGAGGATATTTCGTTTAGCTTCGATACGTAACGTTTCTTTGTCATCAATAATTCTTTGCTGGTGTTCCTCGTCAAGAAGTTGTTTAATCTGTAGGTCCTCCTGTTGTTTCATTTGAACACCAATTAAAAGTTCGAAAGGTGTGAATTTTGTACTGCGTGTGGTGGTACTATTTAAGATACGTTGCAATCGCGGGACGTATTTAAACCATTTGTCAGGTTCATCTATAGCTAACTTAGTTAAAACGGGGATAATTGTGCCATGAATGCGTTCAACCTGACCGTTTCCACGTGGTACACCTGTCGTAATTGAAATGTGTTCAATATACTGTTCCTGGCAGTAGCTTTGAAATTCTGAAGATGTGAATGCGCTACCTTTGTCTGTGATGATTTTTGAAGGGTTGCCAAATGTAGTTTGTTGCAAGGATAGTTTGTCCAAGGCATCTTTCGTAGAGGTTGACTTCACGGGATAGATCCATATAAATTTCGAAAAGGCATCAATTACTGTAAAAATATATTTATAACATTTTTTTGTCGATGGTAAAGGTCCTAAAAAGTCGCAATGGTAACATTCAAGAGGTGCATCACCTTTTGGAATTGGGTGAAGCAATCCTTCTTGTTTTCCAGATTTTCGCGAGGAGAGAATGCAAGGAATACAATTTGAAATAATTTCTTGAACCAATTTCTTAAGTTGAGGGATGTAAAATTCACGAGAAACAATTGATTCGGTTTTTTGTGAGGCAAAATGACCTTGTGAATGGGCGTTTAGCACTATTTCTTTCTGCATCATTTGTGGAACTACTAAAAGTTCGGTATCCTTATGAAGTTTATAAAGAATGCCGTTTTTAACCAAATATTCATCAGAAGGTGCAGATTCGAGCATAGATTTAATTTGAGTTATAAATTCATCTTGATCTTGGGCATTTTTCACCTTTTGCGTGATATCATTTGTGGTAATAACAAGAATGGGGTTACGACTTAAAGCGTCAACATGTTTCATCTGTCTACCGGATCGATGACAAACTTCATAATCAAAGTCCTCTAACATCAATGCCCATCGTGCAATTTTAGCTGGTAGATCTTTTTTGTGCATCGTTTTTTGGAAAGCATCGCAATCTGTGATAATTTTAAATTTTGTACCTAGCAAGTAGGTGCGAAATTTCTTTAGCGCCTCAACGACGGCGAGAACTTCCAGTTCGTAACTGTGATATTTTTCTTGTTGAACTGTAGTTTTACGGCTAAAATAATGAATAGGATGAAACTGTCCATCATCTGATTTTTGTAAGAGCACAGCGCCAAAACCTAAGGAGCTTGCATCAGTGTGGAGTTCTAATGGGTATCCTTGTTGAAAAACATGAAGAACTGGGTTTTGTGAAAGAATGTTTTTCAGGTGTTGAAAAGCTGCTATTTGTTCAGGGCCAAAATTAAATTCTACATTATCCCGAAGGAGGTCACTTAATGGTCTAGCAATCAGCGCATAATTTGGAATAAACTTTCTAAAGTAACTTGTTAGTCCAAGAAAACTTTGAACTTGTTTAGGGTTTTGAGGTTGTGGGAATTTTTGAACTGCCTGTGTCTTGGTAAGTGACGGTTTAACTACTCCGTTTTCGATAATATAACCAAGGAATTCTATCTTTCGTTGTAAAAATTGGCACTTTTTTAAGTTCAATTCGAGGCCATAATCTGCAGCTGTTTGGAGAACTAGGCGCAATTTTTGTAGGCCTTCGACCTCGTCATTAGATGGTATGAGAAGATCGTCCATGTAAACAATAAGAATGTTATCGCGAATGAGATCTCTAAAAACTGTATAAACATATCGTTGAAAAACACTAGGGCTGTTGGATAATCCAAATGGAACTCGTAAAAATTCGTACTGGCCTTCATGAGTTACGAAAGAAGTATATTTAGTGCTGTTAGGGTCCATAGGTACATGAAAGAAACCATTTTTAAGGTCAAGTGTAGTGAAAACCCGAGATGTTCCAAGTTTATCTAAGGCTTCTTCTATGAGTGGTAAGGGAAATTTATCTTTTATCATTTTTCTATTAAGCCTGCGGTAATCAACACAAAGTCTGTAATCTCCAGTTTTTTTCTTACATAGAACAATCGGGGCGGCATAATCAGAGCAACTTTGTTTAATAATTCCATCATTTAACCAATCTTGAATTTGTTTTTCCACAATTTTCTGTTCAGCAAAAGGGAGTCTTCGAGAGCGTTGTGCTACGGGTATTTCATCTTGTAATAAAATAGTCATCTGAATTTCAGTGTCTTTAACTTTATGGGGTTTGTAGGAAGTAACGATATTTTGAACTTCCTCACGAATTTCAGAATTCAAAATGTGTGAAAGATCAAATGGAAAAGTTTGGTCATTAGAAATATTAGCAATATTAACGAAAATGTTATCATCAAGGGTACCGCATAAATGAATACCGTCTTTATCAAATGTAAATTGGGTTTGCTGCAAAAAGTCGCTTCCGATAATCACATCAAAAGGAATCAAGTCATCTTTTAGAACATGTATTTTAGCAGGTAAAGTAATCTTTTGAATTTCGATGGAATCCTGGAAAAACCCGAGGCTATGAACTTCGTTTCGGCCAATTCCTGAAAAGGGAATGGTGTTGGAATGCAATGGTGGCGAACCGATTCTTCGATGTGTTTTCTCATTAATAAGGGTTGCTTGTGACCCAGTGTCACAGAGTGCTGTCAATTGAATTCCTGCAAGTTGAATGTCAACATGCATGGGATTTTTCGATGAAGTTTGAGGAGATAGCACATTTACAGTTTTATCAGGAGTAGGTTTTTGAGATTCAGGTTTTGGTTTCGAATTTCGAGAACTTTTGGGACAATTAGCATGAACATGACCAAAATTTTTACATCCATAGCATTGTTTACCATGTGACTTATTCAAACATTGGTTGCTTTTATGACCCTTCAAGCCACAAGAATAACATACTGGTTGTGTATTTGGGTTACGTTTATTGTCGAGTTTCACATTAAGGTTGGTATCATCGAATTTTTTCTGATTATTTTGTCTGAAATGTTGAGAACTGTTAAAGATTTTTTCATAAATCTTTAATTTTTCCTTGAATTCTGGGATGGATTTACAACCGTAAAGGAAAATTTTATTGTGTGATGAATCTGGAATTCCATTTATAACATATTCAATCAGGGAGGGATCATCAAGAGATCCTTTGTGTGCCAAATCTCTCATAGCTAAGAAATATTCTTGTAGGGTTTCAAACGGTTTCATACGTCGAGATTCCATTAATTGATGTAACTGAATGCTGTTAATTTTGTCAGAAAATTCCTCTAGCAAATGGTGCTTCAATTGTTCCCAATTTGTGATTCCACGAATAGACCTAATTAAAGTTTGAGCGGGACCAGTCAAACATTTTCTAACAAAAGTAATTTGGTGAATTGGATTGTTTATTTGGTACAAATAAAAAATTTCTTCAACGTCGGATATGAAATTCTCAATGCTATAATTATCGCGAGACGAAAAAGGTTTTATTAAATCAACAACGTCTTTGAGACTAAATAATTGGAAAGAGGAACTCGTAGTTTCGACTGAAGGCAATAAATTCTGAGCTGATTCACTAAAAGGAATCTGTGTCTGTTGCTTATCCGAAAATTCTTTTGCGTCAGGGGTGGGTGGGGAGGGAGTACTATTTTCACCCACGACGTTATTTGTTTGAGATGAACTGTCAACCGGATGTGAATCATTGACTTCGCTTTCCGAAAGATCGGAATAATCTGCTTTTAATAACGATAAATCATTAAGACTCGTAAGAATGGTGTTAGCACACTTATCTGGGTCAGTTGAGAATTCTAAATGAAGTAAATTGCAAATAGAAATTAGGTCTTTAAGTGAAAACTCTTTAAGTACTTTTTGTTTCGTTTCTTCTAACTCGAATGGCTGTGGGAAACCTGTAAATTTGCGTAATCTCGCGCGATTTTGTCTATCGCCGTCTGTACCAAAAATTAAGCGATGTAAAACCTTTATTTGACTCGTACTACCAATTTTTAACGATTTTGCGATATTGGGGTAATCGCTGAGAGTAGACATGATTATATATATTCAAATAGTTACTGTACACAGATATGCAAAACCAAGATCAAAACTCAAACACTTCGGAATTTAAAATAGAATTTCAGTATCAAACATTTTCTTCACATTAAGACATTTAAATCTCATTAAAAGAATATAGAGACTGTTCTCAAAAATATGCATCAGAATAACAATATAATATGTTTCAAAACTGTATTCAATTCACAACAAATCAAAATGTATACGAAATACGTGTTCTTCAAATGTTGCTGTTCAAGAAAACGAAGGTATATAATTCAATCAAACTTCTAATTACCAATCTTTCAAATTACGCATCAAAATATTCATCAAATCATCAAATTATTCCTCGAAATCATCAAATAAATTCATCAAAGTAGAAAGCCAAGAAAACAGAAGTAATAAAGTCAACGTCAAAGTCGCATCAAAAAAAGAATTTCGCATCAATTAAAAAATTCTTGCATCAAAATAACGTTGAAATATTTCCTCAGTTTTCTTATATCTTGAATGAGATGAGCATTTCATTAATCATCGACATTTTCTTGAACAAGCATCAACGTATGCATCAAGTAATTAGAATATGATTAGAATGTACTTACAGTTTGTGTTTCTGTTCTTGTTTCGGCATTCCATGAAAATATTATCCTCTGTAGCACATCACTTTTAATTTCGCTGACATATAAATCACAAGAACAATAAATATTACAAGAAAAGTATTAACTTTTTTAGTTCCGGTACTGTATCTAGGGGATGTGCGGATTCGAACGGCGAGCCCCCATGTAGGATGGAGCTAGCGCTCCAAATTAAATAGACGTTAATCTTTTTAAACATTTAATGAGACGAAACTTTAATACAACGACGACACTAACATTTAAAAACATTGAGAGGTAGAAATAAAAATAACATCAAGAGAGCTATTCTGCTCTTTTAACATCGAACGTCTGCCCAGTCTCGTTCTCCGTCTAGAGTGTTCTTTGGCGGGGGAACAACTGGCGGGAGTTGAAGTTATAGTTCGTTCAGTGGTGTTGCCACAACAGAACTAATTATTATCCACATGTATAAGAATACAGTTTGTTTTTACAGAGGTACTTCAAAGTAAATGCAACACACACGAAAATCTGCATAAGTTTGTAACACAGTGACGTATAATATGCGTACCAAGTATGAGCTGAATCGGATGTATCATATAAATGCTAGCGAACTTTCAAGAACTTGCGTCTATTCCAGAAATGTATAAGGATTCTTTTTTGTAGCTTTTTACAAAAACTGTTTTAGCTCAACACGCAACAAACACTAGGTACATACCAAAATTTCCTGTACATACCAAAATCAATACCGATCGTCCAAAGGTCGTCTGTATAAGCGTGCCAATACACATACATACGTACAACACCGTAAAAAGAGCATAAAATAATTCAGAAGAACTCAAAACATGCAAATGAATCAAAATAACAGTTTTGAAATTTTTCATGACTACAATACTTTCCATGCATTGTGCATGCTCGGACAGTAAAAACACCACCATTTCACAAAGTCTGGCCACACCATGGTACAGTGGTTATGTCACTAAAAATAGTAGACGGCCGAAGTGTGAAGGCCCGGGGTTCGGGTCTCATCGCGTGTCTGTCGATCTAACGGTCTGGA
Source organism: Cheiracanthium punctorium (assembly GCA_038373885.1). Classification (NCBI taxonomy): domain Eukaryota; kingdom Metazoa; phylum Arthropoda; class Arachnida; order Araneae; family Cheiracanthiidae; genus Cheiracanthium; species Cheiracanthium punctorium. Next base: position 660,042 of record JAWZYV010004369.1, read on the forward strand.
GTTTTGGTAGGTTTTCCCCAGATGTAATATGAATAACGCGTTAGAATCCCTTAGAATGTCCTTCTACCAAGGCATCCCCTATCCTTGGCAGATCGCCCTAGCGTAGCGTTGCCATAATCGCACAAACAAATCCACGAAGTCTGATTGAAAGCATGCTTATAACACATTCTTTGCTGTATAATTTATACAGTTAGACGAGAAATAGTTTATTAATATCAATTTTGAGAATGATCGCTTACCTTAGTTACGGTCACGCGAACTGTTAAGTGTCTCATTTTAAATAATGGGTGGCGAGAAATCATATAGAAACTACAAATTGTCGGTAGATTTACTACTGATTATTCGGGAAACATTTCAGAAACAAAATTTGTGATACATTTTCTTTTCAAATCTCTCTTTTTTAAAGGTGACGATAACTAAATGTAATTAGGATAGGATATCTAAATCTTTAAAAGATCCTTAAAAAATTTAATATGATTAGAGTTTACAAGTTTATTTTCCGTTAAAAATATAATAATATTGGGTGTATAGGAATGTTGTGTCCTCTTTTCTTACATGAATGATTTTTCAACAAGTTTTGAACTACAAACAAATTGTGCGAAGTATATGACTCATATTTATTCAATTTTAAAGTGAAAATTTTATAGATATTTTTTTTCCTTCTAAGAAAAATAGCTTCCCTTCCTCCCCTTTCTCTCTCATTTTTTTTTCCTTTGGCGTCTACCCTCCCTGGAGGATTCTATTCGAAATGCTCTGAAATCTGCTTTTTTAGGTATATGTAAGTGTTTTATTTTACAGCAAGAATTTTGTGGATTAATCTTTCCTTCTTTGAAATCCGCAGGGAATGTGAAAAGAACGTTTTGGCCCCAATCCCCCATAAGTTACGAATTTTAAAAAATGCTCTCCAGTCTAGCAGCTATGCTCATGATAGCCGATCCAGAAATTATTTTTGGGAGGGGCTAAATTTTGAAAAAAAAGCTTATTTTGCCTAACCAAAATGTACAATAAAGTCTAAAACAGAGAATTTTTCGGGAGGGGCTAACATAAAAAAAGATCATTTTGAATATTCAAAGTGTATAATAAAACAGAATACTATTCTTAGCAATCTCTTATTTTTCTTGGGGGGGGTGCTGAAGCCCTTTAGCCGCTCCCCCGGATCCACTATCGCACACTCGTGCAAAATTTCATATTTAAGATTCAGTAGTTTTGACTAGGCAAAATAATGACATATGAAAAAAATGACACTGATATACAGTGTATCACCTCAGTATATCAGGTACACCTAATGTACACTACTGGGCAAAAGTATTGCAAGTTTGAGAAATCTAACCATCGTTTCAAGAATAAGCCCAGAAAAAATAGACAATAAATTTGCCAGATTTAAATATTTTTGAGAATTTATGTAGTATAATTGGAAAGAATACATCTGAAAATCACCAAAAAACAAAATGAGAGCTTCAGGAACCCATAATTTAAGTTGGCACCATGAAACACCGAAGGAAGTGTTGTAAAACATTGTGGATTCCATATCTAAAAGAGTGGCTGTTGTGATCAAAGTCAAGGCTGCTCAGCAACATAATAAATGATCTTTAGTTCAATTGCATTTATTTATTATCCTCTTTTTGCAGAATAACTTGAAATTAATTCTTTATTTAATTTTATTCCGGCGAGCCAAAATGGATTATGATTTCTATAATAACCTATATATTTTTATGCTATTTTTTCAATAAATTAAATAATTATTTTTGTTCTTTAACTTAATGCTATCTTGTCTTTGAAGTAATTAATTTAACATGTTGACATTAAAAAATATCAATTATGTTGATTTTTAATTTTGACGGGGGAGAGGGGGATTCATCTCGAAAAGGATTCGATTTCTGAAACTTGCAATACTTTTGACCAGTAGAGTAATCTGTTATGTTATTCCCCCTTACACTGACATCTACTGGCCATTGTATCCTTGGCGTACATTCTTCTGCTTGTACCGAGCCCCTCCTGTAAATTAATGCACGATCTTTTCAATTTTTATACACAAAGTGCAAACAAAATCGGCGGGAAATATTGAAGTGAGTGTCATGAAAATTGTTTTTTTTTTCACAAAATAAACAACAAATAACTATTAATCAACGCGTAACAGGTTAAAAATGAGCAGTAGCAAATAAATCAGTAAAAAACAACAACCCTACTAGCAATTTTGCTCGGGCTACCACCGGCCACGTAGCCAGCCGATGATGGCCCGAGCAAAATTGCTAGTAGGGAACAGCTTTCAGGCAGCCTGTTCTGGTAAAACTACGGCGGAATGTATTAAAATAAGATTGATTAATTATCGTTTTGTTAGTTGTAAAGAAACCGTTGAAAAAGTGATGAATATCAAACAATTTAATGTGCACGAAATATTTATTAACATGGTATTGTGTGCTATAATCCGGATTATCGTAACAAGTATTTTATTTTTAAAATTCATACAGTTTTGCGTAACTAAAACATTTCAAAGTTGTACTTAAAATTAAAACAAAAACAAGTGGAATACCCAGTTTAAATATTTAAATACGCTATGCTTCAGCAGAAAAAAAAAAGTATATTTTAATCCCTTGGAGGAAATTTTAAAACTGCATTTCACGAGGAACTGTTCAGAATCGCAGAAATTACTAATTTATTTTGATTAGACGTAAACTCATGGAAATAAATTCGTAATTTCTGCTCTTCGTAATTTTTACGACACAGCTTATCAATACCACGCAAGTTTTAATTTATGATTTTGCATTTTCGACCGTGGCGAAAAATCCTTGTTACACTGCAAAAAATATTTTTCTAGATTACAGCACAGCGTGTAGTTAAGGGGGTAACGCCAACATGATATGATGTAAAGACTTTATCAATTTGTTGAACAAGGTTCTTCATGATTGGCTTATCATCGTCATTACGCGAGTGGGTTCACAACACACAGTGCTGTATTCCAAAGCCGCAGCACTTGTGCTGCACTATTTTACATGTATATGTGCGATATAATCACATATATTTCTTACAGTGTAGTTCCTATGATTGTTTCACCCAGTCAGCTTTCTAGTTACTCTAGCTCACGACGCGACGCTGAAAATATTTTTTTTTCTTCATAGCAGTGTAATGGAGGAACAAAATCCCTACGTAAACGCTTTCAGGCGCAACCCTTTCCCAATGCTGAAAAAAAGGCAGCCGTTGCCATCGCTCGACTTAATTACCAGCAATATGGCGGACGATCGAATCGTTCATCGCCTGCCACAGATCCAGAGACCCTTTTTTGACGACAGCTGACTGTGCGGCACAGCCAGCTGTCGTCAAAAAAGGGTCTCTCGATCTGTGGCACGCGATGAACGTTTCGATCGTCCGCCATATTGCTGGTAGTTCAGTCCAGCGATGGCAACGGCTGCCCTTTTTTCAGCATTGGGCAATCTATTCAGCTGTTCTCGCATTCTTCTATTTTTCAGCCGATGTCAGTGCCTTTAAAAAGAATCGTGACCATTTTTTGACGGGAAAGGACGTGCTAAAAAGTAAAGGATTCTCCCGTGGAGCCATGTCACCCGCAACTATTTTTATAGAAATCCAATCTATTCTTCGTGACTGGCAACAGTGAAAACGTCAGAGTTGGGTCGATCCAGCTCTGGGAAGATCTTCCCAGAGCTGGAGCACTGCGTGTTAAAGGGTTAAAAAATGAATTTTACAAGTAGTTCTCCACAACTGCATTCCACATCCACCTCAAAATCGAAATAGTAGAAATTTCCACAGACAAATTTCACTTCCACTTAAAAACGTCACCCTCCATCGAAAATCCAGTGCATGCAGGTCATTTTTCCCTGGCTGGAATCCAAATTTATCGTCATCTAACTCGGCTTAAAAATACTCGATTTTCGTTAAGTCCCATTGTTGCCACAACTCAGTAAAGGAAATTACCATATTAATTTCATTTATTTTTTGCTTCCTCCCGGGTCCGACTAATGGGGTTTTCATTTGCAGGGTTGCGTATATCCTCACTACTCCCCCCAGCCACCCGTCCACACGCCTGTCTGTGGGTGGCTGGGATAGGTATCAAAGGTATCAACGATTTAGAATTTTATTTTTTTTTCCCATGGAAAAATTGAAATACGACCCTTCGGTAATTGCAGTGAATCATATTTCGTGATTTTTCTCTCCCCCGTCTTCTTTTTCTTTCTTTCTTTCTTTTTTTTAAATCGTATGGTAGATTAAACTGATTATGAGACATATTTTAACATTTTCCCTCGTGATATTTTTTTCTTCTAGCGGACATGATGTCATCGAATTGTTTATGGAAATGTTTAAGAAGAGAAAAAAAAAGAAAGAAAATGTAACACTCTCACATTTTAAATGCGCCCTTAAGTTCTATATATTAAAAGCGTCTCATAATCCATGTGTTGTCCCCATTTTTCTTCCTTATTAAGTTGGAAAGTGTATCCTTATTATTGAGTGTGCCGCGTTTTTCTACCTTGTTCCACAAAACACTTCTTCAGAATCGAACTGTATATTAAAATCGAATTTTAAAATTGTTTTATAATATTCTCCAGGCTTATTCTAACCCCATTTCACTTTTATAAATTCTGTTTAGAATGTGCTTTATAATCCAAGAATGTGCCCTGTTTGCCTTTCTTGTTCCATAAAACACTTTTACGGGATTGAAATCTATATTAAAATCGCCTGTTTCTCAATCTTCGTCAATCATATCATAGTTCTCCTTTGTAATAAACTGCAGCATTTTCCAATTTCTCGACAGACATTAAGGTATGACCAAGCAAGCCTGAATTTTGGCAATAAAACTTGGAATATTGCAAACCTTGTCGACTTTTAACATTTTATACTCTTCCACCCCTTGCTATATGCTAAACCTGTTGAAAAATGCAACGAAAACGGGTCGGCCCAAATCGATCCACAAAGGTAGATCGACAGAAAAACCTGGAGTGACCGAAGTAGCACTCTAGTGCTGATGAGTGCAACGTAAATTAATGTTACAAGATTCAAAGCCACACTAGTGCTATCTGTCTAGGGAGACTGGGTGTGCAGTGCATAGCACATAAGGGATTCTAACGCTTATTCACATTACATCTGGAGGAAATTCCTTAAAACTCTAGACCAGGGGTTCCCAAACTTTCTACTACTTAGAACCCCTTTAAAGATTTTTTTTTCCATTAGACCCCTAATCACTTTTATAAATTCTGTTTGGAATTTGCTTTATAATCCATCAGTGTGCCTTGTTTGCCTTTCTTGTTCCATAAAACACTTTTGAAGATTGAAATCTATATTAAAACCGCCTGTTTTGCCATCTTCGTCGATCCCAACTATAGTTCTCCTTCGTAATAAACTGCAGCATTTTCCAGTTTCTCTACAAACATTAAGGTATGGCCAAGCTATTCTCGGCTTTGGCAATAAATATAATCGATCGTTATAATATTTTTAATGCCTAAAAAACAACATGCATGAAGTTCAATAATGAAAAAAAAACTGCATTTTGTTAAGTCACTTAAAGAAAAAATAAATGCTTACAGTGCCACCGTGTTGGAGAAATTTGGAGTTTGCATATAGATGATTCTATCATGGTAGCCCAGAACCCAGGACCTGCACACTTTAGCCGTCAGCCAACTTTCAGTGTCTTATTCACTGGGCCATATTTATCGAATTTAAGGCTCGAACTTCATATATTTGGTAACGATTTCTTTTCAATTTCTCTCCACTTTCACGTGAACAAAGGTTTTCCCCTCTCTAAACAAATTCTGAAAATCTCATTTTTTGATACTTCCAATGACTTTACTATAAGACAACTGTTGTTTATTATTTACGTAATAAACAGATAAACACATGAAATACTACAGTCTTATTTTTTTTTTTAAACAATGAAATACAAATCGCAAGCACAACTGAATTTTTGGGATTCTCAGGAGGAGAAGACGAAAGTACAGGCGATTTGTTTTCAAACGTAGCAGGAGACATGAAGCAAGCATCTTTTGAAATAAATAAATGAAAGAATAAAGAAAACATGAAAGACAAAGGTTAAAAAGGAGAGACGTTGGCATTAATCCACAAGAGCAATGATCCTGGTATTAACTTCTTTTCTTTCTTCCAGTGAAAGTTAAACACCGAAACTAAGCATTGTTACGAAACAGTTATATTTAAAATTAATCCTTCAGTTTTGTTACCTGTTATTTTAAACGCTTGAAAAAATAAATCTGAAAGACAAATAGGAAAAAATTAGGACAGGGAGATCAAATACCTCTCAATTTCAAGGTATAAACTACGGTGAAACCTCGATACGACGATACTTAAGGGAACCAAGAAAATGATCGTTATAGAGGGATTTATCGTTATATCGAGAGATTATATTGTATTGGAATTAAGAAGGACCGCAATATTTAATCGTTATAGAGAGATTTACAGTTGTATAAGATATCGTTATAGTGAGGTTTTACTGTATTTATATTAAAATGTTTCTGTGAAGTGTCACTGTATCAGTGCATCTGATACGCATATTTACTACCAACAATTTTTAAAGTATTGGAAATTTACTTGAAAAAAAATAAATAGTAGTAAGCTCTAAAAACAAGGGCGTAGCCAAGGGGGGTTAGGGGGTCATAACCCCCCATGAGGAATTTTTTGCCATGCAAAATCTTCACTCCCTTATCACACACATATATGCATACTACCTGAAATACCCGTCCTCGACGGGTTAGTGAATGAAAATTTCCAAAAAGCAAGAACTTTCGTCAGCATTGTAGGAGTACACACAATGGATGTAGTATGTTGCCAAAGTAAAGAAAGCGAAGTTATAATTTTCATGTATTGTTAAAATATTGCAGGTTAGAGAGTAACTAAGTAATATCATTTCAATCGCATTAGTCATAATTATGTGATGCGCGAACGAATATTGACGCATATTGAAATAATTTTCGCAAAATCTAAAAATTTAATCAACATTTTTGAAAAATTGGAAGCCTAGAATTTAAGTTGAGTGACAACCTATCCTGTCACCCAAATTCGTTTCATTCCCTGCAGTCTTTATTTCGTGATGCTGGAACAAATTTTCAGCATTTTAAAACGATTTTCGAAAAATCTCGAAATGTAAGCAAAATATTTTTAAAATTCAGCGCCTATAAATTAAGATTAGCAACTACCTATCCTATCACTCAATTTCGTATCATTCGTATGAGTCGTTATTACGTGATGTTTGAAGAAATATAAACGTATTTTGAGAGAATTTTCACAAAATCTCAAAATCGAATAAAAATGTTTAAAAAATTGGACTCCTATAGTTTATGTTGAGCAACCATCTATCGTGTGACCCAATTTCATATCATTCGCTTTAGTCGTTATTACGTAATATGGGACCAAAGATTCACTCAGTTTTAAACGATTTTCACAAAATCTCGAAATCTGATGGATTTTTTTTGAATTAGATGCTTATAGTTTAAGGTGAGTGACCACCTATCATTTCACCCAATATCATTTTTTCACCTTTGCAGTTATTACGTGATGTGCGAACACAAATTTACGCAGTTTGAAATGATTTTCGCAAAATTTCAAAATCTAATCCAGATTTTTTTTTAATTCGACGCCTATGTTTTAAGTTGAGTGACCACCTATCATGACACCCAATTTCATATCATTCGCTTCAGTCGTTTTTACGTGATGCTTGAACACAAATGTACGCAGTTTGAAAGGATTTTCGCAAAATCTCAAAATTCAATCAGGATTTTTTAAAAATTGGACGCCTATGTTTTAAGTTGAGTGACCACCTATCATGACACCCACTTTCGTATCATTCGCTTCAGTCGTTTTTACGTGATGCTTGAACACAAATTTACGCAGTTTGAAAGGATTTTCGGAAAATGCTTAAACAAAAAAAGCTTTGCTTAAACAAAAAAAGCGTCACGGACAGAATGACAGAATGACAGACAGACAAACTTTTTTTTTGAGGGTCGCATCGGATTCCCGGGTGCTAAAACGGATAGAAATCGCAAAATTTTTGAATTCCAAGAAATGTACAGACAAAAGTCTAATTTTATTTATATAGATATGTGAGTTGCAGTAGTCGTAACACCCACCCCCCTCCATGAAAATTTTTTGACTACGACACTATCTAAGAAATGAAAAATGCGATATGCTGTCGGAAGATTTCACATTTTTGTACCCAAAAACACTCCCTCCCCCCAATTACATGCTGAGAAGACTGATATATTGCTATTTTAAGAAAAAAGCGGGAACTTCTCAGTCAGTCATGTTGCAAATCAATATTTATCTACAGGTAAGGGATATATTCCGAAGTTTCTGGAATTCAATTTCTTGAAACCCGTGAACCTTATTAAAAGGCTTCTACGGAACATTAATAATTTTGAAGTAATTACAAAAACTGTCCCTAGATGGCAGTAGTGATTAATAGCGTTATGTATGATTCGATGGTTTTACATGCTAATATAAATGTAAAAAGATAGGAACAGATCGTTCGCTGTCAAAGTAATTACTACGCAACAATAATTAATTATATTAAACATACATTTTCCATGAAAACTTTAATATTTCATAACATTTCCGATGTTGTTTTATTGCTGCTCTTATCTAGCTTCATATAAATTTTGAAAAGACAGAAATCTTATCAGAGAAAGTCATCGAAGTAGATTAAAATTAATTTCAGCGCTCAACATCAAATATTTTAGTTCGAAACACAGAATGACATCTTAAAATCACAACTGAAAAGAAACAACTACAATAGCTAACAGGCTAAAATGAATTCTTTTTTTAGAAAATTTTGGAGTACAAAAACATTCGATTATAATAACAAAACTTTAAATTAGTAAAATAATGAGTTTCATGAAATACTTAATTGAAAAAATACTTTTTGGAAGTACTTGGGTGTGAAAAGAGAAATAAAAAATCTTAAAAAGGTTCAAGAGGAAGAATTAAAGAAAAAAATATATATATAAAGAAATACGTATTGCTCTAAATTTAATTAAAATTTTATATGGCTAGTAAACATTAAAATAAAAATATGCTTGCGAAATAAACACCTATGAAAACATTTTTGATATTTAAGAGTAAGAAATTAATACTTCTAATTAATATTTTTATTGCCCGCTAACATAAAATAGGTGAGTTCTAAGATTTTAGCTTTTAATTGAATTATTCACTCTGTCATTTGGATTTGTTATATCTCGGGTAAAATTAATTAATTTTCTACCGAAAAACTCTGAAATTGTTAACAGTTGATATTAGTTATGGAGATATTTTAATTTAAAGTAAACATTTTGAATTTACATTAATAAAATTTCTAAAGATTATCTTTATGCCATGTAAGAAAATAACTGGAATAACATTTTTTTAACCAATTCAAACAAAAATAAGGCAGGAATAACTTTGAAAATGGAAAAGTAATATTTTTATTAATTTATATGCTAAATAATATCGGACGTTCATTTTTCTTTCCTTTTTTTTAATGTAGTGTTTATTTCTAAAAGAAATAAATCTTAAGATCAATGGTTTTTATTATTTGAATGTAAATCAATTTAATTAAGAAACCTAGTAACTTTAATTATAAATATGCTTTGAGGACTTCTCCCTTTCCTCTCCTCTAGACATAGAAAGAAATATGTTTCTAAAAATTAAGAAATAATTATTACAGCACTATTTATGCGACTTATAATAAAATTTTAATGTTCAGTTTTTACTTTAAAATATCTTTACTTTTCCTTGTTTCTTGATTTTATGATGTAAAAAGCTTCTGAACTCTAAATTATAAATTTACTATTAAAAAAAGTCTCAACGCTCTTGAACAAGTTTAATGTAGTATATTGTTTTTATTAGGGTTTTTCCGTTCCATTTTTCTACTCAAGAAGATAAGTATATTTTCATTGTATATACATATATATTATTTTCCCCAATTTATTTACTTAAAAGTTTCTATATTTGTTTTCTATTTATCAGTTATTTTTTTTTTTTTTAATCCAATGAGTGCATGGGCATCTTCATACTTTCTTCCTAAAAATGCTAGGGTATTTATGAATCTTCATTTCTATGGCAAATTCAAACGCATTTTTTGACTTAAAAGCATTTCCTTTAATAATTTTGCTTTCAGTTATACATGAAGTTTGGCCAAATGATATGTTATTTGTTTTTTTGTATATGATGTCCCAAAACTGACGTAAGATTTGAAGTAAATAGAAAATTAATTGTTTAGTGCTGGCAATCAAAAAAGAAAAACAGTTTGACAGCTGGCAGTTTAGAGTTAGCAAAAGTGCACCACTCTACGAAAGAACAACGCGTTTTAATTGTTGAAAACATTTTAAAAATAATGAAAGTTTGATTCATGGCATGTTTGATGATGAATAATGAGAAAGATGATGAGTGATTTAACACCATTGGTTTTCTTTCTGTGGGGTTATTTGAAGACAAAGGTCTAAGTAAACAAGTCCACATCCACCCGTGCATTGAAAGGAAGATGTGTACTCTCCGATGTTCGGTGTCTCCTATACACCTAACATACAGGATGGTTTAAAGTTTCCTATAAACGGCATTCTACAGCTGAACGGGTGAGCCGATTACCACCCAATTTGACATGCGGACTGTGCACGAGATGCGCTTAAGGAAGTTTTTTTTTAATATAAGTTCCAAAAATGTCCACCAGGTGGCGCTTTGCACTATGAAATCAGTTTTCAAAAGATCCAAATAAGTTAAAAAAGGCTAAAATAAAACTGTTGAATAAATGTTGAAACGGTCTGTACATATCGAATTGGTCATTTCCGTTGTTAAATTTGCTGTTTTTATGCAAAACGCCATCTAGTGTACATTTTTTGAACTTTTTTTCCGAAATTCCTTGCTTTATTGTCTATATACCAAATTTGGTTACAATCCGTGCACCCATTTTAGCTGTAGGGGAATTTTAATTATAACCACCTTGTATATCATTCTAAGTTTAAACACTCAATATTCATTCACAAACTAACGTAGCGATTAATATACCCGCAAGTGATAAAGTTTTATTATTTTAAATATTCTTCAATTATATCCATTTTGTTCTTGTTTGCATCTCTTAATTGAGAAATATGCATCCATTTAACGCTCCATTTTCAGCATGCTTTAAAGATAAATTAAATACGCTTTCGTTTAAAAATGGCATTTTCGTTAAAATGCATGCATTAAAATCTTCCCTCCCCGCGCTTCAAGTATACTTCTATAATCGACAAATCAATTGTAATTACCTTAATGGCACAATATTACGAGTACAAATTGAAGCATAATACGTTCAATTAAATGTGATTTAATCTGTCACTAATTACATACTTTGAGGTTCCTCTAATGAACCGTTCTACAACTTCATTAGAGCCTGAAGTTGTTATCAAGTATCGGGCGAAATGAAGCTAATTATATAATGTTTGAAATTGCCACGCCATTAAAACCAATATTAAAAATAATACCATAATAAGTAATGCTACGCGAGTATATTATGCAATGGCGTAGCCAGGATTTTATTTCGGGGGAGACCATATCAAATTGCAAGCTAAGTTTCAACTGTAAGTTTAATATCAAATTGTACAGTCAGATTTCGCTGTAGCCCCCTCAGCCTATGTACGTGCCTGATATTATGTGTCCGTAAATTAATTCGGATTCAATAATTTATTAAAGTAATATTTTGAAATAAGAATTTAAAGCCTCTTTGTATCAACATTTTAAAAATTCCCAGATATTGTATAACGCCAGCTTTATCAGGTCACTTTGAAGATTAGTAATACAACGGGTGTTATAGCTGTAACCGAATAACACCTAATTTTCTAATCTATAATCGCTTATTAAATGTTTCAGGAAGCTTAACACTGTGCCTTAAAGGCAATGCAATAATATAAAATAATGTGCCTATCACTGAATCATATTCCACGCCTGAAACTTATTTGTCTCTTCGTAGCTTTATTTGTTTCTTTATTTTTAGAAAGTGTTTCATAATCCGTATGCCGACTTAATGTCTTTCTTACTGATGTAATTACAGAGTTAGAAAGACAGAAACATTTAAAAAATATATTCTGAAATTTAAAAAGTGAAACTCAGCATTTTCGGATCTTAATCATGTAACACCGTAATGATGAAAATTCTAATAGAATGAAGTTTTTGAGTTCTAAGGTAAGTGCTCCAGTAGTGGGACATTTGAAATTGTAAGTTGGAAAACAAAATATTCCAATTATCTTTTGAGATAAGAGAGAAAGTTGCGTAAAAAAATTGGTGCAAAATGTTATGGTCTCGATTAAAATTTTCAGATGATTCAATCGAAATATCGAATTTAAATTTGTTACCGTCCCCGTAAAAAAAAAAAGAAAAAAAATCCCAATTAGTAAAATATGCCTGATACATTAATTATGTGATTCACAAATTTTCAGAGTTTGACCATAAGAAGGTTCAGGGATTACTTTAAACAAAGTTGGTAAGCACCTGTACAATACCAATAATATCAAAAGTAGTATTATGTCTGCAAACAATCATTGTTTTCTTTTGTAATTTGTGTACTGAACCTAGAACTCAATTTTTGGTATGATTTTTCTTCTTCGAAAGATGATTTCAGTCAACCTATTTTTATTTTCGTGTCTTCGGGCAATTTTATGATTGAAGGTTGAAATTTTGTACATCTACAAACTGATACATGAGATGAATGTTACTAATCGGGACGTCATTTTTCTTACGGAATTTGCACAAAAATTTTAATTTTGTATCAACTTAGGTTTAATATCCGGAAAATTTTAACTGGTACCAATTGGTTTCAACTGGTAAAATGTACAGAATTTTATTACATTATTTTACGTCACTTTGTAGTTCATGTATGCCTATCATCAATATTTAGCACTAGATATACCGAAGATTTTTTTAAAGGGGAAAAATAGCCACAAACCAGTCATTTTGACTGGTCTTGGTATATCTAGTGTTAAGAAATGAAAATGAATATTGGTAGATAACCGAAATATGAAGCTCGAAGTTTTTAGCCTGTCACGTGGCTGTCGATCTAACGATCTGAAGTTTTTTGTAGTTTTCTCCATACGTAGAATGAAAACGCGTTAGAACCCCCTAAAGTGTACTGCGCCCCAATCATTATCCCTTAGGCAACGAGCCCTAATGTGTTTTGCGTTCGTGAAAATCCTAAGTATTAAAAAGCGTAGGTGAGAGGTCTTGCGACACCCATTATAGTAGTTATTATGTATAGTAATATAAAACATCTTTCTGTTTGTCCTCTAAACAAACTCAAGCTAATTTAGAGAACAAAATATAGAGTTACTTTAACCCTTTGAGGCACAACCCTTTCCCAATGCTGAAAAAAGGGCAGCCGTTGCCATCGCTCGACTTAACTACCAGCAAGATGGCAGATGATCGAAACATTCATCGCGTGCCACAGATCTAGAGACCCTTTTTTGATGACAGCTGGTTGCGCCGGGCACAGCAGCTGTGGGGGTCTCTAGATCTGTCAAAAAAGGGTATCTAGATCTGTGACACGCGATGAACGTTTCGATCGTCCGCCCTCTTGCTGGTCGTTAAGCCGAGCGATGGGAACGGCTGCCCTTTTTCAGCATTGGGCAATGTATCCAGCTGTTCTCGCATTCTTCATTTTGCAGCAGATGTCACTGTTGTTAAAAATAATCGTCACAATTTTTTTACCGGAAATGACGTGCTATAAAGTAAAGCATTCTCGTGGAGCTATGCCACCCGTAACTATTTTTATAGAAATCCGATCTATTCTTCGTGACTGGCAACAGTCAAAACGTCAGAGTTTGGTGTTATCAGTGCAGGAACACTGCGCGTTAAAGGGTTAATGATGTACCCCATCCTTTGAATCTATTTCAACAAGACGATCTCTTTTTGGGTTCCTTGGAAAACATTCAATGAACCTCAGCGTCTTCAGATCACTGCAATCTAAAAATCACGGCCCCCTTTGGAAGGAGATTGCGGTAAATGCACGTACATGCATACATACAACACACCTCCCCATTAAAGCCTTTAAAATAACCGCTCCTCCATCTTCTCTGGTCACGTGCTTAAATGCGCCGGGGGTGGGGAGCCCTTGTTGACTTTCTCCCTGCTCTCCCCCCCCACCGACTCTAATTGGATGTCTAATTATACATGGGGTGATGAAGGGAAGAGATATTATCCCGACGTTCGAAGGGTAAAGAATACCAGAAAGTATATGTGCACAGCGTTTTCAGCTAGCTCAAGTGCCGGATCAGCAAAATATGAACAAGCACTCAAGAAGAAACACAAAAGAATATTGTCCCAAGGAAAAAAAGATAAAAAATAAAAATGATAATAAATATTTTGGGACGCTGCCAACTTTATACCGCAAGTGCAATTATGCTGTAGAAGTAATTCCATTGATGTTTATTTTATATATTTCTTTTATCCTTGCTTTTTTAAAATTTATTTTTACTTGCTTTTTATATATTTTTTTTCTTGGTGGTGATTTTTTTAGGGAACCGCTTAAGTGTGATGTTTGCGATAGATTTAATTTTTTTTTTTTACTTGCTTTTCTAAAACATATCCGTGGGCTTTAGATGAAATCCATCTTGGAGATTTAAAGAAGGATTTCCACCTACTCTAATACATTAATGTATTTTAACGGAGGTTTTCTGAAGAATGTTGTACTTAACTTATACTTTTAAAAGTATATGATGATATTTTTTTTCCCCCGAGTTGCAATTTATTTGAAACCCATCCATTTCATGTCTCGGATCAAAATTTCAAAATTTTGTATATTTATAGGAGTTTTAATTTTTTAAACTGTGCAACAGAATTAAAAAAATAAAAATCTTAATACCTCTGAAAAATACATTTTCAAACGAAAGACGATGGCAATCAAACTGTGCAGCTCAGTTATAATACTGAGTTTTTCGGTGTAAAATGCAAAACAAAAGTTTATTAAGTACTAAAATAAATTCTTCATAATGGTATTTAAAAATGTTTACAAATAATGCAAAAGATTAAAAGAATTTCTTGAAAAATATCTTAAGCGTTCTGTGAGCTTCACGCATTTATACCAACACTTTAAAACAATAAATTTGAAAAACCGAACGATAATAAAGGAAACAAATCGGGCTTCCGGTATAACTTTAAAGCTTTACAGAATGCAAAGTATGATAAATGCTTGCATTAGTAAAGAAACAAGTTGTTGTATTATAATTTGATGTGAACATCACAAAATTGCATACATTTTTGCTGCATTTCCATTAAATTTATTTTATATGAAAGAGCGATTTGATGGTCCTTTAAACGTACATTTTCTAAAATATTAGTTTTCATTAAACAGCTTATACGAGGGTTGTTTAAAAAGTAAATTTCCCACGGCCTATAAAAAGGAACGAAACATTATTACTAAAAAAGACTTATTACTAAAGATACAGCCATATTTCAGCTACTTCTCAACATTATAATAACCTGAATTTTAACACTTGTCATACCGTTTTTGCAGTAATGTGTTATAGAAGTCTGGCAAACAAAGGAGGCAGTGTCACAATTGTTTGCACTCTTTGTCATTGGAAGCGAGACTGGTAACCTATGGGTAACCTATGCTTCCAATAGGGCTAAATTTACAAAAAAGGGGCCGGAACCCTAACATTCTTCAGCGAAAATGCTCATACTCAGTAGCGTACTGTAAACCCCCATGATTTTTGCAAAACGGGGTTCCCCAGACAGCACATAACCTTATATCAACCTCGACATTTCTTTGAATTTGACATATTAATACAAGCTTGACAGTTCTATTCATTTTAAACTTGCAGCAAGCTTCGATATTACAAAGATTTTGTGTGTAAAAATAAAATATATGGGGCGAGTTCGCCGACCGGCGCCCCATGTATTTAGGAAAATTAGGAAAATTTTTTAGAGTGCCGTATGTTTGAATCAAGCTTTTCATGTCAAGCTTGATTCAAGCTTGCTATGTCAAGTTTAATGCAAGTTGGGCAAGTGTAAATTTGAACACTTGATTCAAACTTGCGTTAAGCTTACACGCTTGAAATAATCAAGCTTAATGCACGTTTATTGACTTGATAAATCAAGCTTGCTGCCAGTTTCATGCAAACTTTCTGTGCTGTCTGGGTCGGTAGCACATTCAATTAAAATAATGTTGACTCAAAGATTTTACCATATAATTGTATTTGTCATTTATTTTTATTATTTCGCAGAACAATGAAATGAAATGAAATATTCTGAAATTAGCCTATAGAAATATAAACAATAAACAGTAGGAGACCCAAAATCTGATGGTTCCTCAGGGCTCTCAAATAATTTACGATGGACAGACACACCTGGACGGTTTGAGGCGAAACAAGTCCTGGTGGGTCTGTTTGTTAAAATCAGTTTGTGCGTGAAAAGGGGGAAATTTTCGAATTAATGCACTACTGCTGGACTCCGGTGCGCATTATTCATGCACTCCGTTGGGTTCTGCCTAATATGTAAAAATTAACTTAGAAAAAAAGGACAGGAGCTGAGCTCTACTGAGCTTCTATGCAAATTAATCCCTGCCTTCCAGTGACTTGCACCGGAAAAAGTTCCTGTCCGGACATAATTTTTTCACTGACGGAGACTGCAAACAACTGTGAGACTGGCTACTTTCTCAATGTAATAACTTTTTCCTGATAATAATGTTTTGTTTCTTTTTTTGGCGTGCTTCGTATTTATACGGTTACTGATTCAACTATCTCACATTATATATAACAGTTAAACAGTTAATCCTTTAAAATGGATGAATGACTGTCTAATGTAGTTTAAATATGAGTATCTCAGACTCTGTGATCAGACTCAAATGACTCTCAGAACGGCTGTGTCGACGGGCGCGACCTGGGTTTGAACCAAGCACTCCGTCTCCTATTCGAGAGCGTCAATGCGCCCATCCACTGGCGGGGAGGTTTCAAGGATGATCTAAATGGATAGATCCGTCCAATCAAAATGCCTTAATTTTTCGCGATTAAAATGTTTCTTTTAATGAGTAACGGAAGAATAAATGAATGAACATGCGATGTAATACCATGCCACCGCAAATAAAATAAGCTTTAAACCGATAACGCATCCATGTTAGTACAAGAAGAAAAAATATAAGCCAATTTCACCCAAATAAGTTAAATCATCCAACTTGCATAAAACGCCCAACAGCGAATCATCAATACATTATGAGACAGTGTTTTGATGGTGGCTCCTTCGGTAAACACAGAAAACACGTGATTATCCGAAATTAATTAGTTAAAAGTACTAAACAAATACTTTGTCGCTTAACTTATCCGTTTCCGTGTTGCTATAATTCATTTTTGAGATAGCGGGTCGTAAGTGCTGCTGAAGAAGCCATTTATATAATTAATACACTTTTCCGAGGAAAGGGAGTAGTTGTAATGTGTTCTCTGCCCATTTACGAAGTGCCATATCTCCGATAAATTCTCTCGCGTGTGAAATATTTACCATTTTGGTACTACGTGCGTGATTTACTGTCAACCGGACATTTTATTTTTTTGTCCTTTTTTTACGTACTGCATTAAAAAAAGGCAATATTTGAAGGTCAAGGAGAAAAAAACAACTACAAAAAACAAATAAGTCGAACACAACGATAATGAAGTACTTTTCGATATGAACTTATTTAGCATTTGCGCTTGTGCTTATATCTTTGAAGGGTAGACATTTTGACAGACGCATAGAACAGGGGTGGCGAACCAATGGCACGCGTGCCATTGATGGGACGCCACACAATATTTTGGGCACGCCTTCGAAGAAATCGGTTTGCATTTTAATCAAAAATAACAAAGTCCACTATGAATTATCACGATCGAACGGTCACTAAGTCAAAATTATTTGACGGCACACTATATGGCACACTATATGGCTATATGGCACACTATATGGCCTCACTAAACATTTCTCTAGAAAAAATGGCACGTTGATCCATAAAGGTTCGCCACCCCTGGTATACAAGAATAACAGGATAGGGATACACTCCCTACGCTGGAAAAGTGCAGCCGCATTGGCTCCAGAACCGGGGAGCAGAGGGGGCGCTTGACCCCTGCAGATTCTGTAGTGAGGGAACAAAGTATACTTCCCCCCCCCACTTTTCGAAACCTAGAATTTGTAGAAAAATTCGTTGATACACCATCAACCAATTTAAGTGTAATGTATAGTGCAAAATGTGTTTTTTTTTTTTTAACCCATTAAGGCCCAGTGATCAATTTTTAGACCGTCGCGAAATTTGTAAGTCACTCAAGTATTGAATCATTAGTTTATTTTCCTAGTATAATTTCTTGAATAATAATTCTGATTTCCACAAAATACTCAGCGATAACAAGTTTGAATGAGAATATTTCCCAGTCTTATTCACATTTTTAGGAAAAGATTTAAGTTCTTCATACCGCACGAATGTCGGAAATTTATTTATCACTTCTGGCATCAATATAAATTTGAGAATGTGCTGAAAAAAGTTGGGCGCTAATGGGTTAAGAACAGGGAAGTTCATTAGTAAGGAACCACAAAACAGCCAAGCCTATAGAGTGGGTAGGTACACTTCAAGGGTCCCCAGAATCTAGAAGCACCCCCCCCCCTGCCTTTAGCAACATCAGCCTAGAGTACGATATTGTAGATACGATAATAGTGTACTGAAACATTGATTTGGGCAGCGATTTAAACCCCATTCATTTCTCCATTTATTATAACATAGGGATCACAATGATAATAGCGTGTATTGAAGGAAGTGTCTCCAGAATCCATGGGCAACCTCTACCATAATCAGCAGCAGTATTGGGGAATTGGAATGGTAAATGGATAATCGTTGAAGGACAGCGAAGGTGCACATAAATCCGGTAACACTTAAGGCTCCATTTGCTCCAACATAAAGATTGCGACTATAGTAGTATTTTTTTGAAGATCAGGAAGATCAAACCTACATTCATGTCCATAAATTAAGGATAATGAAGTTCAGGCAAAGAAAGAGAAAGAAGCAAAACAAATTTGACTGATTTGTAAAGTCTATTTATTAAATAAAAAGTAAAGAGCAAAAAAGATGCTATATGTTTGACATAATTAATAAAAATTGCAAGTTTTACTCCCTTGACCAAATTTAAAAAAAGAACCTATTTACAAAAAACAGTATAACATGGTTAGTAGGATGGTTAATACGGAGTATGTCTCCCGGACGATGCAATACAGGCCTGACAACGCCTAAGCATGCTGAGTATCAAATGATCAATCTCATCTTGGGGAATATTACACCACACATCAAGCAATGCACTCCGAAGTTCCGGTAGACAGGTGGGAGGGGGTTGACGGGCTGAAATTCGTCGGCCAAGCATATCCCACACATGCTCTATTGGATTCAAGTCCGGTGAGTATGCTGGCCAATGCATACGGGTGATATCCTCCGATTGAAGGCATTCGTCTACAATGTTTGCACGGTGAGGACGGGCGTTGTCATCCATAAACACAAATTCAGCACCCATGGCGCCCCGAAACAAACGAACATGTTGTTCCAGAATGACATCCCGATAGATGTGGCCTGTCGTCGTTACACTCTTAACATGCAGGTCAGTTCTGGAACCAAGAATAATTCCTCCCCAAACGAGCCATCCTGCACCACCGTAACGGTGTCTTTCAATGGTGTTCTCTTGGGGATAACGGGTACCTGGCGCTCTCCAGATGAATGTCCGGCGAGAATCAGACTCCAAACTAAACCTGGACCCGTCGGAAAACATCACACAAGGACCACTGTTGCGGTGTCCACAATGCATGCTCTCTACTCCAGGTTTAATCGCAGGCGACAGTGAGTTGCAGTAAGTGGAACACATCTGACAGGCCTACGAGCATATAGACCAATGTGCCCGAAGCGTCTGTACACGGTCTGCTTGAAAACTGTCGTACCGGTAGCTGAAGAGAGCTGACGAGACAGGTCTGATGCTGTACTCCGTCTGTTTCTTTTGGCAGTAACTGCCAAATAGCGGTCCTCATTCGGCGTTGTAACTCGGGGGCGACCTGTGCTGTAACGTCTACTCACATTACCATCATCTTGGAATCGTTGCCAAAGCCTGGAGATGACACTCTGGGCGATTCCAAGTTCCTCGGCTACTTCCAGCTGGGTGCGTCCACATTCCAGTCGTCCGATAATTCTGCCACGTAAAACATCATCCAAATGCCTCCTTTGTGCCATAACAATGCGGTTTTTGCACTGAAAGGCTTTCACGGCGCTTGTGAACAATTTTACTTCTTTGCCACCATTCCTTATATACCCCTCTCTTACACTCTCGTCATTGTGACGTACCATCCACGCCATCTGGTGGTTTCCTCTAATTTGCATATTCTTCTTCAAGCTGTGTGTGATCATTCCACAGGTGAAATTTTTATTTTAGAGATCAATTTCTGTGTGATTCTGAATTATCCTTAATTTATGGACATGAGTGTAATTAATCTTATTTGGGGGATCGCAACACTATTTCAATCGTGTGTTAAAGGGTACCGGGTGATTGCGGAGTCTGGCCAACGCTCAGAGGTCAGGACAATAACTGTCACCGCTGAAGGACAGGGCTCTTTATAAACATATCCAAGTCTAAGGCCTATCCTTGGCTGTAAAGTCATAGAAGAGGAAGCATTTTTTTTCCTCAAGTAATAAAGGAAAGTTTAAATATCTTACTGTCTTACTTTATCGTAACTGAAATGTTCAATAATTTTCTGGCCCTAGGGCATGTTTGAGACGGGCTTTCTGTCTTCCCCCCCAAAAAAATTAAAAATCTTGAATTTTTTTTCCTCATAATTTTTTTAATACTGTAGAATTAGTATACTTTAAATTTATCGTAGGCCGCATAACAAAGCCTTATACATAATAAAATTTTCAGTAAATTCCCCCACAAAGCCGGACCTGATAACAACTGCCCGGCCCCTCATGTCCCGAACTGTCGGCGGGCCTGTACGCAGGGTTTGAAAAGGTTAAAGCGTCATTTATCAGTCTTTCAGACAGCCATTGCAGAATTTTCTTCATCCAATGTTCTTCAATCCTCTCACTGAGATGTGCCCTTTATTGGTGGCCTTTTAAACTAATTGTGATAATCTATATAAATAAAATTAGACTTTTGTGTGCACATTTCTTGGAATTCAAAAATTTTGCGATTTCTATCCGTTTCAAGCACCCGGGAATCCGATGCGACCCTCAAAAATAAGTTTGTCTGTCTGTCATTCTGTCGTTCTGTCGTTCTGTCATTCTGTCATTCTGTCCGTGACGCCTTTTCTGTTTAAGCATCACGTAAAATCGGCTGAAGCGAATGATATGAAATTGGGTGTCATGATAGGTGGTCACTCAACTTAAAACATAGGCGTGGAATTTTTAAAAAATATTGAATGGATTTTGAGATTTTGTGAAAATCCTGTCAAACTGCGTAAATTTGTGTTCGAGCATCACGTAAAAACGACTGAAGCGAATGATACGAAATTGGGTGTCATGATAGGTGGTCACTCAACTTAAAACATAGGCGTGGAATTTTTAAAAAATATTGATTGGATTTTGAGATTTTGCGAAAATCCTGTCAAACTGCGTAAATTTGTGTTCGAGCATCACGTAAAAACGACTGAAGCGAATGATATGAAATTGGATGTCATGATAGGTGGTCAGTCAACTTAAAACACAGGCGTCGAATTTTTAAAAATTTTCATTAGATTTTCAGGTTTTGCGAAAATCGTTTCAAACTGCGTAAATTTGTGTTCGCACATCACGTAATAACTGCAAAGGTGAAAAAATGATATTTGGTGAAATGATAGGTGGTCACTCACCTTAAACTATAAGCATCTAATTTTAAAAAATCGATCCGATTTCGAGATTTTGCGAAAATCGTTTAAAACTGAGTGAATCTTTGTTCCCGCATTACGTAATAACGACTCAAGCGAATGATATGAAATTGGGTCACATGATAGATGGTTGCTCAACATAAACTATAGGTATCCAATTTTTTAAACATTTTCATTAGATTTTGAGATTTTGTGAAAATTCTCTCAAAATACGTTTATATTTCTTCAAACATCACGTAATAACAACTAATACGAATGATACGAAATTCAGTGATAGGATAGGTAGTTGCTAATCTTAATTTATAGGCGTTGAATTTTTAAAATATTTTGATTACATTTGGAGATTTTGCGAAAATCATTTTAAAATGCTGAAATTTTTTTCCAGCATCACGAAATAAAGACTGCAGGGAATGAAACGAAATTGGTTGACAGGATAGGTTGTCACTCAACTTAAATTCTAGGCTTCCAATTTTTCAAAGATGTTGATTAGATTTTGAGATTTTGCGAAAATTATTTCAATTTGCGTAAATATTCATTCGCGCATCCCATAATTACGACTAAAGCGAATGAAATGATATTACTTAGTGACTCTCTAACCTGTAATATTTTAACAATACATAAAAATTAAAACTTCGCTTTCTTTACTTTGGCAACACACTCCATCCATTCTGTGTACTCCTACAATGCTGACGAAAGTTCTTGCTTTTTGGAAATTTGCATTCACTAACCCGTCAAGGACGGGTACTTCAGCTAGTAAGTATATAAAATTCCGTCGTGTCCCATTAATAATGCAGCAAACAGTTCATTTCTATACCATTTAAAAATAAAAAAAAACAGTCTCTTTTCGGGAAATTGCATAGAAGTAATATGCGTAAACTATTTGGCAATAATTTCTCGCTAACGAACAGCGTGACCGAGCCAGACAAAAACCATAATCAAACACTTTGAACTCTGTTGCAATGTGTTAAAACGAATTCCTTAATGAAAGCGAAACTGAATGCTGCAGACGAATGTATGTAAATGGATCAAATTATGACCAACGTTACGATTTGTGTTAAAAACAATATTTGGGAACTATTTAGAGGCAATCAATTGCGCATTCAAACTGAACAATTGAACTTAATATACGAAATTGTTCAACTGACATTTTTTAGCCAATTTATAAGCCCAAAAATTTAAATCGATTTCAGTTACAAACGACACACAAAACCATTTAATCTGTGGAGCTGGAAAACAAAAGATTTTATAACCCGGATATAGCAAGTCATTAGTGGAGTTACAATGTTACAGAAATGTTACTTCCCTAGAGACATTAAATTAGGAATATCGATTTCAAATTCTAAAATTTTCCACTATTAATTCACCCTGTTAAAAGTTTTCCCAATATATCATTGCAAAGAAGTTAAATTTAAGAGTTTTTGAGTACAGGCAAGCAGATATACATATAAAATATATTATTTTTGAGAAAAATAGCATGTATATGTTATATTCTGGATCTTTGAGGAGATGATTTTATATTAAAATAATTTCGTTCCTCCTCCCATCCCAAATATAATTGAATTACTGTAAAGAATTCTCTAACGTATTGTTACGAATTTTCGGGGCAACCCGCTATTTTGGCAGTTAAAATAGTTCAAAATTCGTATTCTACGAGTCAAATAGTTAAATTTTGCTTTTCCTTGCATCGAAATTGGTCAACTATTGCCGGAGATACGGAGGTTTTGGTTTCCCCTTTCATTTGTATGCAGTTTCTAGAAATCTCTAGAAATATTGGTCGTAAGATTTCGGTAACTTCACTTTCGGCGGTCTAATTTTTGGCGCCCAATTTTGCAATATTTTTCCAAAAGTCGCCGAGCTTGGCGACATTTTGGTCATTTGGCGCAATTTTCCCAATAGGGCTTGTAAAGATGCTTTTTTCTCATTAACGTGCATAATAGCCTAATATTTCTCTTCTATGACGTAATCAAAGCGCGATTGTTCGGGGACTCGCTAGAGAGGTCCCGAGTTTTCGTCGGAAAATATAAAAATCTGGAGTGACTCCACTCGACTTTCCGAACACTTACGATTAAGATCATTACCAAGCACTTAAATAAATTTTAATCGATGAATAATTCAAACATATACCAAATTGAAACTCCATCGAATGCACCGTTTAAACGCTAGCGCACTTTCAAGAAATTCTCCCCATAGGCCATAATGTAAAAGAAATCTTTGTCGTAGCCCTGTAGAAAAACTATAAGTCCTATACACACCAAAATCAATACCGGTCTTGCAACGGTGGTTTATAACATATATACCCAATTTGAGCTCTATCTAATCTACCGTTTAAACGCTAGCGCACTTTCAAGAAATTCTCCCCATAGGCCATAACGTAAAAGAAATCTTTGTCGTAGCCCTGTAGAAAAACTATAAGTCTTATACACAGCAAAATCAATACCGATCTTGCAACGGTGGTTTATGACATATATATCCAATTTGAGCTCAATCGAATGCTCCGTTCAGGAGCTATCGTGTTCACTCACATACACACAGACACACATACTCACACACACATACACATACACACATACATACATACATCTCGTAAAAATAGCATAAATGGATTCAGAAGCCCTCAAAACGTGTAAAAACACCAAAATCTCGAAGTCGAATTTTTTCATGATTACAATACTTTCCTTACATGGTTCATGTTCGGAAAGTAAAAAGGAACCGGGCTGCCTCGAGTCATTCAGCGCGGATCGAGCTGCCGATGTGTACGGCACTTTTGCTCTGTGACAGAAGCGGTGTTTTCGCACTTGTACACGAAGCTGATTTTTAAGTCCTGTGTGTAATTTCTTCATTGCTGTGCCTTAAGGGATTGTGTACGATATCCCTTGCATATTCCCACTGAATTTTGATTGTGGAAGCGTTTTATTTTGTGTGAGAATTACAGCATTTTTGAGAGCTTCGGTACTGAGTGGACTGCTATAAACGAACTACTGGACGTTAGTGCCTGTGAATTTTGTGCAGTTGAATTCTTCAACTGAGTTCTAGAAGCAATAAAGTTGTGTTCCATCCTGAGAAGTGTGGATTACTAGAACGTTCTACACCAACTGAACTTTAGAACGGACGAACCCAGGAATAGTAGAGTTTTCTGCAAGAGTATCATGCTTTGCTTTTGTCATTTCCAGAAATCGCGTTTTGTTCCGAAAATCGTCTTTAAATGTATTTTATGAATTCTCGAAATTACTCTTTATTGCTTTGTCGGGAAATCAAATGTTTCTAGAAGCAGGGTTGCCAAGGGCATCATCAAAAGCAAATAGAAAACAAATTAACCCATTTATGCCTAGCGTCCCTTTTTTTGGGACGGCATTTTCGCTATGAGTCGAAAACGTTATTTATTTTTCCTAGCCTTTATTCATGAGTATTGAGCCTCAACTCTACAAAATATTTTAACATGACCCAGTAGTATGTTGATATTTCGATTTTCATGCATAATGATTTTTAAAATAAATCATCCCTTGTTCAAGAAGTTGACATCAGAAATTTATCTATTATTTCCGTTATCAGCAAAAATCGAATAAAGTCGGAAAAATATCCAGGCACAAATGGGTTAACTGCTCCAAGTCCGAATCTCATTTTCGTCCCGATCTCCAAGACCAATCAGTGCATGCCGATCTAACTCAGCCAAAGACGTCACTACCAATAGAAAACCTTTCGAGTTACCTAGTGTATCATGTGACTTCTTGCGAATCTTAACTCTTGGGCAAAACTTTAAGGGGTGATAGGGCACATAATAAGGAATCAGAATCACATAGCAATGTGGGGTCGAAAACGCGGTTTTCACTTACCTAGTAATAATCAATTTGTGAAAAGTATTGAAGTGTTCGTCTAATTTCTTAACCAAAGAAATTAGACGAACACTCATTTCGCATGCACACATTAAATCGTCTCTAAACCTTAATTTTTGGAGACGATCCAGGTTTCAGAAACAATAGGATCGTCTACAAAAATTTCATCCGTGAAATAAAATGTGAACTCTTTTAAACTATTCATTTTAGTCTTCTGTTTTCGGAGAAAAATACATTTGTTTCTGACGAACAAGGGTCGGAAAGAGCACTGTTGTTTCAGGATTTTTTTCCAAAGTGATTTTTAACAGCTACATGAAGACGATGTTGCCGACCCCACATTGCTATGCGATCCTGATTCCTTATTATGTGCCCTATCACCTCTTAAAGTTTTGTCCAAGGGTTTAGATTCACCCTGTATATACCTTTCCCTCAGGCGGAGAGAATATATTTTTCGCATTATTTCACTTGCCTACATAGAAAAAAATATAAATTCAGGATCTTCTAGCTTTATTTTTTTTCAGGAAAACGGCCGTTTTCCCTATGAACTGGTAATTTTTCGTTTAAAAAAAATTCATATATAAACGGTAAATATACGGGGATTTTTTTTTTTTTTTGTTTTTAGTAAATAGTTTTAAAAAATTGATTTTCGTCAGACATTTTCAGCAGAAAAGAAATACTGATACCAAACGAGCTCATATAAGCATTTAGATTTTACACTATAATTAATAAATATTTCAATACTGAATTCGTTAATTAACAGATATACTTTAAACAGCTTAAATTAATCGGTGAAGGCATTCTCTTCCTCTCTGTAACCTTTTGCCAAAATGATCTCAATAAAAGTATTTTCGTTTGTTATCTTGACTCCTGGAGTCCTATCTTCCACTGGATATTTTATATATATATTGAGAATAAAATTAACAAATTCTATTACGAAATTAAAATTGCAAATGTATATTATTTTCATGCTCTTTCCATAATTTTTTGTTACAGTTTATTGTATTATAATGTACAAACGAAACATCCTGAAAACAGCTAGATGCATTCAGGTTCTCTTTAAATTTATTATCCGATATTTTCGCATTTTAATCATCCAATACATTTCTAAAGTGTATTCATAACATACAAAATTCCTTACCTCATGCTTACATGAAATGCTCATTTCAAAGATTTCAAATATGTATCAATGATATAAAACCGCACACAAACTTCAATTTAAAACATACCTGCAAAAAGAAAAAAAACGAATATATAACATATTTAGTATATTTAAAAGTATAATGAAACTCAATAAAGTAATGTAGAAAAAAAAGTGCTAAACTGGTTTTCACATTACGGGAGAAAATATTAAAATACACTGATGTCCAAAATTAAGGTTACAAACATAAAACTGATTTTTCGAAAAAAAAAATGGTTTTAATGCATGTGAATTGGGTATGCTAATACCTTACTATGTAAGGCAGGAAATGGTAACAAAAAAATTACGAAGGAAATTTATGTGAACTAATATATGAATGCGGGCGAGATTCAACAAAATAAGATTTGTTAAAACTCATATGTGCTTCGTCTAATAAAAGGTATAGCCACCCTATACAACTAGCTATAAAGCATCCCCTCGAGCTCTCATACAGTTAATGATGCTAATGATCAGCGAATGCGACAATCATTCTTACTCTTCTAAAAACACCAACAACTGAAAGGTCCTCGGAGGGGGCTGTCTACTTTCAGTGGCTCTTCCTAGGCCGTTCCATAAGGGTTCTATGGGATTGAGGTTTCGAGACCTCGCTGGCACACACCCTAGCACATTTTCTTTCACACATAATCTTCGACTTTATAGCTTTAATTTTGCACAAGTGTAAGTATTTTCAATGCATTCTTAATGCTCCCGTCTTTAGAATGAAAATAACTTGTCTCAGTGCAACGCTTAAGTTCCAATCCAAACTGCCATCCATTAGATTAAATATTGACAGCGCACCTCGTTGATAATTGTACATTTTTTATCTTCGCATACATTAGGACATGGAAACTGAGTCTTTAAACCAGTCTGGCATCCAAGTTGGATTAAAATTTGAAAAGGACTGAACGTAGTCCCGTATAGTAAAAAAAAAAAATCTACTTTTCTTCAGCAGCAAAACCATTAATCTACGCATGTCCATGCCTTGGTTGTAGATTTTACTTATGAAGGTATTCAGTTCATTTCAATTACGAACTTAATATACATGAACTGAAAAAATAATGCGCCTGGAAAGAATTTATACCCTGTTAAGGCTTATGAAAAATCTACAGTAAAGAACCGTAACTCACTCTAGGGTACACATTTTCCCCAAAGGGAATTAAATTTTCGGTGTAGCAGGAGGAATTCAGCGTTTAAGCAATGACTCCCCAACTATTACTCAAACTGAATTTTCAATATGTTTCATAACCTACTCACTAGATTAAATGTTACAACCTTCCATTGGGAATGACGCTAAGGAAAGCCAGACAACATTCAAGCAAACTGAACTAATTCAGTACCAAGATATATCACAGAGATTTACTGTGTACCGAGTACGTTCAGTAAACGGCCATAAATCACATTTCCACCAGCAGCTTTGCTCACCTTTTAAGATTTACTGCCGCTTAAAGCTAATTTAAACATCGGATATTAATCCCAAATGATTATAAATGAAGACGCCAAGAATGTAGAAGTAGTTGGGGATCATTAGTCAGGTTTAGTGAAATCTGTAGAGAGCGATAGGCTGCTCCTTACTTTATTCTAACAAGTAGCAAATCCACTGGAAGAAGGGACAAGTTGTTGCAGGGTGTTTTCTTTTGATTTTTCTTATGCGAATAGTTTACGATGCGGTTTATACAGGAGGCCCGCAAAAATAGGGTAACTGGCTTTATTTCTTTATCTATTAGAGATAAGTGAACAATGTAATTTAAAAAAAGGTTCAATATATATATATATATATATATATATACGTATATATATATATATATATATATATATATATACGTATATATATATATATATATATATATATATATATACGTATATATATATATATATACGTATATATATATATATATATATATATATATATATATATATATATATATATATGTATGTATATATATATATATATGTATGTATATATATATATATATATATATATATCGTTTATTTTCAAAGTGTTGCACTTTTAGAATTTCTATTCGACCCCAGTACAAAAATAAAGTAAAATGTGTCCCACACACGAATGAGGCGACGTACAAAATTTCAGCCTTTCATCAGAAAACGTCTCATAGATATCTTTCAACAGACATGACCGGTTTATTTGGATGTAACCGTTTATCGCTGGAGTGGAAAAAAAACTATTTCCTTTCTTAATTTCTATACGACCCCTTAAGTACGATTATCCAATGTTCTCTTCGTTCTCTATTTTACCCTTCGAGAACCATTGAAAAGTGGTTTAATTCAGGATATATTTATCTTCATACCTCTGCCAGTTTTTAGGATATAATTTTCATGCACTGTATATCACTTTAGTCGTGTATGGGACGCATTTTACGAACTGGGATTTTTTTTCTGTACAGGGTCGTATATACAAATTTAAAAAGTGCAACTTTTTGTAAATGAACGTGTCTCTAATAGATAGAAAATTATAGCCCATAACTCTCTTTTTGGGACACCCTCTATAAATATATATTATACAACATAACACGCAATATTTATGTTCTGAAAAGTGGAATTAATACATAATTGAAACAAATTTATCACAATTAATTCTAATTATTATTAGAAAAGGAGGAATTTTTTTATAAACCGCAAAAATAAGAGTTTTTAAAATTATCGCTATAAACAATATATAAATGAAAGGCAATTAATTGAACAGTTGTTTTTAAACTAAAACAAGATCATGAATTTAAATGTTTTTAAAAACAGATTATGATAATAGGTGCTAATATAGATTTTTTTTTATTCATGCGAGTTCATATTTTATGAAAGACGGGTTCCCTTATGTTATTCTAACATATAGCGAATTCATAGGAAGAACGGCATGCTGTTATATTAAGTTTTTAGTTTTCTTTAAATTTTCTGAAAAAAATTATATTTTTTAAAATTTTAAATAGTACTAAAGTTAAGAAATTAAAAAAAAAAACGGAATAATTTCAGCTTACTAAAAAATACACATTATAGTTGGAAGAGTAAAAACATAGTTTTTACCTTAAAAACATTATTTCCATTATTTTCTTTAGAGAAAATATTTATAAAATATATTAGAAGAAAATTACGTACGACCATAATTTTCGAACAATGAGAAACTACATTCTGACACCCGTGGCATAGAAGAGTTAGATTTTTTATTTTATTTATTTTAGATTTTAAAATAAAAATGGATAAATGAACTCTCAAAAAAGTAAACAAAGACCTATTTGTCTTCTGCTATCGTCAATAGGTTTTAAGTACAACTATGTGATATCAGAATACAATGTTTATGAGAAATATCAAAATCTAAGTGCAATAGACGGGGACATTATATTTTTAAATTTTGAATATCAGTCAGTCTTTTGATCTATTGGGGGCTTTTTAATCTAATTCCAACGTTACCCCATCTTTTATGGAAAATATCCTATTTCTAGTTTAATATTTCCAGATTAGAAACTAATATAGCTATACAGAACCTTTTCAGGTATGTTGTGCTGTGCTAAAGAAAAGCTAAGCGAGGGTTATCTTACTAAAAAATTGGTTTGCCTTTGGCGGAAGACTTTCTGAGCGGTTTTACGATACATCTGGAGAAAACCACCAAAACACCAAGCATCTCCAGACAATCGATTGCCGAGTAGGATTCCAGAACATTGGACCTTCGTACCATAGTGTGTATCTTATTCACAATTATATCGCCCCTTTGCAGATGTGAAGTTGGTAAATGTGTTGCAAAACGCTAAGTAAAAAAGTTAAATAATTAACATTATTAGCAACAGAAACAACATGTAAAAAAATGCCTTATTTCTTACCTACTGGAACCACCTTACCCTATGCATATTTATTTTATAAAATTCCTACTGGATTAATCAAATAAATTAACTTCCTTAACATATTTTCAAGTAATACTTTTAATGCATATAGAATGGAGTAACCGAAAGTTACTTAAATATATTTGCGAATTTGATGAAAGGATTTTGTGATAAAAGGACAAAGCCGAAACTAGGTTTCAAATAGAACAATGGGATCCACATTTAAATAGACGTTAACGGAAGATAATGCTTCAAGTCCATTATATAACATTTCATGTTTTAAAACGTTCTCCATTTGTGTATGAATGGTCATTGTCTCTCCGGCATACTGACTTTGTGTAAAGAAAACCAGACAGTTGCGAAAAATATTTATTCAAAAGTTATTTCTTCAATAAAATGCACACAAGAATGAGTTGCATAAACAGAAATGCTCGATATTTAATGTTAAGCGCAATTTTTTTTGTCCCATGTATTGATAAACCTTAAGACTGCGATAATTGTAGATTCTTAATCTGACTGCTAAATGGTATATTTAATTGAAAAATAGGGCAAATCATTTGAATATTGTGTAATTTTCTTGAACTATAAATAATACCAAAAAAAAAAAAAAAAATACAGGAACAAATACATCGGGTTTTCTTACGAATACAATATTAGATGTTCGTATCTTTCAGTTCAATTTATAACTTTTTATGTTTTCGCTTTTAACCTAATCCATTTCAGCATGTGGTAAACAAAAGCACATATTTGTTAACATTAAAAAATAAGCGAATTGGTATTCATTCAAAATGAAAAACTATACTGCGACGTTTTTTCCGAAGTATTGAATTTAAACTAATATAATGCATATTTTAACTGTTTTACTTTGTAGTATTTATTTTATTTGAAAGGGTTTTTTTTTCGTTTAATAATTTACAATAACTACTGAGAGCCCTACTAGCAATTTCATCTCGGGTTACCACCGGCCATGGAGTTTTTAGCCGATAAAAAGGAATTACACCTTACTTGGGGAAATTGCACGGGCCAACATATAGTTAGTGTCCTCCTGGACGTGAAACTGTTCAAAGTACAATTCGCCAACGGGCAGATCGTTGGCCGATGTGCGGACCAAAATGTCGTCTTCAGTTCATTGTATCGTGGTTAAATTTAAGCATATGGCCCGATCACGCGTGTCAGATTAAATTCCTAGCATCGTTTTATGGGACTGGCCAACTCAGTGTCTGATGTGCACATGCACATCCCAATAAACGTTTTTAGTTGGAATTTTGGTTTCGCCAAGTACTGAATTTCGTTGAGATACGAAGTGTGATAAAGCATCCTGTAAACCGGTCATTGGCCGTTTAAAACTCGATAACCTGTTGTTTGTAGGAAGTAAGCCTTAAAATAAAAAAATATTAGTTTAAAATTGGTGAATTATGTGATGTCAGCAAATGTATAGCTCCTTTATTTACATTGTATCGGACACTTAAAGATCCATAAAATAATTATCTTCTTATCGAAAAGACTTGTCTTTTTATGCCAATATCGTCTCAGTATGTAAAAAATTCATATTTTTTTTAACATACTGAGCTGTATATTATTTTTGTCATTCATAAGTCGTCTGAGATAGAAGTTTTTCTTTTAAATCCCTTTTCAATTCTATTTTAGTGATTTCTATGGAAAGTTTAATTAAAGCTCCAGAGCATCTCTTCACTGATGAAAAGTATATGAAATTTATTTTGTGATACAGATATCTTTAAATCAGTTTCTAAAGATAATTTCTACAAACATATGTTTTCCAATGACTTATCATTACTTTGCAATATATATACTTGTATGTAAAATAATCATATCTTTATTGAAGGTGAAAAAAATATGTGATAAACGGATCTTAACGTAAAATTTACTTTACGAAATAACGCACTATAGCTACTATCTAGAAAATATTTCCAAGTTGTACGCGAGCAAAGCCCATTCGTCAATTTTCGGACAGTTATCGCGATAATTGCACTTTACGCTGAAAAATCGGAAACAGTTACAAGTACACGCCTACAAAAACAGCTTATCAAAAGAAATTGTTTGATAGCGTTAGCTCGGAGCATACAAAACAGGCACTCTCCTAAATGGGCATATCATTCACGCCATCTTTTATCTATAAAGAGTGAGAGAGAGAGAGAGAGAGAGAGAGAGAACGAGTATATATACACCTATCTTTTATCTCATCATCACATATTATACCTTACTTTAGAGCCGATGGGGGAGGGGAGGGGGGGGGCGAGTTCATCTCTCAAACAGTCTACCTCGTTGATTTATTACCCAGAATAAATAGCAAAATGAAAACACCTAGATACAACGATATAAGCATAAGGACGTAGAGAGCGAAATAAATAACGACGCCGGCGAAGAGATATCATGCCAGAGAAAAGAAAAATCGCTAGATTTCCATCGTAAGGTTTCTATCAAGTTTTGAACCAGAGCCAAAGAGAGAAAAGCTGGGGCTCCGTTTGTTTTCTCTGTGGCAGAAACCCATTCTGTCTCTTTTAAAGTACGGAATGGAAGTATGAATACTTTATTTTATGCTCGGATTCGGTTTTTATGCAGTTTTGTTTACGGCTAGGAATTGGATGAAAGAAGCGAAAATGATTCCGCATCAATCTGATGTAAATAACCCCTAAGGCACCGATGGCAAATGTGTTCAGAACCTTACGCATGATATGGGGGGGTGGGAACATAATGGCAAAATCGACGTGTGTGGTTTATGCGGCAAAGAAGACAAGGCGAAAGAATTCAGCTCTGAATATATTTAGAAATACAGCGTATTATAATTTTTTCTTAAGAGGAGTTGCAATCTTTAAACTTTCAAGCAATCGTTAAAAAATATTATTTCATTTTTGAAATTTTGAATTTTTTTAAAGCACATGCTTCAAACCGCATGAAAATATTCCTATTAGAACACGAGTAATAACAAATGGAAATGTGGATGCAATAGAATTTAAAGAGGGGATTTGAAACTTTAAACACGTTTTCCTGTAAACTGCATTTTTGCAACTTGCGCGATGATTATAGAAAAGCTTATGCAGGTATTATCTTGAAACTTGCTGGGTATACGTGGCATTAATGTCTATAACCTACACCTGTTTCTTCTTGTTTTATTACTATTTCGAAAAAAAAAAAAACATTTTTATGTTATGAAAAGTAGATATATTTTATTTTCTGTTTTAATTGAACCCTGAGGGGAAAAAATTATTTAGGTGTAGATTATTACCTACTGTGCGGTGCTTATAAAAATGTAAATATTTTAA
The DNA here is from genome assembly GCA_038373885.1 of Cheiracanthium punctorium. Taxonomy (NCBI): domain Eukaryota; kingdom Metazoa; phylum Arthropoda; class Arachnida; order Araneae; family Cheiracanthiidae; genus Cheiracanthium; species Cheiracanthium punctorium. Next base: position 693,946 of record JAWZYV010004369.1, read on the forward strand.
CTGTACATTAATATTTCGTTTTGTAAGTTTGAGCTCAGTATCAGATCTTGATATTGAAAAAAAGCTTTAAATATTTATAGTGCCATGAATAAATTTCCTAGTTTCTGATAAATATGGTAGTGCATATATACATTTATCAACACTAAAAGGATCGCGTATAATATTTTTATGCAGATTGATCAATAAATAAAGATATTAGAGATTATTTTTTTCCGTATTTTATAAAAAAGAAACATCACCACTTTTATAACATCAGACCATTTTAGGAGACTGTTTCGAAAGTTCGGTATTTTAGCAAGTCTAGGGTTCTTTCGAGTCCTGCCATTGGTTAATTATCAGATCTTTCTCAAAGTATTAAAATTGAAAATTTCATCAAATTTACAGAAATGCTGAAACTATAATCGCAAGAGAGAAGAGTTTTTCCTTTAAGTATCTGTCAGAGGCATGCAGTGGAGACAAAGATTTAGTTTCGCGTGTTCGACACACAGAATTTTCAGGACTGCACTTCGAAGCAGTTTCGAATTATTTTATTCGTCCATTCGTTTATTAAGATTTTGAGGCGCAACCCTTTCCCAATGCTGAAAAGAAGGAGCCGTTGCCATCGCTTGACTTAACTACCAGCAAGACGGTGGACGATCGAAACGTTCATCGCATGCCACAGATCTAGAGACCCTTATTTATTTGCCAGGAGAGAACAGCTCGCGTCACTGAATGTGTCGCTTAGAGCTGCATATACTTCCTTCCCGGAATTTCCGGCCACAATTTGGAACCTCATCAGAAGATGGGGGACTTCTGAATATTGGCACCCCTCGGAAACTGCTAGCGACCGCCGAGAGGACTTTCGGAACCACGGATTTAACGTGCACGTACACCGCATGCACACGGTGGTCTTTAGTGGAACGCCGGTATCGAACCCGCAACCTTCCGGTTACGAGTCCAACGCCTTAACCACTGGGCGCAGCTGGTTGTGCCGCACAGCCAGCTGCGTCAAAAAAGGGGTCTCTCGATCTGTGGCACGCGATGAGCGTTTCGATTCGTCCGCGCTCTTGCTGGTCGTTAAGTCGAGCGATGGCAACGGCAGCCCTTTTATAAGCATTGGGCAATGTATCCAGCTTTTCTCGCATTCTTCTATTTTTCAGCAGATGTCGGTGCTGTTCAAAAGAATCGTGACCATTTTATGACGGGAAATGACGCGCTAAAAAGTAAAGGATTCTTGCGGAGCTATGTCAGCCGCAACTGTTTTTATAGAAATCCAATCTATTCTTCGCCTCACCATGGCACAGTGGTTATGCCACTGAAAATGGTAGATGGCCGAAGTGTGAAGGTCCCGGGTTCGGGTCCCATCGCGCGGCTGTCGATCTAACGGTCTGCAGTTTTTGTAGGTTTTCTCCAGATGTAACGTGAATACCCGTTAGAACCCCTTAGAAAGACCTACTACCAAGGCAACCCAACCTGGCAGATCGCCCTAGTGTAGCGTTGCCATAATCACACACACAACCAATGTATTCTTCGTGACTGGCAACAGTCAAAACGCCACAGTTTGGTGTTCCCAGAGCGAGATAACACTGCGCGTTAAAGGGTTAACAACGTTTTGTCTAGAAGTGTGCTGGATCGTTAAAAAGTTAGATCCGGGAATACGAATCTGGATACGGATAACTTGTTTTTATATCCGCGGATACGGATCTTTGTGTTTCTATATTATTTTGAAAAAATATCATAATTTCTGTGTGACAATTTCATGCACAATGTGTGCAATAATCTGCCGCAATGATAACTTTCTGATCATGTATAATGCATGGATTAAAATAATAATGTAGAGGTTAAAATCTTATTTTCAATAATCTTAACAGGGTTTTATGATCATTAAATTACCGAATAGCTACTACCAAAAGCACTTTTTCAAATCTACAGAACCTCTTGTTGTCTTATTAAGGCAATAGTTCAAAAAAAGTATATGCGTTTGTCAGACCGTTGTATGTCAGACCGTTAAAAACTTTCAGTAAGTCCCTTCACAAGGTGTATTAGACACTGCCGTAAACGATAAATCTCTTCCGGTTAAGAAACATTCAGAAAAAAACTTTAAAAATCAATAATAAGTATGGGTAAATAACATAAGTTAAGTAAGGTGGATGAGTGGTAAGCCCTTCCGGTAAAGATTTTACCTCCTCATATAAAAAGTATACTTTCAATAATAATAATAAGAGATAGAGCACTTTAATGTTCGGGATTTTTTGAAACCTACCAGTGTAGAAATATTCAAAATGCTTACCAAGTTAGGCCAATAGTAAATATATGCTAATAGTTTTAAATTACTCACTAAAAAGATTGGGCACTTACAGTGTACAGATGTGTGTACTGGGGAAGAACACTGTATGTGCACTCTCAGTTCCTGCACAAAATTGTGCAGTCAGTTTGTGCATTCAGGATGCACAATCGATTGTGCACTTTACCACTTGAGGCGCAACCCTTTGCCAATGCTGAAAAAAGGGCAGCCGTTACCATCGCCACAGCCAGCTGTTGTCGAAAAAGGGTCTCTAGATCAGTGGCACGCGATGAACGTTACGATCGTCCGCCATCTTGCTGGTAGTTAAGTCCAGCGATGGCAACGGCTGCGATTTTTTCAGCATTGGGCAATCTATGCAGCTGCTCTCGCATTCTTCCATTTTTCAGCAGATGTCAGTGCTGTTAAAAATAATAGTGATCATTTTTTTTTACGGGAAATGACAAGTAAAGCATTCTCGTAGAGCTATGTCACCAACTATTTTTTTAGAAATCATATCTATTCCTCGTGACTGGCAACCGTCAAAACATCGGAGTTTGGTGTTCCCAGAGCGGGAACACTGCGCGTTAAAGGGTTAACATAAAAAGAAGCGACTAGCTGTGCTACAGAGTTACCAGCATTTACAACAAGAGATACAACGCTATGTGTCAGACTGCTATTGCTTCTCAATTCAGAAACAACGGATAAAATTTCCTGTCTAAGTGCTTCTTTTGAATAAACATCTTGCTCATTTTATTGTGAGTACGTGCACTCTACTAGAGATGAGTTCGGGCTCATTTTTTGAAGCCCGAGCCCGCCCGAGCCCGAAGAATTTTAATCCGAGCCCGCCCGAACCCGAGCAATATTATTTAAGTCGGAGCCCGAGCCCGCAATTTCAGCTTAAGATAAATAAAATTCAATAAAATTCCATAAAATTCAAAGAAGTAATTCTCTGATAGAATACAATGAATTTTGCCGTTTGTGCAAATTACAGACAAATACAGTTGCAAATTTTTAATGCACGTTCTAATTCTTTATATCTATGTTTATGAAATAATGTCCGATCTCAATGACTCACTAAGCAATACAACCCGCCGTTCTGAAATACCCAAAGAGCTTCACGCGCCTTCTAGGCACCCGTGCCGCTATTTTTTTTTAAAGTACTTTTATTTTCCATAGGAATCACTTTTTAAAAATCTGTTTCAAGGAGTATGTTCAATAAAATAGAAATTTTTTACGAGCCTGAGCCCGAACGCAATTGTGAATTACAGAGCCCGAGCCCGGTTCGGGCTCGGGCTGAGCCCGTCTCATCTCTACACTCTACCTCCATTGACTGAACTTCATACATATTATAATCCTCAGCATTTTCAGCTACTTCAGACAACAAACTAGGAACAAAAGTTACTTTCTCGATGGCTGATAAGTGATACTTTTCAGTAAGTTTCATCAGATTAAATACATTTGTTCATGCACTTCTGCACCCATCCTGACAACATATAATCGGGAATGTTAAGCCACATGTAAACTGATGATCGCGAAAATGTTTTTAAATAGAAATCAAATTAAATAATTTCCACATTCTTGTTACAAGTGCTGCAAAAAACATTCTAACTTTTTACCGCAATAATAATAATAATAATAATAATGATAAATGAAAGATGTACCTTTACTGTGATAGCTAAAACACAAAACCCGGTAACACACGTTTAGAATTGCCTCGTTGCTCGATAAAGAAGTAAAGAAATGCGGCGCTCCATGTTGCAGCTCCGCAGCATAGCTGCCAGTAGATATTGTCTGAATTTAATTTTTAACAAATGGCCCCAAGAAGTACTTAACTAAATTAAATTTATGTATAATTAAGAAAGTTATTTTTAATTTAAGCTAAATCCATCTATTCATAATTATTTTTGAAAAGGGTATCTTTGACGTCAGGACTTTAGTTGTGACGTCAGTGTTCGTCAAACTATTGTGCAATGATTGTGCAAATTGTATGAGCGCTCGCGGATCGCAGATTGATTGTGCTGTTAGAAGGTGCACAATTTTTTTAGAGTGTACTAATACTAATTTGAACGAAGGAATTTTGTGCTAAAGGAGATTCAATTAAAAGTAATAAACAGTAATTATTAAGTTTCAAACAATAAAATTTATGCTTGATTAAAAAAAAATAACCCTCTCGTCTCCCTGTACCTCATAGGAGGCTCCTACTTCAAATAGCAATATTTAGAGAGAAAACAATTAAATTTAGTATTTTTATCTTTCGGTGATATCAATATCATTCATTCATGTAGAAAGTATAGGAGGCTCTTAACTAGATGCATACATCGTGCCTAGATTGCAGTAGAACTCCATTTAGGTCATTTTTTACAGTTTTCGCTTATTGTTTCAGAAGAAAAATTAAGAAAATATTTAAGCTGTTTTTTACCATTTTTTTTCCCTTTTTAAGGTAAGTATAGTTTTTTTTTTTGTTATTCCTCAACCTTTACCTAATATGTGCATCCTTTTAAATTAATTTTAGCATAACAAAATACTTCGAAAATGCAGAAATTAATATTAGAAAAATCTAATATTAATATACATTCGAAAAAAATATTTTTGCATGATTTATAATAGTACTTCAGTGGCATGAAATGCTAGACAGATTTATTTTCTCTGATTTTTCATAATTCGGTGACGAGAGGATTAATGAAATAGAATAATTTGATTTTTTAATTTCTTTGAATTATATTGAAAAGCCATTAAAAAATACGTGGAAGATCCACGGAAAATCAAGCGGATCCAAATATTTTTTTTTCTTCAAATATCTGCGGATACGGATATCTGACACACCTCTAGTTTTGTCGCAAATATAGCCGTACTCCGAACTACTAATTCAGCATTTTTGATTTCATAAGAAAATTCTTTTAATTTTAATCTAACACTGTACCTGCTTAAAACGATACTAAATGTTACTTTACCTTTCGTCCCTCACTTGAAATTAAAAGAGAAATTAATATTCGTTATTTTATTTTACGCCTTCTTTAATCATAAAGTGATGCTTTAAAATAAAACCTTCCCCTTTTTTTTTTTAAAGTGGATTTGTTTTATTTCGTTTTTCCTGACTTTGCTTTATTTCGTTTTGTCTGACTAAACAGTAGCGTCGTATTTCTTGAGTAGAGACAATACAATTTAAAATTTTTAAAAAATTAAATTTTAACACGAATGTTAGGAATTGAGCCGTCACAGCATATCCTAAAGCACATGCATAAAGAAGTAGGATTTTAACCTACTCAGCATCGTGGAACCTTGAAAATATCATTTAAAATATATTTTATAACATTCATTATGGTTTAAACATTTATATCGGATGACCAAAAAATCCGTACAAATTTTAAAAAGTCATTAAAAAAACAAACAAATAATGATAGAAAATTGCGATTTAGACGAATATACTTAGAAGGTGATCGGATTTTTTTTTCTTTTTTTTTTTTTTTTTTTTATGATAAGAAAGTTTTCAGCTTGAAATTTTACCGATAGGTGGCGTTCACATCAAAATGAGAAGCAAGTTTCAAAAAAAAAAAAAAAAAAATCTGAAATATCTCTAATATTATTCATGCAACCGCAATTTTGTATCGTTATTTGTTCTTTTTCAATGAATTTTTAAACTTTGATGCACCCAGGGTGCGTGAAAAGCAAAGCTCGTGAAAACTTCCAAAAATTCGTTAAAAAAGAACAAATCATGATGCAAATTGCAGTTTGCATGGAAATGATTAAAGAGATTACAGATTCTTTTTGGGGGGGGTTAGAAAGATGCCCCCCCTATTGTGTATGTCAGCGCCATCTATCGGCAACATTTGGAACTACAAACTTTGAGGTCATTAAACAGAATCCGATAACTTCAGAACCTATTATTGCAAACCGCAATTTTCTACCATTATTTGTTCTTTTCTAATTCATTTTTAATTTTTTTACAGAAATAGGAACCACAATTTGAAAAAAAAAATAATTAATAAAAGCTGAGCCAAATAAAGTGCAATAATTATTGTGAAAATAGAATGGATCGGAAATTATAACCACTGTCACCATCATCAGGAGCCACGAACAGTGGATTATAATTAAAAGCAAACAAAATGGTAGGGTTTCTATATATACATATATCGATGCTGAATTCGTATTATTTTTTATATAAATACATTCTATATTCTAGATAACACTCTAATACTCTTGGGCACTCCGTAACATAAAGCAAACATTTTCCCAACCTCTCTATAAAAATTCACTACCATAGACATAATGAAACAAGGAGTAAAGAAGAAAAAATCGGAGGGGGTGTTAAAGAAAAACGTGAAAGAATATTTATCCCGCAGTTATACTATCATAATATGTATCGATACTTTTCTGGATTATGCACCTCGGCAACATTTTCATCCCATGAATTATTCCTAAAAGCAAACTCAAGAACCGTAAACACAAGAATGGAATTTTAAGCACGCAGAAGAAAAAGCAGGCATAGGCAAGTGGGAGTAAAAAGGGATAGAGAGAAAGGGGGCCCCCATAGTAATACTTAAGTATAGATACTGAATTTTGATTATGAAGCTTTTATCTCGGTTTGATTTCGAGCCAAAAATGTAATGGAAGTGTAGAGAAAATAGTGTCTTTTCGTCATTATTTATTGGTTTGGGAGTAATTATTGAGAGTAATGCACCCAATGTGGGAAGTGTGTAGATGGGGAAAGCTTTTAGGAATTGCAGGTTGTTGTGGGACGTATGCAATGCAAGTATGTTTATGTCATAAAAGCTTAAAACTTGTATGTATAGATGTCAAGTGGATTCTGATAACTTTCATTTCTCAAAAAAAAAATATGCAGACTGAAGTTTAACCACATATTATGTTAAAAGCATGATTTTCTTTGAAATTTTTCTATATCTGGCAATTTGAATTTATTGCATGACATTAAATATATTTTCAATATCGTCAAGCGTTAATCTAAAATAAAGATATAAAAGGGATTTTCTTTGAAAAGACATGTTCTATTCTTCCATTATATCACTGCGATTGCATTTGACGAAACCCTGTTTCCAAAAATTTTATTTTGGCTGTATATCAATGTATAAAGATATTTTTACAGTGGTATAGATATGCTAATGGCAATCCTTCCCTTTTTACCGGGATATAACATAGCCCAAGACAATCTTCAAATCATGAAGTCTAATAAGTCCTACAAGAAAATACCAATGGAACCAGAAAAAATATCCAATGATCTTTCATTTCCTTGCCTTGGTGTTTTATATTTTGAGCACTTTATCGTTGCTTGTATTCTAATTACATCCTTAAAATAATTATTTTGTATTTTTTCTCGGGAAATAATTCGTAATGGATAGGTTAAACTTACTGGCGACAGAGCATATTTCGTACTCAATGTTTAAACAAGGTTGGAAGAGATGGCGAAGATTTGGGTTTGAATGTGATAAAGTAGGTCTGCCAGTTTGGCATCAGTTCCCATTCAGCACTAAATATTTATTTGATTAACTGCACTAAAAATATATATTTATTAGGTACACATCTTTGCTTCTGCCTCCCCCCTACCCCGCGCCAACAATAAAGCAACACCAACACCACTCGAAGTTTTATTGGGAAATATTGGTAATGCATTTGCAATTCAAAGAAGATATCCCTTTCTGAGTGAATTCCATGAACTCAACATGATTGATTAGATAAGATACGAACTAGAACTAGGCTTCAATTGTGAAAAAAAAAGCACCAAAACCTTATAGAATCTGAGAGTTAGGTATCTGTATCATTTAGTATTCTTTTGTGTGTTTGTGTTGGTTCCTATAAATATGAGGTTTTGTTCTACAAAAAAATCTTACGAGATCAATTCCTTTCAAACTGGGTGTTATATTATGTGCAAGATGTGCAGTAAATTTCCGCTTAAAAAGCACCAAGTAACTGTGTGAATTTTATTGGAATTCAAGCATAATTACACCAAAACGCTGATAGAGAAGCTGTCAGCTGTGCTGGAAAATACTAAAAATAAAAAGTGGAAAAGAGGAATATCTGTATAGAGTAACAACACACACAAAAAAAGATAAATTAAACAAAGAGAAAAAAAAACTATGATCCATGATGTGTGGAAGACCAACCCTAAGTATTTTTTTCCCTCGCCCATTCAATTATATGGAAAATCAATCGATGTGCAGAAGTGAACTAAATTAACCGGATAGAATGAATGGAAAGCCATGAACATGAACAAAAGAAGCGAGGAAAGAATAAAATTTTCGAAAGATTGATCCATGAGCATTTTTTTTAGTTACACGATAAGAAATGGGACAGAAAACGATCAATGGGTCGGAGAATTTGGAAAGTTTGTTCCTTTCACTGAAACAAATACAAAGAGCTATTTTTAACCTGACTTTTTTCTCCTTTTGCTATAACTTGCAAGTTGATAACCAAATGGTTTCCACTAATATTCATATTTTAATGCTTACGGCTAATGTACATTCGGTGGAATTTCCGCTCATGACAGCATATAATAAAAGGTGGTACATTATAGTTTCGATTTAACTATAAAGAATTACCTGTATTTTGATGATTTATAAAATAAATTAATTAATTTTAAAACTGAAAAGCAGCATTTAAGGCTGGTGTTACATGATCATTTTCAAAAGCTTATTGTTAATGTACATTCTTTGGAATTCCATTGAACATATATTATCATTCGCTTATGACAGCATGTAATGAAAGTTGATGCATTAGAACTTCATTTTAAATTTATTAAAATGCCTATATTTGGATGATTAACAAAAAAAAAATGAAATAAATAATTTTAAAACAGAAATACAGAATTTGATGTCGGAGTTAGATGATAATTTTCAAAAGCTTATGGCTTCCACTGAACAGACATTATCATTCGTTTGTGACAGCATATAACGAAAGTTGGCCTTTGCTTTGATTATTAATAAAAAATACAATAATTTTAAAGCTGAAGTGCAGAACTTGACGCTGGCGTTATATATTAACTAGCCGCCTCCAGCGACCATTTTGTTCGCCATGTTAATAAATCTTGTTCGGAGGGAATCCTGCTTCTCACCGGCTTCCATGGCACTAAAATCTCTCAGATTCTGTATGAATTTAAAATTAAGATGGTGATAAACAGGGGCGGCCCTAGGGTAAGTGGCGCATACTGCTAACGTAAAAAAGGCGCCCGCTTTTATGCTCTACTTATTTTTGAGTTCGAAATGGCGCCCATTCGAAGTCGGCGCCCCGATTCGATGTTTATCTTGCATACTGTGTCGGTCCGGCCTTGGTTACAAAAATAAAATGATTTAATGATAAAAATCTACAAAAGATACAAACCATTTTCGCCCTATATTAATTCTGAAGAGCTTCTAGATATAGTTACTTATAAGAAGTCTTATAAGTAACTTTTTATGTGTGTTTTTTTCACAAAGTTTTTATTTACTCAATGAGCCTTGCTTACTCTAATGTTAAATCTGTTTAAAAATATGAATGCTAATAGAAATGGCTATTAACAATATTTTTAGCTAAGTAGCTGAGTGCAAGTCAAAACTTTAATATCGATTTTTGTTAATTACTTTTTTCCTTCAAGCCCAACCAGTGACCGAGCACATAGCGCTCTGAACTGGGAGACGGAAGGTGCCCGGTTCAACATCAGGTACCGTTCGCCGACCTAATAACTGGGAGTTTTCCGTGGTTTCCTTCGAAGCATAGCGTAAATATGGGTTAGGAACCCTTAGAAAGACCCACCCCCCCACGGAGGCACCAAACCCTTCGGTCTAGTTCCCATGTGTAGATAATTGGCCATAATCCCACAGCAACAACATATTCCCCTTCGAAAAAATACGCAACTCAAAAAATAAATAAAATAAAATAAAGAAACATATTTGTACTGAAACCTATAACTATTATTTTAAATACACTGCTGGCCACCCAAATTGCAACACCAAGAAAAACAAGAGATATCACAACAAAATTTATTGTGTAGATAACATGTTGACCAAGTAACAAATGATTAAATTTACAGCATTCTATGAAGCGTGGTTCCTGCCAAAATCAGTACCCAGAGTAGCCGCCGTTGTTGGAGATCACAGCTGCCACACGCCTCGGCATTGATTCAAAGAGACTTTGAATGTGTTCTTGGGGTACAGCAGACCAAGCAGCTTCCACACGTTGCCAAAGTTGATCTGGTGTGACAGCTGGGGATGAACTCTGGGTCAGTCGTTGAGCAACCATGGACCACATGTTTTCTATCGGCGAAAGATCCGGAGAGCGCGCCGGCCAGGGAAGCAATTCAATCTGGTGATTGACGAAGAACCCTTGGACAATGCGTGCCACGTGTGGCCGTGCATTATCCTGCTGAAATATGGCTGTTGGCAAGCCCTGAAGGTAAGAAAGGACAACTGGCTCCAACACCTCGGAGATGTAGCGCTGGCTGGTTAAAGTACCGGCAATGCGTACTAGAGGAGTGCGAGAGAGATATCCGATACCGCCCCATACCATAATACCCGGTGCAGGACCAGTGTGACGGTGCATAATGCAGCTGTTCAGCATCCTCTCTCCACGGTGTCTCCAGACTCGAATCCGACCGTCGTGGTGTTGCATACAGAAGCGTGACTCGTCGGTAAAGAGAATTTCATTCCATTCTGTCGTCCACATCCTTCTTTCATCGCACCATTGGCGGCGGAGACGTCTGTGGTTCCGCGTCAGAGGTAGACAAAGCAACGGACGTCTTGCGGACAGACCATTCTGCTGTAAACGACGTCGAATGGTACGCGCAGACACTGGATGATGCGTTACAGACTGAATCTGCTGTGATATGGTTCGTGATGTGACTGAGCGGTCCGTCACTGCCATGCGTACAATCTGCCTGTCATCACGTGACGTGGTGCACTGAGGTCGATGCGGTCGATCACGTCTGTCCGTCGTACCCTCCTGCACCCAACGATCACATATCCGCATCACAGTTGTTTGGTTTCGTCCAATACGACGACCGATTTCCCTGAAAGATAACCCACAATCTCGGTATGCCACTATCCTTCCTCTGTCAAACTCGGATACTTGATCAAAAGATGATCGTTGTTTCCTACGAGGCATAATTTATCGTTTTTTTGAAAAAAAAGCAAGAAAAACACAATTGCTGTACTTGAAACCGTCGAAATCTCCAAGCCTTAAATAGCGCTTTGAGGTGGCGCCACAGGCGCGCTTGATGTGCGTCTGCGCTGAAATTCTAATCATTTGCATATCTCACCTCAGCTAATGCATGTTGTAAATTTCATATTATTTGCATGCTTCCTTCAGGGTGTTGCATTTACGATGGCCAGCAGTGTAGTAAACGCCTGCTTAAAAATTTCTTTCGAAACTTTTAATTACATTTCCGTAGCTTCTTATTACGACGAAAAAATCAAGAATATATTAATAAAAATTAAACTATTATATCACTTAATTAAGGGGTACATAAGTCTTTCAACCAATAAACAAAGTCTATATTATTATTGTATTTATTTAATCCGTATCAAATTTCTGTAATAGTAATAATAAAAGGTTACATTTCAAACATCAAATACGTATATAAGACAGGCGAACAAAGCAGGTAAATAGCAGCAACTCCTTCGGGATATTTCTTGACCTTGGACTGTTTAAAATAATCCAGACATTTCTTTTTTCATTAAATTATGCATCACGCAAAACTCATAAATTTCATTTCATGCTCATACGATGCCTGACATGTAAGCCTTCATCAACTGTGGAACGAGGAAATGCATCGTGCCCTTGTGTGTCTATCAAGGTATAGCGTGTAAGATAATGCGCGGCTGCCTTGTAAACTTTTAAAAGATGCCGTGTTATGAAGCAGTTTTGTTTCTTGGTGCTGTTGATGAACTAATTAACTCTTCCGCACAGGAGAGTTGTTTTTGAGAGACGCAACTGTTATAGGCTTGCTTTACAGCTTGTCCCTAATTGCTTACTCTCTTTTTTAAAAGTTTTTGTAGCGAAATTTTCTATTTCGTCGTAGAGGAAACGCGTAAGTTGTAACTTAATGGTCTGGGAAGAGCCATTTATCTACTAAGTTCTATTTTTAGATAAATATTCAACATCAAGATTTTAAGTGTTTCAGTTTTATTAATGATCATTATGGAAATTGTAGATATTTTGGGAGCTATTTATTTTGGAGCTTTTCCCAAATTTTTACACCCTTTTTACTTTCCGAACATGTACCATGTAAGGTATTGTAAGTATTGTAATCATGAAAAAATTCGAATTCGAGATTTTGGTGTATTTACACGTTTTGAGGTCTTCTGAATTGATTTATGTTATTTTTACGAGATGTATGTATGTATGTGTGTATGTGTGTGTGTGTGTGTGTGTATGTGTGTTTGTGTGTATGTGAGTGAATACGATAGCTCCTGAACGGGGCATTCGATTGTGCTCAAATTGGGTATATATGTTATAAACTACCGTCGCAAGACCGGTATTGATTTTGGTGTGTATAGGACTTATAGTTTTTCTACAGGGCTACGACAAAGATTTCTTTTACATTATAGTCTATGGGGGATAATTCTTGAAAGTACGCTAGCGTTTAAACGGTACATTCGATTGAGCTCAAATTGGGTATACATGTTATAAACCACCACCATAAGACCGATATTGATTTTGGTGTGTGTAGGACTTATAGTTTTTCTACAGAGCTACGACAAAGATTTCTTTTACATTATGGTCTATGGGGGAAAATTCTTGGAAGTACGTTAGCGTTTAAACGGTACATTCGATTGAGCTCAAATTGGGTATACATGTTATAAACCACCATCGTAAGACCGATATTGATTTTGATGTGTGTAGGGCTTATAGTTTTTCTACAGGGCTACGACAAAGATTTCTTTTACATTATGGCCTATGGGGAGACATTCTTGAAAGTGCGCTAGCGTTTAAACAGTGCATTCGATTGAGCTTCCATTTGGTATATATGTTTGAATGATTCATCGATTAAAATTTATTTAAATTCTTGGTAATGCTCTTAATCGTAAGTGTTCGGAAAGTCGAGTGGAGTCACTCCAGATTTTTTTTAATTGTGTATTTTTACCTAAGCAATTGCCATCGTCATCCAAAAGTATTTAAATATCCTAATAAAATTTCTAACGTGAAGTTACGATAAAAATTCGTACTTTTATCAAACGATTAAAATGAATATCGACTAAAGTATTCATTTTTAGAAATGAATGCTTTAGTCTTATTTAGAACTACTTTTATAAAAATTAAATTCATCTTGTAAATGCACTACATGTTACAGTACATTTTTATGGAACATTTAACAACACTCTTCTGTTTTTTCTTTTTCAAATAAAATGTTTTTAAATTTTTAATAAAATCATGTACTTGTTCCATGCATCAACAGATAAAATAAAAGATTCTAGTAAGTATTGTATAAAAAATGAAATAAATTTGATCTTTACTTTATGTAGTGTGAGGGTATTACAATATTAAATACTGCTGCACCTATAAAAAATGATTTACTTCTAACCGGTGTCTGTCCATTTGCATTTTTTAACTTCAGAGGTTTTATCTTTACTAAAAGTAACAATGCACTTTTATTTGGTGAAATTTAATTAGAAAGTAATTACGTTAAACAAGGAGACTTTACGATCGTGCAACAAATGTCTCGAAGAAGTAAGTTACTCAAAGTTGAATCAGAATCGCACAGGAAAGTGTAGTCGCAAACGTTGTCTTCATAAATATTAGTAATCACTTTAAAACTAAATTTAACTCCCATAGTTCTTCAAAAAAGAATAAACTTTTCTGAAAAAAAAACTAAAAGGATAATTTAGAAATTTTAGTTCATTTTATTGATGGAATTCTCTCAGATAAGTGCATTCGTTATGAAAATCAGTCAAAAAACAAGGCTAACCCTTTTCCAAGGGGATTATTCCGAATTACATGGATATGACGTTTGCGACTCTCTATTTCTATATTATTCTGAATCGCCTGTTTAACTGAATCAGAAAAAAAAAATTAAAAACATCCATGCTTCCTCATCTTACTGTAGCAACCTGTACTGAATACATATCAGTTACTTAACGCATAATACCTTCTGTATATAAATACAAAACAGAGAATGCTACATTGAGGAATAACACAAGAAATGCGACAGAAAAAACAAACAGTTGTATAAGCTATCTATACAATTAAAAAAAAATATTGTGTTTTCGTCTTACGGCTTCTATCTACGTTTGATTTCCAGCCAAATAACTTTTACTGAAATTGTTCTTAAAGGGAAAAAAAATATTTTTATATGTATTTTCTTTTAGTCAAGAGCGTCTGGCTAATGTTTTGTGGGCAATGGAAACTGTCATTCTAAATATTCTTTCATTGAATCCTGCATTTTTTTCCCCTGTGAGTTAAACAAACAGTTTATTGTTCTTGCAAATATGAATCCAGCATGAAGTGCAAATTGAGTCGAAAATAACTTTTAAAAGTATGTAATGATTTTTTTTCTTTACTTTCTTTTTTAAAAATATAATATATCTTACCACAACTGTCCATAGCATCCATGAAAGGGTCAAGAAATGCGATGCCCTGCTACGTTTTTACTAATGCTACTACTCTTATTAATGTTGCAGTGGTTTGTTTTTAACTTAATTTCAGTTTTCATGAACTGTTTGAAATCAATTTTTATAGTTTCGTGTACTCACGCCTAGGAGTCCACGGTCCACAGTTTAAGACATGCAAACAACATTTAATGACTTGCAAGATGTTATTATTTTTTTTTTTTTAAGTTGGATACCAACCCAGTTAAATGTCTTAAGACGAGCTACATTTTTTTTACATTATGTTAACTCCAAATGCCGGACTAGCAGGGGCAGCTGCAATAAAAACCCGATGAATATTAGATTTCATGAAAGTATTAACTTATCATTCAGGATTCGACACATTTCGAAAACCCAAAAAAGAGAAACTAAAGATCTCTGAAGAGAAATCGGTGAAAAACGCCTTTGCGTATCTTTACTGGACAACTCACCTTTGGATACCCGAGCATACGCCACTGTTTAATACCAATTACCACAATGAATAAATAACTGTATCATTATGATATCCATAGGCGTAACTTACTTGAGGAAAGGGGGAGGCAATTCCCTTCCCCCTAAAAAAGAGTTCAAGGAAATTCAAAGATCACCTATTTGAATATAGTATTTTCTACAATAAAAATCAACCCCCCCCCCCCAGTGTTACATGCCAATTTACGCCAGTGATTATACCTCTGTTTACAAGCATTCGTATAGTCAGGAAGGAAAAAAAAAACGTCGTTCATATACTTCTAAATGCAAAATAATCCAAGAAAAGGAAATTGTAGAAGAAAAGTGTGAAAAAGAGCACTACAAAATAGCCAAAAAAAAATCTGTTAAATGAAGTTTAATTTATCTACCTCAGATGTAATGGCTTCGATTTTTATCCACCTCTGAAGAAGACAGATTAGAATTTCTGGAAATGGAAGTAAAGATTTTATAGCATTCGTGTTTCATACGAAGTTATTCATTTTATAAACATGTTTCAATCCTATTTTCTTGGTAGGTGATATTGAGGTGTAATGACGCATGTTAATTTTAAAATTATCTTTTCGTAGATAAAAATTCATCATTCATACTCACATATACACTAAATACAATTAATTACAACAGTCTTATGAATATCTGAAATAGTTGGCTCTGAACCAAATAACAATTAAGATATTAGGCCTTCATTGTTGGTTTAATTCAGCTAATAACGCAAAAATGTAAATTAGTGTTCCATAATTTGTATCAATCGTTTATATTTTGCATTAACCAATTTATTACGCGAGTCTAAATTCAATTAACTGCCAAATATGACTTCTCCATTCGAACGGGAAAAATTCCATTTGCCGAAATGCCACAAAAGCTTTGGTTGCCATCCAAGAGCTGAGCAAAGTCATGCGCCATTTTTTTCTTCTTCCTTCTTTTTTTTTAATGCAGAACCAATGAAACGTCAAATACGTCATTTTGCGAGTAACCCAATCCGCCATTTCTTCTTCTACCAATTGTTTTTATGCGCTCCCCCATTACTAAAATGGTGTCACAAGTAGTAAGTATACTGCGCTACTTCGTTATCAATTAAAGTGTTGCATTTGAAAGCAGCCTGGGAAAAAGGTTCTTTCCTTTTGGCCCCAGCAAAAATTACTCATCTCTCTCTCCCATCCTCCGGGTATAAAACCTGGCCAGCATTCAAGTTTTTGTTCCTTTAATTAAATTTTATCGCAGAAATTGTTCTAGCTAGCTCTCCTGGAAAAATGGAAGGTTGTTAGTAAAGGAAGAAGGCTTTATTATTAATCACAAAGGGGGGATAGTAATCACCAAATTGTGAACAGTAACAATTACGTTGAGGTGGTAATGACTGTTATAAATCATTCTAAGGTTTGAAAAAAAAAGGAGAAAACTATATATATGTATCGGGTTCGGTTATAAACATAAATGGAGTTAACACGTTTTAGGTGTTTTAAAAAAAGTATTTTATAGCCTTAATTCATCATATTTTGCATTGAATAGGGATTTTTTTTTCTTCCCTCTCTTTTTGTAATTTATATTATCCAAGGAAAAGCAAGCAATTTTATGTTTAATGCAGACTTTTTTTAACCCTTCGATTATTAACTGGAAAAAATATTACAGAGTTAAATATATCAAAAGAAATACTTAATTCATAACATTTCTCTTTAATAAGATGAAATTTTTTGGGACTATAAACAGATTTTTTTCGAAAAAAAAAACTTAAAAAAGAAAAGTATTGAGAACCTACTCCTTTGATTTGAACTCTGTAAAAAAAATTAAGTTAAATCGGCTTTTACGGTTTTTTAAGGCGGGAGACATTTTGTTAAGTTCCCAACAACAAACTCAGTGGCTAATTTGACACAACAAATGCACAAAGCTTTGTAAAAGATTGGCAGCAAGCATATTTTTTTAAAGAAAGGGCAAAAATAAAAAAATAATCTTGTTTAGCGGTCTCATGACTGCTAGTACAAACACACATTTTTATACGAAAATGAGCACTAAAATAAGATGGCCAAATAAACTTCATGTGATTGTCAAATTTAATTTACAGGGGATAATTTTGCACTTGTTGCATGTAATTTTCCATGCCCAAATGAAACTTGGAAGCACATTTATGTTCCAATGGATGTGCCTAGTTAGCAGCTGCAGGATCAAGAGCTAACGTTAAGATTTATCAACTTTCACCGCATACTAGACACCCCATGTGTGAACAAAAAATGTTTAAATCTTCAGGTTTTCGAGTGTTTTTGCATTCAATTTGTTTATATTTTAAATAATCGTTTTACGTTGTCTCAATTTAAACAATGGATAGCTAGCTTTCTATAGCAAAATCGTGCAGGCCTTATCAACAAGCAATGCGTAAATATTGTTTGTACAATCACAAATTACTGATTACAAATTACAGGATTTGAAGTAAACAGAACTTATAAGCCATAAAGATAAACAAAAATAAGTTATTTTTAACGCAGGTCTCGAACTATAAACAATAGTTATGTTGTTTTGTTTACAGTTCATTCCGTTTCAGGGATGATGTAAACATTAGTAAGTAAATCCTGATATGGAGGCAACTAAACCAGCTCTAGATTTACTTTAAGCTATTTTTTTACGTATGTATGTATATGAAACATATGTCGTGATTGACTACATTTTAAATTTTAAAATGTATTCAATATCGCATTATACGATTTGACATATAATATGTGATTGACTATCTATGTGCCATGTTTCGCAAAATTAACATTTAAAAGTGAATTAAAGATTCTGAAAAAAAAATTATCAGTTCTTATATCTGGTTTAAGTAGAAAAAAGAATAGGAGAATATTTTCAGCTTATCGAAATCAGAGAAATTAGTGGAATTACTTTGCCCGTCACGTAATTTGTACGTCAATGCCTACCAAACCAATTCAGTTTCTAATGATAATTTAAAAATGACAGCAAAATGGCACAATATCACTTATTGCATGGAGCTTCGAATTTTTGACAGCAAACATCGAATTCTCACTAAAACCTTTTCAAAGAACTCAAAAATTTCGAGTCAAATTCTACTTTGACGTAGACAAAAATGGCTGAATCTATAAATTCAGTGTACTTAAAATTCGATTTCTGAATTATGACTTAGTACACTACTATAACAGTATGTTAGAACATAAAAATCTGTTTATACTGGAAATGGAGAGTGATTCCATAGAAATCGTATTAATGCTGTTAATTTTCGACAAAATTGTACTTAAATTTCAACTTTAAAATTAAAGAAATAAAATAAAGTAAATAAATTAATTTTAATAAAATTTAGAGTTATTATTTATAGAGTTATAAATTAATTTTATTAAAATTAGAGTATAAATTAGAGTTATAAATTAATTTTATTAAAATTTTTAATAAAAAAAGAAAACGAGATTCCTATTTATGTTGCAGAAAGTCCTTATTTGGAAAGATGCATTCGCTTAGATAAAAAAAAGAAAGATTTAATTTATAGTTAAAACATTCATTACGTAAAGCTTGGACTTGTTTTCCTATTGACTTGTCTCGTATGACGATATCAATATCCACAAGATTGTGTACTGCTTAATGAAACAACCAAGAACAAAAGAACGTTAGAAACAATTTTTACTAAAATTTACGTTATTATTTTTTTAGCGCGAGTAACATAAATGAAAAAAAAAAAAAAAAAAAAACACTTCTTTTGAACACTGTAACACTGACCGATAGTTAAAAGCTGAAACTACAACTTTAAAGGTTTCCAATAACGCAAAACGTTTCTTCTGTTTCCTTCATTAAATATGTAAATTTAATTTTTGTAGTGTTATTACTCTAATTGTTTATTTTAAATTATCTACAAAAGAAACATCACAAAAATCAATAGTTAATCATAAATGCAATTATTAAAGGTCGAATAACACGAAACAGGACTTTTTAAAATTTGACTTATACTAGTATTTTTTTTTTTTTAAGTAGTTGCCTTGAGCATAAAACAACGTACGAAATTTTCTTTTCTCTGAACATAATATTTCAATTATTACAAACATTTACTGCATTTTATTCTGAACAAAAAATATGAAAGTTTTAGTCATCTTTTCAAAGTTTTAACAAACGTGAAACTATCAACAAATTTAACATTATTTTTTAGCTGTTGCCTAGCGCACAAGTAATTTAAAAAACGATTTTCTTCTCTCTAATTTTTAGTAATTAAATTACTACAAACATTTCATGCATTTTATTCTGCGCAAAAATCATGAACTAATTTAGTAATCTTAAAAAAACTTAAACTAGTAACAAAATTAAACAAAACTCATGCATTATTCACAATGTGAAACATACACTTGTTGTATCAGGGCGGATGAAAACTACGTATTCTTTTAGAAGATATAAACTTTAGAAAATGCAGTTGAAATTAATTTTTCGGTGTTTATGCATATTTTTCTCATTTTGGCATGTAAGAAGTCTCTAAAACTTTTCATAACATTTAAATAGCCTGTAAACCAAAATTTTTAATTTAAAAAATAGATAAAATAACTTGTGGTACACAAATACGACCAAAAATATTTAAAAAGAAGCTGATATGCAGCTGTATTAAACAATCTGCCGAAAATTATCAAAAAGAAAAAAATATTTCTAGCTGAGTTATCGCGAATTATTACTACAAGTATTCAAATTAAGCAAATATTCGTTACAACAAAGATACAGCAAATTTACAAACATAAAAATAATCAGGTATCACTGATGATTTTAAAGGTCATGATTATTTTTAAGTATATGAAAGTAATTGTATTTAGAACGAAAATGTTTACTTTCTACAGGCGATAGCATAATCAGCACAAAATAATGTACATAACGTTGTACTATAATGCGTGATATGTTCAAAAGATTTGCTCCTTGATAACAAACTTTTACATTTATACTTAAACATAATGTATAAGTTATGGTGTAAATATATTCAATGCATTTTATCCAAATTCAATGACATTTTTATCATTTATATAAATATTTAAATGATTATGTCCTCCATAAATCAAATACAACCAATCAAAGTTTCATACTTTGAACTAGTAAGTGTTTCAAATAAAGAACATAAAATAAAACTACATATTTATCACATGTTTTCAAACATCAAACTATCAACTTAAAAACTTAGTTTCCTTAACCACGTATAAAAACTATATATGATAAGTTTTATTCCAAATAATCCTAACCGTTATTTAACTAAAATGCAAT
The DNA here is from genome assembly GCA_038373885.1 of Cheiracanthium punctorium. NCBI lineage: Eukaryota > Metazoa > Arthropoda > Arachnida > Araneae > Cheiracanthiidae > Cheiracanthium > Cheiracanthium punctorium. The sequence goes on from JAWZYV010004369.1 coordinate 714,460, forward strand.
TAAACGATGACTCAGTTAAAAAAATCATTAATAAGCCACTGAAATTAGTTATTAGAAAGGTTCTTCCTTTTTGAGAAAAACTGATATGGAAAATAGTTTTTATGCCGAGACTACCAACAAAATTAATTTAATATCCTTTTGTCCTCCTACTAATTACAAGTTTCGGGACCTGATTTTATAATGACACTTAATTTTGAGGTTCAAGAAACAATTATAGCTACATAATTAACAAGTTTTTATGCATATCGTTAACGAGAAAAATCATGAACGATTTTTTAAGAAATGTTTTATGTAAAATTGGTAGGGAAGCGATCTATCATTTATTACATGGATAATTATTTTTTTAATCATAGATTTAATATTTTTGCTTATAAGATGGTTGATTTTTTACCCTGAAATTAAATATTTTTTTTTTCTGTAGTAAACAACTTTTTATTTCTTTATTAGTTTTATCTACGGTATTTTACAATATAACCATTAATTACTATCTCCAACATAAAATTCAATGGATCTACCTACATTACCATACAAGTTTTAGCAAATTTAGGTTGTATTAATGTTTAATATTAAATCTAACATAAAAATTTATTTACCAGGCTTAATGAACAGATAGAACTGATATAAACTAATGAAAACTTGCAACATTATTTTTTAATAATGTTGTTCTTATTGTATAATATATTCCATTCCCTGAACATCATTCAGTTTGGATGTATAAAGAAATACATAAATTTTGACATAAATTTGGTTAATTTTTTATGCAATTGACTTTACCTTATTTTATGCAATCTATCAAATTTATAAGCATATATGGCACATAAATATTTAATTTTATGATAAATTTGATTAGATTGGATTTAAAAAATATTTATGAAAAAATGGTTAATGTTCTGAAAAATGCAAAAAATTAATATTATATTTCATATTTTAAGTTTCCTTTCGATTAATGTTATTTAAAATAAAAATAAATATTTAGAAATGAGATGCACACAATAAGAGATGTAGCTTAGAAACAAAATTTATGTAAAAATAGTATCATAAGAAATTTTGTAAGAACACATTTTCAATGCAAGACATATTTTTGAATAAGAACTGATGTCGGGTCACTTTTAAATATCGTATCGCGCTTAAGTAATAAATATAAAGAGTTAATTTAATCCAGGACCTTGCTTCTGCACAACGGTAGCAATAAAGACTGCCAGAATATGCCAAAATTACGGGCAATTATAAAATAACTAAAACTATAAGAGGAAAACAAAATTAAATGTAGCCAAATATTTGAAAAATAATCTGGGTGTTAGTTTAGAGGTTTAAATAACGTAAAGAAATATGTTAGAAATATGATTGTGACGCACAAATTTCTCGATTAAACAATTTTTTTAATTAATTATCGTTGTTTAAGCAATGCTCAGGTTCGAAACACTTAGTTGCTACACATAAAATTGTGTAGACAACCAATACTCTAATGCCCTATCGAATAAGCAGTTTAGAATAAACAATTAAATATCACATCCTGACGGTGGTCTAGCATAATAAAATTACGTCTTCACTTCACATTCGAAAAGCGGTGGAGTGGGGATGGTACGGATGCATGCAGTACTTGACATTGGCGAGAACACAAGTTTGGCGGCGATAACCAACGCCAATTACAGAGTTACAATAAATTTAGACCAATGAAATAAAAGTAACCAAGCCGCGATGACAAAATTTTGAAAGTTGATGCATGACACCAAACAGAAGCATGCCAAAATAAATGCCAACAGTGGGAAATGAGATTCCCATTACAAATTACAAGCTGACTTAATAAAGTCTACTTCCTGCCGAAGAGTCGCCGAGCAGACGGAAATAAATAAACAATAAAAAGCTATTACATGCGGGGGGGAAAAGCGAAATACAAATTTTGAAGTCCGAAGGTAGGGAAAATGAGAACAGAAATAAAATTTGAAATTCTTAATTTTAAATAGATTAACTTAAAGTAATTAAAAAACTTTGTAAAAAACACACATAAGATGTTTTAGGTAAGAAGATACGCACGTTTCGAACAAAAATTGTTTTGACCTTCATCAGTCCAAGCCCAAAAAAAAAGTTTTTTTTTTTTCCCCTCCCCTCTTCGTGGTTTTGTTCGACTTTTCTTTGCCCCTTGTGGCAACATCTTGCTTGTTTATCTCTTTTCAGTTCCCTGTGTTCTTTGCGACGAAGGGCTTGGACTGATGAAGGTCAAAACAATTTTTGACCGAAACGTGCGTATCTTCTTACCTATAACATCTTATGTGTGTTTTTTACAAAGTTTTTTAATTACTTTATCGTTTAACACCAGTATTTTGAGTGTTTTTTCCGTAGATTAACTTAAGTTACAGAGAACAAATGATTGTAAGTATTAAATATGTGATTTATATCCCAATGATAAATATATACAAGCACAGATATTTCCTTTTAGACTTTAGTTATTTTTAAACTAATTTTTATCAAAGACCTATTAATAAACTTTAAACTAAAACAGACTTAAAAAGAAAAGATTTATGACTTCAATTTAATTGAATAATTAAACTTCAGTTTAATTGAATAATTAAATCTTCAGTCAATTGAATAATTAAACTTCAGTTTCATTATTCAATATGACTTCATTTAATTGAATAATTAAACTTCGTTTTAATTGGATAATTAAATCTTCAGCCAATTGAATAATTAAACTCCAATTTAATTTAAAAGATTTATGACTTCAATTTAATGCCTTCTTTATTAAGGCCTTGTAGCATCAAAATTGAAACTAATAATATTAATGAAAAGGAAACAATTGCTTTATTCTTTAATAGAATGTCAATACGGATTCGTTAATAATAATAAACATGCTCTTCCAGATTGTTCCTGTATATAAGAACGGGCAAATCCCTTAGAAAGTATGTTCTTGTTTAAGATTTACCCTTTCAGTGTAGTTTAGAGCATAAATATTGTGCCAAAATCCGTAAATCCCAGCAAGACTTTTAAAACGGCTCTCAGAGGAATCTAGATAAGTTGAAGTGAAGATTTGGGGGACTGAAGTAAATGGCATATGGTATTTATTTTTATTCGTTCGATCATTCCGGTTTACGAAAGTCCTCTGCTAAAATATTTGACAGTCGTTTTGGAGATCTTGATTTCTTAATATTATTTAGTAAATTTCTTAACGTTTTTTTACACCAACTGGCTGAATTAAGAAATTTATTTTCTAAATATATATAAAGCGCTTTAAAATATCCCAGCTGATTATGAAATGATTCTATTACTCGACATTTGCGTAGCTTAAAATGACATAAAATTTGTAAATAACTTGATATAAAAAACTTAACCAAAATTTAGAAATTTCATCAACCTTTCAGCACTTTTAGTGAAGTGACTGTTAACAGAAGTTTTTTGAAGAAAATCTCTGAATGTCTTCCCAAAGATTTCATCCGGCGTAAACGGAGTCAGGAGCGACATTGATGCATGCTTTGCGACATTGCGACATTGATGCATGCGACATTGATGATGCATGCATTGATGAGCGACATTGATGCATGGAAGTGCTTTCTGTGGTAATCATGGCCAGATGCAAGATGCAAAATTTCAAGATTTCTTTCTGGGCCATTCAGGAGTCCATTTGAAACAGAATTTATCGCTATTTCTGTTTGAAACTTCTAGGGCATTCTTGACATTGCACATGCTACTTCCTTGTTCAATTTGAAAGAATTTCAAGCAGGACAAAATGTTTGAAGGACAGAAATTGAGCTTGTTTTGTCATACAAACGGCTATCTCTTACCCTGAACTTAACAGTGGACAGGAATCAACCTCTTTTTCATTACTTCAGAGGCGGTTAAAGAGATCGGACTGGAATCGGAAATCGAAGAGCGAGAATCGCTTTGTTTAACTAGAAGGGTGGCTATGAGCAAAACTACGAAACATATCATCAAGAATAGAGCCTTTTTTTTTCAAATCAATAACAATGGGCACCCATACCTATGGGCAGCGAGAGGCCATCTCTCCACCTCGTTCACTTGTTACCGTTATAATTTATGTACTGATATAACGTAGAAGTGGTTGAACACTAAAACATAGTTTAAATACCTTCCTGGGGCAGGACCTTTGACTCGGGCCTATAGCGCTTCGCCCGGCCATCTTGGGCATCCTATACAGATATTTATTACATCACACATCAACTTCACACTGGAGATAAGCATTTTATGCAGGTGCTCCCATAAACTCATTCCATCAGTCAGTCAGGCCTATAGCGCTCGCCACAAACAACAACCATATATGTGCTCAAGTCTATATGCATACTCCAACCAAACTGGAGAGGCAGACCTTAAATGCAATGTTTCCCGGACAAAGGATTCGAAGAGGCGGTCCAATACATTGACCACCTAGGACCATTTAAATCTCCAGACACAAGACCTTTGGACTTCTTATGGGGATAGGTAGGAAAAATTTACCAAATCTGCAATTCGTGAAACTGATAAACTGAAAAGTCGAATGATAGCGACTTTTCAGAGTGTGTATCCTGCGATGCTTCACAGAACTAGGCTGGGAATCTCGTGTACCATGTGTTTCTCCATGTGTTTCTCCAGGTATGGGCAACATTTGTAAAGTTGAGGGCCAAACTTTAGGATGTTAGCGAAGTCGCGGGCCATATAATTGCGGTACATAAGGGATTTTAAATGGTTTTACACAAGTTTTATATTTGGTTTTTGTATGTTCGCGAGCCGGATCAAAAGAAGAGCTCTACACCATCGGTTCCCAAGCATGGGTTCGCAAGTTCTGGAAAAGAGTTCGGGAAAATAATACACTACTGAACAACAATTACACAACACAAGTGGTTCGTCAACTTTTTTTTGGATTTTAAAAGGAGTTCGCAGCCATCGAAAGAATGGGAACCACTGCTCTAGACTAACCTTTCACTGACCGAATTCAGATCCAGGCACAGTTTAAATTAGTTTTTTACATGTTTTGTCTTCAATGTGTTAATATACTATAACTTAGTATATTAGTCATTTAACCCCTTAACCGTCGTATTATTTTCAAGAAAACGGTCATAAAAGTGCTTATTTCTTTTATTCCAGAAAATTGTATAAAACAAGTGCATATATAGTATATTTATTCATTTTAAGGTTTTTGACATTTTAAGCACTAGAGAAAAAAAATAATTTTTAGGAAAAGCCAACATTCAGGGTCATTGTGACTGAATGTGTGTTTTGTAGTAAGCAGGAAATCATTAAAATTATATGTTTTAAACGCTAGAAAGTTTTATTAAACTTACTACGTAAAATAAGTAAACATTTCTAAAATTTTCTTTGAACATAAATTAAAAAAAAAAAAAAAAGTAAGCTAAGATTGCATAATGCATATCACAAATGCACGCGTGTTTGAGTACTGCTACCATGTATTTAAAAATAAACTATCTCCGAATTAAGTTAAAAATACTCTGGTATTGTCGTCTGTTGTGTAAAATTATATATTACAAAAAAATCCGTGAATCAGAATTGGAACGCTCTTATCTTTCTGGCGCATTTTTTTGAACAGTATTGCCCGGAAATTTGACGGCACGAGAAATAGAGGGAGAAAGCTTATAGCCCGTGATTTTGACGGGAGTGAAGATTAAGGGGTTAAATAGGGGGGAAAAAAGTTACACAATTTTCATTGAGTTCCAGTTGGGAACATGGGCCATTTTTGACTATACTTTTACATTGGTTTCAATACTGGGATGAGTAGTTTAAATAATAAGTGAAATATTAAGAATTAATGTTATTTTCAAATTTGAGTAAGGTATGAATAAGTTTTAAGGTGGGGGCGGTGTATCAAGATAGCTCTCTAAAAATTTATGAAAACGGTTATTTTGGTGATTTTTTTTTCCAGTTTCCAACTAGTGATACAAATGCAACCTCTATTTCAAGAATCGAAGTGATCTTTTAACTGTGCCTGCTAATTTTTTCAAGTCAATATTCACAAAATTTAATTTTTCAATACATTCTTTTTGAATATTCATAAAAAAATTATTGAAAAATAAACTTTTGCCAATAAAATGGAACACTGGCCTGTAAAACTCTAAGAGAGCGCACACTGAAATAGTGCAATAAAACACTGAAATAGGAAACTGATTCTTTTTTAAGAAATACCATAAATGAAAATCTTCGCTTGTTTACTTGTCATTAATATTTGAAAGGGTTACGATACTTTTCGGACACTAGACATTTTAGAAAAAAAAAGCTGCATTGATTTGTTTTTTAAAGGTGTTGTTTCTGAAATGATTGATTGTGAAAAGATCTCAGTTATTGGATAATGAACCGTCAAGCAAGATGATATTGAGAATTCGCAGCACGTTAGACGAATTAAATTCACTAAATAATTGTGAAAGCTTCAATGCTTAAATCTGCATTAAGCCGAGATCATCAACTATGCAAGAGTTCTTTAGCTTTTCTTTTACCTGCTGCTCACGTCTTCAAAATGACATAGCACACAAAACACAATTTATCATTCTGACACCTGTGATGCCCGTGCCATTTTTGAAATTTTATTTTGCAAATTTAATGGCTCACTCAATACAATTTTGCAACATTTGGCCTCACCTTAATCTCCTCTTCCCTGATAGTAATAAAGAGGGAGAGAGAATTTTCGCAAGTGACATGCCTCCTCTAATACCCTCCCCCCCAAAAAACCGTTATTTTTGAAAGGAGAATGACAAATGCGTTCAAAATGACTACGTTAGTTACCGTACACCTCCCTCTTCTGATGCTGCTGCACAAAACTGAGCTAAGCGATCATATTTTGGGAAAATTTTAAAACAACGCGCTTGGTGCTTATAGTTTGATCAATGGACGGAGGGGGGGGGCGGCGTGGAGAGTCTTCATGCTCATATTGGATATGGAAAGGAGGGGGGTAGTTTTGTTAATGGAGACGTAGAAGAGTCAAGGGGTATTGATTTTTAATTTCAGGTAAGAATTCCCTTGTTTTCTGATAAGAAATCAAGACATCCTCCCATCCAAGTTTCCTTCAAAGGTAATTTTAAAGTAAAAGTAATACCGGAGGAATAGCTTGTATGTGTTTAGAGATAAGCGAAATTTAGTTTTCGTGTTGTTGCGTCATGTTTTCAAAGGAATTCACTTTGCGTCGTTCAATGTTTTAGTTTAATTTTCTCAACGTTCATTTTACCTGGAATGTTTCACGCGTAAGTTATGCTTCCTTGTTCTAATAATTAGGGCTTATCATTTTCGGAAATTCTGAAGTTTAAAATGGTGTTTTACTTTCTTTAATCTCCTGGGGTCTAGTACTAAATTTGTTTTTTGAAATTGCCCCTCATCTTGTTCTTTGCCACAGCTAACACTTTTAGATTTTTTTTTTTTTTTTTAGAAATTAGTATCTATCTGCTATTAGTATCCCTCTGCTTTCCAATTCTGATAAGTTGCATACGCAAATTCCGAGAAGTCGATAAATCGCTTTTTAAATTAATTAACACGCGTGGTACTTGTTCTGTTACATCATCTCCAAAGTTTCATCCCAAAGTAACCGATATTTGATGCTAAAATAGCTAAATATCACCAAAATCACCAACATTTCGAAAAAAATTGCCAAGAGTGGCCATGTTTTCCGCGACAGCTACGACCCTATGCAAAATAATACGATATCATGCGATACAATATCATGCGATCTTTAAACATAAGTAAAACTTTATACTGACCCAGGTAACTGATAAATTTCTCACGAAGCACAGTTGATATCGCCAAGTAGGATTTGGTTTTGGAAACTTATTTTTACCAGAAGCAGTTTTGCTGCTAGAACGGTATCGACCACCCTCCCTATAGCCCGGACTTGGCTCCTAGCGACTTTCAACGACCACCCCCCCGTTCTTATGCATGAAGAGCCACATAGAAAGCCAACAATTCGCTTTAGACAAGGAGGTGAAACACTTTGCAACAACGTGGCTGAATAAGAATTTTACCATGTGGGAATATTCATACTCAGACCACCATTCGACAATTGCAGAAACCGATGTGGGGACTAAGTCAAAAATATAACTCAATGTATGTACTATCAATTGGCTATATTGGTTGTATAAAATAAAATATACACGTTAAGTCCAGGCTTTGTGACATACTTTAATCAACCCTCGTATCTCGTAAGATTGCCACAATTAAGTTTCTCGATCTTGAGGACTCATATAGTTTGCGGTATTAAAAGCATTAAATAGCTGAGAATGTATTAAAAGCTGTTTTATATCAACACACATAAAAAGATAAATATTGGATTACTTGCATTTTGGGTAGTAAATCAGTTTCCCAACTCTTTAGCTGCACAATGTTCCAACCTACACTCAGTTAGACTGCACTTTTTTTTAATACATATGTATTATAAAGTTACTCAATTATATTTCCATGGCTGTGATTTTAGCGTATTTCTAATGTCACCAAGCAAACTTAGGAATCTGCTGTAAAAACAACGTACCTCAGATTCAGTATTTACATCTATTACTTTAATTTTAGAGTGTTTTTTTTTTTTTTTCTCTCGAGTTAGATAAAATAAAATGTTCTAAAAGAAATGAAATTTTTTTATACGAGTACAGTAATGATTTCGCCACATTTTTATTCAGTTTATAACTTTTAACTCATTAAAAAAATTTATTCACTTTAAAGATAGCGTAGCAGTTTTCTTGTTGCAGATGCGCGCCCAAATACATGTTCCTTTAGCATCGAAATTGGCATAGCAATCGTACACAAAGCCACAGATGTAAAATGCATTATCTGTACTTTCAATTACTCTCCAATATTGACTTACTTCCAAAATTCACTGTAACGCACTTGCATATAACTCCTAAAATAGCCCTTCCTCATAAATTACAGCGTGGCTCTAATATAGAGCAGACAAGTATCTAATGGGACTTCAACCGTGTTCCCAACTTGATTAATACTCTCCAAAGAGAGTGTTTAGCATATAATATCCTTCATATATCTCTTAACCTTCATTAAGAAATATATGTTACTGCAGTCTGCAGTAATTGCAAGTAGAGAATGGGCATCGCATTTTGAGATTTTACATGTGTATATTTGGATTGTGTGTACTCAGATCTTTTATTTCCAATATGGTTGTTCAATTTTATTTTAAATGGATTTCTATGCAAACTTCAGAAAAGAGGGAGGTACAATGCTTAATGCAGGCAGATATTTTATTTGTTTATTTATTGGTGCACGTACAGCGATAACTTTTTACCACGGGAACCAATTTTCAAAATACTTTTTTTACTTTCCGAACATGTACCATGTAAGGAAAGTATTGTAATCATGAAAAAATTCGAATTCGAGATTTTGGTGTATTGACACGTTTTGAGGTCTTCTGAATTCATATATGCTATTTTTACGAGATGTATGAATGTATGTGTGTATGTGTGTGTGTGTGTGTGTGTATGTGTGTTTGTGTGTATGTGAGTGAACACGATAGCTCCTGAACAGGGCATGCGATTGAGCTCAATTTGGGTATATATGTTATAAACCACCGTCGCGAGACCGGTATTGATTTTGGTGTGTATAAGACTTACAGTTTTTCTACAGGGCTACGACAAAGATTTCTTTTACATGATGGCCTATGGAGGAAAATTCTGGAAAGTGCGCTAGCGTTTAAACGGTACATTCGATTGGGCTCAAATTGGGTATACATGTTATAAACCACCATTGTAAGACCGGTATTGATTTTGATGTTTATAGGACTTATAGTCTTTCTACAGGGCTACGACAAAGATTTCTTTTACATTATGGCCTATGGGGAGAAATTCTTGAAAGTGCGCTAGCGTTTAAACGGTACATACGATCGAGCTTCAATTTGGTATATATGTTTGAATGATTCATCGATTAAAATTTATTTATATGCTTGGTAATGATCTTAATCGTAAGTGTTCGGAAAGTCGAGTGGAGTCACTCCAGATTTTTTTATTAGGAAGGAGATAGTTAAGAGATAGTCCCCACATAAATTTTGCCACGTTCCTTTCACATCAGCACCTAACACAAATTCAAGCGTCCCGCAGTGATCTAGTCGCTAAAATCGGTTTCCGTGAGAACGCGGAAAGTGAAGCAGCATCCCACTTGGACAGTGCTTCGGAGGGCGAACTCCTCTCTCGACGGACTGCTGTGGAACCGTGAACGCTAATCGGAGCTGGTGCACGTAAAATCTGTCGTGGCTCCAATGCCCTAAATGTTCAAACGGTACCTCGGGGTGTCGATTTCAGGTGGTGTTTCGTCCCTCATCTGTAATGGGTTCAAAATTAGGACCAGCAACAGAAGTCCAATCCCGTCGGGGGAAATGGCACCAAAATCCATGGATAGTGCCATCGTCTGACCATTTTACGAGAACAGCAAGAACAAATTCAAGCACATTGGTCTTAAAAACTTAGAAGCATTGGACAAATTCCCAAGTGTTTCACAAGTAATAGAGATTGCTTCCACAAAATTCCTACAGATGAGGGGGGGGGGGGGCATGTCGTGAGAATGTTCCACATTTTATTGATATTAAAAGTTGGTTTAAAAAATAAATGTCGAAAATTTATAAAGCATCGCTGGAATCAGCGAAATCTTGAAGAGCTGGGTGTGAAAAGGCTTGTCCTTCAAAAGGTTAGAAAAATTATATCCTAAATGCACCAGATAAAGAAAACTATATGATTAAAAAGAAGTAAGATTAAACTATCATTAAAGTATCAAATTTATACCAGAAAAATGAAGAAACAATTAGTAGTAATAAATTTCTTTCTTGCAGATTTCCTAATATTCGCTAGAAAATATTACATTATCAATTTTTATTGTTAAACCGTTAAGTTTAAGAGGCTTGAAACTCTTTTATTTCAAGTACATTAGCTTTCATATGGATTGTGAGACTTAAAGTTTACTCAATGTTTTAAAAAGTATCAAATTTAGTTATTTGAATACATAAACATTCTTAATCTGTAAGATTATTTAATCATCATGCAATTGCGTTTAAAATATATTTTGATTAAAATTTTCTAATCTTCCTGGATGCTAAAAAGCACTTAAGTGAGTTTTGAATAATACACCTAGATAAAAATTTTACACGAAACCTTCTTCAGTGGAATATTCTGTATCTAATCTTAGTAGACATTCAGCGCGTTCTTTTTTGTTTTAAAGAACACTTCTATCACAGTTACCATGTTCTATCATTAATATTACTGAAGAATTGCTCGCAATATCTTCGCAAGGATGAAATTACTTTCTGGATTACTTAGTTTTACGAGTAAGCAAATTCTCCTGTACTTTCATAAATAAAACTGTATAAAAGTGATTTTGAATTAAGGTCATTCTTTTTCCAGCGTAGTATTATTTTTCTGCTATCTTTCATAGGAGAAAATAACAGACTATCTTATACGAGCAACGTGTTTTGCAAAATAATACAGTGCAATGGATTAGCTCTACATTTTTCGATTTGGAAAGATTTATCTGATTGTTTGAAGCTGTGCATGTGAAAAGTAAAATGTATAAAATTCAGTAAGTTTAAACGTTTATAAATTAATGAAAAATAAATAATTTCTTCATTTCTATTTGAAGTTTTCGAATATGTATCATACTAAACCTCACTAATAATTCGTGTTTTCTGTTTCAAAATATGCATAAAACACATTAATTTGTATAAACATCCAAAATCCAGTTTCTACGTCACCCCGGCCATCATGAAATTCCAAAATTCTAGATTTTGGCGCATAAATGATCTTCGCTTATGACATCGCTTTTTTTTGGCACAGTCGAGCACGCTTAGTGGAATATTGGTTAAAAGAATATGATGCTTAAAATAATAAGTTTTCGATGTAATAAACAGTAGTAAACTGTTAGTTTCGGCCCGGATAATGAAATATTTCGTTTATTAGAATATTTTTTTGTTGCAAATTGGATATACCAAGAGTCCCTGAATAAGAAGGACCGACTAATGCACCGCTGATGGAATCCGAGCTCTCCTGTACAAGTACACTGTAAAGAAAAATTATTAAAGCAAAACGTGTGGGTAAACGTAACGCCAACACGTTGTGATACAGTCTGTGCCAGTTTTCATACAATCATTGCCATAGTTTCTTCGCGATCGATTTATCAATGTCATAACATTACTTTTGAGTGGATTTACAACACACAGTGCTGTGTAATTTTACAACAATATGTGTGGCAAAATTACAGGCAATTCTTACAATTTACTTATCCCTAAAAGTTGAATTTCATTATTTGAATCACAAGTTTCACGCAAAACACTTACAAAAGTAAAAAAAAATCTCGGCGGTTTTCCCACTCGACAAGTTTTCCCACTTGTTTTTTCCAGTAGACAAAGAACTGATTAAATCAACGCAGAACTTCAGTCCGAATAACTACTAATAGCCGATAAATAAAAATTCAAAAGACTAATCATTGTACATTTCCATTCAGACAAAACCACCAGACAAATTCCATCAGCAACAGGGAGATAAAAAAAATGAAGACTATAAGATGAAGGAAAGGTAGGACAGAGAAGTGAAAAGTGAAAAATTAATGAGTAAAAAAAGTGAAATCATAGTTTTGTGGAAAAAAAATATTTATAATAAGGAAAATCACAAATGTATAAAGTTGCCACAGAAAATAAAATGAAAACAGAATGGAAAATATAAAGTGAGATAGTATTTGATAGTATTAGTACATATTTGTAGGACAGTGAAAAGGGAGGTAGAAATGGAAAACTATAAAATTAAGAATAGTGAAACTATGGTTGTTGACGAGAAATATGAATAATAACGATAGCAAAACAGAAAACAATGAAGCAATAGGTCAAAAATAAAAGAAAATAAGTTAATAGTTGTTTATACGTTGTTTATTTTTCTTCTTTTCTCAGAGACACATTTTCTTCTTCTTCCTCTTTTTAATTTTAAAGTACAATGACATTACTGCATTGACACTTTCCAAATGATGCCGTTCTAATATAGGGTTTTAGATGCTTTCAAAAATTCTTTAGAAAAAAAAAAAGTATCGAAAGTGAGAAAAAGTCTTAATGATAAAAATATGCTAAGTCAAAACTGCTATCTCGCTAATGTGAAGAATGATTTTTGGTGAATGCTTACGCAGAAAAAGTGGAAACCACTCCGTTTGATTTTAGTATTTTCTGCATTGTTCTTTTTGCATTGTTAGAAAAATGCGACCGCATCTTGAACCTGGTCTTGATATTTCCAGTAACTAGAGGTTCGACCAGGGACGTAGGCAGGAGATGACTGATCGGGCTGCATCCCCCCCCCCCCGATATGAATAACAGTAGTTTAGGGAGAAAATTACGTATTAGTAGATAAATTTGAAAGCTCCCGTTGAGAAATTTGAGGTTCAGTAATGAAGCTAAGCAAAAATTATTTTTTTTATGGAGTATGCTTATCCAACTGCAATGTTAAACTCGATTTATGATTTTTATTTTCTTTATTTTTCATTATTATTATCTTCTTACTTTCTTCTTTTCTTATGAAATCTATTTTCTTTAATTTATTTTTATATGTTAAAACTTTATAAAAAATAATGGGGTGATACCTGTCTCTCCCCCCCTCCTCGGAAAAATAATCAAACGGTATGTTATATCGATTTATTTTTAAGTTATATTGCATTCTAATTTTTGAGTTCTCAGCAATCCCCCCAAAAAAGTCCCTATCTACGTTATTGAGTTCGACTGCCTAGAGGTTTATCCACTCATAACAGCTGTTATCAGCGATAATTACACTCAGAACAGAACGGCATCGCCACAAAACCAATTTTTAAGTCAAATAAAACAATACCACTGCAAACGAGCTTTCTAAACATTATTATTTTCCCATTATTTCACTCGAGCTTTCGGTGGCATTTATTTACTTATTTATAACGGCAGTTAAGATCTAATCACTCCTATCATGATATCTCCGAGAAACAATGGGCCGAGGCAAGCAAGCAGCCAAAAGGAAGGCACAAAAAACCAAAAAAATAAATAAATATCTGCCACAAGGAAGCAGCCCATTTCATGTGCAGCGATTCACTGCGAAACCCTTTCATTGCACCGACATTGACGAATATCTTCCTCTATCCAGAAATTCTGTTCTTCCTTCCCTCTTATATGCATTTTTTTTTAAGTCCCTCTTATGTATTTGAAGCAGCAACCCGAATTATTTTGTTTGATCTTTTAAATGATGCAATGTTACCATTGATCGCTTCTCCATCCCCGGCGTCAAGATAAAAGAAGATTAATGCTGTTTGATGTAAGTGCATTTCTCCCCCCCTTTTCGCAAGCCTTTGTATATTCCCCATTCCTGTGCACTTTAGCGCGTGCATATTTATCTTAAAGAGGCCGTAAACAAATAAAACGAATGTAGCAGCATTAACATGTGTTTTTTTTTCTTTTCTTTAACCTTCCCCGTGCAGTGTCTTGAAGATTGTTCCCTCTAAAATTGGAAGGGGGAGCTCGATGTATTAATAAGCTAATTTACCTGTTTCTATTGAAGCACGGATTGTGGTATGTTTGTTGAGCAACCGCGCCATAATAGTTTGGTATCCGATCCCTGCGAGAGCAATTAATGTGCGGTGTCCCCTTTTGCAAAGGATTTTTAATGAAGCATATGACTTACAACATGAATAAATTTACTCTATCTATTTTAATGTATGCATGTAAAGCTCAAAAGTGTTTGAACGCGTTCATCTCAGGAACTGACAATCTAATTTTATATTATTTTAAGGTTAGATCTATATGTTACGCAGTCACTAAATCCCGAAGAAATGTTATATAGAAAGATTGTAAGAGATTCATCTTTTAAAATACTTAACTACATAAAGTATCAGGTTGTAACGAAAGTTTTCGGCCATATCTGCCTGAAAAACTAACTTCTAACTCCTTAGATAACTGATTTTGAAATTTCGGTACCAAACCTGCACAGTGTCACATGATACAACAATAGTACTCAAAGCTGTACTCATAATTTGTTCATATTATTAAGCTGACTTTTTGCAACACAAATGTAAGTAAATGATGGTTCTAATCCTCTAGAGTGATAGTTCCATTTGGGACACCTTATACTTAATGATAACTATATTTTTTACAGATTTCACAACGCAGTGTTATAAAGTAAGCCTCTTTCTTTCAAATGCCAAAAATCGTTTGACAAAATATGAGCAAATACGCCAACGCGAACTGTGTGCTGACGATGTTTGCGGTGGCGGGAAACTTTCGTTACAACCTAATATTTTAATCCTTTAATGCCCACTATGAGAAATTCCCAAGCAAAAAAAAAAAAAAAAATATTTTTGTTGAAATGATGTTCTTTTAAGTCAAGTAACTGGTATATAATATGAAATTGTGAATTATGTTTCTTTTACTAGTAGTACTGTGGTTTTAAAATTCTTCTAAACATTATAAGTGAAACTTAAAAAAAAATATTTTATATCTAGTGAAAAGGCATGTATTTTCGTACATGTAAATGGTAATTATTAGTTTTTCTTCATATTGAATATTATTAAAATAATTGAAAAACTTTATAGTTGAGCAGAACAAAAGAGTATAAAACGTGTTGTTTCTAAAATATTTTAATGATTTTTATCCATTAATGTTGCATCTTTGGACCCAAAGTACTACTATTACTAATTAAAGGTGCACTTAATGGTTTTATGACTTCAAAATTACATTTCGAAGCATTTTTAATGTTTAAAGGATGGAAGCATATTTGCTACCATGGGCATTAGGGCATTAGACGGTTAAATTCCGAAGCACTCAATATTATTATATTTTTAGACAATAATTAATCGTACTTTTTAATAATAAAACCAAAACTTCAGGTCTTTCTGAACTCTCCAGAAATCTGGAAATTTATGTCGAAACGTCTACATCCAAGGGCGTAGCCAAGGGGGGGGGTTAGGGGGTCATAACCCCCCCCCCATGAGGAATTTTTTGCCATACAAAATATATATTCTTCACTCCCTTATCACACACATGTATGCATATATGTGAGTTTCAGTAGTCATAATCCCGCCCCCCCATGAAAAATTTCTGGCTACCCCCCTGTCTACATACATTTGAAAACTGCCTCACCCACACATCCATTCACATTTTTTTTTAACTTCTGAACAAGAATTTTATGTATTATAATTTTGTACTTCCACGATTTTTAGTATCGTTGATAAAGTGTGTAGAGGAATACCAAACTCTAAAGCAATGCCTTTTTACTTAGTACCTTTACTTAGTACCCTGCAAGCTTCATGAAGCAATTTTCTTTTTTTTTTCCTTTGACGTTCACGCACGTTAATTTCATTATTTTTGAGAGACAAGAACTGAAACCACTAGCAAGACTGACTAAGAATCTAGAAAACGGGAGACTCTCGTTTAACCCTTTAACGAGCAGTGTTCCCGCTCTGGGAAAATGAACTCTGACGTTTTGACTGTTGCCAGTCACGAAGAATAGATTGGATTTCTATAGAAATAGTTGCGGGTGACAAGCTCCACGAGAATCCTTTACTTTTTAGCACGTCATTTCGCGTAAAAAAATTGGCACGATTATTTTTAACAGCGCCGACATCGGCCGAAAAATGGAAGAATGCGAGAACAGCTCGATAGATTTCCCAATGCTGAAAAAAGGGCAGCCGTTGCCATCGCTCGACTTAACTACCAGCAAGATGGCGGACGATCGAAACGTTCATCGCGTGCCACAGATCTGGAGACCCCTTTTTTGACGCAACTGGCTGTGCCGGCACAGCCAGTTGCGGGGGTAGTTAAGTCGAGCGATGGCAACGGCTGCCCTTTTTACAGCATTGGGAAAGGATTGCGTCTCAAAGGGTTAAGGTCACAGGAAAAAATTTCGCAAGTACAATTGAAGTCTTGTAATTTACAGATGAAATTGTTTTCCATTTAGAAATATCTTCAAAAATGTAGCATTTACTCTTAAGGAAAAATAATAATAAAAGCTGAATCCAGAAATCTTTTTAGTGCTATTTTAACCGAATTATAAAATAAAACAAAATATAAAAATTAATTCACTTTGGTGTTTTTCTAAATCAACAAAATAATTCAGTTAAAACATCGTCCAGATTTTCGTTCAATCATTTTTAATCTCAAAAAAACATCATGTAACAAAGAAACATTATATTTGAATTATAAAATTATTCTGAATTCAATTAGAATAATATTTTACGTTTATTTTTTAATCTTTTAAAAGTAAAACCGTGCATGTACAATTCATAATATATTGAAAAGGGTATTTGATACAAGAAAGAAAATGCTTTAACTCGAAGTACAAATACCTTTTATTTAACCTTTACCCTAGAGAACTTCTTGTATTTCCTGATATCTCGATGCTCATTTTACTTTAAACTAGCTGAAGTACCCGTCCTCGACGGGTTAGTGAATGAAAATTTCTAAAAAGCAAGAACTTTCGTCAGCATTGTAGGAGTACACAGAATATATGTAGTATGTTGCCAAAGTAAAGAAAGCGAAGTTATAATTTTCATGTATTGTTAAAATATTACATGTTAGAGAGTAACTAAGTAATATCATTTCATTCGCTTTAGTCGTAATTATGTGATGCGCGAACGAATATTTTCGCATATTGAAATAATTTTCGCAAAATCTCAAAATTTAATCAACATTTTTGAAAAATTTGAAGCCTAGAATTTAAGTTGAGTGACAACCTGTCATGTCACCCAAATTCGTTTCATTCCCTGCAGTCTTTATTTCGTGATGCTGGAACAAATTTTCAGCATTTTAAAACGATTTTCGAAAAATCTCAAAATGTAAGCAAAATATTTTTAAAATTCAACACCTATTAATTAAGATTAGCAACTACCTATCATATCACTCAATTTCGTAACATTCGTATTAGTCGTTATTACGTGATGTTTGAAGAAATATAAACGTATTTTGAGAGAATTTTCACAAAATCTCAAAAATCTAATAAAAATGTTTCAAAAATTGGACTCCTATAGTTTATGTTGAGCAACCATCTATCGTGTGACCCAATTTCATATCATTCGCTTTAGTCGTTAATACGTAATACGGGAACAAAGATTCACTCAGTTTTAAACGATTTTCGCAAAATCTCGAAATCTGATGGATTTTTTTTAATTAGATGCTTATAGTTTAAGGTGAGTGACCACCTATCATTTCACCATATATCATTTTTTCACCTTTGCAGTTATTACGTGATGCGCGAACACAAATTTACGCAGTTTGAAATGATTTTTGCAAAATCTCAAAATCCAATCAAGATTTTTTAAAAGTTCGACGCCTAAGTTGAGTGACCACCTATCATGTCACTCAATTTCATATCATTCGCTTCAGTCGTTTTTATGTGATGCTTGAACACAAATTTACGCAGTTTGAAAGGATTTTCGCAAAATCTCAAAATCCCATCAAGATTTTTTAAAAATTGGACGCCTATGTCTTAAGTTGAGTGACCACCTATCATGACACCCAATTTCATATCATTCTCTTCAGTCGTTTTTGCGTGATGCTTGAACACAAATTTACGCAGTTTGAAACGATTTGCACAAAATCTGAAAATCTAATCAAGATTTTTTAAAAATTCTACGCCTATGTTTTAAGTTGAGTGACCACCTATCATGACACCCAATTTCATATCATTCGCTTCAGTCGTTTTTACGTGATGCTTGAACACAAATTTACGCAGTTTGAAAGGATTTTCGCAAAATCTCAAAATCCAATCAAAATTTTTTAAAAATTGGACGCCTATGTTTTAAGTTGAGTGACCACCTATCATGACACCCAATTTCATATCATTCGCTTCAGTCGTTTTTGCGTGATGCTTGAACACAAATTTACGCAGTTTGAAACGATTTTCGCAAAATCTGAAAATCTAATCAAGATTTTTTAAAAATTCGACGCCTATGTTTTAAGTTGAGTGACGACCTATCATGAAACCCAATTTCATATCATTCGCTTCAGTCGTTTTTACGTGATGCTTAAACAAAAAAAGCGTCACGGACAGAATGACAGAATGACAGAATGACAGACAGACAAACTTTTTTTTGAGGGTCGCATCGGATTCCCGGGTGCTTGAAACGGATAGAAATCGCAAAATTTTTGAATTCCAAGAAATGTACAGACAAAAGTCTAATTTTATTTATATAGATAGATACTTATCTTTACTTAAAAGACTTTACTTAAGAATTTTCAATCCACTAAGCGTTAACATAGATTTTTATTTATGTAAGCCGCTATCCAACCTTACATTTGAATGCAGGTGCATAAAACTGGCTGAAATAACCAAAGTGGACAAAATGGACTTAATCCTGCTACTGACAATTAATTGTTAAAGTGGGAGTGGAAAACTCACAAAATGTTCACCGAAGTAGAACGAGAGGTTTCTGCTCAACACTCCAAATTTTTCAATCCTTCAGGACTGTGACTAGTCGTTGTTTCCGGAAAGCAAACAACTAAACTTTGATATCCAATTAGAAATGTGACGTTCGGAAACAATGTTCAGTTTTCAAAAGTTCAGGGAATTAATTAACTCTTGTTAATTATGATCGGACAAAATCTATTCCGTAAAATTTTCGTTCCCTAACAACTTAGTTCCTAGTATGCCCGCATTTCAGATACAATTGTTACAAACTAAGTTTATTCTTAGAAAATGGGGGTAGTTACTTTTCAGATGGTAAAAGGGATTTGGATGCACTTCTGCACATATAATTCAGAAGCTAATTTTACTCTTAAATGGATAAATTACGGCTTATTAAAATATCACGTTATATGGCTCACTGCATTTGCGACATTTATACTCATTTCATTATAATGTGCGTTAGTTAAAATTTTAAATCTGAAGATTTAATCAGAGTTTTGGAAAGCAGAATTAAGTTTATTTCAAAAGCTATTATTAAGTAGAAATGTACAAGAGTATTTAAATTTATATAGTGAGTTAGGTGCCTATTAATTAGCAAATTCTTCCGATTTTAACACATATTTTTCATGATTATATAAAAAAAATATTACTTAAAAGTGTTCTGAAGATTCCTAAAAATATGAAATTTATCATGATTTTTTTTTTCTAACGTTATTTCATCATTGTATTATAACCGTTGGGAAAGGGTACGGGTGTAAGTGCCCTCGAACTTGGTCTACATTTTTAAAAAAAATCATTTAGTTCTAAATATAAGACAAACTTCGTTTTCTACTCTGAATTTCGGTATGTGTTGGGAAAAAATCTTTCACGCTACGCTTACGTCTTTTAGTACAAAAATCTTATATCTTAAAAGAAATGCTGAAGAGGTTGATTTATAATGTGTATGGAAAACTTGTTAAAGTATAATCACAGGTCTTCAAAACCGATTTCTGCGTCTAAATCTGAACACAAAAAAAATGTTTCATTGATTCAACCAAATTTTGGTTGACTGTATTTCGAAGAAATATTATTTTTAATCAAAAAGCTTTTTTATTAAATCAACACAAATGTTTTGTAAATTCAAAGAAATATTTTGTTCATTTAAACATTTTGTTAAAATCAACAAAAGTTTTCGGTTGAAACAGGGTCAGTCAAAGCTTTGTTGGATCAACAAAATTTGGTTCATTTCAACAAAACATTCTTTTTTCCGTTTGAAATTTTTTCCGTTGAAGCTTGCCGCGATTACGATACAACCTTTACGTCGTAGAAGCAGTTGAAATCATAACATTTTATTAAAAACGTATTTTAGTCCCAATAAAAAATATATTCGCTGCTGTTAATTTAAATTACAGTAAAATTTAAACATAATTATAGCTAGCTGAACTTATTTTCTGCTTCAGTTTGTTTATAAAGTCCTCTAATTCTTATCGTAACTTCAGAATACTTCACATTCAGATCTTTCCTCGATACGTACGATGCTAACTTCGAGAATTTTTAGATAAAAGATCTTTAATGAGATTCTCGAATCGTCTGCACATTTTAAAATTTAATTTCGAAGTATCTGAATGTTTGAATTCAATATCTCAACTTAAAGGATCTTTAATTTAGGAATGACGCACGTAATGTAACTTCGAAATTTTACTAAAATTTATTTTAAAAAAGCAAACTACTGCAGGAATGAAGGATTCGGTCTACCACATTATTTAAGATTTTTGCATTGTGCATTTTTTTTTCCTTAACAAGCCAATAATTCTCCTTTCATCTATTAATTACTAAATTGTTCCAACTAGTCAAATCTCAGTTAATGAATAACCGTCAATCCTTCATTGATGATAACTCATAACCCTTTCAGATCCTGCGTACACAACTGAGGACACAAAAAAATACCTATTGTACAGGAGGATGTCGTACTTTATGAATGTGACGAAAAACCGATTTTCCCCGAAAATTTAATAATAAGGCTTTTTATTTTATTTTTTAAATTACAAATTTAATATTTAAAAGAAGGATTATTTTGTTGAAAGAAACATCATTTAACCCTTTGAGGTGCAACCCTTTCCCAATGCCGAAAAACGACAGCTGGCTGTGCCGGCACAGCCAGCTGCGCCAAAAAAGGGTCTCTAGATCTGTGGCACGCGATGAACGTTTCGATCGCCCGCCCTCTTGCTGGTCGTTAAGTCGAGCGATGGCAACGGCTTCCCTTTTTCCAGCATTGTACAATCTATCCAGCTGTTCTCGCATTCTTCCATTTTTCAGCAGATGTCAGTGCTGTTAAAACTAATCGTGACAATTTTTTTTACTTGAAATGACTTGCTAAAAATTAAAGTATTCTCGTGGAGCTATGTCACCCGCAACTATTTTTATAGAAATCCAATCTATTCTTCGTGACTGCAACAGTCAAAACGTCAGAGTTTGGTGTTTCCAAAGCGGGAACACTGCGCGTTATAGGGTTAGAGAAATCTGAAAGGGTTAATTATTAGAAAAAATATCAGTAAGGTTTGAAGTGTTTTACTGCATATGTTTCATGCAAAACGTTGTTAATGTTTCTTATGCCCCCAGATAGGGAGGCGATAGGCAGAGAGGGTGCCTTCCAATTTTTAGTGGGCCCTAGAGAGTGGGTAGTCCGACTTGAGCCTTGTGGTCCTCTAATTTTGAACCAATTCCAAAGAGGGGCCAATCCCCTGAAATCGGCACCCCCGGAGGTATCGTTTAACAATGTAAAACGTAGAGCGACGTTCAAAACGTTCCGCGAGTGATAACCGTGGTGTTTGGTACTTAAGAATTACAATGAGATTAGAGACTGAAAATTGCACAAACCCAGACAGCACAGCAAACTTGCTTCAAACTTGCAGGAAGCTTGATTTATCAAGTCAATAAGCTTGAAAAGTTCAAGCGTGTAAGCTTAATGCAAGCTTCAATCAAGTGTTCTAGTTTACACTTGCCCAGCTTGGATGAAGCTTGACATTTCAAGCTTAAAAAATTTTCCTAAAAATTCCTAAATACACGGGGCGCCGAACTCGACCCACATATTTTACTTTGCCACGCATTTTCCCCTCTACGCTGAAATTTCAATTTAATTTAATCTGTTTCCATCGAGTTTCCGTGGCTGGAATAGAACCCGGGACCTTTCGGTTCGTAGCCGAGCGCATTATCCATTCAGCTACCAAGCTTCGGGCTGTTATGACTAAAGTTTGAAGTGAATTATCAAGCCGTATGCTGCCCAGATTGATAAGTGGGCGATAGGTTAATTTTTTTTTTTTTTTTTTTTTTTTTTTTTTTTTGTCCATGGGATGCATCAAAATTAAAATAATGTTATGTGTGATTTAGAGACTCTACTAATAGGAAAATAAACATAATATAAACTTAAGAGCAGCATACGTTTTAAAACTTTCGCAACACTCATGAGCAATACTGCTGGCCAAAATCGAGACAAACGACTGATTTTGAAATCAATTTCGTAGTATAATTGTATTTTATTTTGAAGAATTTCCATATTTGGAAATATAGAATGGATTTACTTACTTAACACAAATTTTGTGTTAAGTAATCTGAAATCAAAGAAACAGATAGTTAAACGTTACTTCGAAATGCTATATAACAGTTGCTAACATGTATGGAATACAAACACTTTAGTCATTTATGTAAATATTTCTTAAAATAACAAATAATTGAAAAATTTCGCTATTTTTTAACGCTTAAATTTCTCTTTACAAATGTGGTTAGTTATTTTCCTACATATTGGTATGCTATATCGATATAGAGCATTTCGAAGAATTAAAAATAAGTTTAAATTAATTTATACAAATGTAAATTTGAATTATTTTCATTGTTCATACTTTATAATTAAAAAAAAATTATTTAACTTCTGAATTTTTTTTATCCTTTGTAATTTTATTTTAAAATTACAAAAGTGTAAGATGTAAGATTTTTGGGCCCTAAAATCTGTAGGCCCTGGGCAGTTGCCCCGTTTGCCTTGGCGGTAGTATGGCACTGGTAATAAAATAAAACACATATTTTATGAATTTTCAGCAAGTTTGAGGACGCTAGACAATTAATGACCATTCTCTTTCACAGATGGCGCCATCACTGCGCACTTTGAAAGCTAAAATCAATAAGCTAGTATCACTTGTCAAGCTTAAATCAAGCTTTATTTAAGCTTGACAATTCAACTTGACTCCTGCAAGCTTGTTGCCAGCTTAAAATGAGTTGAACTGTCAAGCTTGCATTAATACGTCAAATTCAAGGAAATGTCAAGCTTGATTTAAACTTATGTGCTGTCTGGGAAAGAAAGTGGTATCAAGGCGGAACGATGATAACAGCAGCGGATTTTAATTTAAATATGCTTTAAGTTTTGAATGAGATGTTTTGAAAATTAAAATAGACGCGTCGTTTTTAAATGGCATTTTTGTTGTTGTAGTTTAAAGGAATAAATTATTTTTTAATTGTTATTTATTTTGCCTTAATATTGGTGAAAACAAATTTTACAATGATTAATGATTAGAAAAGTTTAGTAATCAGCAAATGTAATATGAGTGAGCGATTACTAAAAAGTGTACGCACTGTGAAAAATTTGAGTAACGTGGCATGGATTAAAAAAAAACTACTGAAGTCAGAATTTTTAAAGTTTCAATGCTAAATTTTAGAGTTTATATGGATATAATATTTTTACTATTTTTATAAAAAATACGCAATTAAATGCTCGTAAAAATGTGAAAATAATGCATGTATAAAAAGATAATTACGTGGTAAAGTAATAAAAGTACTTTTGGGGTAATTGTCTAAGATTTATTTTTCATAATTAGTTCCCTATGGAATTATGCAAGAAAATGTTTCCCATACAATTATTAAAAATAATCAGTTTTCATCCATAACGTTTTAGTTATCAAACTCTTCAAAATTTAATCTTACTAATTATCAGATTTCAACTGTTTATGCAAATAAACAATTCCTCTCTTTTACATCACATAATCTTCTTAATTGCTTATTTTTCTTGCTCAAAAATATTTCTGAAATCTAAAGTAAAGAGAATTCTCAAAATGTGAAAGTGACAAGTAGTTCTCGAGAGTAAAAATAAATAAATAAATAAATAAAACGCGAGGCTCTGATTAAAGAGTTTGTGTTTCAAAGCCGTAAATTGCGCTGAGGAAATTAAAGGAAGTTGTTTGGGATTTTGAAGAAGGAAGTCGTGAATAAATTACAAGCCGTATTGAATTATAAGAATTAATGCAACCTTATTAGAGAGTTTGTAAACTTTTGAATCTGTTAAACATCCTTAAGGGCACACAGCTTGGATATCTTGTACCAGTGACGATTTTTCATATTCTGGCGAGACATCGGTGATTTGCGCATGCGCATAATGGGTAATCATTTCCTCCTTTTATGGTTTCTACAAGGGGCATTCAAAAAAGTAAGTTACACTATGTTGGTCAAAAAACAATTTATTGAGGAGTGCGCTGCGATACAATATGACACATATACAGCACACTATTTCTCTACATAATCTCCCAGTCGCTGCGGACCATTCGTTGGTTGCCTTGACGATAGAACATCGCTCCTTGGTCCCGGAGCCGGCTTAGAACAGCTGCCTGAACCTGGCCATCATTGGAAAATTGTCTTCCACCCAAATGCTATTTGAGTTTTCCGAACACGTAAAAATCGCAGGGCGCCAGGTCAGGACTGTACGCTGGATGCTGCCAGACCTCATATCCAAACCTGGGAACCAAATCCTGTGTTGAGCGTACTTTGTGAGGTCCTGCATTGTCATGCAAGAGGACAATGCCTTTGCTTGAAGCATTTTGCCCTCAAAAAACGTACTGTCCCGCGTTCCAGTTTACGCGCCATTTCCGTCTCTTACTAGGCACCAATGGTTGTCACTATCCGAATGAAATGGCTGCCGTTGGAAGCCATGGAACTGAACTATCGTCTGTTCCCAAGCTTCGGTCTTGTTCCGCAATGTTGCCATCCGTGGAGGAACAAGCGTAACTTACTTTTTGAATGCCCCTTGTATTATAAAACAGTTCTCTATATATTCTTATACATAGAGGAGAGGAGGTGATTATGGAATACCATTTACATTTCTAGCTGTAACTTCATAGATTTTTAAATAAAATCCCCCAAAACAGCATGAGTACATGCTATAATGAATCGTAATGAAATGTCAATTGCAAAGAAATACACAATTTATTTTGTTGTTATAGAAAAAAATATTTAAAAAAAAAGTTACGAATGGAGTATAATATGGAATAGTCGGGTCATATGGAATAGATGGTTTAAACCTATTAAAAGCAATTCATATTGCTTCATATATAGTTATTTGTTACTATGAAACAAATTTTTATGTTTTGTAGTTCAAATCATTATATTGGAGTCATTTCTGCTTCGAGTCAATTTAGAAAAGTTGTAGATATAATTTTCTTTCTTTGCAGTCATGGTGAGGCCACAGAGAACAGCTGGATCTTTGAATCCAAACTTATCGTCGTTGATCATTAGAGAATTTTTCGTGACAAAAGATGCATTTGTTTTCCGGGTCTTTAGTGGATGACATGAAATCCATTACAATATTACCCAGTATTCCATAATACCCGACACGCCATCTCGGAAAACGAACCTTTAAAACTAATTGGCAAAACACTGTCATCTAAAAAATAACCACAGTAGAACAAACTACCATTCTCTTAGTGTACATCATGCGTAACATCCATGTTCATGTCACGTGTTTACTAGTAAGTTAAAATGTTTGAAAACTTATCTACAAAAACTCTGGAAAATCACAAAACATACTTTGTTCTGCAGCGAGTGGTACGGCAACAGAGAGCGGTCAACTCTTACTGCATTGTAAGACGGGAATCTTTCTTGAGTTGTTCATGGTATTCCCTTGTGGCAATAACAACTAACAGAGCCAAAAACTCGGTATTCCATATTTCCCCACTATTCCATAATACCCTCCTCTCCTCTACTCCTTGGCAGATAAGCGTATTTAGCCTTGCAAAAAAGTTCGTCGCCTCATGGTGGCTGTGGCTGTGCCTATACCTCTTTAAGAATAGAAAACACAATTTTCAAATCCTATATAGTGACATTACAAATTCTGAGAAAATATATGTGTGCTATAGACATACAGTGTATCCCAAATTCACTGGAAGTTTTAAAAAATAAGTGAAATTGAAAGCCTGGGCGATAGAAAAAAGAATACCTGCTACAGCTCATTTGAGAAGACATTCAAGGAAAACACGCGGTTTGTAATTCAATTCAAAATATGTGACATTGTAATTTAAGAAAAGCAAATCATGATACTCTCAAAACGTTCACTGTTTGCAACCAGCAAATGGAGTAGTTCTACCATCACAGACTCTGAATAATTAATATCAAAGGAAACAGAAAACTTTCCATTAAGGCTACCTTCATAGGAAATTCAATGTTCTACAGAAATTCCTTCTTTCTTGGAAGTAGTCTTTCATGGTTTGGGGAGGCACAGCTTTTTTTTTTTTTTTTTTTTTTTGATTTAACGAAAATTCAAATCTGGTTCAAATTTGGTTCAAAAGACCAGAGACTCTTTGACTTCCCTGGTCGGCAACATTTATCTCTGTGCTGTATGTATATGATTTTGCAATGCAAACTGTGAAACAAAAAGAATTGTGTGATCAATATGCAGTCAACTCCGGATATAGTGAACCTGGATACAGTAAACTTTCTGTTATAGCATTTCATTAGTCCCGATTCAGATACTATAGAAATGTCGATAGCATTTCTATCGGTTTCAGTGAACCATGATATCGGTTATAGTGCACTTAAAAGATTCTAGACGGCTGAAGGGGATACTGTTTGGTTACTACGAAGAGTGTCTCTTTTGTGTTTGAGTGGAAAGAAAAAGATTATCAACCACCTGTTCCGAAATACAGGCTCCTTTCCGTCACTTCTACTTCGACTACTGTAATTACTTATCTTGAATCTGGCAACAGATTTGCACACCAACGAGCTTTCAGTTCCTTTCTGGACGTTACCTCTCCCATCGTATGTAGCCGGTATAGATGTTTGTCTTGGTAAATAAAATTGTTATTGTCAATTTAAAAAATGCCTATCAGATCCTTCAAATCTTAATCAAATACATAATAGCTAACATACTTATGCTAAACAAGGGAGGGGGAAGGTCATAATTTTTTCCGTTGCTGTAATGCATTCTAATTTTTAAAAGCAGTCATTAGCAAAAGCGGGGTAGTTACGAACGTAAAACAAGAAGGGAGATTTCGCTCTTGACCTTGGAAGATTGCATTTTCCATTACCAATGCAATATCACAGGCTCACATAACTGAATGGAGTGTGCATTGTTTCCGTGAATGTGAATAATTGTTTATTTTACTTAACAAATAGTTCTATAACATAGATGCGATCCATTATGTTTGATTTGCTTAATAAGCATGAAGTATTTGTACAAAATACCATTTCCTAGTCTTGAATTTAGTTTTATTGTTCAGCATGGGGGAACGTCCATTATGGTGAACTTCGAATAGAGTGAACGAAATTTGCTGGTCCCCGGAGGTTCACTATAACCGGAATTGACTGTATATTGATTTCTCTAATTAGAGCTGAATTAAAACATGTAAATACCTATTGTAAGAATATTAAATTGGCCAAATTATCTGACATGTATTGTGGAACTAAATAAGGGAAGTTTACAAGACAAAAATGTAAATAAAGCGTTACTAGTCTAACGGACCAACAATTTTTTTATTTTACTGGTTCGTGTATAATTTAGTGGTCACGGACTAGCGAACCGCCGTCGATTTCGAGCTCCGCCTTCTTCAAAGGTTATAAATCTGATCTGTATGAAGTTCAACTCATCATTCTATTCAAGAAAACACCAAAACTCATCACGCTATATTGAGGTAGTCTGCAGACTCCTCTTTTCCGGAATATTCTACTCTTTCAATACGTGTAAAATTCCCATTTAGTTTGTTTTTGAAGACTAGTGCTGCAGACAGCGATTTCTATGATATCAGTTTTATTAACCTTCTAAAGAAAACTGTAATTTAACGGTAATATTGTCGACTAAAGTGTCAACTTATCTGTGAAAGGGGCATTCAGTGTCAAGTGTGTGACATCGGTAAAACATTTATTTTTCTAATTAATCAAGGATTTTTTCAATATATTTATTATTTAAAAATACAAATAATTCTTTGATAATATACACTTTACCTTATTCTTTTATGCAGAAACCTATCATCTAGATAATAGTTATTTATTAAATAGCTTTTTAAATAATAACTATTATATCAACATAGTAGGATTCTGCATAAAAGAATAAGTTGAAGTGTTTATTATTTTAAGGAACTTTTGTTTGGACTCTTAAATAAGAAAATGTATTGAAAAATCCT
This sequence comes from Cheiracanthium punctorium, assembly GCA_038373885.1. NCBI lineage: Eukaryota > Metazoa > Arthropoda > Arachnida > Araneae > Cheiracanthiidae > Cheiracanthium > Cheiracanthium punctorium. The sequence continues at coordinate 743,168 of JAWZYV010004369.1, forward strand.
TGATTAGTTACAAGATAAAATTAATTTCCAAATGCCACAGAGGTAACACGGAACTGGCCAAATACGGTATGAGGAAGTTAAAAGTTCTTAGATTTGTATCAATGTTAAGTAGGAGAGAAAATATTCGCTATTTCACCCATCATAGAATTTGGCAGCTTCCATTAAAGTTTTAAAAATATTCCAAGACTATAGTTGGTTCATTTTATATAAGTACATTTGTTTAAATTACCCACTTTCAAAAATATTCCTTAATAAATATTATTCGAGTCCTTTAGAAAACCCGTTAAACAAGTAATAACTTTTAAAAGTATTTTTAAAAGATTAGTGAGTTTCAAAAATGCCCAGCCCCAATATTTTAATATTTTAACCACTAATATTCAAATTTAAGCATCTAAGAAGTTAATGTAATAGCTACTTGGTATGCATTCAGATAATTTACTAAATGTATTTGAAGTGGATAATTTTTAAGTCCAGATTCATTACAGTTTAATGTCTTCAAACCGAAAATAGATGTCAAGAAATTACTTAAAATGTGGCCGGATTTAAAATGCATAGATATTAAATTACTTCTTAGATTTCAGAAACACAACTTGAAACTTTTCTTAAATTTCACTTTAAAATCGGTAATATTAGTCAAAATGATTACATTTGAAAATCTCGAAGAAATCAAGGCTGAAAATTACTTAAATATTTAAAATAAGTATTTGCAACTATTTAAAATACTTTTTTTTTAATAGACTTATATTTTAAGCTTTGATGAAATGAATTATATAATCTTCAAGCTATTGCGTTGCGCATTTAAAGAATTTCTGCTTTCAACTTTTATATATGTTTTCATTAAAGCTGGAAACCTATAAGATATGATCATTATCTTAATGCCCAATGCGCACTTGTACTTTTTAAGTAATAATAGAAAAAAAAATCAGCTTTTTAACGATTTTAAGAAAAATAATACAGTCAAACCTCGTTAGTAAGTCACCTGGATAAGACTTCACTCCGCATATTCCATCATATTTCAGAAGTCCCATCCTTTTTAATACGCCTTTTCACATAGTGTACACCACTTATTGCGTCACTTTTAAAATTACAATATGCAAACTTTGTCCCATTTCTTTGTCAAGGATATCTACCAAAAGCACTTTGTCAAGCACGACTCTCAACATTTATCCTGACAAAGATTGTTTCTTATCAACAAATTAATATAATTAATATCAAAAGACCCGCAGTAGTCTAGGCGCTGAGCTCCGTTCCCATAAGTTCACGGGGCCTGTGCTTGGGAGGGTCAACTCCCGACTACTCTGGGACCGTGTACGCTAATGGGAGCTGGTGCGCGTAAAATCCGTCGTGGCTCCAATGTCCCCAGAGTTGTTAAACGATACCTCTAGGGGTGCCAATATCAGGGAGTTGGCCCCTCCTCTGGAATAGGTTCAAAATTAGGGGCCCCGAGCTCAGTCGGACTTCCTCCCACTGGGACTCATTAAAGTGGAAGCAGCCCCTTCCGTCCATCGTCAACCTATATGGGGGATCTGGCACCGCCCCTCTGTTGCCAGAGGACATTAGCAACAACAACAATAAACTTTAGAAATTCATCTAGGACTATTCCTCGCTTGGACTTTCGTACGGTGGCATATTAAAATATAGTAGATTGTATAGTTAACATATGAGTACTACGTACCGTTTCAACTGGTAATTCCCTAAGTTGTCATCCATTTTATTAATTTAAATATTTATTCTACTAATTTATATTATAACACCGGTGAACATTTTTTTTTTGGGGGGGTGTTGTTCTGTTCTCATGCTTAAATTCTGATTCTAGACGTTGAAAAACAGTTAAATTTTCATTTTTAGTTCTTAAAGTTTGCTTTTGTCTGATTTACGTCGATAGGTATATTTTAATTTATTTCATAAACGAAAGTTGGCAGCACTTTGACTAACCCAAAAGTAAACTATATTATTATTTGTAACTCTGTAATATTGCTTGTAGTATTATTTGTAATATTATTATTCGTTTGTATTAGTATTTGCTCATGCGAACATAAAAGAAATACGAAGAATATTCAATTTTAGACATTAATTTCTTATTGTTTTACATTTATATGTTATAATTTATCACAAACCTTGAATAAAAAAGTTATATCCAGCAAAAACTTTTCTGATCATAATTTAGAGTGGAATTATAAAATATATATATATATATATATATAAATCAGATCTTTGCCAAAAAATTGAAAAATTGCTTTAATTTCTACAAAAACACACTTTTATTAAAAAATATTTTTTTTCCCTAGTTTTGGCGTAGGAGAAACTAAAATTTAACGTGTAGAAGTCAGACCCAAAAATCGTGTTAACCGGTGTAATCAAACTATAGACATTTAGAATTTCGTTTTGCATTTAATGTAAACACCGCTTAAGAATTCACTCCGCTTATTCAGTCAATTTTAAGTGGCCCAGATAGTGATACACTAACGAGGTTTGACTGCAGTCACTATAATCAGAACAAAACGCTCCTAAAAAGGACCATACAAAGTGGGAAGAAGTAGCTGCTTTCCCTGCTGAATAACAAATCATGAATGGTGATGTGAATAATAAATGCAAGAAAATAATAAATTAATAAATAAAAACGTCCCGCGAGAATTTCAACAAGATGAAATTGCGTTAATCCATTTGAATATGTCGTAATGAGGGAGACAAAACGAGCGACGGCAGCCGCCTTGGAAAAATTTATCACCAATTTCTGTACATGACAGTTTTAGTGCACAGAATAATTCTTTCGTATGAGTTGAAATTTCAAGTATCACAATGGAGCTAACTAGAGACCCGAAAGAAATGATTATTTTTGAATGAGTTTAGGTGTAGGATGGAAACGCATCCAAGATAAACCGTGTTCATTATGGGGGAAACTTCGGGAAAAGAAACGGGGTATTTATGAGCCCTTTAACAGTCTGCAGTTAGTAAAATTATTATTGTTGTTGTTGGGTTATTTCAGCTGTTTCAATTCCTGTAAAACCAAACCTATGCATGGCAAGAATTAAATTAAGATTATAAAAAAGTACTCATCGTCAAAATAAACGTTACGGGTGATACAAAAAAGACAACTTTCGTCACTTAAAACCACGGACTTGGATAGAGGACAATCATCGACCATCGGCAGACAGGCCAAATAGAATCCGCCTCTCAAATGAAAATACTCGATCCTCTTTTAATGATGTGCCCTCTAGCAAAGCATAGAGAAGAATCATGATGCAGTCTACTACTAACGCATGTATGCGCGCAACATAAACTTAATGATTACGACTCACAGCGCCATCTTACTTACAAATTTCGTTTAGCTTTTTTAGAATACATCGCTGGTTGTTGTGTACCCCAAGTCCGCTCCAACAACAGTTTCACTATCTATTAGAACAGAAGAATGTGTCCTGACGTTAACCTTCTCACTCCGGCGGTACAACAGTGGTACCAAAAAATAAATCTGACTGAAGAATGGCGCTGGTACAATTGCCTTACCAAGGACTTCTTTCCCCTCTTTTGACAGGAAATCCATTCACCCCTCATGGAAGATGGATAAGAGATTCCCGCCTCTAGAAAGTCCTTTTCTTATGCTGTGACGAGAGTCAGGCGGATTAGTAGATAATTGACTGGGGAGAAAGTGGTAGTGAATTGACCGGCATTGAGCATACAGATTTGTATTTTGTTTGCGGACTTTTGTGGTCAGTGATATTTGCCCCCACCTACCAAACAAAAGGCAAGGCGTGCTCTTCAGATGGGAAGTAGGGGAAAGAAATCTTATAGATTCCGCCGCTTTCTGGTACAAAAACCCTAATGTGTGAGCCGGAGCGAAAAGGTTAAGTACCGTTTTATGCGTGTTTCTTTACAAAGTTTTGATTATTTTATCTACTAAACTCCAGTTTTCTTTTTAGTGTTATTTATTAAATTAAGCCTAGTCCTCTTGGTGTCACTGTCCTATTTTCAAGGAATCGCATTGTAGCTGATTTTTGTTAGACTGACCTCTTCCATAATGGAAAGTTTTCTTCACTGTTCAGTCAGTATATTCTGCAGCAGAAACACTCTCGCCACTTAGTTACAGGGTTACAAATAATTTCGACCACCTTTAAGATACAAACGTAAACTTCCGTTTCGGATGCGGAAACGCACGTGTCCATTATTTGCGGGGAGTTTCAGTCAGACAAGCGTTTGGAAAATTACTGAAAGAAGCAGGACAGGTGTGCTGCGTTCGCGTATTGATCCGCTCGCTTCATCCTCCTTGGCCGGTTCATTTTGATTCGCCTTTACTGGCAGTTTGCCAATATTCCACGCGATAGGTAGTTAGATAGAAGTCTTCCTCCAGCTTAAGCGCGCTCATAGACGCAAAATGAATGTGTTAGGTGAACGAGTCTAGTGGCAAAATAGGGGTAAAGGTGGAGGAATGTTTACAAGTTGTGGACGATTTGGGAAATTAAGGAAAACCATAGCCACAAACAAGTGATTTTGCTTTGAATAAACTGAAATTAATAATGATGGATTGATACTTAAAAAAAATTTCTTCACTTAAGATAGTAGACACTTATCTCTGCGCCAGTGATATTTGGATACTGACAGATAGCCGCAGTGCCATCCTTCACCTGAATGGCTGGACGAATGTTGGAGACAGAGCGTGGATTTCGATACTAGACATCCTCAAGGGTACTTCGCAACATTAAGAAGCTTACTTTCAGTGGGTACCATCTCATGTAGGACTTTCTGGAAATGGCACAGCTGATGTATTGGTTGTGGCAAGCAAGAACACCTCTTCCTACTGTTTTAAGCGATACTTTGACGTACTATGATATTTATTCAAGAACGGAAACACAAAATCTGAATTCTTGTAGCCCCCCCCCCCTTTTTAAATCTCTTATGACAGAAAATCTCTTGGTGATGCATTGACTTTTAAGGTCAACAGAAGGATTCAAATAACCATTTGTAGACTCATTAGTAGACACTTACGGTCAGTGGCGCACCCAGGATTTTAGTTTAGGGGGGGGGGGGCTGGACTAGATACAAATACTGCTGAACTCGGTCATAGTGACCTCGGTTAGTTACAACTCTCTTATAACGTCAAAATATTCGGCACCACTTGACTGTCCCATAGAACACAAGCAATGTAACTCATTATACAGTCATAAATAATTATCTGATCTTTTGAGCGACGTTCTAACCGTGTGTAACAGTGTTTCAACTAACTATAAGTAAGCATTTATTTAAAAACTTTTTAAATAAAAGTCTTTTTTGGTTAGAAATAATTTGAAGACAATTAAAAAAAGGAAGAACTAAAAAAAATTAATTCATTAGCGACAATTTTCATATTTTTAACGCTTTTCACTTCTAACTTTCTACCTTTAGGGGGGGCTTCAGCCCCCATAGCCCCCTCCGTGGGTGCGCCTATGCTTACGGTATATTTCTTTTAATCAGGGACAAAAATCTTATTTCTAGTGCTCCAAATGTAATACTGATGAAGCTCTCCTGAGCATATTTTCAGACGTCTGTGACTTGCAATGGAAGATATCTATGAAGACCCCTGTTAACGATTTCATTGTGACCTTTGGGCTTTTGGACTTGGTCGTGGAAATTATTTCTGTCATCCTCAACATTAAACTTAGTATAAATCTCCGAATTATACTTTCATTCTATTTTTGAATCTAACACTTGGTGTTACTTCACATGAAAGTGAATTACATAAGCATAAATGGATTAAATCTTTGACTAATTGGTTCGACAAATAATCCGTAATATTTTAAGCATAGCCTAAGCCTTTCTCTTGGGCGCTTTTCTACCCATGCAGGAAACAGAATGAGTTTCGATTTTACGCAATAATCCAATCAGCATGTAATCTAAATCATCGAATCAAAAACTATTAAAACGCAACCGAAGATTTTATCGCACTCAGATCTTTAATGCCTTTATAATTGAAATGAGCTGCTAAGATCCACACGACTGTTAAATTTCGAAACTCAGCGTTATCCGCGCAACATTTCAAAAGAACGCATAAAAAGAAAACGCGTGCCTTCGCCATTTCGAAATGAATCCAAACGCCGTCATACCAAACAAATTACCGAGAACTATCGAATTACGGAGCATGCACAAATTGGGAAGAAAACCCTTGGTAAAATTACGATAGTCTCTCTCTTTTCAAAAGTTTGACTGCCTAAATTAGTTAGCAAACATTAATTGAGATGGATTTAAGATATTTTTTTTTATTCCCCATCTTCCACGTTGATTACACTGGTTTGTTCCCTTATTTGAAGCGATAATTACTTCCAATGCTGCAGCAACTGGTTTAGCGTTTCGTTTCGCCCCCCCTAATCTTGCTGTTTCGCAATCGATGAACGAAAAAGGGAAAAGGTTGGCCCCGTTCCGGAAATGTTGGCAGATTAGTCCTGCTATTGAAAAGTAATCGGCTTTGAGAGAGGAAAAGGGATTACATTATTTTGTTATCGATAATTCATCGAATTTCCGTTCTGTTTTCAAAGGGACTTAAGGAGATTTCGCTGTAGTTTTAATTAAGACAACGGAGTATTTTCTCACCCATTTCGACAGCTTTTAAGTTTTACTCGTATTTCTAAAACGGTTTTCAGCGGAGTGGAGGAATGGCAGCGAAATGTTTAATCGCTTCTTGAGGTCGAGTTCATATTACTGCAACTGCTTGGAATTAGCAAACCGAAGGTAGACCATTTTAAAAAGGCTTTGAAGATGATTTTCATTTATCTTACCCCATTCCTCCGGCACAGAATTCTACACAGTATAAAGACAATTGCTTTGTTTTCATCTGTACATAGGTTAAGGGTTGAATGGTTGCCTGGTGCATTTAACTGGAAGTTGGGACTTTGCTTGTTGGCAGGAAACAGTCTTTGCTGTTATTTGACTGACAGTACAGAGATGTACTGTCAGTCAAGCAAGAGCATTCAGAGCAAGGGCTTTAACCTTAGGAGATACGATTAATGACTTAAGGATAGCTAACAAAGTGCATTCTTTACCGAATCTGTTAGTGATAAATGGCTATAACTCCGTGATAGCTCTTGACAGGCGAACAATACATTCTGAAACTAGCCACTGGACAACACAAAAATCACATGACCTTTGTACGGAGCCCCCTTACCTATATTTCTGTTCTAAGTCCCTATAAGTTCTATGTCTTTGGACTTAAGGAGGTCCAATACAGTTAAAGTCACGTAAATAAAGTAACATCCATCCTTGTCACATAGGCCATCTTGTAACTTGTAACCAGTGTGTGACATCAGTAGTAGTGAGTCACGTGATATGTGAGTGCCATACTTTTAGGATGTCGATTTGTAAATTATTTAGAAGGAAAAAAATTACCTTTTTCGGATATTCAGTTTAAAATGAATTTTTGGGCATGCTTTTAGGGATTAATGTATGCAATTCATGTAAATAAAAATCACAGTTACTAATTAAATTTTCATGCAGCCGTTTTGTTGGGGATCAAAGAAATAGTAGCTACTCGCTTGCAATAGAAAACATACTTTCTTTTTATGAAGTAAAATGAGCTGGCGTTGACGCGAAAAGTTGCTTTATTTATTTATTTATTTTTTTTTTTAACAGGCTAGAAACTCACCTATTTGGCGTCAAAGTTTTTATTTCAGTAAATTATAACTTTAATCTTTCTAAAATATGCTTTACGAAGGTGAGAAGTTTACTTTTTAGTTGCTCAAATATAGTAGGCCATGTATGGACAACCTTTAAAAAGATGCGGACCAAACTTCAGGATGCCAGCGACGTATCGGGCCGAATAATTTGGAATTATGTGGAATTTTGAATGCTTAATATGGGTTTTATAAGACATTTTGATACATTCCTCAGGCCATATCAAAAGGTGGGGCAGGTCGGAGGTTGCCCATACATGTAGCAAGCCATTATATTTCCTCTAAATAAATTACAACGTTGAAAGTATTATGGAAGAACATTAAGAATTTTGAAGGACTAGAAGAACAATCGCCGAGAACTTTCGTTTTAATTGATAAATGTAAAATAAATAACAAGATAAAAATGGCAAAACTTCAATTTTCTCCTTTGCTCCACCATGGCAGATTGGATAAAAACCCTCAACATGGTAAATGGCTGAAGTGTGAATGCCCCAGGTTCAGGCTCATTGCGCGGTCGTCAATCTAATGATATAGAATTTTGGGCTGTTTCCTCCAGATGTAGCATTAATATGATTTATAACCCCTTAAAATATCCTGCGCTTAAGGAATTACCCCTCAGCCTGTCTCTCCAGCAGGTTTGCCTTAATACAAAAACACTCAAACAAGCAATTTTCACCTTGAAGTTAAAAGCAAAGTATTCTACTCTTGATGACTAATTAATCGCTAAATAAAATCACTAACTAAATCACTAACTAAAGGATCATTAAACGCTTTATCATCGTAGCAAAAGGAGTGTGCTTTTTAACGCAATACTAATTTATCAACGTGCGTAAATAAATTATTTATCTTCAAGACTTTGCATAACGAGGGATACTTTATGCGTCTCGCGTTTCCTATAAACGTCGTTTCGATTTAAGTAAGTTTCATTTATAACGTCAAATTCCGCACGACCGACGATAGCCATGCAGATAGCCTTAACAGGAACATTTCAATGGCGAAAGGTTAGGAGTGGCTTTAACACTGGCGTACATAAAGTTAGAAGAAATCTCATTATACGTATACAAATTCTATTTATAAAAGAAAGAAAAACACCTGTATCTAATTAAAAGATAATGAAGTGAGGTGTGCCCGATATATAAGAGGATATGGCTTTAAGAAGATGAATGGTGTACCATGTTATTTTGTGTTGCATGACAAAAGTGATTTATGAAAACCTTTTCATGTAGAGTTTTTGCCTTAAGAAAAAGCTACACTTATTGCACGACCACTAAAAGCAGCAATGTATGGAAGTCAAAAATTTATATTTTTCAGTTACATTTAATTTCTTTTAAAAATGTTACATGGAAAGGTTTTAGATAGGGTAAAATAACAAGCAGCCTCGAAGATTTTCCAGTTTTCTTAATTTTTTTCCTTAAAACACGAAAGGTAAATTTAACGTTCGCTAATTTCTGTATTTTAGTGTTTATATTAGAAAACCACAGTTCTTAAATTTCTCATTAGTTTATAATATGTAATTTCAATTTGAACAAATGCAATACAACAGCAGAAATTGATCTAGCACATTCTACAGCTATTATATATGTTTCTTTCATAAACTTTACATTATACATTTTTATAAACACTTTTCAGGAAATTAAAATTTGCTACGAATGGAATTTTCAGATTCTTAAGTTTTAATTAACAACAATATAATAAATATGAGGCCTAAAGCTTCAAGGTCTTGGTAAACGAATTTTGGTCGATTTTCTCTTCATGTAACGTGAATATGGGTTAGAGCTCCTAAAAAGTCCTCCCACCAAGACACCGCCCGCTAAACTGATAGCCCTACCGTATCTTTGGCTCAACGCAATACACAAATAATATATATATATAAACAAAATCTACTTAAAACCAATATTTATAAAAATATTTCCTACACTTTATACAGAACATGAAGGACTTGGTATATATCATCTATAGTTCCTATAATAGTTAAAAGCATTATGAAACGCTGTATGTACACTGCGTTATTACTTATCCGTAATAAAATATTGAAGATATTAAATTTTATCGATCATTTCGGCCTATCATTTCGGCAGCCTTTAATTGGAATTTACGCTTCCAAGCTTAAACGTGTAAGTGGATAATTGAAGATGCACACACTCTGATAGTTTTACAAGATGTGGTCTACGACAGAATGCATACTGCGTGCTTTATGGAAAATATTTACAACTACAGATATGTGCCCTTTAATACGGTTGAATAAAATTATTTTAAAGTTTATGAAATTTTAATCACAGATGCATTTTATATGAATTGTAGAATGATACTTTACTTGAGAGTGTGGAATATTAAATAATCTATGATATTATACACTGCTGGCCACCCAAATTGCAACACCAAGAAAAACAAGAGATATCACAACAAAATTTATTGTGTAGATAACATGTTGACCAAGTAACAAATGATTAAATTTACAGCATTCTATGAAGCGTGGTTCCTGCCAAAATCAGTACCCAGAGTAGCCGCCGTTGTTGGAGATCACAGCTGCCACACGCCTCGGCATTGATTCAAAGAGACTTTGAATGTGTTCTTGGGGTACAGCAGACCAAGCAGCTTCCACACGTTGCCAAAGTTGATCTGGTGTGACAGCTGGGGATGAACTCTGGGTCAGTCGTTGAGCAACCATGGACCACATGTTTTCTATCGGCGAAAGATCCGGAGAGCGCGCCGGCCAGGGAAGCAATTCAATCTGGTGATTGACGAAGAACCCTTGGACAATGCGTGCCACGTGTGGCCGTGCATTATCCTGCTGAAATATGGCTGTTGGCAAGCCCTGAAGGTAAGAAAGGACAACTGGCTCCAACACCTCGGAGATGTAGCGCTGGCTGGTTAAAGTACCGGCAATGCGTACTAGAGGAGTGCGAGAGAGATATCCGATACCGCCCCATACCATAATACCCGGTGCAGGACCAGTGTGACGGTGCATAATGCAGCTGTTCAGCATCCTCTCTCCACGGTGTCTCCAGACTCGAATCCGACCGTCGTGGTGTTGCATACAGAAGCGTGACTCGTCAGTAAAGAGAATTTCATTCCATTCTGTCGTCCACATCCTTCTTTCATCGCACCATTGGCGGCGGAGACGTCTGTGGTTCCGCGTCAGAGGTAGACAAAGCAACGGACGTCTTGCGGACAGACCATTCTGCTGTAAACGACGTCGAATGGTACGCGCAGACACTGGATGATGCGTTACAGACTGAATCTGCTGTGATATGGTTCGTGATGTGACTGAGCGGTCCGTCACTGCCATGCGTACAATCTGCCTGTCATCACGTGACGTGGTGCACTGAGGTCGATGCGGTCGATCACGTCTGTCCGTCGTACCCTCCTGCACCCAACGATCACATATCCGCATCACAGTTGTTTGGTTTCGTCCAATACGACGACCGATTTCCCTGAAAAATAACCCACAATCTCGGTATGCCACTATCCTTCCTCTGTCAAACTCGGATACTTGATCAAAAGATGATCGTTGTTTCCTACGAGGCATAATTTATCGTTTTTTTGAAAAAAAAGCAAGAAAAACACAATTGCTGTACTTGAAACCGTCGAAATCTCCAAGCCTTAAATAGCGCTTTGAGGTGGCGCCACAGGCGCGCTTGATGTGCGTCTGCGCTGAAATTCTAATCATTTGCATATCTCACCTCAGCTAATGCATGTTGTAAATTTCATATTATTTGCATGCTTCCTTCAGGGTGTTGCATTTACGATGGCCAGCAGTGTATTTTAAAAATGTATGAGAATTCTATACCTTATGTAATAATTTGGCATTAAAGTAATTTTAGTGTTGATTTAATTATCATTTTCATTTCGCATATTTATTTCTTAGCTTAAAATATTTATATAAAATGACTGAAAAAAAAGCCTCTCCAAGATTGTTATTTATTTGTATATATTAATTTTAATTTATAAAATGCATTCAAGCAGTTCATTTTTGCAGTTCATTCAAAAGTTTAAGAAAGCAATAATTTTATATAGTTGTACTATAGTTTAATATGAATCCCTTGAAAGAAAAAAATTATCTAAACATAAGTATAGTCTTACAAATTAACATAATAAATATTCCTTAATAAAATTAAGTGACGTAATAATATCTTTTATATAGCAATATTCTCTTTGATATATCTTGAATATTATTAAAAAATTAAAAGAATAAATGCGTTTCAGAGAATATTTACAGCATTTTGGATGCATACCAGTCATAAATGAAATTCGTTCGCAAAAATCGAATTTAAAATTCCTTTTTTTATATAAATTAAACATTGCTTCACAGTTATTTTAAGAAGAATCAAGTACCTAATGAAAAATGTCATATATATATATATATATATATATACTAGCTGACCCGGCAAACGTTGTTTTGCCATATAAATTATTCCTAGGATTATATTAGTAGAAAGAAATGACTAACTTATTGTAAGTTTGTGAGGATGTGGTATATGAGTGGAAGAGGCATGGAGCGCTGTGAACGATGCTGGAATATAAAAATAACACAATACCAAACATTTATATTTTTAATTCATTGTAATTTATTCTTTAAATTTATATATATCGCTAATTACAATAATTTTACTAAAAAATAATATCAATCCCTTAACGCAATAGAGTATACAATATTTTTTGTTATCCCATCTTTAGATAACACAAACAAACTGGATGCCCACTGTATGGTTTGCCCACTCGAGAGCATGCCACGTATAACTGTCCGTGTGAAAAACATGGTGTGCTCAAATCTAATCCACAAACAGACATAGTTTGGCCTTGAGACTTATTGATAGTCATTCCATAAAAAATTTGCCCCCCCCCCCCAAAAAAAAGGATGAAAATCTGAAACACTTTCAGATTTTAAATACGCACTATAGTGCTATATATTAAAATCGTATCATAATTTATGCGTCGTCCCTATTTTTCGTCCTTATTCCATTAAGTTGGAAAGTGTTATCATTATTCATGACTGTGCTGTATTTTTCTTTCTTATTTCATAAAACCCATCTTTGGAATCGAAATCTATCTTAAAATCGCCTACTAAAACTATTTTACAATCTTCGCCAAGTATATCACAACTATACTTCACCGTTTTATATATTGTTTCCTACTTTAACGCCTCGACTCTCGCCAAGGAGGCGATGATTAAACATATGCAGTTACCATGACGATTTTTTGCATTTATGTAGAAATCGTAATTTAGAATTAAAATGGCGATTTGGAACAACATGTAAGTACAGCATGCCGTTACATTTTTATTTATTTTGGATTACCAATTATGGTAGTTTTAATAATTAAATGTCTTCAAATTCCTTAACTGGCGCGTTTATCGCTAGTTTGTTTACTTTAGTTATCACCTAGTTCTTTTGGGTGCGTTGAAACGGTACTTACGTATTATCCCGGCGGTCACTTCCGCCAAACTACTTTTTCGTAGATTTTAAATACGTTGCCAATCGTATTCCAAACCATCAACAATTTCATGTGCCCGGCATTTATCTTGGTGAAAAATTGCTTGTCTTGGCGGACCGCCGGGATAATACGTAAGTACCGTTGAAACTTGTGCATAACTCCCAGAGACCCATGACTGCAAAGCTCGCCAAAGTACGGGGATTTTTTAGGTTGGCGAGAGTGGGGGCGTTAAAATAGGAATCAACTCTTTCTTGTACCATAAAACACATCTTTGGAATCGAAATCTATCTTATAATCGCCTACTGAAACTGTTTTACAATCTTTGCCAGGCATGTTCTTCCTGTAAGCATATTCCAACTATACCGCAAAGACATTTTAAATACTGTTTGGAATGGACATCATAATCCATGAGTGTACCGTGTTTTCCTTTCGTGTTCCACAGAGCACTTCTTCGGAATAGAAATCTATATTAAAATCGCCAAATAAAACTCTTTTACAATATACGCCAGGCGTTTTCTAACTATACGCGAAATATATTTATAATAAATTGTCGCGTTTTGGCACCACATTTAGCGATCAATTATCAAAAATTGCAAACCTTGTGCGACTTTCAACATTTTATGAACTCCCCCCCCCCCCTCTCCACATTATCTGGCAAACACATTTGAAAAGTGACTCGACACGCTAATGTCTAGACAGAAATCCTGATTGAAATGAATAGCACTCGGGGGCTAAACATTTTGGGGTGGACCGCCCTTATGACTTAGGGGTATGAGACATAGTTAAAAACCTATTCTATGACCTAACAAATATAGATAGAAAATTTCATTAAAATTGGTCGAGTGGTTTCGGAGGAGTTAGGTGACTAACACTGTGACAGGAGAATTTTATATATTAGATATATATATATATATATATATATATATATATATATAAAGAAATAACAGCACACCAGCTTTTGAGCTGTAACATGTTTTATAAAGATTATTTCATTTAACACAAAAGTATACGAGTGCAAAAAAATAGTGTAGATAAGTAATCAAAAAGAAAACGTTGCAACTTTAGAGGGTTAATCACTAACTTCCTGAATAATTCAGAGGCAAAACATTACTGCAGTGAGGAAAAACAACATTTATTATAATAAATGAATGCACACAGCCAAGGATGCAGAAATGGTAAAAGGTGAGGATAATTTTTCCTACAAAACAGAAAGATTGGATGCCTTGTAACGATATTAAATGTATATATTTCATAAAGAAAAACAGCAGAAGGGGCTTGGATTTAATTTAATAAACACTCACGCTATTCTCTCTTTCTCAAATTTGTAAAATATCGTTTAAGAAAATGTTTGGGAAATATTTTGATATCCAAGAATGAAGTGCACTCACTCAATTATATTTTTTCATTTTAAGAAACATTTCAAGTCTAGATCTGGAATTTAAGGAAGCATTGCAACCTAAAAAAGAGTATTTAATTTATAGGATCAAACTTTCACTAATCTTGATAGATAAATACACTGTTTAACCCTCTGAGGCGCAACCCTTTCCCAATGCTGAAAAAAGGGCAGCCGTTGCCATCGCTCGACTTAACTACCAGCAAAATGGCGGACGATCGAAACGTCCGATGAACGTTTCGATCGTCCGCCATATTGCTGGTAGTTAAGTCGAGCGGTGGCAACGGCTGCTCTTTTTTTTAGCATTGGGCAATCTATCCAGCTGTTCTCGCATTCTTCCACTTTTCAGCAGATTTCAGTGCTGTTAAAAAGAATCGTGACAATTTTTTTACTTGAAATGGCGTGCTAAAAAGTAAAGGATTCTCGTGGAGCTGTGTCACCCGCAACTATTTTTAAAGAAATCAAATCTATTCTTCGCGACTGGCTACTTCACGTCAATAACGTCAAAACGTCAGAGTTTGGTGTTCCCAGATCGGGAACACTGCGCGTTAAAGGGTTAACTCCTTCCAGCCAAGTTGAACAAAGTTTGTCTTTCCGTCCATCCGTGCTCTAACAGCAATGAAACTATTAATGAGAAAACTATTTTTTTTATTCTTATTTACTGAACAATGAATACCACTGAAAATAATATGTGTAATATTTAAAGTTCTATTACAAGGCCACACAAAAGAATTCTAATACAATTAGCTCTAGGGGCAGTCATTGTTTAAAGTTAATTTTAAGCATATTTATCTATTATAAACAAGATAAAGTTGATACATATTATTAAGGATTGAATAGTGTCTGATTATCTCAAAAATCTTGTCAATTTTGACGACAGTACAACGCCAAATTTGGTGTAAAGAGCTATTGTGTATTAAAGTATTTTATAACAATGTCTATAGCTTTATTTTTCCTTTTCGTTATTAGTTAATTATAGAGTAATATGGTAATTTCTTTATCCTGCTTACACATTGCTGCCTAGCGTATCTAAAAATTATCAAATACCTTGTCTTTAGATGTAAAAAATTATGCTGATTGCAAAATCCATTTTCGTTTTTTAAACTGTTTTGTAAACTTGAGTTCTTATTTTAAATCTTGAATATCTATAATTAAACGTTACCTGAAATAAATAAAACAGAACAAGAGCAAACCTCTGAATGAATTTTGGTTTTCGTTCATGTATTAGTGATTTTTTAATAATAACAATTTGAAATTTAAGTGGAATGCACTCTATAATTATGTTTGGATTTTTCTTTTTAAATGCATGCCTAAGAACTATTGTACGGTTCTATAAATTTATATATATCATAATCATTTTCTGTTTTTTTTTTCCTGCCAATACTATTCTAATGAAAATCAAAACACTAATAAATCGAAATTTATCTGCGTTCAATTTTTATTGCATAGTCTTAAGGAGCTCTGAGATTAAACTACCCTGGTTAAAATATACACAGATCCCCAAAACTCGGAAAACCTGCAAACTACATATTTTGTACATGGGTTGAAGATCTGGGTGTTATATCGTTTCCGTTGATGTAAACTATGCAATTTGGCTAATCTCCAAACTAGGGCGGGCTTAACCCTCTCTACAGTCTGACAAAAACGAGCTTTAAAGTTGTCCGGTATGTGGTAACCGATACACTTTAGCAATAACATCATCAGTTGAGTATCTCGAAAAATATTTAACCTACCAATTTAATTTCCTGGAAACACGATGGATCAATCTGTTTTTGTTTCTCATTTTCATGGAGACTAAAATATTATTGCTGAAAGATCAACTCTTTGAAAATTTAATCTGATATAAAAAAAGACTTTTCATTTTAAAAATAAATTACAATGTGAAATGAAAAGTTCCGATATTTTAAAAGCCTCCCAAAAAGGTGCTCAGGTGACTTAAATTGAGTAATTAATCCAATAAATTCGAAGCTCAGAAATGCAAAGCAACGAATAAAAGTTAATTTGATCAAAACATCACTTACAAATTGAAAATTAGCACATTTTAGCTTTTGAGTTATTATGAGTTTTTCAATAAATATATAAAAGAACTGACGAAAAACAAAAACGAAAAGTACACAAGCATAGCAAAATATTGGGTTGGCAACAAAGTAATTGCGTTTTCTTGTATAAACTTCAAGCAAATAAGTTTTCAACAAGTTTTTAATCACAGGTAAGCTGTGCCTGAACATACAATTCATATTTGTTACATTTTAAAGTAAGAATTTCGCTGGCAGTATTTTTTTTCGTCCATAAAAGATGGCCACCCTCCCCCCTTTTTTCGCTTCTATCCTCTTTATAGGACACTATTAAAAATGTCCTGAAATTAATTTTTAGGTATTCCTGACTGCTGTATTTTACAGAAAGAATTTCACGGATATCTCTATTTTTATTTGAGATCACGCGGGATATGTGAAAAGAACTTTTTGGCCCCTTACCCCCCCTAAGATTACGAATTTTGGAAAATGCTCTCTGATCTAGCACCTATGTTGAAGAACTCACGTACGTGCCAAATTTCGCATAATTAACTTCAGTAGTTTTGGCCAGGCGAAATATTGACATACGGAAAAACGCAATTACTTTGTTGCCAACCCAATATAAAAAAATGGAAGTAGGAAACTAGAAAATATAAAGCAGCAGCATTAATATAAAATTTTTGTAATTCACAGGCATATTTATTAAAATCTTGACTTAAAACATAAAAAGAAAATAATAGAAAATATTCTACTCCTTCTAATACAGTAAAACCGTCCCTTACAAACCCTCTCCCCCTACCTCCTCCAACATAGTTTATACACACTCATATAACGCATTTGCTAATTCATGATCTAACAAGTCCCTCTATATTTGCCCATGCAAAACATTTCCCTCTCCATCCCCCCACCCCCTCACACTAAAAATAACGTATGCCCACCTCAACCTTCTTTATGAGGCTCGGAAAGCAGGAATCTCAAAATATATTCAAAGTGCAACACTGCAAGCAGAGGCGGAGAGATCGTTTGCCGAATACTAAATCCTGGAAATATCACGTATTCCTGGAACCTCGTTAAAGACCATCGCAACATTCATGCTCCGAGGAAGAAACAAGTATACGGGCGCTGTGCGTATAAAGGAAGACATGAGAAGAAATAATTTCGTTAGATGGCAAAACTTTACGACTAAATCATAAACAATTCTCGAAGAAATTGTCTTTTTTAATGTCAGTGCTGGCCGGTGAAATAATGATGAAGTAAAATAAAGTTTGCTTTATAGGAAGGTACTGCGTCGACTATTTTTTTTCTTGCTTCTGATTATTACGCTTATGAAGTAAGATGGTAATAAATTTGAGATTGCGAAAATGTGTCCTAACTCCTTACAGCTGAAAAATTATAATAAAATTGTTTTAACAGTTCGAACGTCTGAATTAGAATTAAAATTATATACTTTGCTATTGAAATAAGTTTAGAAAAGGAACAGTTTTCAATTTAATTCAATTTAGTGTTTGAATGAACATTCTTAAATATTTGAAAACTGATTACTCCTATGAAGTTAGATGGTGATAAATTGGAGATTGTAAAAATGTGTCCTAACTCCATACAGCTGAAACATTATAATAAAAATTGTTTAAACAATTCGAACGTCTGAACTAGAATTAAAATTATATACTTTGCTATTGAAATAGCATTGATATTGAGTTTAGAAAAGGAATTTTTAGGAAGTTTAGGGGAAGTTTAGAAAGGAAGTTTGAAGGAAGTTGAAAGGAAGTTTAGAAAGTTTTCAATTTAATTCTATTTAGTGTTTGAATGAACAATCTTAAATATTTGAAAACTGATTACTCCTATGAAGTTAGATGGTGATAAATTTGAGATTGCAAAAATGTGTCCTAACTCCATACTGCTGAAACATTACAATAAAATTGTTTTAATAATTCGAACGTCTGAACTAGAATTAAAATTATATACTTTGTTATTGAAATAAGTTTAGAAAAGGAACACTTTTCAATTTAATTCAATTTAGTGTTTGAATGAACATTCCTAAACATTTGAAAACTGATTACTCCTATGAAGTTAGATGGTGATAAATTGGAGGTTGTAAAAATGTGTCCTAACTCCATACAGCTGAAACATTATAATAAAAATTATTTTAACAATTCGAACGTCTGAACTAGAATTAAAATTATATACTTTGTTATTGAAATAAGTTTAGAAAAGGAACACTTTTCAATTTAATTCCATTTAGTGTTTGAATGAACAATCTTAAATATTTGAAAACTGATTACTCCTATGAAGTTAGATGGTGATAAATTGGAGGTTGTAAAAATGTGTCCTAACTCCATACAGCTGAAACATTATAATAAAAATTGTTTTAACAATTCGAACGTCTGAACTAGAATTAAAATTATGTACTTTGTTATTGAAATAAGTTTAGAAAAGAAACAGTTTTCAATTTAATTCAATTTAGTATTTGTATGAACATTCGTAAAAATTTGAAAACTGATAACTCCAATGAAGTTAGATGGCGATAAATTGGAGATCGCAGAGGCGTGTCTAAACTTCACACAGCTGAAATATTAATATAACACAGCTGAAACATTAATATAATTGTTTTAAGAATTCGAACGTCTGAAGTAATATTAACATTGTCTACTTTGTTATTGTAGTAAGTTTGGAAAAAAGAAACATTACATTTAGTTTAATTTAATATTTGAATTAACATATCTGAAAGTTTGAAAGCCATTTTGAAATTAACATTTTCTATTAAGTTATCTTAATAGTACATGAAATGCTCCGAAACAAAAATTGCACCATGTTAAGAGAAAAAAAGTAACTCATTTGGACACATTTAAATAATTTTTCTCTCATTCAAACATTTTTAAAATTAATACTCACAGTATGATTACCACTCGTGATATATTGAAATACGTGTACATTTTTGGAAGTTTTTTTGTATAAGTAACTTTAAAAATGCGAAAGTACATGAATTTCTGTTTTCTTGATTAAATTTCTTTTTCTTCAAGTCTGTACAAATTTGCAAATGTACGGATTTTATAATATCCCTAATGTTCTCTATCAGAATTAAAATTGAAGAAAGCTAAAATTGTGAGTGTATTTTGTGTTATGGCAAGCATACACGACGGCTATCTGCCTTGGTTGGCATTTTAGGATATTCTAACGCAAAGTGACTTTGCATCTGGAGAAAACAGGCTAAAACTCCTTACCGTTATATCAACAGCCGCGCTTTAGGCCAGAACTCTGGGAATTCGCGCTTCAGCCAAACCACCACTTTCTTGAGAGCCTTATCTACTTTTCATGGTAGGGTCACAATATATTTTCAAAAATTATCTGCAAATATCTGTCTAAATAGCTATTTACTGCATTTAATAGAAATTTTATGCAATTAGCATGAAAATGATCAAAACACTAATACAATCATTATGAATGTCACTCATTGGCGAATTTTTTTTTTATTTTTTTTTTAGTAAATTAACTGACATTCCATCTTAAATAAGTAAATATTTATTAAAAAAATAGTACAGACTTAACGTACGCACAATTATCTCATACAATTCAATGTAAATAAAAAAAAAGAAATAGTTGAAAATGAACGCATTAAGACATCTACAGAGAATCAGCGACGTGATTATGATGTAAGATTGATATGTGTATTATAGCAAATGTATGTATGTATTAGGTTCGAATATGCACCGTATCTGAACGTTGAAGAAGCATTTTCTTCGCTCTTCCCAAATATGTGTTTGTTAAGCGATACTCTACTGTATCAATGATAATTATAATACAGCCGAACTCGTTTATAACGAGTTCTATTTAACGAGTAAATCGGAAGTACTTGGTCAAGAAGCGACGGATATGAAGAATTTCAACTTCAGTTTTTCCGAACATGCTCAGTGACATTTTAGTACTCTTAAAAAATTCATGCAAACATTTTTAAAGCTAGGGTTGCAAATGGTCGATGCCACGATTTTCGGTGTCGGGGGGGGGGGGGTTTCGATTTTCGGGGTGGGGTAACGAGTCTTACCCCCCCCCCCCCAAAAAAAAAAGAAAAAAAAAAGAAAACGACAATAATACAATTCAAGGCATATTAACTAACTTCTTTTGCAGCGTACAAAAAATTTTAAAAATAATAAATTAAAAAATATTAAACATACATAAATTTATGATCTTTCCATGAACCTGCTTTCTACGAGCATTTGCTTATAACGAGCAAATATTGCGGTCCCTTCACGCTCGTTATAAGAGAGTTCTTGTAATAATAATAACATTAAGAAATTTTGCATACCGGTTTCACTCACGGTAACGTTAACAGGGGTGGACGTTAACGTCGTACCGGAACGCACCGGAACGACGTTCCGGTACTTTTTTGTGAGCTGGAACGACGTTCCGGAACCCAAATAAGATAAGATTATTATTTTGTTGTGGTGAATGTTAAAAAGAAAGAGAAATTCTTATATAGCTTGCTCACACTAGCAATATTCCTGTCCCATTTCTATGAATACCTTTATAGTTGAAATTATCCCAATGAACTGATAACTGGGTCTAGTCAATTAGAAATTCAATCCCCTGCATTTACAGTTCAGAAGAAAATAAATATCACCATCATGGATCCAAATAATAAAGTACACAGAACCATTAGACTCTCAGAATCACTGTCGATAACAAAATGAACACAGATGTTAAACGCGGTGGTACCATTGCAGACAATGAAATTTGTGACAACCCACTTTACCAGTCAGTGGCGGATCAGGGTAGGGACTAAGAAGCTTCAGCCTCCCCAAGGATAGTTATAGGGTAACATTCTGCTTTATTATACACCTCGGATAATGAACTTTTTAAATTAACTTTTTAAAATTAATTATCCTATCCCCAAAAATTTTACATTGCTTTAGACTAAAATTTTACTTAACTGCACACTCTGTTTGGGTCAATAAAGATTTTTTCAAAATTATCTATAGTCTCTTATATATTGATTACTGATATAAAAAAGCAGGGTTTTAAGTCATAAGTAAGTTGTCATAAATTTGTCCCCCTCCCCCCCACGTGGAGTCAGGCGTTCCGGGAAAAACATTTTTAGCACTACAACACTGAACGCTAACGTTGAAATGCCACTGGACAATGCAGCGCATGCGCACGTATAAAATCCGAAATGGGATTGGTCAAAATACTCCCTATAGCGTTAGCGTTAACGTAGGAAAAAAAGTAGCGCAAAAACTACCTAATAAAAAGTTAGGGAAAAATGTTTTCTATGTAATAACTTAAAACCTATGTTATCACCCGTTCGAAATAATGTGCACAAACTCCGGTTAGTTTAAAAATATTGATTTTTTTTTCTTTGTCAAAAACAGTCATTAGTGTCAACCACTGTTCAATGGACGAATTTGAAAAAGAACACTTGAGTGGAAAGTTTTCAACCGTGTCACTAAAAAGAAACACTCTGGATCGGAGTCATTATGAATCCAACATAAACAAAATTAAAGTCCGCGATTCGAAAAGCAAAGACATAGCTGCGAAGTTAATGTTTATTTTTAAATGACTTTTTTTCATTCATTCTTTCTTGTCTTTTAATTGCAGTTATATGAGCGAAATGCATTTTAAAAACGTCTATCCATCAAGCTGCGCTATTGTGGCTTTGATAGATGAATGGAAGTGATTAGGAAAGAGGGAGAGAAAGTGACGCTATCTGGGGTAAAAATCGTAAGTGGTTTAAAGCAGAGCCTCTGAAATAGACAGGTCGGCGCAAGCGTCCATTTTTGACTACAGAAAGAGTGCGTCTACACCTACACTCTACCTATGCATATTTAAAATTCATTTAGAAGTTTTTCAAAGGAAAGTTTGCCTGGGTTATTCACGGAATTTTATCTTCCCTCCCGGTTTGTTTTCATATTAACCCTTTAGCATGCAGTGTTCCCGCTCTGGGAACACCAAGCTCTGGGGTTTTGACTGTTGCCAGCAACGAAGAATAGCTTTGATTTCTATAAAAATAGTTGCGGGTGACGTAGCTCCACGAGAATCCTTTACTTTTTAGCACGTCATTTCCCGTAAAAAAAATGGACACTATTTTTAACAGCAGTGAGATCTGCTGAAAAATTGAAGAATGCGAGAACAGCTGGATAGATTGCCCAATGCTGATAAAAGGGCAGTCATTGCCATCGCTCGTCTTAACTACCAGAAAGAGGGCGGACGATCGAAACGTTCATCGCGTGCCACAGATCGAGAGACCCTTTATTTGACGCATCTGGCTGTGCGCGCACAGCCAGCAGTCGTCAAAAAGGGTCTCTCGATCTGTAGGACGCGATGAACGTTTCGATCGTCCGCCCTCTTTCTGGTAGTTAAGACGAGCGATGGCAACGACTGCCCTTTTATCAGCATTGGGAAAGGGTTGCACCTCAAAGGGTTAACTATACAATAACACTGCACAAACAAAACGTTGTTATGTTGGAAAGGCCCTGGGGGCTGGTCATTAGGGACCAGAGTTGCCCGGACCCACTTTCTAAGAGAAAGGCTCTTGTCATACAACAGTTCTTTTAATAATTTGCTTTTATTAAAAAATGCAAGCAGTTAATGATATTTGATTACATTGTATTAAAAAATCAAAAGAACACGACCACACATTTGGTTGTTTATCACTAAAGGCATATTCTATGTCACAGACTTGATCCCAGGCTTACTTGGAGCAGTCTTTGAGGCCCACGTCATATGGCCCTAGCATGCTGCTCTTTATTACTGAGGGTAAAAATGTCGCTAATTCGTAGCTATTCATGATATTTTCTGTTTGCATCTCATGTGAATTTTAGTTGGGTATTTTATTGTTTTCTTTTCTTGATTTAAGAAATTCGATATATGTTTTATATGCTAAGTATGGCATAATGTTAATTTTAGAATAACGAGATCCTTTAAAAATTATGAGCAAGCAACTATAATGGCTATAAATAGTTGCTAGCAATTAAAATGATTGGGGAAGTGACTTTTGGATCAATGATAGAAGTCAACTAAGTTTAAAATTTACTTAGTTAGGTTATAAGACTAACAAAAATTGCATAATAAGTTAAGCGATTTAGTCGTTTTAGTCGTTTTAATTACTGTAAATATTTACACTTTGTGCACGGGGTATGTACTTATATTTTCCCTTTTTGTACCCGATTTTTTCGTGCCCCCCCCCCCACTAAATAGGTCACGAGTCACCACTGCTGAAAAGTGTCAAGCGTTCGCTTTCTATTTTAAGATAAAACAAAAAATAAATAAATAAATCCAAATAAAATAAAGGAATTTTTGAAATTTGATTATTTTAGCAATATCCAAATAAATTTTAAATATTTCGTTAAATATCGGAGAATGATATCCGTATTTTATTGTTGAAGAACCGCACATTTTAAGATTCATTCCCTGAAATACATGAAACTGATAACTGAAGGGGGAAATTACAAAATTATTGCAGTGTAACCAATGTTAACCTAAATACAATTCTTGGGTACAAATGGAAATCCATGGGCTCGGAAATGGCGTCTTGCACTACCCGGTATATCCGGGGGCCTTTACTTCAGCAAGTGAGATACGCAACTCAAACTTAAGTAATGTTACGAGGAAGCATATATAAAATATCAAAATGGTTCTGACGTATTGTGATGAGTTATGAATTAAAACTTTTATTATTATATTTACTTATTTATTTTTACGGAATAGTGAGATACAAGACTAGACTTTATTGAAAAAGGTAATTTCTGGTAAGTAACTATTTTTATAAATTGTGTTGAAAATTGAAGCCGCCGTAAAATAATTGCATATGAAGTTTAATTTTTGTGAATTGATATTTTAAAGATATTTATAAATATTTTAAAATGCTCTGCACCCGATAATTTTAAACTGTGAAACCTTCGATTTTTGAATAAGGACGAGTTTATACATATAAACACACACAGAGGCATACGAAAGTTTGTAACTACTGCTAGGCTCGACACAAAACAAAACACTTATTTCACAAAAACGTACAACGTAACTTACAATTACATTACTTCGTACATATATATTTTAAAACACTTCCTTTAACGCAATTTTTTAAAAATTCTATCGCTTCTTCGTTGCCATTTCTGAATTCTTATTGCGATCACCAAAAACAATGCTCGTATTCTAAATGCTTGATAAAAATAGCGTTTACACTAGAGACATTAAAGACAAAGAGAAATTTGAATAAATATAATGCCATTTTTAATTTCTATTCCATTTGAAAGGAAGTTAATTCAAACAGTTATAACAATAATAAATAAAATCAACTAATTACTTTTTGAATAATTATATACAACATGAAAAAAATGTCTAACATAGCTTTTAGTATTCCAGTATCGAAATAAATTTATTATCAATAAACATTTTCATATCCTAAGCTACCAGTGCTAATATCAGAAAATGAACTGTAAGAATAGTGCTTCACTTTCACAAAACTGCCATTAACGTCAAATTCTGTTCAGCGCATAATAGCATAATATGTAAAGGAGCGATAAGAAAAAAAAAGGGGTGGGGGGGGATAGCTTTCAGCCAAGTCACTAAGAAACCACTCTCTGGCACAAGTAATTATGATTGTAGCAAAAACATGTTTAAGAGTGCATGATTAGGAAGAAAGGCAGAGGAAAAGTTGGTTACTTTTAAATGTTTTTTTTCTTCTTCTTCTTTTATAACATGCATTTACATAAGAGAAATAAATTTCGAAAATGTCCATGAAACGAGCTTAGACATCTGTTCGCGGAAACGAGAGTAAACAAACGGGTTACCAACAAATTACATTTTTTGGCACCAATCCCTAGTTAGGCGAATTTAACCTTTCTTAATTCCAAACAGCGCAAATGGAAGAAAGCAGAAATTCACACTGTGCTTGGCGCTTTGGCAAAATGCCAGGTGTTTACTCATCGCCAGTTTGCACGTGCAGTTGTTTGGTTTCGTTCTCTCGACTCGGCGAACAGACTATAGACACCAAGGCTTAGACAGATGATTGCAAGTGATTTGGACTAAGATGATGAAAGGACGTCATCAAGAACGAAAGAATTAAATTGATTTAACTCTTTTTAAACTGCCGCTGCATTTTTCTTTAACGCACAAAATAAATAAACAATTTAAAACATAAAAAATTACAAACTGCTTTCGAATTGACGCACCGTTTCAGCATGCATGATTATCAGTGGCGCACCCACAGGATTTTAGTTAGGGGGAGATGGGCTGCAAATACTGCTGAACTCGCTTATATTGACCTTGATTCTATAGTTATAACTCTCTTATAACATCAAAATATTCTGGACTTCTTGACTTGCCCATAGAACTCAAGCAACGTAACCCGTTTTAGAGTCAAATAATTATATGATCTTTTCAGTGACGTTGTAAACAAGTTTAAGTGTGTTTTCTTCACTAACAGTAAGTATTTATTTAAAACTTTTTTTTTTTTTTTTTTTTTTTTTTTTTTTTTTTTTTTTTTGTAAAAAGTAGTTTGGAAATAATCCGAAGATAATTTTAGAAAAGAAAAAATTAATATGTAGTGATCATTTTCAATTTTTACTAGTTTACACGTCTAACTTTCCACCATTAATATGTAGTGATCATTTTCAATTTTTACACGTCTAACTTTCCACCATTAGGGAGGGGGGGGAAGCTATGGGACTCAAGAAGAGTCCCATAGCCACCAACGGGGGGTGCGCCTATGATGATTATTATGTTTTAAACTTAATTAAAGAAGGTCTGTTCTTGGGATTGATTTTTGAATGTTTCATAAGGTAGACAAGCTTACTGCTACTGAAAGTGTGAAGTATTGTTTGAGGAGAGGCATTCAGAAGTATTCGATCACAGCACGGTGGGTCTGTTTTCAAAGCAGATTAAAATAAGTCTTCAGTTTTCACAGAAACAGCCTTATTTTATCCAAAGCTTCCTTTTTAAAACAAACATAATGCATAATTTAATGAGTTTCACGCAAAAGTCACATTAAGAAGAACTGAACAACTTTAAAGAAAGGGGTAAAATACATAATGTATCTTCACGGTCTGTTTCAGGCACTTGGGGGAAAAAAAGAAAGAAAATAAAACAAAATTCATGAAAATATTGGAAAAAAGTGCCATCAAACGGAACGTCACTTCCGTACACTTACGGAAATTTACTCCTTTTAATTCCAGAGGATATTCCGTTTAAGAGAAAACCTGACTGTGTAGACTGTCCTGTATTATGATATAAATTCAGAATTTCCGTGAATTTTTACACAAATTTCACAGTAAATCACCGGTTATATGCACTTCTACGAAAGATTAAAAAATAACCATTTGAATAATTTTAATGCATGACAACGACTTTTAAAATTACTTTTTCTTTTAAAATTAGTTTTTTTTTTCCCATCGACAAGTTAAATTGCGCCGTACAAATCAAGCACTTTTTCTCATTTCCTTACGTTCACGGGCAGGATTGGAAAGCATGAATATGATTTCAGATTCGGGGAGGAAAAGTAGTAACGCGAAAACATAAAGTTGAAATTGTTGTCCTGAGGAATGATTCTACAATTTATTTTTCGGATATTTGGTACGGAATCAGAGAAGCAGGGGTCAATCCAGGAAGTTTTTCCAGAGTCCCATTTTTGGGAGAATTGCTTAGTTTTTGTGAATTTCAATACTTAATTTTGTGAATTTCAACATTTATTCTTGTGAATTTCATGCCAATTTTTATTTAAAAGTCATTTTTTTTTGTAAGAATATTTGATAAAGCAGATTAAAATATAGGGCAAAATGCCAACGAAGGGCCGTTTTAATCGACTATAATTTTGTGAAGGGACCGTTTTAATCGATAGTAATCTTGTGAAGGGGCCGCAAAATGGACCGAATTTTTGTCTGCAACGCCCCCTAAGAGAATACTTAATTTTTGTAGTGTAAAAACTCTTTCTTTTGATGTAGTATCATAAACTATTAGAAATAAAATATCTCCGGGAGCGAAATTATTTTAACCTTTTACAGACCTAATTGAGATCCAAGCATATTTTAAATTAGTTTTTTTTGCATGTTTTGCCTTCTAATGCTTTAGTAAAAGTATATTAGAGATTAAAATGGCGGGAAAAAAAATGTACCCCACCAATTTTCACTGTGTTCCAAATTGGGAATATTTGTCATTGACTATTCTTTTAGGGGCTATACTTTAACTATACATTTATGGGTAGTTTAAATAATAAGTGGAATACTATTAAGAATAAATGAAAGGTCTATTTTTAAATTTAAGATGTGAATTAAGTGTGAAAGGGGACGGTGGTGTATCAAGATAGCCCCATAAAAATTTATGAAAATGGCCATTTTCATGATACTTTGTCCAATTTCCCACTTATAATAGAAATGAAAATTCTACTTTTAAAAAAATCAATACATCTTTTAACTAGATCTGCTAATGTATATATGATTTTTTCAAATCAATATTGATAAAAATTTCATTTTTCACTAAATTTTTAATTTGATGTTCCCACTCAGAAACATTGGCCTGCAAAAGGTTTAAAAATATTTAATCTATCTAAAAAAAAAAAGTAGCCTTAAGCATTGAATTTTTTTACTCGAAATCATCACTGCGCCCAATTCTGAGCATGCGCCACGACTTAGCCACCTCTGATCTACATTTTTAAAGTGCACGACAACAATCGAGCCCCAAATCAACTTAAAAACTCATGTATCTATCCACTACATACGTTTATTTTTGGCTTCACTGAAACGAAACCGCCCGCACACAATCACGTGCCCCATCTCTATCCCCAAACAAAAGGCATGCAAATCATCCCTCCCCCCCCCCGCTAGTATTTTTCTTCCGCTCGACATTCAAGAACAATTACTCCTTCTCATCTGCTTTGTTCTCTGTCTTTTTGGGCAGAGAGACAGAGAAAAACTTTCTCCCCGTAATGAGACATTAAATTCTTGAAGCGAACTAAAACCAGCGGGGGGGGGGGGAAATAAGGACGTTAAGCCGGCGCCCTTAACGTCGGTTTCGTGAGCTGGTTGTCCGAAAAGAGTTGTATATGCGTCTCACGAGTTGGCTACCGAATAGACACCAGCTCTCTCTACCTAGCCACTTCTGTTTGAGATGTCTCTTTTTTTGTTATTGTCCAGTAGAGTCATTTTCGATCGGATTACTTGGAACACACAGCAAGAGGAGGCTGCAGAAGAAAATGCACTCTGATGACAGCATCGACAGATAAAAATAAAATAAATAGATAAATAAAGCCGGAGGGGACGAGCATTGTAATACGTATCCGGTAATTAGGCTTCCCACAATCGAAAAGCTATAAACCAAGAGAGGAGACGAAGCTAGTGCAGAAAAGGAGTAAATCTACTAAACTTTGTTTATCTATACAACTTATTATTAAAAACTCGGCTATTCGAGCCTCGTCAGGGGGAGACCCCCTGAACCCCCCTAAATTTTTTTTCATTATTGCCATATTAAAACGATATTAATTGACTATGTCATCTTATCTCTCATCTTTCGCGTATTTAGCCTGGTAACCCTATGTTGAAATTTTTAGGATTGTAACCTATTTATAGAAAAATACACGTGATGCCTATTCTACAGCTTACGAAAGAGTGTAACAATAGATTAAAGCTGTTGTGAACTAATAGTATTTAAATACATGTAAAAAATACATGTGATGCATATTCTACAGCTTACGAAATAGTGTAACAATAGATTAAAGCTGTTGTGAACTAACAGTATTTAAATATATGTAAAATTATGTCGCTTTTATATGTCACTTTTTTGGAAAAAAAAATTTCGGACAAGGGGGTGAGAGATAAAATGACATAGTCATTAATAAAATTACTATAAAACTACATAACTAAATACGGTAAAATATTATACTAGTTTACTTTCATTGACCTAAGGAGAAAAAGAAATCTACTAAAAATTGTTTCTCTATAAAACTTATGACTGTAAAGTTACTTTAAACTGCATACTGCATTCTACAAAATTTCGTGTACCAGTTTAGTTTTCATTCTCTATTTATTATTTTTATTTTATTTTATTTTATTTTATTTTATTTTATTTTTGTGGAAGCCCTATTTTTTGAATGTTTAAAACTTTTTAAAACATTATCTTTTTAAAAAAGTTTTATTAGAAATCGTTGAAGGTAATACCAAGTTTGCACTGAGTTGTGACAGAGCTACACAAAGGGCATCTGCCTATAGCAGGTGCCTTGGACGGAGGATATTTTAAAGTACATTACCGAGTATTCATGTTACATCTGGTGAAAGTTGCCCCAAACTTCTAAACATAAAGATTAAGAAAATTCATTAACACAAAATAGAATTATTTTAAAGCTAGAAGACTGCCTTCTTACATACACAAATCGAATAAATACCCGGTAGAGAAAGCACTCACGGATGTCAGATTATTGAGAGATTGTGAGACTTGATATTTTGTGACTTTTTGTTATTATTATGATGCATAACTATCTTTGAATTTTCATCCATGTGTGAAGCTCTCATCTACCCGCATGCTATCACTGTGCCTAAGCAGCAAACAGCGGAAAAATTCTACAAAGCAAAGTGAACTTTATTGATTTCAGTTTAGGTTAGATGTATAGTGTTCAAAATATATTTGCGTCTTCCCGTACGAAGAAGGGGTACATGACACATTTACTATTAATGCATGTCATATCCAGGGTGCGAACTGAACATTTTCTCCAGGGGGGGACATTTGAAAGTAAACATTCTCCAGGGGGGGGGGGCACTTGAAAAGAAGAAGGAGGGAAGGCGTAAATCTTTCCCTCACATGATATTACTTGACAAATGCAGTCGCCGACACGTCTGGGAACTGACTTATATTCAAACAAAAGTCATAGATTCTTTGTTCTATGGAATCACAGATACACAAGCTACATACAATGTACCTGTATTGGAAGCCACCCTTGAGGGTTTTTAGCTTAGAAAAGAGACGAAATTTTAAGGCAGTTGCCTTAGAGTATTGTAACAAACGATAACATACCACCTTCATTTTGACTTCTTGACTTCCCAATCTGAATCCCAAAATCTTCACTCACCAGCTTAATGTTTCTTCAGCAGGGGGATAAATAGTATCCCTGGCAGGGATCCATTAATATTTCTCTAGCCAGGGATATTACATTCTTCAGCCGGGGACGATCCCCGCCATCCCCCCCGTCAATTAGCACCCTGGTCATATCATTAAAAATTCATAAAAAATAAATTAACAGACAATTAAAAAATGAAATTCATTTTAACTTGAATTTAAAACAAATTCGGGAGATGAATTTGTTTGCCTAAAAATTTTTTAAATGTTTGTGAATTTTACTTTAATATATAACAGTATAAAATCAAAATAAAACTTAAATTTATTTAAAATTCATTATAGCAATATAAAATCTCTTTTATACTCAGCTATACTATCCTGAGAGGCGTAGACACAGTACAGAGTTGTAAGAATGTGAATGTGAATTTTGCATTCTTTGTTTGTGACCTTTCACAAATAACATATACTTTTGCATAACGCATTACACATTAGAATAGGGTCTTGTGCAAGTATTACGCTTAACCCTCTCGTCACCCTGAACCTCATAGGAGGCTCCTACTTCAAACAGCAATATTGAGAGAAAAAACAGTTGAATTTAGCATTTTTTTCCTTTCAGTGATATCAATATCATTCATTCATGTAAAAAGTATAGGGGGCTCTTAACTAGATGCATAAATTGTGCCTAGATTGCAGTACTAGTCCATTTAAATCATTTTTTTCAGTTTTCGCTTCATTGTTTCAGGACAAAAATTACGAAAATAGGGACGCTGCTTTTTTACCGTTTTTTTCTTTTTAAGGTAAGTATAGTTTTTTTTTTTCTTATTCCTCAACCTTTACCTAATATGTGCATCCTTTTAAATTAATTTTAGCATGTTTCGAAAATGCAGAAAATAATATTAGAAAAATCTAATATAAATCGACATTAGAAAAAAATGTTTTTGCATAATTTCTAATAGTATTTCAGATGCATTCAATGCTAGACAGAATTTTTTTCTCTGATTTTTCATAATTCGGTGACGAGAGGGTTAAGTTCTGTGTATTATATTCGTTCAACGATTACACAGATATTAAATAAAAAATGCATTTCGATTTATGAATTTATAAAACTTTATCAAAATTATTTACCTTTTATCAAAATTATTTACCTTTCAACTTTGATGTATCACAGCTCTCCCACCCATCTAAAAATATTTAAATAACGAGCATACTTTTTTTTTCTTAAGCAGAGAGTTAAGATATTTTTTCGCTGATATAAATGTACATAAAAATGCTTTCTCGATAAAATCCATATTACATTTCTCTCTTCTATATCATATAGAGAAACATGAAAAAAAATTTTTATATCCTTCGATTGCTAGCTTTTGAAGTGCTCTAGTAAATTCAGTATTTTTAAATTTATGTTTCATGGTTCAGAAATTTCGATGTACTTAAGAAATATTTAGTCTTGTCTTTTATGCGAATTCCGAAGTTTTCCGCATGATGAAAAAAAAAAAAAGGCAAATAAAAAATGTTTAAAAATGAGATTTTTTCTTAATAAAAAAAAGGAACTATTTCTTATTTCTTTCCTTCATTTTTTTTCTGGAGTTCACCCTATGATCGATGAGTCGTGTATGGTTATCATAAAAGATACAGGTTATTTTCTTCTTCTTTTTTTAGATTTATAGTTAAACGCAAGGCTTTTGATGTTTGATTTATCTCGA
The DNA here is from genome assembly GCA_038373885.1 of Cheiracanthium punctorium. Lineage (NCBI taxonomy): Eukaryota > Metazoa > Arthropoda > Arachnida > Araneae > Cheiracanthiidae > Cheiracanthium > Cheiracanthium punctorium. Next base: position 775,368 of record JAWZYV010004369.1, read on the forward strand.
GATCCGGTGTTGACTGGAATTAACGCCTGGAAAATAAATATTTGTTTTGAAATAAGAGCGCTGGATAATATATGAACTGTTTATTTAATGCTGAACCGCTTATGACGACTTTCTTTTTCTTTTGAGTTTTAATAAAACTGAAGTAATGCGTCGACTTGGTATTTATTTTCTGAAGTATAAGAACGGCCCGAATTGGATTTTTCTGCACCAAGTTAACCCTTTGAGGCGCAACCCTTTCCCAATGCTGAAAAAAGGGCAGCCGTTGCCATCGCTCGACTTAACTACCAGCAAGATGGCGGACGATCGAAACGTCCATCGCGTGCCACAGATCTAGAGACACTTTTTTGACGCAGCTGGCTGTCCATCCTGCTGGTCGTTAAGTCGAGCGATGGCAACGGCTGCCCTTTTTTCTGCATTGGGCAATCGATCCAGCTGTTCTCGCGTTCTTCCATTTTTCAGCAGATGTCAGTGCTGTTAAAAAGAATCGTGACCATTTTTGTTACGGGAAATGACGTGCTAAAAAGTAAAGGATTCTCATGGAGCCATGTCACCCTCAACTATTTTTATAGAAATCCAATCTATTCTTCGTGACTGGCAACAATCAAAACGTCAGAGTTTGATGATCCCAGAGCAGGATCACTGCGCGTTAAAGGGTTAACGTGAACTGATTTTTACGACTTTATGAAATGAACACAATCGAATACTGACATCTCCTGAACACATAAACACCCATTTAGATCATGTCCAATGAATCTTTTAAGAATGATAATGTAGCTCAGGGTATTGTTAAATAAACCATTGAAAGAGAAATCCCATTTTTTGATGCAATTTAATTTTTATTTTCTGAAGTATATGAACGGCTCGAATTCGTGTTTTCTGCACCAAGTTAGCGTGAACTGATTTTTACGACTTTATGAAATGATCAGAATCAAATACTGTCATCTCCTAAACATTGAAATACCCATTTAGATCATGTCCAATGAATTTTTCAAGAATAATAACACCGGTTAACGCGATTTTTGGGTCTGACTTCTGCATGTTAAATTTACATGTTCCAGCTGGCTGTGCGACGACAGTTGGCTGTGCAGCACAGCCAGCTGCGACAAAAAAAGGGTCTCTAGATTCGTGGCACGCGATGAACGTTTCGATCTTCCGCCATCTTGCTCGTAGTTAAGTCGAGCGATGGCAACGGCTGCCCTTTTTTTCTGCATTGGGAAAGGGTTGCGCCTCAAAGGGTTATGGGATTAGCCAATCTGCCACGAAATTTTATTTTAATAAGCGGGTATACTCCATTATCCGGGATCCTATTGCGTAATTGTTACGGTTTGGTGCAATTGTGATTCCTTACAATAAGCGGAATATTCCACAAAGTGGGTTCAACTGCACTTAAAGAAAAAGCATTTATCCGCTTCCACCTGAATATATAATTTGAAAGAGTTTTAAACCTTTAACGTTCTTCACATACATTGATTCACTGAACTTAAATTACCGATTTTATTTTGCTGTGCAAAGAAAAATAATAAATCATTAAAAGAAACTTTCGGTTTAAATTGCCATAAGATCATTGAAGGAACGGCCGGATTATTAACGGCGTTGTCGAGTGCTGTCATAAATCGATTTATGTGACACCATTTTATATGAATGTTGGGAGTGATGAAATCCCGTAATATCCGTAAAAAAATCTGGATTCAAGTCTTCCCTGGTTATCTTCATGGCGAATTTCTTTGGTCATACTAAATTCTTTTTGTGTTAGTTTAGCACTAAAATGTTTGGACTTACCCCCTTTCCAAATTCTCAGTTATTAATACTATATTGATTGGATGCATATTTTCACGCTGTAAGTGTGAATTGTCCTTTTAACCCTTTAAGGCGCAGTGATCCCTCTCTGGGAACACCCAACTCTAACGTTTTGACTGCTGATCCGCTGAGGTCGTGCAGTCGCTAACGAGACATAACATCTCACCTTGGGTCCGCATTCGATTCCGACTTATACTTACGTTAACCTTTAACGCGCAGTGTTCCGCTCTGGAACACAAACTCTTACGTTTTGACTGTGCCAGTCACGAAGAATAGATTGGATTTCTATAAAAATAGATGCGGGTGACATAGCTCCACGAGAATTCTTTACTTTTTAGCACGTCCTTTCCCGTAAAAGAATGGTCACGATTATTTTTAACAGCACTGACATCTGCTGAAAAATCGAAGAACGCGAGAACAGCTGGATAGATTGCCCAATGCTGGAAAAAGGGCAGCCGTTGCCATCGCTCGACTTAACTACCAGCAAGATGGCGGACGATCGAACCGTTCATCGCGTGCCACCGATCTAGAGACCCTTTTTTGACGACAGCTGGCTGTGCTAGCACAGCCAGCGGTGGCACGCGATGAACGTTTCGATCGTCCGCCATCTTGCTGGTAGTTAAATAGAGCGATGGCAACGGCTGCCCTTTTTCCAGCATTGGGAAAGGGTTGCGCCTCAAAGGGTTAAACGAGATCACTACAGTAAAATATCAGCATAACGAGCTTCAAGGGGCTGGCAACCCATTACGTAATACTGAAAAATTCGTTATATTAAAAAATAATTAGAACGAAATTTGCACTCTACTACAATCTTTTAGTAGATATAGAGTAAAACTTCCATGAGCAACCACCTCTATTAAGCGACCTCCTCCTCCAGGGACCCATTTTTTAAACTATTTACTCAATGTTAAATGATAACGCTAGAAGAGACCCGATAACCCCCTATAAACGACCGGTCCCAGCTCCCTGCCCGAAAATTTTCTTGCATTTTTCCTGAAGTGAACAAAAACCACGTTCCCAAACCACCCTAGAAGCACAACTAGTTCAAAAAATGTTCAAAGCACGTTCTTTGACGTTCAAAAGACGTGTTTTTAAGGTTTTTTATTTTTTTCTTTCTTTTTTTTTTTGAACCAGTTGTGCTACTAGGGCAATCTCATGGATGTGATCGAGTACACAAGAAAAGAAATTCAGAGAGAAAGTGGTCGGTTATTTTTGGCTGTGGGAAAACCCGAAAAGCAAATTTTAAAACAAATGGATTTTTCTGTGACAAATTCTCAGTCAGATGTAAAACATGAAGTGGAGAAATAAGTACTCTCCGAGAGAAAAAAAAAAGAATGAAACAATGTGAAATTTATAAATATTTTATTGAAATTTAAAAAAAATGTTTGCTTAATTACTTATAAATTGGTGCGAAATTTCATAAATAAGAAAACAAACAATATTGTTTAGCATTTTTTTTTTCTTGGCTATCAAATGTTTATTGGTCTTTGAGCGACCACCTCTGTTAAATAACGATTTTTCTTGAAACGGGGAAGGGGGGGGGGGTCGCGCTTGAGAAGTCTCACTCTACCTTTATTCATCCATCTAAAATATTCGTTACACTGAAAATTGTCATAATGAGATCTCATCTGTTCGGTTTCAGTTATAGAGTGTCGAAAATATCATTTATATTCTTCATTCTCATTAGTGTCGACATTTACTGATTGAAAAATTTCCTGCTCATGAAAATTCCATGACTAAAACTCAGCAAATCATACGACGTGCTTCTTTGCTCGGTAATGATTAAAATCCCCGACATGATATATTTAAAACGTAACCATCGAGTCTTTTTTTTTTTTGTACCCAAACCGTTGATGGAAAAATTTAATCATCTCAAGCGTGCTGCACCAATGACGAAAAGATCACGTAGCCAACCGATAAACACACTCGTGAAATTGCCAATTACGCATCCAAAACAATCCAGGCGTACCGACAAACTATCTACGCCACTCATTACCTCGAAAACAAATATCTATTTTGTATTCGGACTATAACGCACTCCAGGACACTAATAGCTGTCCGCAGGATGGACAAACACTGTCCAGGCGCCCACTACTCCCGCGGAATGTGCTGCAGAAGGCGGAAGTCAACCGCGACCGGACCGTAATGATGGGTGTGCGCCCCGACAAAAGCTGCGGCTGCCCACGCCTGAGGAGGAACTTTTGTCAAAAAGCGAGCGCCCGGTATGTCCATTGACTGGACAACAGCGGCCATTGTTTGACACTTGACAAAACGCAGATGTCTTTGTAAGGCAGGCACGTCGGGCATTGTTGTTACATCATTTGAGCGGGCGAGGGAAGGAGGGAGGTTGGTGGGGGGGGGGGTGAGGCTGGAGACTAGGGTGTTGGTTGTTGTTGAGAAATCGAATTTTGGGGGGGGGGCACTTGGACGTGTGCCAGATCAGAAAGAAGGAGCGGTGAGTCAAGAGCGGACTAGCTGGTTTTAACTAATTAGATTTTTGAAAACAGTCATGGTAGCACATCTATGTCTTCTCCAAATGATTTATATACCTCCAGATACAAGCACGCAAAGAGCAAGTATTTTAATTCAAATATATACAGGGTGTTTCACACATCGCCGTAAAAAAAAATTAAGGTGCGAAGAAACACATTTAGAGTTAAAAATAATTTGCTCGTATATATTTATATTCGGAATTATACCTCGACTTACCCGGTTGTTGCTCGGTCCCATCTATCGCGTAAAAGTGTGGGGTATTATTGCATTTTCATTTAACCCTTTAACGCGCAGTGTTCCCGCTCTGGGAACACCAAACTCTGACGCTTTGACTGTTGCCAGTCACGGAAGAATAGATTGGATTTCTATAAAAAATAGTGGCGGGTGACAGAGCTCCACGAGAATCCTTTACTTTTTAGCACGTCATTTCCCGTCAAAAAATGGTCACGATTATTTTTAACAGCACTGGCATCTGCTGAAAAATGGAAGAATGCGAGAACAGCTGCATAGATTGTCCAATGCTGAAAAAAGGGCAGCCGTTGCCATCGCTCGACTGTAGAGACCCTTTTTTGACGACAGCTGCCTGTGCCCGCGCACAGCGAGCTGTCGTCAAAAAAGGGTCTCTAGATCTGTGGCAACGTTTCGATCGTCCGCCATCTTGCTGGTAGTTAACTCGAGCGATGGCAACGGCTGCCTTTTTTCCAGCATTGGGAAAGGGTTGCGCCTCAAAGGGTTAATGAATCAAATTAATTGTTTTAAAAAGCCGTATACATGCGTATACAGGATGTCCCAAAAAGGTAGTAACACGCTGAAAGGCTGTTTGTAAACATAATCTCTCTCTCTCTCACCGACTTCAATTCGTACACAAAATAAACTCATGTGCCACAGACTCGAAAAAAATCAGGGTGATTCTTCATAATCTGCACTGCACACAATAATGAATGAAAATGGCTTTTATGAATCTTTCTGAAAAATTCCTCAATGTTAGAACTGCACAGCAAGAATTTTCGAGGAATAATATGTCCTACCGAATTTTCGATGTTGAAGAGTTATTTTTAAAGTTCCGTTATTGTTCTAGGTTTATCATTTATTGTGGTGTATAGTACAGTTTGTAGAGAGAAATTCTAAGGATTTGGGGGGTATTTCACATAACTAGTTTTTTTATAATGTTTTAAAGTTACGTGATATTTTCGAAATACACCGTTAATGTGGCGATGAATGTGAAAACCAGCCATTTGTGTTCGAAATTGAGTTCAAAATTCATGCAAAATTTTTTCAAAGTTTATATTTACCACCTTCTCCTTATCCGATGAATTTTACTTAAAAATTGTAGCATCTAAAAACGGTATGACATGAAGGCCATGCTTCCTTAGCCCGACTTTTTTGTTTTGTTTTGTTTCTTGTTAAGGGCACTTTTTTTTAATTTTTTGTCTCTGTATATAGCAGGCTCCATTTTTGTGCCCCTATATGTAGCAGGAATAGGTCTCAGGAATGTGAAGCCTATTGCTGCATGCGTGCCTAACGACATGGGCCCGAATTTCCGTTGCGATGATTAAGGCCTGCTTGCTGGATTCAGATTCAGAGCCAAGGCTTCGAACCGTAGTTTTTTTGGTTCCGGTTTTCGTTCCGGTTCAAAAAAAAAAAAAAAAAAATGCTCGGTTCCGGTTTTCGTTCCTCCAAAAATATCGGTTTTCGGTTCATATGATTCTACTTGGAAAAGGGGTGATAGGTTGAGACGGGTACTTTTTGAAGCTTTATTTTGGCACGCTGTGTTTTTACGATGTTTTCCTTTTCGCGGTTATTTGAACTCGGAATTTCAGAAACTATTTTACATACTTCAAGTTCTAGTATAAACTTGAGTTTTAGACATAAAAGATCGTTGCTGAACTTCTGCTGGCCCCCTTTTTAGTTAAAATCGAATCAGACCTGACGCATGCGTAAACGGGAGGAAGGCTCTGAGAAACGGAAATGGACAGTACATGTGATGATGATTAATTATAGGGTTGCCGTTAAATAAGAAAATACTGATAAGTTGGTTACAGTAACAAGATGTCTGAAGATATCAAACCGAAATAAACATTTTTTTCGTTTCAGTTCCGGTTTTCGTTCCGTCCAAAGTAACGGTTTTTCAGGTTTTTCGGTTCAGTTCAGGTTTTCGTTCCATCCAAAGTAACGGTTTTTCAGGTTTTTCGGTTCAGTTCAGGTTTTCGTTCCGACCAAAGTAACGGTTTTTTTCCGGTTTTCGGTTCAGTTTCGGCTTTCGTTCTATCCAAATTAACGGTTTTTTTCGGTATTCGGTTCAGTTCCGGTTCGAAGCCCTGTTCCGAACACAGTATTCTTAAAAGTAATGCATGCTAGTTTTAATACTGTTTCAAAAATTGGTATTACAGAAGTATTTTTTAAATGAAAACAGCATTGAGAAAAATTGGCTTACACTATTGCACCAACATTGGTTTTATAATAGTTACACTTCCAATGAATTTTCTTGATAATTGAGTAAATATTGGTTTATTCTTTGTACCAGGCTCGAAATAAGTCGCGGAAACCAAGGCAAATGCCCTGAACCCATTAGTCCAAATAGCATCGATGATCAACAGTTCTAGGGGAAAGATTAGCTGCAAGCAATGGCGCAGCCAGAAATTTTTCATGGGGGGGGGTTACGACTACTACAACTCATATATATGTATACGAGTGTGTGATAATGAAGTGAAGAATATACATTTTGTATGTGGGGGTTATGACCCCTTACCCCCCCCCCTTGGCTACGCCACTGGCTGCAAGTACTTAAAACTTTAAAATACATTTGAGATAGTACCAAGTAAAAAAGTTACACATGAAACTGCAGATGCTTACAAGAACAATAAAGAGTACTTTTCTTTCTTTCTTTTTGTTCTTTTTCTCTGTATTATTGATTCGAATTTCTTTAAACGAAACAACTGTAACTGCCATTTTCCGTTAGTACGGAAATTTAAGTTTTTTTTTTCAGTGAACTGAATAGTTTTTGATCTCAGATTATGCAAGGTCACAGCAGTTTTTGCTGCCAGCTCCAAAATCTCATTTCGAGCCATGGTCTGTTCATCGCTAATAATTGGCAGACACTAACTGCATCAGCACCGTAAAAAACAAACTTTATCACGAGCAGATATTATTTAGCAATTGAGAATATTGTGCTCTGTATTAAAGATCTATCACATAATGTATATGATACGAATACGACGTTTCCGAAACTATGATATCGAAACAAATTTTGTATTGTATAAAGGAGGTTTTTTTTTTTTTTTCAAATATGAGAAAACCTCTTATATAATCCAAATTAAAATAAACTTAGATGAAAGTATATTTAACTATATCGCTCAAAATTAGCATTCATTGTTAATGTACATGTAGTATACCATTCATGCGTTATTACGAAAAATGGGACTGATTTCATAACTTAACGCTGAACTAAAACAGAAATCTTCAAGTAAAACTCAAGCCTTTCACTCTGTTTTAATAATTCAATAGTAATAATTTTTGCACTCCTAATATATCCTTGCTACATGACTGATAAATTTACTTTAAAGCTGAAACACTGATATGCACTATTCAAACTCTTGGTGCAATAAATATTAACAGACAATCAAACTTCTTTCATAACGTTTCTCTTAAATCAAAAAATTAAAAAATTACGCCAGAACAATTTATATTCTTCAGTACTAACATCAGTCATTTCGACAGAACTTTGTTAAAAGGAAATAAATTTTTAACATTAACATAAATCATTTCTGCGTAGAAAACGACGGATTATAAATTTAAAAAGCGCTGAAAACGTTCACCATCATCGCTTTGAGTGATTATGAAAAAAAAACAAAAAGAAACATCCAAAAATAAATTATGTATTTGTTAGCTCATTAAGAAAACTGTCAGAATTATCCATTAAGCGATTAGATTTAAGCTTTATTCCCTTTAAAATTCTTTAGGGGGGACGCAAACACCTAAAAGCATTTTTGCATTTCCAAATACGTTCTCGGGTTTGCTTTGCACGCTCATTAATGCAAGTTTGTGTATAATTAGCACTCATGTTTTGTATCTTCGTATATGATTCGGCGCTACAGATTATTAAAATTCTAAACTACTAATACCGCAAAGAAAGTAGCTCTTTTTCTAACCCCTCGCAAGTTCAATACACAAAGCTTCCAAATTACGATATTCTTTTGATGAAGGGAAGCCAAGCAAGAAAAATGAAATGAAAAAGCTCGTTATTTTTAATAAATAAATATTGATGATGGTCAATGGAAAAAAAAAAAAAACATGGAAAATGAAATACAAATATGCAAAGCGCGAAAATATATTCACGTGGATTTTTTTCTCACCTCTTCTCCTGTGGAAAATATTTTTCAAACGTAATCAGCAAGAGGAAAGAGATAAAGATTTTTTAATAAACATGAAAGCCAAATATTTATGAGACTGGCATGCGCCGACTTGAGAATACAAAATTTGACTCTGAAAGCGAGAAAAATCAATGAAGGGCGCTCATTTTCAAGTTTACTCTGTTGCGCGAATTTCGATTTACTTTAGGATTTATTACATTTCTAACAAAAGGATGAGAATAAGGATCCTCGAACAAGAAGGAGAGGCCAGGCATTTCTCAGGCTCTACTGCCCAATAATATCCGGAATTGCTAAATGTGGTGAAAATATAATTTTTTTTTTCTCCTGTTCATTCTTGAAAAAGACATCCGATATTTTTGCTTGGCATACTCAAGAAATCTTTGAGTAAATAAAATTGTGTCAATGTGCTTTGTTTGCTGCTTTAGATTTGCAGTTTAACCCTTTAACGCTCAGCGTTCCCGCTCTGGGAACAACAAACTCTGACGTTTTGACTGTTGCCAGTCACGAAGGATTGATTGGATTTCAAAAAAAATAGTTGCAGGTGACAGAGATCCACGAGAATCTTTTACTTTTGAGCACGTCATTTCCCGTACAAAAAATGGTCACGATTCTTTTTAACAGCACTGACATCTGCTGAAAAATGGCACAATGCGAGAACAACTGGATAGATTGTCCAATGCTGAAAAAAGGGCAGCCGTTGCCATCGCTCGACTTAACGACCAGCAAGATGGCAGACGATCGAAACGTTCACCGCGTGCCACAGATCTAGAGACCCTTTTTTGACGACAGCTGGCTGTCGCCGACAGCCAGCTGTCGGAAAGTAAGAAATAAAAAAAATGCGCGTTATTTTTAATAAATAGATATTGATGACGGTCAATGAAAAAGAACACGAAAAATGGAATGCAAATATGCAAAGCGCAAAAATACAGGGTGTACAAAAAGTCCCTGACACATTTCAAAATTAAATATAAAATCAACTGATTGGGTTACGGGATTGCGGTTTGTACCAAAATGCTTCCTATGATGAAAAGTTTTGTTTAAGCAAATAAAAAAATAGTTCCAAATTACACCCATAGATGGCGATGCTTGGCCTTGTATTGAGTTGAAAAGCGTATTTCATTTGAGACTTAACCCCTCTTGATTTCTTCCTGTGGGGAGGATAAAGTTTAATCCTCTCCTGTGGCTGATATCGTAGAAACGAAAAGGCGAATCACACAGGTCATTCAATCAAAACCACAACAATGCTACCAAATGCGTGGCGTGAAATTGACGGAAGTGGTTAGAACTACATCAGGTGCACAGATCGAAGTATGGTAGCTTGTTATGCTTGTATCTGCTTCACAAAATATAAATACTGAATATTTAATGGTGACTTTTGTTTTTACTGCTTCTACAGCGCCATCTATGGGTGAAATTTGGAACTATTATTTATTTGCATATACAAAACTTTTCATCATAGGAAGCATTTTGGTACAAATCGCAATCTCGTAAACCAATTAGTTGATTTTATATTTAATTGTGAAATGTGTCAGGGACTTTTTATACACCCTGTATATTCACGTGCAATTTTTTATTTTTCTTCTCCTCTAAACTACTTCCGTGGAAAATATTTTTCAAATGTAATCATCAAAGATTTTTAAACATCAAAGCCAAATATTTATGAGATTTGAATGTCCCGACTTGGGAATGCAAAACTTTGACTCTGATAGCGAGAAAAATCAATAAAGATTCTCCGGTTTTCTGGGTTGTGAGAATTTCGATTTACTTTAGGATTTATTACATTTCTAACAAAAGGACTAGAATAGGGATCCTCAAACAAGACGGAAATGCCGGGCATTTCTCAGGCTCTAGTGAACAATAATATCCAACATTGGTAAATGTGGTGAATTTACATTTTTTTCTCCGTACTCATTCTTGAAAGAGGCATCAGATATTTTTGCTGGATGCTTAAGCTTTGGATACATAAATTTGTTTGGAATTACTTGGTTTGTTGCTTTACATTTGCAGTTCTTTTTTAAAAAGCGTATATTTATACTTTTACTTCGTAGTGTTCCAATTTTATGCTTCACTTCATTTTCACCTGTTTGAAAATATTTACTTCAATGTTAGAGACTCTTCTCTGCAGGACGTGATCAAATTAACCTATATTTTGAAGTGGTGTAAATCCATTGTTTAAAACGTCAGATTAGTTACTCGAGTGTTGAAAGTTCAATTTCTAATAGAAAATACCGTTCCTTCTAATGATAAAAACCGCACACATTTGAAATATGCATAAATTAAATGCATTGTTCAGAAAATGTTATTCGGGGTAACTAGCATTTTCTAAAGCATGGTGATTCTGAGATGTATTTAAAACAGAAATCTTCAGAAAGACTGAAAATTTTCATTCTGCTTTGACAGATCAGTAAGAATTTGCACATATGATATATCCTTCATGCCTGATAAATTTACTTCAGAGCTGAGTTATTGTTTTGCATGATACAAAATCCTGGCGCAATAAATATTAACAGACAATCAAACTTCTTTCATAACGCTTCTCGTAAATCAAAAATTAAAATGTTACGTTAGAATAATTTATGTTCACCAGTATTAAGATCACTCATGCCAACGAACTTTGTTATAAGAAATAATTTTTAAAATAACATAAATCATTTCTGCGCAGAAAACGACGGATTATAAATTTAAAAACGCTGGAACCATTGACCATCATCGCTTTGAGTTACAAAAAAAGCAGTAAAGAAGCATCTAAAAATAAATTATGCATGTTAGCTCATTAAGAAATCTGTCAGACTTTAAACTTTAATTACTAAGCGATTAGTTTTAAGCTTTATCCCCTTTAAAATTTTTTCGGGGAACCAAAACACCTAAAAGCATTTTTGCATTCTGAATGCGTTGTGGGGTTTGCTTTTCACGCTCATTAATACAAGTTCGTATGTAATTAGTGCTCATGTCTTGTATCTTTTTATATCATTCAGCGCTAGAGATTATTAAAATTCTAAACTACTAGCACCACAAAAAAGTAACTCTTTTTATCCCCCCCCCCTCCCAAGTTGAATACATAAAGCTTCCAAATTAAGATATTCTTTTCATGAAGAAGGGAAGAAAGAAAAAAAAAAGAAAAAGCTCGTTATTTTTAATAAATAAATATTGATGATGATCAATGAAAAGAACATGAAAAATGGAATAAAAATATGCAAAGCGCGAAAATATATTCACGTGCACTTTTTTTTTTTTTTTTTCCTCGCTTCTCCTATTCTCCCGTGAAAAATATTTTTCAAATGTAATCAGCAGGAGGAAAGAGATAAAGATTTTTAATAAACATCAAAGCCAAATATTTATGAGATTTGAATGTCCCGACTTGGGAATGCAAAAATTTGACTCTGATAGCGAGAAAAATCAATAAAGATGGCTCATTCTCCGGTTTTCTGGGTTGTGAGAGTTTCGATTTACTTTAGAATTTATTACATTTCTAACAAAAGGACTAGAATAGGAATCCTCGAACGAGAGGGAGATGCCAGACATTTCTCAGGCTCTAGTGAACAATATTATCCAACATTGGTAAATGTGGTGAATATACTTTTTTTTTTCCCTACTCAAATTTTGAAAGAGACATCAGATATTTTTGCTTGATGCTTAAGCTTTGGATAAATAAAGTTGTTTGGAATTATATTGTTTACCGTTTTACGTTTTCAGTTGGAAAAAGTATATTTATATACTCACTAATGTTAACCCATTTGTGCCTGGATATTTTTGCGACTTTTTTCGATTTTTACTGATAACAGAAATAATAGATAAATTTCTGATGTCAACTTCTTGAACAAGGGATGATTTCTTTATGGATGATTATTACATTATGCAGAAAAATCAAAGTGTCAACATACTACTTGTTCATGCTAAAATATTTTGTAGAGTTTAGGCTCAATACTCATGAATAAAGGCTAGGAAAAATAAATAACGTTGCCGTCCCAAAAAAGGGACACTAGGCATAAATGGGTTAAATCTTTCATATCTCATTTGAGCTTTATTTTCATCTCTTTGAAAATACAACAGAGATGGGGTGAAACGTAGAACTAAAGCTCTTCATCAGTACACCCCGAGCAATGTTTTCGTAATTGTAAATCAGTTTACAGCTTTCGGCAAGTTTCTTTGGAGCAGAACCTTTTTGAAACCTGGCCGTCTCTTCTGTAATTCGGCAGATCCAATGAAGAGACAGACACCATTTCCATCGATGTGCATCACTCTACGGCGACTCCAAAAACTCTTTTTACTGGTGTGTTAGATACCGTTTAAGGCTATGACTTTCGGTCACTCCTTCTAGTTGTATTTAATTTTTGTATTTATGGTTTTTTTGTGTCATTTTTTATATTTGTTTCTGCCTAGTTATTGGAAATAAAAAAAAAATAAAAAAAAAATTTAGAGACTCTTCACTGCGGGACGTGACCAGATCAACCTATTTTTTGAGGTTAACCCAGTATTTAACGATGTATTTCGAAAAAAAAAAATCTGATGTGTCCAACACATGACTTCCTTGTACGTCTATTAGATCAAAAATATTTTCGACGCACTTCTTCTAACTTATTTGTTTGAAAGAGATAAAATATCAATAATAGTAAGGTTTAGCGATTTCTAGCCAAATATTTCGATATCGCCAAGCTGAGTTCAATTTGAAAGATTTCCTTCTGACACTTTATTTGGCGATATTTCACCAAAATCCGACAAACTTGAGATAGTCTGCGAGATTTTGGGATAGCCAAAGTAGTCATTGACCACAGACTTTCAATGAATTGAATGCATCCATACACCTCAATGTATTTAAAGTCATTTGGCTCACCCTCTAAATAAATTCTCAGTCGATTGCTGTCAAAAAAGATATTGAAAACAGTTGGATATTACAATAGTTCTAAATACAAAAGTTCAAAATTCTACGGTTTAGAGTTATACAAAATACGAAATGATTTTGTGCCAAATTTGACGATATTTCGTCGAAACACGTAAACGACATTTGGCGAGATTTTAAGCATGAACCAAACAATGACAGATTATCGCCAAATTTGGTGATATTTCGCCAAAACTCACCAAGAACGATGACAAATGGCGATACTTTGGGCATGGACCAAATGAATGACTATCGCCAAATTTGGCGATATTTCGCCAAAACTCGCCAAGGTCGAGGACAGACGGCGAGATTTTGGGCATGTACCAAACAATGACTGTCTACAGTTGTATTATATTGAAGATGTCCATAGACATGAAAGTACTGAAATTCTTTTCGGTGGTCCTGTAAATAAACTCTCCAGTAGATTGGAACCAAAAATTGAGATGCACAACTAGATGTTACAACAATCTTATATATGAAATTTCATAATAGTTTTTGAGATTTGAGAGTTAAATATGCACACACGTACACCAAAAGTCACCAAGCTTGGCGACTTTTGGCATAGTTCTTGAGGGAGGCACGTGACCGTGGTCGGACCATTACCTAACTTATGTGGAACGACGGTATTGTGCTTGAAATGGATGAATGCCTCTAAAATTGCCATTGACCGTAATGTATTGGAAATCTTTTGAGTGCTCCTGTAGCAGAACTATAAATGATAAAGACACTTTTTTTAATGGAGAAATTCATTTTCTAACTCTTTACAGCATATATCACTTCTGAGTCGTTTTGAAATAGCCCAATACCTCTAAAAAACGCTTTTGATGAATTTCGGCCCATAGAGCGTAATGTATTTCGAATCTTTTGGGAGGTCCTGTAGATAAGCCATCCAGTCGAATGGAACCGAAAGGGGAGGTGCACAACTAGATCATAGAACAATCCTATATATCAAGTTTCAACATTCTACGACCAATGGTTTTTGAGATATGCGAGTTTAATGAATTTCGCTCCATAGAGCGTAATGTATTTCGAATCTTTTGGGAGTCCTGTAGATAAACTATCCAGTCGAATGGAACCAAAAGGGAGGTGCACAACTAAATGTTACAACTATCCAAAATATGAAGTTTCGACATTCTACGCCTAATAGCTTTTGAGTTAGGCGAGTTTAATGAATTTCTACCCATAGAGCGTAATGTATTTCGAATCTTTTGGGCGGTCCTGTACATAAACTATCCATTCGATTGCCACCAAAAGGGGAGGTGCACAACTAGATCATAGAATAATCCTAAATATCAAATCTCAACATTCTATGACCAATAGTTTTTGAGATATGCGAGTTACATACATACGTACGTACGTACAGACGGCATGGAAAAACTGGCCACAATAGACTCGCCGCTGGTCAAAATGAGTTGCAGACGCGTTAATAGGATCGTGCATGCTAGCCTACGATGAGATGCATCGAAAAAAAATTTTTAATTAAATTTAGAGGTAGTCAAAATCTGTTTTTTTGTCGAAATTTGGCCCCCAAAATTTTTCGGGATCACATTACTTCCTTATACTACGTACAAGGAAGTAAAAATCGTGCGATTTCGGTACATAAGTACAAATAAATAAATTTGGTCAATCCCTTCAGAATTTTTAGACTACCTCTTTACAAGCTGCACTATACACATCAATAAATGATAAATCTGTATCAGGTACGAAACTTTCAAGAAAAAATTCCTAAAAATTGAAAATTTAGCAGGTTGTGTCAGTCTTCAGAATTTTTTTTCTGTGCAACTTCATGTTAAATAACTTTCGCTGAAAGTTTCATAAAGGACACTGCTGTTTTACTTATTACGATGAATAGTACTTCTTATACAGAATCTTTCTGAATTTTTTCGAGTACCTGGCGCAATTAGTTTATTTATTTATTTATTTATTTTTGTGTATGAAGTCCGTGAGGGAGAATTCTTTTCTTCGAACATCAGGTAACATCGGGTAAGAAACTGAAGGGTAGTACGTTCAATTTGCAACAGAAAATACCTAACCTTCCAATGAAAAACACGGTGCAGTGTGCGCACGATAAATACGGTGTTCAGAAAGTGTTCTTCTCGGTTGTTAGCATTTTCTAAAGCATCATAATACTAAAATGTATTTCATCATTTCATCGTCTCACCTCCCTCCTTTTTGAAATATGATATGATTTTCCTAGAATAACAAATAATGTACCGTACGGACATGCTTCAGTTTATATGGGCATTGACAAGCCCAGACAGCGCAGCAAACTTGCATCAAACTTGCAGAAAGCTTGATTTATCAAGTCAATAAGGTTGAATTAAGCTTGAAAATTCCAATCGTGTAAGCTTGATGCAAGCTTGAATCAAGTGTTCTAGTTTACACTTGCCCAGCTTGCATTAAGCTTGACATTTCAAGCTTAAAAAATTTAAAAAATTTTTTTTTTTTAAATACACGGGGCGCCTGCTGGCTAACGCGCCCCACATAATTTATTTTTCCGCGCATTTACCCCCCCCCCTCTACGCTGAAATTTCAATTTAATTTGTTTTATAATTAAAAAAAATTATTTAACTTCTGAATTTTTTTTTATCCTTTTGTAATTTTATTTTAAAACTACAAAAGTGTAAGATGTAAGATTTTTGGGCCCTAAAATCTGTAGGCCCTGGGCAGTTGCCCCGTTTGCCCTGCCGGTAATATGGCACTGGTAATATAAAATAAAACACATCTTTTACGAACTTTCAGCAAATATTAGGACGCTAGACAATTAATGTCCATTCTCTTTCACAGATGGCGCCATCAACGTTCCTTTAAAAAGGAATCACGCGAGTATCAATTTTCAAGCTTAAATCAAGCTGTATTTAGACTTGACAATTCAACTTGACTCCTGCAAGCTTGCTGCCAGCTTAGAATGAGTTGAACTGTCAAGCTTGCATTAGTGCGTCAAATTCAAAGAAATGTCAAACTTGATTAAGCTTATGTGCTGTCTGAGAATAATATACAGATTTCACTTATACTATAGCTCTTGGTGTATTCGTGCTTTAGCGTTCATATCTAATTTATAGGTGTACGTTGTAGCATTTTTAATTGAAAAAGAAATAATTTAAATATGTACAGGGTGAATCTAAACTCTTGGACAAAACTTTAAGAGGTGATAGGGCACATAATAAGGAATCAGAATCACATAGCAATGCGGGGTCGGCAACATCGTCTTCACGTAGCTGCTAATAATGACTTTGGAAAAAGTGCTGAAACAACAGTGCGCTTTCCGACCATTCTTCGCCAGAAACTAATGCATTTTTCTCCGAAAACAGAAGACTAAAATTCATAGTTTAAAAATTCTATTTTATTTCATGGATGAAATTTTTAGAGACCAGCCCATTGTTTATGGAACTTGGTTAAGAAATTAGACGTACACTTCGATACATTCCACAAAGTGATTATTACTACGTAAGGGAAAACTGCGTTTTAGACCCCACATTGCTACGTGATTCTGATTCCTTATTATGTGCCCTATCACCCATTAAAGTTTTGCCCAAGAGTTTAGATCCACCTTGTATGTAAACATTATTTTTGGAATATTTTTTTAAGTAAGTTATCTTTATATTTGGTGAAAGCATGTCTAAAACCTGTTAATGTAAAACTGTACATAAATCATAATTTTTTAATTATGCGTTTAAATAATTTTCTTTTCATTTTCAAGACATGCAATAAAAACATTGTTCTTCCTTGCTTTCTGTTTTTTTTGTCTCTGCTTTTCAATGAAAGTATATCACAATAAAAGTGTACACTATACCTTTTTACAAGTGCAATACTTTTAAAAAAACTACCGAAATAACATTTTTAAAAATACTCCACTTTTTGGCCATCTAAACAAAAAAAAAAGTGAAGGTATTAGAAATCAGATTTCAGAAAACAAAGAGGGGAAAAACAGTTTCCACTTATTCGATTTAAAAAAGACTAATGTCAAGCAGTAACAGTTTGCTTTTTTTACATCCGAAGTTTTCTCACATCTTGATAAGTATTTTCTTTTTTCAAAAAACTTTTTGATTTATGATTGATATGTAGTGTAAAGAAGACACACCCATCTATCAACTAACTGGAAAATGATAAGACACCTTGAACTCAAAAGAAAATAAAAACACAAAGGAATTGGACAGACTTGTTTGTTTAAGACTAAACACAAAAAAAAAAAAAAAAAAAAAAAAAAAAAAAAAAAAAAAAAAAATTCGAGCGACTGAAAAGTAAAGCTCCATTCAGTACCCTATCATTTTCACTGCAATTTCTTGTAACTAAACTCATCTGTAAAGACTCATCTGCATTTTCTTGTAACTAAAACAAATTCATATCCGGAATTATTTTTTCCAAAATTTATGTTGGAAAGTGAAATAAAAAAAAATTAATTCTTTTTAAATTTTACTTTTATTTAAACTTTTAGATTAATTAATTTTAGTTTTATAATTAATTTTATCCTAATTTATTATTTTTTATATTGTTAAGGGAGTTCCTTTCGAAAAGTGATTGTCCACAGAGGACTTTTGGAAAGTGAAAAAAAAAAAAAAAATTCTTTTTAAATTTTAATTTTATTTAAGCTTTTAGATTAATTAATTTTAGTTTTATAATTAATTTTGTCCTAATATATTATTTTTTATATTATTTGTTAAGGGATTTCCTTTCGAAAAGCGATTGTCCACAGAAGACTTTTGAATAGTTTTAAAAAGAAACTAATGAAGTTAAACATTCGGAAGCATTAATGCTCACCCAATGTACTATGGACTAGTACTAATTGTGAAGCTGTATGTCTTATGCAACATTCAGAAAAAATCGCCGTCAAAAATAGGCCGAGGAGTTAACCCCTTTACTGTAAAATTCCGTACGTTTCACATTCTTCCTGAATGTTTGGTTACTCCTATAGGTTCATTCTTTGCAAATGTAAACGTCTTTGAAATAAAACAGCTTTTACTTGTTGTCTAAGCAAGGGAGTTATATAATTAAACTTCTACTATAAACAGCATTCTAAGGCTAAGATGGACGACCCGATTGAAATCACGTTTATTATATGGATTGTGATTACCCGAGATGAACCCAAGGACGAAATTTAAAAAGTTTAGTTCAAAAAAATTGTCCAGTATGTAGTACTTTCAATGGTGAATTCAGATCCAAAAAGGGTCCAAATGTTTGTTAATGCATGTTCAAAAACTATTGAATAAATATTTAAATTACTTGCACATTTCAAATTAGCCATTTTCAAAAACTATTGAATAAATATTTAAATTACTTGCACATTTCAAATTAGCCATTTTCATAGAAAAATTTGCCGTTTTTCATGGATAGCGCGACCTAGTAAACATTTTTGAACATTTTTTGTTTTTTGTTTTTCACATTTTTTGATCGCTTTCCATGCATAGTGCATCTACCAAATTTGGTTACAATCCAATTATCCGTTTTGGTTTTAGAACTCCGTTTACAGAGGAAGCTTATTATAACAACCCAGTATGTATAAATTAAGCTATTGCTATTTTCAAGTGTAAAAATTTGTAGTGAATAAGGGTACTGCACTAAATCTCGCTACAAAAGACTTCACTTTCACGAATATTTAAGATTAACGAATAAAATACTTTGATTGAAATGAGTCATATGATTACAAATTCAATAACAATATTTCATTTTACAAACTTTCCATAATTAAGAACTTTCGGTCCCTTGAAATATTCGTTATATAGCGATTTTTCCTGATTTTGAAACATTTACAAGGTCCCGGTTTCATCGGGAAATATCTTTTCTCATAAAATAAGGTGTAACATATTTCAAACTTATTGCAAACGATAAGCTCCAGTAAGAATCTAATCAAAAGTGCAGACATTGGTTTAAAAAAAGATGCTCCATTTTGTGAAACCTTCTATAGTACACGAAACCACACTTAGATGTAAAAGCGATTGACATTTATTACACTGTCCAATAAGTTTGCTTAATTACTCTATGCCGATAACTTATCTTAATTACCCTATTGCAATAACTTTGCTTAATTGTGGTGTCCCGGTGATTTTTCTTAGATGTGGATAGCTGGAAAACTATCGCGAAAGAGCAAATCATCAAAAAATAAGGTACACCATATTCCAAACATAGTGCAAACGCTGAAATCGCAGTAGGAATTTAGTCTGAAGTGCAGAACACTGGTTGTTAACTGGTTTTAAGACAACGTTTTGAGGAACTTTCCTGCAGTACACAAAACCCTTCTTAAATGTAAAAGTTGTTCACATTTATTAAGCTATTCCAATAAGTTTGTTTATTTACAGTTTTCTAAACTACGCTATCCCAGTAAGTTTGCTCAATTGCGCTATTCCAATAAGTTTTCTTAATTACGCTATCCTAATAAGTTTGTTTAATTACACTATCCCAATAAGTTTGCTTAGTCATGAATAGATGGCAAATTACTGCAAAAGAACAAAATTTCCTAGTGATTTTCCTACAGCTTTGAAGGAATATTAAACATATATATATAAACTTAAATATGCCGAAATCATACATCAAAACACTAACCAGCAAAACGTTTCGACTATAGATTACAGCAATTCTGCCTCTAGAAGAAACCTACATAAAGAACTCGGCATAAAACGGTCCAACAAATCACTTTCAGCAATGCATACAGAACAGGCAAGGCTCTGTTATAGAGAAATACTTACACACTTCCTATATTTCTTAAGGAAAATAAATGTAGTTTGTGCTTTTGCTTCGGAACGGGGTGGGCAGAAAAAAAAAATACTTTCTATATTTTTGACACATCGATTCATCATAAATTCTGGGAGCGTGTGAAGACATAACACGATAATACAGCCAATCTCGGATATTTCAGAACTGTATGAAATAGAAGAAGGGGGCTCTAAAATAAAGTACGTATTTTTATTTCTCATAGGATGAAACCTTTTTGCATATAAAAGGCTTAAATCTTCAGAGACTTTCGGAGCTATTTGAAACTTGATACGTCTTGTGCAACGCTAGAACTTTAGTTCCTCTGGAGCCCTTTTCAATCTTTTGATGTTCGATAGATTTTTCACGCCATGTTGTATGAAGTCAAAAATTTATTATAGTAATGCTGTTTCATAGGGGGAAAATAGGAAGACTACACATGCACAAAAGCCGGAGCATATTTAACCTTTGTCACTCACGGAGAGAGTTTTCGTCTTTTCCCGTGTTTGATTTTGACTTCCTTCTGGTGGGGTGCTTGAAGACTGAGATGCATGTTTGTAATTTGAATTAGAATCTCGTGAAATTCTAATTTACACCTCGTAGCGTAAGGTAAGTGAACAATGTTGAACTCACTGCCACCTTTGTGTATTTTTGCATTACGGGAAACCTGTACACACGAGGGATATTTGCCGATGGGGTGATGCCTTATGCAGAGGAATTTTTGAGGGGTTATAAACCGGGGGACTATTATAGGCATTCAAGTTACATCGACCCCCACGCCCCATAAAAAAAAAAAAATCCTCCAGACCATTAGATCGACAGTTGTGCGGTAGAGCTGAACCCTGGAACTCCACACAGACATATATCATGTTTCACGTGTAGACACGTGTAGTCACTTGTAGTTTCACGTGTTCTACACTACCATGATCGGGCCTACTGGTACCTTTGAGTTTATAACATAATCAACATATACCAGAATGCATGAGGCCACATTCTTTATACAAATTGTTATCAGTTTATTTAGTACAGTGTTAAATTTCATATGTTCATTTTTTCCCCAATTGTATAGCTAATTTAAAGGGAAAAAAATATTTCAGGATGTTGAAAATTTATATGATGGCTCTTAGCAAAAATCATTAGCATTCAAAGTCACGAAAATCCTATGAGTTATGTAATTTTCAGAAATAAATCCTTCATCCACTCCACCGTAATTTTTAAAAATATGCTACTCATCAGAAAATGGTATAGTAGTGCAATAAAATGCACTGCAAAACCTAAAAAGATACATTTGAGGGTTCTTTCTTTCAGTCTACAAGGTGTCCAAAACCACTGACTTATGCTTCAATTCCTTCAATATCGATCATAGACATGTACGATAGATTACAAAGTGAAGCATAACAAGGTGTAGAATTTTATGGCATCGAATATGTTTTTTTCAAAAGATTAAATAAATACAAAGTTTAAATTGTTTTGCTGTCCCCAAACAAAAAATTCATGATGAGTAAAATTTGTCCCATGAATTATGGTGATGAACAAAATTACAATCTTTCATAGAGAGGTTCAGAGATATGAAAATTAATATATATTGACTTAAAGTGCTTTCCGATTGCTCTCCAGGGAATTTTCACTAGATTTTTAAAACATACTTTCACTCAAAAGCTTAAAATATACGAAAACAGCCAACATGATCATTTTACAATGGATCTGAAACTGAAATGGTCTTTCGAAATTTTGCACACCAGCTATGTGCATCTTAAGAAAAAAGTGTAAGTTATATTGGAGTCCAAATGGAAAAATATCTTTCTGTAAATTTTTAACGCTTCAACTTATTGTGAATTCTTAGAGTTCAAAGACATAACCATATAGTACTAGCCATGTTGAATATTTCAGATCCACTTAAATGGAAGGACTCAGAGTTCTAAAATGCGCATTTTTGTTTCGCATTGGATGAAACTTTTTTTGTAAAGCAAATTTTTAAATCTATTGAGGCCTCCGAAGAACTGAAATTTGATACATTTCGTAAAACTCAAGAAAAACCCTTTAAAAGCCAAAGATTTAACGCGTTTGATGCGGTGTAGATTAAGTAGCGGGTATAGAAATTTTTTGGTTCTGGAAGCGGCTAATTCAAACATGGGTTTGTTTGAACTAAAAATTGTACAGTAAAACACAATATTTGACTTATGAAATGCAGTAGATCCCCCTTCAACCCGATATATACGTTCAACTGCTGCACACCTTATTTGAGCCACTACTTTCACATTTCACTTAAATACTGCTTACTTGATACTACGTACGCACCAGAGATAACTGATATGAACTTCCTCTAAATAAAATCAGGTTTAAATTTGCAGATATTTTTTTAATAAAACGTTTTATTTCTCAAGTTGAAATAAAATAAAACAAATCATACAAAAGTTCTTTCAGATATGTATATTAATGTGCACCACAATTAGGTATGTACGAGTCTCTTTTAACGTGTCATAGCAGAGGTTCCCAAACTGTGTGCCGCGGCACCCCAGGGTGCCGCGAGTGTTTTCCAGGGGTGCTGTGGAGATAATCAAGAAAAGTCTAAGTTTTGGGGGAGCGTAATGAAAAAATTCCTCTGAACCGATATTTCACAAAAAAGTTTGCCAAGCCGATGAACAAGTAGGCGAAACAAAAATATTTTAGTCAAGTTCGAGAGACTTCGGTGTCCAATCGCCTCTATTTTACAGGAACTCCCTGAAATATGGGGAGGGGGTGGGAATTCTATATCCTTTTCCAAGATAGTGTAATAGTAAGCCCTATAAACATAAAAGAAACAATGAAAAATATATCCAAACTGTTTCATTCTCACCTTCATATTCATACTGCTTTAAAGGTAGCCCCAAAACGTTTTCAGCCTGAGAAGGGTACCTCGAAATGATTTTTAGTCTGACAAGGGTGCCACGGGGGAAAAAAGTTTGGGAAACCCTGTGTTATAGGGAACCCGATCGCAATTTTTCGCCATTTTCTAGGGATCCGTGTTGTATGGACCCGTATAGGGGTTCTACTGTATAAGGGATCGGGATTATGCCCTTTAAGAACATTTCTGGTTCCTGTACAGCTTATATGTTTTTCAACAAAATGCTTTTATTTTTTCTATAAAATAACTGAACTTAAAATAACGAAACTTAATGTTAATGCCATAAATTCAGGCTGTCTCTCGTAAAAATATATTTTTTAAACTTAGTTGCAATTAGATCCACGGCGGGATTTTCTGTAAACCTTAAAACCTTCTTGAACTTGAAAATACAAAACAGAAATTAAAATAAAGAAGGAACGGAGCGCAGATTTTAATAAACTTTCCTACAGCTGAATGAGGGAAAAAAAAATAATAATCAGGCAAACAAAATACCCAACGTGTGGATTATGATGCACTTTCCAACGAAATGAAAAACAAATAAAATGGACACACAGAAGAGAATAGTTAGTCTGTAAGAATTTAAATTTTCTTTTTACTTAATTCTCATTCTTAAAAGGAGAATTTATTTAGAAACACCATTTCATGTTTTTAATAACGATCTTGCTAATACTATTTTCTTCATTTTACGTAGCTAATTTTTCAGATGGATATCTCTTTCGTACAAAATATCAATACTCTTTACACACTTTATTACATAAGGTTTGAAATTCAATGAATGTGAAAATATTTATTTTTATCTGGGAAATATAACATTTACGAGAAATCCAGAAATTTACCTCAAAAAAAATCATTATAGTTTCTTTGAGATGATGAATAGTCAAATTCACATTCTCGACAAATCATTGTAAGTGTATTGCTGTGTTTCATTTAATTTGTAATATACATTCGTAGAAGGTAGTAAAAAAAGCTTTTTTTTTAACACTAGAAGCGCCGCACTTTCTTTCTACCTAGAAGCGCCAGCAGCAGTCAAATTGACTGCTCAAAGAATTTTATACATTTATTTAAATACAAAAGGTTTATGGTATTTTTAAAAGCTTTTTTAAAGAATAAAATGTTAATTTTTGTTAAAATACATGCTACAAAAAATATTTTTACTTACTTTTTAATAAAACTCATTTTAATGCTATTCGCAATTTTTACATATTAGAATTTTTTCAATGCTGGAAGTGGATTTACCACATATGAAATGTGAACATTTATGGCACATATCACTTGTTTCGTTGCTCTACGATTTCAATTTGGCACTGCCATCACTTTTTTGAGAGTTTTTGTTAGTAGTGTTCGAAATTTCTGAGGGCAGTTGTGCACTTGTCTTTTTCTTCAAGTGACTCGCTCTCAATTCTTCTGCCAATGGAAAAAGAAAGTTATGTCTTATTATAGATTTACCACTCATTTCTCGGTAGATAATGCAGGCATTAGTTCCTGCCAAATCCAGCATATTATAGAAAATATGCACGGGCCATCTACGGGAAGCAGCCCTCACAGAATATTTACGTGTCATTTGGTCATTTTGTCGACTCCATATTTGGTTTTGTTGTAGAATTCTGTTTCTGGAAGTTTTTTCACAGTTTGTGACTCTACATTTACATCTGTATGCAAGGTACTTAGAAGCAGGACATTTTTATTCTTTTTACCCTGATACACTGTCAGTGTAGCGTCTCCATTTTTCAGTAAAACTTTTGTGAAGCTGAGTTTTTGATTTCCTGATCTCATGCGGAATTTCTTTTCGATGTCTTCTTACTGTCCCCACAAAACTTGTATTCTTCATTTTAATTTTTTTAGCTAATGAAAGCGAGGAAAAATAGTTGCCCACTGTCATATTTCTACCTGTATTCGTATAAGGGCTCAGAAGGCGCATTACTATATTTTCAGGAAGGCTTTCGTTTTCATTTCTTGCGTTATCCTTTCCAAGGTATGGAAAAGCATTGCACATAAACTTTGAGTCAACATCAACTAGCATCCAAAATTTTATACCAACTGGTTTATTCGGCATACATTGAATAAACTTGCACCTAACTTTTGATGGAAATAGTTGTTCATCCAACACCAGATTTTCTCCTGGCTTATAAGAAAGAGCACAGTTTTCTATAAATTTGTTCCAGATATCTGAAAACATAGCAAACTTATCAGTTTCGAAATGTTGACTCCTGTTTGACTTCAAATCAAATCTTAGATTTTCCATGGTATCTCGAAAACGATTACGGGACAATGTTTTTTTTAAATGGAGGGGGCTGGGTAAGGGGGCGAAAATGACAAGTATTTCATGGATTAGAGAAATAGTGAATGAAAGTAATATGTAGGGAAATGTTTCTTCATGATAAGATTTTTTTCTGCGTGATAGAGTACGATGAATAAACTCAATTTCACTAGCAGTCAATTTGACTGCTCGTGGCGCTTCTAGGTATACATAAAAATATTTCCATTAATTTTATTTTCATTCAATGCATATTTAGTGCCAATAATTTTCAAGGTTTTTTAAGAGAATTAAAAAAATTATGACTTCCTAAAGTAAAGGGTCTTTTAAGAATCCAAGATAAAATGGCAAAAACAGTCAAAATGACTGCTCTGGCGCTTCTAGTGTTAAATCTAGAAACAGATAATTTTTGTCTTACTTTGGACGTCAAATGGTATTTTCTATACTTGCAAATCTTCAAATTTTAAAGAAATATAAATTTTTTATTCCTGTTAATATGCATCACAGGCATGTACATATATATCACTTAGAAAATTTTGAATGAAAATTAAGTTATTTTAGTGTATTTCACACACACACACACACAAAAAATCTATTAATTTTAAATAGGTCATAGAAAATTGATCGATACATATATTTTAGTAAAAACTATACATATTTAGTAAATAGTTAACAATAAAAATGTAAATGGCATGTGGCATTTTCTTCCAAAACTAGAACTTTTCCACCTTACCCTATCCAGCTATAAAGCTTTTTTTTTATAATCAATCTATTCATGCACAATGCTACATAGTTATGTATTTCCAAACATTCGTAAAGCCTCCTTACGCAGAATTTCAATGAATAATCATTCAACAAAAGCGATTTTAATTTACTGTTAAACAGCACCCCACCAAAGGGAAGTATCCAGTTAATTAGACTCGACAATAAAACCCCTCGGAAGCGCTTTCAGGAGCTGTAAACAAGACTCCCCTTTTGTCCTGGGACGTCCAATGAAATTTCCACGAGCTGCGTCCCCTCTGCAAGAATAATGCGACTTTATTCGGCGAACCATGATTACGTAATTAACGACATATGTTAATTAATGCTTTATGGGGGTAAGCAAATTGTACGCCTCAGGTGATCACAATGGCTTTTCTGGGATGAATTAATAATTACATTTCATATTAAAACGATCACTTATTTATCCAAACTACTGATTTATACGGAGCGCAAGCGACGAGTTGTCCGGGCTACGAGTTCTGGGAAGTGCACCCCTGGGAGATCTGCTGGGGTATTGTATTTAATTAACGAACATAATTACTTTTTATACGGTTTTAATCAATTTTCCTAAAACTGCTTCGCCCCATAGTTAGCAGCACACGGTGTATGAGGATAAGAGGCACTCGAAGGTGGCCGTTGCTCTAGTGGCCATGCAAAACTCTCACACTCAGATGCATTGGGTGCGGAAACGAAAACATTACGCAAATACCTTTTGTTTTAACACTGATGAATGATACGAAGTATTTAAAATTTATCAACTAATGTTTCCCATGATTAACGCTCTATTTATTTTAAAAGACAGCTTATAGATTTCCTCTCTGCGAGAATAAGTTTTTAAAATGGGTTGGCACTCCGTTCCCGTAAGAACACAGAAAGTGAAGCAGAATGCGGCTTTTCCTGTGCTTGGGAGGGTGAACTCCTCTCTCGGCTGGACTGCTGTGGGACCGTGCACGGTAATGGGAGGTGGTGCACATAAAATCCGTCGTGGTTCTAATGTCCTTCATGTTCAAACGATACCTCAAGGGGTGCCGATTTCAGAGGGTTGCCCCCTCATCTGGAATTAGTTAAAAATTAGGGACAAGCAGGTAGACATCCAACCCCCTCGGGGGCGATAGAGCCTATTTATATGGATAGTGCAATCGCCTATCCATGGACACGAGAACAAAAACAACAACAACAATGGGTTGCAATTTTAGGTAAGTTACCAGCCACAATTTTCTGTACAAATAAACGATTTTCACCAAAAAAAAATGAATAATAACTGATAATTGCGTATCGTACTTTTCCCTGTAGAGAGCAAAATGTTAAGCCCTTATAATGAGCCGAAAACTTTATCTTCAAAGCGTAATGTAAAATTATGGCAAGTCAACGCTAGGGGCATCTGTCTACGACAGGGGGGTGGGGGGTTGACAATTTTTAAGAAGTATAACGCGTGTTCACATCTCATGTGTAGAAATTTGCCCAAAATTCCAGAACATTATATCGACAGAAAGATGGACAACAATAATCGATGCTGTTTGAAACAAAACAGCACTTTTTTGTTCAACGTGTTTAAGGCTCAATATGTTGTTCTATTCTGAGTTCAATTTATACTAAATGCTCAGAATGTAACGGAGCGTTTAATTGTGTTTGAAAGTACGCCACACGGGCATTAGGCAAGACAAATCATTTCCATAAAAATAATTGCATCAATTGCTTGTCCGCTAAGCGTACAGCAGTACGATTTACAGCTGTCATAAATTCGTATCTCTTGACCTTCAACATAAATATGTCAAAAGTAGATGCATAAATTTATTGAAGACATTTATTTCAGCTACAATTTTTCCCCTTCTGTCTCCAGAAACAATAACATCATAGCAGAAAGTTTCAGACGCAGCTAAAAGCAGCGAATTTGTATATTTTAATAGAGTATTTATGTATCGCATATTAACTCTTTAGTACCCATAAAAGGCAAAAGCGAAGAACAAAAAAGAAAAAAAAAGTAAGTGGCATTAAATGCGTTAACTTGCACGCAACATAAAAATTGTTTTGCAGACATATTGTTATAGTCTATTTACCTATATTTGAAGCACGGCGTTTCATACCCATAGCGTGACTACGTCATATTTCAGCAAGCTAAAGTAAAATTGCGTTGAAATTTTCATTTATATTTATATGATGTATCAGAAGCACACTACTTAAAGCCCATTAATTAAGAAATTTAGGGAATCCACAGGGAGTATTCATCACGGTGAGGTTTGCAGATTTATGTATGGGAATTCCCGAGATTATATTTAACACGAAGGATACATCAATGTCCAAAGATAAAATGTAAGTTTAAGTGAAGGGTTTATTTTTTATGTAGCAATTAATTGCTTTCTTTTTAGCGGCTATTAAGTGCACAATGTCTCAGTTTACAAAAGGGGCCAAGTTTGGTTAATAAGAGTGCAGTGCAGGTATGGGCAAAATCTGCCCCCACCCCCACGGCTTTTAATCCGGCCCGAGTAACATACAAAATCTCATATTAAACCCATATAGACCATTTAAAGTCCCATATAAGTACCAATTATATGGCTCCTCAAGTTCGCTAATACCCTAAAGTTTGGTCCGCAACTTTTCAAAGGTTGCCCATACGTGGTGCATTGTTACACCCTTAATAGAAGTAATTCAACGTTTCACCATACAATGGGGCTAAATTAGCAGTTTCCTTTCTATAGAGGAACGTTTCACCATGATTTGGTTCCATTGATCAATTTACGCACCAAATTATGGTTCAACGTTTCTCCATAGAAAGACTGCAGCTAATTCAGCACCATTTTATTTCGAAATGTTGACTACTTATATTAACAGTGTCAAGTTTTATAAGATAAATTCTTAATACTAACAAATTAATTATCTTTCATTCACTTAAATTTGTTTATATACACGTGACTTTTCAGATAGGTATAGCAGTATGGCTATGTATAGATAATCTACCACATAAGAATTTACGGTCGACTTTTATGTACAATTACGTAAGAAAAGTTTTAAAAAAATATGTTGTAATAGGCAGTATTTAAAGAAAATTCTGTCTTTGGTCAACATTGTAAGCAGAATTTCGAAATATATTTACGTTTTCATATGATATATAACAGAAGCATTCAACATTCTGAGCAGTAATCTTCTTTTAAACGCGTATCTGGAAAATATTTTTTTTCCTTTTAATTAACCCTTTAACGCGCAGTGGTTTCGCTCTGAGACCACCAAAGTGTTGACGTTTTGACTGTTGAAGGTCACGAAGAATAGATTGGATTTCTATAAAAATAGTTGCGGGTGACATAGCTCCACGAGAATCCTTTACTTTTTAGCACGTCATTTCCCGTAAAAAAAATAGTCACGATTATTTTTAACACCACTGACATCTGCCGAAAAATGGAAGAACGCGAGAACAGCTGGATAGATTGCCCAATGCTGAAAAAAGGGCAGCCGTTGCCATCGCTCGACTTAACTACCAGAAAGATGGCGGACGATCGAAACGTTCATCGCGGCCACAGATCTAGAGACCCTTTTTTGACGCAGCTGGCTGTGCGGCATAGCCAGCTCACACACTCTACCAATTAACCAATCAGAGGTGTTTGCAAAAAATTCTGAGATTGTCCTCTTTTATGAGATTGACCTCCTTTTCATTATGTACTAAAATGACCTCCTGTCATTTTAGTACATAAAATTCAATTAAATAAAAGTTTAACCAGTATTGAATTACCGGCTGTGCCGGCACAGCCAGCTGTCGTCAAAAAAGGGTCTCTAGATCTGTGGCACGCGATGAACGTTTCGATCGTCCGCCATCTTGCTGGTAGTTAAGTCGAGCGATGGCAACGGCTGCCCTTTTTTCAGCATTGGGAAAGGGTTGCGCCTCGAAGGGTTAAGTAGCTGAAATCATGGTATTGGGGAGGGAGACAAATCATCCCGTAGGTTAACATGGGGTTAGCCTACTCTTTGACTAACTGCATGGAGTAGGCTATGGAGGTATTTATGGCCTAACTCCATGGTCACGGAGAAGCTTAGAGTACGTCCAACACCCTCAATCCAATTCAAGTACAATAAGGTAAGCTATGCTGTTATCGGAAAGCTACGCGTGGCCTATCTACTGAAAATGGGTCCTTTGTCGGAGGACTTTCTAAGGTTTCATCTGGAGAAAACCGAAAAAAAAACTGAATACCGCACGACGAGACGTTCAGTGTCTTATGCACTCGGTCATGGTGGGGCTACAATAAAGTTAGTATGCAGACGCTTATAACAACTTACTGTTCATTCAAAGGTAAGAAACGGTATTTGAAATGTTCTTATAGGGTGACGAAAAGTGACGTCATTAGTGATAGGTTTATTGAAATTATCTCCGGAACCTCCCCAAATTAAACGACAACATATTGGTAAAAATATCGTAAAAAATATTTGTGTTGGTAAGTGTCTTAATGCTTTGAATGCGCAACCCTTTCCCAATGCTGAAAAAAGGGCAGCCCTTGCCATCACTCGACTTAAGTACCAGCAAGATAGCGGATGATCGAAACGTTTATCGCGTGCCACAGATCGAGAGACCCTTTTTTTGACGACGGCACATACCTTTTGACGACCTTTTTTGACGACGGCTGGTAGTTAAGTCGGGCGATGGCAACAGTTGCCCTTTTTTCAGCATTGGGCTATCTATCCAGATGTTCTCGCATTCTTCCGTTTTTAAGCAGATGTCAGTGCTGTCAAAAATAATCGTGGCCATTTTTTTTACTGGAAAGGACGTGCTAAAAAGTAAAGGATTCTCGTGGAACTATGCCACCCGCAACTATTTTTATGGAAATCAAATCTATTCTTCGTGACTGGAAACAGTCAAAGCGTGAGAGTTTGGTGTTCCCAGAGCGGGAACACTGCGCGTTAAAGGGTTAAGCTCTTATTCAAATAATGCCCTAAAATGCAACAGTGTTCTCCGTACATCTTTCCATATACTGCAGAAGTGCTGAGAGATAAGATTAGGTTGAAAATGACTTCAATGTTTGTTAGTTAAAATCCATGTGTAATATCTTCATGTAAATTGGTTTCTATTTAGTAATTCTTAAATTCATTTATGAAAAAAAAATCTTATAAAAATACTTTAATCTTATTTGTTTTTATACTCATATTGGTTCTTTTTTTTTAATGAAATATGTTTTAAGCGCGAATAGATTTTATAAATTTTATGAGATAACAAAATTGCAGTTTCATTTCTTTATTAATTTTAAATACGAAATAAAGTAGTACGCTTTAACACTTTGCATATGTTCTTTTTATGTTGGAAGTAAAAAAGAGGTAAATTAATACAGTTGAAGTACGCCCATTTCCACACTTAATTTTATTTTTTCTAAAATACGTAAGATTTTAGAGAAAAGGTACTTTCCGTTAATGCTACTGAAAAAAAAAATCATTTTAACACCGGGGTTTTCGTCTTTACTTTTTTTTTCATATTGCTAAAAAAATAAATACAAAAAGAAAATATAAAATTCGCATTATGAAAATAAATGTTAAGAAATAACAATGAAATCGAGTTGAAATGTTTTCGTTTCGTAAGCTTTTCTTGTTAAATTTTATGGCGCGATAATGGCTTTGGTGCAGCTGAGGGTTTTTGTTGCATTTTCCAAAACCTCAAAAAAAAAAAAAAAAAGAGCGAAAACATGATTGCATTAGCGTGAGGATTGCAAGTAATTAGTTTTTGAATGTGAATTGGGCTTGTCCGTAAATTGCTCTTTTTAAATTTATAAATGGATGCATTTAATAGGATATTTAAATACGAAAAAAATATTTCTAAAAATACAACACGCAAGACATTTTAAAATTGTGTAGTAACAGTAAACTGAATTAGATTTATTCGCCTTTATTCAGAGTGCATTCATCAAAAGTGGTGCGAGATATTTTATATTATCGCGTGCATCAAAAAATTCCGTAATAACTTAAAAACGCGTTAAAAAGGAAGTAGTAATAATGAAACTTCACCGTTTGTGGCTGAGTCAGTTTAGTGGGAGAACAGAATATTTTGATGACAAAATAAATAAATAGTTCAAAAGGATGTAAATAGATGGCGCCAATATACATATGATGAAGCAAGTTTCCGAACTTAAAAAATGCGATCTCCCTCTCACCGGTTTCATTTGAGGTCTAATTTTTTTTCTATACTTTTAAAAAGAAACTTTCGCTAACTGTTGACGCACCCAGGGAGCAAATTTTTTTTAAAAATGACGAAATTTTTTTTACTAAATTTAGAATGGATTTTTTTTAAATTTTGATTTACGAGTTTTTGATTAAAAGAACGATTGAAATCAATGTATAATTTTAATTTCCAATTTCGTTTGATCAAAAATTTTGCAATTAAAAAAGTAAATAAAACTTTAAAAGATTAATAAATAAAGCGACTAAAGATAAATAAAAGAGAATTAATTTTTTAAAAAAATGATTCTTATTTTTAAATAATTTTAAATGATAATACTGTTCCCTTTTTTGTATATCATGCGTCAAAGTATGTTAAAATCTTAAACTATCATAATTACTATGCGTAGAAAATTTAAAAGGCTTTTACAACACTGAAAGTTAGAAACGAAATGATAGTTGCATAAAAGCAGCTCAAATATTATATCACAGGTGAGCAAATATTAGCATAAGAAAATAAGACCGAAGGATACATATAAAGTCAAATTCTATTCAGTTCCAATGCTTTTCGCAGGAGACATATCTTTCACATATTTTTGAACGGGGAATGTAAAAAAAAAAATATATAAAAAAACGAAAGGCCTTTTACATCTTCAAAAATTTCTTGAAAATGCTTTAAAAAGTGACGAAGTATGTCAGAAGTGTAAAGAATAAGTTCGCCTTTCCTCTGTATTATCCGAGTCATGAAGGAATTTCTTTTTGTATAGCTTGGTGGTATATTATATGCATGAAATCCTTCTGTGTCATTCTACGTAACTTACAGACGTCACGGAACTCTGGAACAGCTTAACCCTTTGAGGCGCAACCCTTTCCCAATGCTGAAAAAAAGGCCATCGCTCGACTGAACTACCAGCAAGATGGCGGACGATCGTAACGTTCATCGCGTGCCACAGATACAGAAACCCTTTTTTTGACGAAAGCTGGCTGTGCGGCACAGCCAGCTCACACACTCTACCAATCAACCAATCAGAGGTGTTTACAAAAGATTATGAGATTGTCCTCTTTACACCTGATAAAATTTTTAAACTTGCTCCACTAACCTCTAAAGTTTAAGGAAATTGAACAATAAGGAGGACAATCTCATAAAAGAGGACAATCTCATAATTTTTTGCAAACACCTCTGATTGGTTAATTGGTAGAGTGTGTGAGCTGGCTGTGCCGCACAGCCAGCTGCGTCAAAAAAAGGGTCTCTAGATCTGTGGCACGCGATGAACGTTTAGATCGTCCGCCCTCTTGCTGGTAGTTAAGTCGAGCGATGGCAACGGCTGCCCTTTTTTCAGCATTGGGCAATCTAGCTGTTCTCGCATTCTTCCATCTTTCAGATGTCACTGCTGTTAAAAATAATCGTGACCATTTTTTGACGGGAAATGACGTGCTAAAAAGTAAAGGATGCTCGTGGAGCTATGTCAGCCGCAACTATTTTTTTAGAAATCAACTCTATTCTTCGTGACTGGCAACAGTCAAAACGTCAGAGTTTGGTGTTCCTAGAGCGGGAACACTGCGCGTTAAAGGGTTAAGAAAAAAATTGCTCAGTTTTCCTAATACCTTTAATTATGGTGAGCAATCAATCAAAATGACTACTCGTTTAGAGAATTGTTAAGGATGGAATTATTGGAATTATACAAACTAGTGGTCTTCCAGTGGTAGAAATTCGACCGCGACTCATTAAATTTTCAAGTTTGAACGTTATTGGGGGTGTTTTGTCAAAGAGTATACCTCTATCATCATTGCATATGTATATATTTTTTAATTTTGATCTTTTACGTCAGCTGCGAGCGTGTACAAATACGCCATTGTGCATTCATTTTCTGGTAATTTAAAAAATGCTAAAGATAGGAAAATCGATTTATAGCTTGTCTAAGCCGAATTCAAAAGACAATTATAAGTTTTTTGATAGGTCTTGGTTTCTTTTTTATTATTCCGATACTAGATTCGTTAAGACTACACTGTTATTCTGCCTAAAATTTTATTAAAATCTCTGGCATAATCAGTGTTTATTTGTAGTTATATACCAAAGTTGCATGATTTTTCAGACTTCTGCGGTAAATTACCACCTCCCATTTCAAACTACGCTGAACTTTATTTAATCCATCCTGTATTTAAAAAAAGAAACATAACGTATATTTCTTTTTATGTTTAAGCACCCGTCGTAATATTTCATGCAATGCCTTTACTCCAACAGGAGTACAAAAACCGTGTATAGCTCCGGCGATGCCTCATTTTTACCAGAATAATAAATGGTCGTCATGAAATATGAAGACAGGGCGTGTGGACACATTCTGGAGGATTTCCAGGTAGTACATACATACACCAAGGAGTAAGTAAAGTTCACGAAATTGGTGAGTGGCTGGTGATGACAAAAGAAAGAAAAAAAACTGGGGGAAAAAAAAGAATGAAAAGAAAGAACATAGAATATATATGTCGATGATCTTTGATCGTCGAAACATTTCCTCCGAAACGTTGTACAGACACGGCCAACAAAAATTAATACAAGTAAAGAATGAACCACTTTTTTTCTTTTCTTTTTCTCTCCTTATCAAGCGTTTTTCCCCCGACAAATAGCAAGTTGTCACGACACGCCATATTGGATGAGATGGGAGAAAAAAAAAGTGTCCTGGCTTCTTCCGTGCAGGAGTAAAAAGTTTAGCCATTTTGTTTACGTCTCTTCTTGAAGGATGATTAATTTTGGCGGTGGCATCGTGTACCGATAGGGCTTTAAAAGTTTCTGCAGCATCGGTTCTAAATGCTTATTTGTCCGAGTGGCTGAAAGAGTTCCAAACTTGATGGATAGCCTGCGCTAGAAGACCGTTATTTATTCTTAGCAGGATAGAAAAGAACAGGCAAGTCATGTAATGAGATGATAGAAGTCTAATCCATTATTTACACAGGCCAATTCCACATTGTTGAAAATTTTAAATTTAAATGATTGGATATTGAATATGTTTAAGAATATGAGTGTTAAAAAAAAAATCACTTATTTAGTTGAGACTGACAGCGTCGCTAAACGTGGTATCACCGCGTGAGGGCGCCCTGATTTGGCAAAACTCATCGGGCACCCTTTGCCAAAGATCGACTTGGCGACCTACAAAAGAGGTTTTGGGTAAACCTCCCTCCGTTGTCAAAAAAAAATTTAACATGAATTCCCTATATCTTTACTCTTAACTTAAGATTATGTTCTATAATCTTAACTTAATCTATGTTCTATTTTCTTAACTTAAGATTATGTTCTATAATCTTTATAGAACATAACTGCTGTGTGTTCTACTTATCCACCATAAGCTGCTGGATGCACTGTCCCCTGCTCCCGACAGAAAAAAGTTATTTTAGTTACATCCATTGTTAAAGTGACAAAATTACAACAAATTAGTTGAGAACAACAAACTAGTTATAACTAGTTACAACAAATAATACTTTAAGGATACTTTTGTTTACGTCTGTTCTTGAAGGATGATTAATTTTGGCGGTGGCATCGTGTACCGATAGGGCTTTAAAAGTTTCTGTAGCATCGGTTCTAAACGCTTATTTGTCCGAGTGGCTGAAAGAGTTCTAAACTTGATGGATAGCCTGCGCTAGAAGAACGTTATTTATTCTTAGCAGGATAGAAAAGAATAGTCCAGTCATGTAATGAGATAGAACTCTAATCCATTATTTACATAGACCAATTCCACGTTGTTGAAAATTTTAAATTTAAATGATTGGATATTGAATATGTATAAAATTATGAATGTTAAAAATTCAAGTCAAAAAATTTTCACTTAAATAGTTGAGACTGACAGTGGCGCCGCTAAACATGGTATCACCTGGTGATTACACATTTGGTGTCATCCCTGATTTGGCAAAACCCAGTGGGCACCCTTCATCAAAGATCGACTTCATGACGTACACAAGAGGTTTTTGAGTAAACCCCCCTCCACTGTCAAAAAATGTTAACATGAATTCCATATATTTTAACTCTTAACTTAAATAGCATGTCCCAAGGAAGTCTGTGTACGCCGTTGGAGCCACTGCTCCCTGCCTCCGACAGAAAAAGTTATTTTAGTTACATCCCTGGTTAAAATGACAAAATACAACAAATAAGTTGAGAACAACAAACTATATTTGTATTTTGTGGAGAAAAGAAAAAAGAATGAAATTTTTAAACTGAAATTTTTAAGACAACTGAGACGAAATAATGCTTTTATCTTTTATAAATGCATAAAACATGTGTGCCTATATTTAACCTTTATACGAAGGTCTTTTCATTATCAAATTAGAATCTTTTCCCTTCTTAGTTCAAATCAGCAAAGTTTTTGAGTAAATAATAATTTGAGGGTCACGCCTTCTGATGGAGTGCGATTAGCACTCACCTTGTGACTCCTGGAGAGTGATGGACTTGATGGAACTTATGTTCAAAGAAAATAGTATTTATTATTAGCTGCAGAGTAAATAACAGACAAATCATGTAATGAGACAGGACAAGTCTAATCCGTTTTCATAAATTTTAAATTCAACAGAATTCAGAGTTCCTAAGTTTTACAATTTAATAAATTAATCCTTATATAAACTAAAAGATTCACAAAAGCTTATATATATATATATTTCAATTGAGGTATTTAAAACTGAAATCAGCCCTACTGATGACGAATTAAAAATAGAAAAGTACTTTGCGGATAGTTTTTAGGTTAAGAAGTGTACGCACGATAATGCAGAGAAAAATGACCTTTTATTAAACGCACACTTAAAAATTACGTAACAAAGAAATTCCTTTTAACAAATATTTCTGATTAATCAATAAACTATTTCTATTTGAAATATTGTATATACGCACAACTTCTGAAATAATGAAATTTATCTTTAACGATTTTTTTTTCAGAGCTCCCAATTTGATTTTTAATACTTTATTTCTCTTAATATTTGTATATAGCATAAATTAACTGTAAAGGAGTAAAATACAAAGAAGTTTGGAAGTCATTATGCGCTGTGCCAATGAATCATGTTCAATCAATACATCACAATCAATCACAAGAAACATATACGATAAAAAAAATAAGTAATTATTAATTTGTTTTCATTATTCCCAAGGCTAGTACTAAAAGCAACAGAACAGAGCAGAATCGTTCAATAGAGAACATTAGTGTGCATAAAAGCAATTTCATTCTCAAAAAATTAAATTATCCAAATGATGAAAAAATGCTAAAACATTTGATATTCAATATTGAATTATTTTCCTTCGTAATATTTTTAAAGCGCAACTAAATAAAGAAGGAAAAAAAATATGAAATCATTTGCCCCGGAAGATAAAACATAAATCTAAAGTATTCCTTCAATTACAGTAATTCAATTTGGATTACCCCCCAAATAAACGTTCTCGAAATTGCAGTTATTGAATCTCCAGGAACATTAGTGTGCAAAGAAAAGAGCGAAAGCAAAATTACCTTTAAAATTACTCCTTGAATATTTTTATTACGTTCGAAGTCAAAGAGAATGTTTAAATTGATTTATTTGATTTTTTGACTTTTATGCTGTGATTATTAAAAGATAACATAAGAGTGCTTGTTTGTTTTTCCTTGAAATTTTAATCAAATAGGTTTTTTATTTTATTAAATAAGTTTGTTTGAGTTCACTGATTTTTGATTTTGAAGTACTTGGGATTTTGTGCAAATAAACAATGGTAGCTTTATTTCGTGTCTTCCATGCTTGTTTTTGAAGTAACTGAACGTGCCAGAGTTAGCACTTAAAGAAGGGTGTAAGATGAGAAGGAAAATATGCGTTAAGAAGAAAATTCCTCTCTTCAATTTTAAAAAAGTTCCAGTATTTAAATTTTTCATATGAACTCCGTACAAAAAATTCCAATTGATGAAATGTAACCCATACGCATATGAGGTCATCAAGGAAATTTGAGAATTATATTCTAAAAATTCTCAAAGATATGAAGAAATATGTTTTCTGACTTAAAACACTTTTCAATGCTCAATAGTGAAAAAATATCACACTACACTATAGTGCGTTCGCCGAGGCGGAAGAACGAAACTAAACAATTGCACTTGCAAACTGGCGATGAGTAAACACCTGCCATTTTGCCAAAGCGCCGAGCAACAGTGCGAATTTCTGCTTTCTTCCATTTACGCTGTTTGGAATTAAAAAAAGTTAAATTCGCCAAACTAAGGATGGGTGCCAAAAATGTAATTCTTTGGTAACCCGTTTGTTTACTTTCGTTCTACAGACTATACGTACAGACTATAGATAACTACATTTCAGGAATCATACAGAAATTACGAAAGAAATGAATTTTTTGCCCTCTAGCATTAAACTTTTGCAATCAAATTCATTTATAGTTCCTAACTGCCTTTATTTAAAATTTGAGGCACCTTATGATGAAAGAATGAAATTTTATACAGCACCTCAGTAATGTATTACTAAATGAAAAAATTCTTACAGGGGTTTTATACAAATTTAAAGGTGCAGTTTTTTAAAGATTAATCAGAAGAATTTTTTTCTTAACGCAGTTTATTCCTTACCTTATTTGAAACATTTTTTTTTTAAATTTACATTGCACAGTTATCTCTAATAGATTAAGAATTAAAGCCTGTTATCACCTTTTTAGGGCACTAGTTATTACCCTCCTCCCTTCAGATTTTATCTGGGGATAAAATTTTTAAACAGCCACTAATTTTTCAGAGAGACGAAAGAATAATAAATTTCTTGTTTTAATCAAAAGAAATGTACACGGGTTTAGAGTTCACCCACCACGGAGTTTTGCCACCACGACTACATGAAATATTTTGAGGTGCTATATACGCCAATATTCCAAGGATTATGTATAAGAATATCCAGAAATCCTTTTTAATGGCAATCTTCACGAGAAATGATTATGGATTATGCGCATGCGTGGATTGCCAAAAAGTCACATGAGAATAAAAATTCGCCATTGGTGAAAAAATTCTTCCTGGTCCAATTTAAGTTATTCTGCATCCATGTTAGAGTTTGTTGTAGAATAATTTGCCGCCATTTTTTTTTAAATTAACATACAGAATTTTCTTTTTTGTACTTGAATTTCTTTCGAATTTATCAAGAAAACTGAAATAGAATTGAGGAACAACTCATCGTGCACGAGGCTACTTCATCATTTTCATTAGGTATACAAAACTGAAAATGGCGTTGTTTATTTTCACCCGTCGAGTTATCTTCATTCGCTTGATGAATTTATTCCTTCAGTCTGAACATTGCTTCCAGTTACATTTGATTTATTTGCGACTTAATAAAGCAATAAAAAATACATTAATAACATTATTTTAAAATTCATTTTCCTCTTTATTTCTGGTCTTAGTAGTAAGAAGTAGTAGAATAATAAAATAACTTACGAGACTTTCTGATGAAAATGTAAACTCACTCACCTGAAAAATAAAAATGAAATCTTAAAAAATGAATGCATTTAAAATTTTACATTTTAAATAATTTAAATGCTTTATTTTTTAATAAAATAACTGAAATATGATATTTGCAAGAATTCATAAGTAAAGAGTGAACGACAAAATATGCTATTTAGAAGAAGTGCTCAACAAATTTACTTATCATATAGAGTAATTGCATAATTGATATGTGATGAATATTTGGTGTTTCACACTATAATTTTCTTGAGAGAAAGAGGTTATATTGGAAGGTTATAAAAACCGAAATAAATTACTATCGTAAATCTATTTAATTAATCTATTGATAACTTAAGGGGATTCGATAACTTTTGATTATTATTTCTAATTGATTCTTTTTTTTTAAGTTACCTTGTGTGCATATTATTAAATGTTACCATTAAATAAGAAACAAATCACATGAAAGTCTAACATTAAGATGAGAGAAAAAGAAAAAAATCAAGGCCATTAAACAAAATAATACGCCCCAACAAAGAACAAAATCTACTTTTAAAAATAATTTTACCGCATAAAATAAATGATAGAAATGATGATTCACAAAACCTCAAATCCAATCTCATCTTCTGGAAAATTTTAAAGTATATTCCACTTCCATTCTATCCCAACTAAAGCTTATAATTTCATTCAAATTCTGTATTAAAAGCGTACAGGGTTTAATTAACAACCAAACCATAATACCATCCCCCCCCCTAAAAAATAAAACAGTCTTAATTTATAAGGAGCGAGGCATTAAAAATTAGAACGATATTGTTTATAACATCGCGTTGGATAATAAAATGAATCAATCAGCTTTCTTCAAGAGGCGCTCGCTTTTCACAAAGAGGTCCGAGGAAATAGGGTCTTGAAAAAACAAAAAAAATCCTTAGGGGTCTTTATTTTACACAAGTGTATCGTAAATATACGTTTCACGGCAGAATTCGCATATCTTTTCCCTTTTTTCCCCTCCTCTGAAGCCTCGTAAATTGATTTTCACCGCATTTTTCTTCCCTTTTAACATGGTCTTTGAAGAATGAATTTTGTTTAGAGCCTGGGCTAATTACGAATTAATTTCACGGGCATTTTTATCGAGAGCAGTGTGTTGGAATTCGCTTTGAGTTTTGTAAGGCATTTTTTTTTTTGCTTTTGTTTGGAATGCTAAGTAATGTTCTAATTGATTAAATTAGTCGTTACTGACGTATAGACTTGAGCATTGAGGTAGAAATGTACGCTTGGAATTGAAGTACTTAGTCTGTATTGGATTTTTCTCGTCCAACTGAGTACTTAGTCTGTATTGGATTTTTCACTGTGCAATTTCAGATTGTCTTTTGTGTCATTTTCAAAATTCGGTACCATTTGGAAATTTTAGAAGCGAAACTATAATTTCAAAAAATAATGAGTCTTTTTCTCCCTAATATAAACCATACCATGTTTCTGAACATTATATGAGTATTATTCATACATTTTTTTTTTCTTTTATTTAATATTTTTACATTTTCCAATTATCAGACTTGATGAAGTTTATCATGTATGTTACAGAACATTTTCTTTGAAATTTGTAGACTTACGCTTTGCACAAAATAATGCAAAGTGATATGTTACATAAGTATAAAGTCCTTTTGTCCACATAATATAATATTTTCCATTTAAAAATATTTTTCATTCTTTTTGTTTTTTTTTGTTGCTTATCCCTGTTACTTATTATAGTAAAAGACATGACATTTCAAAGAACAAAAATTCATGAGTCTAAATAATTCCTCCATGAAAATAGACATTAATTTAGACTAAAAAATTAATTATCTAAATTAATCAATTGAATTAACAACTAAATAAATATATTTTATACAACTAATTAGGGTAATAGGCATGACATGCAATAAAGATACTTATCACAAATAGGCTTTCGCTTTTTCAGTCAAATGCCAAAAACTTAAGTCAAATGCCAACACTCTTTCTTGACCACATTCTAATGGTAAACAGGTGTTTCTATTCTCAAATTTCAATTTTGTTGTTTAAAGAGTTGAAAATAATGCATGGCAACAAACATGGCATCTATGTCCAGACAGATATATTTAATTATCAAAAGTCTTGCCTTTTTCTTAAAACCTTAAAATAAACCTATTCATAAAGTAATTTGAACTCTATTTCACAATGCTAAAGCATTTCATGGCAGTAATTTTAGGTTTTGGGCAATAATTCTGCATAACGCGTTTCATGTTCCATGATTCGGACAGCTATATTTCAGTATCTAATCTACTCATTTCTCTTTTTTTTTTAGATATTAAATAGTATGTTTTTTAATCTAATGTTTCAGTACTGGGAACTGTCTGATAAAAACCATGATAAAAAGAAAAATCACTTAAAGTTTTATAACTTATAACAAAAAAATTTATACATACGCGGACAGCAAATGGACATACAGCAACATATAATGTTATCATCTAAGTTTGAATAAACATTTTAAGAGAAAATAGAGATATTAATTTGAATGTAAGTATAAATAAGATGATATTTTTGAAACGTGCATTATGACTTGTCCTTTGCCTGCCCCCCTCCCTTACGGCAAACACTCTGCGACCCCCAGGTTGCGATCACTGCCATACTGTATGAGAAGTCTATACAAACAAGAAATATATTAACCGCCATAAGTTTAGTTGAAATGAGTCTTTTTTCTATGAAAGTAGTGGAAGCCTGTTTAGTAATTTCATTAACTAAGCAAATTAATATTTGAGAAAATGAAAAACGTTTTAAAGTTCTTTTTTTTTTCCTGGGAAAAGGGGCCGGGTGGTGGTAACTTTACTAATAAAAAAGCAACAACCTCCGATTGAATTCATTGTTGCCATTAATCTTCTGTCAAAAATAAACTTACAGACCGCTTTTACAGAAAACCGCTTTTACAGAAAGCAAGCTCATATATTTATTTATAAATAAAATGAAGAAAGCTAACGGGAATTTAATAGTTTCCGTGCATCTAATCTTAAATTGAATTTGAACACTCAAAAAGGTCTGCAAATATTTAGAAACTGAAAACAAAATTTCCTGCAAAATTTACTATTTAGAGCGGCAGAAAGCACTTGCAGCAATACATCACTATTAGGATCAATGAGTATACTGTGGAATATTTACGCAACTGAATCCTAATAGCATTAAGGGAACTAAGTCAATAACCCGTATTGCATTTGACGCAGATGTGCAGAACAAGATGTGACATAGAGGTTTCAAAATTATATCGGAAGCAAAAGTTTTACTTTGTGAAAGTGAAAAAAAAAAAAAGAATACATATGAGTTCTACGTATTCTGTCACATGCAATATCGTAATTAATCACCTAAGTCGAATGTGTTTTTATGGCCGTCTGATTTCTGTAACTGGAGTAATCCGAGGAAAAAGCACTAATGTTAGTGCTTTTGTTTTTCCCAAGTGCACCGTAAATAGAGTTTTACTCAACTTTTTTTTGAACGTTTTCTCCCTTCAGAACTGATGCATAAATTGATTTCTTGTGCGCCTTTGTAACAAAATAAAGTAGACCATTAATTTCTTTGAACAGAGGAGGTAATTAGGAGGCAATTTCTTAAATATTCTTATCTTGGAAGGGAAACATTTTTTTTCCCTCCCTTGTTTTTAAAGGAGTCAATATGACTTACACATAAAATGACAATTATTTCCAGAACTCGTATCTGCTAACAGAAAAGCGTAACTAAAATTTATGACTTATAAACAGAAAAGGGTATGCTGACTTTAATTTTATTTTTAGACATTTAATGAGAAAATAATTACATCTTGAATGCAATTAGTCAAAGGTCGTGTATTTCGTAAATTAATATGCTAGTGGTGTAAGAAATAAAGCCTAAACTCAAATTAAAAAAAAAGGAAAAACAAGTATGGGTTTCTTAGTAAGAAATTCCTAAGAAACGAGGCGGCGTCTATTTATTTCCTTAGTATTATCGCTAAGGAAAGGATAGTGACTATCAATAGATGTTTACTTGACAATATTTAATTTTCTTTTGGAATAATACTAAGAAAATACATGGGAGACTTGTTCCTAGTAATCGTCAAAATTATTATTATTATTATGTCCCGCAGTGGTCATCGTCTGGAAGCTAAACTCCGTTCCCACAAGAACACTGAAAGCACTGACCAATCATCCGGCTTGGTCAGTGCTTCTTAGGGTCAACTCCCTTTCGGCTCGACTGCTGTGGGACAGTGTAATCCAATGGAGCTGGT
Source organism: Cheiracanthium punctorium (assembly GCA_038373885.1). Lineage (NCBI taxonomy): Eukaryota > Metazoa > Arthropoda > Arachnida > Araneae > Cheiracanthiidae > Cheiracanthium > Cheiracanthium punctorium. The sequence continues at coordinate 819,275 of JAWZYV010004369.1, forward strand.
GCACGTAAAATCCGTCGAGGCTCCAATGTCCTCCAGGTCTCCAGTGTCCTCTACACCCCAGAGCAGATAATCGTGGCTCTAAATATGGAGCTGGATTCTCCCCTCGTTGCTAATTTTTCACCGTCGTTTACTTTTTCCCCGCCTTGAGGTCACTTGAGGTGGAGTTTTAAGGAGGAGCGTCAAGGGGTTCTTGTGATTGGCTAAAAGACCTCCCGATGGCCCCCGGAATCGTTAGCGAAGTCGATAACCAAACAACTTCTTCTGCCCAGTCGACAGTTAACTATCGACGATTTTGGAAACCACCGGGTGCTGAATTCCACCCATGGATGGACAACGCAGTTTTTTAGCTAGTGTAAGAAGACCATTTCATTCTAAAAAAATTAGTCCAGCTAATCATTTTCATCTTATTAATACTGAATTCACAAAAGAGATGTTCGGACAAGGCTAAAACATACAGTAGACGCCGCTTAGTGTGACCCCATAGGGGCGATCCGATTTTGATAACTATAAGCGATTGATTATAATAAAAGGAAGATGTAAATTTAAAAGGAGCAAACAGTAATGGCGTGGAGAGAACGATTTTAGCAGAAAAAATGTACTTTAACATAATGAACATATAGCATAAGTTACTAAGAGTAATGGAGGGTCAATGTGACAATGAAATTATGATATAATGAGTTTTCCGTGAGCTTCGCCTTGAATTTCTCGTCGAAAATGAAGCAATTGGCCTAAAATTTGATAACATTAAGCGATGTAGCGATCACATTAAGGGATTACTTTTGCGTTCATTCGAATACGTCTGTGCGGGACTAGAGGTTATTGATATGATAAAATTAACCCTTTAACGCGCAGTGTTCCCGCTCTGGAAACACCTAACTCTGACGTTTTGATTGTTGCCAGTCACGAAGAATAGATTGGATTTCTATAAAAATAGTTGCGGTTGACACAGCTCCGCGAGAATCCTTTACTTTTTAGCACGTGATTTCTCGTAAAAAATGGTCACGATTCTTTTTAACAGCACTGACATCTGCTGAAAAATGGAAGAATGCGAGAACAGCTGCATAGTTGCCTCATGCTGAAAAAAGGGCAGCCGTTGCCATCGCTCGACTTAACGACCAACAAGAGGGCGGACGATCGAAACGTTCATCGCGTGCCACAGATCTAGAGACCCTTTTCTGATGCAGCTGGCTGTGCGCGGAGCACTTTTTTCAGCATTGGGGAAGGGTTGCTCCTCAAAGGGTTAAACGAATGATAACATTAACAGTGATTACATTAAGCGGCGTCTACTGTATATGCATTTTAGTCGGCTTTGTTAAGATACATATAATCTGTACATTTTTTGCGAAACCTTTTCTAAGGAGTACAGAGGCTCGTTCATAGTTAGTACATAAAGGCTTTTCAGGTCCTCCAGTCCTTCCCATTTTAAGAGATTATTTTTCACTGTATATCAAAACTTCACACTATTAGCGATTTTAATCATTTTTACTTCATTTAGCTATCCGCTTTCAAAGGGAAGTAAAATCAGTACAACTGCACTTCCAAACACAGTCTGTGGCCCTAATTCGATTGTGGAAGAGATTTTTATATCCGTTTTTCTCAAATGGTTCAACACTCATTGGTAATTCGAAATATATGTTTGTGAGAGCCATCTAGATGAAATGCAGTTGAACTTCGGTTCAACGTACTTTGATTTAACGAATTCTCCGATTTAACGTTATTTTTTTTCTGTCCTGACAAAAAAGGGTGCTAAAATGCTCTTATTTAGCGATTTTTTAGTATTGAATTAACGAACAACAATCGCTGAAATAAAAGTCACAAAAACAAAGCACTGTCAAGGATTTCTTTCCAAAGTGCCAATAAGTATGTATGTATCATGTATTAAGTTTTAAGATCAAGTGACATTAAAGAATTTATATAATTTTAAAGTGGATCTCCTGAAGTATAATTTATAATTTTTTAGCTCGTAGTAACCAATAATCATTCTTTTTTTCGTATCTATATCCAGGGGTGTTTTGCAGGATATTTTTATACCATACGCTTTACAAAAATTTATATTCGATTTAACGAACGGCATTGTGGGTCCCAATCAATTCGTTAAATCGAGGTTCGACTGTATGGTATAAGTAAATATATTTCTATGGCATATTTTCCATTCTTATTATAAGAATACATGCATCCGTGATCTTAGTTATATAAGTGAGGCTTCATTTTATGGCAGTAAGTCATCGTTCCATACTTGTCATGCTAAAGTTTTAACGCTGAATTTATAGAAGCGTAGACAACAATATGCGGAATGCATTTCCTAACTTCAAAATATTTTCTAAAGAAAACTTTTGAAGTTCTATTAAAACGTATTACTGTTCTAAAAAGTAATTCATTTGTCTGCTAGACACCCGTAAAAAATTCCATGCAATGATTGACAGATCCATTACGAAACGAGATCCCATAAGCCAGTCTATCGAGGCATAATCTTTCAAGAATAATTTCACTGTACATCACACGTTAAGACTTACAATATAATTACACGAATCTAAAAGAGAGAATTCCGTCAACTTAATAAGTACATGACACTAATCTCACAATAGATTGTGTTAAAAAAAGCTTGTAGTAAGCCTTGTTCCGTATGGTACACACCTCATGAGAGGGTGTGTGCCAGAGACACTTCCAAGACTGGCAGTCTGGCCTTGTCTTGGCTAAAAGTCTTCCGAAGGACGCGGGTGGAAGTATTTTAACCCTCCCCTTCACCCTGCCTTATTGAACCCTCGTGCTGTGCTTATCATTGGAAATAAAAGCTGTCCAGTGTCTGACATACGCCGCTTTTCTTCAAAACGAAACGCGTATTGTGGAAAATACGTTTTTTTCTGGTCTATTATTTTCCCAGTTTTCATTTTGTCCTTCATTCGAAGAGGAAAGAAAAAAAAATAATTGCGGTTTTATGTTTGAGGAACAATAGAATGTTTATTAGAACGTATCATTAAGGAAGAGAAATAACCCGGATGATAGCGGGTTTATCCTGTCCTATAGGTAAGAGCCGCGCGGAGAACGAACGTCAAGTAGCGTTTTTCTTATTTGACAAGATAAGAAAGAAGTGTTTGTTAACTTTCGTGTATTTGTAGTTAAAGTAGTAGTTTAGATGGCCTTTCGGAAATACCAGACTGCAATAGCAAATGAGCTAAATAAGCTGGGACTGTCGGCTTTTATTTTTGCTTCCCCTTTCAATGCTGAGTATTTTTACTTTCCGAACATGTACCATGTAAGGAAAGTATTGTAATCATGAAAAAATTCGATTTCGAGATTTTGGTGTTTTTACACGTTTTGAGGGCTTCTGAATCCATTTATGCTATTTTTACGAGATGTATGTATGTATGTGTGTATGTGTGTGTGTTTGTGTGTGTGTTCGTGTGTATGTGAGTGAACACGATAGCTCCTGAACGGAGCATTCGATTGAGCTCAAATTGGATATATATGTCATAAACCACCGTCGCAAGACCGGTATTGATTTTGGTGTGTATAGGACTTATAGTTTTTCTACAGGCTATGACAAAGATTTCGTTTACATTATGGCCTATGGGGGGAATTTCTTGAAAGTGCGCTAGCGTTTAAACGATACATTCGATTGAGCTCAAATTGGGTATACATGTTATAAACCACCATTGTAAGACCGGTATTGATTTTGATGTTTACAGGACTTATAGTTTTTCTACAGGGCTACGAGAAAGATTTCTTTTACATTATGGCCTATGGGGAGAAATTCTTGAAAGTGCGCTAGCGTTTAAACGGTACATTCCATTGTGCTCAAATTGGGTATACATGTTATAAACCACCGTCGCAAGACCTGTATTGATTTTGATGTGTATAGGACTTACAGTTTTTCTACAGGGCTACGACAAAGATTTCTTTTACATTATGGCCTATAGGGGGAATTTCTTGAAAGTGCGCTAGCGTTTAAACGATCCATTCGATTGAGCTCAAATTCGGTATACATGTTATAAACCACCATCCTAAGACCGGTATTGATTTTGGTGTGTATAGGACTTATAGTTCTCCTAAAGGGCTACGACAAAACTTTCTTTTATGTTATGGCATAATGGCATATGGGGAGAAATTCTTGAAAGTGCGCAAGCGTTTAAACGGTGCATTCGATTGAGTTTCAATTTGGTATATATGTTTGAATTGTTCATCGATTAAAATTTATTTAAGTGCTTGGTAATGATCTTAATCGTAAGTGTTCGGAAAGTCGAGTGGAGTCACTCCAGATTTTTTAATTTAATATTAATGAATACGTCATTTTATCTCTCACCCCCCTTATTGAAAATTATCCGAAAAATACGACATGAAAATGCGACGTAATTTTACATTTATTTAAATACTATTAGTTCACAACAGCTTTAATCTATTGTTACAATATTTCGTAAGCTGTAGAATAGGCATCACCGCATTTTTTACACATGTTTAAGTACTATTAGTTCACAACAGCTTTAATCTATTGTTACACTATCTGGTAAGCTGTAGAATAGGCATCCCATGTATTTTTCTATAAATAGGTTACAATCCTAAAAAATTCAACATAGGGCTACCAGGCGAAATACACGAAAGATGAGCGATACAATGAAATAGTCAATTAATATCGTTTTAATATGGAAATAATGAAACTAAAAAATTAGGGGTGTTCAGGGGGGTGTCCCCCTGACAAGACTCGAACAGCCGAGTTTTTTTGCTATATCTTCTCAGTTTGATCGATACTATATACGATGAAAATTTTCACATACAAAAAAAAAGAAGTGTATAGTTGATAAATTATGCAGGGTTATTCGAAATTAGTTTATTAGTAGGATGAGGGGCGTAGCCAGAAATTTTTCATGCGGGGGGGGTTACATCTACTACAACTCATACAAATGTATACCTGTGTGTGATAATGTAGTGAAGAATATACATTTTGTATGGCAAAAAATTCCTCATGAGGGGGCGTTATGACCCCCTTAACACATCCCCTTTGCTACGCCAATGAGTAGGATATATCAAGACGGTCCAGAATCACACAGCAATGCGGGGTCGGACACGTTATCTTCATGCACCTGTTAATAATCACGTTGGAAGAGCTGTTTGTATAAATTCTTAATCAAGTTTCATAAACAATGAGCTTTTCTCCGAGACCTGCATCCATGAAACAAAATAGAATTTGTAAACTATTAGTTTTAGTTAAGTGATTTCTGTAAAAAATGCGTTCGCTTTTCACAAACGAAAGTCGGAGAACGAGGAAAGTCGGAGACCTGGGTCTCCCTGTTACTTCAACAGTTGGAAGAACTGTTACTTCAACAGTTCTTCCAAAGTGACTATTAGCAGGTAGATGAAGACAACATTTCCGACCCCACATTGCAATGTGATTTTGAACTGGTTTTGTTCCCCTTTGTGATGCTGTTAATCACATATTTATAATTAATTTTCATACAGTTAATTCACACACATTTATAACTACCACTGATTTCCCTTTACCTATTCTAAATTTAACACTCTTTGTCATTTTTAAATCTCCCATCTCTCTGTAATGCTATTTAACTGTTTCTTAAATTACTTTGGCTTTAGCATTTGCAATACAGTTTGTGGGTGCCTTTAGTGTGAGAATTCATTTAGTTTTTTTGTTCCCCGCGGGGGTTTTAATAATTTTGCATTGATTACATTTTATCTCTATGGATCCCGCTTCTGGCGTGTCACATTTAGATTTTAGCATACACATATAAAGCGCAACGTTTCTTTTCATTTTTATCAGGTCGTAACGAAAGATTTCCGCCAAATCTGCCTGAAAAACTCACTTCTAACTCCTTAGATAACTGTTTATGAACTTTCGGTATCAAACCTGCACAGTGTCACATGATACAACAATACTTAAAGCTGTACTCATAATTCGTTGATATTCTGTAGCTGACATTTTGCTACACAACTGGAAGTAAAGGATGGTTCTAATCCTCTAGAGTGATAGTGTCATTTGAGACACCTTGTACTTAATGATAACTCTATTTTTTACAGATTTCACACCATAGTGTTATAAAGTAAGTCTCTTTCTTCCAAATGCCAAAAATCGTTTGACAAAATAGGAGCCAAAACGCCAACGCGAACTGTGTGCTGACGATGTTTGAGGTGGCGGGAAACTTTCGTTACAACCTAATACAATCTGGCGATTTATTTGGCGACAGTTCCTTTTAGCGCTCAGCTCCGTACAGCCAGAACGTTTACATTTTTGACATATAGTTTAGGACAGTGGTTCCCAACCGGGGGGTCGCGACCCCCAAGTGGGTCGCCATGACTTTTTTCGGGGGTCGCCGCAGACCGCTTTTGCAGGAAATTAATAGTAAGCTATTTTCACGTTTCTTTGCCATGAGACACCATTTCTCCCTTTTTCCTTTGGAAAGAAAAAATCCTTATTCTCGTCAGGGCTTTTGTATCAAAGCTACAAAAACTGGACAAAATCTCAAGATGTATTTTTTCATTATTAATTTTTTTATTGGTCAAACATGGCAGATGGGGGGGGGTCGCGAAAGTTTTGAAAAATCTAAAAGGGGTCGCGATTGAAAAAAGGTTGGGATCCACTGGTTTGGGACGACCCTGTATTTTAATGATAAAAGTATTTGTCTCGTCTCCCCAAAAAGCTGTAAATTAGTCTTGCCTCGCACCCATCCTTAGAAACAGTGGTCTTACGTAACTTCAATGGATTACAACATCCGAAGAATCTAATTGCATAAACATTTTTCTTTCATCCATTTCTTATTTTCACCGTTACACTGCCTGGAGACTTAAAAAAAAAAGAACTCAACATGAAGGTAACATCATTTTGGGGAAAATTAATTAATCTCTCGCTGAAATACCTGCATTCAAGAAAACAAACCTCTTCTTAACTATAAACCACAGAATTCCGAGCAAAGGAAATGGGAAGAAACGAGAGAAGAAAATTAATTTGCAAGTGGCTGTGGCTTTCGGAACGAAATTTGTCCTCTGCAGAAAACACAGCCAGATAAATGGGAGAATATGCATAGGAAATCCATTTACGCGGCTCAATTGAATAAGTGGACGAGTGAAAATCCTGCATAATGTTATATTTACGATGCATTTGGGGAAAATAAACGTCCGTGCTTTAGTTTTATACGCTGTGGCTGACTCTTCTTCAATGTAGGGCAGGAAAAAAAAAAAAGTTAAGGGCCGTAAAAATAAATTTCATTATTTTACTTTAATTGTTGACAGGCGTGTAATAAACGATGTCTAGTATCTGTCTGCAGATTTTTTTTTTTTTCGTTATCATAATTTGAAATTCAATGGGCTTCTACTTAAATTTTCGATTAAATCGTAAGCTATTATACGTTGAGTATTTTTCTTAATCCGTTGACTAGGTTTAATCTATTTCGCACCAAAGTTTTAAATTGAGAACATCGAACTGAAAAAACTGCAAATTGAATTTTACTTACATGATTTGTTACCCTTGACCTGATACACCTTAGTGTATCGGGATTTTTACTTTCCGAACATGTACCATGTAAGGAAAGTATTGTAATCATGAAAAAATTCGACTTCGAGATTTTGGTGTTTTTACACGTTTTGAGGGCTTCTGAATCCATTTATGCTATTTTTACGAGATGTATGTATGTATGTGTGTATGTTTGTGTATGTGTGTATGTGTGTTTGTGTGTGTGTGTGTGTGTTTGTGTGTATGTGAGTGAACACGATAGCTCCTGAACGGAGCATTCGATTGAGCTCAAATTGGATATATATGTCATAAACCACCGTCGCAAGACCGGTATTGATTTTGGTGTGTATAGGACTTATAGTTTTTCTACAGGGCTACGACAAAGATTTCTTTTACATTATGGCCTATGGGGGGAATTTCTTGAAAGTGCGCTAGCGTTTAAACGGTAGATTCGATTGAGCTCAAATTGGGTATATATGTTATAAACCACCGTTGCAAGACCGGCATTGATTTTGGTGTGTATAGGACTTATAGTTCTCCTAAAGGGATACGACAAAACTTTCTTTTATGTTATGGCAAAATGGCATATGGGGAGAAATTCTTGAAACTGCACAAGCGTTTAAACGGTGCATTCGATTGAGTTTGAATTATTCATCGATTAAAGTTTATTTAAGTGCTTGGTAATGATCTTAATCGTAAGTGTTCGGAAAGTCGAGTGGAGTCACTCCAGATTTTTTTTTTTTCGAAGGTCACTCAGGGCATGTAGTGGCTTAAGAACCAATCACGTCAATCACGTCTTGTTTCCGGGTTCGAGTCCCGGATTGAGCATGGGTGTTAACGTGTCGGTCCCTTCATAGGGGTTAACGATGGCCGCCTACTGGCTGCCGCCCCCATAATAAAATGGCCGCAATACGTCGGTCTGCTGAAGTGGACAATGCCTAGTCTGCAGGTGTCCGCCCGTTGAAAAAAAAATTTTTTTTTCGAAGTTCATAAGAAGTTGTCATCATACTAAACAGAAAGTACTAATTTGTATATAGATGATATACTTTTCAGTTTCAACATTTATTTTTCCCGGAATGTTGCTATTTTATAAATTAAAGCAAATATAAGTATTCAAGAGATTAAAAAAAAAAGGGCAATTTCAGATTTTGTCTGTCAATCAATTTGTAGACCTGAAATTTAACATTTAGATCTACAGGAATTATAATGAAAATCTCGCCATTTTTTATAAACTACTCAGGCTTTAATTAAAATCAACACAAACATGCACACGCATACACACAAAAAATATATACACAGGATGTGAAAGTGCCCAGTGCAAACGGTGCCCTAAGTCTATTTCCTCAACCGTTAGTCAGAGAAACATACTTCCGATTGCAAAAATGCCTTAAATTGTATAATCTGTCATATCAAAAACACAATCAAAGTCAATAAATCAATTCCTATAGAAATTTCGGAATTTAAATATTTATACGGTCCCCCGGTCCTATCAGTTATATTTAGAAAATTTTTCTTTATACAGTTTGATGCACAATTAAAAAAAAAAATCGTCCTTCTACGACCAAAATTTACCGAGTTATCAAGCAGCAAATATTTTGACTTAAGTCAAAAAGTTCAGTCAGTTTTCCACGTTTAAAAATGTCCCGTTAAGGAAAGTCGTTGAGGGACCCTATAATTATTGAAATTTTAAGTTAAAGGTATTTTAGTTTCATTTTCTGGCATAATGCGGATCAGTGGCGCACCCAGGACTTTAGTTTAGGGGGGGCTGAGCTGAAAATACTGCTGAACTCTGTTATAGTGAGATCGATAATAGTTACAATCCTCTTATAACGTCAAAATATTCTGTACCACTTGATTTGCCCATACAACACAAGCCCACAAGCAAAAACTCTATATATCATATCGAGTCATAAATAATTATCTGATCTTTTTAGTGATATTGTAACTGACTTTAACCCTTTGAGGCGCAACCCTTTCCCAATGCTGAAAAAAAGGGCACGCCAGCTGCGTCAAAAAAAGAGTCTCTAGATCTGTGGCACGCGATGAATGTTTCGATCGTCCGCCATCTTGCTGGTAGTTAAGTCGAGCGATGGCAACGCCTGCCCTTCTTTCAGCATTGGACAAGACAATAAATAATAATAATAGTAATAATTCATTAGTGACAAGTTTCATTTAAGTTTTTCACTTCAAACTTTCCACCTTTAGGGGGGGCTTGAGCCCCCATAGCACCCCCCCGTGGGTGCGCCTATGATGCGAAGAAAGAAGCAAAACTAGTTTTAGAATACTGATCTTTAAGCAGAAGGTTATAGTTAGGGTCTATAACAGTCTATCCGTGGTCAGACTTGCTAAATCGTATAATATCTGCTTAGCACTGAGCGTGCTAAGCAAATTACAGAAAGAGTTTTCTACAAGGGTGCATATTTGTATTGCAGCCGAAGGTAGCTATGTTTGAGCAAATGTAATGCGAACAGGATTTGTAATATTATTTAAAGTTTCTAAAATGCATATACTCAAATTTTAAATTGTTTCATTTTCCAATTTAATATTAAGTGTTTTATTTCTTTGTATTTTTACTTGCCGAACATGTACCATGTAAGGAAAGTATTGTAATCATGAAAAAATTCGACTTCAGAGATTTTGGTGTTTTTACACGTTTTGGGGGCTTCTGAATCCATTTATGCTATTTTTACGAGATGTATGTATGTATGTGTGTATGTGTGTGTGTGTGTGTATGTGTGTTTGTGTGTATGTGAGTGAACACGATAGCTCCTGAACGGAGCATTCGATTGAGCTCAAATTGGGTATACATGTTATGAACCACCGTTGCAAGACCGGTATTGATTTTAGTGTGTATAGGACTTATAGTTTTTCTACAGGGCTACGACAAAGATTTCTTTCACATTATGGCCTATGGGGGGAATTTCTTGAAAGTGCGCTAGTGTTTAAACGATACATTCGATTGAGCTCAAATTGGGTATACATGTTATAAACCACCGTTGCAAGACCGGTATTGATTTGGGTGTGTATAGGACTTATAGTTTTTCTACAGGGCTACGACAAAGATTTCTTTTACATTATGGCCTATGGGGGGAATTTCTTGAAAGTGCGCTAGTGTTTAAACGATACATTCGATTGAGCTCAAATTCGATATACATATTATAAACCACCATCCTAAGACCGGTATTGATTTTGATGTGTATAGGACTTATAGTTCTCCTAAAGGGCTACGACAAAACTTTCTTTTATGTTATGGCATAATGGCATATGGGGAGAAATTCTTGAAAGTGCGCAAGCGTTTAAACGGTGCATTCGATTGCGTTTCAATTGGGTATATATGTTTGAATGATTCATCGATTAAAATTTATTTAAGTGCTTGGTAATGATCTTAATCGTAAGTGTTCGGAAAGTCGAGTGGAGTCACTCCAGATTTTTTTTAAGTAGTTTAACACCAGTTCATTAAAAAAAAAAACGCTACAAAAATTCTATTTTAAGTATAAGCTATTTTTTTATCTTAATTTATTGGATACACATAGTTATAAGTTAATCTTCTTCATTTCAATCAACAGTCATAAAATAGTTAATGAAATTGCTAATAAATATTAGAAGGCTCAAAACCATGTACATAATTTTTTTTTTTGCAAATTCATTTTATATACGATCCCTATTTAGCTGCTAGAAAAGTTTTCAAGGTTTAAGCAGCTGCAATTCAGTGAATTTTGATCGCAAAAGACGATTTTTTTTTTTTTTTTTTTTAACATGGAATTGTATGAAGAAAATTTTTCTAAATATAACTGATAGGACCGGGGGACTGTATATAAAAATTTAAATTTCGTAAACTTATAGGAATTGTTTATTGGCTTTGACTGTTTCTGGTATAATAGATTATACAATTTAAAGCATTTTTGCAACTATAACTGTTTGTCCCTGACTAACAGTTTAGGAAATAGCCAATGGGCACCGTTAGCACTGGACGCCCTGTATAGAGCCTTGTTATTTAGAATGCTTTTATGAATGTAACATTTTACCAGCAAATTTTTAAAAAATATATTTTAATATATTGCTAATTATTTAAGTTCTTTTTCTTTAAGTGTTCCGTTGGACCACTGACTAAATAAATTTCTAACCCCGTTATAAATATATAGAAAATGATGATATGATAATAATAATAATGCTAAGCAGCGCCTCTGTTTCGAGAATATATACATTCAATTTTGCATCCAAAGTCGATGTGACCTTCTTTAAAATTCATTACCCATACATTTGTTTCAAAAATCCATTCCCCCCATACCGTCGTGAAATTCGAGCAGTATTCTAATGCGCATCGTATTTCCCGAAACAAAAGTATTGCATAAAATATATAAATGAGATTTGCATATATTTTGAAAGCTATTACCTTTGCATGAAGACGCCGATGATTGTTCTTACTTTACTGGACTCTTTTCGTTTTCTGTTTTCTCATCCCCTAATTTTCAATTTGAAAATGTCATCTCTCCGGCTTTGCGCATTATGAAAGGAAAACTGAAGAATATATGCCGTGAAAAGTGTATATATTGCGTTCAGTTTTGATGTATGAATAATTTTGAGTTTTATCTAAACCTGCGCTTAATTCAAGTATCTGAAATTTCAGTTCTAATATTCCAAGTGTCGCAGCAACCGGGTTTATGAAGTATTTTCAGCGGGGTGCGTATTTGATAAATTATTTTCAGAGAGTTATGTGAAATGTATATTGCGCGGAGATGAAATTAAGATTATTTTTGAATCTTGAATATGTATGACGAGCTGCTTTTGCCTGGATGCATCGAGTGTTTGAACATTATCTCCCCGAAAATTTTCAGTTGATGCACAGTATAATCTAGCGTTAAGCATTTTCGCATTTATTAATATTCTAACACGACCCATGAAAGCAGATGGGAATTTTAAAAAACATTATTTTGAGTTAGAAGACAAAGCCCGCTGTGGAGACAATTACAACAGACGCCAGAAAAAACATTGGGCGATAGCATGTGTACACACAATATATCTTTTTACACCTAAATTAAAAAACTTCGCATTCAATTTTTATTACAGACCCAAATCGAATTTCATGCTCTTCTGGAAACGAGCGGAAACTTTTCGCATACGAACGCTTTCGTTTTGTGTAGCCGCGCTTATGTCAATACTTCAAGCAGACGATTATTTTAATGAAAAATGTTAAAACTACGTTATCTGATAAAAACTCTTTTAAACAAACTAACTCCCCTTTAAAAGCTTGATGACCGTGACTTCGAATAGGACGTCATTTTCACTTGAAATAGCACATTTTGTCTCGCATATGATTCCCTTTTTAGGCTCTCGGAAATAAAATGGTGCTGAAAATAGCAAAATATCGCTTTAAAATGAGGGAATGAGTGGATTTTTAAATTTTTAAAATATCGCGGATTGTTTTCTTTCTTCATTTTTCTGCATGATTATGAAAGTTTTCGAGTGGTTCGTAACAAATGGTGTAGATGTTATTGCTTTTTTCGCACTTAACTTTTTAATCTTTTTGGTAGGAGGTATTGGAGGTAAAAGTTTTGTATCTTTGCAAAAGTATTTTAAAGTATTGCCCGGAATGGTTACAGAGTGGGATCAGCGTAACTATATAGCACAGGATATAAGCGTGGCTCCACCATGGCCGAGTGGATAAGCCACTAAACGTGGTAGGCGGCTGAAGTGTGAAGGTTCCACGTTCGGACATTAGAGATGAGTTCGGGCTCATTTTTTGAAGCCCGAGCCCACCCGAGCCCGAGGACTTTTAATCCGAGCAATATTATTTAAGTCGGAGCCCGAGCCCGCCCGAGCCCGAGAACTTTTAATCCGAGCCCGAGCAATATTTTTTAAGTCGGAGCCCGAGCCCGCCAGAGCCCGAAATTTCAGCTAAAGATATAAAAAAAAATTCAATTACTGCATTGATAGAATACAATAAATTTTGCCGTTTGTGCAAATTAAAGACAAATAGAGTTGCAAACTCCCAATGCACTTTCTAATTCTTTGTATCCATCCTTTATCAAAAAATGTCGGATCTCATGACTAACTAAGAATGTAAACCGTCGTTCTAAAATACCCAAAGAGCTTCACGCACCTTTTAGGCGCCCGTGCCGCTATTTTTATTTATTTATTTATTTATTTATTTGTTTATTTTTTATAAGTACTTTTATTTTCCTCATGAATCACTTTTTAAAATCTGTTTCAAGCAGTATGTTCAATAAGGGAGAAATTTTTCACGAGCCCGAGCCCGAACACAATTGTGAATTACAGAGCCCGAGACCGGGCCCGAACCGGGCTCGGGCTCGGGCTGAACCCGTCTCATCTCTATCGGACTTACCTGATTTTTTCGAGGTAACATGTGGATAAGCGCGAGAGCTCTTTAAAATGTCCGCCAAACGAGGCATTCCTCCGTAGTCAGATGCTTCTCGTGTAGGCTTGCCATATCATAAAACTCTAAACTTCGAATAAATGTGCAAAAATTCAAACATAATATTCGACGTAGCTATCAAAGAATCGTTTAATCTGCCATTCGAAAATGATTGTAAACATTTTAGCTAAAATTTCTCCTACTCCCGCTAAAAGTTATAAGTGTACAGGACAGTAATGTCATTTTTAGTACATAAAATTCAAATAAATAAAAGTTCAACCAGTATTGAATTACCGGCTGTGCCGGCACAGCCAGCTGTCGTCAAAAAGGGGTCTCTAAGATCTGTGGCACGCGATGAACGTTTCAATCGTCCGCCATCTTGCTGGTAGTTAAGTCGAGCGATAGCAACGGCTGCCCTTTTTTCAGCATGGGGCAACTATGCAGCTATTCTCGCATTCTTCCATTTTTCAGCAGATGTCAGTGCTGTTAAAAATAATCGTGACCATTTTTTTACGGGAAAGGACGTGCTAAAAAGTAAAGAATTCTCGTGGAGCTAGGTCACCCGCATCTATTTTTATAGAAATCCAATCTATTCTTCGTGACGGGCAACAGTCAAAACCTTAGAGTTGGGTGTTCCCAGAGCGGGATCACTGCGCCTTAAAGGGTTAAAAGGACAATTCACACTTACAGCATGAAAATATGCATCCAATCAATATAGTATTAATAACTGAGAATTTGGAAAGCGGGTAAGTCCAAACATTTTAGTGCTAAACTAACACAAAAAGAATTTAGTATGACCTCATTGTATTGCGCCTCAAATGGTTAAAAATAATCAAAATATAAAACAATTCCTAGTGCACGAATAAAGAAAATGCAGTCAATAAAGATAGACTGAAAATATCCTCAGGGTTTTTCTTTAACATCAACGATAATACTCTGCAAGACATCTAACAAGTGTAATTTGCTTTACAACACGCCAAATAAACATACAGAGAAGTGACAAAAGAATATCGAAAAACGAATTAATTAGGCTACTAAAACTACAATAACGAGTGTATCGGCTGCTGTTCAAGTTTATGTGCACAAGATACATTTTTCCGAATAAAGAAGATAGCACACTACCTAGAGATTACCACTTGTTATTTTCTTCATCAAAAGCTTCCCCCGGTGTACGGAACATGTAAGGACGATTATATGCCTTGATGCCGTGATATTGGAAATCCAATCATCTGCGAATACCGCTTGCAGATGAAAATCCTTTGTTGTTTTCCCTCCGTATTGATTAGAGCAAGATGCTCTCTCACATTAAATAAGAACCAGATGGGGGCACTGGAGGAAAGTATGCCGCTAACCAGCGCGGTTTGTAAATGAAATTTGTAAAGCGGATGCTTAGAGTAATGCGTACGCATTGGCACGAAAGAGCTATTGCATTAATACTACCTTTCAAGCAAGCAGTGCACGATGCATTTTATAGCCCTAAAACACTGACCTGTGCGTTTAACTCGTAACCCTCTGAGGCGCAACCCTTTTCCAATGCTGAAAAAAGGACAGCCGTTGCCATCGCTCGACTTAACGACCAGCAAGATGGCGGACGATCGGAACGTTCATCGCGTGCCACAGATCTAGAGACCCTTTTTTATCGACAGCTGGCTGTGCGGCTGCTAGGCTGTAATCTTGCTGGTATTTAGGTCGAGCGATGGTAACGGCTGCCCTTTTTTCAGCATTGGGCAATCTATCCAGCTGTTCTCGCATTCTTACATTTTTCAGCGGATGTCAGTGCTATTAAAAATAATCGTGACAATTTTTTTTACAGGAAATGACTTGCTAAAAAGTAAAGGATTCTCGTCGAGCTATGCCACCCGCAACTATTTTTATAGAAATCAAACCTATTCTTCGTGACTGGCAACAGTCAAAACGCCAGAGTTTAGTGTTCCCAGAGCGGGAACACTGCGCGTTAAAGGGTTAAAGAGTGTTACCTTGGAACACCCTGTATAACCTAAATGAAAAAAGTACTACTTATATTCTAGCTAAAAAAGGGTAATTTTTTGACCAGATGCAAGTTTACTTAGTTAAGCAAGTTAAGATCTAGAGACCCTTTTTGGACAACAGCTGGCTGTGCTCGCGATCTGCGCGATCTGTGGCACACGATGAACGTTTCGATCGTCCACCCTCTTGCTGGTCGTTAAGTCGAGCGATGGCAACGGCTGCCCTTTTTCAGCATTGGGCAATTTATCCAGCTGCTCTTGCATTCTTCCATTTTTCAGCAGATGCCTGTGCTGTTAAAAATAATCTTTTGACGGGAAATGACGCGCTAAAACGTGAAGGTTTCTCGTGGAGCTATGTCACCCTCAACTATATTTATAGAAATCAAATCTATTCTTCGTGACTGGCAACAGTCAAAACGTCAGAGTTGGGTGTTCCCAGAGCGGGTACACTGCGCGTTAAAGGGTTAAATATTAATCATAGTCATGGAGATAATTACAAAGTTACGTTACAAACGGTTACAGAAGTTTAGGGTATCGATTAAAATTTTTCAAGAGATTGAAACTGAATTAACACAAAATATAAATTTTTACACGACCCAAGTAAAAAAAAAAAAAAAAATCCAATCCAGTAAAACATATCTTATGCATTAGTGAAGTGATGTACAACATTTCAGTTGTTCAACGTAAAAAGGTTCAGATATTCGAAAATAAATGTATGTTTACTTAAATGACTATTCAATGGCTGCTAAAGAGATAAAAAATAACATCGGGCGATCGTTTTTCAGGCTCTGCACACTTCTGGAAGAAGAAAATAAATGGTTACGTTTATACATAATTTTTTTGGTATTATCGGAATGGTGCAGCTCATTACCTATCTTGTTTAAACATAGAGGAGAGGAGGTGATTATGGAATAGTCGGGAAATATGGAATACCGAGTTTTTGGCTCTGTTAGTTGCTATTGCCACAAGGGAATACCATGAACAACTCAAGAAAGATTCCCTTCTTACAATGCAGTAAGAGTGGACCGCTCTCTGTTGCCGTACCACTCGCTACAGAACAAAGTATGTTTTGTGATTTTCAAGAGTTTTTGTAGATAAGTTTTCAAACATTTTAACTTACTAGTAAACACGTGACATGAACATGGATGTTACGCATAATGTACACTAAGAGAATGGTAGTTTGTTGAACTGTGGTTATTTTTTAGATGACAGTGTTTTGCCAATTAGTTTTAAAGGTTCGTTTTCCGAGATGGCGTGTCGGGTATTATGGAATACTGGGTAATATTGTAATGGGTTTCATGTCATCCACTAAAGACCCGGAAAACAAAGACGCTGAATGCATCTTTTGTCAGGAAAAATTCTCTAATGATCAACGACGATAAGTTTGGATTCAAAGATCCAGCTGTTCTCTGTGGGCTCACCATGACTGTATCGGAGCAAAGAAATAAAATTATATCTACAACTTTTCTAAATCGACTCGAAGCAGAAATGACTCCAGTATAATGATTTAAACTACAAAACATAAAAATTTGTTTTATAGTAACAAATAACTATATATGAAGCAATATAAATTGCTTTTCATCGGTTTAAACCATCTATTCCTTATGACCCGACTATTCCATATTATACTCCATTCGTAACTTTTTTTTAAAATATTTTTTTCTATAACAACAAAATAAATTGTGTATTTCTTTGCAATTGACATTTCATTACGATTCATTATAGCATGTACTCATGCTGTTTTGGGGGATTTTATTTAAAAATCTATGAAGTTACAGTTAGAAATGTAAATGGTATTCCATAATCATCTCCTCTCCTCTATCTCTGAGCTCTTTTACAGTGAAATACTGAAAGTTTGTTCATAACCTAATTAATGTATGAGTGATATTTTACTGATTGAGAATTTTTTGTATGAGGGCTGTGACGTTGTCCGACTAATTACGAATAATTAGAACTTAAGAGATATATCTGTGACGCTCCCTTTCTTAACCCCTCACTACTCGAATCTCTCCGATAACCTTTGATCTGTGCGGTATCATAAAGAATTCCACAAGGAGCTATAGATTTTCGATAGTGTACAGTTCTGACGTTATAGAACGCATAAATCCCCGAGTGTTTCAAGGGCCCTTCAGAATTGGACAGTATAGCGGCTTGAAAATCTCATAACTTACGAACACTTGCTTCAAGCGTGCCAAGTGATCGAAATCCACTTGAGATCCCAGCGCAGAGCAAGATCGGCAGTTCAAGACAGAGAAGAGTTCGGTTCCAGACAGTGACCAGTACAGAGGTACTTTCCTCTGGTTTCGGGCCGGCACGGCCAAAAATGTTTTTCGAACCCGCCATCTGACTGTTTAAGTTCCAACTCAAATCTTCTATGTGTTTTTATGTGCGTCTAATAAAGTGTTTTGTGTGAGCAAAAGGGCTCTCTCTTTATTTAGGACGCCACAGGGCCGTATAAAATGTCAAATTTTTATTTATTAAAATTCCATCGCCTGAAAATTTTAGTCTTTACAATAAAATTTACTACTTTTTTTACGTATATTGTAACATGTGTATGACCAATACTTAAGAAATAAAAGCGTAGGTAACTGTTTTTTAAACAATTTTTGGGACATTTTGTATGTATGTATATATATATATATATATATATATATAGAGAGAGAGAGAGAGAGAGAGAGAGGAGAGGAGGGTATTATGGAATACCATTTACATTTATAACTGTAACGTCATAGATTTTTAAATAAAATCCCCCAAAACAGCATGAGTACATGCTATAATGAATCGTAATGAAATGTCCATTGCAAAGAAATACACAATTTATTTTGTTGTTATAGAAAAAAATATTAAAAAAAAAGGTTACGATTGGAGTATAATATGGAATAGTCGGGTCATATGGAATAGATGGTTTAAACCGGTGAATAGCAATTCATATTGCTTCATATAGTTATTTGTTACTATAAAACTAAATTTTATGTTTTGTAGTTCAAATCATTATATTGGAGTCATTTCTGCTTCGAGTCGATTTATAAAAGTTGTAGATATAATCTTCTTTCTTTGCTCCGGTACAGTCACGGTGGTCACAGAGAACAGCTGGATCTTTGAATCCAAACTTACCGTCGTTGATCTTTAGAGAATTTTTCGTGACAAAAGATGCATTCAGCGTCTTCGCTTTCCGGTTCTTTAGTGAATGACATGAAATCCATTACAGTATTACCCAGTGTTCCATAATACCCGAAACGCCATCTCGGAAAACGAACCTTTAAAACTCATTGGCAAAACACTGTCATCTAAAAAATAACCACAGTACAACAAACTACCATTCTCTTAGTGTACATTATGCGTAACATCCATGTTCATGTCACGTGTTGACTAGTAAGTTAAAATGTTTGAAAACTTATCTACAAAAACTCTTGAAAATCACAAAACATACTTTGTTCTGTAGCGAGTGGTACGGCAACAGAGAGCGGTCCACTCTTACTGCATTGTAAGACGGGAATCTTTCTTGAGTTGTTCATGGTATTCCCTTGTGGCAACAGCAACTAACAGAGCCAAGAACTATATAATTTAATCCCGTAAGAAAAGTTTCTGAATGTAATCATTTTTTTAATGGCATAGTGTTCATCTAGGATGAATTCTAAAAGTACTTATTATAATCAAGGCGTTAGCTCAAAAATTCCTTTAGCTTTTTCTCGAAAATGGAGAAAAATGTTATAGCAAAATCTTAAACAGTAGTATACTTCTACCAGCTAAAGACGATACCATTGTAAGCATCTTTAAGAAATAGAAGTTTTCTTTGTTTTGAAATATCCTATTTTTCACAAATTCTGCAATTTTTTTTTTTACCTCTTGGGCCTTCAGTGTCTTTGATAAAACTACTGTTAACATGGCCAAAGCTAATTATGCTTAGAATGTCAGTTTGAGCGAGGTTTAAACCATTAAAACAAGAATGCATTTTGTTGAAAATGGCCCCCATTTCATTGGCATATTAAGGTTTCCTTTCAAATTTTGCAAAAATTTCGAACTTAACTTCCCCGATTACGGCACATATTAATAATGAAAGTCTTATACTAACGCATGTAATTAAAATATTCCTATAAAAATTATTTAAAATTTGCGCAAAATTTATCTAGAAATAGAATCATTCGGAATCAATCGGCCTTCTCATTATTTTAATTATTGTTATATAATTGTTTTAGCAAAAATTATTTTAGCAAAAGTATTTTTTATATTATAGCGTTAAAACATCTTAACATGAAGATATTTATAATTATAGAAAGTGTACATGTTCCTTTCTGTAAAATTGAGAAATTATTTCCTATAGTACTACGTAACATAACGTTTCAATTTAATTTTATTGTCAGGTGAATAATTTAAGAAATCCATGTATATATCACCTAAGTGTAATTGTGCGCATGAACCTACAATTCTTTACGTTACACTATATTATTAAGGTGTTAATTTGTACGAGTCAAGTTATTAAATACACGTTATTATTTATTTTTACAAGTTTAGTTAATAAATTATACGAGTTATATGAATTAGGTGGATATCTTAGTTATCCTTTGGAACTTTCCAGATGTACCTAGAATTATTTAAACTATACGACAGCATTCAGTTGTAAAGCTATCCGAATCAAATTATATATTAATACGAGTTAAGTTTTTTAATTTTATAAGGTGAGTTATTGAATTATATGAGTTATACGAATTAGTTGCATATCTTAGTTATACTTCGGAACTTTCCGGAAGTTCCTAGAATTATTTAAATTTACGAGATACGTTATACGAGGTTATACGTTATACGAGATAAATTAATTATACGAGTGCATTATGTTGTGAAACTATACGAGTCAAATTATTTATTAATACGAGTTAGGTTATGAAATTTTACAAGTCAAGTAACAGGTTATCCCATTTACAAAAAGAGAGAGACGGCGAGAACTCATGTAACACCATTTTTAAGGTATATTCCATTGCTTATCATGGTGATAATTGAATTTCATGAAATACGCAGATCAATTGCAATTAAAAAAAATCAGGAGTGACTCCACTCGACTTTCCGAAGACTTGATTACCGAAGACAATTAAGATCATTACCAAGCATTTAAATAAATTTTAATCGATGAATAATCCAAACATATATAGCAAACTGAAACTCAATCGAATACACCATTTAAACGCTAGCGCAACTGTCAAGACTTTCTCCCCATATGGTATAATGTAAAAGAAATCTTTGTCGTAGTCCTGTAGAAAAACTATAAGTCCTATACACATCAAAATCAATACCGGTCTTACGACGGTGGTTTAAAACAAATATACCGAATTTGAGCTCAATCGAATGTACTGTTTAAATGCTAGCGCACTTTCAAGAATTTTCCCCCATAGGCCGTAATGTAAAAAAAATCTTTGTCGTAACCCTGTAGAAAAATTATAAGTTCCTATATACACCAAAACCAATACCGGTTGTACGATGGTGGTTTATAACATATATACCGAATTTGAGCTCAATCGAATGTACTGTTTAAATGCTAGCGCACTTTCAAGAATTTTCCCCCATAGGCCGTAATGTAAAAAAAATCTTTGTCGTAGCCCTGTAGAAAAACTATAAGTTCTATATACACCAAAATCAATACCGGTCTTGCGACGGTGGTTTATAACATTATATGTTCAATTTGAGCACAATCGAATGGTTCGTTTAGCAGCTATCGTGTTCACTCACATACACACAGACACAGACACACACACACACACACACACACACACACACACACACACATAGATACATACATCTCGTAAAAACAGCATAAATGAATTCAGAAGACCTCAAAACGTGCCAATACATCAAAATCTCGAGGTCGAATTTTTTCATGATTACAATACTTTCCTTACATGGTACATCTTCGGAAAGTAAAAATGACGTACCGTTTTATTTTTAGAACATATTCCAACTGTAATTACCATGGATCTTTTCGTGATTTTCACCTCTCAGCTGCACGCCTGGAGTTGCATGTATTTTCTAGACTTTTGAATAATATATTTACACACAATTTCCTAGAGAAGCTCTTCCAGCCCGTAACTGCATATATCTAATCTCAGTAGGCATTCAACGCTCTTACACTATTTTTGCTTCGCAGAATACTTCTCTCATAGTTACTTAGTTGGATCATTAATATTTCTGAAGAATTACCCGTAATACTTTGGCGAGTAAGAAATTACCCTTCCTAGATTACTTACTTTCATAAGCAAGGAATTCTGAAACTTCATGAAGAAAAATAATAAAAAAAAGTCGGTCTGGAAGATGATTGCATGCAGCTTATTTTTTATATTATTATTTATTGTTATATTTTTATGCGAAACAAAAATATGCTATATTTTTCTTTGGGAAAAGCTGGATTTTGTTTTCCTGGCATATTTTCCAAACATAAAATGAGAAGTAGTATATACAGTAACGGATCCAGAACTTTTTTTGGGAGGGGCTAGATTTTGAAAAAAGATTATTTCACCAAAACAAAATGTACAATAAAGTAAAACTTTAGTCTAAAGTTATGTAAAACTTTTTGGGAGGGGCTAAGTTATAAAAAAAAGATAATTTTATCTACTTAAAGTGTATAATAAAGCAGAATGTTACCCTTTAGCAATCTCTTTTTTGGGGGGGCTGAAGCCCCCTAGCCCCTCCCCTGGATCCGCTACTGAGTATATACGTAGACTTAACGGCTGATAAGTAAAATCCTTGCAAGAGAGCTATTATTACTAAACTACACCTGCATATTTTTGCCATTTACAATATAATTTATAATATTGTTGATATAAGCTGATGTGTTCAGTATTTTTCCAAGGGGTCATATACTAAACCTTCAATTCAGAGTCAAACCATTTTCGCCTACAAAATATTTTAAAATTACTTTTTCTTTATATTTTTTAATGTAAATGTACCAGTACTACTTACATTTTACAATCTCATAATTCAACCTTATGAAATAACTTAAGGAAAAGAGCTTTTTTGTGCTTACTTGATACCATTCACTTCAGTTGATTCTTGATGCACTTATGTATCTTTTTTAATTTTTAAAGGTAAGTAGTTCATTTTTTGTGCATGGTTTGCTACTAGCATTTTCACTTTAAATGATATGAAGCATCCTGAACAAAATTAATTTTTCTGTTATGTCGCAGTTATCCTACTTTTTTAAAAAACAGTAAGATAATTATGATCGTTAATTAAAAAAAAATATTTAACTATTAGAAGAAGTGAAAGCATGCTAGAACCTTTAAAATACATCACAAATATACTTTAAATTAAGAATTAGTATTCCTGAAAAATATTCTCATTCCACTATTAAATAACCAGATCTATCAAATTCCTTTGTTGAAAATTTTTATGTTCTGTTAGTTTTACACTTGTTATACTGCTTTAAAAAAATACTAAAAATTAATGATAGAAAATGCCCATTATGAAAAATAAATTTAATGCATTAAACCTAGTATTTTAACGAAACTTTTTAATTTGTTGGTTCATGAATGGAGGGAAAATGATGGTTGGGGAAAAATGGGGGTATATTGCAAAGTACTTATTTTCCCCATAAAAGTTCAGATGTTTCAATATGTTTTTTTCGATGACGATACATTTTAACAAAATAACAAGCTCTACTAATGAATTTTTAGGACACTTCAGCAATATTAATGTGTGCAAAACTTCTCTTTTTCGGTCTAAATTACTTTCTGTTAAAATATTGAAAAACTTTCCTCTAGATTTTTTTATAATTTGTTAAATCCTTTATATTTTGATACATATTAGTAGAGATACTTCAAAAGAACTGGATTTACATAAAAAAAAGAAGCAGAAAATTGTAATTTCTATTTAAAAAAAATTTTCTTCTGAGGTGGGGTAAAATGGGTATGGTTAGACTTTAAAAAGTTCTGTATGATACTGATGTTTCTATTTCTCCTTTAGTTAAATATTCCTGAAATAACAGTTAAAATCAATGAAATTGATATTCTAATGAACTGTTTATTGCAGAAATTAATTTTTAGGATCCAGTAGCGTAGCCAAGATTTTTTTTGGAGGTGATTAAGAACTCAAAAAACTAGAATGCAATATAGTTTATAAAAATAGATATATCATGTATTTTTTTAAGGGGAGAGGGAGGGGAAAGAAACCCCCTTTACTTTGTCTACAGATGTATGCATATAAAAGTGAATTAAAAAAACAAAGAAAATAAATAAATTCATAAATCGAATTTGAAATCTATGCACTTGGAAAAACAACTACAATAATGAAAATATTAATTGTGGATTAGGTTAATAGCTAAACTTCAAAATTTTCAAGGGGAACTTTCAAATTTAACCACAAATATATAATATTTTTCATATCTTATGTTTAATTTACTTCGCTCATGACTACAGCCCCATCAGTCAACCCCTGCCTACAACCTTGTGTGAAACCAAGTAACATTTCCCCTATACTGAATGAACCTGAATTTAATAATCGAGGATTTTATTTCTTTAGCCAAATATTTTGGGAAACAATCCTTTTCTGTGTATCTTCAAATATATTAAGAATCATTAAATTGAATCCTTTTTTTTTCATTCATAGCATTAATATGATTTTTATTTAAAGCATACAGGTACTTCTGTACTACCTCCCCTTTTCCCACAACGGGGGGGGGCAGAAATAGGGATATCAATAGTTGCCTAGCTAAAAAATGTCTCTGCAGAAAAGTATTTTGATATCATTAAAATGTAATGCTACATTTTCAGTCTATATAAATCGAATAATATAAGTCAATAATTTAATTGATATAAATGATATAAATTCAACAGTTTGAATTTAGGACCTTTTAAAAATAATATACGATTTTCCTACAATTTTGTCCCATCTGATCCTATATGTTTTTAAACCCCGCTGCTCATAACTCCCGCCAACCCACCCTTTAGAGTTATTTCATTATTGGTATTAGTGCACCGTATGAAATTCTATAATTCTCATAAAGCAATGGACCTCATAGCTTCAAATTCCTCGTCATCACTGTCATTCCATCAACACTTTTTGGAAAAAAAAAAGTTTTAAAATGGAGTAATATCTCCCCTACAAAAAATACAGACTATTTTCTGCACGCGAGGGAGAATACTGAATACCAGATTTTGAACAGTTCGCGGAAGAAATACAACATGCAATGCTTTCTGCAATAATGGAACAAGAGCTGGCATGGATTATGTTCCAACTTGTGTTCAGAGATTGTAGAAGTTTTACTGTGTTAGAATATGAAGCAACCAATATTTCAAATATAAGGCAAAAAAAAGCATGAATTTGAAACAAATTGAACTAGCCGAAAATATGTATTCTGAAAAAATGATCCGACAAATCACACTTTGGTACGCAGTAGATGCATTCGAGTTTGCTTTTGTGACATTAGAATTGCGCCAAAATCGCAATTGCGGTTTAGAATAGTTGTGTTGTGTTCAATTTTTATTGATTTCTTGAAAGGTACACTATTTTTTTTTCTTTTAAATCTCAGATTCAATTATTTACATGAAAAATATAGGAAGCGATTTTGAAGGCAAATGTAATAATGCTAATATTACTCACTGTGTCCTAAAAACACTGACGTAGGGTTTAGTTCCTTATTTGCTGATCACAGGACATCATATACAATCATATAGTAAAATCATTGATCATTTACGATCAGATGCAAAGTTACGTTAACAAGAGGTACATAATTTTATGGTATCGATTACAATTTTCAGGGGATTAAAACTAAATAAATACAAAAATTAAGAATTTTATACCTTTCCCTTAAATGCATTCCCAAATAGTAAATTGTTCGGGGACATATTGATTAGATGATGTACAAAGTCTCAGATTTTCATAATTAAAAGACTCAAAGATATCCTTAAAACGATTTTCAAAAAGTTACAGTTGATTATTTGTAAGCAATCCCCGTAGCGAAAAATTCCCAATTAGTAAAATGTCCTTTACGCTAATGAATTGTTGTTCAAACATTTAACCTTTCATTATAAAATGTCTCAGCTAGTAAACAAAGGTGATCAAGGGCTAAATCTGAATTTCAACTCAAACATTTATGACAACTGCACATTTTACTAACCGGGATTTTTTTTTTTTGTAAAGGGGTTCGCATACGAATTTAAAAAGTGTCACTTTCTGAAAATTAACGATAGGAACTATTTGTTAACGTAGTCTTTATTTGTACCTTATTTTGAATTTTTTTTTCCAATTTCCATTATCCATTTTTTTTAATAGATAAAGAAATAACCCTTTGAGGCGCAATCCTTTCCCAATGCTGAAAAAAGGACAGCCGTTTCCATCGCCCGACTTAACTACCAGCAAGAGGGCGGACGATCGAAACGTTCATCGCGTGCCACAGATCTAGAGACCCTTTTTTATCGACAGCTGGCTGTGCGGCTGCTAGGCTGTAATCTTGCTGATAGTTAGGTCGAGCGATGGTAACGGTTGCCCTTTTTTCAGCATTGGTCAATCTATCCAGCTGTTCTCGCATTCTTACATTTTTCAGCGGATGTCAGTGCTATTAAAAATAATCGTGACAATTTTTTTTACAGGAAATGACTTGCTAAAAAGGAAATGACTTGCTAACTATTTTTATACAAATCAAACCTGTTCTTCGTGACTGGCAACAGTCAAAACGTCAGAGTTTAGTGTTCCCAGAGCGGGAACACTGCGCGTTAAAGGGTTAAAGAGTGTTACCTTGGAACACCCTGTATAACCTAAATGAAAAAGGCAATTATATTCTAGCAAAATAAGGGTAATTTTTTGACGAGATGCTAGTTTTATTGAATATGATTGCTTACTAAAGCAGCCTATGTACGATGCGAACAATAAATGGTGTTCGATTCTTTAAAATTATCTGGTTATTACTGTAGTTTACAACTCCGTTATTGTAGTGGATTTAATTTTATCCGGAGAAAGCGGTTTATTGTGACTTTCTAAGATTTAAAGTTACGGCTGCATGCAGCTATAAAGTTAGCAGTTAAATTTTATTACTTTGGAAATAGAAAAACTAAGCTTCTGGACTCAAAGGTTCTAAAATTCTTTCTTTTAAGGGTTTCAAAATGTTTATTGTTTCTTTGGGGTAAGAATTTCATAAATTAGTTTCAACGAAGTACTTTAGCAAGACAAAAAAATTGATGAAAGAAAACAGGAAATTATTCCTTTGGATGTATCATCTAGCCATTTTAATTCTAATACATTGTTAGTTTTATGAGAATGCTACTGCTCCTGTTTTATAAGAAATCCTGCTTTTCATTTATTTGTTTATGTGTCCGCATGTTAACAAAAATTATACTTAAACTAAATAAAAGTAAACCAGTACATGAAGCTATTGGATGAGATATAGATGTCATGATGGAGTGGTAAGATGGTAAGTAAAAAATGAAATAATTAAAACTTTGTAAAATGACACACATAAAAGGTACTTATAAATCTGTACACGTTTTTCAATAGAAAAAATTTCTATCTTCATCAGCATCAGCAAAAATATAAAAGTAAACAGAAAAGGAAAGTGAAGAGCGAGTTGCAAATCGGAAGAAGAAAAAAATTAAAAAAATAATTAAAAGTAGGGAAAAGAGGGTAGATATCAATTCAACGTAGAAAAAAGAAATAAAATAAAATACAGAAGAAATAAACAACTAAAAATGAAAAGGAAATTCCACTGTATAGAAACATCCAAAAGCAATAGAAAAGAGAACAAGAAAAGTACAATAGTGGCAACAGCCATAACAAAGAACACTTCACTTATTCTCCTTGGTTTCTTACTTTTGTTTTTTCCTATCGGCAACTCGCTCTTCACTTTTCTGTCCCTACTCCCAGTCTGTGTATGGTCCCCTGCAGCTGCAAACGAAGATCGACATTTTTTCGGTCGAAACACGTTTGCAGATTCATAATAATTTTTATGTGTGTTATTTTACAAAATTGTAATTATTTTATCTTTTAAACAAAAAAGTTTCAGTTGAGTGTGTTTTGTTAAGATGTAGGTAAGTTAAAGCTTAGGAATATTATATACATGGTGTTTCATAAAGTTAATAAGAGGCTGTACTTCTTTTTCTAGTACAGCATTTTCTTATACAACTTCTTTACTGCTTTTTCTCATTCAATGTCATACTTCCATTTCAAATTAAAGAAGTCGAAATTAAGAGAATCAGAAATTAATATAAATTAATATACGTAAACAAAAAATCATGGGGTGCCCAAAACAGGCTTTTCAAATTGACAACTGAATAAACAATTATTATTATTTTTTTTTTACATAACCTTCATCTGAAATTTGTTAACAAAGAATTAAATGTTTGCCTGTTAGAGATATGACTACATTAATCGATATTGGAAAATAAAACAATTTCTGTTTCCTTTCACATCCAATATTTCCTATCTACTTAAATGACGATTCTAAAGCAATACTGAAAATCGGATAAAATCAGTACTTTTCATTTAGATTCACGCGTGTAAAGTACAAACAACGCATGGCAAACATTTCATACATAAAAAATTGACATGCCTTTTTTATTTGCGAAATCGGATTCTAATTCATTTTCATAGAAACACTCATTTTATGGATGCTATTTCATGAATTTCCAGGAAATGTAAAAACAAAATCAATGTTACTCTGATATGCCTTTCAATTCTGTGTGAACGCAATTTGGCGCTGTCATAATTGTCCTACATTAGGATATTAACTCATCCTCGACCGGGCAAAATAATTGTTGCTAAGCGACAACAGCAACAAATAAATTGAAACTATAAAATTCATCTGTACTAATAGCATCATTCGAAAATTACTCAGAATATATTGCGTTTAACCCTTTAACGCGCAGTGTTACCGCTCTGGGAACACCCAACTCTGACATTTTGACTGTTGCCAGTCACGAAGAATAGATTTGATTTCTATAAAAATAGTTGCGGGTGACCTAGCTCCACGAGAATCCTTTATTTTTGAGCACGTCATTTCCCGTCCAAAAGTTGTCACGATTATTTTTAACAGCACTGACATCTGCTGAAAAATGGAAGAATGCGAGAACAGCTGGATAGATTGCCCCATGCTGAAAAAAGTTCAGCCGTTGCCATCGCTCGACTTCATTACCAGCAAGATGGCGGACGATCGAAACGTTCATCGTGTGCCACAGATCTAAAGACCCTTTTTTGACACAGTTGGCTGTGCGCGGGCACAGCCAGCTGTCGTCAAAAAAGGATCTCTAAGATCTGTGGCACGCGATGAACGTTTCGATCGTCCCCCATCTTGCGGGTAGTTAAGTCGAGCGATGGCAACGGCTGCACTTTTTTCAGCATTGGGAAAGAGTTGCGCCTCAAAGGGTTAATTAGGCATGGATGCGCCGAGACAGAGATTTACAGAGTGTGTTGTTATTGCTAAGACAATGCTACACGTGGACTATTTACATAGGATGGAGGGTGCTTTGGTCGAAGGACTTTGTATGGTGTTCTAAAGCGTATTAACGTTACATCTGTAGAAAACAGACCAAAACTCCAGACTGTTAGATCGACCCCGGGTTCGCCCCCCCCCCCGCCGTGCGATGGGGCCCGAACCCGCAATATTTCACACTTCAGCCGTCTAGCATTTTGAGAGCCTTATCCATTCGGGCATGGTGGGGCTTACAGCTTTTTGCGAGACGACACAAATATACTTTATCATTTTAAGTATACAGAAGTTGCGACAGGAGACAGGTCTCTTTTTCATCATACGTCCATCCCTAATTTAAATCATTCAAACATCATATTTCACAGTAACGATTATTGTTAAAATATTTTATTTAGATACTTAAAAAAATAGAATAATAATACAATACAAACAAAAAAAATAGCGCACTTCTGATAAATGAAAGACAAAACCAATTACAAAACGGAATGCCAGGCGACCAGTGCAAGATACTTTTTACCGCACCCTGCTAATAAAAACCATAAATTTTTACACACCGTTACCATGATCTTTTCAAAAGCAAGAATGCTATTTGAATGTTAGATATATTCAAGAGTTTTGTTTCTTAATCATTATTTTAAAAACACAAACTCAGTCATTTAAAGTTAAATATAAACAACTTTCTTTTTAAAGGATGGACATGGGACCGCCAGGCAAGACCTGGTTGAGATTGACGAGACCTCGGGCTGCGAGATAAAATCTTTGAGTGCGAGACGAGACCGTGAGTCCACACCTCGATATGAAAATGTGAGGCAAGACCTGGTTCATTACTCGTTTCACATGATCTAGTGTCAATGCCTAAACATTATTATTATTATTATTTTGTCATTCTAAAGACTCTAGTGTTGTGCGAACCAACGCTTAAATGGATAAGAAAGACAGCAACTTTGGCAGATGACCAAAGTGTGTAGGCCCAGGGTTGTAGCATGTAACGCCCAGTCGATCTAACGGTGTGGAATTGGGGCGATTTTTCTCGGTATGGAACGCCAATACGCGTCAGAAACCCTTAAAATGTTCCCCGCTCAACGCATTCGCTCCTTAGGCAGATAGCCCTGGTGCAGCTTTGCCTTAACCTATAGCCTGATTCAAGGATTAAAATTTTGATGTTCTGCATGCATCCAAAATTATTTGTTGTAAAACAAGCCTCCTCGCTTTCACGTAGAATCCCAACACTCCAGCTGCGGCATTTAAATCATTTAAGCGGAATAGAGGAATCTATTGAAATCTTTGTGACTGGAGTGCAAAAGTTAATGAATGAAGAACTATTCTCGTTGAAGCCTCGAAGCTTATTCATCCAAAATATATCTAAATGTATGCTGACAATCCATCATTTCGGTTTTAGTTGGGGAGCGTATAAATTTTGAATTGGTTATCAAGTTCGATATGGAGTATTCTGAATAACAGGAAGTCCATACATAAAACATTGGAAAATGATACATATAGAATGCTGAGATTTTTGTACAGGAAGGTGTGTTATTAACGGAACTAACAAACTGAAAAGCTTTAAAGAATTAAGAGAAAAATCTTAATATAATTAAATAAAATATTATGAACGTTAAAGCAAGTCCTTACAAGGCTAGCATAACTTGAGAGTTGTGAAAACAGTCACTAGATGGCGGTACCTATTTTCTATTCTACAGAACTAAACGTTTATGTCTTGTTAATTAACTAATAGCATGGAAGAATATAATAGAAAAAAAAAACTTTTTAACAAAAAAATTAAACCACCGAAAAACTCAAAAGCAAAAAATAATAAACCTTTTCTTAATTAACCTTAATAACTAAGTTTTTAAACTAATGTAAGTATACCAAATAATTTTGAGTCGGTGCCAAACAACCAATGAACAAAGATCACTAAATTGCCTAAATCTCCATTATTAATTGGTGATCTTTGTTAATTGGTTGTTTGGCACCGACTCAAAATTACTTAGGAAGAGTGAGTGAAAAATCAATCATCCCCTGTTTTCCTAACCTTAGGGTTGGAATTTTTTTCCCAAATCTATATGGGATCAACTTCTGGGTATACCCTTTCCAATAAAAAAAGAATTATCAAAATCGGATTACTCTGTAAAAAGTTATGCGTGGTCATACATAAAAAAAAAAAATATACGCGTCGACTTGAGAACCTCCTCCGTTTTTCGTCGGTTAATAAAATGTTGACTTCCACTTTTCACATTAAACAGCCATGTAACTATCTTACACACGAATTTCTTAGATACTGTACGAAACATAAAATAAATGGATCAAAATAAAAACATTTAAAAATACGAATAACGTCGTTATTTACAATGAAATTTTACTTCCATTGTGTGTGTGTGAATCGTAGAAATACTTATATTCTCTTCTGTAGCCTTAAGATTAGGGCGATGTAAGTAAAGATATTAAATGATGAATCAGACAAATTCAGTATTTGCAGTTCCCATTGTTTTAATTAAGCAGTCATTTTCAAGAAAAAAGTTTTTAAAAACTGAATATTTTTACACGTACATCAAAAATTTAAAAATATTTCATTGTTCTAATTATCTTTTCCAAAACATTCTGTTTTAATAGTTAACAAACAAACAAAAAAAATCCGAGTACTTATATTGTTATTCCACATTATTTTCAAAATGAATTTGTTACACAGACATTTACACAGGCGTCTTTTAAGCATTTATTTAGAATATTTTAAAAATCGTTAATTATAAAGATAAAAAGTTCATTATTAAATAAACTTATCATGCTAATGAACTACATTTTATCCTTTCTTGAATTTATAATTATATGCCAAGACAAATGTGTCAGAAATAAACGAAATTACTTAACGAGAGCACGCTTAATTTCACACTAAAAAGAAAAAGAAATTTTTACTGCGTAAGATTTTGCATTTCACAAACTGTTTATAACGATCCAATTTCAGTTTGAGAAACGCAAAATTACTATGTACGTAACAATTCAAGAAATCGCCCCGAAAAATAAATCAAAGTTCAGGACATCAAAAAGGATTTTGTGTCTGACATTGCACCGCCCAAATAATAACGTGTCTTCTGCAATGGAAACATTTCAAAAACGAAGAGTAATTTTCCACGATTTCTGGAAACGCCACGCGGAAGTTGTTTGAATTCAGACTCCCATAATTAAAAGCCTTCGATATTTATTCTGAGCATCTAATTATACAGCTGGATTCAAATAAACCCCTTTTTCAAAAACAGAGAAAGAAAAAAAAAACATAAAACTAATATCCAAGTACAGTTTCAACAATGCGAATTTAAGCATTTAATTAAAAGATATGTTGGGATAATTCTCCGCCTTTAAATATGAACCGTCTTATTGCAAAAGCGTTTTTGAAATTCTTTGTAAGTCAGCATAGTTCTCGTTTGTTGTTTCTGAAACGAAAGAAAAATGGTTGCTCAAGGACCAATCAGAGCGTTAACTGTTGCCTCGGGTTGTTGAAAATTCCAAGTTTCCACTTTTGACTCGCAAGATTTTAAAACGAAAGGGAACTGCTCAGTTGAGCAGGTATAATATGTGTATTTGGATGCGGTGAAACCCTAGAGTTTCCCGAAAGTTACATGGGATAAAAAAAAGTGTGTTTGCATTCGGAATATTTTAATGTATGCAGTTTAGTTTTGCGCGATTAAATTCGGTATTCGGGGGGAATAATAGTAGCGATGATTTAATTCAATTAGGATTTTAGCTTACTATATAATTTTTAGAAAACAGCTGCATATTTTTAAAAGAAGTAAAATAATGCAGTTTAGTAACGTAAAGCACCGCTCTTTTCAGAACCTGCTTGAAGATTCGAACTTTCTTCCGAAGTGAAGCACCATTAAAGTGCACGTTCAAGCATGGATATATCCAGATTCGGACTATCTGCAGACGGGTGGGCCCTCACTGCTGAAGGCGGGCCCTCAAAACAGAAAAAAAAAAAGGAAAATAAAAAAAGTGCTATACTGGTAGCACTTGAATGAAGTTGAACACACAAATTTTTTTGCAGCTGCAATTGCGCCCCAAAAGGCTTCAAAACTCCATTTTAAAAGTAGTTCTCAAAATTTTTTGAGAGAGGGTTCCCGAATGAACAAGGGATTAGTTAATATGAATGACATATATTAATTAATAGATCAATATTTTATGAATTCATTAATTGTCAATCATAATTAATTAACAATAACACCATACCCCAAAAGTTAACACATACTATTATTTATCGGTTACACAATAATCCGGGGCCCCCCTTCTCCTGAGACGGGCGCCCTAGTAGCAATGACTGCTTGTTTTCTGCTCGGTCGTTCATCGACTCATCGTTAACTCATCGACTCGTCGAATTCAGTCATCGGCAAGTGCACTTTTGTTTATCTGCAATAGATGAATTTTTATTCATGCATAGAAGTGATCTAGACGAGCAGTTTCGCCGATGGGAAACCGAAAAACAATATCTTATCCGAAACTGCAGTTCTATAGTCATCGGGCCTCGCAGGTGTCCCCAGTGGTTTACACTTTACCCAAATTCCTATAAATATTTGCGTAATTTAGATGTGCCTTTGCATAATCTAAGGGAAATTTTGAAAAATTCTTGAATTAATCGCATAATTTACTTCAAATTTCTTGTATTGGGGTTGGGAGGGGCAGGGGTGGTATCCCCCCCCCCCTTGCTCCCTCCCAAAAAATTTAAATTTGAAAAGAAATATTTACAAAAAAATGTAAGTGTTTATTATATAAAAATGGTTTGTAATATTTAAATAATTTTTTTTTAAATGCGTTTAAAAAAAAGAAAAGAAATTGTATTTGAGCGTCAGCTGCATTATAAGAAAAACGGAAACTTCATTACAATGAGCAACTCTTTTGAAACCTCTTTAATGTAAACAGCAAGAAGAGAAATCAGTTAATTTTTAAAAGTTATCCAAGAAATATGAAAGTTAAAATCACCCTAAAATTCCTATACAATTGGCAATATTGTTTCTTAATTATTAATTACGAATGTTGTTGCTACTTACATACATTAGGAAAAAGTGAAATTAATTTCTTACCAATCGAATATTTTGACTATTATTAATAACAGCTGAGCAACACTTTGTCAAAAGTTCACTCTAAGTCCCAATCTGAGACTAAAATAACCGCTACTTCACACTTTACCTTATACATGACAAGATTCGATGGTCTAGGGGTAGCGCGCTTATCTCGTAATCAGTAGGCTCAGGTTCGGGCCTGGGGTAGGAAGATTTTTTTTTTTTTTTTTTTCAGAAAAACGAAGATTTAGCATACAAAAGACGAAAACATACTAAACCGTACGGACATTTTTTGAAAATTTTGCTGCCAGTCGTTTATTTTTTATTAACAAATATATTTTAAACAGTTTATCGGTTTCTTTTCGTTATTTCATCGGAGTCATCGGGAAACGATGATCGGCTTTATGGACCCCCGAGCGGACATTTTGTACCAGTTGCCGATGAAATTTCCCCTTTTTTGGATGAAAAGCCGTGATCGGCCATTGCTCCTTCTCCTCGGATTTAACTCACCCGCCTCTCATCGACCGATGGGTTATTGCTACTAGGGCGGGCCCTTACCCTCCCAGTCCGGGCCTGGATATATCAAATAGGATTGGAAACAAGACGAAACGTATTTGCAAATTTTACCAGATGAAAATTCCTGATGACATTTTATTACCACATATGGATTTTGAGTGACTAGACAAATCTCTGCAGCTTTTCGGCAAGGCGAGGTGCACCTATATTTATGTCTCGTGCCCATCTCTTAAATGAACAGCTCACGTTGCACTGAACTGAAAAATGTAATCCTGAACTGTAACAAATTACTCTTTTTATTTTAATAGCAACAAGGAAGGTGACTCCACGTTCCAATAATGCAGAATGGATTTCGCAAGCATATATTGCTGTTTGCAGACAATGACAGAGTACATTATTTGGTATGCTACCAGCCACCGTTAAAAGCATCTTTAATTATAGTTAAATAAACTACAAAAGCTCAATGATGGTTTTCTTTTTGAGAGCCATGTTCCAATGTCAACTGCATACGCGATATAAACTATTATTATGATCCTTAATTATCTGACAAAAGTTTTTATTTGAAGTTTGTTTCTCAACTACTTCATACCATATAGCCTAATTGGTAATTTAACACTAGATGTCTACTATCCACGGTTTCATACTTTATGTGTGAGATGACAGTTTTAAATTTCGAGATCAGCGTTTATAGCTAAAGTAAAGAAATCCTAAGACACCACCTTCATATAATAAAATACTTAAACCAAACACCACTTATCCATACGGGTTTTTTTGTTTCCCTTACACAAACTGGATTTGATGAAGTGTATATCTTTGATCTTAGGTTGGACAAGGTCAAAATATTAAGAGGATTAAAGCTGAAGAAAGTTACACCCTTAAAGCAAACAAAGGTTTAATCTTTTGTATAAAAGAAATGGAAAAAAGGAATTTAGGTTATCTATGACGTTTTTTTTTTATTCTTTCAAAAAAGTAAAAAAGTTATTGACCCAAATAAACTTTAAGAATTTTCTCCTGTTTTGCTGCTATATCAGGGCCGCCGACATAATTTTCGGGCCCCAGGGCAGGTATTTAAGGAGGGCCCCCTCCCCTTCTAAAAAACACTATTTTTTTATTCCAGAAAAGTTTTTTAAACACTTTTTAAACAACTTTTAAACTCGACCCCGAAATTTTTCATTAGATAATCAGAAAAATCCTTTATATTGGCCTTGAACTTAGCACGAGTGAGGTTTTTTATGGGAAATGATCATTCAAAATGATCATTCAAATCAGGAAATGATCATTCAAAAAACAGCGCGTTATATTAGGGCTAATACGGTGGTGCACTTTAAATTTACCTTAGGCCATATGTACAAAATTTATGATAACATGATAAAACTTATATCGAAAATTGCAAGTATTTTATCAGAATTATTTTAAAGTAATATACACATAATTCTGAAATTCTATCTTAATGTATACAGATAATCACTTGATACAATTAAATCTAAATTTTTTAAAAAAATTTTTACTCACTATTTGAAAACTATGGCAGAGTTATTATAAAATCCGTAGCCAAATGAATACTGCAGAAAGAAAAATGTTAGCAATGAGAATTAATGCCGCAGACTGGTTTCGGTAAATATGACTTACCAACATCAGTGCAATAATGTTTTCTCGCACTGATGATGGTAAGTCATATTTACCCAATCCGGTTTGCGGCAATAAATATCATTAGTGTTTGCTAATCTTTTTCTTTATCAAAGGTTTTGGGAGACACAAATATTTCATTTTCGCATGGGATTTGTACGCTAAAAATTTCTAAAATACACCCTCCTGGCCCGTGACCAACTATGGCTCGTGGCAATCGTTCTTCCCCCTGTTCCCTCTTCGTCGGGCCTACGTATATGTTATATTCTCTTTAGAGTTTAAAAATAGTAATTCAGGTTGATAATAAATTCACATAAATCATATTAGCACTAGGAGCTATTTTTTTCTCGCTTCGATAGACTACTAAATACTATTTTTCTTGCATTACTATACTATACAAGCTGGAAACAAAACACACCCAAATATTGTTCCTGCTATAAAAATATCTCAAAAAGAAAATGTCGTATTTCTCGACGGTCTACAAAAACGACCTCCGCCGAGACTTCTGAATGTCAATGTGGATTATTGCTGGAATCCAGCTTTCACCTCGACCGCAATGCCGATTTACATCAACCTCTTTATCGAATGTTCACGCTCAGTGGTATTAACCAATGACAGGGCTTGAGTTAACCTAACATAATATTTTGTCCTTATGTTGTATCCTCAATTTTAAACCATTTCCAGAGTAGGGACTAACTTCCTGAAATCGGCACCACCAGAGATATCGTTTAACAACTTGGAGGACATTGGAGCCAAGACGGATTTTATGTGCACCAGCTCCCATTAGCGTACACGGTCCCATAGCATTCGAGCCGGGAGGGGATTGACCCTCCCAAGCACTGGCCAAGCAGGATGCTGCTTTACTTGCCGTGTTCTAATGGGAACGGAGTTTTGCGCACAGACCACTGCGGGACCCGTTTCAACCTATATAGGTTGAGTTACCTCAGGATCAGTAACTTTTTCTGCCAGATTAACAGTGACCATGAATCTAGGACTGACAGTCGTATTTCCAAGCAGTAGTTACTGAAGTGCCATTTGAACCGTCAGTTGAAGTTAATGGTGAATACGGGCGTTGGTAAAACCCTCAAGTAGTATTCACTAATAACCTAAACGGAATGCTACGGGAAACAGAAATATGCGCAGAAGAAAAAATTTTATTAAATTTTATTTTGAGAAACTCAAACTTTGCTCCACTTTTAGAGTGCATGTGCAGTTACTTTATTCCATAAGCTTGTGCAGTTACTTTAT
Organism: Cheiracanthium punctorium; assembly: GCA_038373885.1. NCBI lineage: Eukaryota > Metazoa > Arthropoda > Arachnida > Araneae > Cheiracanthiidae > Cheiracanthium > Cheiracanthium punctorium. Next base: position 856,917 of record JAWZYV010004369.1, read on the forward strand.
CCCGTTCTTTATGCTAAGTTAATCAAGCATGTGTAGTTACTTTATTCCGCAAAAGTTAACTTTCTCTCCTCTGTTTTTAATTATTCTCAAAGGTTATCTTCCAGGCATGGCTTGAGAGAAGAACTGCACATTGTGGTTCTTCTTTTTCTTAAAGAGATGTCTGCGAGGTAAGGGCAAAGTAATTATGGAGTCAGTTAAATAAAATAAACAATATTCACGTCACGGAAATTCGCAATGCTTTATGCATATTTTACAAAAGTCTCATTTGACCAATGAGCTTTTCGATTTCAACGTGGACCATCATGGGGAACAGGGGATATGAATCTTGGGATATGAATCAGGGGATATGAATCATACAGGGAATATGAATCTTGGACTGACAAATTGAGTTTTCCAAGCGGTAGTTAGTAACTGTCGATCCAACCGCCTCTTGAAGTTAATGGTCAGTACAACTATAAAGTCCGTTGCTCATAAGGGAAGTCTCGCCGTCACTACAGGGGTATAGGGACATTCTTCTCGCCAATTTTACGAATTTTTAATGACCGTTTGGGGTCTACCGACGTAAGATTCTCAGCTAAACCGTAACCCCCCCCCCCACACACACACACATACACAATGGAGAGAGCAACGGAAGATTTTTTGATGTCTCAGTATCCCATCGTCCATTGAAGGATAAATATGAGGATAGGTTCGTTTTTCAACCACAATGACCACTGCAATGGGTCATGCACGCATGACGTTCATAATGCAGACATTTATGATTCTAACTGAACATGGACGAAACCGCAAGGCAGCTATTCATATCTTGAGATTATATTTTCTTGAATGTAGAGTAGAATTTCCCCAGGTGAACATCAAATGAAATAAAAATATATCAGTCTTTCACAGGTATATTTTCTTCCTTTGATAATTCACTAATGCATTAAAATAAATCTCAAGAAGAACGGTGCATTTTAACCTTATCCAATTTCTTTAAAGAACTCTTTAAATACATTGAGAGAATATACGTGTTACATACCTTAAAAGAAAGGAATTAAAAAAAAAAATGAAAATTTTCCGATTCATGCTATTCTTCTTCAGTTGGGGTATGGAATTAGATTTAAAATTGGTGGTTAGATTTACGGTATTTAATTACAGGAGATCTAAAATAAACAGCGAATTATATTTGTTCCTGAAAGAATTGCCGAAGCAAACGAATCGTGTAATTTGTTCTTTAATTCAGTTACGTTCTAAACGCAAGAGGAAATTAAAGTTACGGAAAGAAATTACATTCGTAAAGCAAACAAAATTGCATTCTTAGAAACTAAATGCGAATGCGAACTATAAATTTTAATTTAATCATAGCGTGCGAGATACTAAGCATGAATTATTGCAGAAAAGCATTATCTTTTTTGGGGAAAAACCATTTCTGAAATGTTCCCGCAAATTTATGTTTAGAATTTAACAGTATTAAGCGGTAAAAGTACACGACTTTTCAATTACCACACTCAGTTGAAAAAATAAGTAAATAAATAAATATTCTATTTTATTTATTCCAAATTTTTATTTTTACACTAAATTTTAATAGAAGGAAATATAAGTAAATGCACTTTATTTCTCGCTCAATTATTAGCCTATATTAATAGAATTGCTATAAATATAAATAAAATATCTTTGGGAGTGAATTAAGAGAATCTATGCTTAAAAATTAGTTACATTCACGTTTTAAGTAACGTTCACGTAAGTTACATTCATGTTTTAACGTACATTAAAAATTAATTAAAAAATCGATAAAACTATCACAGAGAAAAATGACCAATGTTGAAAAATATGCACTATAGTCTTTAGAAATGTTTCTAATGAAATACTTTAATTTCTATGACATAATTTGTTTACCATATAAGTACAAACATTTTAAATGAAAACCAATCAGTTTTTTTAATCATAATACGCGCATCTTTGATATCAATGCATAATTTTTTCTATTTTCTTTAAAAAATATTTTATATTATGCATTACTTATTTTTTCTACTGATTTTTGCATTATCTTGATGAATCATTGCTATGTTAGTTTTTAATTCTGTTAGGTATTTATGTATGAGTAAGTAATATGAACCTAAACGGATAGTTAAAATTGTTCTTTTTATTTGCCTCAATCTTAAAAAGTAGTTACGATATCATAAAATTCGATATTAAATACACATTCATTCATTTGTTTAGTTGATAAATCTCTTTATTCATTAGTTTTTTTTTTAAATATAAACATTCACATATTATTGCTTTAACACATTTTGAAGGGGGTCAAAATACTGAAGTGCTTTTACCGTATTTTTCGTTGCGCAGCTGACGAAATCTTACTAAATTTAGAAAAGGTTGATACAAAACACTGAGGCTATTTATTAAACTATAGCAAAGAATGGAAGAAAACACTCAAAATACTGGTGTTAAAGGATAAAATAAATAAAAACTTTGTGACAAAACACACACATAAAATGTCACTTATAACAAGTGATATAAGTAACATTTTATGTGTGTTTTTTTTACAAAGTTTTTATTTATTTTATAGCAATGGATGTTCTTTACATTGAACAATATGTAGATTTGATATGGCTTTTAGGGCATATTTCCAATTTTTTACATATCAGTATTTCAGACCGCTATGATTTTGACACACACATTCAGCTATAGAACAGTTAACATCTCTCTTTAAGCAATAGACAATGTCTACTTAAAAACATGTTACTACATCGAATGCAATACTAACAAAAGCACATTCGCACAATACATTTGCACATAACAACAATTAGTTAGGAAATTAAAAATTTAAAGTCTGTTTAACCCTTTAACGCGCAGTTTTCCCGCTCTGGGAACACCCAACTCTGACGTTTTGACTGTTGTCAATCACGAAGAATAGATTGGATTTCTATAAAAATAGTTGCGGTCGACCTAGCTCCACGAGAATACTTTACGTGTTATCACGTCATTTCCCTTCAAAAAATGGTCACGATTCTTTTTAACAGCACTGACATCCGCTGAAAAATAGAAGAATGCGAGAACAGCTGGATAGATTGCCCAATGCTGAAAAAAGGGCAGTCGTTGACATCGCTTGACTTAACTACCAGCAAGATGGCGGACAATCAAAACGTTCATCGCGTGCCACAGATCTAGAGACCCTTTTTTGACGACAGCTGGCTGTGTGGCACAGCCAGCTGTCGTGGCCGCTTCTGTAATGCTAATGTTCAGCACGATGCCATGCTTAGTAATAAAGTGCAAGTTCTGATAATGAGTACTTACGGTGGAAAAAAATGTATAAGCTGCATACCGCAACCAAACTTGCATTCATAAATGATTTCCTTATATATTCCACCTCGTGTACAACGAACAACAAACGAGAATGTTTTACTACTCAGTTATTACACGCAAAACAGTTAAAAGAAATTATTGCCCAGTTCTGTTATTAAAAGTGCCTCCAAAATTTTCGCTCCAAGAGTCTCTTTTCGCCATTTCGCGCTTTCTACCTTTTTAATAAGTCCCCCTGAAACCCGAAATTGCTCTCGGAGCAGGAATTTATCCTTCGCATAAAGATAACCCCTCCCCCCCCCCGGACGATTTACTGAAAGGCAAAGGGGCTTTTAAGAAACAACTTGGCGTTCTTGTTGTCTTTGAAAATGGCGGTCGTCATAAATTTCATAATGCTGCTAGCGGGCTGGAATCACAGAAAATTATCAAGTTATTACTAAATGCATAAAACTGTTTTCTAAACGCATTTAATTGTTCTGGAGCCTCCCAATTCCTCGTTATGCTTGCAATTGCAGAGCGCTTGTTGTGTTCGGTAATAAATTTTATGTGCGTGTCTTGTATACGGAACGTTCGGCGACGGTGGGTTGAAATTGTTCTGAAGTAAACTTTTATGTTGGGACTGTAGATTTTTAGCGCACTATTAAGTATTTATGTAAATACGATTGAAGATTAAGGAATGGGTAAGTTTCTGTTAATATTAAATGACATTTACAACCTTAATAAAGGTTAACTCAAAAAAAAAATATAATAATCAAGCTTGTTTAGAAAAAATCTTTTAAGGTGAAATTCTGCCCTGAATATTTCCCATTTTATGCGTAATTAGACATTCGTTTAAATTAAGAAAAGGAGTCAGTCATTTTTTCTGAATTTAATAATTTATCACTTTGTTTATGACTAGAAGCTTAAAATTACTTCTTTTTGAATTTCATACTTTTAAATGTTGTATAATGGAACATTTTTATTAATATTAAAATAAATTATAATGATAATTTGTCCTACATATGTATAATATAATTTATCTGAAAATACAAACTTTTTACTTAAAATATACTTTTTTTCTTTTTTTTCTTTTCTTTTTTTCCGAATTGAAATCGTGGTACCTTGTAAAAATTCCATGCACGATTATAGTTAGAATCACACAAGAGGAAATTATAATCAAATTCTATCCCGCATACCACAGTATCCAGCATCGCCTATATACTTCAGAAGATAATTCAGAAAGTTGCATTTTTTCACAAAAAAAACCAATAATAATGAATTAATTAATTTTTAGTAGTATGAAAAGTACATTTCATGTTATATCATTTAAAAATCAAAATCTTGCCTAAGTAAGAGTGTATACACTTATTAATACACGCCATTACTACGCAGGTATGTGATCTTACATATGTTTATTTTTATGCTAATCAGAGCATGATTATGACCAACAGGGGAACCGGGCATTGATGAATCTGGGGGCCCCCATCTATGAAATTTGTTATTTATATTTTTCATTATTATTTATGTTTTTCATATATTATTTGTTATTAATATTTTTCATAAAATTTTGATATAAAAAAGAATATTTCAAACCAGCATTTGAAATTTGGGGCCTTTTCGAGCCGGGGGACTTGGGTAATGTCCCGAATTGCCCATGCGATAATAAGGCCCGGATGCTAATTTATAGATCCTTATCTAAAAACGGGTAATAAAGCGAAAAATAAAATATTCGATTGTTTGCCAGAATGCTTTTCAACAGGCAGATAATTCAAGCAAAATTTATCATGATCTCACCATTGAATGAGTAAAGCATTGACCATGAAAGATGGCTGAAATTTCGAAGTCCCTCATTCGCCAGGCTGACGATCTAAAAGTCTGTAGTTTTGATCGGTTTTCTCGAGGTGTAACGTAAATACGCGTTAGAACACCGTAAAAAAAGTCTTCCGATCAAACCAGACCTCAGTAGGCAGATTCTTCTCCTGAAAGCTTGATATACACAAAAAAAACAAACAAATATTTAACATATTAGAAATAACAAAGACCGTGCGCTGTCAGATAATACTTTTTACACTTCATTTTACTTTTAACCATGTACTAAAGCATTAAAAATAGGTAGATAAATAAATATTCGATTGACTCCGAATACATCGTACTCCTCCACGGACGAATATGATGGGTATTGTTTAGGGGGTCTGGACGTTCCTTTAGTTTACTCGAATGGCTAATTTTGGCCCCCTATCAACCTTTTGTATCCGTGCCTCAAAATATTGCACGGCTAAAATATTTTGAAATGTCATAAGCATTTTGAAAATTTTATACTAATTTTGTAAAATCTATAATTTAATGAGTGATAAAGAAAATTAAATATAACAAATATTAAAAATGTGTAATCTAATGGAAATATTTGTTGTAAAATTTACTCTCAATTAAATTTTTAGAAAAAATAGAACTCGTCCCTCCATAGCTGCACCCCTCCCATGTGAAAGCTATAGATTTGTGTTGCGCTGGAACATGTATTCGGATTTGTGTGCTTGTTCACGGGAACCGCTCATAAATCCACGTCAAAGTAAGGACAAACACAAGGGGGGGAATGCCTTGGGGAGGACTTTTCTGGGTATCTAAAGCGTATTCACGTTACATCTGGAGAAAACCGCCCAAAATTCCAGACCACTAGACCGACGGCCTCGCGAGAGGACAGAACCTTGTTCCACCATTGAGTCATCTACCAATGTCAAACGCTATAGAGAAAACCCATATAGTAAAGCAACAAAAAATGAATCGATGCATCATCGATTGACCCCGAATACGTCATACAGCTCGTACTGAAAACGATCGCAACCAAATGAAATGCATCCCCATCTCCTATTAGAGCTTTTGAAATTAATTTTTTCTTTCCTCTACGTTCATGTTAAACACTTCATCTCCAGCTTTAATTTCTGCCATTCATCCATTATATCTTTAACCACTCTGTCTAGAATAATGATGAAAGAAAGAGTTATTTCCCGTCCATCAGATCATATATATACACCCCGACGAGTTTTAACACTTCGTCGTTCTATCGCACCCCTGTGCGGCACCTATTTCAATTTCTCCCTGTCCGATAGTGGTGGCAGGTAATTTCTACCATAGCAGTGGCAGCAGCTGCTCGCACATGTCGTGACCGGGGCCGTCACCATCCAGATGTTTCATCGGAAGACAGCGTACACGGGGAGAATGGCCGATCACTATCCCTCCCACTTATTTGGAATTCTCGTACGGGCGACTGTTTTCGGCCTCTCACAGAATAGGGGAGAGATTAGATGGGCGTTCGCTCACGATAGGAGACTTAATCGAATGTCATATTCGATTTTTTTTTTTTTTTTTTTTTTAGAGGCTTGAAGTGAATTAAGGTATTAATCAATGATTTTTTTTTTTCCCCAATGTAACATTTTTCAACTAAGTGATACATGAAACAGCAATAACTTATTTTCTTCAACCTCTGAGGCGCAACAACTTTTCCAATGCTGAAAAAAAGGGCAGCCGTTGCCATCGCTCGACTTAACTATCAGCAAGATGGCGGACGATCGAAACGTTCATCGCGTGCCACAGATCAAGAGACCCTTTTTTTGACGCAGCTGGCTGTGCCTGGGCAATCTATCTAGCTGTTCTCGCGTTCTTCCATTTTTCGGCAATGGTGTCAGTGTTGTTAAAAATAATCGTGACAAATTTTTTGACGGAAAACTAAAAAAAGTAAAGGATTCTCGTGGAGCGATGTCACCCGCAACTATTTTAATAGAAATCCAATCTATTCTTCGTGACTGGCAACAGTCAAAACGTCAGAGTTGGGTGTTCCCAGAGCGGGAACACTGCGCGTTAAAGGGTTAAAGAGAGTACAAATGCGGAGAATATAGTACTTCGCTGTAAATAAATTCTTAGGAAAGTATTCTTACAATAAAACTAAAACCTCACAAAGCAAACTATTAAAGCTTAATTTTTAACTTTCTTTAACCGAAACAAAATTGCTCGTTTGTGGCTATCGCTTTTCTTTGATTCAGAAACTAAACTTTCCCTTTGCTTTGTGTCCTCAATCTGATTTTGCGACTGAGTTCTTTCAATTAGCGCATGCGTGTTTGCGGCTATGGGCACGCATAAGTTCGCTTAAATATATTTTCAGGAAAATATTCCAACAGTAACAAACTTCCAGAGCAACACACCTTTTGGGTTTAGGAATATATTTAGGGGGAGCAGAATGTTACGTTTTTTTTTTTTAACATAAAATTTAAACAAATAAATTTTTAGCAATTTTTTAGTTACAAACAAGCTGTTTCTAAGCATAGGATTCATATTTATTAGATTTTAAGCAAGAATTTTACAAATATTTTTTTTCTTTTTTTGATACATGACCACCGAAAGAAAAGAGTTCATTGCTGAATTTCTTCACTTTATTTTGATGAAATATCGAGGCAGACCTGACGAAAGGGTCAATTTGCGGGGGGGAGGGATCCCTTAAACAAAAATGGACTGTTTAATATATGATCAAATGGTCCCGTAGTGACCTAGTCAACTCCAGCTCCGTTCCCGTAAGAACACGGAATCTGAAGCAGCACCAGCTTGGCCAGTGCTTGGGAGGGTGAACTTCTCTCTCGGCTGAACTGCTGTGAGACCGTGTATGCTATTGAGAGCTGGTGCTCGTAAAATCTGTTCGTGGCTCCAATGTTCTGCAAACGATACCTCTGTAGGTGCCGATTTCAGGCGCTAAGTCTCCCATCTGGAATTGGTTCAAAATCAGAAGACCACTCATATTGGCCAACTGTGGTCTGCCTAACTTTTTCACCTCGTCTCACTCTTGAGAATTCCTGGCCCAGAAAACGGCAGAATCTGAGAGATTTCATTCCCCTACTTCTCAGCTGAAGAGCACGCATTGACTGTTGGTTGGCATAAGTGGGGGCAAATATCACTGTCCACAACAGTCTCCAAACAAAATGCAAAACTGGATGCCGAATCCCAGTCAACTGATTATCACTTTCTCCCCAGTCAATTATCTACTAAGAATAACTCAATTATCTACTAAGAAAAGAAAAATTCCCGCCTCTATAAATTCCTTATCCATCTTCCATGAAGGGTGAATAGAATAGTCGTCAATAGAGGGGAAAGAAGTCTTGGGTAAGGCACTAGAGATGAGTTCGGGCTCATTTTTTGAAGCCCGAGCCCGCAGACTTTTAATCCGTCCCGCCCGAGCCCGAGCGATATTATTTAAGTAGGAGCCCGAGCCTGCCCGAGCCCGAAATTTCAGCTAAAGATAAATAAAATTCATTAAAATTCAAAGAAGTAATTCCGTTATACATGATCTATGTAATATAAGCCGCCGTTCTGAAATACCCAAAGAGCTTCACGCGCCTTCTAGGCACCCGCGCCGCTATTTTTTTTTTAATAAGTATTTTTATTTTTCACATGAATCACTTTTTAAAAATCTGTTTCAAGGAGTATGTTCAATAAAACAGAAATTTTTCACCGAGCCCGGTTCGGGCCCGGGCTCGGGCTCGGGCTCGGGCTTTCGGGCTCGGGCTCGGGCTTTCGGGCTCGGGCTGCGCCCGGCTCATCTCTATAAGGCACTTGTACCAGCGCCGTTCTTCAGTCACATTAATTTTTTGGTACAACTGCTGTACCGCCGGAGTCAGAAGACTGGGCTTCCCTATAATGAAATGACCAACATCTGCGGCCATCGTTGCGGTCAAGTCTGAAGTACGACACTCACTTGGCCAGTAGAAAGACAATTATACTTAAACTGACGTCCTGTTAAAAAGATAAAATAAATCATAAAAAAAATAATAAAACGCTGGAAAGACATCGCTTGAAATGCTCTTGCCCCTGTGAAAATCCTGTTGCTTTCAACAACGGTGACATTTCTGTATATTATCCTGCACATACCACAAAATAAGTTTGAAGAGAAAAAGCCTGTTCGCATATAAAAATGGTTTCATACATCAAACAAACTTCGGCGAACGTGAAAAATAAAGTTATTCCATAAATCACCGGCGAACGCGCACCTACACAACTTTTCTACATTATCCATTATAAAATCCACGTGCGTACCGAAAAAATAGTCCTAATAGATATAGCAAGCATCTTGATAAATAGATGTATGGATAAACATCTGGACTTGATAAATGCTCCACGTGAATTTATCAGACATTTTGACATTTCTGGGGAATAGGGAATAACTGAATTTAAACTCGGGAAAAAAAAAATGCTGTCGGTTGTTCTATGCAGGTCTTGTATAAAAGTGCAACAGAATTTATTTTAGAAACAGCCTTAAAGAGGTGGAGTTCTAATAAAAAACTTTAAATTTTTGAATAGTATTTTATTTAGGTATTTATTTTATGTATTTATTTGTTTTGGTTCATATTTTATTAACACTGCCTGATCCACAGCTTCATGTATTAAATTCAAGATAAATTATATCGATCGAGATTATATTTGTTTTTACCATTTATTCGTCTTATTATTTTTACATTAATTATGTTTTCATCCTTTATTCATCCTACAATTGCATATCACATTATGGAAGCCTCAAGCAGAAAAATAATATGTTTATGCAAAAAAAAATGAAGTTTTCATTATTTTATAAAACAAAATTATATGTTGTGACATAAAGCTAAAAAAGAGAAAAAAAAATCTAACTTGGAAGAATGGTACGTCATTTCATCTAAATAGAAAGAAAATAATGCTTCAGTTTATATGCAACTAAAATTAAGAAAGCTTAAAAAAAATAAATTATTTATTTATTTTTATTTTTTTTTTTACTGCGTTCTTTAATCCCCTTAAGAATGCATTATTTTTAAGAAAAAGGGCATAAAAGCGTTTATTATTTTATTAAAAAAACTGCATAAAAATAAGTGTATGTACAATAAATGTATTCATTTTAAGGTTTTTGAATATTTTTTTTAAATGTGAAATAAATAAAATTGTTAGTTTGTGTTGTTAAGGCGAAGCTACACATGCGCTATTTGCCTCGGTTTGGGGGTTTTTTGATATTTGGAAATTGGAAGGACTACCATTTTGCACGAGGGTCTTCAATTTTCTACAACACAACGCTACTGAATATTAAAACATCTTCATCGGAATCTATGCATATGTAAAGAATTTTGGCTACGAAAAAGTATAACGGTCTTCTAAAACACATTTTTTTCCCCAAATATCTTATGGAAATACACTACTGGCCAATAGTATTGCAAGTTTCAGAAATCTAACCATTTTCAAGATTAAACCCCTCTCCCCCGTAAAAATTAACAATCAATATAATTGATATTTTTTTAATCTTAAAATGTTAAATTAGTTACTTCAAAGACAAGATAGCATTAAGTTAAAGAACAAAAATAATTATTTCATTTATTGAAAAAATAGCGTAAAAATTTATAGGTTATTATAGAAATCATAATCCATTTTGGCTGACCAGAATAAAATTAAATAAAGAATTCATTTCAAGTTATTCTGCAAACAGAGGATAAAAAATAAATGCAATTGAACTAAAGATCATTTATTATGTTTCTGAGCAGCCTTGACTTGAATTACAACAGCCACTCTTTTAGATATGGAATCCACAATGTTTTACAACACTTCTTTCGGTGTTTCATGGTGCCAAGCAGGGGCGTAGCCAGGGGGGGATATCGGGTTATATACCCCCCCCCCGAATTTTTTGGATTAGTGATCACAAGATTAATGCCGTGCAGAAATTCCGTCTATTTATACACATATAAGTTCATATCCCCCCCCCCGAAAAATTTTCCTGGCTTCGCGCCTGATGCCAACTTAAATTATTGGTTCTTGGTTAAATTATTGGTTCTTAAATTATTGGACTTGGATCACAACAGCCACTCTTTTAGATATGGAATGCAGAATGTTTTACAACACATCCTTTGGTGTTTCATGGTGCCAACCTAAATTATGGGTTCCTGAAGCTCTCATTTTGCTTTTTGGTGATTTTCAGATGTATTCTTTCCAATTATACTACATAAATTCTCAAAAATATTTAAATCTGGCAAATTTCCTGTCCATTTTTTCCTGTGCTTATTCCTGAAACGATGGTCAGCTTTCTCAAACATGCAATACTATTGGCCTGTAGTGCATGTAAAAATAAGAAAGACAAACCCATGAAGAGTCCAACTGTATTATGAAACGTTTCCAACTAAAATCTTATTCGTCTGGAGGGTAATATATTGAAGCAGACTTTCTTTCTTTCTTAACTCCGAGAATCAGAACAAGATCTTTGATTAGCGTATAACGACTGTCGCAACGATCTATTTATTTCCCAATTGTGCATGCTGCGACATCTTGCGAAGCTATCTATCTTCTCCTGACAACTGAACAGGGTTGAGAAGTAGGCTTTGTTTCATTCCGTTTTTACCTCCCAGATCGTCGAGCACGCTAAAAGGAACCACACAAAAAAAGTTAAGTCTCCCGTCTTTGTTTTATTTATAGGTAACGGTGAGCAATCCATCCAATACAATCGGTAGAAGAGCTCCTGTTGAAAACAACTACGAGCATCATCGAATATCGTAGACTACTACCGAGCCAATTCAGTATGGAACAGGAGGAAATTGCATATTAATGACTAGTTCATTTTATCTCTCACCCCCTTTATTGAAATTTGTCAAAAAAAAAAAAATGTGGCCGAAAAAAGCGACATTATTTTACCTATATTTAAATACTATTACTTCACAATAGCTTTAATCTATTGTTGCAATATTTCGTAAGCTGTAGAATAGGCATCACATGTATTTTTTACAAATATTTAAATATTATTAGTTCACAACAGCTTTAATCTATTGTTACACTATTTCCTAAGTTGTAGAATATGCATCCCATGCATTTTTCTATAAATAGGTTACAATCCTGAAAATTTCAACATAGGGTTACCAGGGGAAATACTCGAAAGATGAGACATAAAATGATATAGTCAGATAATATCGTTTTAATATGGCAATAATGAAACTAAAAAATTAGGGGGGTTCAGAGGGGGGATGGTCTCCCCCTGACGAGGCTCGGACAGTCGAGTTATTGTAATTTATGAATATTTAGTATATACATACTGTTAAAATACGTATGCAAGGAAGCCCCTCCTTCCGTCCCTTATCTACTACACACTACCCTACTAGCAATTTTGCTCGGGCAGTCATCGGCTGGCTGCGTGGCCGGTGGTAGCCCGAGCAAAATTGCTAGTAGGGTAGGGAATGCAATCCCGATCCCGCGGGAAAGGGATCTTGCTGGATCCCGCACAAATGTTTGTGGGACTAGTCCTTGTTTGCGGGACTTCCTTGTCCCGCGGGATTACAGTCCTAATCCCGCGGGATTGAGAAATAAATTATTTTTTATTACAGTTTCGCACAGCTTTCCCAATCAGCAGACCGAAAAAAGTTTGCATATTTATGTCTCTCATCTCACAATAAGCGAATCAATAATTACGAATTTTAATTTGAAGTTTTAATTTTTTGATTATCTCCCAATGGGAGTCTGGATAGAACATAAAAATCTAAACATTGTAATATAAATTTTTCGTAAATTTCCCAATTTCCAAATGAACTGAAATATTTCATATTATTTATCTCTTAGCGAACAGTCACGAATTAATTATAAAATGTTTCTATTTTAGTTTTGAATTTTTTTTATATTTCACACTTTTAATTATTTCACTAAAATTAAATCTATACTAGTAAATGATTCACTGGATTTGTTGGATTTTGGGCGTTTTTTTTTTTTTCAGCCACTAAGAAAATAACGTAAGTATGTTAACATATTTATAAATTGTGTATTCCTCATTTTTAGCAACTAACATAAGACATAACTTAGGATATTATTCTGAATGCCATGATTATAATATTTATATTTCTAAGTTATTGCACTGATTATCTCATAAGATTAATTATTAATATTAAACTTCATAGTGCTTAAAATCTTACTTTTTCTCCTTTTCTCTGTTGAAATGAATTGATCTTAACTAAATGAAATGTGAATCCCGCTTGATTGCGGGATCCCGCGGGATCAATGAATCTCAAACCCGGAATCCCGCCGGATGAAACAGAGCGCGGGATTGCATTCCCTATTATACACCCATTCCCTTACAAAACATTTTGAATAAATTTCAAAATAGGCAAAAGAAACAGAAAAAGAAACGCAGAAAAAAAAATCGATTTATTAACACAAGTGGAAAGTAAATTTACGCTTCATACAGTCTCCAAATGCTAACTCATTAAAATTCCATCTTTGTGCAATATAACTAAACAAATTTGAGGAAATTGAGTGGAAGAATAACATATAAAGTTATCTCAATTAAACCAAGAGTATTTGTACACGGAGCTCTGAAAAATAAGTATCTGTGAAGAAAATATTGTACCTGTAACAAGATATACAATCATTTGTAAATTACTACTAGTTACGTTAAATGAAGTGTGCATAATAAAAGAACAACGAAATGGTAAATCATTTTAAATATTTATCAAATGTCAATATGATGCAGTCACGATGCTTACGTGTTGAATGTATAAAGTAACCTAGACAGTGACTTAGATAGCTTTGCGTTTCGTTATATCTGAAACCAGTAAGTTTATGAACTATACAAATTTCTAAATTTTTAAAATAATAATATTTCTTAAATTGCATATATATATATATACTTGCTTGTATTAGAACAATTAAAAATGAAACTTTAGATCGATTTCATGCTTAAACTAAAAATTAATCTATGTGTGATGAACTTTTTAAACTTATATCCATTTATTTAATGTGGAAAATGCATTACAAACTATTCGATCAAAAATCAGATTTCTCAAATAAAGGAAACTTGGTTTCCATTCATTAGTATTTGTAACGCCAATTATTCACACGTTGAAAAAATACAAGTACTAGAAAAATTATGCATAACTTTTCTGAAGAGGTGCCTCCCACATTGTTTAGTGGTCAAAGAACGATTCTACTTTACCACGGGTCCGGGTTCGTTTACTGGAACAGGTCAGGGCAAACAGAGTTTTTACATAGCATGTGTCATATTTTTTTTTCTTTTTACGCGAGTTAAGATGCGCCGTACAAAGCAAGACCATTTCAAGATTCTTACTTTCACGGTAGAGTTGGAAAATTTGAATATGGGTATCCCTACTAGCAATTTTGCTCGGGCCATCATCGGCCGGCTATGTGGCCGGTGGTGGCCCGAGCAAAATTGCTAGTAGTGTAGGCTTTAACGTGTTCAATAACGTGTAAATACAAGAGTGAAATTATTGTTTTAGGAGAAAAAATAGAATTAATTTTTCGGATACATGATAGGGAACGAAAAGCAATAACGTGTGAATACGAGATTGAAATTATTGTTCTGGGGAAAAAAAAAATAATAATTTTTTGGATATATGGTAGGGAACGAAAATTAATAACGTAGAAACACAAGATCGAAGTTATTGTTCTGGAAAAAATTAAAAATAAATAAAATAAAAATAAAATTAATTTTTTCGAATATATGGTAGACAACGAAAAGTAATAACGTGCTAATACGAGTTTGGAATTATTGTTCTGGGGGAAAAATACAGAATTATTTTTTCGGAGGGGATCAGATATGGCACGATTTTTTTATGACACAGTATCTTGAAAAGTGCAAATACACCATTTTTGACCGAGCATCATAAATTATAAGAAACAAAATATTTCCCTGCACGAAATCATTTCGAAAGTCTTCATTTTGTCAAACAATGAGGCACAAGGACGTGACGCGCCACTTGAAACCATCGAAAGCGCTACGATTTGGCGCATGCTCAATGATTTCGTCACCCTTGGGTGTTTAGGATGTCATTGCGCTCGCCCTTTCGTGAGGCAATGCTTGTCCACCTATTCTCTGCCTCCATAATAAAGTGACCAGTAATTCTGACCTTAGTGGTGACAAAGTCCTAAACAGCAAGCGCCAGCCATTAAAAAAAATATATGAAGAGGCTCACATAAAAACACTTCGGAAATTACGAAAGAAAAAAAAAAACCATACTTACACCACAGAAAAATAATGCAGTAAACAAACTAATCCAATAAAACATGAGAAATGAAGGCTACGGGAGCTGTTTTCTGAGATAACATTATCTAAGAAAATAATTTAGGCTAATGTTTTTACAAAAAAATAGGTACAGCATCATCTGCATCCATTAATATCTAAACCACTTAAAACTGCTTGGGCTCTTATGATGTGCACTTCGTAATATTTATGTAGCCAGGATAAAAGCGAAAGGCGAAGCCCGAATTTTGCAGGGAGAAAGAAAAAAAAAAAGTTTTAAAAGTAATTTGTCTTATTTTCAATCCCATTTAAGTTGACATGCTTTCACGATGAACAAAAAGTACAAAATCTAATTTTGGAACATATGAGTTATTACATCAGGTCTCTCTAAGTCTTATGTTGGAAGAATAAAGGAATATTCTGGATAGATATTTTATGTCCGATTCTTTAGACTGTATCGTGCGTTTCTACGAACAAGAGAGATAAAATAGATAGCCATGGTTATTATGTAGGTGGTCGGCTGTATGTAAGTTTGCACAGTTTTTATTTAATCTTTGAAAAACGTCTCTAGCCAAACTCTGTGATCATCGAAAGGATGCATTAAACAAGATATTCGGGGCCTCTGAATGTTTGATCACTAGCAAAGTTCCACGTAATTATTAAATGGGAAATATTATTCTTGGAAAAAGGGAAATAAGCACTAAACACATGCATATTTGCTTGTATCTCTAATAATTGCATTCATGTAAGAGGGTGAAACGAAACTACCCTGTAAATTGAAAAAAAAAAAAAAAATGTTGAACTAAACAAAAATTCGGTTTTTCCCATTTCAACCGAATAATTTTGTTGGTTTTCACATTTTTTGTTGTTAAATAACAAAATAATTCGTTGAATCAGCAAAAAATTGTTGGATTCAACAAAAATATTTCTGTGAAATAGAGTCAACAAAAATTTTGCTGATACAACAAAACATTTTTTTCAGTGTCTTTTGCAGCAAAAATTCTTTCATTTTTTTAGAGTTACTTTCAGTTTTATTGCAGCTTGTAATACGTGCACGCACTTAAAATTATTTATTTATCCTTCATAATTTAAAGCTTGTGGAAAAAGTAAATATTTAAATATTAATGGTTGATAATTCCCGTAATCTTCATTCAAATATTTCTATACGCAAACGTGATTTTTAACAGCAGATAAATGACAGTAAAAGTAGTAAAATATAGAAATTTAAAAACTAAATAAAATTATTTATAGTTACCTGGTAACGATACTAATTCTAATTTATACCCACCCACCACCCAAAAAAACGTAAAACAATCCTGGCTATGCACTTGAGGCAAACCAATTAATATTTTTCAATAAGTTGTGTAATAACGGAATGGAATTAATTTTAACTCAAAAAAGTTTTTATTATTAAATTTAAATGATTTTATTATTTTATCAGTTGGTAAAATGTAGGTTACGTGTGTATGTTTCCTTGATAAAAATGAAACTTTAATTTTTATCACGCTATTTTTTTTTTTTGGCCAATCAAGCTTTTCTACTATTTAATGGAAATTCATTAAAAATAAAAGACTAATATTTGATTTATGCTGGGATTTTGGAACGTGAAATAAAGATTAAACATTTATTTTTCTTCCTTGAAATTGTTTAGTAAACCATACCAAAAATGTTCCCGTAAGACACTAATTAATTTTGAAAACTTACTCTAAAACTCATTTATATTTATTAGATAAATCAAAGAAATTAATTAGCGCATACGTACGCTGCACGTGCTTAATTAAAGTCCCTTTACTGAAAATTTTAAAGTAAAAATTATTAATTAAACATTTCCAGAGATTCATAATTAGCTTTCATCTGGTAAATAATAGCGACATATTTTTTGAATACGTCATACATTAATTATGCATGCATAGATGGTCAAGGCATCTATCTATGTTACCCTTATTCTTTGCCTCAACGGGGAATCATTTGATTGGTTCAGAGAGAGGGCACGTCATAACGTTAAAATTTGTTTAGAAAATGCCTTGTAGGAACTGTTTATTGATTGCATGCGAGTAAGTTAAGTCCTTATGACGCTATGGATAATTGATGATATTTGATCGCTAGCAATGTAAATTAATAACAGCGTCCTGGCAAAGTAAGCAGGTGTACTTGTTTCAGCTGCTTTCCAAGGCAACCAATAAATTATTAATTACTGGAAGGAGCTAGTCATGCAAATAGTATACAGTTAACGTAAAATAAACATACTGGATTCACGTAATTTTTATTTGATATCCATGAACCTATCAATAACGTTGGGATACTTATTTTATGGGAAGTAATTTAAAATAAGCGAAGGAAACTGTCAAGTGCTTTGAATATTCGGAGTTGCTAGAAAATTTTCAGTGGAACTTTACTGTATTAAGAAAAGTAAAATTATTATTATTCCTTTCAAATACTGATGAAAAGTTATACAAACAGTTCAGAAACTTAATAAATACAGGATGTATCAGAAGGTAAGTATCCAGGGTGCATCGGAAGGTAAGTATACAGGGTGTATCAGAAGGGGAGGAAACGTTCTTTAATTCTTTATCTATTAGAGGTAAGTGCGCAGTATAAATTGAAAAAAAAAGGTCCAAATTAAGGCAAGAAAAAAGACTAAGTTAATTCTCGATAATTTTTAGAAAGATATGCATTTTAAATTTGAATACGACGCCCCCCCCCTCTTACAAAAAACATCCTAATTAATAAAATTTGCCGTTACGTCAATGAGGAGATGTACTAAAATTTAAACTTTTATCATAAAATGTCTCGTCGATATCCTTAAACCTAGTCGTAGATGGTCAGTGGCTATACAGGAAATTGAATGTACACTTTTATTGCGAAAAAAAAAACCAATCTTCTTAATTTTTGTACGACTCCTGAAACACGATGTTCCGACGGTATTTTTTTCCCTCCCAGAACCATTGAAAAACGGTATAAGTCAGAAAATATTCATATTCATACCTCTGACACTTTTAGGATATCATTTTCAATTTTTGTACATCGCCTCATAAGTGTATGGGGCACACTTTGCTCTTTTTTTTTTACTGGGGTCGTATACAAATTTAAAAAGAATAGCTTTCTGAAAATTAACAAAAGGAATTTTTTTCTTAACGTAGTCTTTTCTCCTGACTTATTTTGAGCATTTTTTTTTCAATCTGCACTACCAACTTATTTCTAATCGATAAAGAATTAAGGCGCCATACCCCATTTTTGGGAGAACCTGTATATTTACAGTATACAATTTGTGTGGAGCAAATAACTGTCACTACCTTAACACTAAGTGACCGATTCTCGGGTTACGTTTGCAAGGAAAATGAGAATTTGTTAGGAAGGGAATTGCAGTTATGAGGTTACAAAACCTATCAAAAAGGTACTTAAATAGGCCGCCGATTTCCCAGAGCTTTTTACCCTTCACATATTTATTCGCAAGAATTGCAAATGGAGGCAATTAGTTTAATATTAACTAATCCAAAAATGTAGCTATTCCACTGGAAGTTACAGTTGTCACTTCACAGACTATAAAAAGCTCTTCAAACATTATTTTCAAAAAAAAAAAATTAGTAGATTACTTCTTGGATTTCGATCCCTTACTGGTCGGCCTAACCCAGCGGTTCCCAATCTTTAAACATTGCCCCCCCCTTTCCCCAACAAAGGATAACTTCGGATGGCAACATACCCTCATTTCTCAGCACACGTGCAATTTTTTTTTTTTTTTTTTTTTTTTTTTTTAATTCTTAAGCAGTGAACATTGAACCAACTTTTCTACAAAATAATGTTATCGGTAAAGTTTGAACAAATATTTTCAGCGAAAATAGATAATGTTTTGGTGTTTAAATACAAAAAATAATAATTTAATAAATGCGATGCGTGGCGATTTTTCATAATTTGGCGACTTACGTATACGTACGTAGTTAATTATTTCTAATAAAACAGGGCTTCATATGTTTTTTATTTTTTTTTAAATTAAAACGATGTAACAGCTATTACAGCCTGCTACTAATGGCAACTTTTCATTATTTGGCGAATTATCTATGCTCTGAACCGAGAGTCATTGTATACGTAGGGTTGCCGTGAGAACAGTTATCCATACATTCATATCCATAATCCTTTGCAGATTGGCTTATTTAGCACAGCAAAATAAATCATCTCGCCGCGAGGACAAATATCCAAGCCGTACTGGCTATAATGGTATAATTAACGCTGCAATATATTTCTACGGGTGGCAAATACCCAAGCCGGCGTTACTATAATATGCATTTGAAGTATTTTTCATTTTCAGAATACTGGGAGCTAACATTTCGGAACACACGCAGTATTTAGATTGACCCTTGCTTGTGATAGCTTTTTCTCCAGATTAGTACCTGATGCCAAAATGGCGCTTTTTAAATCAATTGCAATTATTAATAGGAAAAGTATTAGAAGAACGAATTGGCGTCCATTTTAAGCTCCTGTTATCTAAGAGAACTGACTATTTGAAAATTGTGAACTTCGCGAAACACTTTGACTTATTTATTTCACTTACTTTTTAATTCGGCGTAAAACCGGTGTAATTCTACTTCATGTTTCACAATTTCATGCAGGAATTGCTTTGTTGCAAAGGCAGGAATGAGTGTATCTTAATGATGAAACTGCCAAGACTGGCAACCATTATGCTTATTTTTTCCACTTTTTTTAAAAAAATAAATATCTTCTAAAATAATTGGAATTTCGAAATTGAAGTCAGCTTATCAGCTTTTCCGGAATTTTTCGAATTCATGGAGACCTTTCGTCTAAACTTATATCCCCATGGCTTCGGAGGAGATAGAAGAACAAGATTAGGACAGCGGCGGTAGCGGCCGTTACATTTTTTTTTAGAATTGAGAGACGCATTATGAGTTGCTCTTTAAATATATTTCTCTCCCCTTCCCCCCTGCAAACACTTTGCGACCCCTAAAGGCCGCTTTCCACATCGAGAGACTGTCGCTTGTCGCCAGCAGTAGGGTGCCAGTAGCGGAACCAATTATCACTTGTAAGCAACAAATTTTCCGCACCGCAGAGAAAGAGGGGGATACTCCGGACAATCGGTAATTGGGCACCGTGGAAAATATTGCGGTTCTCACACTTGTGGTTTCACACCCCATCTATTGCTTGGTAGAGGGCAGCCCATGTGTCGACGCGTCAAGACCCGGCCAAATATCTCCATTCAAGTATATTGTAGCCGCGACACTCGCTGGGTGTGGGCAATGGTCTTAAGGGCGTTCATTGGTTGGGAACAGTTGGTACAACAAATAGTTTTTTAAAAAAAATTTAGCAATCAATTCTTTTTGTTTTCCTTGAGTTCAATCTTATTCCTTTAACCCTTTGAGGCGCAACCCTTTCCCAATGCTGAAAAAAGGGCAGCCGTTGCCATCGCTCGACTTAACTACCAGCAAGATGGCGGACGATCGAAACGTTCATCGAGTTCCACAGATCTAGAGACCTTTTTTTTAACGCAGCTGGCTGTGCGCGAGCGCAGCCAGCTGCGTCAAAAAAAGGGTCTCTAGATCTGTGGCACGCGATGAACGTTTCGATCGTCCGCCATCTTGCTGGTAGTTAAGTCGAGCGATGGCAACGGCTGCCCTTTTTTCAGCATGGGGCAATCTATCCAGCTGTTCTCGCGTTCTTCCATTTTTCGGCAGATGTCAGTGTGTTAAAAATAATCGTGACCACTTTTTTACGGGAAAGGACGCGCTCAAAAGTAAAGGATTCTCGTGGAGCTATGTCACCCGCAACTATTTTTATAGAAATCCAATCTATTCTTCGTGACCTTCAACAGTCAAAACGTCAACAGTTTGGTGGTCTCAGAGCGAAACCACTGCGCGTTAAAGGGTTAAATACTTAAATAACATTAATTGTAAGATTTAGTTTAATAGTGTATGCGGGCTAATAATAAAATATCTTAGAAATTCCTAGACTTCAGACTCAGACATTTTCTTTAAAATTGTTTTCTTTATTAAATAAACTCGCACGTTTAAAAATCTAGAGCTATCTTAAGAGTCAAAGAAGAAGCAAGATCATTTCTAATATTTTTAACTTATCTGAATGACTCGCCAAAAGTTTTCCTCTTCATATATGCAGCATTTTTATTTGCATTCCGAAACATTTTTATCTCCTCAACCCTCTCCATTTTTATTGTTCAGGCGCATTTTTCTGCTAGTTAAAACGAAAAATTCTTGATGTTGTCATGTTAAATTAGTTAGGAAGGGAAAGTAATTCATTTTGCCGAGACGTGTAAAAATTTAAGAAACCGATTTTGAAAAGAGAGAGAAAAAAAAAAAAAAAAAAAAAAAAAAAACGGAAATTTTGCGCAAACGGCTTGCAAAGAACTGATGTCGTCTAGAAAAATATATGAATTTAAAGATCGTTTGAGTGCTAAGGTCTTGGAAATCTTTCTTTTTTTTTCCTTTTTTTTCTTCTTCAAATAAATGCTACGAGAGATCTGTTTGAAACCTAGTACTTTGTTTTCATTGAATTTTTGATTTTTTTGCTTTAGCTTGGTGGTTCTACTTTAAGAATATTCATCGTCTGCAATTCAGTGGACTCGTTCTTGTGCTCGATTTTAAGAACGCTACTTACCAAAAATTGAAGAAATTAGTCAAAAATGTTTAACAAGCATATATTTCGTGAATATGCAAATAGCATGCAGCAGTAACAAAATTGCATATGAAATATAACTAAAGAATAAACTCATTCTTTTGTTCTTTTTTTTAGTCCATGGTGTTGAACAAATAGGTATCAGATTTTAAATAATTTTCCTTCGTGCACTGAAAAAAAAAAATTCGTTGTTGATTCAATGACAAAAGGTCGACGCTATTTCAACCGAATAAATTCGTTCAATAAACAAAATTTTTGTTGAATCAACTAAGCATTTTCTTAATTTAATAAAATTTTTGTTAATTCAATAAAATATTTTGTTAACTTAACGAATTCTTTTTGAATTCAATAAACTATTTTGTTAATTTAAAAACAGTTTTGTTGATTCAATAAAATATTTTGATAATTTAACAAATTCTTTTTTAATTCAATAACATATTTTGATAATTTAATGGAGCATTTTTTTTTTAATTTATCAAGAGTTTTTTTAAAAACGAACATAGTTGAAATAGTGGGAACAAAGTTTTTGTTCAATGAACAGTTCTGTTCAGTTCAACAAAACATTTTTTTTTCTTCGTGTGAGTAAATTAGTTAGTCCATTTGGGGGCTATTTTGTGCAAGTAAATTAAAACAATATTCCAAAAAATTTCGGACGATTTAGAATATTACTGCGAACTAGCAACCTCTAGGTTTATGTCTAGATCACAATTAATCAGGTTATTAACCGTATACTTGGCAGAGTGTATGATTTCATACGTTGAACTTTAAAGAAAACTACAGTTGTTAGTGTGCCTTATGTGATACGCTTAATGAAACTTAGTTTAACAAATCGATACATTTATTATTATTATTCGCCGACATCAGTGGCGTAGGCAGAAATTTTTCATGGGGGGTGTTACGACTACTGCAACTCATATATATGTATATGTGTGTGGGATAAGGGGTAGAAAAATATACATTTTGTATGGCAAAAAATTCCTCATGGGGGGGGGGGGTTATGAGCCCACCTAACCCCCCCCTTGTCTACGCCACTGGCCACCCCAATGAACACCTAAAAAGAGCATATAAACTAATTAATCAACATTTCCGAAAAAGAAGATGTGTCAGCCATAATGTTAAGGATATAATAATAATAATAATAATAATAGTTAAAAAAGAAATCTTTGGATCCCTTGTACAGATCTGTGTATATGCAAAGTTATTGTTTTTATTAAATATAATAATAAAATTTTCAGGTATGCATTTGAACATGAATGTGTAAAACAATTTTTATAAACTTATAAATTTAACCTTAAACATCCTTAAACGGCTTAATACGCGTTTTTATAAATTAAAGTAGTTCGAAACATGATAAAATGAAATAAAAGAAGAAGAAAACATCTAAGAAAAATAACCGTATTAAACTTATACGTGTACAGAAATTTCTTAGATCTAACAAAACCAGTAACAGAGCTACTCGGTTATATTATATTTTGTTATTTGAAAGATGTTATGACAAATTTTAAAAGTAGTAGAATTTATCTTTAGTGAAGCACAATTTTTCTTTTCATTTTTAAGAGTATATATATTTTTTATTTTGTATTTATTCTTTTGTGTTATTTTAAAAATAATTTAAACTGCATTCAATGTGAAAAATGAAAGAGAAAATTTGTTGTTATTAATATTGCACTTAATAGTAAAATTGTGAAAAATTAAATAATGTAACGTATTTTCTTAATAAGAAACATTTGCATTTCTTTACAAAAGCAGTTTAGGTATAATAATTAGCAGGTAAATGAGAAAAATTCTTCTTTTTGCCATAGAAATCGACAACTTAATGAACTTTATCTAAAGAATGTAAACATTGTCGTTTGGTAGAGTTCCCTTGTGACTAGTTTCAAGTTTACGTTAAGAAAAAAAAAAAGAAAAGAAGTACAAGACCTTCAAATGTACGCAACATTAGCGTGTTTGTTAAGGCATGGGGGTGTATCCCCCGAGAATAATGTTTGAGCTGTAAAGAACTCTCTTTCTTCCTAAATATTCTCAAAGTCAGCTGACATTTTTTTGTCTTTCTCTATTGCTTTAGAAAGTCCATTGTTTTGATACATTGTGTTTCGGAATAACAAAAAGTAATTTTCACTCATGTATTTTTTCGTGAGGAAAAAAAAAAAAAAAAACGCGTAAATGAAATCTTTAGATTTTTTTTTTTAAATTTATGACGAGTTTTGTAGGACAATTTATTTTCTATACGGAATTAAACTACGTGAAAAGTAATTTTGCTACCTATCCTTGAACCTAAAGTTTGGGCAAATATATGCTTAAGACCTCTCGAAAAATATCTTACATAAATAAACATCTAGTGTCACCTAAAAGCAAAAGTATAGGTAAGTTATAGTTTAAGTAGTAATGTTCCTGTACAATTAGTTACAGGAAAAAAAAATTCTACCATATAGTAAAATTTTAAATAATGTAACAAAGCCTTTCTTGTTCATACTATCGGAAGTTCACCAATAAGAATTCATAATATTTCATAACATAGATAACTGCATGTCGTTCCTTTACATTCGTTGTGTTTGTAATTTTACAGAGTTAAACAACCAATGTCTTGTCTAATCTTGGAAATATTAAGTTCAATAATAATACCATCATCAATTTATATTAGAAATGTTAGTCAGATTAATTTCATTTTTGAAAGGATAAAGCTGTCACATTTCTATCTTCAAAAAAATATTGAGAAATAATATTTCGATAAAAATATATTTTATTAAACAGTCCATACATAGTTTGTTATAAAAATCATTTTTGCATTGCCTGAATTAAAACTTAATGAAAATCAATATATATATATTGATTGACAAGAGAATTATTGCCAAATTATGGCAAGGTTGTGAATGCATAAAAATTAATAAATATTATGTAAGAATATGATATCAATATTTTCATTTTTACCATTGTTTGGATGTTTGGATTTCTATTTACTGGATATATCTACTCCAGGGGCGTAGCCAGGGGGGGGGTGGATATCGGGATATATTCCCCCTCCCCCCCGAAATTTTTGGATTAGTGATGAAATTCCGTCTATTTATACACATATAAGTTCATACCCCCCCCCCCCGAAAAATTTTCCTGGCTACGCGCCTGACCAACCCATTCCTGTTTTGGATACGATTTTGTGCTCTTTGTATATATGGACTACGAAACTGCTGTAGAATGATATATATATATATTGGTTGGCAACAAAGTAATTGCGTTTTTCCGTATGTCAATATTTCGCCTGGCCAAAACTACTGAAGTTAATTATGCGAAATTTGGAACGTACGTGAGTTCTTCAACATAGGTGCTAGATCAGAGAGCATTTTCCAAAATTCGTAATCTTAGGGGGGGGTAAGGGGCCTAAAAGTGCTTTTCACATATCCCGCGTGATCTCAAATAAAAATAGAGATATCCGTGAAATTCTTTCTGTAAAATACAGCAGTCACGAATACCTAACAATTAATTTCAGGACATTTTTAATATTGTCCTCTAAGGAGGATAGAAGCGAAAAAAGGGGGAGGGTGGCCATCTTTTATGGACGAAAAAAAATACTGCCAGTGAAATTCTTTCTTTAAAATGTAACAAATATGAATCGTATGTTCAGGCACAGCTTACCTGTAATTAAAAACTTGTTGAAAACTTATTTGCTTGAATTTTATACCAGAAAACGCAATTACTTTGTTGCCAACCCAATATATATATGTGTATGTATATATTGAAAAGTACTAATTTATCTCTCTCTCTCTCTATCTATCAATATATATATATATATATATTGATAGATAGAGAGAGAGAGAGATAAATTAGTACTTTTACACTCATGTAAAAACATATTAAAAAGACTACGTTTAAGATGATAATTGTACACCCCTGCTTAGAAGTAAAGCATCCACGACACGGAAGGAACTAAAAAAGATTCGTTTACGAATATTGATCCTTAGGGGTCTTCAAATCCTGTTTTAAAGATTCCTTGCCAGCCATTTTTTTTTATTTATATACAAATTCCTACTTAAATGATTCTTGACGTAAGATTTCATTTCCTTTTAATATTCAGCTAAACGCTTTTCACCAGAACTCCGGCCACATCCCACGGGTTTTACAAACCATTAAAACGTTAAGTGTGACGGCAGAGAGAAATTCAAATCCGCGGCATATAAAGGGATATTTTAGCTAATGCTGTAACATTTCTGGGCTTCGTGCATGTATGTATGTATGTGTGTGTGTGTGTGTTAACGAAAATGGGATTTGTTTTGGAGGCTCTAGGAAAAGTATTATTTGTCAACAATTCCCTGCCTAACTCCGCAGGGTTTGTTATTAACATAAAGTGGTTAACATTATTTTGACGGTTATGAGAGTGTATCATGTTCATATTTCATATGCTTCTAAAACTTTTAATGGTTATTATGCAAATTGTTCCGCTCGCGGAAGCGGGAAGCAGGGTGGAAATAAAGCAGGAGCTGCGCATGTTTTAGTTGAGTTAACTCTGGACAAGTGTGAGCAATCTGAAATGATGATATGGGCAGTAAAAAAAAACGTGAACGTGTATGCTTGTATGTATCGAGAGAGGGAGAGAGGGAGAGGTATGAAAGATGTAACAAGAGGGACCTGGAATGTGTGCGTCTTTTTACAGACTGATAAAAATCGTACATTTTCTCCAGAAATTATGATTTTTGTTCTCTCAAAAATGGTATAAATGTTCACGCGTCTTTTATATACATATACTGTCCACTGTAGGTAGTACATATACCACATAGTATATATATATATATATATATATATATATATATATAGCATAGAAAGATGAATACTAAGGCAACAACGTATACGACGTTTTTAATGAACCTAGCATGGGAACGAGAATATGAACGCAAGCACTCAATTTAATTATTTTTTTCACTTTTGTTTACGTGGTTGCCTTAGTATTCTATAGGTAGTATATTATATATATATATATACCACATAGGTCGTATATATATCTATATACTATCTGTATATGCTATCCACTGCATATATATACAGTGGACTCTATTCTGAACACTCATAGAACCGACTCAATTTTCAATTATTTTTTTCACTTTTGTTTACGTGGTTGCCTTAGTATTCTATAGGTAGTATATATATACCACATAATTCGTATGTATATCTATATACTATCTATAAATGCAATCCACTGCATATATATACAGTGGACTCTATTCTGAACAGTCATGAAACCGCCTAAAATCATTCAGATCATGGAGGTGTACATTGTAGAGAGAGATTAGGAAACGTAAAATTGTAGAGAGTTTATAGACATAACAGAAACACATTGCCTGAATTGGTTAGTCATGCCAGCTACCCAGGTGGAAGTGACGATTTTAGATGTGTTGGCTAGTGCAATGTCAAACTAAATGCAGTGGGATCTATATTATAATACCGCTTTTTTATTTATTATTTAAAAGTAAAAAAAACAAAAACAAAAAAAAAAACATACAACACAATTGCATAATTGTACTACATTTTTGAGACCCTTTTAATTTCTAATGGAAAGTGACAGTATGACACGTGTCATTAAAAAAATTAACAAGAATACAAGGTGTAAAGCAGCATCAGTCAATCCATCAACTTCACATGGCAATCCAATAGCTTTTGCATAAAGAAACGGGGACGCAAGCAAGAAGCAAGGTGAAGCATAATCGATCCATTACATAAAAAGTGAGTAATTTTAGTCTGTTATTGCATTGTGCATGCTCGTGCAGTTTACATTTCTCCTTGTTGGAAGAATTCCTTAAATTCCGATTGCAAACACGCTTTGCATTTACGAAGAGCAGAATGGGGATCAAAAATAGTGTTCAGAATTTTGACTGCCAACTTCTTGGCTCAATGGGGGTCTATTAACCCATTTGTGCCTAGATATTTTTGCGACTTTCTTCGATTTTCGCTAATATCAGCAGTAATAGATAAATTTCTGATGTCAACTTCTTGAACAAGGAATGATTTCTTTTAAAATCTTTATGTATAAAAATATAAGTGTCAACATCCTACTAGGTCATGTTAAAATATTTTGTGGAGTTGAGGTTCAATACTCGTGAATAAAGGCTAGGAAAAATAAATAACGTTTTCAACTCATAGCGATAATGCCGTCCCAAAAAAGGGACGCTACGCATAAATGGGTTAAACTCGATTTAAATGAGAGCATAGACATAGTAGAAAGTAGACAGTAAACGAGTATATGGGTCCTTTCTCAGATCTTCTGGGTGGCCGACTGGAGTGTTGATTGGTTAAAAATCCTCCCTACGTAAGCACAAACGTAATGAGGGAGATAAGATTGATGATGCCTTAGGTGTAGAACACAGACATGTCTGGCTGGCAGAAGGGTAGAAGCTAGTTCCGCTTGACTCTGTAATCTTCAGAACGCGGTTGACTGCGAGTATTGCACATCTATTACCTTGAAATCTGTGTATGGGAAAGGGGGAAAACCTCGATATCAAACTCCCACTTCTCATTCATGCAAATGCATGATCTTTACGTGGAATAAAAGCATTTACACTTATATTGTCTCTTTTATCAACACGCTCAGGGAGTTAAATAGAACTCGCTTACAGCAAAGTAAAATAAATGGCCCATGATGCAGGAAAGGTTCATTATTGAAACAGTAGATATACGTTGAAAGAGTGAATATTCACTTGTTTCTTCTAATTCCCAAAAGAGAGTTTCCACCCACCAGTTACTGAGTTTTTTCCCTTTTCCATCCATTTTATTTGCAAAACATCCGAAACAAAATTTCCTAGAGTCAAATAAAGTCCCTTTAGATGTACCAAGGATGTATAATACTATAGAACTCTACATAGCTGCTTGCTGAGATGTGTGGTACTCAAACTAAGCTTCAAGTATGTAACCATTGGAAATCTAGTAACGTCCAGCGATCGTAGTGGATTAAGAATGAAGCATTTCCAGTGCTGACTGCTAACTTGTTTTACAAGTTTTTAATAAACCTAGCATGTGAACGAGAATATGAATGCTAGCACTCAATTTTAAGTATTTTTTTCACTTTTGTTTGCGTGGTTGCCTTAGTAATAAATTAATAAAAAAGGCGTGAGAATATTCTATCTTGGGATAATAAAGTACTGAATTTATATTTGTTAATGAGTGCGTATATCGTGGCTGACGAAAAAGAACTTTTTGTCCGCCATGGTGCAAAATTACTACAGAAAATGGCTTTGAGTTCATTACTGAGTTTTTTATGTAATATGGATTTAATATTTTAATATGAGTTTAGCGGAAATTCGACGCAGCATGTAATAAATGTAAACACTGCTTGTTTGAATGTGATCGTTATTATAAATAAACACTTTTTAAATGTTGTATTCTCTTTCATGGCTACACCAGCAATAACCGAGTGAGGTGTTGCGCCAGCCATCTATAAATGGCTACAAATGTAACAATGTCGTTATCCCATTTTCTAAGGGAAGTGTCCCCTCCTAAAGATTTAACTTCGTATGTACGAACAAAACTACTTATATGATTTGGTTAACAAATTTATTTAATAAAACCCGAAGACTCTCCTTTCTTTATACGCTTATATCAAACCACAAAAATCTGGAACCTTCTAAACCTCCTGAAGCAAAAACCGCATCTCTGTATGGAAAGAAAAGCATCCGAATTTAATCAAGTACATTGATACCTGGCAATCGATTCCAGCTCTCCAAAAGCTCCTAACACAGTTGACCTCTTTACCCAGGTTTCCCCGTTACATCAGGAATAGATATGAGCTTGGAATTGCTGATTACGTGGCAGCCACCGGTTAGCGGATTGAGAGTCAAGAACCAATTTCCGGCAAATATCCTGCCCTGCGAGGTTTTTGCCATTGATTTCCACCTGACTCATCAACATTAGGCGAGAAAATCTGGAATAAGCTATTTCTGGGGGTAATACCGATGCGGCTGCTAATTTGACGGAATATATTTTTGGGATAAGAAGCTGGAATATAGTTTATTTGCCTGGCTGTATACAGGGTGGCTTAAAAGGCCTTTTAAAGTTGCAAAAACGAGAAATTTTAAAACTACCAACTGAAATCGGCAAAACATAGGTCGAAAATTCTATCTACTAAATATCTAAAAAATTGCTCTAGCACCCGTTTCCTATCGGCATAATATAAACAACGCTGGGATTTATCATTAATAGTTCACTCTTTGTTTACACTAATTATTAATCACTTTAAACTTTGTTTTGAAAAATCTTTTGAATAACCTGTATATGAAGGTAAAGCGTAAACAAATATCACTTTGATGCTTTGAAGTCGCAAATATTTGGTTAATATTATTATTATACTATTACTATTAAACTTGCTGAAAGCATACGGACATAAGTCAAAAGAGGGCTATTTTAGAGCATCGAAGTAAATGCTGGTTGCGAGACGAGACGAGGCGAGACGAAGCAAGGCAGAGGTTTGCATTTGCTATGCACACGAGACAGCCATTTTCGTCGTCTCTTAGCCATCCATAACTGAAATATACATTTACATTTGCTCAGTTTTTAAAGTAAAAACAGCTAACTAAGTTATAAACATTTAGCTAAAACTTTTTCATAACCTGCTAGGGACATATTTCATTTAATAAGAATAGAACATTAACTTAAACCAAGTTCCTTACTTTTTCAAATTATAAAAAAAATGTGAAAATATTGAAAATTTTCGTAATCTCCAAGAGATTTGAGTGATAGGAAGATATTCTGTATATTTATCGGCACGGAATTGGGATTGGCTATTAAATCCTCTCTCCCTTCATACAGAGTAACGTTTGTCACCCACCAGTTGCTCTTAAGCGTCCTTGTAAAGTGTTCCACAGATCGGGTCTTAAGTACTAGACAATGCCTAGACTGCAACTCTCGGTAGTTGGAATAACAGGAAAAAAAGGGGAGGGGATCAACCTTTATCAATGCGTCATTTCAAAGATGGGCTGAACAGGTTAAATCAGTGTTCGAATAGAAGGATACTGTTAAACTCATCGACCTACACACACAACCAACTGAGCCTACTCTGTAGAAAAAGCAACTTCAAATTGGTCTTTTTTTTTCAATAAACACAGATGGTAAAACCATACATCATTTCACAGAGAAATGAATACGCATTTAATTTTTCACACCACTTTCCCTACAAGCTAAGAACTGGTTGAGCATCCCGCTGCCATTGCCTCATAGCGCCTTAAGAACAAAGATCTAAAATGTTGCTCTTACACAACTCTCCCTCCTTCTGCAGAATATAAGCAACGCGCCGCGATGCATCCTTAATAGTTCACGCTTTGTTTAATAAGCAGCTTCACACAGGTGAATCTCATTACGTGTTTTGTGCTTCAGGTTTTATTGCCTGTCATCAGCAAAGTTTATATTAGGGAAACGCTTGTCTGGAGCAATTTTTCTCTAGGCGAGACAATCGTGCCTCGAAACTGCAGGAATTCGAGAAGCCTCGCTGGGGTAATAAATAAGACGTCGCTTCAAGCCTTTGACTATCCTCCCCTCCCCGTTTCAGCAACCTTATAGCGATCTTTAATTAAAGGTTTTTGGAGATATCACAGCGGTAGCATTTTTGAAATAAAAGTGGAGTAACTTTTTCGGAAAAAGCAATACTTGCTGACACAAGACAACGCTTTGAAGGAGACCAGCGGCAGAAAACTTGGATTGGGGAAAATTGAAATTATATGTTTCAGTTTTATGTCAGTGAACGAAGATTTTAATTTGCTGTTTCATCGGAGAGATTTTGAAATAGATCTGACAAGTATCGCTGTTGTAGTTTGGTTTGTAATCTATAATTATCGTTTTCAGAACTGTGACGTCTGTCATGTTTTTTTTGAGAACTGAAAGTGTGTCCAAATCTGAAACTCACTAAAGCTTTCCGTGTACCAATGGTATTATAGAAAAATCACTTTAAAATGATCCGTTTATCTATAAAGACACAGATGATATGTTCTGCTTTAAGAAAAAATACAAGAGATGTACTGAACAAGAGATGTACGGTTTAATCCTCTCACGGCCGTATTCACCAAGTACTCGACACCCGTGTCAACCCACCAAAACGAGGATCAGATGTCGAATGGATGTATATTGGATGCCTATTAACGTCTGAGGAGATTAACACTGGTGTCAAGTTCTTTGAATACGGCTGCATGAGGATTAAACTGAACACCATTTCACGGAGAAATGAATCTACAATTAATTTTTTGCACCATTTTCCCTAAAAGTTGAAAACTGGTATAGCATCGCGTTATTCAAACGTCGTTGCTTCAGAACATCGTAACAACAAAGATCTAAAAAACTGCCTTAACATCCATTCCCCTTCAGCATAATGTAAACAACGCCGCGGTATATCCTTAACCCTTTGAGGCGCAACCCTTTCCCAATGCTGGAGAAAAGGGCAGCCGTTGCCATCGCTCAACTTAACTACCAGCAAGAGGGCGGATGATCGAAACGTTCATCGCGTGCCACATATCTAGAGACCCTTTCTTGACGGCAGCTGGCTGTGCATCACAGCCAGCTGCGTCGAAAAAGGGTCTCTAGATCTGTGGCACGCGATGAACGTTTCACAGCCAGCTGCCGTCAAAAAAGGGTCTCTAGATCTGTGGCACACGATGAACGTTTCGATCGTCCGCCATCTTGCTGGTCGTTAAGTCGAGCGATGGTAACGGCTGCCCTTTTTCAGCATGGGGCAATCTATCCAGCTGTTCTCGCATGCTTCCATTTTTCAGCAGATGTCAATGCTGTTAAAAATAATCGTGACCCTTTTTTAGACGGGAAATGACGTGCTAAAAAGTAAAGGATTCTCGTGGAGCTATGTCACCCGTAACTATTTTTATAGAAATCCAATCTATTCTTCGTGACTGGCAATAGTCTAAACGTCAGAGTTTGCTGTTCCCAGAGCGGGAACACTGCGCGTTAAAGGTTTAATAGTTCACTCTTTGTTTAATAAGCAGCTTCACACCAACGAATCTCATTCCGTGTTTTGTGCTTCAGATTTTATTGGCTGTCATCAGGAAAGTTTATATTAGGGACGTTTTTCTTTAGCAATTTTTCTCTAGGTAAGACAATAGTGCCTCGAAACTGCAGGCATTCGAGAAGCCTCGCTGGGGTAATAAGACATAGCTCCAAGTCTTTACTCTCCTCCCCCTTGTTTCAGTAACCTTATAGCAATCTTTAATTAAAGACTTTTGGAGATATCACAACGGTTGTGTTTTTGAAAGAAAAGTTGGGAGGGGGGGAAGTAGGTTTTTTTTCTGAAAAATAATACTAGCTGACATAGACGCTTTGAAGGAGACCAGCGGCAGAAAACTTGACTTGTAAAATTGAAATGATATGTTTCAGTTTTATGCCAGTGAACGAAGATATTAATTTGCTCTTTCACCGGAGAGATTTTGAAATATATCGGAAAGTGCCATTTGCCGTAACTGTTGTAGTTCGATGGGTGATGTATAATTATCGTTTTGCGAACTGTGACGTCTGTCTTGTTTGTTTGAGAATTGAAAATGTGTCTATTGATGCTTTTATGTAAAAAATTAAGAGACGTACTGGAACTTGTTCAATTATATAGTATTATTTTAAAGTAATTTTGGTGGTAATTACCATTCTTATCTCAGATCCTAATATATGTGGTACAGGGTAGTACCTCCCAATAAGGGACACCCACGTACCTGACATTTCGTCCCTTACATGGACGTTTCTCTAATTCAGAGGTTATATATATATATATATATATTTATACATATCCTTCAATTAGAAATCTAGGTTGCACTTTAAATAACTTTTGCATAAATAAGTAGCGTAACCACAGTAATTTTACGTTGTTAATGAAATTAGGTTTGACACCATATTTGAAGTTGCTTCAGTACAAGACTTACGTGGTTTTTGCGTATACTATATTTCTGGCTCCAGTCTCGAAAGCTATGCTTTTTAACTTTTGTTGAATAGATTACATTAACTTTTTTAATGTTAGCCTTTTTCTGTTTGATTAGGGAGGGACACGAGACGAAAAACTAGTGTCTCGCAAAACAGCCAAAAAGCTTTCTCTCGTCTCGCAAAATCCCTATACCGTAATGTTAAAGATGTTTGTCTCGCCTCACAAAAAAGCTGTTAAACTCTGTCGCGACTCGCAAAAGTCGTCTCGTATCCATCCCTATCTTTGAAGCTGATGACATGATGGATAGTAGATGCTCATGTAAAACTGATTCAAGCACAAAGCCATACAGCCTGTACGCTCTCCAATCTTAGCAAGAACTAATAATGGTTGAACATTCCCTTATCCTGCCTTGGATTGTGCCCCTCAACTTGGTCACAGTTTTCTTCCCACTACTTGAAACTGGATTTAGAATTATTTCATTACGTACATCCTCTTGATTGCACCAAAACTTGCTGGATTTTTTTACAGTGTATTAATCCCCTTTTCACTGCTGTACTGATAAGCAGTTTTTAATAGAAAGGGATTAAAGGATAAATCCCTCTAGCAGAAGTTAACATGAGGGGTTCCCATTCACATTTTCCTGTATGTTCCCATCCTTGAGGACTTTTACAAAAGCTGAGACTGGGGTTAGTTTTAACGAACTAAAATGGCTTTTTATGGCTTCACGCATTATACTCACATGAAAAATACTAACCTCTTCAGAGAGAAGAGCAAATGTGAATTTCTCTTCTGCTTGTCCCTGATATTTACTCAGTACAAAACTGTTCTGAACTTTTGTCACGAAAATTTTCTTTGGGGTTTATCCTTTACTTTCATTTTATTGTACTCTTGTCACAAAGGTATGTTTCACTTACCACGAGCTTGCCTTTGAAACGAATATTTGATTTTCGAAAAATGTTTGCGGTTTAACCCTTTGAGGCGCAACCCTTTCCCAATGCTGTAAAACGAGCAGCCGTTACCATCGCTCGACTTAACTACCAGCAAGATGTCGGACGATCGAAACGTTCATCACGTGCCACAGATCTAGAGACACTTTTTTGACGACAGCTGGCTGTGCGGCACAGCCAGCTGTCGTCAGAAAAAGGGTCTCTAAACCTGTGGCACGCGATGAACGTTTCGATCGTCCGCCATCTTCAACGGCTGCCCTTTTTTCAGCAATGGGCCTTCTATCCAGCTGTTCTCACATTCTTCCGTTTTTTAGCTGATGTCAGTGCTGTTAAAAAGAATCGTGACCATTTTTGTTACGGGAAATGGGGTGCTAAAAAGTAAAGGATTCTCGTGGAGCTAGGTCACCCGCAACTATTTTTATAGAAATCAAATCTATCCTTCGTGACTGTCAACAGTCCAAACGTCAGAGTTCGGTGTTCCCAGAGAGGGAACACTGCGCGTTAAAGGGTTAAATGGAGGTATCCCTTATTCGGAAGTATCTCTTTTTTAAGGTTTCACTGTATATTTTTTTATCAGAGATACGATTGCAGGGTAATGAAAGCAGGCTAGCCAAAAAGACTTAAGCTTTCTTTGAGATATTCGAAAATATCCATGTATTTACTTCATCAGTTGCTGTATTTCATGTCGATACACAATTAAAAATCAGTGTGTTTAGTAGCTGGAATGGAGGAACTCAATGTGAACTTAGCATTCGTACGCTTTGAATGAATTTTCTTCCGACTGAATATTTTTTCTTTTCAGAATATTACTGCGATAACTTTAGAAACTTTCAATACAACCTTCTTAAATTCTGAATTCTGAATGTTTAATTGTGTGATATTTAGCTACATTGATATAGACACTAATAACTTAAGAAAATTACTTATATTGTACATACTTACTTTAATATATTCGTCTCTTCAAAAACCATTCAGTGCATTTTTCCATGATACGTTGGTTATCAAACTCAATGATTCAAAGGTAAAATCGTAAGCATTTGTGGCATGATATAAAGAAATAGTATTAAACACGTTGATTAGGAAATCGTGGATGTGAAATTTGCTTATACAGAGCACTTCTGTCAAAAGTGAGATTTGTAATGAATGTAAAATCAAGAGTAATGAATATAAGATCGATGTAATGAATATAAAATGAAGTTAAAATTGCTCCGTGCTTCCATAAGTTCACACGAAACGCATAATTCAATGTATGTATACTTAGTGAGTGTCTTTACAATTTGCTATTTAACCCTTTAACGCGCAGTGTTCCCGCTCTGGGTTCACCAAACTCTGAAGTTTTGACTGTTGCCAGTCACGAAGAATAGATTGGATTTCTATAAAAAGAGTTGTGGGTGACATAGCTCCAAGAGAATCCTTTACTTTTTAGCACGTCATTTCCCGTCAAAAAAGGGTCGCGATTATTTTCAACAGCACTGACATCTGCTGAAAAACGTAAGAATGCGAGAACAGCTGGATAGATTGCCCAATGCTGAAAAAAAGGGTCTCTAGATCTGTGGCACGCGATGAACGTTTCGATCGTCCGCCATCTTGCTGGTCGTTAAGTCGAGCGATGGCAACGGCTGCCCTTTTTTCAGCATTGGGAAAGGGCTGCGCCTCAAAGGCTTAAGCGACACATAAAATAGTTAAACGAAAAAAATTCTTCATTAAAAAATCAGCAAGAGAAAAATAATTTAAATAGCCTTAATAATAATTATTGATTATTATCCGAAGAAAAATACGTGAGATTTGTAAAGTGAGATTTGTAATGAATGTAAAATCAAGTGTAATATATATAAGATCGATGTAATGAATATAAAGTCACATTAAAATTGCACCGTGCTTCCACAAGTTTACACGACACGCGCAGTGCAGTATACAATGTATGTATACTTTGTGAGTGTGTTTACAATTAGCTCTTTAAGCGACACATAAAATAGTTAAACGAAAAAAAATCTTCATTAAGAAAATCAGGAAGAGAAAATAATTTAAACAATTAATAATTACTGCTTACTATCCAAAGAAAAATACTGTTAAGTCCACTAGAGAACATTTCATTTGGCGCACATTTTAAGTCTTAAAAACAACATACATATTTTTCTATATGCATAAACATAATGCTTCACTTATCAAAGTCAATTACATTATAAATAACAGTAAACGCAAAAACACAGAGTAACTCGTTAAACCTCATAACTTCGAGTAACCATTTATTTTGCATAATCGCACATAGTTCCCCCTCATTTTTCATATTTCCGGCACCCACCCACCCACACACACAATGTTAATTCACCGCGCCACACAAAACATTTGCATTCGCAATATACATTTGATTACTTAAAACCGCAGAAAACCTTGGAGAACTCACTTAACATTTGCATTTATTAATTCCAATCAATATCATTAATTCATTGCACGACTTTTCGTCACACAGGCTTGCTAAACAGTCATGGTTCCAGCTAATTGCTTCCAGAATTCAAAATTCTCTTGACGAGAGACCAGAGTTAAGTCTCGATAATTATCTATAGCACCATGTACAGATAGAGCGAGAGAGAGACTGATGCAGACAAATTAATTACTGTGATTTCTGCCGGGTGCCATAAAGTGGGGGTAATATCAACTGGGTCGATAGCGTTTTGTTGGTTGATGGTGATGAAGGGATAAGAATAATTTTTAGCGTTTCGAAAGAAAATCTTTTTCCAGGAGTGAGATGTGCGAGAGAAACGAGATTAAGAGAGAGAGGTTTCGGTAATTATCAAAATTTCGTTAACTTAGAAAATTGCTGAGGAGATGAATTTCTGGAATAATTGAGCAAAATTGTCAACTTCTGTGAAATGTCTATTAATTGAGTCGGTTAAAAATATGTTATTGTTTCAGTGGGAAATGGAATGAGTGAATGTAAATGGAACTATTGCAAGGAACAACAGCGCTCGATATCGATTTTTTTTTTTTGGACGATTAGAATTAAAATATTTGTGAGAAGATTTAAATTGCTGAATGTAATTATTATAAAATTAATAATAAAATTTTATCTGCAAATTTTATTTAAAATATTGCTTTTATTTTCACATTTTTTACTGTGCAAAAATGGAATTGCTACTGTTAACTTATAAATATACAGTAGTGGCCAAAACTATTGCAAGTTTGTGAAATCTAACCATCGTTTCAATCATAAGCCCAGAAAAAGTGGACATGAAAATTACCAGATTTAAATATTTTTGATAATTTACGTAGTATAGTTGGAAAGAATACATCTGAAAAATCCTCCAAAAAACAAAATGAGAGTTTCTGGAACCCATAATTTAAGTTTGAACCATGAAGCACCGAAGGAAGTGTTGTAAAACATTGTGGATTCCATATCTAAAAGAGTGGCTGTTGTGATCCAAGTCAAGGCTGCTCAGCAACATAATAAATGATCTTTAGTTCAATTGCATTTATTTATTATCCTCGGTTTGCAGAAGAACTTGAAATGAATTCTGTATTTAAAATTATTCTGGTCAGCCAAAATAAAATTATGATTTCTATAATAATCTATAAATTTTTATGCTATTTTTTCAATAAATTAAAAAAATTATTTTTGTTCTTTAACTTAATGCTATCTTGTCTTTGAAGTCATTAATTTAACATGTTGACATTAAAAATATCAATTATATAGATTTTTAATTTTGACGGGGGAGAGGGGCTTAATCTTGAAAGGGGTTAGATTTCTGAAACTTGCAATACTTTTGGCCAGTAGTGTACTTATATAATTTATAAATAAATTATACAAATATATAGAGTAAGTTTAACTATGAGCATCCCATATGGATATATATATATATATATATATATATATATATATAATATATAATAGCTTACTTACGTAAAGTGAAATCCCTATATATATATATATATATATATATATATATATAGTCGAAATCTTAAAGGCAATTTATAATGCTTTAAACTATATGGATGACTGAAACATTAAACAAATAACATACGAATTGACAGAGAAAAAAAAATTCCAATCCGAGGAAAGCTCTTTTGATAAGAACCGAAAACGTTGGATTTCGTTGAAAATAAGTAATGTCTAAGAAAAGTGGAATGACATTCTTCATTTCAACTATGGAGGAAAAAAATCGAATTCAGAACGAAAGTAAAAAGTAACTTATTTCTTCGTTTAGATATTTTGAAACACTTTTTTTTTGTTGTTTTTGAACGTAACGAACTTCATGATACACAGAAATTGGAATAGCTTTAAATATTCAGGGTTCTCTCAGGGAGAGTTGCATAATCGTACACCCGTTAGGGTTGGATCCCTACAGAGAGTACCCTACCCTACCCTATTTTACTCCTTACAGTAAAATAACGAATATAGCTCGTCATAAGTTTTTCTTGCCACACAACACAATGACGAGCTGGACTCCTAAATGAAGTGTACATGCTGTCTCCATTTTGTAAAACTGATTTAATCATTTTTTTTAATGTATAAATGTTTAGCAAAAACGTGAAAAACATGCTGACAATTTAGATTACTAAATTTATGTTTAAAGTTATTTATATTGTTCGGTAAGGGAGTTAAACAGTTTATACATGATAAAAATGAAAATTTATTAAATAAGGAATGATATATTAGAATACGTACAATATTCCTTACTATATTTCACATCCTCGTACCCTCAAAATAAAATATTGTGCACCAGGGGCGTAGCCAAGGTGGGGGTTGGGGGGTCATAATCCCCCTGTGAGGAATTTTTTTTCTATACAAAATGTATATTCTTCACTCCCTTATCACTCACATTTATGCATATATGTGAGTTGCAGTAGTGCACCCCCCCATGATAAATTTCTGTCTACTCCCCTGCTGTGCACGTTTCTATTCTAATACTAAAAGAAAGGAATGATAGTAACAAAGACATTTACAGTACATCATTTATATCTTGCACATATGTTGACACAATTAAGTAGTTAAAAATAATGAAAAAAAAATAAATGAACATTTCCCACATGATTCTATGCGTGTAGTACATCAATGTACAAACATATTTACAGTCCTCTCCACTATCTCCGTTACATAGTATCCATACATTTATAGAAAGTAGCTCAATATTTTATCCACCGAAGCAGCGTTATGTTTTAAAACCAGAAATGGACAAAGTTGCCGGGCAGCTTATGAATTTTTAAAACGATAAGCAAAGCGATAACTATATTTCTATTCCGAGGGAGACGTAAGCAGGAATCAGAAGTTTAGGAAACTCTCCTCCAGTTTTATTTTATCCCATTTATTTTTTTTCCCCATTTACTACGAGCTCTCACTACAGATTATGTGTTACTGCCGCACACGGGGATCAATACTGAAAAGTGACCCCAGACTTCACAGGACGTGTTTGCGATACCAATGGCGCGCCCACCAGGACGTCGCATTAAACATTAAGAGGGCGGGATAGTAGTACATACTGAGAGAGTAACAAAAGTTTATGGGATAGAAATCGAGTTTGAAAGATATAACTAATTTCGGTGTCGGGCATATAAAAGATAGACCCTTTCTAGGAGATGAGTGCACGTGGCACTTTAACCCTTTGAGGCGCAACCCTTTCCCAATGCTGAAAAAAAGGGCAGTCGTTGCCATCCCTCGACTTAACTACCAGCAAGAGGGCGGACGATCGAAACGTTCATCGCGTGCCACAGACTAGAGTCCCTTTTTTGACGCAGCTGACTGTGCCGCACAGCTACCGAGTGGATGCAGTTGTCCCATCTAGGGCATTTTCTGGCTCTATCTCCTGTAGTATGCTCCTTAGGAATAGGGTGGGGTCAGAGCATATAGAACATTTTGAGTGTTTTTTAACAATTTTTACAGAAAAGGATTATCTATTATAGTTTTTAAGACACGAACTTTTTATGTGGCGTGAAAACTCGATCATTAAAATACAAAAATTATTTTGATTTTAATTACCACATTGGGTTAAATCCGACTTCAGTAAGTGTTAATGAGTGTTTTTGATAAAGACTGTTTCACTTAAGTATTAACTGCACATTCTATGCATGCACTTACCCCGTACCAACAAAACTAAGGGCAAGTGCACAACGTCCCCTGTTTTTTAAACAACAGTATATATGAAAAAAACAAAGATATGACTGAAAAGTACCTTTAAAAATGTAAAAGAAGAGCTGACAAAAATAAAAAGCATATTAATTCACATTTTTTAACGGTTTAGTTCGAAAACATCATGTGATTTTGGT
This sequence comes from Cheiracanthium punctorium, assembly GCA_038373885.1. Lineage (NCBI taxonomy): Eukaryota > Metazoa > Arthropoda > Arachnida > Araneae > Cheiracanthiidae > Cheiracanthium > Cheiracanthium punctorium. The sequence goes on from JAWZYV010004369.1 coordinate 897,889, forward strand.
ACACAAGTACAAATAAACTAATGATGCCAGGCACTTCAAAATTTTGAAACTGTCTCTTTACAAGCTTTACGGCATACTCAAATAAACGATCCATCTGTATCAGTTTCAAAACTTTTTTTAAAAAATCTTAAAATTCGGAAATTTTCGCAGAACGTGTCACTCTTTGAAAAATCTTCCAGCTCAGATCCATATTTAAGAATTTTTTCTGAAAATTTCACAAACGCCACAGCTTTTTCGCTTATTGAGGTGTGTAAAGCAGCTTATGAAGAACCATATGCAATTTTTTGGAGACCATGGTGTTATTATTTCAATTTGTGTGCCAAGGCTAAAAACAGAGTTCTTTTATCTTCGACAAAAACCCTTAATAAATATTTTTAAAAACCACTGAGAGCTCTCACTCGGACTCGGAGGATAAATGACAAGATCTTAAAAAAAATGTATATGTGTCACAAAGCGATATAAGTCCATGGAAGTATACTTCTATAATATACATAAAGTATGATAAAACCATGTATGTGGATTATGATACAATTTTCAAATATTACCAAACATTATGAAAATAGAAACCGATTTTGACTACCTCTAAATTTAATTATAATATTCAGCCTTCAGCTGAAATTAGTTTCCCCTCCGCTAAAGAGGTTTTTTGACAGAACCTTTTAATTTGTATTGGCAGCCATGTACAGGATGTATTTGCATGTAAATCAAACGGGGAGAAACCAACCGTTCTTCCAGTGGTGTCAAGTATTTTAAACAATCCGGTATTTCGGGGAATTCGAAGCCATTGCTTATAGCTAATTCTGGTATTGTCAATTTAATCAAACAATCGTAACATGTTTTGCAAAATTTGCCAATATCATCGATATCTTTGTAAAAGACTAGTTTTATAAAGTCCGTTGTCGCTCCTTTGGACAGTAAAGTTGTTTTGGAATGGGTTCTTATTGACTTTTTGAACCACAGTCGATCACAACAATAGCATTGGTGGATTGGACCATCAGCAACAGCTTCGAAAAATTTCTCAGCTAATTTACGAAATTCTAGTTCTTCACACCTTACATTTAGATCAGTATCTGTTCTTGGTCTTTTCGATGGTATATCTAGACAGAGTCGTAAACGTTTTCTGTCTTGTCTTCTGGATTTGGATTCCGCTTCTTGAGCACGAAAATCTGGATCTTCCCTTTTTCTTTGCATAAATAGACGGTTAGTTTCACGATGACTTTCTTCCGGATCAGACAACTGGCGAGGACGGCCAGCGCGGCCTTAAACAACAGTCCCGGGTATATTCTTCTGATATTTAACGATGTAATACTGAACAGTAGAGCGTGAAATACCAAGCCTACGAGCTATTTCACACTGATCCCGCAAAAATGAAAATTTTAGAAATGCCACGACAGAACACCACCACTTGCTCCGAGGAGGGACAAAAGTTTGAACGCGACTCTGGAAACAAATCCAAGTTCTGAAAAATGAAATCGGAACCTCGGGAACTTGACAGCCAGTCGCAGACGCTCTGACAAAATCTTACAGTTTCCCCTTTTGTTTCATCTGACGTTACTTTGAAATTTTTCAAGTATCCATTATTCCAATCATGTGTCGGATCTTGGTGTGTTTCAAATTTCCGTGAGATCTGTAAGTTTTTATTTACTATCAATTATCATCCACGACTTTTTTCGTCTGCCCAAAACTATTACCCTCTTTAGCGGAGGGTAACAAGAACCTTTTGTTGCAAATGCCATTGCCGTAGTGCAAATAAAAAGCCATTCAGAGCACGCGTTCACTTCTACTCCGCTTCACCCTACAGAAAAATAATTACCCAGCGTCTTAGAAAAACATTCAAAAAATTATTAAGTGATATGAAATTAAAACTCAAAACTTTCTTTCACAACTGAAAGTTCCAATTTCTCATTACTAGCACACGAGGCCGTTTAATATTGGCACGAAACATGGGAAGTTTTTAAGCTCCAAGACAAATAACTGCATTGGAACTGAGCTTATTAAATTAGTGAGATTAGGAAAAACGCTTGAAAACTGGTATCATAATTTGCTTAATTACTTTAGGTATGCAGAAGCTTGTTAAAGTGAATAATTAGTTAAACATATCTCTTAAACATATTTACTTCAGATTTCAGCTTCATTTAATTTGGCGGTAGTTTTTATCTTTCATCTAAACGTCATTTTTCGAGTTCGAATACTTAGATTAAACATTGTTCGTTCTTATTAGTATCAGGAATCCGAATGAGTACTGATTTTACTAATTCTTCCATTTCCAACAATTGAATTAAACTATGGTAGCGTTTTAGCAGTTATTGAATGTCTTTATCCAGTATACTTTAAGATATCACCAGCCAATTATTTGAAACAATACGATATTTATTAGTGAAACTTACGAAGGAAGGAATTGAAAATGCCGTTTCAAATAGCTCAAATGTATGGGAATCGAGCAAAACTTCACAAAGCACTAATGCGATAATTTTATTTTTATTTCAACAACACTGTAACGGAAATGTAGTAGAAACCTCCATCCTAAATTTCAGGGAAAGGGGAAAAAATTATGAAGAGGTTTCGAGTTGTACAGGTTTCTGGTGCGATCAGTTAAATATTTTAATTCTCTTTTTTCATTTAAGTAAAATACAGTGGTAAAATTGCAGATTAATTTACGCACATCCATAGCATTTTTCATAGCATACCTACATATCTTTAACAATAAAAATAGTCTTTCAGTGACTCTTGACGTCTAACTTTTTTCTGTTTCAGTTAGCTCTCTAAGATTAAAATATCGGATATTCCCTCAAGGATAATATTTCTCGAGATTTAAGAAAAGCTTAGAGTTCTGCGAGCTTCTCTGCCTCTTTCATTCAATACTTAGGTGAATCAGTGCACAACTTCTATTAACCCTTTGAGGCGCAACCCTTTCCCAATGCTGAAAAAAGGGCAGCCGTAGATATAGACACCTAAATCGGTTCTATATATCTACGGCTGCATATCTACCCCGCATATCTACCCCCGCTATATCTACCCCGCATCTGGCTGTGCCGGGCACAGCCAGATGCGTCAAAGGCGGTCTCTTGATCTGTGGCACGCGATGAACGTTTCGATCGTCCGCCCTCTTGCTGGTAATTAAGTCGAATGATGGCAACGGCTGCCCTTTTTTCAGCATGGGGCCATCTATCCAGCTGTTCTCGCATTCTTCGATTTTCAGCAGATGTCAGGGCTGTTTAAAAGAATCGTGACCATTTTTTACGGGAAACTTCGTGCAAAAAAGTAAAGGATTCTCGCGGAGCTATGTCACCCGCAACTATTTTTATAGAAATCCAATCTATTCTTCGTGACTGGCAACAGTCAAAACGTCAGAGTTTGGTGTTCGCAGAGCGGGAACACTGCGCGTTAATGGGTTAATGGAGAAGGGGTCTTTGGGAATCGACTTTTATAATTGACACAGTCTGAAAATAGAAATACGCAGGTTTTAAAGCATATATCTATACCCCAGAACCAGATGAACGTAAGTCCATATATTACAATTTTCAGGTTAAAGCGTTTATTCTAAACGAAATGCCTATGAATGGGTTAAGTCTATACAAATTTAATAATGTCAATAATTTTTTGCTGACTGATTCAATTATTAGGTCTGGTTGCAGACCTAGAGTTCATTTTTACAGTTTTGGTGCCCTCCTGAAAAGTTATTCTAGTGTGACTTATGCGTCGTCTGGTTCTGAGGTACAGATGTAGGCAACGTCCTGCCAGCAGGCCAGGTGTGGCCCGTCACGGCTTTTAATCCGGCCCCTCGGAACATTTCAAATTCCCGTAGAAAATCCATATATATTATTCAAAATCCCACGTAAATCCGATTTATACGGCGCGAGTTTTCACTAGCATCCTAAAGTTTGGCCCGTAACTCTCCAAAATTTCTATTTTTAAAATTTCCATTCTCCCATTTCTGTTTTAAAAACAAAGCTTTTTCGAGAGGTAAACATGGAAAATGCGTTGAATTCAGATTTTAAGTGTAGGGAACTTCGAGATAAACATGGAAAATAAATTGAATATCCATTGTAAATGTAGAAAATTTTAGAAATTTTGAGATACAGAAGTTTTCCAGACAGGCAGGTCAGACTGTACACTGAAAAAAACGGTGCATGAGTGTTTTCCTGAGAAACCATGACATGTGGTTTTCTGAAACGGCTGATTTAATTTTAGAAATCGGAGGACGGCCTGGATCCCTACCCTTTCTCATTAACTACCTATATAGACCGACGGACCCAGTTCCATCTGGAACAACAGGGCTAAGCAATCAAAGATCACCCACTTGCAATAAAGGGCTGAAACGCCCCCGGGGGCACCTATCCCACCGTGAAATTATTTGCGATTTAAACTAAACAGGCGCCCGTCCTACTCAACGCTGCTCGAGCTCTACCCGTTCTGATCCTTTATGAACACAACGTAGAGCCCCCGTGGCCAGGGAATTAATGAAAAAAAGGGGGGGTTGAATCCCCCCCAGCCTTCCTTTTCGACCGATTTCGCCCCTGGACCCAGCAAGTTGGCAGCTTCCTCTCGTCACACTTGAGTTGCGAGGTGGGGCCGAAATTTACAATGGGGATGGGTTGTTTGGAGATACGTCACTTAGCTGTCGTGCTTGACGGGGGATTTCGTTTTTTTTTTTTTTACCCCTTATAAAACCGTGTTTATTCGACAATGAGGGTTTTTAGAGGAGCCCCCGAAATGTTGGAACGGCTTTGTCAGTCACGGTTTCAAAATCCCGTATCTGCAGTCAATGTGTTTCAGAGACGTGATCGGGGAGGATATTGTACTCGGGCCGCATAGATACCATATGGTTCCTTATAATCTGCTGCCTTGTATGCATTTAAATTTTAAAATGCTGCTTCGCGTGTATTTATTTTTTTATATGCGCGATATTGCATTCAAAAACAATATTGGTAATATTCTGATTTTATTTTTTAGTTGCGGTGCACCCCCTGCCTCTATCTTCTACCGTGATAATTATAATACATTAAAATATTGTTTTGATTTCGACAAATAACTGGAAAAGAAAAAAAAAAAAACTATAGCCATAACGGTAGATAGCGTTGCCAGGCGTCCGGATAAAGCCAAACATAGTTAGGTTTTTTGATTGCGTGTCCGGCCAAACTGAACAGTGTCCGGCTTTTGTTAGGGTTTTTACTGGTGACTTTGGCTGATTAGTAATAAAGCACTTGAACTGATTTGGCATTCGATGTTATTTATATTTCATTAGAATTTAACAAGATTCATGGTAATAATCAAAAAAGCTTGATTTTACATACAATTTTTTTGTCGTACCTATTAATACAGAAACAAAATCCTCAATATTGTAGGCTGTCCGGCCTTTTTACCCTTATGTCCTGCTGAACTGGCTGGTCTGTCCGGCTATTTGGTTTGGCGACCTGGCAATCCTAACGGTAGATATAGATGACAAATAACTTAAATTAATTAAATCTTTTAACGTTTTTTTGATAAGTGACTACATGTTTTAATTAAAATAGTTATGATCAAAAAAGCTAAATAATTTTAATTTTGCAATTTCATAAATCCATCCCAATTAAGTTGTTCATGTGGTATGCTGTCAAAGCAAACTTACACGTGGGGAGTACTTCGGGCAAAGGACTTTTTAAGGAGTTCTAACGTGTTCTCACGTTTTAGCTCTAGAGAACCGCCCAAAACTCCAGAACTTTATATCGACAGCTGTGCGGTAGGTCAGAATCTTGGACATACACACTTCAGCGATCTACCATGTTAAGTATCTTATTTGCTCAGACATGATGGGGTCCCCACTTTAATTAAGTTTATACTTCAGATCTAGAAACTAAAAAAAAAAAAAAAAAAAAAAAAAAAAAAAAATGTTGTTAAATTAACAATAAATAAAATGTAAATGATGCGAAAGCACTATGAGTGGAAAATCCATTATTAGTGCCGTCTTTAGCTTAAATATAACTACATTATTGGGAAGGAATTTCTCATGCTTTTAATTTAATAAAGCAGTATTAAGTCCGGGATGGTTAAAATTAAGCCGACGGTACTCAAAGCTTCTAGCTTCGGTTCTACAAAACAGATCTGGATGAAACTTCCAATACCTGTTATGTAGATGATGTGGCCGAGATTTTAGTCGGAAAAGCAAACTAGCGAACATAGTTTGAAATTTCGCCAATAGATAGTTCTGCACTTCCAAAACCATAGACAAAGAGTAACTCATGTGAATTCGTTGCAAAAGTGATACGTTAGGTCTTGAAGAAATGAATGAGTTATTGCATACCGTTTTTTCCTACGTTAACGCTGACGCTATCCGCTATTTCGGAGTTTCCAGCCAGTCATGAAGCCAGGCCCGGACTGTCCAGGTCGGCTGGTCGGCGTCGTCGCCACGGGCCCCAGTCTCCGGGGCTCCAGCCTTCAAAGTTTTTACCATGAATTAGTAGTTACCCTGTATATCAGAGTAATTGGATCATATATTTCCCAGTAATCGTACGTCTTTACGCAATGGCACAGAGGGGGACCACAGGAACCCCGCTGCTCGAGTAGGCCCTGGAAGAGTCAGGGCCCCCGAATGTTCTAAAATAGTTAAATGCGGCTTTTAGGCAAGTAAGACTAAACTCAAAATATCACATATTCTAATATTCTACTCCCTCAAAATTGATCAGTACCCTTTTCAATCCTTTTGGGGGTCCCTTTTCAATCTGTAGCCGAGGGCCCCCAAAGAAGCCAGCCAAGGCCTGCATGAAGATTATTTTGTACGTGCGCATGCGCTGTACTGTCCAATGGCATTGAACGTTAGCGTTACCGTGAGTGAAACCACTATGCAAAAACTCCCCACCCGCAGTTAACCCTTTAACGCGCAGCGATCCCGCTCTGGGAACACCCAACTTTGACGTTTTGACGTGACGTTGCCAGTCACGAATAGATTGGATTTCTATAAAAATAGTTCCACGGGTGTAATAGCTCCACGAGAATCGTTTTACATTTTAGCACGTCATTTCCCGTTACGATTATTTTTAATAGCATTGACATCTGCTGAAAAATGGAAGCATGCGAGAACAGCTGGATAGATTGCCCCATGCTGAGAAAAGGGCAGCCGTTGCCATCGCTCGACTTAACGACCAGCAAGAGGGCGGACGATCGAAACGTTCATCAGCAGCTGGCTGTGCCCACGCACAGCCAGCTGCTGATGAGCACGGTCAAAAAAACGGGTCTCTAGATCTGTGGCACGCCATGAACGTTTCCATCGTCCGCCCTCTTGCTGGTAGTTAAGTCGAGCGATGGCAACGGCTGCCCTTTTTTCAGCATTGGGAAAGGGTTGCGCCTCAAAGGGTTAACGTAACGATAAGGAACGCGTCCTGGTCATATAACTCTTTCATCAAATGAGAGCAAAGTTGCTGCAGATTTCCATGGTCATCGGAGGAAGGAAAATTTGGAGACAAAGTCCCCGTAAAATCGGTTAAAGGCTAAAAGTCTATGGATGTTCAGAAAACCTTCTCTGTACCTTAATAGGCATTTAGAGAGAGTCTGAGTGTGCCGCCTGGGTAAAGTCACGTAATTATTGAGAACCCAAGTGAAATATTTTTGCATTTTTTTTTTTTTTTTCGTGATACAAAAATATATGTATTGACAGTTACAGTTGTTTGTACAAAATATTTTGTATTCTTACTTTCCGTGACATTTTAAAAACAACAATCATACATTATCTGCCTGTATATATTATTTTTACAAAATGAATTAAACCATAGGTTCCCAACATTTTTTGAACTGGTGCCCCCTTTTCTGGTGAATATTTCAATACCGCCCCCTCCCACTCCAGAGAAACAAGAGCGTACATAATGCATAGTGAAAATAAGAATTAAAAAAAAAATGCTAACAGATAGAATATTGTGGAAATTGAAACACTACTGAATTTTTTCATCGTTCAAAAAAGAGGAATAAAAGTTTTAGCTTACCTGTTATAAGGACAGGCAGGGGTTTTGATGATACGAAGTAATAGATAATAAACTATTGCTTTCTAATAAATAAATTGACAGTTTCAGAGAGCAATCAAAACGCACACTTAATTATATTAAAAAGCATTTTTATTAAAATTTATTTTTATTAAAATATTATCAGCGTAATTTTGAAGTCTTTTTTAGACTATATTTGGTGAATCTTCCCACGCCCCTCCGTTCCATATCAACGCCCCCTAATTTTCTCTGGGTCTTTTACTGCCCCCTTGAAAGCCTCAAACGCCCACAAGGGGGCGTTATCGCCCACGTTGGGAACCTATTAATTAAACAGACCAAATATTAAGTACGTTATTAAACTGGAAAATGCAAACCGCAAGAATTATCAAAATACATTTAGTTTTCTCGTAAAATTAGTTAATTCGCCTTTGAAATACAACTAAACATTATTCATTTTATTTTTTTAAAATACAATCTTTATAACAAACCTATCGTTTACAATCAATATACTTTGTTAAATCGACAAAATACATCAACTATCATTATTTCCAAGAGATAAAAGTCTTTAAAAACCCTAATACTCATAGCTCTTTCTTAAATGTCAGTTCATTAATTTTGTTGAACTCAAGTACTTTATTTCCTACCATACAATTCAGAAAACAGATCTATTAAATTGATTATTTTTGAATTTTTTAAAAAGGTTATCAACTATATGGGTTTTTAATTTTTCAATTACTATCCTAAACGCCTGTAAATATATATAGGCGTATTATTGACACAAAAGCACACACAAAGAAGAAAGGCGAAACTAATGTTTAGTTGGTTCATCACGCTATTTTCTCATTCAAACTATCAATTTTTGATTCAGTACCGTATTGTATTTCGTTTTAAAAAAATTTTCTCAACCGAAATAACTATTTTAAAAATTACGAAATCAAAACGCAAGACTTATTTTATTATTAGGATAATTTATTAGGATTATTAGGATTATTAATTTATTAGGATTCTTGAAACATTAAAATTATTTGAATATTTTAGAAATTTTATTCTTTAGATTTTAGAAGAAAATCCATGGATTTAGAAACTATTTTAAAACTATAACTATTTTAAAAATTACGAAATCAAAACGCAAGACTTATTCTATTATTAGGATAATTTATTAGGATTATTAGGATTATTAATTTATTAGGATTCTTGAAACATTAAAATTATTTGAATATTTTAGAAATTTTATTCTTTAGATTTTAGAAGAAAATCCATGGATTTAGAAACTATTTTAAAACTATAACTATTTTAAAAATTACGAAATCAAAACGCAAGACTTATTCTATTATTAGGATAATTTATTAGGATTATTAGGATTATTAATTTATTAGGATTCTTGAAACATTAAAATTATTTGAATATTTTAGAAATTTTATTCTTTAGATTTTAGAAGAAAATCCGTGGATTTAGAAAGAAATTTTAGAGGAATCTTAAAACTTTCATTCAAATCCATTAAATGCTTCAAAAAGAACAAGATCCGTTTAATAAATAACCGAGAAAGTTCAGAAAAAAACACTCAAAATACTGGTGTCAAACGATAAAATAAATAAAAACTTTGTATAAAAAAACACACATAAAATAATACTTATAGAAAGATACGATCGTTTCGACTGAAAATTCGTGCCGTCTTCCTCAGTCAAAGCTCTTCGTCTCATACAACAGTGGGAACGATCCTATCATTCAAAAGCATCATTTTTTGTGTGTTTTTTATACAAAGTTTTTATTTATTTTAACCAAGAAATTTATTTAAAAACACAAGTTTTCAACCGAGTCAGTACTTCGTTGTTATATTTTGGTGGTATCCCAGGGCATCATAATATCGGTCTGGCACGATTGATTCGCGAACGGTACAGTAAAAAAAGGAAAAAGAAAGGTATAGCTTCAATCATGTCTTTGCATCGATGAAAGCGAACAGGAATTTGTGTAAAAACAAAAAATATATTCTATTGGGTTGTTCGGAAAGTAATTTCGTTTCCTTACATAGAACTAAAACAAATAAATTTTCAAAAAGCACTGATTTAAAAACATGCTGTGCCTAGGCCTAGGACCCATATTTGTTAAATTTTAAAGGGATAATTTTATAAATAATATTTTTTCTAAAAAAAAATGGACCCCACCCCTTTTTTTCACGTCCACCAACCACAAGAAGAATCATATTCGAAATCTTTAGGCATTCGGGAGGGCTGTATTTTGCAGCAAGAATTTTATGGATATCTCTTTTCTTCTTTGAGATCACGCAGGATATGTGAAAGGGATGTTTCGCTCCCCTATCCCCCCCTTAAGTTAAGAATTTTGGAAAATGTTTTCCAATCTAGCACCTACGCTAAGTAACTCACATACTTGCCGAATTTTGTATTATTATCTTCAATAGTTTTGTCTAGGTAAAATATTGACGTGCGAAAAAGCGAAATGACTTTCTCGAACAACCCAATATATTCGATACTTTCGGCATGATTAACTTATCTTGATAATACTTTCATACAAAAATATGGAAAGCATTTTATAATCTCGACTTGTATTCTCTTCGTCCATTCGCCAACTGTCGTAAATCTGAATGGTTTACTTTACAATTTAGATATGTTATCTCGTACACTGTATTTTACATGTTGTAATGGATTCTCGGGGAAATAAATTCTTTTTTCTTTGAATGACCCTTTTATAATTACTAGATGTTAGAACTGTTTAACATGAAAATAGGCATTAAGTTCTAACATTAGACTCTGGTGTTAAGTTATCGGAGAAGTAAACACTATTGCTCCGTAAATATGCAGACAGTAGTGGATCCAGGAAATAATTCTGGACGGGATACACAATATTTTTGCCTCTTTATATTATAAATTCATTTGAATCGACAAAATAAGTCAATCGTCGGTGGTGTAAAGTTCGTTCAAAAAGGGGGGTTGGCGGGACAAGATAAATTTTTCTAAAATTTTAAGAACAATATACAAGTATTACATTTTAAATATGTTAATGAGATGAATGAAATTGCGATTTCATTTTTAAAAGTTCCTTATATTGAGGTTCGAAGTGAGATGCAGTGATTCTAAGGAACGAGGCAAAATGCTCATCTGTCAGTCAACTTCTGAAAGAATTCTCTCTAAGGTTCATGGTTGAAAACACTTGTTCACATATTTAAGATGAAGCAAACATGTGACTGATTTTTAGGGCGTGAGGTATTCAATTTGGGAAACTTACTTTCGATCATGATTTGTAAAACTCTAACTTTGGCATATTTAGACACAACTGCTTGAGATGATTGTTAGATTGCAATTCAATTAATTAAAACTGCAAATTGGACCTCACTGCTTCACAATTGACGTTGAAAGGCACGGTGAAAATATCCAATTCTGTTTGAATGGCACTGAAATGTTGAAATCTGCGTTCGAACTCAAAATGCACTTTTTTCAAGCCATCGTCATAATTCTTAATACGAATATATAATATATAAACATATAGAGGAGAGGAGGTGATTATGGAATAGTCGGGAAATATGGAATACCGAGTTTTTGGCTCTGATAGTTGCTATTGCCCCAAGGGAATACCATGAACAACTCAAGAAAGATTCCCTTCATACAATGCAGTAAGAGTTGACCACTCTCTGCTGCCGTACCACTCGCTACAGAACAAAGTATGTTTTGTGATTTTCAAGAGTTTTTGTAGATAAGTTTTCAAACATTTTAACTTACTAGTAAACACGTGACATGAACATGGATGTTACGCATAATGTACACTAAGAGAATGGTAGTTTGTTGAACTGTGGTTATTTTTTAGAGGACAGTGTTTTGCCAATTAGTTTTAAAGGTTCGTTTTCCGAGATGGCGTGTCGGGTATTATAGAATACTGGGTAATATTGTAATGGGTTTCATGTCATCCACTCAAGACCCGGAAAACAAAGACGCTGAATGCATCTTTTGTCACGAAAAATTCTCTAATGATCAACGAGAAATAAGTTTGGATTCAAAGATCCAGCTGTTCTCTGTGGGTTCACCATGACTGTATCGGAGCAAAGGAAGAAAATTATATCTACAACTTTTCTAAATCGACTCGAAGCAGAAATGACTCCAGTATAATTACATAAAAATTTGTAAATAACTATATAAGAAACAATATAAATTTCATTTCATCGGTTTAAACCATCTATTCCATATTACCCGACTCTTCCATATTATACTTTTTTAAAATATTTTTTTCTATAACAACAAAATAAATTGTGTATTTCTTTGCAATTGATATTTCATTACGATTCATTATAGCATGTACTCATGCTTTTTTGGGGGATTTTATTTAAAAATCTATGAAGTTATAGTTAGAAATGTAAATGGTATTCCATAATCAACTCCTCTCCTCTATATTATTTCAATTTCCGCGCGTCGGACCGGCTCATTAAAATTCCACCCGCGGACAGGATAAAACCTTCCGGTGGGCCGGATTTGGCCCCGGGCCGTAGTTTGCCCATCCCTGGTCTAGGAGAAAGGGAAGGGGGCAGAACATGCCCTTGTGTTCTCCCTCTGGATCCGCTACTGACTACGAATTTTGATGATTTTATTCTTGAAGCTCATGTACAGGTATTAATTTATGGAACCAGGTGAAGTCAAAATATGTCTGTTCTAAATACATACATATTCTTGTAAATACTAAAAATTTACCAATTTTCCTACTTTATCGACTAGCCTACTTATTTATAATAGTCATTACACTTTTTCAGCAGCTCATTTCTCGACTAATACCCTTTTTTTACAAACAAGCATTTTTTTCCAAATATATATATTTTTTTTCCCCTCTTAAGCAGCCGGAAAAAAAAGTATATATAATTTTGCGTCAGATTTTTCGCAAGTTACTCAACTAAGCACGTACAAAAAACATTTTTGGCCACTTCTTTTTTTTTTCTAGTTGCTCTTCTCTTTTCTCCAGGACTAATTCCAGACCGAAAATGACTGCAGCCGTAAGAATTTATTTCTGCTGTGTTCTTTTATTATGGCACTGTGCGTGCTCCTTTATTTGCCTTCATTTTTTGTTTCTTCTTCTTTCCTTGCGGTCTAGAGATAAAGGAGGAAAAAAAAAAAAACGCCGCATCACCCTTTCTTTATTATACATGTCTTTCTTTCCGTGTAATTAGTGAGAGTTTAACACTCTCTGCTTTCTTCCTAAAGAGACTGGGGGTTATTGTACAGGTAAAACAGAACTGCGGTAGAAGTTTTAATTTTTTACGTGGAAGGGCACTAATGATAAATATGTTGTTTAATTGATTCTGCGCCTTAAAAAAAAAAAAACGCTCTAGCTTTAGGCTTTTTATTTGGAAAGATGCATAGGTGCATGGCCAGACGGGAATGACTTATGTCAATAACACACTAATGACCGCAACTTCAAAAACATAAAAACCCGTTTATTAACTTATCATCAGTATTAGTTAATTCGAAGGTAAATGTGGGGGGGGGGGTTGTATTCACCCTCTAAATACACTACTGGCCAAAAGTATTACAAGTTTCAGAAAACTAACCCTTTTCAAGATTAAACCCCTCTCCGCCGTAAAAATTAAAAATCAATATAATTAATATTTTTTTAATGTCAACATGTCAAATTAGTTACTTCAAAGGCGAGATAGCATTGACTTAAAGAACAAAAATAATTATTTAATTTATTGAAAAAAATAGGATAAAAATACATAAATTATTATAGAAATAATCATAATCCATTTTGGCTAGCCGGAATGAAATCAAATAAAGAATTAATTTCAAGTTATTCTGCTAAAAGAGGATAATAAATAAATGCAATTAAACTAAAGATCATTTATTATGTTGCTGAGCAGCTTTGACTTGGATCACAACAGCCACTTTTTAAGATATGAAATCCACAATGTTTTACAACACTTCCTTCGATGTTTCATGGTGGAAACTTAATTGGTTCCTGAAGTTCTCATTTTGTTTTTTTGGTGATTTTCAGATGTACTCGTCTCAATTACACCACATAAATTCTCAAAAGTATTTAAATCTGGCAATTTTCCTGTCCATTTTTTTTCTGGGCTTGAAACGATGGTTTGATTTCTCAAACATGCAATACTTTTAGCCAGTAGTGTATATGTATAATAATTTTTTTGTCGGTCTGTTCGTGTGTGTGTGTTCATTATAAGAGCCTTGACCGGATCTGGGATGGAACACATTTTTTTGCACTCACTAAACTGGACAAGTGAAAATATTGCTGACTAAGCAATTGAATCCAATATTTAATTTTTAGTGATTTCATTTTTTGCTCAGTTTTCCGTAACTCTTCGTGTACTTTTTCGAGCTGATTTTTTGCCCGGGAACTACATTTTTTACATCATCGAAAAGTTTCGAGAATTTTTTTTTTTTAATGAGCTATACTGAAATAACGTACATTTCCGTTGGAATTTTGAAACTGTCGTAATCTTCAACAGCCAGTTATGATTTTGCGGTTATTTTAAATTTAAAAGCTCGTTGAGAAATTATCTATGAACGGATTTTCTTTTTTTTTTTTTTAAAGTTCACAATCGTACGTATCAGACATTTAGCCAGCTACTACAAAAACGTAAAATAAGAATATTTACTAGTTATTTTTATGTTTTAAAAAGTCGTTTAATTATTTTTCACGTACCTTTTATTTAAACCGAGAGAGATTTTACGTGCATGGGAACGTTCTAGCGTTGACGAAGGTCATAGCTGCTTTTCTTTAGAGGCTCTTACATTAACAGGTTCAACCAACTGGGTCACTACGAATCTTAACATAAAATACAAGCATGAGGATTTCGTGGGGAACACAGTTTCCATCGACGACCATCTTGACTATATGGAAAGATTAAAAGCTTCATCAAAAATCTGAGGAATATTTTTTCACTGCTTAATTTCTGGATCATTGACATGCAATTTCTACATGGCTGATGTTCTTAAATTTTAAAACATCAACACATTGGAGATATGCAAGCGCAGTTAGAAATAACTTGTTTTTAAGCAGTTTTTTTCTTAATTTAGATCTCTTCGGAAAAGGCAAAAGTCTCTATCCCTAAATATACCCTCTATAGTCTGTTCGCGGAAACGAGAGAACGAAAGTAGGCAAACGAGTTACCAAAGAATTACATTTTTTGGCACCAATCGCTAGTTAGGCGAATTTAACCTTCCTTATTTCTAAAGAGCGTAAATGGAAGAAAGCAGAAATTCACACTGTGTTTGGCGCTTTGGCTAAATATCGGGTGTTTACTCATCGCCAGTTTGCACGTGCAATTGTTTAGTTTCGTTCTCTAGACTCGGCGAACGGACTATAGAACACATATGGGCAACTTCTGGCCGGCGGGCCGTATGTAGCCCGCCACGGCTTTTGGTCCGGCCCGTGGAGCATATCAAAATCCTGTATAAAACCCGTATAAACCATTGAAAATCCCATATAAATCCCAATTATACAACCTGCGACTTCTCTAAATTCCTGAAATTTGGCCCGCAACTTCACTAAAATCCTAAAGTTAGGCCCGCAACCTTTCAAATGTTGCCCATTCCTGCTCTAGAGGAATATTTATGAATGTGACTCTAGAAAAAAAATAAGAAAAATAAATAAGACTCAGATATGTTAATCCATTAAGGTACTTTTTTTAAACTCTCAAGTTTATTGTTGTACGGAGAAATTCGGATCTCTTTTGCTTTGTTTTAATACAATATTTTTCATTAGAAAAGTAAATAAAACATTTAAATGAGTTTCTAAAGATGTAGTCTCCTTTAAATTAAAAATACCTGTTTGAAGTAGTGACCATGTTTAGAAATAAATAAATAAATAAAAAAATTAAAGCATTATAAAAACACTTTATCTAAATTTAAAGCATTCCGAAAGAATAATAAAAATAAGTAAACGTAAGTTGATACTCGTGTATTAAAATAAAGGAAATTGATTTTCGGCATCTTTTATGAACATTTCTAAGAGCACCGAGCAAAAACAAAATAATTTAATGTCTCTCCCTTTATTCGCATCTTAAGTTTGACCAAAAAAACAGAGGCCAGTAATAATATAACTTTCGTTCTCCTCTACAGCTGCATTGTTCTTTATATATTTTTTTTCGCCTCCATTTTTTTATAAAAGGCGCGGAGAATAAAGTTATCAACCTAGCTTTATTTTCAAGCTTTTATTTGGAAGTAATTAGCGGAACCTTGTATTTTTATTCTGTTTTTCTATGAAAGTGAATAGTTTTTCCCTGTATCCTTTTTTTTTCTTTTACCTTCACCGTGAAAGACTCTTTGTAGGTAGAAAAAAAAATCACTAACGAGTGGTAATGAAGCAACTTACAGAAAAGATTTCATGCAGGTAGTTTTGTGTATCTCTATCAGTAAGAGATTTAAATTAAAATAGTTTTTGTAATTGAAAATCGTTCGTTCAGAAACAATGAAATGGGAGAAACAATAAGTTTTTCTTAACTGGTGCTGAAGCAAAATGCAATGCTATTAGTTAACATTTTCTCTGTTTTCCTTCTTAGGTTATTTGTATTATTGTAAAAGGTGAAGAACAGATCACAAGTGATTCCCTTAATGAAGTAGAAGTACTAAATAACTTCCAGTGCATCCAAAAATGTGTATAATGGCACAGATAATTTGAAATTTTATGAAGAACTTCCATGAGAATTCGTGAGATAGTCAACAAGCTAATTCAAAATAATCGAAAATGTACAATATGTATTAAAAATGTGTATGTTTTGTCATTTTAATCCCAGTACTTCAACATTTCGAATCAAAACCTCACTAAGGAAAAAAAAATTAAACCCAATAGCTTAATTTCTTTCGATGTTAACGGCAAGCAAAATACATGAAATATTTGTGTCTTCAGATATACTAACTTCGATGATAACTAACAGTGTCCTAAGGTAAAGCTATTCGAGGGCTATCTGCCCAAGGTAGAGTGCCTAGCGTGGGGAATTTTGGCGTGGCGCATTCAAGTTAAATCTGGAGAAATCTACACAAAACTCCAGATCGTTTAACCGATAACCGCGCGATAGGCCCGAACCCGGGATATTCACATTTAAGATTTAACTTACAGAGATTATACAGTTTTCGCAAGTTTTCGGGGTATTCGAAACGCCATAAGTAAGAAACATTTTCTAACTTATTATTAGTGCTAGCAAATGACCAATTTTATTCCAGTCTAAATAATGTGTGAGGAACACTTTGATATTTAATCTCACTTTTTAATTTCAGCGCAGTTTTCTATTTACTTCAGGCGTAGACTGAATATCATAATTTGTCTTTTTGAACTCTGGAATTTCGAAAATATTTATATTACGTTCTGCTAAAGAAATGTTTTCGTTTCTGTACAATTTCTCAGCAGTACGTTCGTTCATATCCATAGAAGTGTAAAACAGAGGAACAAAAACTTCAATAAATAGTTTAAATTAAATCTCTCGCCGTTTGGGAGAGAGAGTTGAGGATTAAAGTTTATAAAAGAATAAAAGTTAACAAGATTTATTACTATGTAAAAAGTAAATATTCTGAAAATATTTCTTTTAAGTATGTAATTTCCTTTTCCATAAGAGAGTAAACTTAAAATAGGGTTGGACTATTTTTCTTTTTTTTTTTTTTTTTCTTTTTTTTTTTGCTGTCAAATACTAACTTCTGAAATGAATTACCTTTCTTCCAGATAATTTGGATTTTTGTTCAAGTTCAATTTATTTTCGAGTGCTTGTGCTATTCAAAAGTTCAAATAAATTAAAAAAAAAATTCAAATAAAATCTAAAAAAGAGAGTTAAACTCTTGTCTATGCAAAGACTTGCATAGACTATAGATTTGCATAGACCATTTTTTTACAAAAAATGACTATGTTACTGGAACATTTCAGTGTGTATATAAAAAAAAATAAAATATAGGTACTACTGAATTTGTTTTACTTTTGTTCCGTAAAAATTCTGGCTCAATTAATAAAATGTACATTCAACATATACCAAAAAAAAAATATATTAATTCTATGTAACAGTATACTGTAAATGAATATTTGCAGTATACCAAATAACGGTATAGTAAGTACAATAATGCGAAGAGAAATTACTACGGATCCACACTATGTAAAAATGCAGTATACATGTTTTGACTATCGGTATGAATACTGTTAGTACAGTACAGTGTTATACTCGCTGCATTCAGTAGACATTTAAAATTAGTACAACTTTATTTGCACACAGCTGGCGCACGTTAAGAGACGACCCTTTTTTGACGCAGCTGGCTGTGGCCGCACAGCCAGCTGTCGTAAAAAAGGGTCTCCAGATCTGTGGCACGCGATGAACGTTTCGATCGTCCGCCCTCTTGCTGGTCGTTAAGTCGAGTGATGGCAACGACTGCCCTTTTTTCAGCATTGGGCAATCTATCCAGCCGTTCTCGCATTCTTCCATTTTCCAGCAGATATCAGTGCTGTTAAAAAGAATCGTGACCATTTTTTTTACGAGAAATGATGTGCTAAAAAGTAAAGGATTTTTGTGGAGCTATGCCACCCTCAACTATTTTTATAGAAATCCAATCTATTCTTCGTGACTGGCAACAGTCAAAACGTCAGAGTTGGGTGTTTCCAGAGCGGGAACACTGCGCGTTAAAGGGTTAAAAAATGATTGCTTTATTTTTATCCTATATAAAGCATATTTTTATAAAATCACATACAGAATGTTTATTCAGTGGACTTGCTCACTCACTGCTAGGTGTACTCCACACTGTGAAAGTTCCCATTCAAAGAAACTTCTCAGTTATTGAATGAAATCCGCGAAACAAGTCGGCATTTTCATAATGCATTTTATTCCCCTAGAGAAAAATTAAGGAGTTCTTTAAGAAAATCCATGGACTCCTTCAGAAATATTACAAGTGCGTCATTCAAATAAGAATAGTAATTTGTTTTACACAAAACGAAAACGCAGAGTGAATAATAATTTGCTTTACACGAGAAAATAAGAGTGGGATGTGCATATTGAAGGTAATTTGTGAAATGCCAGTTTTATCATTAATGGAACAAATTCAGTAATGGAAAATGTTTTCAGGGATGTTTTGTACTAATTTTACTTTTTTGTTAAATAAATGCATGTTGATTCATTTAAAAAGTAATTTTCTATAACGGAGTGATTTTAAAAATATGAAGTTATGGAAGAGTTGTGTTGTGTTAACCCTTTGAGGCGCAACCCTTTCTCAATGCTGAAAAAAGGGCAGCCGTTGCCATCGCTCGACTTAACTACCAGCAAGATGGCGGACGATCGAAACGTTTGCGGCACAGTCAGCTGTCGTCAAAAAAGGGTCTCTAGATCTGTGGCACGCGATGAACGCTTCGATCGTCCGCCATCTTGCTGGTAGTTAAGTCGAGCGATGGCAACGACTGCTCTTTTTTCAGCAATGGGAAATCTATCCAGCTGTTCTCGCATTCTTCTATTTTCAGCAGATGTCAGTGCTATTAAAAAGAATCGTGACCTTTTTTTTTAACGGGAAATGACGTGCTAAAAAGTAAAGGATTCTCGTGGAGCTAGGTCACCCGCAACTATTTTTATATTAATAAAATCTATTGCTTGTGACTGGCAACAGTCAAAACGTCAGAGTTGGGTGTTCCCAGAGCGGGAACACTGCCCGTTAAAGGGTTAAATGTAAACTCAATTTAAAACTTTGTAAAGTAACCTTCATAAGAAAGGTATCCTAAAAAAATTGCTTTTTTTTATTTTATTTTATTTCGAGTTCATTTCCAACAGACAGATCAGTTTGTATGAAGAATATTTTAAGAATTTATGCTAAGTTTCATTTTTTATACTACTGTGTGATTAACATGTTGCTAGATGCATTTTAAATGGTTTCAATAGGCAAACGTATAACTTTTTAAACATTTCCTCAATATATAAGCTATAAGATTGTTAATCCCACACTTCTCAGGTTATGAAAATTTTAAAATCATAACACTGTTGTGAAATTCCTTACGTGTTTGTGCAGTAAAAGCGATCCAACAAGCTGGATAATTGAAAATTATAGTTTCTTTAAAGTTTAATTTAGAACTATGTACCACGTAAAGCACAACATTTTTGCTCCACACACAGGACAAAACATTTATAATAGCCGCCGTGGCGCTTAGTAAAAGCTAATTAACTTACAAAGTAAATAACTCCAAAGAGATAATTAATTCTCTTTTGCCCCATATTTATACCATTCCTGACAGGATGTGACGTCAGACAGGATTCTGTCTGCTGTTTCTTATGGCTCCTTACTAGATAATATGAAAATTCAAGCATATTCAGAAATTAATTCCTTTACTTGGTCTGCAAATTTACGAATGGCCACCATGGTCAGAGGTGCAAGTTTCTTTTCGATAGCTAGTGAAGTCCTTAGTAAATTTCTCTGCCCAATCAGAAGACTTCATATGGTAAGAAAACGCTATTACAGCGTTAATAACAATAGGCAAAATGATTCCCAACCTTCAAACTTCTGTAGAATATGTCGGAATACGCAAGCGCAGTAATTTGAAAATACACATATCTTGATAAAATTGCCGAATTCTATAGAAAATTAAGGGGACAAGGGACTTTAAAATTGAAAACTGCCATTTCTTAATTTTTAGTTTCAAAGTATATGTTAGTTTGTTTAAAACAAAGGTTTGCATTTACATTAATACTGAAAAAAAAATATTTAAAAATATATTTATTAATACTAGCTGACCCGGCAAACGTTGTTTTGCCATATAAATTATTCCTAGCATTATTTTAGTAGAAAGAAATGACTAACTTATTGTAAGTTTGTGAGGATGTGGTATATGAGTGGAAGAGGCATGGAGCGCTGTGAACGCTGCTGGAATATAAAAATAACACAATACCAAACATTTGTATTTTTTGATTCATTGTAATTTATTCTTTAAATTTATATCGCTAATTACAATAATTTTACTAAAAAATAATATCAATCCCTTAACGCAATAGAGTATACAATATTTTTTGTTTTCCATCTTTAGATAACGCAAACAAACTGGATGCCCACTGTATGGTTTGCCCACTCGAGAGCATGCAACGTATAACTGTCCTTGTGAAAAACATGGTGCGCTCAAATCTAATCCACAAACAGACATACTTTGGCCTTGAGACTTATTGATAGTCATTCCATAAAAAATTTTGCCCCCCCCCCCCCAAAAAAAAAGGATGAAAATCGGAAACACTTTCATATTTTAAATACACACTATAGTGCTATATATTAAAATCGTATCATAATTTATGCGTCGTCCCTATTTTTCGTCCTTATTCCATTAAGTTGGAAAGTATTATCATTATTCATGACTGTGCTGTATTTTTCTTTCTTATTTCATAAAACCCATCTTTGGAATCGAAATCTATCTTAAAATCGCCTACTAAAACTATGTTACAATCTTCGCCAAGTATATCACAACTATACTTTACCGTTTTATATATTGTTTCCTACTTTAACGCCTCGACTCTCTCCAAGGTGGCGATCATTAAACATATGCAGTTACCATGACGATTTTTTGCATTTATGTAGAAATCGTAATTTAGAATTAAAATGGCGATTTGGAACAACATGTAAGTACAGCATGCCGTTACATTTTTATTTATTTTGGATTATCAATTAATGTAGTTTTAATAATTAAGTGTCTTCAAATTCCATAAGTGACGCGTTTATCGCTAGTTTGTTTACTTTAGTTATCACCTAGTTCTTTTGGGTGCGTTGAAACGGTACTTACGTATTATCCCGGCGGTCACTTCCGCCAAACTACTTTTTCGTAGATTTTAAATACGTTGCCAATCGTATTCCAAACCATCAACAATTTCATGTGTCCGGCATTTATCTTGGTGAAATATTGCTTGTCTTGGCGGACCGCAGGGATAATACGTAAGTACAGTTGAAACTTGTGCATAACTCCCAGAGACCCATGACTGCAAAGCTCGCCAAAGTACGGGAAGTTTTTAGGTTGGCGAGAGTGGGGGGCGCTAAAATAGGAATCAACTCTTTCTTGTACCATTAAACACATCTTTGGAATCGAAATCTATCTTGAAATCGCCTACTGAAACTGTTTTACAATCTTCGCCAGGCATATTCTTCCTGTAGGCATATTCCAACTATACCGCAAAGACATTTTAAATGCTGTTTGGAATGGGCATCATATCCATGAGTGTACCGTGTTTTCCTTTCTTGTTCCACAGAGCACTTCTTCTCTTTTACAATATACGCCAGGCGTTTTCTAACTATACGCGAAATATATTTATAATAAATTGTCGCGTTTTGGCACCACATTTAGCGATACATTGTCAAAAATTGCAAACCTTGTGCGATTTTCAACATTTTATTAACTTCCCCCCCCCTCTCCACATTATCTCGCAAACACATTTGAAAAGTGACTCGACACGCTAATGTCTACACAGAAATCCTGATTGATATGAAAAGCACTCGGGGGCTAAACATTTTGGGGTGGACCGCCCTTATGACTTAGGGGTATGAGACATAGTTAAAAACCTATTCTATGACCTAACGAATATACATAGAAAATTTCATTAAAATTGGTCGAGTGGTTTCGGAGGAGTTAGGTGACTAATACTGTGACAGGAGAATTTTATATATTAGATTTTTGAGAAAAGAATGTGCATTCAATATTTTTCTTCAAAACATCTCATGCGCATTCCAAATTAATAAAAAGCTGCAATTTTTTTTATAGTACACTGTTAATGCATGCATGAACATAAATGTACATTAAATTTTCAAACAAAGGTTATTTAATAGAGAAATAGGAATTTAATTGTGACAATAGGATGGAAATTTGAAAAATAGCTACCTCACATGAATTTATTTTTTCTATTAAAAAGCTTATCTTTGTCACACATAAAAAAGAATGCACAGATATGTTCACGCATATATTGCAGGTGTATATTTAAAAAATTATAGATTTTTATTAATTTAGAATGTGCATGGGAAATTTTTAATAAAAAATAGAATGTGTATTTTTTAAAATATCAATTTTTCATTTAAAAAATTGTTATTTTAAAATTTTTTAATTTCAATATAGATGCAAACTACACTGGTGTGCAAAAATTAAGGACGAGACGGTTTTTTCAATATAACTTTGTACAAAAGCTTTCCAAATCAACACATTTAATACCGTAAGATCCCCAATACGTAAGGACATGAGTAATGTAAGCAACACTTACTAAAAGAGAAATCAGAGGGATAAAAAGAAGCTTTATTGAAACAGTAGCATGGAGCGCAATGCGACTGAAGGCTGAAACATCCCTGTGATGGGTGTCCAGTATGAAACATCCAGTCTTTAATAGGGGATATGATCTCCCCTGACTGCTAGGCAGGTTTCACAGCATCTGCCCATGCTGAGAATGAGGGTGTCAATGAGTTGTTAAGGCATTGCTGCCCATTCGTCTTGCAGCACCAATCGAAGCTCCGGAATCGTTACTGGTGGTAAGGTACGAGCTGCCAAGCATCTGCCTAGAACATCCCATACATGCTCGATGGGATTGAGATCCAGAGATCGTGCCGGCCAATCCATACGTTCAATATCCTCACTCTCTAAGAGCTGTTCGGCAGCTACTGTGCGATGACATGGTGCATTGTCGTCCATGAAAAGGAACTGCGGACCCATAGCGCCTCTAAAAAGATGCACATATGGAAGAAGAATCTCGTTACAATAACGGGTCCCGTTGACTGAACCTGCGTCGAAGATGTGAAGGTCTGTACGACTACCAAGCATGATGCCTCCCCAAACGAGAACACCGCCACCTCCATACCTGTCCCTTTCAATGATGTTCGAGGGATGATTGCGGCTTCCCTGCTCTCTCCAGATGAGTATGCGATGAGAATCGCTACTCAGACTGAATCTGCTCTCATCTGTAAAGAGTACTCGTCCCCATTCATTGTCTCTCCAATTCTGGCGTTCCCGGCACCACAGAGAACGCCTTCTCCGATGGGCAGGCGTTAGAGGTACACACCGTACAGGGCGTCGTCCCCCACCGTGCAGTCTTCTGGCCATGGTAAAACGCGATATCGGTCGTCCAGTCGCCTGTGTCGTGTGTCTAGCGATTTCTCCCGCTGTCTGCCGCCTGTTTCTTCTGGCCTGTAAGGCAATATACCGGTCATCTGTGGGTGTGGTTCCTCGTGGACGACCACTACTAAACCCCCGGATAGCTGTTCCTGTAGTTTGAAATTGTCTCCAAAGTCGTGAAACGATGCTGTGAGCAATTCCGAACTCTGCAGCCACACTTGTCACACTGCGGCCTTCCTCCAACTTCCCAATGATTCGACATCGGGTAAAAGCATCCAGATGTCGTCTAACAGATTGATTATTCGCCATTTCTCGCTGAGGCAGCAACTCGGTGTGATTTTAACTTCTATACGGCGTGCAATCTCTTTGCCAGAAATACTGATCTTACACCGACAACATGCTTTATACTACTCAGGCACTCCCCCATTACGTCTACCAGCATATCTGCGCATGTGCTACCGTACATCACCTTACTTAATCTCCTGATTAGCCTTTCTGTCCGCTCTGCCTCTTCATTCAGCTGATATGCTAATTTTTCGACTTCGTCCTTAATTTTTGCACACCAGTGTATTATGCTAGACAACATGATTTTGTGTTAAGCAACTTTACATACGATTACAAGTAAAAATGCAAAATTGAAAATATTGAATATTTAACGTCCCTTGTCCCCTTAACAATAGTCAACATTCTTTAAAAAAATAAAGTAGGAGACTCAACACCCTTAATACTAAAACGTTACTACAACTCAATTTCTAAAACACGAATTTTAGTTGAATGGTTTCCATGAGATATGAACTATGTTTTGTCAATACATGCCAAATATTGAAATGACAGTCGAAGTTCGATTTTTGAGTTGTAAAGAATATCTTTATAACACCATAGAGCTGTTTTTTTTTTTTTTTGTCGAAACGACATTCCTGAATGCTTATAACCAGACATTTGGGGATATCATCCGCATGTGTGGCTGCGAAGAAATAAAATATTATAAATGCTGTATGCATAGCATTCTCTTTTTTCTTACAAAACATGAATTTATTTCTTTCAACTTTACATAAAACTTTATTCTATGGAAGTAAAATAATATTTCAGACGTCTGATCAATAACTTGTTTTAAAACCATGGGTCAAAGTCTCGTTACGAAATGCTTAGTCTGAATACATTAGCCATATTTTATATATGTCAACCATTTAATACTCTACATCATACAAACATTTACCATGAATTTAAAATTATAATTTAAAAATCTAATCATTGAAAAAGTTTAAATTTTGGATTCATTTTCTTTAATCAAAGTTTTATGTAAGAGATTTAGGAAAGTAATGTCCTTTTTCTTATAATAAATTGGAACAAATAAACTTTCAACAAGTTTTTAATTATAAACGAGCTGTGCCTCAACATAGGATTAATATTTGTTTCATTTTAAAGCACAAATATTTTAAAGATATTTTTTT
Source organism: Cheiracanthium punctorium (assembly GCA_038373885.1). Taxonomy (NCBI): domain Eukaryota; kingdom Metazoa; phylum Arthropoda; class Arachnida; order Araneae; family Cheiracanthiidae; genus Cheiracanthium; species Cheiracanthium punctorium. The sequence goes on from JAWZYV010004369.1 coordinate 923,312, forward strand.
TTTCAAAAAAGAAAGACAGTCTTCCTCTCTTTTTTTTTTTTTAACGCGTAACTTCCTTAGAGGACGATATCCTGCTGTATAGTTACGCTAATCCCCGAATCACTCCGTAATCATTCCGGGCAACCACTTCAATATATATATTTTCCCCTGTGACTCCAAGAAGATTAAAAAGTCCAAAAATATTAGAAATCAGAAAAAAGCGTCATAAAATCTAAACCGTCTATACGGTCCGCTTGAAAATTTCCACACTTATGAATAAATATATAAAAAGAAATCTGTGATACTTTAAAAATCTGAAAATCCGCCGGTACCCTAATTTCTTTACTATTCTCGATTCCCTTTTAATTTCGAGAGTAGAAAAAAGTGAATCATTTGCTGGACAAAATGAGCTGTTGCCATCGATAGGACGTCCTGTTCATCAGGGTCATCAGACTTTGAAGGGAAAGTGTGATTCCAATTCATTTAAAATAATTTTTACAAATTACATAGTTTAATTTTTTTACACAAATAAATCGTCTGCGAGGATATAATAAATCTGTGTACACAAAACTAAATCTATCGAATGCCAAAAGTTTCCGCGCGTTTCCCGAAGAGCATGATTAACTCGATTTGAGTAAATATAATGAAAATTTAATAGGAACTTATTTATTTTAGGTGGACGAAGATGAACTCTTCTGAGTGTAGACATATTTTCGTCCAATGTTTTTCTAGTGCCAGTTGTAATTGCCTCCACAACGGGATTTGAACTCTAGTTCAAAATGATTTAGAATGGATTTTTATGTATTCTTGAGTTCGGCATTTTACAGCAAGGAATTTAGGGATATCTCTTCTTTTTCTCTTAGAGATCACGCTGAATATATACAGAAAATGCTTTGATTCCCCCCATTTAGGTTAGATTAGGTTACTTAGGTTAAGTTTATAATTTCGATAAAAGCTATCCAATCTTTCGCATACGTTAAGAACTCGCATGAATTTCCAATTTCTTATTATTAGCTTCAGCAGTTCTGACCATTACAGAAGTCGATTTTTTTTTGCTTTTATATCAGGTTGTATCGAAAGTTTTCCGCAAAATCTGCTTGAGTCAACTCATTCAGCCAGCGACTGAACTTGTACGTCAAGATTATGCGATGCATTGCACGACTAATGGGCATGGCACTAACTCCTTAGCTATCTCTCGATTAAGGGCGGAGCGACACGGTAAGCAAGGTAAGTACATCATCGGGTCATCGGATCACCATCTTCGAAAGGATGCCATTTCGAACTCAAAAACTGAAATTAAAGGGCCCCTTTATTACGTTTTCAGGGGGCGCTAAGTACGCCCCTGCTCTTGTTTGGTTGAAGACTAATCTTCTTCCACAAGTTATCGCAGGAGGCCATCATCAACACCAGTGAGTCTTCGAGAGCGCTCTGCTTTTTGAACTTTTGGTACCAAACTTTTACACATATGATACTACAGTATAATATCTAAAACTGTACACATAATTTGTTGAAATTCAATGGCTGACTTTTTGCAACAGACCTGGAATAAATGATAGCTCTAATCTGGTAGAGTGATAGTTTCATTTGAGACACCTTGCACTTAATAATACCAATATATATATATATATATATATTAGGATTAAAAATATTACCTAATATTGGCGATATTTTTGGATTTATGCATTTAACAGTAGACAAGTATAATATAGAAAATATTCTGAAAGATTAGCGCATAATGCAGCATAATAAAACAGAATAGTATATAATATATAATAGCTTACTTACGTGAAGTGAAATCCCAAGATAATCCAATGATAAAGTGAAGAAAATATAAAAAATAGATAGCACATGGTGCCAATTAACGAGCTTATTCCGGATAAGTGTTTAAATATAGCCTTTTAAGGCAATGAAAGAGTGGAAAAATTGAATATAGAGCGCCAAATTAGAATTGATTGCAGTAAGCCTTCTCTGATGGCAACATGCACTAATACTGCCTCCATTACTGAGCTTTGATCTTCGTGTCGGTCCACTTCCTCGTTGTTTTTTTCTAATAGCTACGGTCGCGCCCCCAAGTTACAAAAGGACCCTAATTTTGGTCAGGTAACTTGCAGAAACCTAGCTATTATTGTTTTTTTCGATTAAATTGAAATGTGTGTGCGGTGGCGCCTGATGATAGAGCACACCATTTCAATATTAATTCCATTTTCGGACTATTTCTGATTACATGTGATTAGGCTTAAATGCACACCAGTTCTAATTTGGCGCTCTATATTCAATTTTTCCACTCTTTCATTGCCTTAAAAGGCTATATTTAAACACTTATCCGGAATAAGCTCGTTAATTGGCACCATGTGCTATCTATTTTTTATATTTTCTTCACTTTATCATTGGATTATCTTGGGATTTCACTTCACGTAAGTAAGCTATTATATATTATATATATATATTTATTTATTTATATTTTACACTTCACTGCAGTATTCTAAAGCAAGTATATTTCTGTCAGATGACAAAATTCGCTTGACAAAATATGAGCTAACACGCCGACACGAACTGTTTGCACAGACGAAATTTGCTGTGGCAGGAAACTTTCGTTACAACTTATTAGTACATTGACATAGGAAAGAAACATTAGTTTGAAGTCCCTGACAAGAACCTGCGGACTGGGCCTTCCTATCACGCAAGAACTCAACTTATTAATAGCTCACACAGGTTTATTCTTTATTGCATTATATAAAATAGCCTTTGAAAAGACGTTTTAAAATTAGTTTCCTTTCAAGTACTTTGAACCCTTTCCAGGCTCATTTTATTTCGGGATTATATCTCTTAAATACATAAATATCTTTTAAAACATGATAGCACAACATTCGCATGCAAAACTTCCTAAAAATTAATGCAAAAGAATCTATTCATAGTGCCCGAGCTACACTCGGGATGTGTTAGGATGTTACGTTTGGTATGCCCGAGCTCAGTTCGGGAAAAGCCGGGAAGGGGCCAATTTGCATTTCAAGGTTGTGAAGCAGTCCTTTTTTTCATATCACAGAACTATTTTATGCATGTAAGAACTGGAAAATAATCTGTAAAAGAATAATGAAAGATTTAAAACACAGGAAAGAAACAATTCCGCAAGATGGCAAGATGTGGTAAAGTAAAACTTGAGCGTGCTGCTCTAAACTGTAAATGCATGATTATTCCTGTAGCATCTTCCCTCGGGCAAATAAATTTTATGTTATTATCAAATTCGATATATTTCGTCGCATTAGTACAGCGTGTTCGTGAAGTTTTAATGGACTTCACTAGCAGAAAACTGGGAACTCCTTTATCAACGCCCCCAAACACCGCTAAATATAAAACGTCTATAAAAAACATGCACATTCTTTTACATGGAAAATCTTCGCAATGATTATGCACCTACTGCTCCGCGGATATCATCATTAAAGTATCAGATTACAAAACTCGTCTCTGCCAAATGATGATGATAAAATTGATCATAAAATCACGCGTTTCCTTCTAGTCATCAACATTCGCTTCGCATTATACATCTTCCGAGTTTGTGAAAAAAAAAAAAAAAAAAAAAGCTAAAAAAAAAAAAATCGACTTCTGTAATGGTACGGAAGCAGATGTGTATGCAATCTTTTAGGTAACAGCAAATTCTAGTTTAAGAATGAGTGACAGCATTAAAAATGTAATAAAACAAGATTGGGATTCAATTGTTTAAACGTTATAAGAGAATATTAGATTTTGCAAAATGATGCAGTAAAATACTGACATTATTTTATATTTACGTTATTATGGTATAGTTGAGCACCGAAAATAGAATTTAATTTAACATTTTAGTAGAGAATGTAGTGATTGCTCAGTTTACAGTGTGTTTGCATATATAAGCTTCTTCGTGGCACACCAAATGACCAAATCGTCGTTTTGAAACCAATATCTGCTATGGGCAAAAAGTTTATTTATTATTGCCAGTTTTTATTAGCAGTTATTATTTGTCAATATTCTGGCTGATTCACAAGGCATATTATTTCTTGCGATCACAGTCCACCATATAATGCTTAGAGCGGGGCCATCGTGATTCTACCGGGCCTGCTTGTGGACTCCGATGAGTCATCCAAAGAGGCCTACGGATGCTCGCTTATTGGTTCCAGCCCTTAGATACGTCATCTAACGGCCGAATCTAACCAATGAGGAAACGTCCGTAGGCCTCTTTCGGAGTACACAAGCAGGCCCGCTAGAATCACGATGGCCCCCGAGTGGAGTCACAAAGAAGTCGTTTTTACACGAAAATTTGGTTAGTAAACTAGTCATAATAGATAAAATGGCTAATTCTAAAAAAAAAAGTGCCCATAGTAGATATTCATTTGAAAATGACGAAATAGTATACCACGAACCATGGTTAAAATTCACTATTATTTCAACACTTGTTCCTAACTGATTATTAACCCTTTAACGCGCAGTGTTCCCGCTCTGGGAACACCCAACTCTGACGTTTTGACTGTTGCCAGTCACGAAGAATAGATTGGATTTCTATAAAAATAGTTGCGGGTGGCATAGCTCCACGAGAATCATTTACTCTTTAGCATGTAATTCCCCGTAAAAAGTTTATTTTTAACAGCATTGACATCTGCTGGAAAATTGAGGAATGCGAGAACAGCTGGATAGATTGCCCAATGCTGAAAAAAGGGCAGCCGTTGCCATCGCTCGACTTAACTACCAGCAAGAGGGCGGACGATCGAAACGTTCATCGCGTGCCACAGATCCAGAGACCCTTTCTTGACGACAGCTGGAAAAGTGTGCTCGCGCACAGCCAGCTGTCGTCAAGAAAGGGTCTCTGGTTCTGTGGCACGCGATGAACGTTTCGAACGTCCGCCCTCTTGCTGGTAGTTAAGTCGAGCGATGGCAACGGCTGCCCTTTTTTCAGCATTGGGAAAGGGTTGCGCCTCAAAGGGTTAACATCTGCACGATGACGATGCTTTCTACCCCCGAGCGGAGCTATGTTTAGAGCGAGATGCCGAATGATAGTTAGTCATAGTGTCGTCCTTTGAAGGCTGGTTAGTATCAGTCAGCCAAACGACGATTGGCCAGTTCGAAAAGTAATGTTCATGTTGTATCCGATTGGCATAGGTTTAGGTATTAGAAACAACGTTACGAATGATAAAATAAATGCTTGAAAGGAATACTAATGCATGATTTACATCAATAGTTCAAAGACCCTTTTTTAAGCAAATAGATATCGCTGTCTTTCTTTTGCAGTACAGCTATTGCCAGAAGCAAGTTATGATAGCTTCTTCGGTGTCACTATTTGTCCTTTCGTAGCACTGCATTAAAATAAATAGGAGAACTAATCCCCATAAGCTCAATATGCTCAGCCATTATTATTATTGATATTATCATTATTATTATTATTAAAATACAAAACTGTGTTAATTAGTTTATATTAAAATTTCACTTATTGCAGACATATATGCATCAAATATATTCTTTAATAGATCTGAAACTTTACAAGCGAACAGAAGCCGGAGATGACTTAAGAATTTAATTAAGATAAGTAAACAACTGCATCTTTTCAAAATTTAAACCATTACTTGTTTCGTTCGAACTTTAGAAAGCAATCGTAAATAGAATTTGTAAACTTTCAGAACCGTTCAATATACCATTCGCCTGAATATATAACTATATTCAAACTGAAACGATCGATTTTCGATAAAGCATACCTTAAAATTCTTAGTTTAGTAACGAAATCTAAAATTCAATAATTGGATGCTCTTTGAGGACTGAATTTTAATTCTATTTGCTGGTTTTGCACTGTGTGCTCAGTAACGAACATATGGTACTATTAAAACCCGATGGCCTTACTTTTACTGTGTGTCGCCTTTATCTTTGAGTAAAGTTTCAGTATAAAAAATTTAATTATGAAAAACTGACGTAACTGTATTAAAATATTATGTTTGGAAATAAGTTTTATTAGTAATACATTTTATTCTATTTCCTCACAAATACATTTACAGAAAGTGTCGTCTGTCCATTATTTCTGTGAAGAAAAAAACAAACTGAATCATACCTGAAGAAAATTTGGAAAGAAAAATGAAATTAGTTGCAAGAACATATACAGGGTGACTTTATCTCTCGCGATGAATGAACCTCTAGTAGCCTATCAGTTTCCACCGATCGAAAAGATATTGACATTCGGAGATGTACGTTCCAGATTGGGATTATTTAAAACGAAAGACCTATCACGGTTACAGTGAAAAAAACTTCTATAACTCGCAAAGGCATCACCCTATATTTTTTTCCCCTTTTTTTCTGCGAAAATTGTTTAGCGCAGTGTAAAACTGAAATTGGTAATGGAAGAATGCATGTATGGCGAAATTTTGAGGCGTAAAACATTTGCAAAGAACACCACTGCAAAGAACCAATCGCAGCCCAAAATAGAAGAAGGAAATCGTTTTTATTAAAATTAAACATTTTTAATTTTTCAGTTGCCTTACGATTACTTTAAACATTTCTAAGGTCTATTCGAGTGGATTAAGTTGATTCTGTGAATGATGTTGAATTCTGTTCTCTCTGTGCAGAATTTGATTTTTTTTTTTTAAGTGTAATTATTTTTAAAATGATTTACGCCACGAATTTTTGTCATACGTGTATCTACAACGTCATTTATGGTTTTCCAATGAACTGATCAATTTTCGCAGAAAAAGAGGTCGTTGTTATTGGAAAATATCGAAATTGTTTCATTGCAACCACCGTTACCACCGTTTTGTCAAGATATTTTTTTTTCTTTTTTAAACATTTTGTATGTTTTGGTTTTTCAGATGATGCATCAATTGACCACTCTAACTAAAAACAGTTCTCACACATTAATAATATTATGTAATGATGTATTTATGTATTATAATTATGAAAACGAAAATTTACTTTAGAGGAAGAAGACATTGTTTTTTATGTCAAATATATAAGATGTTTAAACTATGACAGCGTCGTTATTTCTCAAACATACCCAGATATAGTTGAGAGGGAGGGGATATGCCCTCCCTATAGTATTAGTATTAGTAGTCCTTATAGTATTAGTGCTTTATACTAAGATAAATTAAAATGAAAATCTTCAAAAATTCTCAGTGGATGATATTATTATCAGTCCTATTTCTCTGCCAAATTTTCAAAGCAATGAGTCATTTCGTCACACGAGAAGTGTTTCTCTGTGTCATTCAATTGAATTTTTTCAATTTTTACTAGGGATTTTGAATATATTCTATATCTGAAACCTTTATATTGAACTTTAAAAAATATGGTAATTGTTTTATTATTTTTTTAACCTTGTTTATGTGTGCCCTATGCCTGCTCATATGTGCCCCTGTGAGAGGGCACATATAAACAAATGATATCATTAAAAATATAATATAAAGAACTAGTTTACTAAATATTCTCAAAAAAAATCCATAATACAAAGAAAAGGCTATTTAAACTTATAGAAACTTTTGTTGGTTGAAATTGATGATATTTCCAGAAAAAAATATAAAGAAATAAGAAAGTGTTCACATGTGACCCCACTCTCCCCTACTCTAAATCTTACTCTAATATGGTGCAAAGTAAGAAATGTTTTTTAAAGAGTTTTGCACAACAAAAAATTTATGCATTTCATAAAATGTAAGCTGAAATTGATTAAATACAATATTAAGCCATATATTATTACTGATTGCAATTGGAGTTTAAGAATACGTAAATAAATCAGTAAAAGTACTACTTGATGAATCCATCACTCCATCTTTGAGGTATTAAGAAATGCAATGCTTACCTGAAAAGAAAAAAATGTAATCAATATTTATTGATTAAATTATCTAGTATTTTTTAAATTGAAATATTATCATTAAACTATTGAAGCAATATCACAATTACATCATATCCAGTAGAAAGAGAAAATTAAGCAAGAAATTTAAGCTAGTATCGTAAACGGAAATAAATGATATAATAAAAATAAATGCATAATAAATAAATCATCAGACTACTATCTGTGTAGGAGGGCACAGAAAAATTATCTGATATACGTTTAATTTATTCACGCTGCTAGCATTTGAAAATTAGTATTAGTGTTAAACTAAGGAGAATACATACATATTGAAACAATTAAAAATTTATGTTCCCTGCACTGCTAATAAACGATCGCTTTAATAAATAATATTTGTATATATACTAAATATATGTTTTCATACTGCGAGCAATAATCTATAATTAATATTAATATTTTATTAAAAATTATAATAATAGTAAATTATGTTTAGGCCGTTTGGTTCTAACACTACGAATAATAAACAGATTCTTATTGTCAATATTATATGCGATATTAATTAAATTATGAAAAAATAATAACATAGTGGGAAGGGGGATTTCAGAAGTTCACACAACTCCCTCTTTTAACTTCAAATTTATTGAAAATGGGTATCCGGGGTTAAAATGAGCTAATTTTTTTAAATATGAAGTGAAATCTAGGTTTTGCTGTTGGGAAGAAAAAGTTGATGCGAATTTTAACATGGAGATTATGCAATTTTATGCATAGCAAATTAAAGTGAACGTCAATCGTAAACGATTGGTATGTATAAGTTTGCTGTACGACGAACGAAGGCCGAATAAAGTACAAGTGGACGTGCAGTTGCAAAATAGTCTTTTCAAAATGTCTGCCGTTCGACGTAAACAAATGTCGCAAACGATTAATGAGGTTTGCAATCTTTTCCCGTAATCTCTAAACGGAAACGTATAAATATGCCACACAAACTGGTGATTCAAGGGTGTTGGAAAGGTTCTGGTTGACAGTAACTTGACCTGCTTTAAATAGTCACAAAGAGTCAGATAGGGATTATATGGAGGCCTACGATGACAACGCCATCTGTTAGCGGGTTTTGTAACTACTACTTTTTACAGCTTACAGTGAAAACAAGAAACATACCGTGTGCTCCATTGATATATTGATCTTTGTTTCTGAGATTTTAAACTTTGAAATCAGTATGTCTTTTTTGCTGGACACCCAGTATGTAAATAATATATTTACGTTACTCCGTCAAAATGTTGAGATAAATGCTGAATAAAACATATCATGTAATATGTAATATTCAGTAATAAAATTGTGTAAATCCACATGTCTCAAACGTACTGCAACTTCAATACTTGGATAAATGAAAAGTAAAATATGACGACCGCATGCAAAAGGAAACAAAAAAAAGTATTTAGTAGCATACTCAAAGAAATTAGTGATCATTCACAACATGGCCGAGAACCCGACAATCATGTAAATCATTTTAATGCAGCCCTAATCCTTTATGAATACCTGCAGACAAAACTTCCTTTTCTCTCCTGTCGGGGACTTAAGATGTATGGATGGCAAAATATAATACGTCAGCAAAGAGCTCCATGATTATATATCTCCAGATGAAGATAAGGGAGTAACTAATGCCATTTTTCTATTTTATCGAGGTAATTACGTCTGGAAAAGGAGAATTTAATACGCGGTAAGGGGGGGGGCTTAATAGCCGTGTTCGGGGTAATTGTAACAAACATCTTGCATAAGAAAATCGCTTATCGCGTTAGAAGCTTATTGTGTGCTTTTAAACATAAACATCCTGAAAGTGCAGAATTTCTAAGCGAATTGATAAATAAAATTTTCTGTGGCTGCGAAATGGGAATGCAGATCTTGTTTATGCACGCTTTTATGTGAGATATTATACATATAATCGCTATAAAATTTTGTATCTTGTAAGTGGCATTGCATTTTTCGTGTGTGAATAAGGAATAGTTTTGTAAAGATAGGGAATTGTCTAATCTGTGCAAATGGAGTGTTAAGATACAATTTAATTTGTATAATATCATTTAAGTTTCGGTATTGTAAATGTTCTTCGGATGTCTTAATAAATCCGTGTCTGAGCATTGCATAAGTCATCATGCAAATAGACATACTAATCAAGCATTCGATGCTTTCATAATTTCCATATTTTAACAGATGTCGAATTTATATGTTTTGATAGCTGTTTTTAACTGATAGGTACAATTAAAGCTAAATTATGCATTTTTTGATATAATAAAGTCATATTTACACAAGCAAAAACTATCGGAAAAAGTTTGCTAACTGTAGCTAAATTATACTAGATGCTTACGTTTCTAGAGGTAGTAAATATGTCCAACTTACTATAAACTGTTGTATGGCTAAAGTTACGTAACATGTTGCATTTTACGGAAAAAAGTATTTAGTACTTCTAACTAAAATTTTACTTATAATCACATGAACAAATTTTTTTCTGTAGAATCTTCTCATTTATAATTCCTAAATAAATACTTATTTTCCCAGTATTACTTGGTAACAGACGATATTAGCAATTACAAATAGTAAATGCCTGCAACTAAGTGTGTGTATTTGATAATTAAACTTCTCTTATTGACAGTATGTCACCGGAGAAGTTTAATTAAGGGTGGCCATTATTAAACTTTTCTTATAAACAGTATTCTGCTGCTGAGACGTGTGAGAAGATTGCCACTAAATTTCTTATAAGAGCGGTACATGAGATGCACTCAAAGAAGTTTTTTAAAAGGTTTAGTTAAGAAAATGTAGTGCTGTGAAATCAGCTCAAAAAATGACCTAAATTAGTTACAAAAACTATTGAATAAATGTACTATTGAAACTATTTGTACATTTCGAATATTAGCTATTTTTATTGGCGAATCTGCTGTTTCTTCATTTCTTCATGAGCGCCACCTAGGAGACATTTTTTGAGCTTTTATTATTATTTTTTTTAATTTCCTTAAGTGCACCCCTCGAGAAGTCTATCACAAGGGCGCACATTTTGTCACAATCAGTTCATTCATTTTACCTCTAAAACACTATTTTCCAGACAGCGCAAAGCTTAAATCAAGATTGACATTTCTTTGAATTTGACGTGTTAATACAAGCTTGACAATTCAATTCATTTTAAGCTTGCAGCAAGCTTGGAGAAGTCATTTGAACTGTCAAGCTTTAATACAACTTGATGGCTGCTTGATTAGGAAAGCCACATCCACATAACAAATAATTTATCATCAGTCATAAATGTACTCGACCATAGAATTTTTAAAAAAAATTCTATATTTCCAAATATTGAAATTCTTCAAAATAAAATACAATTATACTACGAAATTGATTTCAAAATCAGTCGTTTGTCTCAATTTTCGCTAATATTGCCCAACATGAGTGTCGCGATATTGAAAGTTTTAAAACGTGTGCTGCTTTTAAGTTTATATTATGCTTATTTCCCTATTAGTAGAGTCTATAAATCACACATAACATTATTTTAATTTTTATTCATCCCATGGAAAAATAAAAGAAGCAGATCGGCATCGGTCACGATCTCGCCATAAAACGGCGTGGCAAACATAACAGTCACTTCAAAATTTAGTCATATCAGCGCGAGTCAGATTGGCTGAATGGTTAGGACGCTGTCTTCCCAAACATTAGGTCCCGAGATCGATCGCAGACGCTTGATGGAAACAGATTAAAATAACTTGAATTTTCAGCGTAGAGGGGAAAATGCGTGGAAAAATAAAATCTGTGGGGCGAGTTCGCCGACGGGAGCCTCGTGTATTTAGGAATTTTTTTTAAGGAAAATTTTTCAAGCTTGAAATTAAGCTTGCTATGTCAAGCTTAATGCAAGTTGGGCAAGTGTAAACTTGAACTGTTGATTCAAGCTTGCATTAGGCTTACACGCTATTACATCGAAATTTTGAAGCTTAATTCAAGTTAATTGACTTGATAAATCAAGCTTACTGCAAGTTTGATGCAAATTGGATGTGCTGTCTGAGTTAAAGGGACGTTTAATAATATGACCTCGTATTTTACTCAAACAACTGAAAACTTTCTTTTGTAATACCGATAATTTAATTACCGATAATTCTTTACCGATAATTCTTTTGTATTACCGATAATTCTTTTGTAATACCGATAATTAATGATCATTTGTGCTCCACAGCGAATAGTAATACATTTCAAAAAAGAACACGCCGTTAACAAATATAATTTCCAATCCATTTTTATACCATACCGTTACATGCTTCCTTTCCTAATTAGCAAAGAAAACCAAAATATGACTCAATAACTAATAATAATGCCTCTACAACAAATTACATAAACCTGCTTTTGCAAATTAAATTCGTTATTTTTCTGTCTGGAGAAATACCTTATTACATATCTCAACTTCCCCCCTGACGGTCGTATACTATTAGCATTCGCGAAAATTCCACGGGACGCTATTTTGTTGCCAACAATGGAAGAAAAAAAGGAAAAATATATGCTAATTTGCTTCCGTTTTCGACGACTATTTTAATGTTCAAAAAGGGTATTGATGCATGGCGTTTTGAACGGGGGAAAATGGGAAATTTTAATAAGCAACATTATATTACTACTCTCAAAAAAAAAGAAAGATTTCGGTATTTTCAGTAGTAATGTGATTTGCATTTAAATAATCTTATTACGCTATCATACGAATGGAATCTGATTACCCAGGATTAGTTTTAAACAGGAAAAATATGTATTCGAAAAACTCCGCGAACTAACTGCATTTTATTATTTAATTAGAAACATAACCTGACACGTAGTATTCTCTAACGTGTGCGTGTAAGCTGAAATATGTAATTTGAACCATTTTGCAAATTCATTGTTGAGAATATAAAACGCTGGATATTCGTGCATATTTTATAGTAGTGTTCCGTTTTTAATTAAAAGGAATTAAAAACTCTTTTGAAAAATCTTATTCTTCTATGTTTAAAAAATTACTACTATTACTATATCCATTTTCAGAATGCCAAAGTAATAGCTATGTTTGATAATTTTAACACACGTTTAGTCGTCTCGGGGGTCGTGAAGAAATTACGATTTTTTTTTTCTTGCACTCTAGCATTAAACGTTCACATTCAAATACATTTATAGCCCTTGGACATCTTTCTTTAACAATATCTATGACAGGTTTTATGATAGAAGGTAAATATTTTGTACATTACCACAGTAATATGCTAGGCACATGTTAATAACTAGAAATTTTTTGTATAGGGGTTGTATGCAAATTTAAATAGCGTATTTTTTTAATTTAACAAGTTTTTTTTTACATTAGCATTGCCAACTTATCTCCCATATATTAAGTATTAAAGCGCATTACCACCGCTTTGGGACACTCTGTATATTATACAGTGGTCGCCGTTTATTCGGGTCACATCGTTGCGGACTGAGATTGACAGGAATAACCCAAATCCGAAGTAAACGGCGGGACCAAAGTAAAAGTGAGAAAATTTAAGAAAAAAATAATCAGTAAATTAAATCAAAATATATGAAATATATTAGTCAACAATTTAATGTGCACACATATTTATTTAAAAAGTGAACAAGAGGAAAATACACGTGGGAAAATATATTAAAATATATATATGTACAACTTCTGGAGGAAAAAATTCACAAAATTAAAGAGTATTTTAGGACTATTAAGAGTATTTATTAAGAGTATTAAGAGTATTAAGAGTATTTTAGGACTATTAAATTAAAGAGTATTTTAGTGTCATGTAGCACAAACTGAATTTCAACGTTGCTCTCTTCTAACGCTTTACATACGTAATGTGTGTATAATAGAGAGTTTGTGCATACCGTTTCTTCCTACGATAACGCTAACGCTATCCGCTTTTCGGAGTATTTTGACCAACCATGTTTCGCATTTTATGCGTGCGCATGCGCTTTATTGTCCAATGTCATTTAACGTTAGCGTTACCGTGAGTGAAACCGGGCCTGCACAAACTCCCTAATGTTCCGCAAATCTACTCTTGTGAAACGTAGACGGTCCGGGTGTATATCGTCGTTATCATCATCAGGTGTCTTATTTGTTTCGTGTGTTGCATTGATCATTATTTTCATTAACCCATTTGTGCCTGGATATTTTTGCGACTTTCTTCGATTTTTACTGATAACAGAAATAATAGATAAATTTCTGATGTCAACTTCTTGAACAAGGGATGATTTCTTTTAAAATCATTATGCATAAAAATCGAAGTATCAACATCCTACTTGGTCATGTTAAAATATATTGTAGAGTTGAGGCTCAATACTCATGAATAAAGGCTAGGAAAAATAAATAACGTTTTCGACTAATAGCGAAAATGCCGTCCCAAAAAAGCGACGCTAGGCATAAATGGGTTAACAGTCTGTTAAGTGTATTGCCAATTGTTTTGGCTGACCTCCACACAAATATGTGTCATCTTCGACTGACTTTCATTTCTCCCTGAAAGCTAATTACGTCGAAATTTCATCTAATCTTCAAAGATTACCTGACCGGATAAAGCGACACACACCACCGAGGTAACCGGCGGAAAACAAGTACAATTTGGCCATTCCGTTCTGTTCATATCGATTTTCATCGGAATAAGCGGCTCACCGGATAACCCACGGACCGAAATAAGCGACGACCACTGTACATCACTCAAATTGCTAGAAACGGCTTTTGTGTTTACGATAACTTAACGTAGCATTATGTTTCATGCTCCAAAGATAATAGTAATATATTTTTAAAAAGAACATGTCATTAACATATATAATGTCCAATCCATTTTTATAACAGAACGTTACATACTACCTTTCCTAATTAGCAAAGAAAACAAAAATATGACTCAATAACTAATAATAATGCCTCTACAACAAACTACATAAAACCTGCTTTTGCAAATTAAATTCGTTATTTTTCTGTCTGGAGAAATACCTTATTACATATCTCAACTTCCCCCCCAGACGTTCGTGTAATATCAGCATTCGTAAAAATTCCACGGGAACGCTATTTTGACTGCAACAATGGAAGAAAAAAGAGAAAAATATATGCTAATTTGCTACCGTGTTTCGACGACTATTTTAATGCTCAAGAAGAGTATTGATACACGGAGTTTTGAACAGGAAAATAGGAAATTTTAATAAGCAACATTATATTACTACTTTTTTTACAAAAGAAGAGAGATTCGGTGTTTTCTTTGTCAATGTGTGATTTGCATTTTAATAATCTTATTACGAGGAATGGAATCTGATTACCCGAGCTTCCTTTTTAAACAGGGAAAAATATGTCCTGGAAAAAAACCCGCCAACTAACTACATTTTACTATTTAATTAGGGATGCATAAGCTGAAACGTATGCGTCATGTAAGCCGAACTATGTAATTTGAATCGCTTCGCAATTCTTCGAAAGAATTTTCAAGCGTTAAATATTCGTGCATATCTTACACTCGAATGCCAATTTTAATTAAAAGGAATTTTAAATTCTTTGGAAAAACTTTATTTTTGTAGATTCTGCGAATTATTACTATTATTGTGTACAGTGTCGGAATGCCAAAATAACGATTATGTGGGAAAATTTTAACACACGTTTAGTCGTCATGACGTGTTGATGAATGGATCAGGGGCGTAGCCAAGGGGGGGGGGGTTAGGGGGGTCATAACCCCCCCCCATGAGAAATTTTTTGCCATACAAAATGTATATTCTTCACTACATTATCACACATATGTATACATATATATGAGTGTAAGTAGTCGTAACCCCCCCCCATGAAAAATTTCTGGCTACGCCCCTGGAATGGATGGATGTGTTAATCGTAAAACGCAGGGCGCAGGGCCTTATTATCGCATGGGCAAATCGGGACTTTGCCCAGGGCCACCAGCCCGAAACCCACTCCCCACCCCCCATTTCAAATGTTGTTCTGAAATCTTCTTTTTTATATCAAAATTTTATGAAAAACAAAACAAGTTTCATAGATGAAACTTTTTTATTTTGATGAATATTGAAATAGAAAAAATAATTGTAATACGTTTATGCAATGAATTTATATAAACATGAATATGTATATCATATAATCAATGGGTTTTTTATTCAAATACATTATTAGAACAAAAACAATTTCCATCCTTGTCCATTATTTTATAAACTAAGACATTAATCATAGATTCACCATAGCAACGTAAAACTATTACTTTCATTAACATGATAAAGCTACATAATAAATCATATTTTTCAATTTAAAAAACTATTTTTACTATAAAACTATGTTAGTAAATTAAGTATTCATGAAAAAAACCCATAGAAACTAATTCATCATTCCTTTCTAATGATGCTATACGGAGTGCGTGACATTTAACCTTTTGCATAAATAAATAGGTGACATAATTTTTTTCAAAGCTGTCTAGCGTTTTCCTTTTTCAACACTTTAAAGTGTTACCAACCCGGTGTATGCGTTTTCCCCCTCAGTGCTTTAAAATTCAAGTGTTAGCCTACTTGAGGCAGATAATGAGTACTTCACTTGACTTTAAAGACGAATAAAAAAGGGGGGGATATTAAAACCGTGGTTTAATCTTTAGTGGGAGCTTGAAGAGTTTCCATTCAAGGAGGTAAATCAAAATTTTGCAGTTTGTGGCGCATTAATTTGTTGCAGATTTATTTATTTATTTTTTCAGTAAAGTAATCGCTTCGTACAGTTGTAAAATGCATTGGCCTGTTTATATATATTATACTGATGCAGCAAATATTTCCTTATTTTGTCAGCTTTGTTAAGTTTTTCATAATATTTTTGGGTATGGATAAAATGAATGATAAAAATTAGTAGCTGGAGACTATCCCAATAAATCTTAATGATTTACAGTGATATTAATAGTTTTACAATCCATTAATAATTTGCATGAGGATATCTCGGCTTCAAGTCCCTAAGCTATAAAAGTACAGACAATATACGTTTGTGGTGCAGGTTATTTGGTAAATATTCGTCTCCTACAATATACAAATAGCATGAAACGTGCATTTAAAATAGAACCAATCCTATCGTAGCTAATTACTAAATTTTCTGTGTAATTTGCGGTCTAAATAAACCTAAAAAATAAATTCTTGAAAAATATTAATCAGCAAAGTATTTAATTTCTTGAAATAAAAAAGTAATTTTTACTTATAAATTAATTGAAATAAAAATTTAAATAATTTCCTGAAAAAATATTGGAGAAAAAGTGTACTTTTTTTTACATAATTACTTAATAAAAAGTCGTTCACAGAATTTCCTTAAAAGCTGTATGAGTTATATTGCATTTAATTAAATGCACAGGTTCAGCACAACAAAAATAAATACTAAAACACATAAAATGAAAAAAATATTTCTATTAGAAAATAAATTGGACATAAAACTTTGTAAATAGTAGAGAAAAAATGATTATAATATTTATGTATTACATAGTTACTTACTACAAAGTAAGTCCACATAATTTGTACTTAAAGCCTTATCAGTTATTTTGCAGACAATAAATTTTGCAGGTGTACCGAGACAACATAAAAATAAATACTAAAACATATAAAATTAAGAAAAGATTCCTATTAGAAGATAAGTTGAAGCAAAACACTAGGAAAGGGCTCTGTGAAAGAGCAGATATTCCAGCCCAAAAATAGAAATCCCATTAGCAAGTTAGGAAGCGAAAAAGATCTGATTAACAGGAAATGGAACTAATTGAACTGGAGAAGATTTTTAGTCTGTTTTGCAGAAAAATATTGTCTCTAACCGTTTCTACGCTGCCATCTTAAATATACCATAAAGCACTTGCAGGAATGGGTATACGTATCTACACTAATTAACGTTAATATTATCTTCTTTATTAGGAGTGCTGAATTTTTTAGTAGACATTACAGTAGGTTGAGTAAAATAGTTTAGTCTAATAATTTTTTAACATATTTTGAATAAACGTGAAAGTGGAAATAAAGCAATATAGTAAATGTGAAGTAACTTAAGTATATTAGTTATATTAACTTCAGGTGAGCAGAAGAAACATATTCTGTTAGAATTCCAGCGTTGATTTTCTAATTGAGCATATCAAAACTTTAACACTCTTAAAGTAGTACATTCTTTAAAAAAAAAAAATCGAAATAAGTCTAAGCGGTAAAAATTTATTGCTGAGAAACATTGCCATGATGATGTACCTTACACGAAAAAAAAAATCTGGAGTGACTCCACTCGACTTTCCGAACACTTAGGATTAAGATCATTACCAAGCACTTAAATAAATTTTAATCGATGAATAATTCAAACATATACACCAATTTGAAACTCCATCGAATGCACCGTTTAAACTCTTGCGCACTTTGAAGAATTTCTCCCCATATGCCATTATGCCATAACATAAAAGAAAGTTTTGTCGTAGCCCTTTAGGAGAACTATAAGTCCTATACACACCAAAATCAATACCGGTCTTGCAACGGTGGTTTATAACATGTATACCCAATTTGAGCTCAATCGAATCTACCGTTTAAACGCTAGCGCACTTTCAAGAAATTCCCCCCATAGGCCATAATGTAAAAGAAATCTTTGTCGTAGCCCTGTAGAAAAACTATAAGTCCTATACACACCAAAATCAATACCGGTCTTGCAACGGTGGTTTATAACATATATACTCAATTTGAGCTCAATCGAATCGACCGTTTAAACGCTAGCGCACTTTCAAGAAATTCCCCCCATAGGCCATAATGTAAAAGAAATTTTTGTCGTAGCTCTGTAGAAAAACTATAAGTCCTATACACACCAAAATCAATACCGGTCTTGCGACGGTGGTTTATGACATATATACCCAATTGGAGCTCAATCGAATCGACCGTTTAAACGCTCGCGCACTTTCAAGAAATTCCCCCCATAGGCCATCATGTAAAAGAAATCTTTGTCGTAGCCCTGTAGAAAAACTATAAGTCCTATACACACCAAAATCAATACCGGTCTTGCGACGGTGGTTTATGACATATATATCCAATGTGAGCTCAATCGAATGCTCCGTTCAGGAGCTATCGTGTTCACTCACATACACACAAACACACATACACACACACACACATACACACATACATACATACATCTCGTAAAAATAGCATAAATGGATTCAGAAGCCCTCAAAACGTGTCAAAACACCAAAATCTCGAAGTCGAATTTTTTCATGATTACAATACTTTCCTTACATGGTACATGTTCGGAAAGTAAAAATGTAAAAAAAATAACCCCAGTCTTTTGATTTTGGTTCACTTGTTCATCCGAGATGGCTTATGCGATCCTGACCAACTTTGGCATCGTGATCGCGGGCATAGATTAAATCGTATCGAAGTGAAAGGATAGTGATCGATCACGTCATTGACTTAACAATCACTGAATTTGAATAATTGAATTCTGCAATTTTTGTCACCTGCTATCCTCCGAGATAGTGCAATCCTCACAGCGATACTAGCCCCTGCGCAAATAATACTGAATTGAGACGCAGTGAAACTTCTACGAGCGACCACCTCTATTAAGTGGGCTTGAGAAGGTCCTATAGAAGAGACCACACAACCCGCTCTAAGCGGTCGGTCCAATCAACGAAGTGTCCTAAAAATTTCTTGCGTTTTCCTGAAAGAAAGTAAACAAATACCAAATTCCAAACCAGTCGCTGTACTGCAAATCGATAGCTGGTGCAAGTATGCCTACACACAACGTACAACTATTAGAAAAGAGACATGTCTCAGTGATTTTATCGTTGGAGCAGCGCAGTGGTGTGATCGAGTCACACGACAAAGGAAATTCAGAGAGGAAGTTGGCGGTTACTTTTGGTTGTGGGGAAACCCAAAAAGCAATTTTATAGTTGATTTTATTATGGCGAATTCAGAATACGTGAAAAATATCAGGATAAATGCTCTTTTTTTTTCAGCTACAAGAAATAAAGTAGACAGACAGGCTCTCAGAAAGGGAAAAAAAAGAAAGGGAAAAAAATTTCAAAATATTTCATTAAATTTAAATTTTAAAATATGCTTCTATAATTACTTGCATGTAAGTAACAAACAATTTTTTAGCGCTTTCTTATTGGCTATCCAATGTTTATAATTCTTTGAACGACCACCTCCCATAACGACCAATTTTCCACCGAGCGGAGGGTGGTCGCTCCCGAGAAGTTACACTGTAGTAATGATCGGTCATGTTGTTGAGGAATAATTAACGGGGAAACATTTTTTCCCATTTGCTTATACTATACGCTAACGTATGCGGAACCATAATCGACGCTATTTTCACGCTGTGAACAGCAAGTGCTCGATGTAAACATGAGTGCAACTACATGAGACTAACAGTTCAGTGACGTCCAATATGGAGCAAGAATAGGTCACGTCGTAGCTAAGATTACAAAATAACAATAATGGAAGCACGAAAATGCAAGATCTTTCGGATTTTTTCACAGCTCCGTATGAATCGGACAGAATATTGTCAAATAGTAACAGCTTATAAAAACTAGTAATAATAAATAAACTTTTTGCACATAACAGATGGTTTGACAACGACAAAATGTATCAGGTTGTAACAAAAGTTTTCCGCCAGATTTGCTTGAGTCAGCACACGCAGTACCCAGCTATTGACCTTATATGTCAAGTTTATGCGATGCTTAGCGCCACTAATGGACATGACACTAAAGTCTAACTCTTTTAGCTAGCTCTCGTGGATGAATATTTTATCTTCTTCCACAAATTCTCGTAGGCGGGCCTCATCAGCATCAGTAGTCCGGTCAGAGCGCTCTGCTTCTTTAATATCCTAGTCCTCGTTTTTGAACTTTCGGTGCCAAATCTTCACAGTGTCATAGGATACAACAGTAGTACCTTAAGCTGTACACATGATTCAGTGTCATTCTGTAGCTGACCTTTTGCGACAGAACTGAGAGTAAATGATGGATCCATCTGGCAGCGTGCTAGTTCCGTTTCAGAAACCTTATACTTAATCATAACGATATTGTTTTACGGATTTCACAACACAGTGCTCTAAAACAAGTCTTTTCTTTCAAATAACAAAAATCGTTTTACAAAATATTGGCAAAGACACCAACGCGAACTGCAATACTTGGAGTGGCGGAAAACTTTCGTTACAACCTAATATTTATTTAATTTTACGTCCTCTATTGCAGAAGCTATGATGATTGAAAGAAACAAAGTGCGACAAAGATATAAGTTAGAAGGTTGCGACCTTAAAACCATATCCTTTCGCGAAAAATAATTTTTTGCGTGTTAATGGAGAAAGATGTTATATAAATTGCTTCATACTAAACATACACACATATGTAACAGATTTTACGTGTACGTTATCAACAGTACTCAATACAATTATTAGCCCTTTAACTCGCAGTGTTTCCCCTCTGGGAACACCCAACTCTGACGTTTGACTGTTGCCAGTCACGAAGAATTGATTCGATTTCTATAAAAATAGTTGCGGGTGACACAGCTCCACGAGAATCCCCTCTTTTTGAGCACGTCATTTCCCGTAAAATAAATTGTCACGATTCCTTTTAACAGCACTGACATCTGCTGAAAAATGGAAGAATGCGAGAATAGCTGGATAGACTGCCCAATGCTGAAAAAAGAGCAGCCGTTGCCATCGCTCGACTTCACTACCAGCAAGATGGCGGACGATCGAAACGTTCATCGTGCGCTACAGGTCTAGAGACCGATTTTTTTTGACGCGGTACAGCCAGCTGTCGTCAAAAAAGGAGGTCTCTGGATCTGTGGCACGCGATGATTTTCTCGATCGTCCGCCATCTTGCTGGTATTGAAGTCGAGCGATGGCAACGGTTGCCCTTTTTTCAGCATTGGGAAAGGGTTGCGCCTCAAAGGGTTAAACTGTTGGGTTAGATTCAATAAAATTGCATGCAAGCCATTTAAACAAGGTGCATAATTGTTTAAATGGAAAAAAAAATATCAATTAAAAAGGGTTAACAGAAAATACGATTCATTAAGAGTAAGTATATTTTTGTTCTCACTTGCAACAGAATACTTTATATACACTCTTTTACTAGGTTCCATGCCATAATTTTATTAGTCACTGAATTAATGTAAATATAACATTTTTCTAAAAATATCCGCTACTTTGGAGAAGTGAATCGATCCCGAGGTGAATATCTCAACAGATTTAATCAAGTAATATCGAGGGTCTAGAGTAAACTGAATAAAATATTTTATTCTTGGATTTTCGTTGCGTGCCTTCAGTGAATAATCAAGAAGTAGCTGTGCAGTAACTGTACCTCAGTTGAAAACCCATAAAAAAAGAATTGAATGATTTTCCTAGAAATTTGTAGGCTTGCATAACTGTTATACAAGATTACATAAGTGGCATTCTTAGGATGAAATAAATTACGTTATGACAACTTTTCGTGATTTTAACGGTTAAAAAGTTTGGGGGTGGTGATTCGGAGTAAATATTGATTTTATATTTAGGGAGAATCTGAATTGAAGAAGATCAAAAGTTTCGGTTGAGATGGGACACATAATAAGGGCATAGCAATGCGAGTTCAGGAACGCCATCTACAGTTAGTTCCGGTAAGTACTTAGGTCAGGGGTGGCCAGCCTTTCGCTTATTATGCGTCAATTAATATCACAGACGAGTCGAGATGAGCCATGCAACGCAGGCAACTTTTTTAGTATCTTCACGTTCACGGGTAGAATTGAGAATGTAGTTTAACCCTTTGAGGCGCAACCCTTTTCCCAATGCTGAAGAAAGGGCAGCCGTTACCATAGCTCGACTTAACTACGAGCAAGATGGCGGACGATCGAAACGTTCATCGCGTGCCACAGATCTAGAGACCCTTTTTGACGACAGCTGGCTGTGAAGCATTAAGCAATCTATCCAGCTGTTCTCGTATTCTTCCATTTTTCAGCAGATGTCAGTGCTGTTAAAAAATAATCTTGCCAATTTTTTTTTACGGGAAATGGCGTGCTAAAAAGTAAAGGATTCTCGTGGAGCTAGGTCACTCGTAATTATTTTTATAGAAATCAAATCTATTCTTCGTGACTGGCAATAGTCAAAATGTAGAAGTCCGGTGTTCCCAGAGCGGGAACACTGCGCGTTAAAGGGTTAAGTGAACACGGCGGGAAAAAATACCGCTTCCATCTAAAATGAACAGATGGCTGTTTTCCGTGTCCCAAAATTAGAAGAATAGATCTTAGAATTATGTTCCTAGATTGTTGTTATTGTTCTCGTAGCCACAGATAGACGATTTCACTAGCCATGGAAAAGTTTCCATTTGTCGCCTAGGTGTTTGGACTTCTGTCTGTTAGTCCCCAATTTTGAACCCATTCCAGCTGAGGGACCAACCACCTGAAATCGGCGCCCTCACAGGTATCATTTTAACATAGAGTACATTACAGCCGCGACGGATTTTACGTGCACCAGCTCCCTTTAGAGTGCACGGTCCCACACGCTTAAACCTATTGATTAAAACTAACACTCATTTATCGATTAAATTTCTTATCGGCCGATTTAAATCCTTTTACGCCAAAAAATGCTCATTCAAGACAATAACTTGTGAATGCCTCCATTCGCCCCAGCACTCACCATCCGCTATAAATTCTACTTAGCTCAATTTTCACAATATTTTTGTCTATTTGAGTATTCTCTCTCTTCTCCCCCATATCCTATTACTACCCCGTGACCATGACCAACGGTCTTGGTCAACGGATAAGGGTTCATAATAAAAAACGCGGGCATAGTTGTGTGTGTATTCGCTGGCGGTAGTTTTATGTTATATTCGCATACCAAATACATCTTTTTCATATTCAGAGTTGTGAAATAAATTCAGCCTAGATATGGAGGAGATGCTTTAGGTAAAGATTTCGCTTTAATGACATAGTTTCTTACGATTGGATTATAAAAAGCTGTTGTAAAACAAATGAAGTTAGGATATCTCCACCCAAAGTGAGTAAGTAGTATTTTACCTTTTTCATGTCAATAAATTGGGTTGCTGCTTTCATTAAATCTCACAGCTGGTTGAACCATGATTGCATTTCTGTATTCTGACTGTACTGTGAATTCGTTTTATAACGAGAGACTATAGTGAAAATATATTCTATTTATTAAAAAATTCTTTTTTATAGTGTATTAAGATATATGTAATGTATTTGCCTTGATTTAAAATTTATTTTCTCGGGATTATAATCATAGATGACAGCTCTGATAATAAAAAATGAAGAAAACGAATCATTCAATATATTAATCAAAAACAGCAAATATTAATAAAACACCCTTTTTCTAGCTTAAAATAATAATCTTAATTGAGTACAGATATGTTAATTAAAAAAGGGCTGATTTTGCAAAAACGCTCACTCTATAGCTTAAATAATAATCATAATTGAGTACAGTTATATTATCCAAAAACGGACAGACACTCCTCATTTTTGATTATTATTTAGCCTAAATGGAGCTGTTGTAGAATGCTCAAAAATTGAGAATTTTTCGCTCCATTGATTTTTGTCGATGAATGGAGCAAATTTTACTCAGTCGGGAGAATGGCTGTTTGAAGTCAAAAATTGAGTAAAAATATACTCCGTTTGATTATTATTTTACTCAATAGATTTAAGCGTGCACAGCAGGGTGGTTAGAAGCTTGGCTCGAAGTGATAAAACATGGCGGCCTACAAGTGGAGTGTGGAAGTAGAAGTGGATTTTATTGATGAATTAATCATTATTTTGATAAATGCAATCAATTTAAGTTTCACAATCTGCAGATTGCCGCTGATCCGATGTAAATATAGCAACGAAAGGGTTATGCTAGATGCCTAGCCACGATAAGTAAAATAAGAACCTTCTTGCCAAATTAGCGATGCCTTAACATGCCATGACTATTTGGCGTCGGAGAAAGATTGTTTACTTTTACAACCCTTAACGATAACTCAGCCGGGGCCCGCCCAGGCGGTGTGTTGGCTAGCGCGCCCTACTACCATCCTTTGGGCCCGGGTTCGACTCACGGCTATTTGCGTGGGTGTAAAATTGCCAATTGTACTTTGCCGTAAAAATATGAATCTGTACTTATGAACAAATGAGATGACAGCCATAAAAGTGTTATAGATCTCGAAAAACCTGTGTCTTTCAAACAAACAACTCAGCCGGCGAAAAAGTTCTTCCAGCAAAAAAGTTGCTCGGATTTTATGTTAGTCTAATAACCACATACGGTTCGGCTCCACCCTCTGGGTAATAACAATAACAACTTTCCACAGAATCAGAGATTCAACTGTTCATTCCCCATTTTACAAAAGTATGGCACAGAACGAAGCGAAAAAGAGCAGTGAAGATTCCTTTCTCCGTTACTCTGTTTCCCATATGAGTTTTCAAATGCTCCAATGAGCACAAAAGGGAATTTACGCGGTTACTGTTTGGAGCATGTTAAATCTGGAGTCACTCATAGGCGTAGAGTTATATGGGCCCGTGGGGCTCGAGCCCCCCCAATAAATTGTGAATAGGGGCTGAGACCACCCAATAATTTATCACTCAATACAGAAAACTGATTTATACTAACATGAAAAAAAAGTATTCACGCCATTTACAAACGTTTAAAAAAAAACCTTTACTTGTACGTTTAAAAATTTTCTTCTTTTGATTTCAATCATGATTTAGTATTCATTGTGACGCCACGTAACACACAATGTTACTATAAGCTGCCCTCGCCAGGCTCTGGTTAATTAAAATCAGATTATGCAATGTAAAGTATGAAATGAAGAAAAGTTCAGATGTGTCTAAAATGCACTATCTCATCGAAAATGTTTTTTTTTTCCTCCTTTGGATTTTTTACTTTGCTTCTATTTTTAACTTATAACATGGTAGGAACATACTAACTTGGATACTTACCTTACATAGGTGTAGAATTCTATGGACCCATAGAGCTCGAGCGCCTCCAATAATTTACACTTATATATAGTAAGTCATAGCTGCCAACTACTACGGAATATAATTAACCACTTTTTGTAAACAATATATTTCTTAATTATTTTTTTCAAAATAGTAACCAGCTCGCGCGCGCAGCACAAAAATTTTGCTATATTTTAAGCCGAAAAATCATGTAGAAAAAGTGGTTCATTATATTCCGTAGTAGTTGGCAGCTATGAGTAAGTTATATGTACCTGAATCAGTGGCGTAGCCAGAAATTTTTCATGGGGGGGGGTTACGACTCCTGCAACTCACACATATGTATACGGGTGTATGATAAGGGAGTGAAGAATATACATTTTGTGTGTCAAAAAATTCCTCATGGGGGTGGTTATGACACCCCCCTTGGCTACGCCACTGACGTGAATATATGTGGTTGTGGGGCCCGCCCCCCCCCAATAATTTTGAAAACTTTACGCTTATGGAGTCACTATTGAAAATGGAATGGAATAATCTACCAACGCTTATAAAATACTTGTGCTGTAATGAGTTCAGATAAATTTAACGATATAAATGGGACTGTAATTGAGATACAATCTCTTCTACATTACACTTTCAGTCCCTTTTCACACTAGGCATGTTCTTGAGCACGTTTTTATAACATCGCGCATAAATAGCATGGATGTACCCGCGTGCGTTCATAGTATTATTGTATAGACGTAACTTTTTTTCGATCTTGTATATCTTAAACACAGTGTATAATTGTTATCTGGTATTCTAAGCCATGATGTTTTTACATCTCGATGTTGGTGTGTTAATAAGAATAAAATACGCAAGGATTCGATTCGAGGAAGATGTGTACTGGCTGCCCAATAAATCCTGCACTTTCCAACATTGACCATTTTTCAGAAAACATAAATAAACAGTAATTACCTTAATCTACAAATTTTATTGTATAATTCAGCTTTCTAACTGTATTTAACAGCCATAACAGGTGAACAAATTTATTAAACAAATTTATTAAAATTTATTAAAATCTGGCGTTACGGTTGGGGAATGCTATCCCGATCCCAAGTTGACGGGATCCCGCATAAATATTTTGCGGGATTAGTACCTCAATCCCGCTGAGGATTGAAACCGAAATATAAATTAGTCTTATTACAGTTTTTCTCCACCTTCTCAATCATCAATGGACCAAAAATCGTCGCATATGTATATGTATCTTATCTCACCACACATGTATCAGTAATTACAAATTTTAATTTAAAGTTTTAATTTTTCTAATTATCCTCTAATGGGAGTCTGGATCAAATGTAATCTAAATTTTTCGCTACCTTCCTAATATCCAAGTGAACAGAAATATTCCGTAATAATTTGTCCTCTTAGCGATAAATCACGAATCAATTATAGTAAGTTTCCATATTAGGTTTTAATTTCTTTTAATTCACGCTTTCACTATTTTACTAAAATTAGATCAAGACTAGAAAGACGAGTCTTAACACATGCACATACACATTGCCTTTTTTTACATTCCTTCTTAGCAACTAAGAACTATATATATTTTGATTATCATAACTATAATTTTCCTACTTCTGTCCGTTATTGTATTAATTATCAAATAACATTCATTATTACCAGAAAAGTTAAATCCATGGTGTTTAAAATCTTACTTTTTCCTGTTTTGCTCTGTTGAAATGAATTCTTAGCTGAATAAATGGCCAATATTACGGGATCAGTAAGTCTCAATCTCGAAATCCCGCGAAACGAAAAACAGTGCGGGATTTCATTCCGCACTTACGGTCCCTTTACAGTAGACAAATTAGTCTGGTTTGCAAAGGGTTAAAAATTCAAAGTTTTATAAAATTTATGGTGCAATTAAATCTTAGTCTAACGTTTTTCGACTTGGCGAAAATCAAATTCATAGCATAGAAAAAAAAAAATTAAGTAAAATTTTCATTTTTTTTTTTCAGTAGTTAAGTTTTACTTGTTTCTCTCTATTCTAAAAAAAGGAACGGCCGCTGTCAAGAGCTTGTTGAGCTGTCTTCTCTTAAACCCTGAGAATTTGAATTTCCAGAAACATGTCCACGGATTCGGAAAATTCCGAAGAACCTCATAAGCTGATTTAAAATTCGAAAATCGAATTATTTTAAATTATACTTTTAACAAACTGAAAAAATAAAACATAATGGTTGCCAGATTTGGTATAAAATCATTCATTCCTTTGCAACAAAGCAATTCCAAGTACGAAGAATAGCGTGAAATTGGCAAACATGAAATAAAATGATACCCGTTTTACGCCAAATTAGAAAATATATGAAATAAATAACTCAAAGTGTGTAACACAAAGATGACAATTTTCAAATAGTAAGTTCGCTTAGACAACAGGAGTTTAGAATGGGCGATTAGTCGTTTTGTGAAAACAGAATAACTAATTGTAACTGATTTTAAAAGCGCCATTTTGGAATTAGGTACGATCTTGCAAAATGGTATCTTTTCCAAGCAAGTCTCCGTTGGTGGCAAGCTGTTACGTAGTTTTTATCAAAGAAAACATATGAAGTACTGTTTTCTTAGAGCTAATTATTAACTGCTAGCTGAAGTACCCGTCCTCGACGGGTTAGTGAATGCAAATTTCCAAAAAAGCAAGATCTTTCGTCAGCATTGTATGAGTACACAGAATGGATGTAGTATGTTGCCAAAGTAATGAAAGCGAAGTTATAATTTTTATGTATTGTTAAAATATTACAGGTTAGAGAGTAACTAAGTAATATCATTTCATTCGCATTAGTCGTAATTATGTGATGCGCGAACGAATATATACGCGTATTGAAATAATTTTCGCAAAATCTAAAAATTCAATCAACATTTTTGAAAAAATGGAAGCCTAGAATTTAAGTTGAGTGACAACCTATCCTATCAACCAAATTCGTTTCATTCCCTGCAATCTTTATTTCGTGATGCTGGAACAAATTTTCAGCATTTTAAAACGATTTTCGCAAAATCTCAAAATGTAATCAAAATATTTTAAAAATTCAACGCCTATAAATTAAGATTAGCAACTACCTATCATATCACTCAATTTCGTATCATTCGTATTAGTCGTTATTACGTGATGTTTGAAGAAATATAAACGCATTTTGAGAGAATTTTCACAATATCTCAAAATCTAATAAAAATGTTTAAAAAATTGGACTCCTATAGTTTATGTTGAGCAACCATCTATTGTGTGACCAAATTTCATATCATTCGCTTTAGTCGTTATTACGTAATGCGGGAACAAAGATTCACTCAGTTTTAAACGATTTTCACAAAATCTCGAAATCTGATCGATTTTTTTTAATTAGATGCTTATAGTTTAAGTTGAGTGACCACCTATCATGACACCCAATTTCATATCATTCGCTTCAGTCGTTTTTGCGTGATGCTTGAGCACAAATTTACGCAGTTTGAAACGATTTTCGCAAAGTCGGAAAATCCAATCAAGATTTTTTTTTAAAATTCGACGCCTATGTTTTAAGTTGAGTGACCACCTATCATGACACCCAATTTCATATCATTCGCTACAGTCGTTTTTACGTGATGCTTGAACACAAATTTACGCAGTTTGAAACGATTTTCTCAAAATCTCAAAATCCAATGAGGATTTTTTAAAAATTGGACGCCTATGGTCCCTCTTTAAGTTGAGGGACCACCTATCATGACACCCAATTTCATATCATTCGCTTCAGTCGTTTTTGCGTGATGCTTGAACACAAATTTACGCAGTTTGAAACGATTTTCGCAAAATCGGAAAATCTAATCAAGATTTTTTAAAAATTCGACGCCTATGTTTTAAGTTGAGTGACCACCTATCATGACACAAAATTTCATATCATTCGCTTCAGTCGTTTTTACGTGATGCTTAAACAAAAAAAGCGTCACGGACAGAATGACAGAATGACAGAAGGACAGAATGACAGAATGACAGACAGACAAACTTTTTTTGAGGGTCGCATCGGAATCCCGGGTGCTTGAAACGGATAGAAATTGTAAAATTTTTGAATTCCAAGAAATGTACAGACAAAAGTCTAATTTTATTTATATAGATACATATACGCAAGTCGCCAAAACATGAAAATTACACGCTAACACGCAAGGTGTTCCATGGGTTTCACATAATTAAAAATTGTGCAAAATATAAAATTTTTATGTTCCAAGCAGCATACAAGAACCAAGAAATGTGTAGCTCGGTAACATTCTACCTGATCCAACCATTGGGTTTTGTTTGTTGAAATTATGCCTTTCTTTTACGAATAAGCCATATTAGGGGCCCGAATGCCTCATACGAAAAACGAGCATAGCCAGTCTAGGGCTCTTATCAACTAGTATCTGAAATATTTGTCAAAGTGAAGTTTATTTCAATTAACTGGAAGCCATTAAACGATTATTTTACGCCTTAGCCGTTCTGAAGTTTGAAAGACGAATACTTTGATCCAAGAAAGGAAAATAAATAAATAAATACTAGTTACTACACCTTTACTTAAAAGAATAAAAAGCTATCCGATAGAAAATAAAACGCGACAGAATGCTTTCGAGAAAATATCTGGAAAAAAAGAGCAGATACTGGGCACCAAAACAGGAATCCCATTAACAAGTTAAGGGGTCGAAAAGTCCTGATTAACAGGAAATAGAACTAATTGGGAACGAGTAGATTTTTAGCCCGTTTTGGAAGGAGAATATTTTCTCCCGAGCAGTTTTATACCCCCTTTTGGCAACGTTGGCCCAACGTCTTTTAATTCCATAAAACTTATTACGGGGCGGAAGATCCTAATTAATGTAAATCGAATTTTGCTTCTTGAAGGTTGTTGTTGTTATGGGGCACTGAATTAATCTTCGGGCATATATCATAGCGAGTTTAATTAAATAAATTCGGGAGCCAGGGTAAACTGTGCAAAAGGGTTTAGTCACAGACCCTGGCTACTTGCTTTGAATTGATACTAAGGAGGAAAAGAGGTAGCACGGTAGTAGAATTCGTGAAAATGATTAAACTGACGCAGTACATATAAGTAAAATAAAGTACTTTACTTTTATCATATCTCGTTTTATTTTAGTTTATTTACATATGCATTTATTTTGTTTTGCGTGTTTGTTTTACTCTTTATAATACTTATAAAAGTGAGTGGGGTTCCGTTTCCTTGTTAAAAAAATTCGTACTATTTAATTATATATTAATGACTATGTCATTTTATCTCTCACCCCCTTCATTGAAAATTGACCGTAAAATGTGTCCCAAAAATGCGACATAATTTTACATTTAAATACTATTAGTTCACAACATCTTTAATCTATTGTTACACTATTTCGTAAGCTGTAGAATATGCATCGCATCTAATTTTTACATATATTTAAATGCTATTAGTTCACAACTACTTCAGTCTATTGTTACAATATTTTGTAAGCTGTAGAATAGGCATCCCATGTATTTTTCTATAAATAGGTTACAATCTTACCAATTTCAACATAGGGTTACTAGGCGAAATACGCGAAAGATGTGAGATAAAATGACATAGTCAATTAATATCGTTTTAATATGGCAATAATGAAACTAAAAAATTAAGGTGGGTTCAGGGGGTGTCTCCCAATGACGAGGCTCGAACAGCCGAGTTTATATATATATATATATATATATATATATATATATATGTGTGTGTGTGTGTGTGTGTGTATTTTTTATTGGTTTGCGTGTATGTTTTACAGTATAAATGATACTAATGATAAAATATTCCAGTTCTGTAATTTTGATTAAAATATATTTTTCGTATTCTATTTTTTTATAGTTCTACTTCTGTTTCATCATTTAATACTTTATGTTTCTATTTTGTTCATTTTATTATTTTATTTAACTGCTTTCTATCTTATTTTTCACTTATTTTTACTCCCCTCCCCCATCGTTCGTCTTTTATTCTCTCTATCTCTCTATCTCTCTCGCTCTCCCCTCTCCCTCTCATTGTTTCCTTCTTCTTTTTTTTTAAAAACTTTTTCCTTCTTCTGGATGGCAACTTGTCTGTGTTGTTTACTTAAATCCTTCAGCCAGTGTGGACGGTAAAGCACTTACTTCTGCAGCTAATGAAGGGTGGCCTTTTTGTTCTGCCTGAAACAATCGTCTTGGGAAGTATTTTTTTTATGCGTGTTCATTCACAAAGTTTCAAATTAATTCAATAACTTTGTTTGTACGCAAAACAAGAATTTTGAACAGCACAGTAAATTAATCTGCCGTTCCAAATGCCAGCTCAATAAGAGAATCTCAAATTTCCTTAAAATATTACATTTTTTTTTACAAATAGTATTACAAAATTCACAAAATTTCCACGTATACAATTCATTAGCATTTGCTATTGCATTCGCTTAGAACGTTTTAACGATATTCCTGAAAAGACTCTTTTTTGTTTTGAAAATCTCAAAATCTATTCTAAACTTTGAGGAAAACTGATAATTCTATAAGGTGCATAGTTTAACCCTTTAACGCCCAGTGTTCCCGCTCTGGGAACACCAAACACTGACGTTTTGACTGTTGCCAGTCACGAAGAACAAATTTGATTTCTATAAAAATAGTTGCGGGTGAGATAGCTCCACGAGAATCCTTTACTTTTTAGCACATCATTTCCCGTAAAAAAAAATTGTCACGATTATTTTTAACAGCACTGACATCTGCTGAAAAATGGAAGAATGGGAGAACAGCTGGATTGATTGCCCAATGCTGAAAAAAGGGCAGCCGTTGCCATCGCTCGACTTAACTACCAGCAAGATGGCGGACGATCGAAACGTTCATCGCGTGCCACAGATCAAGAGACCCTTTTTTGATGACAGCCGGCACAGCCAGCCGTCGTCAAAAAAGGGTCTCTCGATCTTTGGCACGCGATGAACGTTTCGATCGTCCGCCATCATGCTGGTAGTTAAGTCGAGCGATGGCAACGGATGCCCTTTTTTTCAGAAAAACAAGGATGCCCTTTTTTTCAAGGATGCCCTTTTTTTCAACGGATGCCCTTTTTTTTGGGAAAGGGTTGCGCCTCAAAGGGTTAATTTGATTGACGACGTATCATGCAATCAGATTTCAACTAAAGCAGCAAATTTTATGAACAAAAATATTGTCGTTTTTTCATTAACAGAAAGACGGAATAACACTTTTTTAGGGTCATTCGCTGCAGTGGCGTACCTATTGGGAAGTTTTAAGGATGAAATTTTTGTAAAAGTGCTTTGTCTTTGGCAGTGATGAGGGTCAATTTTAGGAAAATTTTAAGGAGAGGTTCTGACAACACTTCCTACATACAGAAAGCCTAACAACTGAAGCCTTGACGTCATCACCAGGCCTTCAAGTAGTGACGTCATCACGGTTCTATTTTGATAAATTTAAACTATTTAAATTTTCTGGTGAATGCTACGAATATTAGAAAATATATTCAATTAAAGTTAAAAATTAAAATACCTTTGTGATACAAAACAATTCATTATGATCCATAGGCGCACGCACGGAGGGGGCTATGGGGGCTAAAGCCCCCCTAACCCTGGAGAGTTGGATGTGAAAAG
The DNA here is from genome assembly GCA_038373885.1 of Cheiracanthium punctorium. Classification (NCBI taxonomy): domain Eukaryota; kingdom Metazoa; phylum Arthropoda; class Arachnida; order Araneae; family Cheiracanthiidae; genus Cheiracanthium; species Cheiracanthium punctorium. Next base: position 956,526 of record JAWZYV010004369.1, read on the forward strand.
CTTTAGAAATTGAAAATTGTCACTAATGAATTAAAATATTTTATTTTAAAAAATTGTCTTCAAATTATTTCTAATTTTTTATGGGAGGGATTCATTTAAAGTGGAGGATGTTTATTTTTAAGTAAATACTTACAGTTAGTGTATAAAATAAAGTTAAACTTCGGTACAACATTAATGAAAATATTGGATAATTATTTATATGACGCTATAACGAGTTACGTTGATAGCGCGATTGCGGTTTATGATCAAGTGGTGATGAATATTTTGACGCTATAAGGGAGTTATAGGTATAATAGGGGTCACTTTAACCGAGTTCAGCAGTACATGTAATCCCAGCCCCCCTAAACCAAAATTCAGGTTGCGCCACTGTTATGATCTATTTCCTTATTACATTACATAATTAGTTACAGTTAAAAACTTTTCCTTCGTCGTAAAATAAAATTTTCTATCTCCAATCATTAAAATGTTGTTATGCGTGATTAAATGCACCAGAAAATTTTAAATAGTTTTACTTGAAGAAAATGAAACGGTGATGACGTCATTTTTGAAGACCTACTACTGATGACGTTAAAGCTTGCTGAAGTAGCAGATGTTAGGCTTTCTATATGTAGGAGGTGATGGTTCTGACCCCCTTCCCAGTCTGAATATGTATCATTTTCTTAAGAAATTAAAAAAAAAAATTATAAAACTCACAACCTGTGGTTATTTTACATAACATTAATATGAGAAAAAGGAATAGACAGTAAAACTGATACATTCTTTATAATAACAAAAAACTTTAAGCAACAGCAGGTTATTACTTTCTCTGGCTGCCAAAATGGATTGTAACGATTCTTAAGTGTAATTTAAGGCGTTCGGGTGCTTAAGTCCACTTCCTTTTCCGTTACTAATAGTAGAGTGACAGACATGACTGACTGTTCCCAATTTGACCTTAAAGGTCACCGAACGTCAGTAGTAGGCATTAAGCAATTGTCTCGCAAATTCTGGTGTTGTGCCTTGAGGGCTCCGAAGTTAGTCACTCGGATTTCACGATAATTTCGGCGTCAGATATTTGACAGCTTATTTGCGCCGCAAACGAGGCCTGTGACTGAAGGCGTTTTCAAATTTCTACTAAACGCTACGAAGGCGCGAGGAAAGGTGATTTTCGGATGCTAGAGTTATTGGCCTCTACATGCTACGTAATGTCTATCACAGACTAAGGTGAATACGATTAGATAGAACGCATTTTGTTGTTTTAACCCTTAAACACGCAGTGTTCCCGCTCTGGGAACACCCGACTCTGACGTTTTGACTGTTTCCAGTCACGAAGAATAGATTGGATTTCTATAAAAATAGTGGCGGGTGACATAGCTCCATGGAATCCTTTACTTTTTAGCACGTCTTTTCCCGTAAAAAAATGGTCACTATTATCTTTACATCTATTAGTTTGACATCTGCTGAAAAATGGAAGAATGCGAGAACAGCTGGATAAATCGCCCAATGCTGTGCGCACAGCCAGCTGTCGTCAAAAAAGGGTCTCTAGATCTGTGGCTCGCGATGAACGTTTCGATCGTCTGCCATCTTGCTGGTAGTTAAGTCGAGCGATGGCGACGGCTGCCCTTTTTTCAGCATTGGGAAAAGGTTGCGCCTCAAAGGGTTAAGTGATTACTTCATTTTTATTCTCATCAAGAAAGTAAAATTGCGCTCAGCAGGTAAAATAGCAGGTGTATGTTGGACCGCCACTGTGTATGTTGGACCAAGAAATGACGTCATACCAAGAAATGATTTGAATACTAAAATTTCAAAATACATATAAAAAAAGTCTAGCTAATTCTCAGTGTACTGCGTACAAAACTGAAATAAAAAAATGCTTTTCTAGTAAAATATTAGGGTACCATTTTTCATCAAGTAATAATCACTAACATTATCACATATATTTATTTCAGACACAGAAAAAAAAGAAAGAAAGAAAGAAAGAAAGACCTTGTAGAGTTAAGAAAGTTCGACTCTACCACAGAGATAGCAGGTTTTTCACTACATCCAACTATTTTTCTTACTTGTATGTTTTGATTTTAAATATGCAATTCAAGAATACTTTATCAAAAAATTACTCCTCTTTACTAACTCATTTCCTTTTCAAATTAAGAAAAAGTGGCAAGATAATGCAATTTTTTTCCCCCTCTGAAAAAGTAATTTTTTTGTAAGATGTTAAACGTTTCGCCTCACATGTAAAAGATAAAACCAGCAGGGGAAATACATATCAGCAGTTCCCTTCCCCCCCTCTCAGCCTCCCCCAACCCCCCCACCCATTTCTCCCGAAAAATAAACAACTCCGAAAACAGTTCCAGAAAAGTGCATTAGGGGGAAAATGTAGCATTTTAGAAGGAAAACAAATAGTGCAAATTCAAGAATAAAATGATCATCCTCCCCCCCCCCCTCTCCCCGCTTTCCCTGAAAAAAAAAAAAAATGGTAGATTTTTAGAAGAAAACTAAGTTACATTCCGGAATAAAGGGGGAAAATGTGTCGAAAAGAATACGTTTAGCTTGAAAAAAAGAAAGACTGAGAAATCCAACACTCAGATAAAGTGGTTACTTTTAAAGTGGCTACAAATAGTCTGTTTTTGACCATAATACGAAGCTCCTAAATTTTGTTTGTATCGTTATAATTCTTGAGATATGATACAGTTTTGGGATAGCACAGCTCAAGGACATACAAAATTATTTCCTTTCAGTGATTATGCTAAATTAAAAAGAAAAAAATATCGGAAATACTTTCAGATTTTAAATACGCACTAAATTGATATAGTATATGAAAACATATCATAAACCATGCGTAGTCCCCATTTTTCTTCCTCATTCCATTAATTTGGAAAGTGTATCATTATTTATGATTGTGTCGTACTTGTGATTGGGTGTTCCGTATTTTTCTTCCATGATCCTTGAATACTCCTATGGAATAGAAATCTACATTGAACTGGTCTACTAAAACAGCTCTACAATCTTCGTGAGGCATATTCTATCTACACTTCATTTTTATAAAAACCGTTTCGAAAGTGCATCCTTGTCCATGAGTCAGATGCATTTGTCTTCCCTGTTCCATAAAACATTGCTTCGGAATTAAAATCGCCTACACAGACTGTCTTACAATGTACGCCAGGCATATATTGACTATACTTCCACTTTCAATAAACTGTAGCGTTTGGAAGTTTCTCGCCAACTATGAAAGTTATCGCCAAGTTCAGTTTTTGGCGCCAAACTTGACGATAAACCACCAGAAATATCAAACCTTGCAAACTTTTAATATTTTAATTTCCTTCCCCCCCCCCTCCCACTATCTGGTAATCCTACAGAAAATTTTCAATGAAAACGCGTCGAAGAATATCATGTCGACAGAAAATGCCGGAGTGAACGAATTAGCACTCTAGCGTTAGCAATACACCTATGCATTCTATAGCACTGGATCCCAAACTTTTTTGTCCTGGGACCCACCTTTACCGAGAAAAAATTTTTAGCGACCCACTACTACATAACGATAACCAATGGAGGCTATATAAAATACTATAGTTTACTACAAAATACTATAGTTAAGTCTTTAAATTAACCCACCAGTGGGTCGCGATCTATAGTTTGGGAACCACTGTACTATAGCATCTGTCAGTCGCAACGGGATATCGTTTACAAGTAGGCTTTGTTACGTTTTTGATATAGTCTGTGGTCATGGAGTTGCCCGGTTTAGATATACGCAGATCTCCCTTTTTGGTGGATATATATCGCTGAATAATATTTAGACAATATTCTTAGAAATGCAGAAAATGTCTAATTTAGAAAATTACATTATGGGGAAGAAACCATGAAATTCATGCCATTCTGGGTCCTTTTTTAAATAAACTATTCGCGAAAAGCTTTGAAAAAAAAATAATAACCCTTCGCTTAACCCTTTAACGCGCAGTGTTCCCGCTCTGGGAACACCCAACTCTGACGTTTTGACTGTTGCCAGTCACGAAGAATAGATTTGATTTCTATAAAAGAAGTGGCAGGTGACATAGCTCCACGAGAAAAAAATGGTCACGATTGTTTTTAACAGCACTGACATCTGCTGAAAAATGGAAGAATGCGAGAACAGCTGGATAGATTGCTCAATGCTGAAAAAAGGGCAGCCGTTCCCATCGCACGACTTAACTATCAGCAAGATGGCGGACGATCGAAACGTTCATCGCGTGCCACAGATCTAGAGACCCTTTTTTGACGACAGCTGGCTGCGCGTCTGTAGCACGCGATGAACGTTTCGATCGTCCGCCATCTTGCTGGTAGTAAAGTTTAGCGATGGCAGCGGCTGCCCTTTTTTTCAGCATTGGGAAAGGGTTGCGCCTCAATTGTTTAAGCTCACTTTAAATCTTGATTACCTCTGTTTATGGCACGTTTGCACTGAACTTCAAGGACATCGTCACTCATTATGTAAATGAGTGAAAACGCAACTCATGTTCTTTCATAATTGGAATTTCAAATCCAAATATATACGCAATATTCCTAACAAAAGATGCCGATCCTTCGCATTGGGCGATTTCATGGATATTTATAAGATAAAAGAAATACGAATAATCATGCAAAAATTATACTTCTCCAAAATGAACATTTTACTCCCTTACACCAAAGACGTGCCTTGTTTTGCAAAAAAAAAAAAAAAAAAAAATTGTTGACAGAACCCTGAATAATCGGGCCAATTAAAGTCCTGAAACACAAGACCGATATGACAGCAAGAAATAAGTAACAAAAAAGAAAAGAAAAAGGCGTGCTCGGAGATAAGATGTAAGCGACAAACTAGAAAATTAGTGAAGCTGGGTGGACAGCAAAAGCGGGCGTGATTGGCAGGTGTATCAATAATTCCTTTTACCATGTCTGCAAGTGTCAAAGTTTGTTCTCGCTCATAAATTAATAATAAATTAATTCCGTCTGTTTTCTGGATTCCCCCTGCACGGAAAGTTTCAGAGCATTTCGACTTTTATTCTAATTCGTCGATTTCTTTTTTTCGGTTCTGGTTAGTTTGAGTTTTATGAAATTCAAACGAAGCCGTGCAGGTTGGACGTAATTTGCTTTTTTACAAGCGGGATGAATTAATTTTGAACGATACTTATTTATTTTGAGTCACATGCATGAATGATGGTGTTGTCTTACGGAAATGGTTGTTAAGAAATGTATAATTATCTTGTCAATGATGTGTTTTGCGTAATCCGTACGCAATTCGACAGCTGCTGAAAGTCGCTGTTCCATTATGGCATTTGGGTTTGTCGCCAAACATCGCTCGGCTGCCAAATGAGAGGGCAGTGAAGCGCCAAGATGGCTTCCAAGCAAAATGGAATTTTGCGTTCTAAGCAATCATAACACAAGTTTTGATAATAATAGGAACAATATACTCTTTTGAGTACTAATCAATAGTTTTACTTGTGTTAACCCCTTAACCGTCTTATTATTTTCAAGAAAACGGTCAGAAAAGTGCTTATTTCTTTTATTCCAGAAAATCGTATAAAACAAGTGCATATATAGTATATTTATTCATTTTAAGGTTTTGGACATTTTAAGCACTAGAGAAAAAAAGCCAACATTCAGGGTCATTGTGACTGAATGTGTGTTTTGTAGTAAGCAGGGAATCATTAAAAATATATGTTTTAAACACTAGAAAATTTTATTAAACTTACTACGCAAAATAAGTAAACATTTCTAAAATTTTCTTTGAACATAAATTAAAAAAAAAAAAAGTAAGCTAAGTTTGCATAATGCATATCACAAATACACGTGTGTTTGAGTACTGCTACCATGTATTTAAAAATAAACTATCTCCGAATTAAGTTAAAAATACTCTGGTATTGTCATCTGTTGTGTAAAATTATATATTACAAAAAAATCCGTGCATCAGAATTGGAACGCTCTTATCTTTCTGGCGAATTTTTTTGAACAGTATTGCCTGGAAATTTGACGGGCACGAGAAATAGTGGGAGAAAGCTTAGCCCGTGATTTTGACGGGAGCGAAGATTAAGGGGTTAATGACCTAATTTAGCATCGCGTTCAAAACTCGGCATTGAAAAAATCGCCAGATTGGCGGTACGTGTTCTGTGATACACTCAAACTAGTGGAGTAGCCCAAGGGATAGGGGGGTCACAACCTCCCCATGAGGAAATTTTTGATTTACAAAATGTATATTCTTCACTCTCTTATCATACACACACACATATACATATACGTGAGTTGCAGTAGTCATAACCCTCCGCCCCCCCCCATGAAAAATTTCTGGCTACGCTTCTGACTCAAACTGTAATGATATCAATATATGTGATAACGACACCACTCTGGTGATGCAGTTAAAAATTCCAAGAAGTGTCTATAAAACAGTAACATCTATCGTGTCAGCAAATTCCGTTGCATTCGCTTAAGTTGTTATAACGTCATGCACGAACAAAAACTTAAGCATTTTAAATACATTTTTGAAAAATCTCAAAATCTAATCATTATTTTTAAAAAAATCGAGTATTATAGTTTGAGCACCTCATAAAATGATTTCTTAATTTTAAGCGTACGGCCGTCTTAAAAATAACGTGACTTCAAATAAGGGAAAAAATATACTGTAAATTTCTTTTACATTAAAAATAAATAAATAAAATATATCTTCAACAATATTAGATTTCCTAAGATTATTGATCCTTTTTCAATTAATCAAATTAATGAATTCATAAATGAGGATAATAATTCATAAATCCTATAAAAATCAAAATTTATTGAAGCCAAACTCTTAATAATTATTAAATCCAACACTCATATCTCGATGCATTGTATAAAAAAAAGATGCTAGAGTAATTAAAGCAAGAAGTACTGATACGTTAATGAACTCGACGTTATATGGATAGGAATACTTAAATATCTGCATAATCTTTAAGAATCACTGTTTAGTTTATATAAGTACAGAAACAGTTTAAAAAAAAATTATGTTGTAGGTGAAGATTATACTAAAAAATGTAATTTATCTTTATCTAAGCTTTAGGTAACTAAAAGATTTCAAAAGACACCAACCACAGCGACGGAAAAAGCAGAGCAGCTTCTTTCATACAAAATACCTCTCTAGTAAGGAAGATTATCTCTTTATAATAGGCTTATGTTTTACATTTATTTTTATTATATTATACTTCAAAAATGCTTTTATGAAGTTTACTTCTTTTTTGTTGTGTGCAAAATTGTAAACGGATTAAATCGTATGCTGCCACACTCCCACTTGGAATATCGAGGGGTTTATGAAAGTAATTTTCTCATTTTCAAAATTGATGCTTGTTTTATTTTTTTTAACTTTTCTGTCGATCGTGCATAATAGGATATTATTTTGAGACAAGGAGCTGCAAAAGGTTAACAAAAGCATAACCGTTGCTGTTCCTCTGCTATGGTGACACCCTCAAAAATCTCGACTTAATCTCGTAAGATTTTAAGCTGTTGTAAGAATCCCCCTTTATCAAAAATTTAAAAGAAGCCTACTTTTGAGAATAAAAGAAGGAGTTAAGATGCCTTTGAGTCTGCGTATTGTTTTACAGTGAATTAACTTTTTTTAGTTGCACAGCAATAGGTCGTTATTGCGATTTTAATTAAAACTATCTTTGCTTCACCTATCATAAAAGCTCATAGTGATGCAATTTTTAGCATAAAGTGATACTAACACTTTCTTTAACTTTTTTTATTATTACTATTTTCATTATTTATTACTTTGCTCTTAAATATTAATAAACAGCATTTGGTATAAGCAAGATGCGAGCTCTGCCCATTTTGGGACGACATATAATAAATGAAATTATACTGTATAATCTTGGATATCTACATTTTAATAATTTTAGTTTTGCCTATCAAAAAGCATGGTAATCACTAGCTGTTATTCGCGTTCCTTTCATAATGGTGAAATTGGAACTTATGGGCAAAAGTTACTTTTGGTGAGATCTATAAGCCATTTAACACATTAAATAATATAAGCAGTGAAATCAAGAGACTTAATTTTGTGGCTAATTACTGCTTTCGCTTTGTGAGAATTTTCTTAAAAGTCGAAATTCATTAAGAAGCATGCCAAAATATTTTTATATAAAACAATATTTGGATCCATTCTCAGTTACAGATTAGAGTCCTGGACCTTAACTAAATCACAGATAAACTAGAGGGGGACGGGGTTGATTGGACCCTGGATATTGACACCTCTGGAAACTGCTAGAGACTCCCGAGAGAACTTTCAGAAGTGTTGGTTTAACGTAATCATACATGTATACGATGGCCTTCACTGATCTGTCGGTATTAAAACCGCAACCTTCCGGTAACCAGTTTAACGCCCTAATCACTAGGCTACCACAGATCCTAAATACATTCAACTGGTTAATTTACAACGCTGCTAAAAATACACATATTGAATACATTTTCGAAAAATCTCAAAATCTAATCAACATTTTCAAAAAATTTCACTATCAAAAATTTCTTATAGTTACAGTTGGAAAATTATCGTTTACTAAAAAAGATATATGCAGTTTACATAATGAACTTCAGGTTGCATACTTCACGTACCATAAAATTTGAGCTCCCTTATCAAACTTTAACTATACGAAAAGCGACAATCGAAATCCACAGAAGACATCGCGAAAACTGAAACTACCACCCCTAGTCATTTAAATACACATCCATTCTTAAGCTAACTATCTGCAACTCCTCAATCATTATCCCCTGCCCCATCCCCCCCCCCCATTTCGATTTAACCTCTTAAGATAAACATCTTCTCATCATCTCTTGAGCAATTCTCCAACGAACTCCTCTTGCTCCTCCAGGTCGGAACACAGAAGCCCCATGCCCGAAACACACAAGCATTATTACAAGCACTTTCGGCCGCCCCGGTCGAGAAAGTTATTTTTAACTCCCCCCCCTCTCTCTCTTTCCCCCTAATGACCGAAATGTAACTAAAGCCTCTTCTTCTCCACACCACCGCGTTTAATTGTAAAATCAATGGCGAGCGAACTCTTAGTTGCCGATGCTATCTGACTGGGCCCCGAGATTAAATTAATTACGAAACAGAAAAGTAAGTATAACGACACTGAAACAAAAACGAAATGATCTGTTAAGAAAGAACAAGAAAAAAAAATTATCAAGTAAGAAAACTTTTTTTGGCAATCACCCACATGACCTGAGCAGATTCCTATAATTATGAGACACCATAAATCACCGAACAGTAGTGTGTTTCGCATTTGCTAATTCTAATTCCAGCTCTTAGATCCGTCGGTGAATAATTAGACTTGACTTAACCATCCATTACGATTATAAAGTTAAAAAAAAAATCCATCCCTTACTAATATTTATCTCGAAATTTTTATTCGATTTGGTTTTTCTTTTACTAGTTAATTTTGGCAGAGCTTCAAATTATATCGTTATTTTTTGAGGTTTGTGTTTCGGATACTTATTTACTAGCATGAATGTCAATAAAACACCTTAAGGGGAGAGTTCAGCTATTCAAGACATGAAATCCAAAAAGTGCCATACCTTCTAAAATCTTTAACTAAAAAAATATTAGGCATATAATTTATGCCTAATATTTTTTAAGTTAAAGATTTCAGTTAAGTTATGTTAGTTATGTTTTTGTTGAAGATTATTTTATCTTTAACTAAAAAATATATTAGGCTCCCTAAATAAATTTTTCAGGATGATTGCATAAGGCACTGTTACTGGCATAGTAAAAATAAGTTATAAAATATAGTATATTGACTATTTAAACACACATAAATAAAACACAAAATTCCACGCCTTCAAAATTACTATAATGCAAACATGCAGGATAACAACCAAAGCTTTCAATATTTTTCAACAAATTTCATCTAAAATTAAGGAAAACACTTATACTAATAATTTTAACTGAATCATGAAGATATTTAAAAATGTAAAAGCTATAGTTTATTTTAATTAGGAAAAAAACAAATTCTTCCATTTTTGGTGGTCTTTTATGTTTACATTTTTTTTTAAAATTTTAGCTATATATTTGTTTATTGTTGTATAACTGTCCCTGGAAGGAGTATTTATCTTTGAAAACTCATCCAGAAGATTTTCTAAGATTATCTTTAAAATCTGGTCTATGTGTAAAGGTCCTGAGTTTAAGCCTAACCCCCGTGACTATCGATCTAACGGTCTGGAGTTTTGAGCGATATTCTACAGAGGTAACGTGAATATGCACCAGAAACCCTTAAAAAGGTCTTGCACCTACGGAATCTCCTTAAGGTCAGATAGCCTTCGTGTCTCTTTGCCACAATCCACTGAACTAAAATCTCGCCAGACTTGAGTACAACACATCGCCAAATGAAGCGCAAAAATATTGTGTTTGGAATTTTTTTGTGATCGATACGTTTATCCTGATTTACCTTTCTTGTTTTTTTTGTCCATTTCCTTTTGGCAGGGCTCCAAATTATATCTTTATATATTTTGAAGCTTGTGTTTTGGTTACTTTACGTACTAGCATGGAAGTCAATAAAATATCTTCGAAGACAGTTTTTTTGGGTCCGCAAAATTCGAATGCCAAATGGAACGGAAAAATAATATTTTCCTTCTTGCAAAGGTATCGCGAGGAGAAGATTTGGCGAATATAATTTTCTTCTCATATAATTACGACAGAAATGAAATATGAAAGCAGAAACCGTCTTTTGGAAGGAGTATTTATACTTCAAAACTCAACCAGAAATTTTATTTAATATTAAATATTCAGCTGCGTTCCGGTTCTATGTTTCGAAAAGGGATGAAAAGCAGAACGAGCATAATAATACGTTTCGAGAATTTTCTTTCACATTTTTTAATGCATACGTAATTAAGCCTGGTTTTTTTTTACGTATTTACGTAGAAAGTCTTTTGAGACGCTGCATTTAATTTGATTTTCATTTAATATATTTTTGACTTCCATGTCTAGACAACGGAATGTATTATAATGGAGATACGATGTTTATAATCAGATAAAATGTAAAAACAATGGGCGTAAGAACATAATTTGTCTGTTTTTATTCGGCAGGAGGGAGTGTTTAGATACCATTGTATATTTCAAGGTAACGATGTAAATGTTTTATGTTATAAAACAATAATGTTGATACATAATAATTTCTGTATTTCAAGTATTTTATGTAGAACGGAGAAAAACAACTTTCTTTTTTTTTACTTGTTACTAGTTTCATGTGTCTGTTTTACATTTTTGTTTCATTTTTAGATATTCTCGTGAATATTGCAATTTTATTTAATACCTAGCTCGTTTGTTCAAAGTAGTTCGGTGCTTCAAAAATTGTTATTTTTTACGTCTTTAACTACTATTAGATTTTTATAATTGGGACTTGGGGAGACATGTATTGCTTATTTCAAAATACGGGATATGCTAAAAAGATAAAAAACATGCTCTAATTCTTTAGTGATGTGACATAAGTGAGCAATTTAAATCGGAAAAGGAGAAAAATCAAAATAAGGTAGGCAAAAAAGAAAAAATAAATCTGGAGTGACTCCACTCGACTTACAGAAAACTTACGATTAAGATCATTACCAAGCATTTAAATACATTTTAATCGATGAATCATTCAAACATATATACCAAATTGAAGCTCAATCGAATGCACCGTTTAAACGCTTGCGCACTTTCAAGAATTTCTCCCCATGCGCCATAATGTAAAAGAAATCTTAGTCGTAGCTCTGTAGGAAAACTATAAGTCCTATACACACAAAATCAATACTGGTCTTGCGACGGTGGTTTATAACATACATACCCAATTTCAGCTCAATCGAATGCCCCGTTTAGGAACTAACGTGTTCACACACATACACACAAACACGCACACTCACATACACACATACATACATACATACATACATCAAATAGCATAAATGGATTCAGAAGACCTCAAGAGGTGTCAATACAGCGAAATCTCGAAGTCCAATTTTTTCATGATGACAATACTTTCCTTACATGGCACATGTTCGGAAAGGAAAAAGAATACTCAAAGAAAAAATTCTCTTTCGTTAATACCCAAAAGTGTCCCTTTCTAAATTTGTGTACGAGTCCCGTGTAGAGAAACCCCCAGTTAATAAAACGTCTGGAAAATTAACTAGATGAATATTTTCTTAAAATAGTATTTTTATCCTACCTTTTTTCGCGCACAGCCAGCTGTCATCAAAAAATAGTCTCTACCCCCCCCCCCCGTCTCCTCCGGACAGGAATGGAAAATCTTTGTTATTGAATTCGAAAGCTGGCGGATTAAGCCCTCACCGAGGAAAAAAAAAAAAAGAAATTACATAAAAAATGTAAGAGATCCTATTTTACTTTTCCATAAAATGGACATAAATTTCAACCAGCCGCTCTTATCCTCAAAATTGCATTCATCCGTGTCTGATTCGAAGTTTCCTGAGAATTTTCTTATGTAACGATAACTTGAGAAGAAAAGAAAAAAAAAAAAAAGAAAACGTACTTATTTTTTATAAGTCAAATCAATCCCCCTTTCTTTTAAACTTGCGAATCGGTCAGTGATGCCCTCATAAAAAGGCGTTGTTTTAATTCAGATATCCATAATTTTAAAAGCTCTTTAAAATTTTCTATGTTTAAAGAATTTTTTCGCTCGCCATGTCCTCTCAATGCCAGTTCTTGCTTACTTAAAAACAATACTGCTTGGATGGGTCATTGTCCATTCATCAGCGTCTATTCAGGCTTACCTTCTTGAAAATTCAGCAATATAAAGTCGAGAGTTTCCGAACAAATATTCTCCTTACTCCCTCCCTCACTTCTCGAGCCAATCAGTGAGTCGAATTCACAAGTGCTGCCGACCTTTCAAAATCTTGAATGAGCTGAGTCCTAGCTGCGTACCCCCATTATAGCCTATGCCGGAGGAAATGCTTACGTAACCGTTGTTGTGGCAACAGTGCTGCCAATTTTCTTATCAGCGCTCTGCGCTGAACCAAAGATTTTCCCAATTGAATTGCGGGAAGATTAAAGTGCTTTTTTCTGAATGAGCGATCTGGCCACAATACGGTTTTTTTGTTTGTTTGTTTTTGGAGATTTTTTTAATTTACCGTAGGAATTCCATAATTATAATCTGAATTTAGGAAAGTTAGTAGAATAAATTATTTTAAAGTATGTGCTGATGATTTCAAGTGCAGCCCGGCTGTACTTGCTGTATCCCACGAGCCGCCACTGTACAGGATATGTGTCTTGGGATGTACAACTAAGTACCTGCGATATTGAACAGACAGGAAATGAAGATTCTGAAAGCAGCGAAGAGATGACGGAAATTGAATTAAAAGGTGATAGGGATGGACGCGAGACGACTTTTTTGCGAGACGAGACAGAGATTTACATCTTTTTTGCCAGACGAGACACACATTTTTAACATTACGATATAGGGATTTTTGCGAGACGAGACGAGAGTTTTAGGCTATTTTGCGAGACGCGAGACTCCTATTTTTCGTCTCGCGTCCATCCCTAAAAGGTGACATTCCAAGAAGCCGTTTTCAGCTTGAATGCTTTCATTTTTTTCATTTTTTCATTTTGTCTCACGAGATGGATGCTGTTGTTCTTGCGAAGTTAGAAAACATCGACAAATAACTTTTGAAAGTCAAAACAAAGCACCATCAAGGATTTCTTTCCTAAGTGCCAAAAAACTATGCCTTATAAATTCCTGTAAAATAACCATAGCTGCCAACTCTCGCATTCTTCCATTTTTCAGCAGATGTCAGTGCTGTTAAAAATAATCGTGACCATTTTTTTACGGGAAAGGACGTGCTAAAAAGTAAAGGATTCTAGTGGAGCTATGTCACCCGCAGCTATTTTTATAGAAATCAAATCAATTCTTCGTGACTGGCAACAGTCAAAACGTCAGAGTTTGGTGATCCCAGAGCGGGAACACTGCGCCTTAAAGGGTTAACACCTTAAGTATGTATCTGTTAGGAATGCTTATGTCATAAGTAAAAAAAATTCTTCCTATTTTGAATTTTCGTAAAGATGTAATTTATTTCACTCACATGAGTAAGAAAAGCATTTGGTTCCTTTCGTACGAAGAACGGGTACGCAGCTAGTTTGAACTAATGCACTGTAAGTATGAGTTTTATCAAAACATAGCAGTTTTGAGGTGTTTTTAAATATCATTAAGCTGGCAAAGTAAGTTAAAATTTTATCAAGAGTAAATGCACTCAGAACAATTTTTTATTCTAACCCCCCCCCGCCAATATATTTTTCAATCAAATCGTTTTGCTTGAAAAAATTCTTTTAAAAACGAATAAAAATCTAGATATCACAGCGAAACGGGATCATATTTCATTTTAGGGAAACAATTCCTTTTGGAAAACTTCTTCAAATGAAAATTCTTTTCGCCACGGATATAATTGGGAATTTCTTCCTCAATGGAGAAATTAATTTTTAAATTGGATCCTTTTGAGCTGCACGAACCCCTTGGTAATCTCGCCATCCGAGTAACAAGGCAATCTCTTAGCTTCAAAGGCAATTTTTAATTATCTTTAAAAACGGAAATTAAAAGTTCAGATGGGCTACATCTGCCAGGAAAGGTAGAAATACACAGTCCCAATGTCATTTGTAGGAACATTTCATTAGTTTCCAATAGAACGATTTCACTTCGCCTGGAAGATTTGTTTCTTGCAGGGGCCAGACTTCTCAAAATGCATTAATCAATGCGAAAGAATTGGAACATTAATTTTCCTTAAATAGTTGCCCTCAGACTTGATCCAGAAAGGTTATTTTTAATAATGATGATGAAAAATTGGCAAGAAAAAAAAAGCAATGCATCATTGTCAAAAAGAAATGTTTCCGAATTAAAATTGCAAGATATTGTGCAATGTACGATATGTAAATACTAGAGCGTCTTTGATAAATTTAACTGGCGCGATTTTTAAAAATAATTGTGTTCAAAATAAATATGGGTGTATCAGATAGAAATTCAATTAACTTCAGCGGCAATACATTTTTACCCCTTACTACGCTGCGTTAAAAATTAAGTTATGAAATTGATTTATTACACAGAAGAATAATAATTACTGATATACAAATAAGAAATAAACTAATTAAGAAATAAATTAATTATTCTTCTCTGAAATACAATTTGTTTCATCATAAAAAAAAACATATTTCTGAGGGGACAAATAATCCAAGTTTATTCCAATTCTTAAAATGTTCAAGTGCATCAGATTTGTTTACTGCGATTGAATTCTTAAAATCAAATTTCATAAATTGTAAAAGGCATTTAAATTAATTAATATACGTACCTCTGCCAAAATACCAAACATATTATTGTAGCCAAAATTAAAACCAGAACCAAAAGGGGGACTTGTGTTTTATTTTCCACAAAGTAGGGACATTGTTTTACTTCGGCAAATTTTCGATTAATTTTTGTTTTAGGGTATCGATTACATACTAAAGCAGAACCGAAGTTTCGGATGTTCATGGAGATATAAACTTTCATCAGATTTTCAAAAAATTAATTGCTTTTCAAAAATATTTTATTAGCTATCAAAAACTGAAAAATGATCTTTCTCGTTAAATTCTATATTTAAACATTTTAGCAATAACTTTTAAAACATTAAACGCATTTCATCACCTCATTTCAATATATGTAAATTTAAAAAAAACCTTAGTTAGCGATTAAGTACTCTTAGATTATAGTATTCTTAAAAATAATCTATTATATTATTTCAGGAAATTATTAATGAGAAACGCATACATTTCATGTTACATGAAAATAAATTTTTCGTTCTGTTTGGGCCTACATCTTAAAACGAACCAGTCATGCTATGCTTGAAGAATATCATTAAAAAAGACGAACCTAATGCAGTTCAGTCTAAAAACTCATATATTACTTTGACATTCAGACGTTTAATATTTTTTTGCTATTTCAATAGTAGAAAAAATGGCTGAATGTATTTCATTGCGTTCGTTTACGGGCGTAACAGATTGGGTTATCATTTGAAAAAAAAAAATTACTCTTAATTGGTTTAGGCCATTAGTAAAAAAGTTCAAATCTGATTAGCATTTGATAATGCATTCTTGATTATTAGCAGAGAAATTAGTAGGTGCGCCTGAGGGTAATGTCATTTTGTACCAATCTACTGCCTAGCCAATATTATTGAAGCTAGAAATACGAAATTTGCCACATGAGTGAGTCTTTTAGCCCAGGTACTAGACTGGAAGCCATTTTCCAAACTTCGAAACTTACGGGGACAGGGGGCCCAAAACGTTCTTTTCACATATCCTGCGACATATCAAAGAAGGAAAAAAAATATATTTCTAAAAATTCTTTTTGTAATATACAAAACGCTGACGAACATTCTGTAAAATACAAAAACACTCACGAATACCTAAAAATCAATTTCAGTGCTCCGAGAAGGTTAGACGTGTAAAAACATCTACGTTCTTCTACTAAACTACTACTAAAACAAATAATGACGTTACTTGTTAAATTTTAAAGCGAAATTTTATAAATACTTGTTTTTTTCTTTCAAAATATGATCACCCTCTCCCATATTTTGAAAGAAAAAAAAAACAAATATATATAAAATTTTCGCTTTAAAATTTAACAAGTAAGAGTCCTACGCTTAGAACAACTTGTTTGCAATTCAATACTTGTTAAAAATTTACATTTTAAATTTTATCTTAAGAAAAGGAAATTAATTTTTTAAATAAATATTAGCTGTACTGGAAAGTAAACATTTAAAATTATTGATCAAATGATAAAATTATAAATAAATTGCACTTTAGCTTCCTTTACTCATTCAGCTACTCACTGCAATTTTTAATCATTAGAGAAAATTAAGTCCACCATTTATGTACTGTCTCCGTGCAAAACAAAACTTGTCACACGAACCTTTACTTACCATTTGCAATGTTCAGAAATACAGCAACAACAAACACAAATTTTGTTTGCTCATTCAACATTTACGTACAAATAACGAAATTCAAATCTTCAACGGCAATTGAAGCTTGTATTCTATCAAAAAAGTTCTGAAACTGTTAAATTTTCTCTCGCTCAACCAATATTTTCTCGTGCCGTTGAGTTTTATATTTTCGCCGAGTTGTGTTATTGTAATTCTGAACGGACTTCCGCTCCAGTCATTGAATAGAGTCGAGTTCAATTCGAAATTTTCGCGAAAAGATTTTATTCTTCGACGCATTTATAAAGCCGTGGCTGACTGAAGTTGTTCTCGACACATTTGGGAAAATGACGTTTTATTGTTCTTTTTTAAAAGCGATGCTACTTTTGTTGTATTAAGATATTTCTTTGAGTGCTCTCTCCGTGCTTTGACTGTTAAAGTTACCTTGCACTTAAAAAAAATAATTTCCGTGAAAATACGGAAAAAGTACTGGCAGCTGAGACGCCACTACTACTTCCGTATATTTACGGAATTTAATTCCTGTAAACTCCAGTAGAAATTCTGTTCCAGAGAGGCGTCGACCCTTGATGTATGGAAATTGTCCTGTTTTCAAATGTAAACGGAGAAATTCCGTAAAATTTTACGGAAAGTTTCTAGTAGTTGTTCCGTTATTTTTTAGAAAGTGGCGTGACGCACAGGCCCCCGACTAACACTTTCTCATATCGTAGGCTAGAAATGAGAAGGACTCGGCCCGAGTTCGAAAAGCCCAAGCTTGAAACCGTGCCCGGACTGTGCTCGGGCTCTGTAATTCACGATTGTGTTCGGGCTCGGGCTCGTGAAAAATTTCTCATTCATTGTATATACTTCTTTTGAACACATTTTAAAAAGTGATTTATGGAAGGAGTAAACCGAGTGGTAAAATAAATAAAAACTTTGTGAAAAAACACGCATGAAATGTTACTTATAACACGATACGATCCTTTCCATCAAAAATTTCTGTCGGTCTTCCTCAGTCAAAGCCATTTGTCTCACTGAACAGAGGGAACTGAAAAAGATAAGAAAAAAAAAGCATGTTGCCTTATGGAAAAAAGAAAAGGCGAACAATGTTTGTTTGTAGGATTACGATCGATTAGCTACGCGTGAGCTTTAGGCCGAGGGGTGGAAATGACCTCCATGGGGGACTTTCTAGGGGGTCCTAACCCGTATTTACGCGAAGTTTCGGGGAAAAGCAGGGAAAACTCCTAACGGTTAGGACGGCGGACGCGACCTGGTTTTGAACCAGGCACCTTCAAAAGGCGAACAAAACCACGGAGATTAAAAGTAGAAAAAAGAAGATGGGATAAAAAGAAAAGATAAAAAGAACAAACAAAAAAATATATAAATAAATAACAATAATAATAAAAAGCAAAAGAGAACACACGGACAAAACACACACAAAAATTTTTAACAAATATATTTTGTTCATCAACGAAAATTCCGTAGTCAGTTTTTTGAGCCTGATAATTTTGCTGATTCAACAAAACATTTTTCTCGGTATTATATTAAAAATCTGGAGTGACTCCACTCGACTTTCCGAAGACTTACGATTAAGATCATTAGCAAGCATTTAAATAAGTTTTAATCGATGAATCATTCAAACGTATATACCAAATTGAAACTCACTCGAATGCAGCATTTAAACGCTAGCGCACTTTCAAGAATTTCCCTCCATAGGCCATCATGTAAAAGAAATCTTTGTCCTAGCCCTGCAGAAAAACTATAAGTCCTATATACATCAAAATCAATACCGGTCAAGCGACGGTGTTTTATAACATATATGTACAATTTGAGCTCAATCGAATGAAGCGTTTAGGAGCTATCGTGTTCACTCACAGACACACAGACACACATACATACATACATCTCGTAAAAACAGCATGAATGAATTCAGAAGACCTCAAAACGTGTAAATACATTAAAATCTCGAAGTCGAATTTTTTCATGATTACAATACTTTCCTTACATGGTACATGTTCGGAAAGTAAAAAAATAATAAATCTTTTATGCAATTCTTCAGAAATTCAATTTACAAAATATATGGAAAAGTACCTAGAAGAAAACAAAAAATAAAGTATTTTTCTAGAGACTAAACATAACACACGATACCGACGGGTAGATGTATTCTAGTTTAAAATAAGATATTCCAAAAATACGATCCCATTCTCAATAAATTTAAAACCACTTCCCAGCGTTGAAATCTTGATCATAAAATAGGGATAGCACAAAATGGAAGGCCGATCCTCCTGGTTGCAAATGATATATGAGCGCACTCATTGGAAGATATAGGAATTTCTGAAATAGGTCTACAAGGAGGACTTCTCATTTATTTCCAAGCCTACGTAGATGATGCAATACCAAAGTTTTCAACATAGAGACCGTATACGTATATATATTTAATAGACTGGTAATTCAAAATAGATGTAAAAGCGAATGTATTTTAAAGCGTAAGTAATCGAAACATACTTTCAGTTAGAAACGTTCGTCGAATTAGGAGTAGCTTTCATATATGACAAATTTTTTTACAAAGAGCTGTATACGAAATTTAATTTTTAGATTGTAAAACAGTTTCACTACGCATGGATTATGATACGCTTTTAATATATAGAACTTTAGTGCGTGTTTAAAATATGCACTCTCAGAAAAAATCCTCTTCATACACTAATTTATCCCTCATTTTTCAACGAATAATTTCCGTACACCTTGGAAACGTAATATTTCCGTGAATAATTTTTCATACTATCAGAAGAAGAGGGGAAAAAAATCGTGAATCTGGAGAAATTTCTTCAATTGGCTGGAGAAAAAAAAGAAACGGATATTCGTCAATTATTTAAAATATTCCGGCAGCATTTCCGTAAATGGAAGGAATAATTTTTGAGAGTGCGTCTTTATACACTAATATATTCTCATTTGTCAACGAATAATTTCCGTACTCCTTGGAAACGTATTAATTTCCGTGAATTCTTCCTGAAAATCTCAAGAAGAGGAAAAAAATTCGTTAATTCTTAAGAAGTTTCTTCAATTGACAGGAGATAAAAGAAACGTATATTCGTCATTTAACGGAAATGTTCCGGCAGCACTGATTGCTGCAAAATTTTCGTGAATTGAAGAAGTACCTTTTGAGAGTGTGAAAGTGTAACAGATTTTTTTTTATTTTTTTTATTTATTTTTCCTGAAAAACGCACATAAAATGTCTCTTTTAACAACATCACTGAAATTTACAGATGAATGATGTATTTCAAATAAAAAATCGTTTACGGCACTTACATATAGTGTTAAGTGTGGGTCGCGAACCCGATTGGGGTCACAGGATCTGCAGCAGGGGTTGCAAAAATTGTTAGAAATTTTAACATTTCTTTAACTTAATCAATTAAAGAACTTACCTTAATTTTAGGGGCATTATAAACGTTAACAACATTTTTGTTTTTCCGCCATAAAATCAAAGTGTCGATCCAATATAAAGAATATTGAAGCAGTTATTCTTGCGGTGTTGACTATTTTGCCAACATTTGATATTATAATTAGAAAAAATCTGGAGTGACTCCACTCGACTTTCCGAACACTTACGATTAAGATCATTACCAAGCATTTAAATAAATTTTAATCGATGAATAATTCAAATATATATACCAAAATGAAGCTCAATCGAATGTATCGTTTAAACGCTAGCGCACTTTCAAGAATTTCTCCCCATAGGCTATAATGTAAAAGGAATTTTTGGAGCAGCCCTGTAGAAAAACTATAAGTCCTATACACATCAAAATCGATACCGGTCTTACGATGGTTGTTTATAACATGTACACCCAATTTGAGCTCAAACGAATGTACCGTTTAAACGCTAGCGCACTTTCCAGTATTTTCCCCCATAGGCCATAATGGAAAAGAAATCTTTGTCGTAGCCCTGTAGAAAAACTATAAGTCCTATACACACCGAAATCAATACAGGTCTTGCGACGGTGGTTTTTAACATATATACCTAATTTGAGCTAAATCGAATGTACCGTTTAAACGCTAGCGCACTTTCAAGAATTTTCCCCCATAGGCCATCATGTAAAAGAAATCTTTGTCGTAGCCCTGTAGAAAAACTATAAGTCCTATACACACCGAAATCAATACCGGTCTTGCGACGGTGGTTTATAACATATATACCCAATTTGAGCTCAATCGCATGCCCCGTTCAGGAGCTATCGTGTTCACTCACATACACACAAACACACATACACACACACACACACACACACACACACACACACATACACATACATACATACATCTCGTAAAAATAAGATAAATGAATTCAGAAGCCCTCTAAACGTGTCAATACACCAAAATCTCGAATTCGAATTTTTTCATGATTACAATACTTTCCTTACATGGTACATGTTGGGAAAGTAATAAACAGACACGCCCTTCCTATTGATCCTGAATTTTGTCATATGCTCTGTTAGAAGTAAGTGAGTTTTCTGAGTAGCATCCTTTCAGATGTTTACACTTAATGCACAGACTATGTTTGAATTTACCCGAATCATTGAATTTATTTTTATAATAGTGCTAAATTTTTAAGTTTGTTACTTATTTAAAATTTTCTCATGTTCGTTGTCTTAGAATTAAAAATTAAAGTCGGGGACCTAAAACTGGAGTAGTGCATTACAGCACAAATGAAGAAACTGACAGTTTCAGTCAGACATGTGTCGGGTTTGCGCAGTGCTAATGGGGACCCACAAACTTTTTATAAATATTATGGGGTCCCCCACCAAAATGTTTAAAAAAACACTCCTATAGAATTTTAAAGTTACGTTTCTCCATATTATTAACGCGTCTTACTCATTGTGAAAACCTATATAACATGACTTAATTTAAAAACCGCACGTGCAGATTACTCTAACATTTCTCTGTACAAATAGTCCCATGCTAAATTACGTATGGTTTGGTGTTATAAAGTGTGAATAGTATTTGGTTTCACGGTATCGTTTTATGAGCCATAAAATCTCGCCCCAGTGGCTTGCATTACTTCAGCTTGATTGGTTGCGATATTTTATAAATGGGATTCTAAATTGAGTGGTCATTTGAATGCTAGGCGAATTTCTATAAATTCTATCCGTGAAAAGTCGCAGTTTTTTACACATATAATGTATTTGTTCTACCAGATGTGATAATATGACTAAAATGGATAGAGGAGAGGAGGTGATTATGGAATAGTCGGGAAATATGGAATACCGAGTTTTTGGCTCTGTTAGTTGCTATTGCCACAAGGGAATACCATGAACAACTCAAGAAAGATTCCCTTCTTACAATGTAGTAAGAGTTGACCGCTCTCTGTTGCCATACCACTCGCTACAGAACAAAGTATGTTTTGTGGTTTTCAAGAGTTTTTGTAGATAAGTTTTCAAACATTTTAACTTACTAGTAAACACGTGACATGAACATGGATGTTACGCATAATGTACAATAAGAGAATGGTAGTTTGTTAACTGTGGTTATTTTTTAGATGATTAGTGTTTTGCCAATGAGTTTTAAAGGTTCGTTTTCCGAGATGGCGTGTCGGGTATTATGGAATACTGGGTAATATTGTAATGGGTTTCATGTCATCCATTCAAGACCCGGGAAAAAAGACGCTGAATGCATTTTTTGTCACGAAAAAGTCTCTAATGATCAACGACGATAACTTGATCGTCGTTGATCAAGTTAACTAATGATCAACGGGATCCAGCTGTTCTCTGTGGGCTCACCATGACTGTATCGGAGCAAAGAAAGAAAATTATATCTACCACTTTTCTAAATCGACTCGAAGCAGAAATGACTCCAGTATAATGATTTAAACTACAAAACATAAAAATTTGTTTTATAGTAACAAATAACTCTATATGAAGCAATATAAATTGCTTTTCATCGATTCAAACCATCTATTCCATATGACCCGACTATTCCATATTGTACTCCATTCGTAACTTTTTTTAAAAATATTTTTTTCTATAACAACAAAATAAATTGTGTATTTCTTTGCAATGGACATTTCATTACGATTCATTATAGCATGTACTCATGCTGTTTTGGGGGATTTTATTTAAAAATCTATGAAGTTACAGTTAGAAATGTAAATGGTATTCCATAATCACCTCCTCTCCTCTATAACTTGATTAAAATGGATATTTTTCAAGTCCTATTTCGTTTCATTGATAAAGTTGTTGCAAAAGGTCCAGAGTGATTCTTAACTGATACATAAAGACTTCTCCAATCCCACAATTGTTTTGGTTCTCTCTACCATCCCCCTACATTTCCCCCTTAAAGTATTGAACATCACCCTGTGCAATTAAAAAGTTTAATTATATTTTATCATTCGTTTGAAACATGCAAATTGTATACCTGTGTTCAGCTATTTACTGCCTTTACCCTGGTACCTCTCAAAATATCCTTGAAAATTCTAAGTGTATCAAATTTAGAAATTACGCGGACCCAATTCTGTTAGTTTGAACCTGTCATATTATATATTAACGCACAACACATTCCTAGACATAAAACTGAAGTACGTGCTGTATCTGCCGTATCTTTTTTTACGATTCAAGGCAAAAATAATCACTTACTATAAACAGAACATCAAACTACCCCTAACTATTAAAACAAAGAGAGCATAAAGTAAGTGTATGTCACAAAAATTCAAGCCGACATCAGACTGAGAGGAGTATGCGTGACTGTCAGACTTAAAAGGAAATGTCACACGTTATTATCAGTCTTCGCAGAATTAGTCATTTTTTATGCTCTCAACTAACAATTTTTTTCTCCTTCATTTTGAGAATGAAGCCATTTTTCATGAGAGATAGAAAAAAAAAAATGTTGATTTCTTATTACCATGTCAGTTTCAATCATGTGACTTTTTTTTCATCACATCTGAAAATAAATATTGATTAAAGTTAAGTGTTTTGTGCCTGCTGCCACGTGACTACAACACACTACCTTCGAAGTACGTTTATTGAAAAAGTAATTTGCCATCTCGTTATATCTAAGCACACGCAGTGTTTTGATAAACGGATTTCTGAAAATTAGCTGTATTTTCTTTTTATTTCTTGTAAATGTACTTTGAGACAATATTAAAAATATAACAGACGTGTTACTAAAGGCTGTCTAATCCCATTAGGGTTAATAGCGTTACAAAACTGTACTATTTTCCTGCACCAATGTGTATTTCGGGAAAGTGCATTGTAGAGGCATTGTTGCAAGTGAAATGCATGTGTAACCCTCTGACATAGGCGGCAAACTTGGCGACTTGGCGACACTATTGTAAGGTGACCAGATTTTTGTAGACAGAATCGGGGACATGTCCCCGATTCTGGTCCCCAACAAAACTGGGGACATTTATAATTAATCCAATAATTAACAGTAATTTAATTGAAAAACAATGCAATAATTAAAAATTTGTCCACAGTTCCATTTTTACATTCTGGGGACAATTTGAAAAAACGTCCTGAAAATGGGGACTGTCCCCGGAAAATGGGGACGTTTGGTCACCTTACACTATTGGCGAGTTTGGCGACACAAAGAAAGTCTCGAAACTAGTATAATTTTGGAGAAACTTCCGAAAAAGCCTAGAAAACTTTGGGTGCGTGCTATTTCGTGATCCACACGCTTCCGGATTTCGTATCAATACAAATTCACAATTTCCGATACTTATATATAGCTTTCAGAAAAAGAATTCGAAATCATGCGTTAGGGAAGCAAATTTTTCTTTTAATACACAAGCTGCAAAATTTTCAGTTTTTAGATTTTTTTTTCTCAAAGTTTCGTAACTATGACAGGTTTATGACTTACATACATATGTTACATACATTACTTTGTATAATTTAACACCTGAAGAAGTAGCTTATAAATTTTCAAATCCTTGTTGTTATTAGTTTATTTGTATTTATGTAACACAATTAAATCACATGATTTTTTTTTTTTCGAAATACATCGTTAGCCACGAGTGAGAAAATGTTCCCGTGGAAGAAATATTGAATTGTGTACGTTAGAACTATCTAATACGTAATTGCACATATTTTTACTTTTGCATCGGACAGCTTCCAATGTTCTTCTAATGATAATCGCCAGATAAAATATCTTTTAATGACAATTCATTTGTCATTAATGTTAATCATTAAACAAATTTAATAGTAAACTACATT
This sequence comes from Cheiracanthium punctorium, assembly GCA_038373885.1. NCBI lineage: Eukaryota > Metazoa > Arthropoda > Arachnida > Araneae > Cheiracanthiidae > Cheiracanthium > Cheiracanthium punctorium. Next base: position 981,578 of record JAWZYV010004369.1, read on the forward strand.
TATGAATTTTTATAACTATTGAATTAACTTTTATATAGAAATTCAATATGTTCGATAGAAGTGGAGAAGACGGTAAATGAAACAATCGATTTTCAGTTTATTATTTAAATTGAGAAAATTGATGAGTTTGGTTAATTGTGTTAATCGAAGAACGTTCTACTGCTATAGATTCTAATCGTATTAAAAATTTAAGCAGAAAGAACCTATTCCCTTATGCAAAGAGTCTGATTTCAATGAAATGCGTGCATTTATTCCAATTTAAAGAGGATCTTATACACTTTAAAAGTAATGGAAATCGGAAAGTATATGAGTAAAGATAGTATATGATCCCACATTTGCATGAAAATATTCACATGTAATCAATTTTTGTATGTCACTATAGTGCCCTTTTCTGTTATATTTATGTTTTCAAAAGTTTTCCAAGTGCTGCCCAGGTGGTGTAGTGGCTAACAAACGAATCAATGAGATCTTGGGTACGGGTTCGATTTCCGGCTTGGGTATTAACGTTAGCCGTCTACTAGGGTCATCCATAATTAAACGGCATAGACTCATGGCAATCAGTAGTGGCAAATGACTAAAAGGGAAATGCCCACTTTAGAAAAAAAAGTTCTCCAAGTTAATAAAGATTAATTACCAACAAGACTTCAAAGTTGTAATCAATGCTTGATTAGGAGTGTTGCCGACACAGGCTGGGTATGTTAAGGGTTAAGGAGTATACAAATACCCTGAACAGACAGACAGACCATTCAAAAAATAACAATTATATTTCATGGAAAATACAGAAAAATTTCATTACAACATGCGTAGTAATATCGAGGAATTTATTTTATTGGAATACGTCTTAAAATAAAGTAATTCTGAATGAATTTTTATTAAGAAATTATATTTCTGCTAAATTCCGAAAAAAGTATCCATTATTTAAAATTTACGTTACAATTCATAGCAATTAAATGCAAAATTAATAAAGCAAATTGCTGTACATTTGTAAATTATACAGTTATTAAGTTACCAAAGTTTACTTTATTATTTTTAGCCTTTTAGAGTAGGTAACGAATATTGCTAAAATTTTGAAAAAAAAAAAGTTCATCTATATTTAATGCTGAGTGCTAAATCATTACTAAATTTTACTTCATTTATTTCAGATGATTTTGCATTATGAACAAACAAATATCTACAGATTTTGCTTATGAAGAAATTTCAAAATGTATCCAAAGTTTCAAATATATATATATATATATATATATATATATATATATATATAAAATTAATTTGATTCAGGAACTTTTAGGTAGTAAGTGAATAGAAAAAAGATTTTAACTGACTGATTGACAGATCGGCAGACAAATTTTCTTTAAAAAGAAATTTTCTGTTTCCTAGCTGGCAAAAGGAAATACATATCTCGGTTTCTTAATTAAAACTAATCTGCTGACTAAAGTCTAATTATATTTAAACAGATTACGTCAACATTTTAAAATTTTCTATAGCATAAATTTAGCAATATCAGCTTGAAATTCTTTTCTGCAGAAACCAGGAAGTCACTTTAAAGGAAAATATTGCATTTTACCTCGTGAATTTCTATTGAGATATTCGTACTTTAAATTTGTAATTTGCAATTTGAAGTAGAAAACGCAGATTGCCATGAATTACACCGGTCAACACTATTTTTGGGTCTGACTTCTACATGTTAAATTTTAGTTTCTCCTACACCATAAATAAGGAAAATAATTTTTTTAATGAAAGTTTGCTTTTATAGAAATTAAAGCAATTTTTCAATTTTTTGGCAAAAATCACTGATTTTTATATTTTTTTAATAATTCCACTGTAAATTATGATCAGAAAAGTTTTTGCTGGATATAAAAGTTTTTTTTTATATTCAAAATTTGTGATAAACAATAACATATAAATGTAAAATATTAAGAAATTAATGTCGAAAAGTGAATATTTTTCGCATTTCTTTTATATTCGTATGGGCAAATAATAATACAAACAAATAATAATATTACAAGTAATATTACAAATAACTACAAATAATACTACAAGCAATACTACAGAGTTACAAATAATAATGCAGTTTACTTTCGGGTTAATCAAAGTGCTGCCATCTTTCGTTTATGAAATAAATTAAAAAATACTTATCGACGTAAATCAGACAAAAGCAAACTTTAAGAACTAAAAATGAAAATTTAAGTGTTTTTCAATGTCTAGAATCAGAATTTAGGCATGAGAACAGAACCCCCCCCCCCAATTTTTTTTGGTTTGACCGGTGTTAGCATTATATCCATATAATATAAATTTTAAACATGATAGTGAATTTTAAAGCAACCCCTGTTTTTCAAGTAATTACGGTCTGATGATCAAGATTGTAGTAATAGTAACCTATGGGGACTTCCTTCAAATTTAATCTCTCCTTAAAACGTTTACAAAAATACTCCTTGAATTTCCAAACCCTTTGCAGTGAACTTCATTTTTCTCATCACCTACATCCAATCACTCGCTTTGTAGGTTTTTATTTAGCCTCGCGTGCTTCTCCACTAACGTCTTGAAAAAGAAAAAAAAAAATCCTCAGTTGACGTTATTCATAATTCATGAAGCTGATTTCCCTTTCGCTTCACTTCCCCGAGATGTCAGATTAGGGAAGAACGGCAAAAAGTTTACGCACTCATCTATTGAAGAAAAAAGAAAAAAAGAAAAGTATTTTTTTCTTTCTTAATTATATATCAAGGGGAGATCATTAATTAAATTAAGCTGAAGACAAACGGAATCGATGATTAAACACTACGCGAGGTGCTTATTATCGAATTAGACTAGCCGTTTCACCTTAAGGAAAGTGCGTCTTCACCCTATTTAATGTATACAGGCAAAGGTAACTGACATATCAAGTAATTACAACGCTTGGATTTACATTTTGACTCAGAAAAATGGGTGACCGTCATTATTGAAAAATGATTTAAAAAATAATTGATAGGTTTCATGAAACGTGGGAAATTATTCCTAACTTTAAGATACCATTAAGAAATATTTAACGATCTATTAAAGGTGCCAGAAAGTTTTTTTTGGTGTGTGTGTGTGTATGTGTGCCCATATTTTACCTAGCGGAAATGACGGGAGTCAATTATACAACTATAAACTATATTAAACGATATAGAAACTATTTCTGACTTTAATATGTCATTCATAAATATTTAATGATCTATTGGAAGGGGCAGAAAGTGATTTTTTGTACGTCAATATTCTACCTAGCTGAAAAGACTGGAGCTATTCATACAAAATTTGACATGTGTGTGAGGTTTATAAAAAGGATTCCATACAATTATGCAATAAAGCAGAAATCTCAAACATTTTCTCTCCTTGAGCAATATGAGGATCTTGGCGTAGTACCTTGTGTAAATTTGAGACTAGGGAATTGGAGGTTAAATCAATGAAATATTTTTCGCGGAGCACTTGCAACCTTCAGAAAGCGCACTTCCGAGGATCCAGTAATCCGAGGATTACTGTTTAAAATTCTCAATACCTTGAACCTAATATGAGGCTCCTACCTCAAGTAGCAATATTTAGGAGAAAAAAACTCATTTAATATTTCATTTCTTCTTTTTTCAGTCATACCGTTATTTCATTTAGAATACCTTTGAGGCTTTTAAGTAGATTGCAGTACCAGTCAATTTACATCATTATTTACAATTGTTGCTGCATAGTTCCCGAAGAAAAATTAACAAGGTAATTAAACTGCTTTATTACCTTTTTATCATTGAGTAATTTTTTTTCCGCATTCTTTTCCCTTTTCTTAATATATGCATGTTTTAAAATTAATTTTAAACATAACAGAATGCTTCATAAATGCAAAAATATATTGAACTTCATATAAGGCTCATAAAAACTTAGAATGACATTAGAAGACAATTAGCATGTTATTTATAGGTGTATTTTAGATGCATTAAATGCTAGACATATTTTTCCTCTGATTTTTTCAAAATTCAACGACGAGAGAGTTAGAAAACACTGATATAAATCATCCATAAAATTTTTACCATTAAATGTATTATAATTAGGTACAATTTTTTCAAAAGTTTTAAACAAAACTTTGAATTTAAGTTTTAAAAATACACTAAACGTTATTAGACACTTTTATTAGAAACGTTATCAGACACGTTATTAGAACACAATATTTAAAGTATGTTTTTCTTAAATCCTTCGATACATTTTTAAAAATCAAACTTGCATGCATCTACTGAAATTTAATAAAATAATAATTATAGCCATTGATCTCATTTCCGACCAAAAATAATTATAATTTCGAAATTTTAAAAATACTCCAAATTCTACACAAGAGAAATTTAAGATGTCCCAGAATAGGAGATGTTCTAGACATTCCCTACGCTTAAACCAGACTGTATTTATAATAGACAAATATAGACAGATAAATGGAGTAGCATCAACAGGAAGCTTATTAGTAGCTATACAGTACAGATAATGTGTTATATTTAGCGACCAACTTCGCTACACCATTCGCGTTTCAATAGATGGTATGCTTAGCAGGTGCATGCTGAAATCTACAGAAAAGGCTTAGTACATCTGGATATTATTGAACAGACAAAAGCCTTTTGGAAGCATTGTTAATACTGTCAGCGTTGGTCTACTGGAGCACTAAGTTTAAATTATCGCAGTTATGTATTGACAAGGGGGAATCTACATTAGTTTGGCTAACGCTTAATAGCAGCTAATTATGATACGGAGATAATATTACGAAGCATTCACGTTTGGGATGATCACATAACAATAGATCAAAGATCTAAATTATTGGAGAGTTTGAGCCACTGTATTTTTATTTGAACAATGATCATGAAATAATATTCGGCCACTTTGTTTTTCATCTTGGCAATGATTTTAATAACGATGACACTGGACTTGAAATAGATTGCCTCCTGAAATTTTAGGAATTCTGGTCGCATAACAATAGAACAAATATCTAATGATAGCAGAATTTGAACCAATGTATTTCTTTTAATTTGAACAATGATCGCGAAATAATATTCAGACATTTTGCTTTTCATGTTAGTAATGATTTTAATAAAGATTACATTGGACTTAAACTAGATTGCCTCCTGTAATTTTATGAATTCTGGTCACATAACAATAGATAGAAGATCCAACGATAGCAGAATTTTTGTCATTTTTGAACAATTATCTTGAAATAATATTCAGACATTTTACTTTTCATGATGTTAGTGATTTTAATAACGATGGCATTGGACTTTGACTAGATTGTCTCCAGAAGTTTTATGAATTTTGGTGAATGAGTTAGCTAATTTTTTTTCAAATTTCATTTTACAGTTTTCTTTCACTTATAAGAATTTACGTGATGTTTATTTTCAAAATACTAATTAGATATATTTATAATGAGAATAAATGCTTCATTATATAACAAGTATTTTTTATTGTGTTTCACTTTAAAAGAACTATGGCCATCTCTAACGAAATTATCATCTCTAACAAAAATCTGTATGGAAAAATTATATTGCTGGAAAGCATTTTTCAGCTGAAAATTAAGAGTAATTTTGTAATAAATAAGTGGAAAATAAAAATATAAACCAAGTTTTATTCATTGTGTTTATTTTTAAAAAATTACAAAGTATATGAATACAGAACAAATACTTGGAACGTACTCTTCAAAGTAGGAATGGCACAGAAACTATAAAAGGATTTCCCGTAGAACAAAATTCTAACTCTAACGCTTATTTACTTAACTACTAAAACGCATTTTCACAAATATTTACAGTCAACTCCGGTTATTGTAAATATTCGCTGTGCCGTACAGCCAGCTGTCGCCAAAAAAGGGTCTCTAGATCTGTGGCACGCGATGAACGTTTAGATCGTCCGCCATCTTGCTGGTCGTTAAGTCGAACGATGGCAATGGCTGCCCATTTTCCAGCATCGGAAAAGGGTTGCGCCTCGAAGGGTTAAAATCTACTAGCCTAAAAATGAGTGACCGCCCATCGCCGCCATGTTTTTTTATCGTGTTCTGCATTTCAGATTCCACAGTTTAAAATGGATTACTTAAAACATAAATATCCCGAAATTCTCACTTCATTTGAAATTCTAATCTGTAATCAAGATTTTATTAGCTGTCGAGAATCTTATATGCTTGTCACCATGTTCCAAGGAAGATGCTAAATTATATCTATTGCAGATTTACTAATATTAAAGTGTCTTCCCCCCAACAAGGATAATTCGAAAATCTATATTCTAATGAAACCGCTTCCCTGGATTACGATCTTTGAATAGGATTTCTAATTATCGCAAATGGCACAGATCTGAATGGAAATGTAGGATTTCCGAGATGCCGTTCTGCAGGTATAGTCAATACGGAGCCAATTCTAATAAAATAGATTACGACTGCGGAATACTTCATTACGCAGCAAAATAAACAAATTGTGTATATTCGTGTTTGGCTATACATGCGATATTAACCATTTATTTACTGAAAACTGATCGCCTAAACGTAAACAAGTGCCGAATACTCGAGAGTAGAAACATAATCATTGCTATAACTCATTTAGGTTGTAATTCAGTTTGTATAATGGCAAGTCTACAAGACGGGCGTGCCTTGGGCAGAGGTTTTTTTTAAGGTGTTCTAATGCATAGTCATGCTGTATCTGGAGAAAATCGCCCAAAACTGCAGACCGTTCGATCGCCAATCGCGTGCTAGGTCCGAACGCTGGACCACCATTGCTTTAGAAGTCTACCATGCTCAGTGTCTTATACACTTGGCCATGGTAGAGTTTGGTATTTCAAGAAGAATATCACACATAACTAGAATTTACAAGAATTTGCATTTTATAGGAACGCAATCTTAAAAAATCTGGAGTGACTCCACTCGACTTTCCGAAAACTTACGATTAAGATCATTACCAACCATTTAAATAAATTTTAATCTATATGAATAATTCAACCAAATTGAAGTTCAATCGAATGCGCTGTTTAAACTCTAGCGCACATTCAAGAATTTCTCCCCTTATACCATAATGTAAAAGAAATCTTTGCCGTAGCCCTGTACTAAGTCCTCTACACATCAAAATCAATACCGGTCTCACGATGGTGGTTTATAACATGTATACCCAATTTGAGCTCAATCGAATATACCGTTTGAACGCTGGCGCACTTACAAGAATTTCTCCCCATAGGCCATAATGTAAAAGAAATCTTTGTCGTAGCCCTGTAGACTATAAGTCCTATACACACAAAAATCAATATCGGTCTTCCGACGTTGGTTTATAACATATATACCCAATTTGAGCTCAATCGAATGCCCCGTTTAGGAGCTATCGTGTGCACTCACAAACACACATACACACACACATACATTCATACATACATCTTGTAAAGTAGCACAAATGAATTCAGAAGACCTGAAAACGTGTCAATACACCTAAATGTCGAAGTCGAATTTTTTCATCATTACAATACTTTCCTTACATGGTGCATGTTCGGGAAGTAAAAAGTAATCGATAATTCTTAAGAACACAGAAAGTGGAGCAGCACCCGGATTGGCCAGTGCTTGGGAGGGTGAACTCCTCTCCCGGGTGGACTGCTGTGGGACCTAATGGGACCTTATGCACGTAAAATCCTTCGTGGCTCCAATGTTCTCCATGTTCAAAAGATACCTCTAGGGATGCCGATTTCTGAAGAAAAAATTCTCTTTGCTTAGTACCCAGAAAGTGCCCCTTTCTGTCTCGCAGTGGTCAGGGAGCTAAACTCCGTTCTCATAAAAACACGGCAGTTGAAGCAGTATCCGGTTTGGCCAGTGCTTGAGAGGGTCAACTTCCTCTGGGCTCGACTGCTGTGGGACTTCGTTCATAAATCGCCTGTATAAGGCAATCACTCTGCATATGACATCATCGTTTAGAAGTCCCGAGGATTTTCACACGAGTTTTCACATAGTGTACACCGCTTATTGCGTCGTTATTTTGCAACCCTTGCACTTAAAACGTCACTTTTAAAAGTACGATATGCAAACTCTGTCCCGTTTCTTTGTTAAGGATATCTACCAAAAGCACTTTGTCGAACACCACCCTCAACATTTTCCCTTACAAAGATTGTTCCTTATCAAAAAATTATCAAACAATTAATATCAAAATTCCCGCAGTGGTCTAGGCCCTAAACTCATAAGAACACGGGAAGTGAAGCAGCATCCGGCTTGGCCAGTGCTTGGGAGGGTCAACTTCCTCTCGGCTAGACTTTTTTGGGGACCGTGCACGTTAATGGGAAATGCTGCACGCAGAATCCGTAGCGGCTCCGATATCCTCCATGTTTATGTGGTACCTCTGAGGGGGGGTGCCGATTTCGGAGGATGGGGCCCTCATCTGAAATGGGTTCAAAATGAGGGGACCCCGAGGGAAGTCAGACGTCTTCCCACAGGTTCTCATTAAAATGGAAGCCGTCCCCCTTCCACCCACAGCCGTCCTATATGGAGGATCTGGCACCTCTCGCCTGTGGCCAGAAGGCATTAGAAACAACAACACGTGGATCATATTTAAAATATTGTTTTCCGTAAAAGGAAATGAATGTAAGCGCGTACCCAGACAGCACATAAGCTTAAATCAAGCTTGACATTTCTTTGAATTTGACGTATTAATACAAGCTTGACAGTTCAATTCATTTTAAGCTTGCAGCAAGCTTGGAGATTACAAAAAAATGAGTCATAAAATATTTTCCCGCCAAAGTCATTTGAAATGTCAAGCTTGAATACAATTTGATGACTGCTTGATTTGGAAACCCACATCCACATTACGAATAATTTATCATCAGTCATAAATGTACTTGACCATAAAATATTTAAAAAAAAGATTCTATATTTCCAAATATTGAAATTCTTCAAAATAAAATTCAAATATACTGCAAAATGGATTTCAAAATCAGTCTTTTGGCTCTATTTTGGACAATATTGCCCAACATGAGTGTTGCGATATTGAAAGTTTTAAAACGTGTGCTGCTTTTAAGTTTATACTATGCTTATTTCCCTATTAGTAGAGTCTATAAATCACACATAACATTATTTTAATTTTGATTCATCCCATGGAAAAATGAAAGAAGCAGATCGGCATCGGCCACTGATCAATCTCGCCAGAAAACGGCGTGACAACCATAACAGTCAGTTCAAACTTTAGTCATGTCACTGCGAGTCAGATTGGCAGAGTGATTAGGACGCCACACAGCGTCGTTGGCTTCCCACACCTTAGGTTCCGAGATCGATCCCAGCCGCACACGCTAGACGGAAACTGATTAAAATAACTTGAAATTTCAGCGTAGAGGGGAAAATCCGTGGAAAAATAAAATGTATGGGGCGACTTCGCCGACGGGCGCCCCGAGTATTTAGGAAATTTTTTTAAAGTTTGAATTAAGCTTGATATGTCAAGCTTAATGCAAGTTTTGCAAGTGTAAACTTGAACACTTGATTCAAGCTTGCATTAAGCTTACACGCTAGAAATTTTCAAGCTTAATTCAAGTTTATGGATTTGATAAATCAAGCTTACTGCAAGTTTGATGCAAATTTGCTGTGCTGTCTGGGTACAAGGCTTAATTTGCATGGGAGCTTTAGGGAGCTCAGATCCTGCATTTAAAAAAATAACAAAACAAAAAACATCGCACTGTTTTGAGGCTCTTCCAAATTATTATTAGAGCTCCTGCACGCTTCTGAGGCTCCTGCACTTATATTGTGCAGGAATCTCTAATAATGCAGAGCTCCTGTATTTCATTATTAGAGATGCTGCACTTCATTATTATTATGAACTTCATTAATGGACTTCATTATTAAATTATGAACTCTTAATCCTGAACTTCTTGTACTATAATTTAGCCAATAGTACTTATTACTTCAAATTTTTATATTTCATCGGAAATGTGCTCCTTTTTTCATAAACTAATTAGTTATTCACAAAACTGAAAGAGCAATCTTTGATATCCTTCGAACACTTGAGTGGGTGTTTATATACAATAATTAAAAAAAGAGAAAAACAGAATACAGTAATTTAAAAGAGACTATAAACTTGACGGATGAATTAGAGTTCCAACCGATTTAAAAAACGAAAACTTGTTTCTTAATAAGAGAGATAACTACGCCTTTCAACAGATAAATGTATATTTTAAATAGTAAAATATGCAGAGAACTGAAATTGCTGATTTGAATTGAACAGTACACATTTCTGTTAATGAATTAAACTACAAAGTAACAGCTATAGTGAATTATTATGTACGTCATAAAATATAGTCACTTAGTTGCTCTATACAGAAGGGTAGAATGTCATGTTTAATGACTTTAGATTTATTATAGAAGTATATACGCTTGGAATATTTAAGAAAGCAGCGGACACTTATTGGATTATGAAATAGTTACTAAACTATTGTTTGCCGGAATGCTGTGCCGGCACAGCCAACTGCGTCAAGAAAGGGTCTCCAGATCTGTGGCCCGCGATGAACGTTTCGATCATCCGCCATCTTGCTGGTAGTTAAGTCGGGCGATGGCGACGGCTGCACTTAATGTTCTGAGAAAGGCAATCTATCCAGCAATCTGTTAGGCAATCTATCCAGCTGTTCTCGCATTCTTCAATTTTTCAGCAGATGTCAGTGCTGCTAAAAATAAACTTTTTACGGGGAATTACATGCTAAAAAGTAAAGGATTCTCGTGGAGCTATGCCACCCGCAACTATTTTTATAGAAATCCAATCTATTCTTCGTGGCTGGCAACAGTCAAAACGTCAGAGTTTAGTGTTCCCAGAGCGGGAACTCTGCGCGTTAAAGGGTTAAGCGATTAATAAATTACTGCTTCACCCGCATTCCAGAGGGATAGGCTGAAATACAGGTATAACTAATACTAACAAAAATGTGACGAATAAATTTAGAAAAACCGATAAATTTAGAAGCAATAACTTTTCTCATCTGGCCCGTCTCTGATAAACACTAACGGTCATTTTTCACTTGCCTTTAGAATGATGAAAGCGACACCTGATATGCATAATAAATGACGAATAATAAATTTTCTTGAAATGCCCAGATTATGATGCTACCGTAAACATTACTGAAATGACACCATTTACAATAATTCAGCAAGGGTGTTGTACCTGCTAATGTAGCCGAAAGGACAGGCTTCTGAGAAATAATTTGCTAAGTGCCTCCCCTCCCATTCGCCCTGCAGAATGTTAAAACATTTTCGACCGCAAAAAATAGCGGCTTTTATACCTGGCTTAATTGTTGCCGAATAAGGCGTAACATTTCGGATTCCGAGAACATTTCTGAAGTAACCATATTCAATTATGTAAATGTTTTTAACCGGGTGATTTACGATTTTTAGTCCTTTTTTGAAGTTTTCGGAAAAGATGAGTTTACCTTTTAAGAAGGTTGATTTATTTCAAGACCATATCGACTAATTGCATGATAAAGTATTTGTTTTATAGTTTTTTGTTATTTGCTTATAGCTTATTTTAAAATTTACTGCTGTAAATAATCATGAAAAATAAGTTTACTTACTAGATCATTTATTGAAAAAAAATTATTTAAATTAAATATCATATTCTTTAAATTAATACACTACTGGCCAAAAGTATTGCAAGTTTCAGAAATATATCCCTTTTCAAGATTAAGCCCCCTCTCCCTCGCCAATATTAAAAATCAATATAATTGATATTTTTAAATATAAGCATGTTAAATTAATTACTTCAAAGGCAAGATGGCATTAAGTTAAAAAACAAAAGTAATTATTTAATTTATTGAAAAAAAGCATAAAAATATATAGGTCATTATAGAAATCATAATCCAATTTGGCTCGCCGGTATAAAATTAAATAAAGAATTAATTTCAAGTTATTCTGGAAAAAGAGGATAATAAATGAATGCAATTGAACTAAAGATCATTTATTATGTTGCTGAGCAGCCATGACTTGGATCACAACAGCCACTCTTTTAGATATGGAATGCAGAATGTTTTACAACACTTCCTTTGGTGTTTTATGGTGCCAACCTAAATTATTGGTTCCTGAAGCTCTCATTTTACTTTTTGGTGATTTTCAGATGTATTCTTTCCAATTATGCTACATAAATTCTCAAAAATATTTAAATATGGCAAATGTCCTGTTCAATTCTTCTGGGCTTATTCTTGAAACGATGGTTAGATTTCTCAATCTTGCAATAATTTTGGCCAGTAGTGTATATCTATATACATACATGTAATAATAAAATAAACTTAGCTAATTTAATTTAATGTTATTTGAAAAATCCTTCTTTAATCTTTTACTCTTACTGTAAAGTTTGTTTCTCGGCCACACAAATATTACACACAGAGAGACGTTTTTTGAAGTTCCATAAGTAGAAAATTGTTGATTCAGCACTATCTTCAGTTTCTTGTGGTTTTGGTTACTACGCGCTTTTTAGAACTCCTGGGTAAGCAGGTGTTTCTCATGTCTTGATTGACAATCGAGTTAACTAATTACGTTTGAGAGTAACGCCTTCTTGATCGTGCTGCACCCTGACAGCAGGTGTAGTAACTAAGGAGTATTTAAGCAAGAGCACGGAAATTTTGGGAGCTTTAGAGTTTTAGCTTAGCTTTTAGGAGTTTGGAACGTGAAGCTTTTGCAGGAGTTTCCAGCTTTAGCTGTTAGACTGCGATGTACGAAGATAGCCCCGCAGCTAAAAGGTCGCCGGCCTGACTCCTGTCCTCTGCCCGAACTTTGAAATAAACTATTTAATCTAGAACCCCAATGGAGTCGTGTCAATCACTCCAACAAGGAATGGCGTAAGGCCCATTCTTTACATACATGCATAAATATAAGTATCCTCTCAAAATTCAAATTTCCTACTACACCTCACTTCAAAATTCTATAGGGGAGTAGCAACTTCCGTTTTCAAACACGGGGTTTGAATTTAATGTAAAAGCAATTGATATATCTCCCTTGTTTCTCCGACGCATGGTCACCAAACTTCGCAAAAATTTTCAAGGACAATGAGACCCAGAAATTTTAATAGCCAATAAAAGCAACTTTTTTGGGAAGATATGGTTACCTTACAAACTATGTGACCCTCGCTAATTAAACTGCGAACACCGTCGAGAGGGCGAATATTTGTGACTTGTGTAGCCACAAAAATCTGTCTCAATGCTTCTCAAATAAAAATATGTTCTAAACCAGGAGTGGGCAATTTTAATACGTACAACAGCCACAAGGACCGGGCATGCCCCGGTGTCTTAGCCAGACTATCACTCCATCGCGGACAGCCGGTCTTATTTGAAAGAGCCTATCTCGCGGGACTCCAGAGCGAGAGTCCAGACTGACCCAAGTATATTCATCCGATTGATATAAGACCTCATACACCAGAAAGCGATTCAGATTAAATAAATACAAGAATTTCAGTTAATAAAAACCACGTAAAAACTCTAAATAGAACATTTTTTTTTAAATTATGATTTTATTAGCATTATTTCCTGACATAGAATTTTTGTTGCTGCTCTTATTTCGTTAGATTAAAAAAATACACTTCTCACATCGAAGCCTAAATTTATTTTTCAGTATATTATTATATGTATATGTATGCTTTCAAAATTTAAAAAAAAAAAAAACTTTCTTTCTAAAGCACATTTTTGAATATTAGTTGTATTTATTTATGTTTCAATTTTTTAAAATTACTTTTAAAGTTTATCCTCAAGCCTATTGTTTACTTTTAGATATTTATTTACTTTTTTTAACTTTAAAAATTGTAAAAAAGAAAAAAAAGGAACGTGTTAAATATATGTATCTATGGTCAAATGTTACTAAGAACAATATTGTGAGCAATTGTAAACCATTGTAAACTAACTGCTTTTATAGTGTATAACACTGATGTATTTTACCAATTGTAATCCAAAAATTGTGCTGTAAAAAAATAAAATAAAAATGAGGGAAACCGGTGCTTGCTGGACCTGAGCCTGGAGCCAGGGTTCAGCAGGACAGTAGGACACTTCAGGAACTAAAACAGGCTTTAAACCAAATAGGTAGGCCGTTCCTGAAGGTAGTATCCTATAGTATCCCCCCCCCCATTTTTTCATACATATATTAATTCATTAAAGAAACATTTCGATTAGCAAAGAGTTGATTTATTACTCATAAAACCTTACGAATGAGCATTTACTTATTCTTTTCAAAAATATATCAGTTTCGTAGATTTCTGAATGACTTCTGGCGTTTCGATTTTTATACACGCGTTTGATTTAATTAATTTTGTTTTAGTTATGTACCGTGAATGTAAAAGTTAAATGATCACGCCTAGTAATAATTACATCAAACAAAATAAAAAAAGTGCTAGAGTGGATAAATATTAAGAAATTTATAAAACAAGTCTAACTAAATAATAAAAAAACAATATTTTAATTATCTTTTTCTAAAATTTCATACAAATTATTTTCGAATTTTAATATTACCTATTTTATCAGAGTTTTAAAATTTCAATTTAACTTTGTAGGTAGCATCGTTACCTGCAAAGCTAGTCCAATACTTATATTTATTAAGGTTACTTATGCTTACTTTGTAGGAATATGACATCTGAGGCTTTGAAAAAAAGTACAATTTCTAGGTACATCCAAGGCTTGATTGCCGCACATGCAGAATAGGCCGTGGCCTACGTTCTTCAAGTTTTAATATTCCAAAAATTATTAAAATAGTTAAGTTATTATGCTTTTAAGCTCTTTTTTTTATAAAGAAATCATTCATTTTACAAGTTTAATCCAAGAAATTACACTTTTTATAACTTTCAAAATTGCAATATGAAAAAAAAAATGTTTCATTTCATTCCAAACTAACATAGGTATATAGTAGAATAAAAGCACCATACACATGTATTTAATCATATTTTATTCTTTGAAGTCTTAAACTAAAATATTTTACTAGAACATTTTTTCTTCTTTAAAAGTAGCTTATGTATTGTATATTGCAGGTTCATACACCGTGTAATAATATCAATAAACTTAATCAAGAAATCTATTGATACTGATCTTAGCAAACTTTATCCCTCTGAAAGAAAGTTCGCATTTGCCAATCTCTAGATAATCTATAAATGTTTCGAGAATTTATTTCATTTATCTTTTTTTATCTCATCAGTAGAAAATATTTCATTTGATTGATCCCTCTTATCGTTTTATTGAAGCCTTTTTATGGTTTTATCTTGAGAAAAAATAGGAATTTCGGCGAAGAAATTCATCTTTGAAACATAAAATTCGGATATATAGGTTATGAGCAGTGGAAAAAATTTACTCTTATTCATCTTTCACCATTGAATGTTTGTAAGAAAAATTTAAAATGCATTTATTTTAATAAAATATGTAATATATGCAAGTTTATTGATATAGTTTTTATATGCTTAAAAGACATTGTGCATAATTTGTATACAATGTTTCAAGCATGTAATCTCTAAGTACACATTTTTAAAATTTCCAAGCACTAAATTTCCGTTAGTGAACTGTGTATGGAGGCAAAGCTACTCGAGGACTGTTTGCCTAAGGAGGGTGCCTTGGTGGGAGGACTATCTAATGGATTGCAACGCGTTTACAAGTGATATCTGGAGAAAACCGCCCCAAACTTTCGACCGTTAGATCGATGGTCGTGCGATAGGCCCGAAACCGTGAACTTCACGCTTCAGGCATCTACCGTGTTCAGTGTCTTGACTCACTTGGCCATAGTGTTGCCAAAAAAATCCATTAAATTTCTAATAACCAAGAGGGTGTTGGATGTAATAGACGTGATTTAAAGTTTTTTGATTTTACAAACGTACATATTATTTTGAATTACAATTACAGTTACATTTCAAAGTGATCGCAGAAGAGAACATATATCTCACACTTGAAACGGAAGTGTAAAAAAAAATTATTTAATGTGCAGCTGGGTAGAAATTTCTCATTTTACCCGTAAAAAATTTTCTCTTGAAATACCATTAATTGTATTTTATTACTCTGACGTTGTCACAGAAAAATATTCTTCAATATGATTCTAGTTGTTAACGCAAGACCACAGATTAAATCAATTACTTAAAATAACATG
The DNA here is from genome assembly GCA_038373885.1 of Cheiracanthium punctorium. Classification (NCBI taxonomy): domain Eukaryota; kingdom Metazoa; phylum Arthropoda; class Arachnida; order Araneae; family Cheiracanthiidae; genus Cheiracanthium; species Cheiracanthium punctorium. The sequence goes on from JAWZYV010004369.1 coordinate 997,623, forward strand.
CTTTTAAATGCTTTAAATGATTTGCGTCCTTACGCCGTAATATACATGAATTACTTTTTGTAAGTTTGTGAAATAACTACACGCTTAAACTCAAAGAGCGTTCCATGGAAACCTACCGGTATTTTCGCGAAAGTGCTCTTTAAGTAGTCTTTTTTCTGAGAACTCCTCTCCTCGCTTCCTCTTTTTTCCGAGAATTTCTAGGTATTCATGAGGTTGTATTTTACAATAAGTATTTTAAGAACTTTAGTCATAGTCACTCAACATGTATAGATTTTGCTGTGCATAGGACTTATAGTTTTTTGACAGGGCAACAAATAAATGTTTTTACTTTCCGAACATGTACCATGTAAGGAAAGTATTGTAATCATGAAAAAATTCGAGATTTTGGTGTAGTTACACGTTTTGAGGTCTTCTGAATTCATTTATGCTATTTTTACGAGATGTATGTATGTGTGTGTGTGTGTGTGTGTGTGTGTGTGTGTGTGTGTGTGTGTGTGTTTGTGTGTATGTGAGTGAACACGATAGCTCCTGAACGGGGAATTCGATTGAGCTCAAATTGGGTACATATGTTATAAACCACCGTCGCAAGACCGGTATTGATTTGGGTGTGTATAGGACTTATAGCTTTTCTACAGGGCTACGACAAAGGTTTCTTTTACATTATGGCCTATGGGAGGAAATTCTTGGAAAGTGCGCTAGCGTTTAAACGGTACATTCGATCGAGCTCAAATTGGGTATACATGTTATAAACCACCGTCGCAAGACCGGTATTGATTTTGGTGTGTATAGGACTTATAGCTTTTCTACAGGGCTACGACTAAGATTTCTTTTACATTATGGCCTATGGGGAGAAATTCTTGAAAGTGCGCTAGCATTTAAACGGCACATTCGTTTGAGCTTCAAATGGATAAAAAAAGCTTCAAATAGATTTTGGTGCGTGTAGAGCTGATACACGCTTAAACCAAAGGAGCGATTTTTGGCCCAGTTTTTAAAAGTGGAGTTTCTCCTTTAGGAGCGTTTTTCGATCACAAGTGCGTATCGGAATATAACAATAAGCAAGGAGAGAAATTCTGGGAAAAAAAGAGGAAGCGAGGAGAGGAGTTCTCAGAAAAAAGACTACTTAAAGAGCACTTTCGCGAAAATACCGGTAGGTTTCCATGGAAACGATCGCTCCGCAATGTATCGTTTTTTCGCTCTTTGGGTTTAAGCGTGTAGTTATTTCACAAGCTTACAAAAAGTAATTCTTGTATATTACGGCGTAAGGACGCAAATCATTTAAAGTGAGCTAGTGGCTAAATGGTGCATTTGATTGATTTCCAATTAGGTATTATTATTATAGGCCGCTGTCTTACATACTGAAAACATATTAAGGAGTGTACACAGTAATTTCTTTTACTGGGCTACATAAAAGTACCTTTATACATTGCGGGCTACATAAACAATTTTAAGTGCACTAGATCCTGAACACTAGATCCGACTGAGTTGAATGAAATTTATTTAAACTCTTGGTAAATATAAAGTGTTTGGAAAGTCTAGTAGAGTAACTTATTTTTTTTCCTTCTTTGAGATCACGCGGGGCATGTGAGACGGTTGTGTTCCTCTAACCTCCATAGATTAAAAGTCATGAAAAATGTTGCCTAATCTATCATCTACATTGAAAAAAAAAATCATGTGCATGTCCAATTTCGTATCTATTTTTTTGAATGAGGCAAAGTATTAATTACATACTGAAAACATATTAAGGAGAACATATTAAGGATTAGATGTATCAGTTTCCATTTAAAATATGATGGAGTGAATTTTTAAATGTAAGTTAGATATGTTTGTGGATAAAAGTAAAAAATACAGAATATTTTTACTTATTTCAAAGACTTAGTAAAATAATACACATAAAAGTTGCTTGTGTGTTATGTTAGAGTTTTAATTATTTTATCTTTTAAAACCAGTTCTTTTGAGTGTTTTCTCTTAGGCAATAGTAACACAAGTCGAAAAGACGTTCAAAACACATTTTTTGAACGTTTTCGAACTTTCTGTGTACTTTTTTGAATTATTTGTGCTATTAAGGAATATTATCATACATAAATACGACATCCTCAGCTTTTGAGATCCCTTAATATGAATTAAAAAATCTAGAGTGACTCCACTCGACTTTCCGAACACTTACGATTAAGATCATTACCAAGCATTTAAAGAAATTTTAATCGATGAATCATTCAAATATATATACCAAAATGAAGCTCAATCGAATGTATCGTTTATACGCTAGCGCACTTTCAAGAATTTCTCCCCATAGGCTATAATGTAAAAGGAATTTTCGGCGTAGCCCTGTAGAAAAACTATAAGTCCTATACACATCAAAATCGATACCGGTCTTACGATGGTTGTTTATAACATGTACACCCAATTTGAGCTCAATCGAATGGACCGTTTAAACGCTAGCGCACTTTCCAGAATTTTCCCCCATAGGCCATAATGTAAAAGAAATCTTTGTCATAGCCCTGTAGAAAAACTATAAGTCTTATACACACCGAAATCAATACAGGTCTTGCGACGGTGGTTTAAAACATATATACCTAATTTGAGCTCAATCTAATGTACCGTTTAAACGCTAGCGCACTTTCAAGAATTTTCCCCCATAGGCCATAATGTAAAAGAAATCTTTGTCGTAGCCCTGTAGAAAAACTATAAGTCCTATACACACCAAAATCAATACCGGTCTTGCGACGGTGGTTTATAACATATATACCCAATTTGAGCTCAATCGCATGCCCCGTTCAGGAGCTATCGTGTTCACTCACATACACACAAACACACATACACACACACACATACACACATACATACATACATCTCGTAAAAATAACATAAATGAATTCAGAAGCCCTCTAAACGAGTAAATACACCAAAATCTCGAATTCGAATTTTTTCATGATTACAATACTTTCCTTACATGGTACATGTTCGGAAAGTAATAAAGGCTTACTTCAAATACCCTTCGATAAGATTTCTAAATATTTACTCCCTATTCTCACAAACGAGAAAAATTTTACTGAATAGCAACAATTCAATTGCTTGAACTATAAATAAACATTACAGCTAACGAAAAAATTAAAAGCATATAAAAATACTAAATAGCTTGAATCGAATGAAAATTGTATGAAATATTTTCTAAAAACGACTAACGCTGCAAAAATATCTCAAAAGAATGTGTATACGCAAGCACTGAGTAATAAAAGCTAATTCCACCCACGACTCCTTTTATATTTCAAAAGTGCACGTTTCATCCTCTTTTTATTCAAATATTTTTATGAATATTTCATTCGCTTGAGGATTAGATGTATCAGTTTCCGTTTAAAATATGATGGAGTGAATTTTTAAATGCAAGTTAGCTGTGTTCGTGCATAAATGTAAAAAATACAGAACATTTTTACTCGATTTCAATTTAAATATGATTTTGTCGATACTGTTAGACATTACTTAAAATAGGAAGCAAAACGTCGAGTTTACTTTCAGTGTTGTGCCCTATGCATTATATTTATTTATGCGTTTTAAATTTATCATTAAAAGGCATTGTTTCAAAGTTACTGTTTTGTGTATTCAATTCCAGCAGTTGAGTGTATTTAAAGTGCTTTTAAAATGTCAACAAATGGGAATGTTTTAAAAATTTCAATATGAATGAGTTATGAATATTTAATAGGGCAGTAGAGTTAAATATTTTATGAGCTCACTAAAGTAAAATACTTCGAATTCCCATATCCAACAAATTAAAAACTCACAGTGGAGAAAAAATTCCGGTAATCTGATATATTGAAACTACCGCGGGATATAATAACGCAAAATTACGGAATTACTTATCGTTTTATTAATAAGGCACGCCTTGAAATATGATGTGAATAGAACATACTATTTCTTAAAAATGCACAAGAAGTATTTATTAACAAGGTACATTGTATTTGAATCCATATTATTGAAAAAAAGTATTTTTTTTAAAATTCAAAATCTAATGCTGCTATTTCATAACTTAAATAAAAGGAATCTTGAAGAATCGTAAATACTCAATTTAAATATTTAAATCATCTATGGTTTAGCAGAAGTCAATAGTTCATTTTAATTTCTTGTAAAAAGTTATAGTGTGTAATTATCAGATACTAATTAGAATACCACAAACTGTGACTTTAAATTACGTCAGTAAATTTCACGACAGAGTTTATCAATCTCATGATTATTTTTTAAATTAGATATCACGATTTTGACTGGCGTAAGAGTAATCCCGTTAGTTAATTTGCTTCTTTTATTCCTAATGAAGTAATAATATTTAAAGTTGATATTCTTTTTTTTGATACGTAGACTTGTTCTACAAGAACGCAGTAGTACGTTAAATAATATTTCAATGTATTGTGTTGAAACTTGCCAGAGCTATTTTCTTATATTATGGACAGTATAATTAAGAATGTAGTAGTTTAAAATTGATAGTTTTAAAAGTTAACGAATTTCAATAAACTATATACTGCTCTACATTTCGAAAAAAAATTATACGAATAATAATGTACTTAAATAATTTTCATAAAACATTTGTTGTATTTTTTGTTCTATTCCAGGACTTCATGTGTTGCTGAATAAAGACATTCGAGATAGTTAAATTTTATATCCAATCTCTTCGTTCTTTTGAATAAATTACTTATTTCTAGAACTATTTAGTATTATTTTTTATAAATTTTTGTTTATCTTCTTCTTATTTTGACAAAAGAATTTATGTAATTATAGACTTTGTAGGAATTACACGACTCTTACTTATTAGCTTCTTTAACTTGTGTAATAAAAAGCTTTATATTTTGATCTTTTTAAAAAAAATAACTCGTTAAGGCAGATGTTTAGAGAGTTTTGAATAACGCAATTTTTTAAGAACCAACAGTAAAAAAAAATTCTGACTTTCCAAACTCTAAAACGCGATACATGATCCAATATTTTTTTTATAATATTTTATGTAAAAATTCACACTTGCATTAAACGCACTAGTTAAATGCATTACGTATTTTTTAAAGATTGGAATTTGATAAGCACATTATTGAGACAAAATCATTAATAATTTAAAATAATAGATAAAATGAACATATATTTCATAGAATGCAACACATTATTTTCAAGACATGGGCTTATTAATTGACAGTTACATATGATATTTTTACTCTTTTTCAAATGGAAGTTATACGAAACAATTTCTTAATGTATAAGATCAATTAAGAGTTAAAAACGAAAAATTAAAATATTAAATGTATGTCTCTTATTAATTACTGTCATTATTTTATGTTCCAAAAGACACCATGTCAGACTTTAAATTAATAACCATCCTTTTAACGTCTTATTAAGAATACAGTTAAAAGCTTTTTATACAATCGTAATGGTTTTAAAATTTTTTTATTCCAGTTTCTCTTAGTAAATTGAAGACTTAAAATTAGAGTAAGAAAGTTTTATCTAGATATAAAATTAAATATGAAGTAATTTATATATGGATAAAGTGCAATTTATTGGATAAAAGCACTAGCCATCCATTTCGTATTCTGGTGTTAGCAGTTCTTTTTTTTTCTTACTTTTCTTATGCGAATGTTATTTTTAATTTTTCTGACAGAAGGATATTTACTACTGGTACTTTTTTCAATCATTAGTTTTAAATATATATTTGTTTGGGCTATAGATGTACTTAGACTATTTGTCGAACAGTGGTCGTGTGGATAAGACGCTGAACACTGCGAGATGGCTAGAGTATGCAGATACAGGACTCTAGCCTCTCTCTCTTGTCCGTCGATCTAACGATCTAGAGCTTTCAACATTTTCTGCACATGTATCGCAAATACGATCTAGAAAAGAATCCTGTGTTCAAATTTTATTTGATGATTTAATAAAATTTATCTTTTTAAAATAAAACTCCTTTATGAGATAATGTAAATTAAATAAACTTAAATTGGATTAGTTATTTGAAAATATTTAAAAAATCTTTTTTTTTAAATATAAAAATTTTAATAATTAAGATAAATTTCAGTTTGTATTAAAATATGTTTTAAGTAATTTAATTAAAAATAATTTTTAGTAAGATAAAAGAGCTATGTAAAACAATAAATCCTTCTTGGTGACATTAAAAGCTTTCACAGACCCTCTCCCAACTTCAGTTCAACCCACTGAGAATGCAAATACATATTTCCACAATTTTAACATGTACTACCTGTTTACTTACAGTGGTGGTTGATCAGGTGACATTTTGAAGCTAGTACACGTATTTAAAGTAATTGTATCTACCATAGGCATTGTAGTTATATAGCAACAATTTATAAAATACTTCTAAACTAAAACTAAAGACCATGTTCTTATAAAATGTATCATAATAATTTATTCTGGATTCATAGGTGGAAAGCTATAAAAAATGATTTTATATTTACTTACTATTTATTACTATCTTAATTTGAATAGTCCTGATCTTCTTAATTATTACTGTTCATAATCATTAAGCCTACCTGTTTATAGTTTATACATATAAACAAACAAAGGTTTTCGAAACTGCACCTGAACGAGACAGTTTGGCAACCGGGAAAAAAAAGTTAGGTGCCATTGACGCCTAGATTTTTGCTCCTAATTTCTCACCCTGGTCCAAAGCATCCGCTCCCAACCTTCTTGAGTGTGTGTGAGGGGGGTAGCATTTGTGTAACTTTCCATTAACCAAACATCGAATAACTTCACTTTATAGGAGACTGTCTTCATGAGTAAAATACACAACTGCACAAACACCACCGAATTGTCTGTACATGTCAATCAAATCACATTAAAAACATTTTCCAAAAATAGTGATATTTTTAAAAGCTTTATGATAAAATTAACCCACCTACTTTTAAAATATTGTATACATTTGAATGAATTTATTTTGATAGTAAGTGTAAGCTCTATACACTTGGAGCCATTAAAATCAATTATTAAAATGAAGTACCCGTGTGTACGCCTTATTCCATTAAGTAACATTTTTAGAGAAATACGTAAAATCTCTACAACACACAAATACATTCATTTTTTAAAAGCATACTACAGTACTTACGCTTGAAAATAAGTCTTTTTCTAAAAATTAACATTGACTGTAAAAATAACACATTTCGAACGTGGAAAAGTCATTGCATTTTCTAAATAAAAATGACAGAATTTTTATACGAGTTTATTTTTTTGAAAATAAAGTTGACATCAGTCTTATAGAATGCGTTTTTGACAGTGCAAAGCGACATAACATTTATTTCTCTTTCGATTTATTTCTAAATGCAATTACTTCTTGCCGAAATAATGACAGAAAATCATTGGTACACGTTATACAACCTACTACATGTGCCAATCTGAATGATGACCAAATCATATTGCCATTACCGTAGGCGTATTAAAGACTGATTTCACTTATGAGAAAATCTTGTCATCATTTGATAAGTATTTCTGAGCGCAGTAACAAGTCTTGTTTCGATCTGAATTAGACGTAAATAAAATAAAAGAAAAATATTACCATTTTAAGATTAGTCTTCGAAACATTATAACTACGAATGATATAAATAAATACACATATGATAATTTCTACAAATGCAATAATGTTTTAATAAATGGTAAATCTAATTTTATTGTATAAAAATAACTGTATTATAGTATTAAACATTATAGATTAAATTTAAAGCAGCATCAAAACATTTATTTCTTCATTGATATATAATGTTATTTGTCAAATTACATTTTATATTACATGAAAAATACATTTTATAGTATACATGAATTTTTATGCTATTCCGAAAAGCAGTAAATTTTTTTGGACAAGAGAAAATGCAAGGGAAATATATTTCATCCTTCGGAAAATTTCGAACATGTTTGCAGAAAATTTCCTACACCATATTACATACTATATTTACCTTTTGTCGTACATAAATTTCACTTAAATATACAGGACTTTATATTTTGGAAGTGAAAAGAAATAGAAAAATGAAAAATTCCTCTGTGTATTTAGATTTGTTTGTTTGTTTGTGGGATTACGGCCGATTAGCTTCTCGTGGGTTCTAGGCCGAGGTGTGGGGTGTCCTCCGTGGGAGTCTTTTTAAGGGGTTCTAACGCGTGTTTACGCTAAGTCTGTGTATTTCAATTCAAGCCATTTTAAAAGAACACGTACTTGTTTATTAAAAGAAATTTTTTTCCTTTAAATTTTAACAGAATGCATCTTATATTTTCCGTATACGATAAGTCCTTTAACAAACCCTTTCTTTGTACAGTAAAAAACCAAATATTTTAGAACATTGCATGTACTTTAACAAATATTACTGTTTTTATTTAAACCAAGGTTATCACATTTAAACCAAGGTTATTTTATCAGTTATTTAAACCAAGGTTATTTTATCAGTTCATATTAAAGCACGCACGTTCTGCTGGTGCTATTCTAAAAACTGAAAATACTCTAAAGTTCAAAGAGCATTACCAACAAGATTTCTTAAAAAATGAAAATAAAGCTTCATTTAAAAAAGTTTCATGATCTGTCAAATGACCTCGACCCTATTGTTAAACCTCAATATGAAACGGTAATTTACGTGTACTAAATAGATGCTTTTACGACCACCCACTAAACGAATGAACGGACGATCCAAGACATTTAGATGAGGAATCACGCTGCATTTTTTGGGTGGTCTTTATTAATCGTAAGCAAAAATCCAAGTCTTGTTTAAATTCCCAATGCAGTCACAACTAGATGAACATTCTTTCAGGATATTTGGTTATTTCTTATTTCTAGAAATTTTCTTTTCTTGACATTCAGAATCTTGAATCAAATTTATATATCTATCTTTTGAAATTGTACACCATTCTATCCGCGAAAACATGCTCACTGAATGTATATAAAGATTAAAACCCCACAACAATATTATTTTTAATATTAATACACCCCTTATAGCAATATTAAATCTTTGTAAATATATCTCTGCAAGTTATTTTACTTAGATATTCTTGCAAATAATAAAAATGCACATTTTATTATTACAAGTGTTTTTTTTTTTTTTCCAAGATAGGACAGCTTACGTCACTGAATGTGCCGTTTAGATCTAAATCCTTCTTTTCAGGGGTTTCCCGCAACAATTTGGAACCTCATCAGAAAGTGAGGGGACTTCTGAATACTAGCACCCCTCGGAAACAGCTAGCGACTGTAGAGAGGACTTTCGGAACCACGGATTTAACGTGCACTCTTACGTTGCGTTATTTAGTTGTTCCGTCGGAATTGAACCCGCATCTTTCCGGTTACAACTCCAACGCCTTAACCACTGTACTGCCACGGCCGTACTATTAATTTTTGCGAAAATTCTGAATTTTAAAACAGATATTAACATTATAGTACTAAATCCATTGTTCACTAAGCACGCATCTAAACAAATGCTCGTTCCAATGATCATGCGTCCCAAGTTAGGTAATCGCAGCTGGCGCCATCTATTCGATAGTGTTTGAAATGCAATCTCTGGGCGACGCGGTTCATTGACATGCTCTGATGTTGCATTTTTCAAAATTTGTCAATTTTTTTAAGTCTAATATTAAACCAAGAATAACATAGCACTGCATTTGCACGATAACTGATTATCATGACGGTCTTTGTGCTAAATAAATAAAAGGTCATTTGAACCCGAATCAGACTGATTGTTATGAGATTTATTGCAGTAATATAAAGCTTATACAAAATTTCGAGTCTTTCAAATGTCTCACATAAATGCACTTATTTTGTATCGCGTTAAGACCTACATTTCATCATTACCTGTATTCTGAAATATAAATACAGGCTAAAGTATCTCTGCAGTTTAAAGGAAACTGATTGTTATTTTGCTTTAAAAAAGAAAATACGGAAGTTTGGACTATCAACGATAAAATTATACAGTGGAAGAGTTGAAGAAAATAGGAAAAACGAAATAATACATTTTCGTTTTTATTTACAAAAGTTTTGGTCTAAATTCTTGAATTTGTTTGGTAAAGCCATTCAAAGTTATGCAATCTTGCACTTTGGACGTTTTTAGCATCCATTTTGAATGCTAAGTGGTTTGTATGCACTTTGCGTCTAAGGAAAACCAAGTATTTCCTGAATCAAAACCCGATATCACAAGGCAGCAGAAATCTGCAAAATTGGGATGAGCAGTATTTTTAAAATTAATAATAAACCTTAAACGCAATTTAAATTTATAAACATAAAAACAGACAAGTTTTTTTTTTTTTTTTTTGCATAGCTTAAAATTGCAAAATCTTTCGATTTTTTCGCTTCTCTTTAGAGAGTTAAAGTAGAATTTAAATAAACTTTCTGCGCGGTAGATTTCTTTTATCCTTAAATCTTGCAGGAGTATTATGCAGCAACATTCAACTCTTCGCAGACAACAGGATTTAGCATCTGTGAAATATGAAGCCTTATCTTTTATTTATAGGTGTTAATATATTCTAGGAAAGCGCACTGATATTTTCAAAATAGCGTGAGTGAATCATAAATATTTTTGCTGAAAATATTATTTAAATAAACACAGTCTCATAAATTTTGTATCGGTAATATGAGTGAGAACAAATTTTGCTCTGCACTCTTTCAGACGTGGTTTTTCCACCGTTTCTTCCCTTAAACTAAAGGAATTTCTTTAAAACTTCGAAGAACGGTACTTGAGTGCTTGATAATACATTGCACAGCAAAATTAGCTTCAATACTACGAGGAACGTGTGTTTACGAAAATGCGTATATTATTTAAATTGTTTGGAATTTTTGTGAGAATCGATTCTAGTTAGGAAATATTCAAGTTTTGATTTTTTAATGAAGTTACATTGGACATATTTAATATCAGTAACAGTTATTTTCATAAAATTTTTATAAAAATATTCCCAAAGTTTTCTCGTACTAAACAGAGTTTCTGCTGTGTAAATATATACATTTAGAAATATTCTGAAACCTCTTTGAATATATATACATCTATGAATATATAAGGAACTTCGCATACAAATCTGGAGGGGAGGTAGACAATATCGTCAGGAACCATAATGACACAGGATAGCATACGCGGAAATGGACAGGTGAAGCAGTACGCAAGCTTTCAAGGTCGGCACGTGTAGCCTCCTTGCTGTCAAAGCTGCCACTTTTACTTTTTTTTTTTGGAAGATTGTGGACCACAAATTTCAAACAGTTTTAATTTTATATTAAAAATTTGGGGTTATTTTAACATCAAACCACATTGAAGAAAAAAATTAAAAAGAAAGAAAAAATGAGTCATACATTGTTCTTTTCTTTGTGTAATAAAGCGTTAAACAGTACATTCTGTGTTGTGGCCTACCTTTATCACGTGCGGGTGACGCTTTCGCCTATGCTTTCCTACGCAATTATGGTTGCTCTAACTACATTCGACACCTTCCTACCTTCGATCTGCTCGATAACTACCTTCCCTACAGTACCTCCAACGCGTCATAACTTTAGTCATTGAATTTTTAGCAAAGTGTTAGAGGTAAACATAATTTTGGCGTATTTAGAAGTTCTTCAGAACTTGTCAAAACATTTATTTTTTCACATTGAAATTAATTCTTTAAATAATTTTGAAACTATTTTTAACCTGGGTCTGAAATAAATGATTTCGGCTGCACATTGCGGTAGAATTCTTTTGTTTTCCCCCCTGCCCCCTACTTCTCTTTAGAATTCGCAAGTTACTCATGGAGCTTCTTGTCCACATGTTAGTAATTTATTTTATGCTATCCTTTTACTTTTAAAAAGTCTATTTAAGACTGGAATAAATACTTTTATATTTAGAAATTTTACATTTTTTGTAAATTTACATAATTTATAGAATCTAATCAATATAGAAACTCTAAAAAACTGTGAAGCAGTTACTTATAAATTATAAATAGTTAAAATATTTGCTCTGTCTGAAATAATCGTGCATATTTAATAAAACTCAAGACATAGTTTTTTACTTTCTCAAATTTAACGCTAATAGTTTTAAATAAATTTAAAAGTGAAGCGATTCATAGTACCTGTAATTTTGTTACTTAGTCGAAGTATTCAGCTAAAAAAATGATTATTTTTAGACGATCAGTGTAGACCATTGCGTTTTAAAAAATGTAGGTCACTAAATAAATAGATATAATAAACGCGTAAAATTTTATTTAAATGACTAAAAACAATAATTTCGAATTTATTTTCCTGTTCTATGGAAATGGTCGTAAACTTCTGAATATAAAATGGTGTTTTTCGAAACCACAAAATGATGTCCCTGTTTTACCTTCACCTTTTTAAATAACAATTTAAAATATTAAAATATAGCCTTTAGTCTATTATTTTGCTCAGCTTTGCACAGGTAAGAATTTCTTGACATTTCACGATATTTCTATATATTCATATCCATTCAGTTCCTTCAGATTTTTCTGTAACAGCCTTTGCACGACTTTCCTCGCTGTATGCTTTTTATAGTAAAGTATTTGTAAATCTGTGAAATTTTCAAGATTCCATTCGCGCAAGCGCAGATGTTATCACAATTAGTCATAAACATCATTTATATAATTATGTTAGATAAATATTTCAATCTTTTTAAATCTAAGATGGCCATCACTAGTGCATGTTTCTGTAATAAAACTTATACAAACATGTTATACAAGAGGTATTTTAATGTTATATGAATAGAATATTTTTTATTTCGAAAATATCAAATTATCACTGTTTATATAAATTAGTTTCATGTTTCAATAAATATATATGTCTATTAAAATATTTAGTTCGTAGTAATGATTATATTCAAACAGATAACAAGGTAGATTATAATTCAGATACGGAGATAATTACATATCCATTTAGTTCCTCCATCTGCAAATTGCACAGATACATTTTATGGTCTGCGAGCTCTTCTCAGATTTATATCTGGAATACAGCTCTTTATGCATTAGGATGTTTTATGACCCTTTTACCTAATCAATATATGTTTATATTTGCATAATTAATATGCGTATATATTCTATCGAAATAAATATATAACTCGAAAGTTATAACTGTTATCGGTATCTATTGAATGAATTGATATTTAAGAAAAAATTTGAAGTTAAGAATTTAAAAATTGTATTTTAAATTGAAATTTGAAAAAAAAAATGTACTTTCCCCTTATATTTCTGTTAAAATTTTCGAAAGTTTTTCTCTCTCACTTTTAATATTAATTCATTCTATAGATACTGATACCAGTTCTAAATATACAAAATTTCATAAAGATATGGATCATAGAAATTTTGTTATCCTACGGATAGTTCATAAAAATGCGTTTTGTGAAAACGCAACCTTATTGTGTTCAAATCTAAAGCTTTCACAAAACGTTTTTATGTGTATATCCGGTTGTGGTTGGATTTATTGCATGAAATTGGGGTCAAAATGCTCATGAGTAACTGAGGTTTCAAATGAAATTAAAACTGAAAAACCGATTTTTAGAATTCTTAATCCTCCTCTCCTACGAACCCTTAAGATATTTCTCTGTACACTTCACTAAAAATACATCTCAATTGATAAACGAATAAAAAAATGATGAAATACAACCAATGGTATCTAAACATTTTTACACATAGGGTTTTTGAATCCGAATCAATTTGAATGCATTCAAAAGTTAAAAAAGATTACTTTTTTATTCAGGGTTGCTACAGATTTCCCAGCTTTTGCTTCCCTGACTTCTCCCTAACTTTCCCTGACATCTATCACGCTCTTTCCCGAATTTTGCTTTTCTATTTTTAACATTACATCCTATAGTTTATATATTTTTTTATATTTTCCCCCTTTTTTTTACAAATAATAATAATAATAAAATTAATATGTACAAGAATGCTATTTGACATCGCTTGATTCTAACAAAAACCCTGTTTGATAATAATTTAGGATAAAATTAAGCATATTTCAACTGCACAAGATACGCTCATAAAGAACACATTTTAAAATTACTTATAAAGCTGAATTTGAAAATGAAAATAAAAAAAAATTCTATACTTAGGTTCAAACAGCAAATATTTTCTTGATTTTACCACAAAATTCAATTTTTCTTGCATTTTCCCTGCCCTTTCTTCAATTTCTGCTAATTTCCCTGACTTTTTTCCCAAATCCCTGACTTTCCAGGTCTTTAACCCTTTAACGCGCAGTGATCCCGCTCTGGGAACACCCAACTCTGACGTTTTGACTGTTGCCAGTCAATAATATAAAAATAGTTGCGGGTGACATAGCTCCACGAGAATCCTTTACTTTTTAGCACGTCATTCCCCGTCACGATTATTTTTAACAGCACTGACATCTGCTGAAAAATGGAAGAACGCGAGAACAGCTGGATAGATTGCCCAATGCTGAAAAAAGGGGGACCGCACGGATCTACCTGCACCTGATGCACGGGCACAGCCAGCTCAGCTGTCGTCAAAAAAGGGTCTCTAGATCTGTGGCACGCAATGAACGTTTCGATCGTCCGCCAACTTGCTGGTCGTTAAGTCGAGCGACGGCAACGGCTGCCCTTTTTTCAGTATTGGGAAAAGGTTGCGCCTCAAAGGGTTAAAAACCCTGTTATTAATATAAACGAAATTTAAATGAAATTATTTTAAAGGTTTTTCAAAATTCAAATGTTCTAAAAAACACGTTTCAAAACTGCATTAGCAGTTTGAATATTTTGAATACTTCATTCCACATTTTATAATGAACGCACATTTTATTACGTGTTCCAATTAAGGGAAAAGCATCATTTATGAATTCCTTATGCATCTATTATGCTTTCCAACTTAAAAGAGACATCAAAAGAGACAGCGGTAAGCACGGCGGTTATACTACGTTTGAAAACAAAGTCTGCATGTTGTCTTCATCTCCCGATCGACCACCGAAGGACCCTCGGCGGCGGTCATTAGCAGTTTCTAAATGCACCAAGATTAAAAACTGCTTTTCCTTTTGAGACGAGAATCAATATATGGAGGCAATTTCAGTATATATTATCAGCTCGATGACATGTTTACGACTTAAAGTTTTGAGGCGCAACCCTTTCCCAATACTGAAAAAAAAAGGGAGCCGTCAGGTGCCGTTCAGTTGCTAAGACGACAGCTGGCTGTGCCGCACAGCCAGCTGCGTCAAAAAAGGGGTGTCTAGATCTGTGGCACGTGATGAACGTTTCGATCGTTCGCCGCCATCTTGCTGTCAAGTCGAGTGATGTCAACGGCTGCCCTATTTTTTTCAAAATTGGACAATCTATCCAGCTGTTCTCGCATCCTTCCATTTTTCAGCGGAAAAGTAAAGGATTCTCGTGGAGCTATGTCACCCGCAACTATTTTTTATAGAAATCAAATCTATTCTTCGTGACTGGCAACAGTCAAAACGTCAGATTTTGGTGTTCCCAGAGCGGGAACACTGCGCGTTAAAGGGTTAAATTGCATTTTCCCTGCGATGAGAAACCAAACAAAAACCAGGGAGACATCGTAGGAACTTGGCAAAATTCGTATTTGGAATACATTTTGCAAAACGCGTTTCGCTTCGTCGAAGTAAAATTTTAAAATGAACTAATTTGGGTGATTTCTTTTAAAATCTCTAAAATAAAGGAACACTATCTTCCAGTATTAAGGATTGGCCTATCTTAAAGTGCTTGATAAGTGCTTAAGGTGCAAAGACAAGTGTCAATATTAAGGTGCTGGTATTTAAAATATGACTACTCAATACTATGAGTATATAAGCAATATATTTCCCTAATATACCTTACTCTATAGCTCTTATCTGGAAATATCTCGTCCCAATACATTCCAGCTATTTAAAAGCACACTAGTTTACATTTTTAATAGTTATTTAGTGTTGATATTGTATTGAAAACCTTTTTTCAGTAGATTTCAGAATGTTACAGAAATATTAGTTTTAACACTGCTACTTCCTCAATATATATTATTATGCAAAACCTTGATGTCAACGCATGGGAAGTTGAACAATTACCAGAGTTGCAATGTTTTGCTCCAAGGAACTGTGTGATTGAAAAGCATACAAAAGACGATACAAGTATTAGTAAATAAACTCTGGTAATTAAACTCTTGAACAACAACAATGAGCAATTCTGTACTTCATAAAATTTCTCTAATTGCATAAATTTCTTCAGGCTGAATACCATTTGCAGATAAGTATCTACTCTATATACAAACATTCTTTAGAGTTGTATTTCTGTTTATTATTTTTATTTATTTATTTATTTTTTCTTTTTTGAATGAGAGAATTTAACATTTTCAGAATACTATACACATTGCTCACAGACTTAAATGATTACATAATATGGTTTCTAAAGAAACTGTATTGGAATGCAAGACTTTATTATTACTCTTTCTTAGTTTCCATAAACTTAATTGAGTTCAGTTTTGTATTTTAAGTACTTGTATGTCGGCTGAAATCATCTAGTTACGAATTATTTAAACAGAACGATTAAATAAAATGCGCAATTAAAGACAACTCTAGTGATTATTCTCTTTCTTTGACTAAAAGCTAATTATTGTGTTATATAAACAGGAATTACGTAACTTTTGATTTATTTTTTTTTAATTCTATATATTATGCAACTTGCCTTCAGCAGCAACGTAACAATGAAAGAAAAATTTGTACTTTTTTTTTACATTTTATATTAGTCTAAATTAAATAAAGAAATATTTCAATAGACTAAGTGATTTAAAATGCATAAATTATAGCGAGAATTGTTTTTAAAAAATATAAATGTAAAAGCAAAGTGAATTGCTAAATGAAATTTTCTTATACATTGAAGCTTTAATAAGATTTTCCCTCTATACTTCCAGCTATAGTACTGTATGCAAGTATCAATGTGTACCTTTGATTGTTATTTTATTACTCAACTATTTCTGTTTAATCACAACAAAAAATAATACAATTTAAGAATTTCCGTTAGAGTAAAATGCAATTTGAGTTTCATTATATAAGTATCAAAAGTATGAGAGTTTAATTTTTAAAATTAACGCATTTCGCTAAATTACAGAACAGCGTTCATTATGCGTATTACATTTAATTTAAAATATTTATTCACAGTCTAGGCATTACAAAATAATTAAATAGCCTATTTTCCATCTCAATGTAAAATGAGAAAGCAATATTAATACATTTTTAATAACCATTTTTAGCACAAACCTTTCAGCGAGCATTCATTTTCTCTCACAATTATTACAGCTATGCTAAATATTTTAAGACATGCAAGAAATATTTCGTTTGATTCAATTAATATTACATTCGCATACAAATGATATGAGTTTTTGCTTGAAAATGCTTTGCCGGATGTAAATATTTAAATTAATAGTAGCTTCAATTGCTGCACAGTTAACTTTAATAATTAACCTCATTTAACTGCAAACCGACATAGTCTCATGTTATATATTAACATGCAATTTTGGCGTAGTGCGTGATCTAAAAAGCTAATGTATTATCTTTTCACATCATGCATTTACCAGTTCACATTATTATATACCAGGGGCATAGCCAGAAATTTTTCATGGGGGGGGGATTACGACTACTACCACTCAGATATATGCATACATGTGTGTGATGAAGGAGTGAAGACCATACATTTTGTATGGCAAAAAATTCCTCATGGGGGGTAATGACCCCCTTAACCCCCCCCCTTGGCTACGCCCCTTATACATACCTCTCAAAGTACTCTGCGTTATGTTTTCTTTTCAGAACATTGCATACCTCATAACTTAGCATAGTGGTTATAAGACGTTTGCAGTATAAATTGGTATCAATATAAATAAAATTAGACTTTTGTCTGTACATTTCTTGGAATTAAAAAAGTTGGCGATTTCTATCCGTTTCAAGCACCTGGGAATCTGATGCGACCCTCGAAAAAAAGTATTTCTGTCTGTCGTTCTGTCGTTCTGTCATTCTGTCATTCTGTCCGTGACGCTTTTTTTTTGTTCAAGTATCACGTAAAAACGACGAAAGCGATTGATATGAAATTTGGTGTCATGATAGATGGTCACTCAACTTAAAACATAGGCGCCGATTTAAAAAAAAGTCTTGATTAGATTTTGAGATTTTACGAAAATCGTTTCAAACTGCGTAAATCTGTGTTCGCACATCAGGTAATAACTGCAAAGGTGAAAAAATGATATTTGGTGAAATGATAGGTGGTCACTCACCTTAAACTATAAGCATCTAATTAAAAAAAAATCGATCAGACTTAAGAGATTTTACGAAACTCGTTTAAAACTGAGTGAATCTTTCTTCACGCATTACATAATAAAGACAAAAGAGAATAATATGAAATTGGGTCACATGATAGATGGTTGCTCAACATAAACTATAGGTGTCCAATTTTTTAAATATTTTTATTAGATTTTATGAAAATTCTCTCAAAATACGTTTATATTTCTTCAAGCATCACGTGATAACGAATAATACGAATACAGTGGAACCCCGATCTATCGTTCCCGCATTCATCGTTTTCCCGTATTGATCGTTTTATTTCTATGGTCCCTGCACAATTTGTATTCAAATAATGTTAACAAAACCCGCATGTATCGTTCGTAAAAAATTCGCTTTCCCGCGTTCATCGTTGTAAAATGTTTCTTCTGACCGAAATGAAATTGAAGATCAAGCGGATCAAAATGGCTTACAAATCTAATAATTCCTGCTATGATACGTTGGGTTGATGATGGTATAGGTGAAGAGTTCTTACATCCGGCAGGGATGTGTATGATGTGAAATGTAGTGATTATATTTTCATTGATTTAGAAGTAACAACGTGCAGTATCCTAAGAATGGAAGAAATGTGACGCAAAAAATGAAAATAATCGCGAAGAATCTGAGAATAATATTCATGCCGATGAGACTGAGCCAACACTAGTGCCTAGTTTATCCTGCGCAATTACGGTATTTAAAATTGTATGGCTTTTATATGCAAACATGAATACACATTAAAAGACGAAAAAAATATTGTAAATCTTGAAAATTTAGTCTAATTAAAAGATTAATGAAAAACCCAGTGTAAAATTACTGATTTTTTAAAAATAAGTATTACTTAATTTCTGCTCAACTTCAATTTGTTTCTTTTACAGTTTGGTAACAAATTTAGTATTTTTGGTATACTCTATACATTGTGTGTATTCATAAATACTGTTTTCTTTGTATTTTAACTCGCAGTACTTAACCCGCATTCGTCGTTTTCTCGCATGCATCGTTTTTTTACTACGCACCCCTTGAAAAACGATAGATGGAGGTTCTACTGTAATACGAAATTTGATGATTTGGTAGGCAGTTGCTAATCTTAATTTATAGGCTTTGAATTTTTAAAATACTTTTATTACATTTTCAGATTTGTGAAAATCGTTTTAAAATGCGGGAATTTTTTTTACAGCATCACGAAATAAAGACTGCAGGGAATGAACGGAAATTAGGTGACATGATAGGTTGCCACTCAACTTAAATTCTAGGCTTCCAATTTTTCAAAAATGTTGATTAGATTTTGAGATTTTGCGAAAATTATTTAAATATACGGAAATATCCGTTCACGCATCACATAATTACGACTAAAGCGAATGAAATGATATTACTTAGTTACTATCTAACCTGTAATCTTTTAACCATATATAAAAATTATAACTTCGCTTTCTTTACTTTTGGCAACATACTACATCTATTCTGTGTACTCCTACAATGCTGACGAAAGTTCTTTCTTTTTGGAAATTTGCATTCAGTACTAACCCGGCTACTTCAGCTAGAACATAAATAAAAATATCCATAGGCAAATACAACAAATCTAAAATAATTGCATCTTTTAATGTGAATAAAAATTGCACTCCTGGTGATTTCCTGTATATTTCACCATTGAGTGCACATTACCTTCCGGGCAGAAACATATTTAATAAATTTTTCTAAAAATGAGATTTCAAACATTGTTTTATTTCATGCTTCACAACTGAAAATTCAAAGCCACTTCTGGGTCTTTCAAGGCAAAAAAAAAAAAAAGAAAAAACTTTGTTGTTATCCATAATTAATTGGGGAAGAGTAGGTAATTCCTAGATTTGATTTGCTAGATTACGACTGATTATCTATCCATGGAATCTAGGCTAAAGGGGGGGGGATGTGCGCTCCGTAGGGGGTCTTTCTGAAGGGTCCTAACCCTAATTTTAGAGAAGTTTTGGAGAAAATCACGGAGAACTCCGAACGGCTAGGTAAACGGACGCGGTTTGGGCTTGAACCAGGCACTTTCCGTCTTCCGGTTAATAGCGCTATGAGTTTGCAACTGGTCGGGCAAATAATTCGTAGTTCCGCATCCTTCTTATCCGCCGACCAACCAACCTTCTGAAAGAACATTCCGAGGTTACGTGTACATACACTGTAGATATTTGCCAACGTGAGATCAAACCAAGAAATATTGTTGACTGCTCAGCTTTTTGGAAGTCATTTCGACATTACATTCATGAAACGTAAATAACATGTATGCATCGATATTTTGACAAATTAGTATTTTTATGAATTAACACCAAAGTCCTTAAAAACGATACAGCTTGACTAACACCACATTCTTATTACCTATTTATACAAAACTGAAATATGTATTTTTTTCTTGCATTTCACCATCAGATCGCAGCATAATCATGGGGAAAATGAGCTTTTCCGAAAAAAAAAAAATATTTTAAAAAATACATGAGTTCAAAGAGAAAAAATAAAGCCTTTAAATCTTAAACTTTTTCCGTAACTGCTGTGGAACATTTCATATAGTATAAATTATATAATCCACTGCAGTAAAGTTAATGTAACGTTGCTTTTAATTTTGGTAATGTGCAAGTTTTATCCAAATACAGAATACGTGCGGTAATAAATTATCTCTGCAGAAAATATACTTTGCACAGTGCATATGCCTTACTTGAAAGTAAAATGTTGAAGATTGCCGTACTCAAAATAGATTCAAAATTATTTATTTAACAATTTTATGCATTTAAAACCAATAAGGTTTTAAATAAAATAGATTTTAAATTAATAGATTTTTATTTACATCTATCAGCTTTATATCCATGTATGAAAATATATTTCTTAAATATATTCCAAAATTAGTTTCTCTAAAATATATAATATAAATAGTTATAAATTCCATAAATGAATACTGCGTTTTCATAATAATTTTTTTTTTTGCATTTACTTCCATTCAAAGCTTCTGAAATATTTCTTTTTTCTCAATATTTTACTTAAAAATTATTAAATGGAAAATACCGTGATAAAAACGAAATAGTGTGTTGGGGATTTGAAATATTCAAACCAATAACCTATTCAACTGATTTTTTTCGAACAAAATTGGAAAATGGTCTTCATATAAATTATTTTATATATTTTCAGTTTCTGCAATACATTTTATATCTTACCAAATATATTCAAATATAATATTCTAATTTTAAAGATATTCTGAATAAATGGATTTATTTAGGCATGGCATTACCCGGAAACTTTTAGATGTTTTCTTCCTAAAGTTCCCGCTCTTAAAAAAAAAAAGAAAGAAAAGAAAAAGATAAAAGTTTTGGAAGAACCGGCATTAATCATATGATCTACACTTTGAAGAAAAAATGTAAATGCTATAAAATAAAAGATTTTTAAGTATCGATGTATAAATATTCATCTTATTTTATACTTACAGCCACTATCTTCATATTAATATCCATTGCCAATTAATAAAAAATATTATTAAAAATAAATGAAGCGGTAGATTATAAATTTGATTTTTCTTCCAGGTCTGGTTGTACAGGTGCAACGTGTGTACCGCACGCTGGCGGCCTAAATAAGGAGACGTCTTAAATCAACTTACCGATCTCATTTTATCGAGTATCCAATACGGCATAACTGGAAACCGTCATAGTTCTAAAGTTTGTGATTTTATTACTTGTATGTCTTTTTTTAAGACTTGAATTATTGTTCGATTAATATTATTTTATTTGTCTACATATATGCCGATTCGACTGTTGAATTTGCGCTCAACAAAGCACGCCAAAATTCATTTGTATAGACAATTTTTTTTAACATTTGTTCTTTATTTTGTTATGTGATAAATATTATAACTTCGTACAACGTTTATGATAACTTATCACACCTATTTCGCTCTTGAAATTTGATTTTATTTATTGTTTTATTAAGATAATAATTGTCCATTAAAAAACCACAAAATATTTATTTATTTATTTATTTCAAGACGGCATATATTTTATGCGTATAAGTTTACTTTTTTGATTTATGATAAAGTTTTATTTTCTTACAACACATTTCGTTTATTTTTACTTCCTCTGTAACAGGAGTAAAATAACATTTGCAACAGCCCTTTATTTTATTCATGCATTCTTAAAATCCAATGTATTAATTTTATGGCATATTTCAAATTAAACTTCCAGCTCAGTAACTTGAAAAATAAAAATTGCAAATCGAAACAAAAAGTATATATTCCAACCGCTTTTCAGTAGATAAAATGTAAAAAAAAAAAAAAAAAAAAAAAAAACATCTTTCAAGTTCTGCAGAACATTGCGCTCTGATTAATTAGCATATGCAAACATAACTCTAAACATTCTAAAAATAACTATCCCTACCAACCCATTGGCATGCAAAATGCACAACTATTGAATAGCCCGTCTGAATCTGTAAATCAAAGTATAGGACAATTCCAAC
Organism: Cheiracanthium punctorium; assembly: GCA_038373885.1. Taxonomy (NCBI): domain Eukaryota; kingdom Metazoa; phylum Arthropoda; class Arachnida; order Araneae; family Cheiracanthiidae; genus Cheiracanthium; species Cheiracanthium punctorium. The sequence goes on from JAWZYV010004369.1 coordinate 1,020,283, forward strand.
AAAATAAACTAGAAGGCACTGCACAAATCGCAGTGCACAGACCTACCTGCATCTCCTGTACTGAGTAAGTACAATGCACCGATAAATAGTCCTAGAAGCGCTTGGTATTTAACAGCGGGTCGTTTCCCAAATCCATGATTTGCCACAAAAACACATCTTGAAGTTTCTCTTCTCGCAATCACTGCACTCTTAACACCATCCACAAAATCCTCTCTGTTTTCAGTCATAATTTTCCCGGTCGCTTCAACTCCTGAAATTAGCATATTTATACCTTATTTTTTCCCGCACACACACTGTTATATTCTTATCTTTATTTTGTATTAGTAGTTATTCAATAAATTTTCCCTCGCGAAGAAAAGAAAGTCTGGGAAAAAAAACAGAATCTTTTTTTTTTCTTTTCTTACACACTGATATAAGCGCGAAATTGTGACACAGAAACTGTCATTGCTGTTGGCACACAGAGGCCGCAGGGCCCCATGTGGATGACACTTAAAAAATTTGCCTGTATTTGCATAGATTTTTTTTTGTGGTTCCTTTTTCTCCAAAAAATAAAAAATTATTTTGTTTTATTTATCGGAGAAATTCCTTGGAGAAAAAAACCACCACAGCGCGAAGAAGAAGTCATGCGTGTACCACACTGGAGAGAAATACGAAAAAATAACACAACAATCGGATCAAAGAAGGAGATGTAGATCCCAGTCCTGGAAAAACGAAAAAAAAAAAGGAGAGAGCCTCTATAACAACTTTTCCCCGTTTCGTCCAGACGGAAAATTCTCTGTCCTTTAATCGACGAGAGTTCGCACAGTCCTGTTCTGCGGATCCGCAGTTCTCTGTGACCCGTACGGATAGAAGGCGCGCGCTTCGATTGCAGGGACCACGTGACGTGACGTCACTCCCCCTTTTCGCGGACTTATTTTTGTGCGTTTGTTTGGAGTGTGATTTTGTTTACTGTACTTTTTTCTTCCCTGCTCAGCTCTGCTCTGGCAGTTCTCTCTCGTCTTTTCCAATGGGGTATCTTTTTTTTTTTTTTTTTCTCTCAGGACATTCTTCTTAAAAATTGGGTATTGTAGCGTGGTGATTGGGTAGAAATATGTATATATATATATATATATGATTGTTTAACACCCGTATAAAATGAACGTTAGAAATTTGACGAGAGACTTACATTTCTTTTTAAAAAATCACATTTTCTCGTTTCCTGGAAGATATATGGAATATCTAGTTGGCATATTTTGATTGGAAAGAAAATAATTTTTAAGAGCTAAAATATTTTAAGGTGATTCGCGGTTGTGTAGTTAACCTTTTTTACGCCCACTGTCACATATACAGGATTCTCTTTTCAGTACGACTATCAAAAAATCGTAAATGCTATTTAATTTCCCCATGCTTAATTCATGAGCATAAAAGATACCCCACAAAATTCTTAAGATCACAAATTGAAGCATCTGAAATTTTACTTTCCGTATATGTATTTTTAAGAAAAAATTTAATTCTCATACATTTGATGCCAGAAATTAATCTGTCTTTGCAAGCATCAGCTAAAATTAGAGAAAGTAATTCTAATAGTATGGACAAGAATATGTTTAACTAATCGATCCACAAATTGTCTACTTTAATTTTCCATATAGTTGTACATAGGCGAATATGTTGAAAATACATTTTTTTTTCCTTTTTTAAACGAAATTTTCTCAAGAAAGTGGGTATTTTAGTGCGGTGATTGGGAAATAATATATATACATATATCTTTAACAACCCGAATAAATTGAATATTAGAATTTTGAGGAGGGACTAAAAAAAGTAGTTAGATATAGTTGCATAGAGGCAAACATGTTAAAATTGTAATAATGCTTAATTTTTTTTAATTAAAAAAAACACGAATTTTTCCGTGAGGTGATTAGACGAAAAAATATATATATATAAGTTTTTAATAATCCGAATACATTGAACGTTAGAAATTTGACGAGGGAATGACTAAAGTGATATTTCTCGTTTCCTGCAAGATATCTGAAATATCTCGTTTGCATATTTAAATTGGAAAAAAGAGAATTGCAAAAGGATATGACAGTCTAGTTTAAACTAATTTATCTTCAAATCGGTTCCTTTCCATTTCACTGAATATAATCAAATATATTTAAAACTTAATAATGCTGTTTCCCGAGGGAATTTTTTCTTAAGAAAGTGGGTATTGTAGTGTGGTGATTGAAAAATGCACATAGGCTTTAATTTAACAACCCGAAAATATGAGTATTAGAAGATTGACGAAGAACTGACATTTCTTTAAAAAATCTTATCTTTTCTCGTTTCCTGTAAGATATTTGAAATATCTCGTTTGCATTTTTTAATTGGAAAGAAATAGTTGCAAGAGGATGAGACCGTCTAATTAAGCTAATATATCTTAAACTAAAGAAAGATATGAAAAAATGCCTACTTTAACTTTTCATGTCTTTGAATGTAAAAGTATACGTAGGAAAACTTTATGTTTACCCATGTACTGATCTAAAATGCAATTTCCACAAAAAAAATGTATTCTTCTAAATGTGATAATAAAAGAAAGGAAAATAGTACGATAGTCATTGACACAGATGGAAGCAAAAGCAAAAATGTCTTCCTAAAATTGATTTAAGAGAGGGCAAATTCCAGCTCTACAACATTACCGGTTTTTAAAAATGAACTTGGATTAACTTTTGGATTAACTTGAAACAAAAGCGCTGTAAACCTAAAAGGTAGCATGTGCAAGTGCTACCAGTAATGTTAAAAGAAATATTGAGTACATGTAAAAATTGATCACCAATATATAGCACTAGTTATTTAGTCCTGTCATTCGGGTACAGTCACTTGAATAAAATATTTGTATTCAGGATCGTTTTCTTATGCTGGTTTCAGAAAAAAGACATTCCTTTTACATAAAGTAGGATTGATATATTTATTACATTTTAAGTTATTTATTAATTTATTTTTTCAAAATTATTGAAAATATTTTGCGTGTGTTACGCATAGATGGAAATCCGTCATCCATCAAAATAAACACACCATACAGACATATTACTATAGAAAAATCTTAGCCCTAAATGTTATCTAAGTATTTAAGTAAATAACTATTTAAAATTTTACTAAAATAAAAAAAAACATCATGGAAAATTTCTATTTTTTATGTTTTTATGTTGAATAAATTAATTTATTGAATAATTCCTCATAAACTTCAGTAAAACAAACTATAAAATATCTTTGATTCGATTTCATAAATTTGAAACAAATGCATTACATTTTATGAAATCAAAATGTGTTGAATTCTATACGAAAAAATATTATAAAAACGTTCTACTTGTGTTACAACGTTTTAAGTAAATGCAACACTGTAAAAATATCTCGTAAGGTATTTGCGTGTAGTACTAGCTGCAAGATAAAGGCAATTGTAAAACAACTCCTTCCCCTACTTTAAGTTTCGAAATTCAATATCATTTTTTCATGGAATTCCAATCAGGCTATAATGCTGATCGTATGTTGTAATTTACATTTCATAATTCATCTCGCTTGCACATTATTTTTTGAAAAAAATTCATGAACGGAAAATTAAAAGAACTAATGTTATGTAGGAAGAAGTTCTTTCAAGTTTTCACAAAAATTTAAACGCTTCACCTTTTAATTAAAGAAAAATATAGTAATTATTTGTGTTGTTTTATGGTAAAGCTATGCAAGGATTATCTGCCAAGGATGGTAAGTGCCTTCGGGTTTTTTTTAAGAGGTTGTAATGCGTATTCACTTTACATCCTGAGAAAACCAACCAAAGCCCCAGAGAGTTAGATCGAATGTCGCGCGATAGGACAAGCCAGAACACTGGACCTCCGCAAATCAGCTGTCTACCAACAAGAGTGCCTTATCCACTGGTGGGGCTGGAAAACATAGTAATTTAAATTATTACGCTAGACATAATTGCACATATTTCTCGCTTATATACATAGTTTTTTCTTCAGCTATAACTTCACAGTTTGCTTTATTTTTGCAACGTGTATAGACCACTTAATACGTATTAACAGAGATTTATTGATTTCCTTAGACTTTTTAGCATTCTCAATTCCATTTTTGACCATAGTATGAAACATTTTTACAAGTTATGCTGTTTTCAACATGCTTTAGATTTAAACGAATTTTATTTTGACAGCAAATCAATTGCATTCTTAAAACTTTCCATCGTAATATCAAAACTGCCATGGATTTAATGCACACCTACGTAAATTCTTATGATACGAGCATGTAAAAGATAGCTCCTGCATAATTTTTAGTACTACTTGAAAGCTACATTTGAACCATAATACTTATTTTGTTTGTAAAAACAGAAAAAAGGTAATATTTTAAAAGTTAATAACCGATTAAAAATAAGAATGGTATATATTTAAATGAGTGTTTTTGTCTTAATAATAAAACTAGTAAAAAGTATATGAAAAAGCTGTAAATGACTTTAGAATGCATTACTTTCTTCAAAAAAACTTATTAATTTTAAAATGTATGTTAGTAATCTATTGAAGAACTGACATGTTTTTACTTCTTATAAGAAATATGGAGGGTCATTATTATCTCACTTTTTTTTTTAAGTTAGATAATTATGAGCATCCATACAAACAAAATAAGTGTTTGATTTGCACCACTTAAAATATATGAGGGACTTGAGTCATTTAATTTAGATCCAAAAATATTAACTTATTGATTAAATAAAAATATGGAAATTTGCTATTGAATATATTTAAAAATTTCAAACACCCAAACATACTGTCATGGCCTGTGAACGATAACTAAATTCTAATAAAGAGTAAACGAGGTAAGAGTTCGCAATGAAAACTGAGACGAAAAGCCGACTCAAACCATGGATATTTGCTAAAAAATGGTCACTTTCTTATAATTAAATAACAGGACACCTTCACATTATGTCATATCTCCTTTGTAGTGGACAGGCACCGTATTAAAATCCGGGTTGTATTGAATTTTCCGTGTTCTTAGTGATCACAAGTTACTCATTTCTGTACTTTATTCTTAAAATATCAATATTACTTACCAAAAAAACTTTTCCTTTTATAAAAAAGAGAGATTTTTTCCCATCCTTGGTAGCAAGACGTTTTATTTTATTTAATAAACAGAAATTATAAATTAGAGCACTTACATAGCTCTAATTACCACCAAAATAAATACATAAATAAACTCAATTGTAGATTCTCAATTGCTTTGGGAAGTTGTGCGTGTAAATATAATAGAAATTAAGAGGTCATCCGAGTTTTTGCGATTTTGTTTGGACAATTATGACCTTACAGGGCTCAAAATAAGTCCTGGGAAACACGAAAAATATCTTCAGATTAATCCAATTAAGCTGCGAGTGTTTAAAATTTTAGAGTGTTTCATTCTACCTCAGATGTATTTTTAGGTTATAATATAATTGCATAATATTTACAATAAAAGTAAAGAATTTTTTTTTTCTTTTCTGATTGTGTTACTATTTCAGTCCTTGTTTTTAAATTTAAGCAAGAAAACTGCAACTATAACTGCCCGTTATTACAAAAATTTAACATTTTGCCGTGAGTAAGACAGTTTTTTTTTTCTGACAGTTAAAAAAAAAAAAGCAGCGTGTTTTGCCGCGAGCTTCCAAATCTTATTTCGAGCCCTGGGCCACATCCTTAAATTATGAGCAACTAAGCATACGGGAACAAATTTTATCCATGTGTTCTTCAATGGCAAAAAGTTCCGCCGAATTAATTAAAATAATATTTTTTTCTAGAGAAGTAAAAAGTGGTGGTACTTATACGACCGCCAAAATATATAAAGAAAACTGCAGAAGCGATATTTTAACTAGGCGACATTAAAGAGTCAAAGTTCCCCCCCCCCCAATTAACTGAATATTTTTCTGATAATAAAAAGGATTGAATATTCACAAAGTAGAAATTTATCATGAACTCTTATGACCCTATTTATATCAAAACCGGAAAAACGTTACTTGTATACATTTTCCTTGAAATTTTCAGAATATTTGTTACGCATTCAAAAAATATATAGAAATAAGTAACTATAAGTACGATGATATTTAAAAGTAGATTTATTCAATATTTTTAAAGAGAAAAGCACCATGTTTAATTCTACATTTTATTCCATTTATATTTAAAGACACGATATGGCCTAGATAGCCTGATGAGTATGAGTATATACAGGGTGTTTCAATACAGTGTTTACATACTTTCAAGAGAGATTGAGTATACCAGGACGCTTCAGAATCACATAGCAAAACAGTGTCGGAAACGTCATCTTCATAAGCCTCTTAATAATTATTTTGAAAGAAGTGCTGAAGTGTGCGTCTAATTTCTTAACCAAGTTTCATAAAAAATGGGTTTTTCTCCGACAATTTTATTCATGTAATGAAGGGAAAAAAATCTGAATTAACCATTTTTTATCAAGTGTAATTGGCGAATAGCCGTCTTGGTGTACTCCATCTCCCCTGAAAAATTGTAAACGCTGCACTGAAACACCCTGTATATGAAAAGGTCAGTATACGGGGTGATCAGAATACGAGCATATATTTGAAAAATTAATAATTCACGGAATACTGTGGGTACAGAGGTAAAAATTGACACACATGCTTGGAATGTCATGGAGTTCTAATGCAACCGCAAAAAAGTTCCAAACATGACCGACAGATGGCGTTTCATGTGATAAGAAAATAATAATTAGCATATTTAAACATTAGGTATTTAAACATAAAACGTGGATCCATACAAAAAGATACAAATGGTTAACGAGACTAAAATATTTCTCAGAGAAACATTTAAAATATATAACCAAAATATATTTAGCATTTATTTAATTTTCATTTGTGATTATTGGTTTAACAATTGCAATTCTGTACGAATAAGGGTACTTCAGCTATTAAATACCTAAAGTAATACTCAAACATGTTCGATTTACATTCATAAATAATAAAGTAAAAATGCAGGCGCAAAAAAAAAAAAAAAAAAAATGGAACGCTATGAACGTTTAAACATTTTTCAAATATTTTAACTTTTAAGTTAAATACCTTTTTATTTTTTTTTCTGTAGTAAATATTTCAGTACATCAATGCATAAGTGTTGGTCAAACTATTTGACTCACGTAAAAAATGAAATAGAATTTTGTTTTAACAGTAAATTAATTTTATGGATACAAATCACACACAGCTATGCGTGTTTACTTACATGTTGCAATGTCGGTATGGCTATTTCTTAAAACTACATTCATTCCATAAAAAAAATTTCAGCAACTTTAACATAAATAAATTTTATTAAAATACTGTTAAAACAAAGAAACGTTATTTTGTTCGAAATGATTCCACTTATTCGACCAACAACGTACTTCCAAAAACTTAATTCCTACAAATTATGAGTTAAGAAAGTAAAAACTTACGACGTCCATCGTTGTCTTAAATGTATAAATTTAACTCGGCTGAACAGCAAATCCAGTGGCGTTTCACTCACTTACTGTCATCATCCAAAGAAACATCCATGAGGAATCACTTTCGCAGAGCAATATTTATTCTGGAATGTTTACTATCAGAGCGGGAAACAAATCTTCATTTCCTTTCGCAGTGCAACAAATATCGTCTGCCCTGAGATGCAAAATTTCGTGTGTTCGCAAAATGGAAAATTACAGTTGTTAAAATTATTTCTAGGATTCTTCGAATTAAACAGTTCCCTTTGATGTCAAAAAAATATTTTTTTAATATAGTTGGGAATGACCTGGGTTTGATAACCGAAAAGAACAGGAAGCTTGAGATTCCACTCAGTATTTTTTAGGGTATTTAAAAGGGTGTCAAGTGTTGGTCAAACTATTTGACTCACGTAAAAAATGAAATAGAATTTTGTTTTAACAGTAAATTAAATTTATGAAAACAAATCACACACAGTTATGCATGTTTACTTACATGTTGCAATGTCGGTATGGCTATTTCTTAATACTACATTCATTCCATAAAAAAAAAGAACAACAGCGTCTCCCTTCTGTTTTATTTTATCTAAGATTACACATCCTCTCATTCTTTATTTTCAAAGTCGACGTTCAGACTACTTTTAAGGGTGTTAAAATTTTTATTCAGTGATTCTGCATCAGGAAGATAATTAAAAGCTAGCTTTTTGGAGTAGCTAAATAGAATAAGACGCAACACTATGTACTCAAAAGAAATTGTGTTTAAAGATAAAGTAATCAAAAGTTTGTAAGATAACACACATAAAAAACAGTTATCACAGTGTACACTGGTGCTGATGATGAATAGAATTTTTTTTTTCAATCGAAAGACGTGTACACTTTGATAAGTACCTTATGCATGTGTTAGTTTACAACAATTTAATTATTTTACTTACTCACAGACTGAAGATTTAGTCCCTTTGTTAATCTGGTTAAATAAAAACCAGTGTATGTGTGCGTCTCTGTGTGTATTCAGCGGTTACTTCTAAATGACTTGACTGATTGGTTTAAAACTTTGATTTAAAAAAATTAAAATTACATTGAAAGCCTGAAAGTTCACTCGTTCCACAATTTCTAGCAATTTTCTTCTATTTGAAATAAGAGAAATTTTTATTCCCGCCGAGAGTAAAAAAATAGTGCATAAATTGAGTAACAATGTTGTAACTGAAATTGGCGTCATTTTGATGTCAAGAGTTTAAAAATGCCTCAGGAATTCAATTTTGGCTTCAAGTTCTGACGTCAAACTTTTACCACTTTAGTGAAAGGATTAGTATTACAAAGTTAAACATTTAGGAGGGGACACTTCCCACAGAAAGTGGGATATATATATATATATATATATATATATTTATATATATAACGCCGCTCTTTCAGATAGATGGCGCAGCACCTCTCTGGGTAACTGCTGGTGAAGATATCAAATATAAGACAATATTACAGAAATGTTTATTTATAATGATGATCACACTCGAACAAACAAAATTTACATTTACTTCATGAGGCAATAAATTTTAACACAGTTTTAAATTCTCGCTAAATTGAAACGTTTTGAAAAATGAAATATATGTTACATTAAAAACTCAGTGATGAAATCAAAGGCATTTTCTGCTGTAAATGTACAACGTAGTAGACGAAAAGTTCTTTTTCGTCAGCCACGATATAAGCAGTTGCCAACAAATATAAACTCAGTAATTTAATCATCTCAAGATAGAACATTCTTTTCGTTTTTTTTTTTTTTTATTTATTATTCATTTGTTACTAAGGCAGCCACGTAAACAAAAGTGAAAAGAAAAAAAATTAAAATTGAGTTCTCGTGTTCATAATCTCGTTCACATGCTAGGTTGGGAAATTAAAAACATGTAAAACTAGTAAGTAGTCAGCGCGGGAATTGTTTTATTATTTAACTACTAGGATCGCTGCAGATTACAAGATTTCCAAAGTTTACATCTTGGAAACTTAGTTTGGTATTACAAATCCCAGCAAAAAGGTATGGAGAGGATCCACTCCTAAAGTATATCACCTGGTTAGCATGGGGCCATGGGATTAATGCTTAAGCATAAGAATCAGCTACGGCTGAAGTTTTATAAATGAATCCAATTTTTCAAACAGTGGGCACTGCTACATTGGCTAAACAGCTGAACCTGCATACAAAGAAAATAGTGTAAAGTGCAATAATATCATTCAAATCCAGATCCGAATACTTTAAATTTTCTACTTGTTTTTCATATTCATGAATTTTTACTTTCCGAACATGTACCATGTAAGGAAAGTATTGTAATCATGAAAAAATTCGAATTCGAGATTTTGGTGTTTTTACACGTTTTGAGGGCTTCTGAATCCATTTATGCTATTTTTACGAGATGTATGTATGTATGTGTGTATGTGTGTGTGTGTGTGTATGTGTGTGTGTGTGTGTGTGTGTGTGTGTGTGTGTGTGTGTGTGTATGTGTGTTTGTGTGTATGTGAGTGAACACGATAGCTCCTAAACGAGGCATTCGATTGAGCTCAAATTGGGTATATATGTTATAAACCACCGTTGCAAGACCGGTATTGATTTTGGTGTGTATAGGACTTATAGTTTTTCTACAGGGCTACGACAAAGATTTCTTTTACATTATGGCCTATGGGAGGAAATTCTTGAAAGTGCGCTAGCGTTTAAACGGTAGATCCGATTGAGCACAAATTGGGTATACATGTTATAAACCACTATCGTAAGACCGGTATTGATTTTGGTGTGTATAGGACTTATAGTTTTTCTACAGGGCTACGACAAAGATTTCTTTCACATTATGGCCTATGCGGGGGGGAATTATTGAAAGTGCGCTAGCGTTTAAACGGCGCATTCAATTGAGCTTCAGTTTGGTATATATGTTTGAATTATTCATCGATTAAAATTTATTAAAATGCTTGGTAATGATCTTAATTGTAAGTGTTCGGAAAGTCGAGTGGAGTCACTCCAGATTTTTAATTTTCGAGTAACAACGCTAGAAATCACTTTTCGTTAACTGCAATGTTAATAATAGAATATGTAATTATTTATTTTATGTGAGGAAAGGTTAAAACTAGAGTGCACCTTTTAATAAACAAAAATAAGAGTTATTTCATTGCCAGAAGATTATACGGGCTGCCAGAGGGCATTTGTAACAACAACAGCACATTACACCGGTCAACAAAAAAAAAAAAAAAAAAAAAAGGAAAAAAAAAGGGGGGGGTGTTCTGTTCCCATGCTTAAATTCTGATTCTAGACATTGAAAAACATTTACATTTTCATTTTTAGTTCTTAAAGTTTGCTTCTGTCTGATTTACTTCCATAAGTATATTTTAATTTATTTCATAAACGAAAGATGGCAGCACTTTTATGAACCCGAAAGTAAACTGTATTATTATTTGTAACTCGGTAGTATTGCTTGTAGTATTATTTGTAATATTATTATTTGTTTGTATTATTATTGGATCATACGAACATAAAAGTAATACGAAAAATATTCACTTTTAGACATTAATTTTTTTGTTATTTTACATTTATATGTTATTGTTTATCATATCTCTTGAATAAAAAAGACTTTTATATCCAGCAAAAACTTTTCTGATCATAATATAGAGTGGAAATATTTTTAAAAAAATGTCTAATTATTTTGCTTATTTTTAGATTCCACATCACTGGAATCAATTCGAATTATACATGCAAGAAAAATTTTCGTTCCCTACCGTGCGGAGAACGGGTACGCAGCTAGTATCTATATAATTTCCTTAGTTTTGGCGTAGGAGTTACTAAAACTTAACATGTAGAAGTCAGACCCAAAAAATCGTGTTGACCGGCGTTATTAATTAATTTATTGTTAACTCTTACTAAAAGTAAAGTTTAAAAAAAAATTATAAATGGACGGATTTCACTTACCAACCTAATACGCAAAAATGTAGAACAGAAAACATAAAAAAAAAAATAACAATACACAAAACAACATTTTTAAAGCACTCATTTTTAAATCACAAACTGATGGGGAATGCACCGGCATTCCACAGCCGCACAAAACCAGTTGCACGAATAAACATTTGTGTCACCAAACTCGCATAATAAAACATTTCTTATTAAGGTCCCGAGAAAAAGGATTTCCTCCCTCAGACAGTAAAAGTAGTATTTCTCCGGCGACATCTTAAAAGAGTGTGTGTGTGTGCTTTCGGGTTTTTCTTCTTTCTTTTTTCTGCACTTTGCGTTTAAATTTCCGAAATAAAATTTCCACAAATGTAAATGACAGGAGGTGAATCTCCAAGCATCTGAGGCAAATAAAATTTCAAATAATTTTTCGGATCAGTGGAAGGAAATTAAATGGTAATGTCCGTTATTTCCGCCGGAGGGAGGTTTTTGGAAAGGGCGACTGCGTTTGGAATTTTAATATGAGTGGTTCATTCCGGTATATTTACTTAACAATTATGATAATTTATTTTGTAATATTCACTAAGATGTTCAAATCCCAACATTTTTATTAAATAAACTTGTTTTTTTTTTACTTTCCGAACATGTATCATGTAAGGAAAGTATTGTAATCATGAAAAAATTAAAAATTCGACTTCGAGATTTTGGTGTATTGACACGTTTTGAGGTATTCTGAATTCATTTATTCATTTATGTTATTTTTACGAGGTGTGTGTGCGTTTGCGCGCGCGCGTGTGTGTGTGTGTGTGTGTACCATGCAAGGAAACTTTTGTAATCATGAAAAAATTCGACTTCGAGATTTTGTTATATTGACACGTTTCATGGTATTCTGAATTCATTTACTATTCCTTCATTCCATGCTATTTTTACGAGATGCGTGTGTGTGTGTGTGCATGTGAGTGAACAGGATAGCTCCTAAACCGGGCATTCGATTGAGCTCAAATTGGGTATATATGTTATAAACCACCGTCGCAAGACCGGTATTGATTTTGGTGTGTATAGGAGAGTTTTCCTACAGGGCTACAACAAAGATTTCTTTTACATAATGGCATTTGGGGTGAAATTCTTGAAAGTGCGCAAGCGTTTAAACGGTGCATTCGATTGAGTTTCAATTTGGTATATATGTTTGAATTATTCATGGATTAAAATTTATTTAAATGCTTGGTAATGATCTTAATCGTAAGTGTTCGGAAAGTCGAGTGGAGTCACTCCAGATTTTTTTTTCAAGGTTTTAGAAAGACGAAAGATGTATCTTGCATTGTGATTTTTTAATAACGCTTTTCAATATTAATAAAATAAAAGGCATTTTTTCTAGCAAGATATTGATATATATATTTATAATTTAGTAGTTTTTGATAGCATAGAATATTTTATTGAAATTATCATACATCACTAATTTAATTTTTAGCTATTTTTTTCACTATAAAAAACATGCTTTACAACTTCTTTTATATGTTATTGCAAGTTAAGATTACATATTGAAATATGAATCACGTATGTACGAGAATCGTCCAGAAAGTAAGTTTCCAATAGCCAATAAAAGTAATAAGTCATTATTACATGGAAACAGTTTTTGCAGGAGATAGAGCAATATTTCACCTACTCCTCAGCATAAGAATAACCTGAACTATAACACACTTGACGCACCGTGAGATTAAGTTTTTGTAGGCCACTACCACAGAAGTTAGCCTCCTGAGAAAGGAGCATGTGTGTCACAGTTGGTTGCAGTCTTTGCCAGTGGAAAGGGATGCCCCCGATAGAGTTTCTTCAAGTGTAAGTCATTAGAAGCCATAGGCGTGGAGTTATATGGGCCCGTGGGGCTCGAGCCCCCCCAATAAATTGTGAATAGGGGCTGAGCCCACCCAATAATTTATCACTCAATACAGAAAACTAATTTATACTAACATAAAAAAAGTATTCACGCCATTTACAAATGTTTTAAAAAAAACCTTTACTTGTACTTTTAAAAATTTTCTTCTTTTGATTTCAATCATGATTTAGTATTTATTGTGACGCCCTGTAACACAAAATGTTACTATAAGCTGCCCTCGCCAGGCTCTGGTTCATTAAAATCAGTTTATGCAATGTAAAGTATGAAATGAAGAAAAGTTCAGATGTGTCTAAAATGCACTATCTCATCGAATATGCTTTTTTTTCCTCCTTTGGATTTTTTACTTTGCTTCTATTTTTAACTTATAACATGGTAGGATGATACTAACATGGATACTTACCTTACATTGGTATAGAATTCTATGGACCCATAGAGCTCGAGCGCCTCCAATAATTTACACTTATATATAGTAAGTCATAGCTGCCAACTACTACGGAATATAACTAACCACTTTTTGTAAACAGTATATTTTTTAATTATTTTTTTCAAAATAGTAACCAGCTCGCGCGCGCATCACAAAAATTTTGCTATATTTCAAGCCGAAAAATCATGTAGAAAAAGTGGTTAATTCTATTCCGTAGTAGTTGGCAACTATGAGTAAGTTATATCTACGTGAATCAGTGGCGTAGCCATATATGTTTCATGGGGGGGGGGTTACGACTTCTGCAACTCACATATATGTATGCGGGTGTATGATAAGGGAGTGAAGAATATACATTTTGTATGGCAAAAAATTCCTTATGGGGGGTTATGACCCCCAACCCCCTCCCCCCTTTGGCTACGCCACTGACGTGAATATTAGTGGTTGAGGGGCCCGGCCCCCCCAATAATTTTGAAAACTTTACGCTTATGTTAGAAGCAAGATTTGTATTCGGTACTGGTTCCAGCGAGTTTCAGTTCTGTTCAAGCATCACATTCCCAATGACGAAGATTGCAAACAAATGTGACACACTGGCTTCATTCTACGACACTAGACTATAAAACTTATCTCACGGATAACAAGCCTTACAGTTCAAGTTATTCTTGTGCTGCGGAATAGCTGTAATATTGCTGTATATTTTCAATAAATGTTTCCAAGTAATAATGTGTTGTTCTTTTTCATCGGCCTTGGGAAACTTAACTTTCCGAACAGCACTCGTACATTCACCAATGTAATCACTTGAAAGTTTGCGATAACGATCAAGGCCTAAGTCATTGCAATTACTCTAGCTATTTATATAAATTAAAAGTAAGTTTTAATTTACAGATTCTACTTTACAGGCATATTTGACATTGGCTTGTTTCTGAGTTTCTTAAATTTCTAGAAAAATAAGCCCGAATATACTTGCCAATTTTTGTTTCATGAAATCGAAACTACTTTTGTATTAGTGGGACCAGAAAGATTTTTTTAACATAAAATTCAAACGAATAAATTTTCTTTCACGTTTTAAATGACGAGTATGCTTTTTCTAAACATAGATTCACATTTGCTACATTTTAAGGTGGGAATTTTACGGATAATCTTGTTCTATTTTTCCCCACTTCATGAAGAATAAACATCCTACGAATATTTGCGTACTATTACGCCTATTTTTCACACTTATTTACGTAAAGGACAATAATCAAATCGTTCTTAAATGGATTTTTAAATAGTTATGAACTGTTGTATATTCCTCATTTTTTTCGTTCTTGAGATCTTCTTACAGGGATATGTGAAAAGAACGTTTTGCCCTTTATTCTTCGTAAGTTACCAATTTTGGAAAACACTGTCTAATCCAACACTTATGATATAAAACTTACGTACCTCGTATTATTTGATAGAGTAGTTTTCATTGGGCAAAATATGGACGTACGAAACACCAACATTTCTTTCCGGTTCCTCTAATGTTCTGTATAATACTAGCATAGCTGCAAGAGAAGTAATATTTAGTAGGGTCAGGTGGGGGGAAATGGTGATATGGGGGGAAAATGAATGTATATTGAAAAATACCTTGTTTTCACCCTAAAAATTTAGATGTTTCAATATTTTTTTTCAATGGAGATATATTTTAACAACATAACAAGTACTTATAATGATGTTTTAGGAAATTTCAACAATATTAATGTGAGCAAAACTTATTTTTGCTCTGAACATACTGCCTGTTAACAAGTGATATTGAAAACCATTCTTCTAGATTCCTCATAATTAGATAAAGTATTTATATTTTGATACATATTAGTAGAGATACTTCAAAAGAACTGGATTGTTTAAAAAATTAAGAATTTCTATTTTTAATTTTTTTTCTTCTGAGGTGGGGTAAAATGGGGGGGGGGGGTGGTTAGAATTAGCAATGTATAATACTAGCATTTCTGTTTCTCGTTTAGTTAAATATTCCTGAAACAACAGTTAAAATCAATGAAATTGACATTTTCATTAACTGTTCACCGTAGAAATTATTTTTAGAGATCAGTAGCGTAGCCAAGAGTTTTTTTCGGAGGTGACTGAGAACTCAAAAAACTAGAATGCAATATAAAGCTTATAAAAATAGATATAACTTTTTTTGAGGGGGGAAATGGGAGGGAACGGAACATCTTTACTGTGCCCTCAAGTGTTTGCTTATAAAAATGTATTTAAAAAAAACGAACGATAAAATAAATTATTAAATCGGTTTTGAAATCTTTGCTGTTGGAGAAACATACATTAGGGAAAATGTTAATTTTGGCTTAGGTCCGTAACTTAAACGTAAAAATTTCAAGGGCAACTCTCAAATTTATCCACAATTACGTAACCTTTTTTCATATCCTATGTTTATTTATTTCGCTGCCTGCTACAGCCCCATCAGCCATCCCCTACCTACACCCCTGTGTGGAACCAAGTAGCATTTGTAATGTAGTAAGTGGTCTTGAATTCGATAATCGTGCACATTATTTCTTTAGCTAAATATTTTGGAAAATAACCCTTTTCTGTGCATCTTAAAGTATATTAAGAGTACATTGATTAGAATTCGTTTCTTTTATTCATAGCATTAACATGATTTTTATTAAAAATACACAGGTACTTTAGTTCTACCCGTTTTTCCCCTACCGTGGGTGAAAATGGGCGTTGCTTTACTAAAAATGACCCAGTAAAAGAGTATTTTGATAACATTAAAAAATAATGCCATATTTTCAATCTATATACATCCACTATGTGCAATATGAGTGAATAATTTAAAACATTAATTTAACAACTTGATTTTAGGACCTTTAAAAAAATGCACGAATTTCCCGCCATTTCCCCCCACCTGACCCTATCTATCCATTAAAAAAATGGAATAATAGTTTAAATCTCTTATTGTATGATATAAATGGCGATGCGTGTTTTATTATTGAAAGCAAGCGGAATAGCCGGGGAATGCTCGCATAAAAAAGGAATCTACCTTTACTATATGAACTTTAAGTCCATGCGGAAATCAAACAGTCTCTGCGCGGATATTTATTTGACTTGACTAAAACTTGTTGGAAAAGAAGAGATTTACAGAATGTGTGGGCTCCCGGGGTTTTATTCTTCATTGGTTTTAAAGTATGGGAATTGGTGTTAGAAGAAAAGTAAAGGCCGTTATTTTCTTCAGAAAGCTACGACCCATTTTAACAAAATTGTAATCGTAAACACGGAGAATAATGTTTAGTAAACACTATTTAGTGTTATATTAGTGAGATACGCTTGAGGGAAGAAATGACTTGCGTTGTGCTGTATTTTATAATACAAGTATAAAACATGTATTTTTTGTTAAGTCAAAAATTTCTTTGAGAATTTTTTCGAAAATTAATTTTTTAGCTCCTAGTCAACGCTGTACCAACGAAAGTGGGTTTTTTTTGTTGTTATTATTGTTCAGATACAGTAGAACCCCGATCTATCGTTCCCGCATTCATCGTTTTATTTCTATGGTCCCTGCACAAATTGTATTTGAATAACGCTAAAGAAGCCCGCATGTATCGTTCGCCAAAAAGTGACTTTCCCGCATTCATCGTTGTAAAATATTTCTCCTGACCAAAATGAAATTGAACAGTAAGTGAATCCATATGGCATACAAACTGTAATTGCTTCTTGGTACATTGATGATCAGATGAACAGTGTTTGGGTGTTGAAGAATATGTGCATAGCGTGAAATTTAATAATTATAATTCCATTAATCAAGACGGTGAGGCTTGCGGTATCCTAAACATGGAAGAAACATGTGATGATGCAAAAATTGAATATAATGGCGAAGGAGAGGATAATATTCATGCCAATGAGGCTGAGAGTACACTAGTGCGAAGTTTGTCTGAAGCAATAATGATATTTGAAACTGTATGAACTTTTTTATACAAACATAAAATCCCATGAAAGGTCCAGAAAAGCTCCATTATTGTGAATCTTGAAAATTTACCGCTTAATTTAAAAAAAAATGATGAATAACCCCACCTAAAATTACTGAATTTTTGAAATAAGTACCACTTAATTTTCATCTTCGATTTATTTGTTTTACAAAATTGTAAGAAATTATTATTTGTTGCTATACAGTCATTGTGTGTATGCATAAAAATTGCTTACTACTTATTTTGACTTGAACCCGCATTTGTCGTTTTCCCGCATTCATCGTTTTTTCGTACGCACCCCATGAAAAACGATGAATCGAGGTTATACCGTATTAGTCCTTGACTGACTGCTAAAGCCGGAAGCACTGATCATTATTATGCAAGCAACCAAATGTGTATCCAGCGTTGTTTCTATCAATGGGTGGACGACGTTCTGCGCTTTATGTTATGGTAAGCCTACACGAGAAGCATCTTGCCTTCGGGAGAATGCCTTGGCCGGAGGACTATTCAAGGAGTTCTAAATGACGTTACATTCGGAGAGAAATCGACCGATTTCCAGACAGTCAGATTTACAGCCACATGGTAGGTCCGAAAGCGGGACCTTCACACTTTAGGAGTCTAACATGTTCAGTGGGGCGAAGGAACGGACAGAATTGCACCCAATCCCCCTCCGGGAATTGAACTCGGACCCGTGGTGTGGTAGAATGTTTATTAAACCACTACGCAAGTCGGGCGACGTACCGATGGAATTAACCTTTTCTCTCCGGCTCACACATGAGGATTTTTGTACCAGAAAGCGGCGGAATCTATAAGATTTCTTTCCCCTACTTCCCATCTGAAGAGCACGCCTTGCCTTTTGTTTGGTAGGTGTGGGCAAATATCACTGACCACAAAAGTCCGCAAACAAAATACAAATCTGTATGCTCAATGCCGGTCAATTCACTACCACTTTCTCCCCAGTCAATTATCTACTAATCCGCCTGACTCTCGTCACAGCATAAGAAAAGGACTTTCTAGAGGCGGGAATCTCTTATCCATCTTCCATGAGGGGTGAATGGATTTCCTGTCAAAAGAGGGGAAAGAAGTCCTTGGTAAGGCATTTGTACCAGATCCGTTCTTCAGTCAGATTTATTTTTTGGTACAACTGTTGTACCGCCGGAGTGAGAAGGTTAAGGCCGGCACACATGTAGCGTTTTTCCGATCCGTTTCCGGACGCAGCGGGTTTTTTTTTTTAATGGTCAAGGCATTGTACAAGGGGGGATACAGTGCAGGGGCGAAGAATTTATTGACTTTTAATGGCCCGTCGGGATTCGCCGCCAAAGGATAACGCGTGAAACCACAAAAACACCCCCAATCACACAATGGGGCAACTTTTCTCCACAATCCGTCTTGAAGATATGGAAAAAATACATAGACTTCCCATTATAGCGTACTGAAACGCACGCTGAATGAGTGCCGGCCTTTATAGTTTGCAAATAGCGATTAAAAACGATTATCAGAAGATGGCATTCTTTATATCCCAATATGTCATATACAAGAGCTAATGCCCACAGGTACCAGCTGTTGCTCAAATAGGTTGACAATGTAATAATTATCAAGAAGGCTCATGTCCAATTACACGTTGTCTGTATACAACTCAATTTCACTCTCAGTAGAGTGTCTTGTTCCATTTCTTCTGCAAAGGGCAATGGATCACCTTTTATTAATATACCCTACTGCTAGAGGGGCTAGTAGCTAGACCATTAACTCTGCTTGAGTTAATCTCTGAATCTATTCTCTCCTCTAGGTAACTAGGTAATCAATATCTCTACAGCCCGTAAACTTACTATGATAGAAATCCCCTTACATACTTATGATAGAAACTAGACCAAATATGCACATACTGATTCTGTCCACGAGGTTCTGGGGGACGAACTGGAAATTTGCAAACTGGAAAATTGCAAACATACAAGCCATTTCTGTGTAGTACTTGCTTGTTAAAAAAAATCCTACTATATATTTAAGCTAATCCCTGACTCACTGATTCACTGACTCTCTAACAATTCCGAGTAACCGCTCCAAGAGATAAAACTTTCACTGCTATTACTCCAAAAAGATTAAAAAGTTAAGCAATGAAAGCGTAATTACATCTACACCGCTTGCACGATCCGCTTGAAATTGTTCATAATTATACATCACAATATAGAAAACAATCTGAGCTTCTTTGAAAATCTGAAGATCCACCCGTTTCCTAATTTTTAAGGGGTTTTTCGCCATTTTCAGCTGTATTTTATTTAAAATTGTTAGCCGCAAGTGACAATGACGTCACACTGAAGTCACGTTTATCAGACTTTGAAGCAAAAACTGGGATTCGAAATCGTTTAAAACAGTTTTTCCAAATTACACAGTGAATGCGGAAAGTTCGCTTTTTTTCTATAATAAAAATTGAATATGAAGTTATTTATTTTAGGTGAAAGAAGATTTAATATATTGGGTGTAGATCCCCATTTTCGTCATTTTTTTTTCTCCCGTTGTAATTGCCTCTATAAAGGGCTTTGACTTCTAGTAAATATATAAATACTAGGAATTATAGAAAATATATAAATATATAAGACTAGGAAGCCACTAACACGCTCCCAAGCAATAATTTTTAAGCAATGCATCAAAGTGCAACAAATTCAAACGTAATCATGCAAACTTATAAGGTAGCTTCATGCACCAACAGAAGTGCCAGAATATACAAATGTTTTAATTTTTAAGTTAAGCGTCTTATTTCAGCAATTAGCAGCAACAAGTTGTATCTGTATCTTTCAACAGAAGAAACGAAATGACTAATAAATGTATGCTCTCCCTCCTCCTGAAGAGTTATGTGTAATTTTTCAAAATTCAACAAATGGAAACAAGTCAATGAAAGAAGAACTAACCTTTCAGCGTTTGCGGTAATTGCACCAGAAACGTATAGTTGCAGAAATGTATTCCCTACGTACTGATAAATATATTAAAGCAGTGTTATGTTCATGTAAGTGTGACTTATTGAAAGGTTTCATTTTCTAATGTTTTGGAATTTGGCACTAGCTAATTACACATATCTGATTAATTTAACCAACACTTTATGTGTTACGTGTAAAACTATCATCAAATCTATTAAATGCCACTATATAATTATGTTAGTATCTTGGACAAATGCAAAGATTACAACTCCATCAGTATTCGTTGCTATCCCAACACACGTATCATTGCCATTTAACAAATACTTATATATTTTTAAACTATGCATAGCTATTATAAATCTATTAAATGGAAATAAATGACAGAACAAAATTTACTAGAAAAACGGTTATTTACCAACAGAAAAAAAATCCGGATCCCTTCCATTAACAGACACAGCAAAAAATTGGGATTTTTTTAAAGATTGTTTATGCTTATCAGTAGCTTAAAAAGTTCAGTACATTTAGCAACATTATTATACATGAATAAAACCGTTATTTGAAGGAACCTATTAATTTATGCGTGGCTGACGAAAAGAGACAGGCTGCGGTGCTGACATTTTAGTCTCACTTTTTTTGCCCTTGAAGACTCATGTGACCTAGGCTACTATTCAGATAGATTTAGTAGCTACTAAACCTATTGTTCAGTTACTAAGTTAGTAAGTGGGCGGGGATACTAAAAGTTAGTAAATCCGAATTCAGATACATTTAGTACTAAACACGTGACTAACACCAAGGGAAAAATGAGGGAAAAGTTAACAGGGAAGTTAGTAGATCAATCAGAGCGATTGTTCCAGAGGTACGTTTGTTTAGTCGGCGATTTAGCAGCTTGTTAGGTCACGTGATTTTAGCAGCTTCTTTTGGTCACGTGTTCAGTATCTCCGCCTCCAAATTCCATCTGAATCCACTTTACTAAATTTAGTAACGAAACAATAAGTTTAGTAGCTACTAAATCTATCTGAATAAGGGCCCTAGACTGGCTACCTTAGTCCTAGATAGCCACAGTAAAATGGCCACATCCCTTAGGTCAGCTGACTCTTCGAGGGCAAAAGGGTGTGACCAAAGTTTCGATAGTGCGAAGAATAAATTGCTGGCTGACGAGAATGACGAAATGGGGTGCTGACATTTTGGTCGCACCCTTTTGCCCTCGAACAGCTTGCTGACCTAAGGGATGTGGCTGACTACCTTAGTCCGAGATAGCCACAGTAAGATGGCTCTTCGAGGGCAAAAGGGTGAGACCAAAATGTCAGCACCCCATCCTGTCTTTCTCGTCAGCCAGTAATTTATTCTTCTGACTATCGAAACTTATTCAACACACGTGGACTCAAGTCATTACTCAAATGAGCTACTACTGAACCTTTTCTATAGAATGGAAAAATTTATATTATATTTCTAATTAGTTGAATACCAATTAAGATAGGATGCTGATCATACCTCATATCTTGATTTTTTAAAATGACCATGGTACAATTGTTTTATATTTTTAAAAGTAAAACTTTATACATACCTCAATAAAATTTTTGCAAAGAAAACTAATTTTTGTCCAATTAGCAAAACATTAATGAGGCAGTTGAAGAAGCATTTTTGAAATAGATATAATTTCGTTGTAATATATACTTTAACATAAATTAATGATTGAGGAAAAAAAAAGTTGCATTTTTCATAATTAATCATTAAATGAATGTAAGTTTTTAAAAGACTGCATAAACTGCTCGAGTACTTAATTACCACTAATTTGTTTGAAGCAACGAGAAATTATTCCGCTTTCTATTTATAACTATGGCCAAAAAAATATAACTAAAATATCTGAGGAAACGAGAAAAATATTTTAGAGACAAGCAGATTAATTTGCATCTTCATGCATGCAACAGGATATGAAGTTTTGAAAGGTGGATTACAGAAAAACAGATGTAATAATTCATCTTCAAATGCTTATCAAATCCCTCGGTTAAAATAATTTAAAAATAATCAGCGTAATTAAACATTAGGCAAGGTATTAACTGGACATGTTGCTTGGATGAAAGTTTTTAAAATTGTTTTTACAAAAAATTCGCATTGGGAGCGTGCATGCATAATATTTTCATCGGATATGGCGGCAAATACGGGTTATGTTTTATTATTATGTTTTTACATCGATAATTCATTTTATTGAAGGTTTGGATATTTTAATTTATTATTTTAATTATCTCTGTTTAACCTTTTAGCATTCCACAATTTTTTTTATCTATTTTGGATAATTAGATAGATAGATAGATACATAGATACGTAGATAATTAGATAGATAGATGCATAGATACGTAGATAGATAGAGTGAGATAGGATACTACCTTCATGAAGGGCCTACCTATTTGGTTTAAAGCCTGTTTTAGTTCCTGAAGTGTCCTACTGTCCTGCTGAACCCTAGCTCCAGGCTCAGTTCCAGCAAGCAGCGGTTCCCTCATTTTTATTTTATTTTTTTACAGCACAATTTTTGGATTACAATTGGCAAAATACATCAGTGTTATACAATATAAAATCAGTTAGTTTACAATGTTTTACACTTGCTCACAATATTGTTCTTAGTGACATTTGACCATAGATACATATATTTAACACGTTCTTTTTTAGTGATAGAGTGAGAGTGGGGAATCATCAGGTTTAACCATAGATATAGCAGCCACTAGACTGGGCAAAATGGGAGAAAACTTGAAGCCTCCAAACGGTAGCCGTTGTAGTGGCATGCGCCTGCACAAATAGTTAGTTACTTAACTGATAATGGATTTTTCAATTGTCTTAAAACAGTCTATATGCAAAGAAGTACTCGCCTCTAAATATTTCACTCTGAATTTGTTTAATTTTATAAAATGATGATATTAATGTTCCATTTTATATTGATGGCAGACATACTTGTTGAAAACACGCGGCACATTTTTGACATCAAGAAATACAAGATTAGGAGCATCGAATACTTCATCTAGATGTTCCTAAGTCTGTGGTTTAGCAACACTTTCAATGGCAACAAATACAAAAGCATGGGTCAGTTTTTCCGGTCTCCGTTTCACAATTAACAAATTTAATATCCATGAAATACTGAGTGATGGCATAGGTTAGTGTAAATTTTTCACATTTACATGCATATTTTTAAGGCAATGCATTCACAAAACTCATGTCTGGATTTAGATCTCCATGCAGGTACCTGCTAATGCATCAGTAAATGGAGACATTCTTGTAACAAGTAAGCCCAGGAGAATAAATATGCAGTTCTAATTATCTTGTTAAAAGCGACGTCACGTATTTCTAGTTAAGAACAGCCTCATACTTTAAACTGTCATAAATATAAAGGTTGGCTAGGAAAGTAACTAAGTAACTTGGTACTAATTCTGCTTCAAATTTCAGAAATATTCTGTCCTTTTCAAATACATACAGGGTGTCCAGTGCTAACGGTGCAAAATGGCTATTTCCTAAACTTTTAGTCAGAGACACATAAAGCCAGTTGCAAAAATGCTTTAAATTGCATAATCTATTATATCAGAAACACATTATCGAAGCCAGTATAAATAAATTCCTATAAAAATTACCAAACTTAAATTTTTAAACGGTCCCCTGGTTCGATCAGTTATATTTCGGAAAATTTTTCATTTACAATTTCACGCACAATAAAAAAAATCCGTCCTTGTACGACCAAAATTAACCAAGTTAGAGTTGCTTAGAGCACTTTTCGAGATGCGAGATAGGGGTTGTGTACAAAATGAATTTAAGTAAAATAAATGTACATGGTTTTGAGCCTTGAAAATATTTATTAGCAATGTCATCGATTATTTTACGATTGTAGATTGCAGTAAAGAAGATTAACGTTTAACTATGTGTATCCCATAAATTAACATAAAAAAACATAGCTTATACTGAAAATAGAATTTTTGAAGAGTTTTTTTTAATTTTTTAATTAACTGGTGTTAAATAACTTAAAATACAAAAACAAGAGAATAAAACATTTCATTAAACATTAAATTAGAAAATAAAGCATTTTAAAATACAAATGTATGCATTTTAGGAACTTAAAACAATATCACAAATTCTGTTAGCGTAACATTTCCTCAAAGTATAGCATCCTTCGACTGCATTGCAAATATGCACCCGTGTAGAAAACGCTTCCTGTACTTTGCGTAGCAAACACGCATCTGCATGCCACACATCTATACGATTTAGCAAGTCTGATCACGGATAGATTTTTATAGAGCCTGACTATAACCCTTTGCTTAAAGATTAGCATTCTAAAATTATTTTTGCTTCTTTCCCGCATTATGCCAGAAAAGGAAATCATAACCTAATACACTGCTGGCCATCGTAAATACAACACCCTGAAGGAAGCATGCAAATAATATGAAATTTACAACATGCATTAGCTGAGGTGAGATATGCAAATGATTAGAATTTCAGCGCAGACGCACATCAAGCGCGCCTGTGACGCCACCTCAAAGCGCTATTTAAGGCTTGGAGATTTCGACGGTTTCAAGTACAGCAATTGTGTTTTTCTTGCTTTTTTTTCAAAAAAACGATAAATTATGCCTCGTAGGAAACAACGATCATCTTTTGATCAAGTATCCGAGTTTGACAGAGGAAGGATAGTGGCATACCGAGATTGTGGGTTATCTTTCAGTGAAATCGGTCGTCGTATTGGACGAAACCAAACAACTGTGATGCGGATATGTGATCGTTGGGTGCAGGAGGGTACGACGGACAGACGTGATCGACCGCATCGACCTCAGTGCACCACGTCACGTGATGACAGGCAGATTGTACGCATGGCAGTGACGGACCGCTCAGTCACATCACGAACCATATCACAGCAGATTCAGTCTGTAACGCATCATCCAGTGTCTGCGCGTACCATTCGACGTCGTTTACAGCAGAATGGTCTGTCCGCAAGACGTCCGTTGCTTTGTCTACCTCTGACGCGGAACCACAGACGTCTCCGCCGCCAATGGTGCGATGAAAGAAGGATGTGGACGACAGAATGGAATGAAATTCTCTTTACTGACGAGTCACGCTTCTGTATGCAACACCACGACGGTCGGATTCGAGTCTGGAGACACCGTGGAGAGAGGATGCTGAACAGCTGCATTATGCACCGTCACACTGGTCCTGCACCGGGTATTATGGTATGGGGCGGTATCGGATATCTCTCTCGCACTCCTCTAGTACGCATTGCCGGTACTTTAACCAGCCAGCGCTACATCTCCGAGGTGTTGGAGCCAGTTGTCCTTTCTTACCTTCAGGGCTTGCCAACAGCCATATTTCAGCAGGATAATGCACGGCCACACGTGGCACGCATTGTCCAAGGGTTCTTCGTCAATCACCAGATTGAATTGCTTCCCTGGCCGGCGCGCTCTCCGGATCTTTCGCCGATAGAAAACATGTCCATGGTTGCTCAACGACTGACCCAGAGTTCATCCCCAGCTGTCACACCAGATCAACTTTGGCAACGTGTGGAAGCTGCTTGGTCTGCTGTACCCCAAGAACACATTCAAAGTCTCTTTGAATCAATGCCGAGGCGTGTGGCAGCTGTGATCTCCAACAACGGCGGCTACTCTGGGTACTGATTTTGGCAGGAACCACGCTTCATAGAATGCTGTAAATTTAATCATTTGTTACTTGGTCAACATGTTATCTACACAATAAATTTTGTTGTGATATCTCTTGTTTTTCTTGGTGTTGCAATTTGGGTGGCCAGCAGTGTATTTAAAATTTCAATATATAGGGTTCCTTAACTGTTCCCCGTAAAGAGACATTTTTAAATCTTTTTGCTTTTTTCCCGCATTATGCCAGAAAATGAAATCATAACCTAATATTTAAAATTTCAATATTTATAGGGTTCCTTAACTGTCCCCCGTAAAGAGACATTTTTAAATCTGGAAAAGTGATTTAAGTCAAAATATTTGCGGCTTCATAACTCGGTGAATTTTGGTCGCAGAAGGGCGAATAATTTTTAAATTGTGCGGGTGAAGGTGATTGTACAAAGAAACTTTTTCAAGCTATAAGTGATAGGACCGGGAGACCGCATAGAAATATAAGTTTCGTAATTTTTATAGGAATTGATTGACTGATTTAGATTGTTTCTGGTATAATAGATTATACAATTTAGAGCACTTTTGCAATTGGAACTATGTGTCTCTGACTAACGGTTTAGGAAAGAGCCATTCGGCACCGTTAGCACTGGACACCCTGTATGTATACATCATGCACAATTACTACTATTTTTATTTAGTTTAACTTTTAAAAATTATTTGATTTTAGTCATTATTTAACTTTCGAAATCTGGCAACTGGTAACTTTTCCTCTTCTTTTGGCAACAGTCTGAACATTCTTGACTTTCTCCTCAAGATATGCCCCCATGCTCCATGTTTCGGCGATATTGCCTCCATTTTCGTTTTTGATAACAGGATTATCCCCACCTATTTAGCTTTCTATGTGCTAAGTAGCTACATTTTAATCCTGTGTTTTTGTTTTTATTTTGGTAGTCAGTATTCCGTTCGCGGAGGCCTGACGAGTATAACCGATGCTTACCGCTACTACCTTTGTTTATTCCTTACTATTCTATTTCATTTTTCAATTTTACCAACTGTTCAGATATGCTATTGGACGGATATATCTAGTTATGTCTCTTTGAGAGACGATTTCACGTTCATTGAAAATAAAATACCTTAAGTGAAGTGTGAATGATTCCTTGATTCGTAAGTTTAGACATTTTAATATATATGTATTGTTTCTGTTGGTGAATGTAAATTATAGCTGTGGCGTAAAGGGGGGATGCAACAATGGACTCCGGAATACTACGATAATCGTAGACACTTCTCTTGTACAGATTGAAGTTTTTGAACTAAGGCTGTGTGACGTAGTTTCAAGATCTTGCAAAGTCGACATAATAATCTGCGTATGCACTCGGTCAACCGCGCCTAATGCTTATGGCAAACCACTGAAATGGGCAGTTCAGTTATAGCCCTACTACACCTACCAATGGATGATATGGAAATGAAGCATTTGTTGGTCGATTTCAGTGACTTTTGCATTTGATTCCATCATGGCCCAGTGGATAAGGACACTGAAGATAGTAAATAGTTGAAGTGTGAATGTCCGTGCCTATTTCTTGGCCATCGATATAAAGGTCTGAAGATATCGGCAGTTTTCTCCAGATGTTGCGGGAATACGCGTTAGAAACTCTTGAAATGTCCAGCACCCAAAGCACCCCTCCTTAGGAAGATAGCCCTCGAGGAGCTTTGTCTTAACACACGATACCAATTCCAATAGATTAGAATTGATTATATCACTTACACTGGGGTACTTTGCATATTCCACAAAGATCCACAAGTTTAATAAATACGAAATATTTAAAAAAAAATCTGTAAAGCGATTTCTACGGGGTCTGAACTATACTGGAAAAACTTTTAAAACACGCGCAGGAGAGAAGATTGACAGTAAGACGGTATTAAAACCCTTTTCTTCATTTTAACGCCTCCTCTTTATGGGCCGGCATAAATGGAAACTCCATTTATAAACTAAATTAGCTTTATTCATACACAAAATAAGATTTAAACAAAAAAAAAGTTCATGAAGTGATTAACAGAAAGTGTTTAGCTTTCACTTATTAGCATTGGTGAAAAATTCTGGGAAAGATTTGAATGAGAATGAAGGCAAGTGTGGGTTTTGAGGAGCCCATTTGCTCCCAGTTAATTGCCACTGCATTTTTACTGAAGGAAGCTGCCGGATTAAGCAGTCACCAAACACTAAATTAATTGTTTCTTAAGATTCCTTCAAGTTCCTTCTATGAAAATTAGAGTCTATTGTTATACGCAAGGGGTTTTAATGCAGTATTATTGATTTTTCCTTCCAAAAGATTTTTCTGTATTCTTAATTCTTTTAATTATTAGATTTACTTTTCTATTTTCATAAGTTGCAAGCAGATTAAATATTAAACAAGTTTCAGTATCCGTATCTCGTAGAATAATGAAGGCAATTTTTATATACGTAGTATTAATTTTTAAATATCAAATTAGCATGAATACGGAAACCCGGATGCATTTTTTAAATGCATAAAGTAGTAGAATCTCTCGATACTGAATAATACAGCGATAATTTTAACGAAAGATGTTCAATACTTTTATGTGAAACTTTTTCCATTCTTAAGGACATTAATTTAACGAATTTTTATGTAGAAAGTTTTTTTCTTTTCAAGTTTTTAATTTTGCAATAGAATTTCTAGAACAGTAAAATTTTGTAGCAGTTATTTTCTAAACTGTCTGTTACAGACATGCGAACATTTTTTTCACACCTCCACACACTTAGAAAATGCTCAAAAATTTGATTACCCTATAGCAAAATTTGTTTCGAGTACAGTTTTTGGAAAATTATTTAAACAGGCAATGTGTAAAATAATTTCTATCCATTTTAAAACTAGCATTTTAAAATTAAAGGAGATATGTGTGTTTGTGTGTTATGTGAAATAAGAAAGATAAATGATGCAAAACACACTTATTATAGAACACATTACAAGCATAGCTGTTTTTTTTTTTTTTTTTTTTTTTTTTTTTTTTCAAATGTGCGATCTATCGGTGTGTGGCATCAAACTTGGCGAGGGTTTAAGCAAAACCTCAATGCTGTATCGCTATTAATGAAAAATTTTCAAGACCCTGTTAAGTTATTAAATGATATTTTCATATTATAAATGGAGAACAAACAGTTACAAGTTATATATACGGTGGATTTCCGCTACAACGCGATCCATCTTACGCGAACGGGATATTACGCGATTATTTCAAATCTCAAAGCTAACGCGAACACTAGATTTTTCGTCAAGAGTAAGCATCGCAAATACAGGATGAGTGAAAAAGTGGCCAATACTTTATTGAGTCTAGAACCCACCTACACGAGCCAATTTCGTCATAGAAGTATGAAGGGAACGCAAGCGGTGGGTCACTAGGTGGCGCTGAACATGGAAACTTGAACGCCGAAAGGTGGCGTTATAAATGGTATGAAAGTATCGGTCCTCCCATCCAAACGCAATTATCAGTCCTATCAGCCTTATCAGGCATTTATCAGTCGGGAAAGACAGTCCCTATACCATAGGTGTGAAGCCTGCATTGCCGCTGGCGGACGCTCTTTTGAGAAATTTCTTTGAGCAATCCATTCCGTTACTGTTAATGCAGTGTTTTTCTGAAGTATCGCCTCTCGTTAGTTCTTTAACCCCTTGAGGCGCAACCTTTTCCCAATGCTGAAAAAAGGGCAGCCGTTGCCACCGTTCGACTTAACGACCAGCAAGATGGCGGACGACCGAAACGTTCATCGCGTGCCGCAGATCTAGAGACCCTTTTTTTGACGACTGTTGGCTGTCCCCGGCACAGCCAGCTGCGTCAAAAAAAGGGTCTCTAGATCTGTGGCACGCGATGAACGTTTCGATCGTCCGCCATCTTGCTGGTAGTTAAGTCGAGCGATGACAACGGCTGCCCTTTTTTCAGCACTGGGCACTCTATCCAGCTGTTCTCGCATTCTTCCATTTTTTTCGGCAGATGTCGGTGCTGTAAAAAATAATCCTGACAATTTTTTGACGGGAAAGGACGTGCTAAAAAGTAAAGGATTCTCGTGGAGCTATGTCACCCGAAACTATTTTTATAGAAATCAAAACTATTTTTCGTGACTGGCAACAGTCAAAACGTCAGAGTTGGGTGTTCCCAGAGCGGGTTCACTGCGCGATAAAGGGTTAAATGTGCCTGGGAACAACCACCTTATAACTTCTCACCGCTTGTGTGCTGACCAATCTTTTACACCAATAGCAACGCCACTTTACTTTAAGTTGCTTACATAGCTGTGGCGGCTCGTGGGTTATTTAAAAGGGGGCTCACAAAACAAATTTGGAAAATTAAATATGCAGAAACGACGCACCTTACATATTAAAATACATTTGCGTTTCCAGCAATTACAGGAAAACCACGCCCGCAACTGAAAGAAAACAAGTCATCTTGGGTCTTACATTTCGTGCCCAAGATAAGTTTTAATAGCAAAGGTGTTGTCTTGATTCGTTTTATTACAATTTATATTCAAAGGATAATATTGAAAATTGCCATTGTTTTAGCTCCGAAACACGCCTTTTACTCCCATCTTAATTATTGACACTAGTTTGTAAGAAAATAATGCAGTGAAAAAATGATAGAAATATAGAAAATATTAAGAAAATGGAATGAAAATTAACTAACCGAACGTACACAAAATAAGGGAAAATTCGGAAGCGATACCGCAAATAAATGGCCCTGTGTGCACAAAGAAAATGTGCGAACGGAATGATTTCATCAGCGCGGTACTTCTCGCCAGCTCTCTCGGCTTCTGATCTCAAGAGAGCGGTTCAGAGGGAAATTTTTCCGTTCGCACGTGCGATTGATTAAAATACTGTTCTGCAGTAACCTACACTACAGTATGTTAACTATAATAAGACTATTTAATAATAGTAGGGGGAGGCGGGAGAGAGTAAAACTCACGTTTTAATTTCACATAAATGTAGGCTTAATATTCGTTTTAAATTTAATTTGTAAATGTGTTTATTATTTAGTTGGGGTTCACGTGCTCATGTGCTCAAATGCAGGAGACGCCACTGGTACATAGTACTGCTCACCCAAAGATAAAAGGTCAGCTTTGGCGCGCTGCCAAAAAGTGGATGCTGCGATTTTTTTCAGTGGGGAGATGGGTTCAGATGTGCAAGAAATCCTCTCTCTAATATGTGCGGACAGCGACTGAAAATTTAGCGACTTTTTGGCTAGATTTTGGCCAACTGGCAATGCGGAAGTATTTTGTAAGTGGAAAATGAAAGTCCAGATGACTCTAAAAACACTACTACCGTATAGAATTTTAAGAGTCCTTGCACATCTGAACCCATCTTCCCTGTGAAACATATTGCAGCATCTATTTTTTTTTTGGCAACGCGCCAAAGCCGATCTTTTATCTTTGGGCGAGCAGTACCTTTCGATAGTATCCTACTACTGCTCGCCCAAAGATAAAAGGTCGGCTTTGGCGCTCTGCCAAAAAAATGTATGCTGCGAAGATGGGTTCAGATGAGCAAGAAATTCTCTCTCTAGTGTGTGCTGACAGTGTTGCCAATTTAGCCACTTTTAGGCTAGATTTCGGCAGTATTATGTAAATCGGTAATGAAGGTCCAAGTGACTCTAAAAACACTACTACCGTACAGAATTTTAAGAGTCCTTGCACATCTGAACCCATCTACCCTGTGAAACATATCGCAGCATCCATTTTTTTTTTTTTTTTGGCAACGCGCCAAAGCGGATCTTTTATCTTAGGGCGAGCAGTACCTTTCTATAGTATCCTACTTATAGTTACGCTGATCCCTGACTCACTCTGTAACCATTCCGGTTTAACCACTTCAATGTAAATATTTTACCGCCATGACTCCAAGAAGATTAAAAAGTTCAAAAAGATTAAAAAGCAAAAAAAGCGATACGACATCTACACGCTATACGCTTGAAATTTTTGATCATTATGCATAAAATATATATAAAAAAAAATCTGTGCTACTTTAAAAATCTGAAAATCTACCGGTTCCCTCATTTTAAAGCATTTTTTTGGCTATTTTCAGCTCCCTTTTATTTCCGAGTCCAAAAAGTGAATCATTTGCATACCAAAATGAGGTGTTGCAATCGATAGGACGTCCTATTCATTAATGTCACCAGGTGTTTGAGAGGAAAGTGTGCGATTCCAATTCCTTTAAAACAGTTTTTCAAAATTACATAGTTTATTTTTTTTCCACAAATAAATCGAATGCATTGATAAAGGAATGGCTGCGTACACAAAACGAAATCTTTCGAATGCCAAAAGTTTCCGCGCGTTTCTTTTAGAACAGGAAGTTCGATTTGGGTGTATAATAAAAATTGAATAGGAACTTATTTATTATAGGTGGACGAAGATGAATTATATTGAGTGACGACATGTTTTCGTCTAGGGATGGACGCGAGACGAAAAATAGAAGTCTCGCGTCTCGCAAAATAGCCTAAAAGCTTTGTCTCGTCTCGCAAAAATCCCTATATCGTAATGTTAAAAATGTGTGTCTCGTCTCGCAAAAAAGCTGTAAATCTCTGTCTCGTCTCGCAAAAAAGTCGTCTCGCGTCCATCCCTATTTTCGTCCAATGTTTTTTCAAGTTTCCGTTGTAATTGCCTACACAACGACTTTGACTTCTAGTTTTTTTTAATATTTCAAAAATTGTCAACTTAAATGTCTACTAAAAAGCTTCATAAAATGTTAAATATACCGGGTGATCCAAAAGTCAGGACAAACTTTAAGAATTCGTTAAATAAGAGCAAATAATGATAGGAAATTGCAGTTTGCACAAATAAGTTTAGGGTATGATGGGATTTTTTTTTATGACACGAAAGTTTGCAGTTCCAAATGTTACCAGTATGTGTCGCTGACATGCACAATGAACAGTTCACTAGCTTTTGATGCATCCTGTGTGCACCAAAGTTTAAAAATTCATTAAAAAAGAACAAATAACGATAAAAAAATGCAGTTTGCATAGAAAGCATTACAGAGATTTAATTGGAAATTTGGTTCCCATTGTGCATTTCAGCGCCACCTACCGGTAACATTTGGAACTACAAACTTCTTGTCATTAAAAAATATCCCATCATCCCCTTAACTTATTCATGCAAACCGCAATTTTATATCATTATTCATGCAAACCGCAATTTTATATCATTATCAAAGGTTGTCCTGACATTTGGATCACCCGGTATGTATATATATAGATATATATATATATATATATACATACCGGTGATCCAATGTCAGACAACTTTGATATATACATCTCGGTATATGTCTCTGTATATACTCTCTCTGTATATATATATATATATATATATAGAGAGAGAGAGAGAGAGAGAGAGATGGACTTTTTAATAATTTAATTTTTAAGCTCGAAGAATGAGTTGCTATGACATGACACTTTTTCTTCACGTCTAAACTTAAATTTCAATAAATTAAATAAATATATTTCATCTGTAAATTTCATTTTGCTGTTTAAAGTCTAACTGAAGCTATGAATGACATTCATATCTGACTACCTATCTCCTATCAAAAATTATATAAATTAACGTTTTTGTACACAAAGGGAAAAAAATCATGAAAATGTATGTCAGCTTCTGTCTTCAAAAAAACTGAAAGATGAAAAGCAATTTAACTAGATTTATCGCTGAGTCTTATTTGCTGCAACGAGTATATATATATAATGGTATTTTACTAACCTGCTATAAGAATGCATCAACGTTTATTTATTTTTTCGAGTTAGCTCGTTTTACTTTAAAAATTTTCGAGACAGATTTTTTGATTTCAGAGTAATTAATGGTATTCATGTTTATGTAAATTCATATTATCAACCGTTATCTAAAATTGAGTAATTTAGTTTGTAGACAACATGTCAACATCGAAGATTTAAAGTCCAATATGCTACGGGGTAAACTTAATTTGATTATAATGTCTAAAACTTCTGATGTCTTCTCAATTTTGTCTGTTGTATTTTTAGGCGGTCTAGACTATGATATGTCATACAAAATTCGATATTTTTGCTTGGACTTTTTCCTTTCTGTTGATTGTAAGTTAATTGCGAAAAGTTTTTCATTCGAAAAATATTTAAATTTTCTTCGTAGAATAATAAATTTTCGAAGAAAATTTGAATGTATTTAATAATAATTATTTTCGAACATAATTTAAAAAAATTAAGTTTTAGAATCATTAACAGAATATTTGTAATTTTAAAATAAATTTATTGTATAATGCAAATAAAAATATGAAATTTCTATCAATACATGTTGTTTGTATATGCCCGTTAATGGAATTTCTCTTTTTATTATTTTAAAGCTGCAATTGCATCCTTACAAACTTTTTTTTAATTTCTTAATTGATATATGTTCATAATTAACTACGGTATATTTTATAGCTTCAGAAGAAATATCTTGAAACATTTAGAGCTCTTCAAGCAAGATAAATTTACAACAAAGACCATAAAACATGTTCAGTTTTTTCAAACAGCACAGTGTCTAATATTAGGTAATGATTAAAAAAAAAGACAGTCAACATTTACTTTATGTTGTTATAGGAATAAGATAAAAATTGAATCTGTAAATCTATTTTTAAAGACGTTTATGCAGGCTAGATCGAAATATTCTTTAGGAAACTAAAATCAAATGTTCTTTAAAAACATTTATTTGAAAATATTTCCCGAAAAACCTTATTCTCGCATTTTGGAACTATCTTGCTGAAAGAAATTTACTAATACTGTTAAGAATAACGTTTGTAATTCAATAACACATCATGTTTTTTTTAAAATGTTTTCATCCAAATTGTCAAAAAGGTTTTTTAACAAATAAAAGGTTTATGCTTTTTACGTTTATTTTACTACTTATTATAATTTACAACAGCCTCAAAATATTTCTGCTAAAAATATTGAAAAAGAATTGCTGCTTTGCTTTTAAGGCATTAAATATGCGATGGGAAAATATAATTTTTAAACACCGAGTAAACATTCATTTCTAAACAGAGTTTGGAATTCTAAGGAGAAAAAAAAAATCAAAACAAAGCATTACAGATCACAAAAGTTATTTTCTACGATTAATTTTAGAGAATTTTTTTCTTCCTTGAAAGGAAAAAAAGAAAAATAAAGTGAATACATTTCAATATGTAGAAGTTGAGCAGAAAATTTTGAAAAGTATTGTTTTCACGTTTATTACAGCACAAATTATTCAATAACTACACAAATAAAAGAACTTTTACCAGTTTTTTTAACGAAATTTTAATTAGTTTTTAATGAAGAATAAGGCATAGGTTATAAGTTTTATCCTAATTTTCTCAATAGTAAAATAGTCAACATAAGTGACTAAAATTAGTTTTTTTTTTTTTTGCATATTTTGTCTTCTAATGCGTTAGTCAAAGGAAATATAGTCATTTAAATTGGGGAAGGAATTTGCACACAATTTTCACTGTGTTTCCAATTGAGAACAAGGGCCATTTCTGACTATACTTTTGTATCGATTTTAAAAACGGAATATACTGATGGGTAGTTTAAATAATAATTGGAATATTAAGAGTTAATTAAAAAAAAATTAGCTCTGCAGAAATATAGCTCTGCAAAAATTTACGAAAATGGCTATTTTCATGATATTTTGTCCAGTTTTCCACCCATGAAAGAAATGAATCTTCTGTTTCAAAAAAATTAAGTCATCTTTTAACTTTATCTCCTAATTTTTTTCAAGTAAATATTGATGAAATTTAATTTTGCGATACATCTTTAATTTGATATTCCCACTTGGGAACATTGGCTTGTAAAAGGTTAATAAAACGTATGTTGCTTTTTAGCATTCGAGTGCTATTAATTTTAGATAACGATTTTTCTCTGTTCAAGAAACGGTGCTTCATTTTTCAAGGGTTGCCAGATATCGAGGAGGAGGGAGGTTACTAAAATCTCAAAAGTCTCCAGGTTTGTCATTTTTGCCAATGGACTGCCCAGCTTGTCGTCAAAAGTTAATTCACCGAAACTGAACCGGGCTTGGCGATATCCTATATATTTGGCGAGAATGGGAAAAAATATTTTTATGGGAATATCAATGAGCCTGTATAAAGCCAGCGCGGATTAAAGAGGGGGCGCCCCCTCCCTGAGACAAAAGGAATTAATGTAAAAGATTCTATTTTACTTCCATAAAATGGACGTATATGCCATTCTTCTAATTAACCGCCACCCCCGACAAACTAACCACCACCCCCCGCCCCCGACAAACTTCCATTAATCCACCACTCGTATAAAGGTGATTATATTAGTGTAAAGGAAGATGCAATGTAATTGGAACATGCAAGGTGAGGATTGTAAAACAGTTTTAGCTAACAATTTTAATATAGATTTCAAGAATTGGTTCATAGAACAAAAAAGACAAACATTAAATGCTTTTTTTTTTTTCGAAATTCCTTAAGAGCATCTCATATATATCGTCTATATGCCAAACTGGGTTACAATTCGTGGAACCCGTTTTATCAGTAGAATCCTGTTTATTCGGGAAATTAAATTATAACCACCTTGCAAGCTATAAGTTTTTATATGTTTTAATAATAAAAAGTTCAATTTTGAAATCGCTCTTTAGTACTTCATGCCATTTTCAATTTATGATGTTACTTTTCGATTGCCGAAAAGAAATCCCGGAGAGTTAAATTAGCTCATCTAGTTATTTCAAAAGCAGAACATGAAACTCACAACTTCATTTAAAATTTACGACGATGGTGATTCTTTTTTTCGACTTAAAACTGTTATGAAGGAACATTACGTTCAGTGAATTACGCTAAAATGAAACATTGCATTATCAATATTACTATTTTGTAGCAACAGAGTAAAAAAATCTGGAGTGACTCCACTCGACTTTCCGAACACTTACGATTAAGATCATTACCAAGCATTGAAATAAATTTTAATCGATGAATCATTCAAACATATATACCAAATTGAAGCTCGATCGAATGTACCGTTTAAACGCTAGCGCACTATCCAAAATTTTCCTCCATAGGCCATCATGTAAAAGAAATCTTTGTCGTAGCCCTGTAGAAAAACTGTAAGTACTATACACATCAAAATCAATACCGGTCTTGCGAAGGTGGTTTATAACATGTATACCCAATTTGAGCTCAATCGAATGTACCGTTTAAACGCTAGCGCACTTTCAAGAATTTTCCTCCATAGGCCATAATGTAAAAGAAATCTTTGTCGTAGCCCTGTAGAAAAACTGTAAGACCTATACACACCAAAATCAATACCAGTCTTGCGACGGTGGTTTATAACCTATATACCCAATTTGAGCTCAATCGCATGCCCTGTTCAGGAGCTATCGTGTTCACTCACATACACACAAACACACATACACACACACACACACACACATACACACATACATACATACATCTCGTAAAAATAGCATAAATGAATTCAGAAGACCTCAAAACGTGTCAATACACCAAAATCTCGAATTCAAATTTTTTCATGATTACAATACTTTCCTTACATGGTACATGTTCGGAAAGTAAAAATCACCGAAACACTTCAGCAAAAAAAACATTTTTTGCCGAAACGAAACAAACACATATTTCTGTAAGCAGAAAACAACTTCCACGTCTATCAACAAATATACTATTGCCTTCGTTACGTCATTCAAGACTGACTTTTTTGCGCCTTCATCAATTTCCTTTTTCCTTTAACACACGCCATCCATAATTTTTATTTTTTTCTTCTTCTGTACGATGGTCCCTAGGGTCTCTCCTATCCAGGGCTAAGGATAATTTGATCAATATTGCACTTTACAAGAATCTTGTGCTCCCCCCTCGGGGTCTATTGCTTACAGTTTGTTTAGTGACTGTGTGCACTGCTACTGAAGGAAGTTATAAATGTGAGCTTGACTTCAATTATGGCACAAAGCCCCCCCGAAGTTGTTTCGGAGAATAAAGTTTTTTTTTTTTTTTTTTTTTTTTTTTCGTCGTTACCCGTTGTATTTGCATTTACTCATGTATTCATCCAGCCATTTATATTTTGTAGCAAGATGATATCATACTTTATGGCATTGCGTATCGAATGGAAAGATGCATTCAGTTTGCGATGCGATCTCGTGAGAGTTTCGGTGTTAACCCTTTATAGCACAGTGTTCCCGCTCTGGGAACACCAAACTCTGATGTTTTGACTGTTGCCAGTCACGAAGAATAGATTTGATTTCTAGAAAAATAGTGGCGGGTGACATTTGCTCCACGAGAATTCTTTACTTTTTAGCACGTCATTTCCCGTAAAAAAAAAAAAAAATGGTCACGATTATTTTTAACAGTACTGACATCTGCTGAAAAATGGAAGAATGAGAGAACAGTCGGATAGATTGCCCAATGCTGAAAAAAGGGCAGCCGTTGCCATCGCTCAACTTAACTATCAGCAAGATGGAGGACGATCGAAATGTTCATAGCGTTCAGCTGGCTGTGCGGCACAGCTAGCTGCGTCAAAAAAAGGGTCTCTAGATCTGTGGCACGCGATGAACGTTTCGATCGTTCGCCATCTTGCTGGTAGTTAAGTTGAGCGATGGCAACGGCTGCCCTTTTTTCAGCATTGGGAAAGGGTTCCTGCTCAAAGGGTTAAAATGCAGTTATTTTCAGTGCGATATCAGTGACGTACATAGATGTTTTTTAAGTTTTATACGCACTGTAAGAGTGCAGTTGGCAAATAAGTATTAAAGGGTCAGGTACCTTTGGGTGATGAAAATCTCAACGGAAATTGACCATAACTTCATTTCCGGTAGCTGTACTTAGTAACAATTCTGTAAACTTCCAATTTTTACCAGTTATTTAGCAAAATTGTTTGGAGTTTTACAGAAATATAGTTCTACACACTAAATTAATTTTTTTATAACTAAAGGTATTTGAGCTCGTTTTTTGCCTTTTTCGCATCCTTTGATAAAATATATGTATTAGAGTAGCTTAAAAATTTCAATACATAGAGAAAAATATCCTTATATAATTAAAATGGCGAAAAATAATTTTGTTGGCATACTTATAGCGTTATAATTTTTGCATTTATTTGCATAATTATGCAAATGATAGTGATAAAAATTGCAATTATTCTTTCTTTAAAGGAAATAAGAGTCCCAGCAAAATTATTTTTTGTCATTTTAATAATAAGCTATTTTGCGAAGTCTATAACAATTTTAAGATAATGTGATATAATGCTGCGTGCAAGACTAAAAAGAGGCAAAAAATAAGATCGAATACTTTTAGTTATAAAAAATTCAGTTTAGTATGTAGAACTATTCCCAGAGCTATAACAGGCCTATAAAAGCTACCTAAATAACTTTTAAAAATTGCAAGTTTTTAAAATTATTACTTTCGGAGCTATTAATAAATAAAGTTATGATCTTTTCCCATCGATATTTCCATTACTCAACGTTATCTGACCCCCTTAAGCTTACCGGAAAGTAATGTCATTAAAAAAATTCATTTTAAAAAAATAAAAATTTAAGTAGTGTCATTTTTTTAAACATTCATTTTTTTTAAATTAAAAAAAGTTAAGTAATGTCATTTTTTTCCGAAAAATAATTTTCTTGGGATACATATAATGTTATAATCTTTGTATTTATTTGCATAATAATGCAAATGATAGTAATAAAAATTGCAATTATTCTTCGCACTTTCGGAGCTATTTATAAATAAAATACTTCTAAATAACTGTTAAAAATTGCAAGTTTCGGAGTTATGACTTCCGCAGCTATTTATGAACAAAATCATCATCTTTTCCCATCGATATTTCCATTGCTCAAACTTATCTGACCCCTGAAGTTTACCGGAAAGCAATGTCATTTTTTTCGTACGTCAATATCTTGCCTAGACAAAACCACTGAGGCTAATAATACGGAATCGGGCACGTGTGAGATTTTTTTACTTTAGTTGCTGGATTGGAGAGCATTTTCAAAAATTCGATTTGTATGGGGAATAGAGATTTAAAACTTTCACATATCCTCCGACAAAAAAGAAAACAGCTATCCATAAAATTCTTGCTGTAAAATACAACATTCACGATTACCTAAACATCGATTTCAGAAAATTTCGAATACTATCCTCCAACGAGAGTATACGTGTAAAAGCGGGAAGAGTGGCCATTTTTCTGGGAAAAATTAAAGTATTATCTATAAAATTCTCTAAAATTGAACAAATGGGAGGCCTATGATTAGGCACAGCTTGTTTCTAATTCAATATTTTATGAATATTTATTTGCTTGAATTTCATGAAAAAAAAAAAGCCATTACTTTCCGGTAAGCGTCAATATTTACAATTTGCAGTAAATTTCAAATTGGTTAAGCGCTGCGTTAACATGATGTCTCAGTAAAAGTCGGATAAAATGAAACAGTCCGTGAAATTGAAGAGTAGCTAAGATGATTAATAAGCAAATCATCACAATATACAGTTAAGCCTATCACGGTACAAGCGCTACAAAACAAAGCTTATTTCTGACATTATTCCAAAAAGAAAAATAAAATAATAATAATGGTCAAATCGTAATAAAATCCACATCGTCGGATAAATGGACTTGAAAAATTTCATAAATATGTAAAAAAGGGGAAAAATATAGAAAATAGCGTGCGCTACTTCAAAAATCTAAAAATTCACACTTTCCCTGATAGTTTTGCAATTTTCTACCGCTTTTACCTGCAGTTTTTTTTTGGGGGGGGGGTCGCATCTACGTCATAGCTCTATTTTCAAATGTACTCCCCACTTCTTGCGATATATATATATATATATATATATATATATATGTAATGTATAAAAAGGTAATTTGGGTTTTACTAGTTTGGGTATTGTTCAAGCGGGTACTTTCACTGTAAGTTTTACTTTCCTGTCATACTTGCCACGCGCGCTCTGGAGCTATGTTTTATTTATTTTGTTATTTGCCAGACATCAGGCCGTCGATTCTGAGTTCTTTAGATGTACACGTGTCCTCACGCCCCTGTAACCCCGGATGCGGGTCATGTTGGTAAATGTGTGTGGTTCGATCAGAGATAAGAGAGAGGAGGAGTTGTGTCTTCGCAGACCACGTGGTGTGGTAAGCGTAAATACTCCCGCACATCGAAAATCTGGGGACTTCTGCCACTGGAACTGCTTCATGAGTCCACGCTGATTCTTGTACCCGTCTCCCCTCCCCTCTTCTCATTCTAAATTGTAACTTAATTGTAATGTTCAATAAACCATATTACCTGCCTTAACTCTGAAGCTTACTTGAAATATCTGACGTCTCATATATATATATAGTGGCATTAGCAAATGTTTTACTGATACATCGGATTTTCTTCAGCAATCAAAAAAACTGCATGACTTTATGAATATCGAAACTTAAATAAAACGGAGAGTTTGGGGCGATTCCACCGACTTCCATGTTAAATCTGTTTTACATGATTTTTTCTTCTCACTTGTAAGTCCGATTTTGGTTTTGCGTATACGTAAAAAAAGTATCAAAGATTCAGATAACGTATAAAAAATTGATAACATTTAACATTTAAACAAAACACGAAATTGGTTCACCAGATGGGAACACTTCGCCAAATACATTTTATTTAAATATTAAATATTATGTTTGCTTCATATATTTGAGAACGTGCCATCTGAATCGTTTTGGTACTTTTTCTACGTATACACAAAAAACAAAATCAAAGTTGTCGTTGTAAGTAAGAAAAAATATGTAAAACAGATTTTTAAGATTGGAGTCAATGGGATCCTCTAAAGCTCTCCGTCTCCCTTAATGTACGTATTGATCGAAGTACAAATATATTTATTTATTTATTTACTAAAAATATAATTAACCAAATATATACCTAATTATTAATTATTAAATTCATTAATATATTACTAATATTAAGTAAAAAATGTAAATTAAATCTAAAAATACCTCACACTTTCTTTTTAATCTTACTTCTTTGTGAATCCTATTTTCAAGTTATGAGTTCTAATATATATATTCAACTTCTGATCATTGTTTTCATATAGCTGTAAAACCAATACCATCCACTCTGAGATTAGCATGTTTTGGTTCAGATACCCCTGCATAAACAGAAAAGAATGTTTCAATGAATTACCCGCTGTGTTTGAGTTATGGACACTATTCAGTGAAAAAAGCCTTTGATCAGACGATGACAATTCATTCATTTATTGAAAAATTAGAAACGCGAGGATTAATCTGACAATTGAAATCAAACCCCATCACTAACTGATAAGGACAATAGATTTATTTACTGTAAAGTTACTTAACGACAATACATTATACCTTTTTTACTTTAATTACTTTCTTTATTGTGCAAAATAAAAGAGGTATTTTTATCGAGAAAAATTTTGGTATTCTGACTTACACGGAGAACATCCAGTTTGATAATTTCTAGAGTAAATGCAACGAGTTTTTTCTCCATGCCTCAAGGTGCATATGAATTTATGTACGTACTTGCCTCATCTCACTTTTCCTGTGACTCATCTTGCGTTGACGTACGTGCGTACGTGAAAAGGAACGTATGTAACTAGCGTATCTTAAGGGGGTCCGGGGCACAAAATTTTATTTTTTTTATTTATAGCTACATTATAATGATTTTTTTTCCTGAAATATATATCTATGTCAAGATACCTTTCCATATAAAAAACTCTTGAAAAGATTGAAATTTAATTTTTTAAAAATTAAAAAGTTTAAAATTTAAACATATTTTATTTTTGATATAACTGCAGAACCAATAGCTCGATTTGCATATTTCTTTCACTTTTGGACACAGCATTTTGGCATTTTAATTTGACTTCGGGATTTATTAAAATATTGTTTACATTTTTTTTAATAAATATAAAAGTTAAAAAATCACTCTTTTAAAAGAGTTTTTTAGCTCTAGGGCATGAATTTTCAAACCTTTTGTCCAAAATCAAAATTCCTGAAGACAAATTATTAAAAATATAATAGAGAAAGTCTGTACAAAATTTCATACCTGTACTATATAAGGAACTTGAGATATATCCTTTTAAAGTTGAGGAATCGCAAAAAAACTGATTCCGAGATAAATGGACTTAAAGATTCAGGTATACTTAAAGCAAGTCGAACTTTATTGTGAACAGATCTATTGTGAACAGATGTAATCATCGTAGAAACATGCGGTTTGCAGTGTTTGATTCTATCCATTCTCTAGTATTTTTTAAAGCAAAAAAATAAAAATGTGTTTTTTTCGAGATTTTTGTGCCCCGGACCCCCTTAAATATCATATCTAGGAGTTGTAAAATCTAGTAGGGAAAATCTCTTCATGAGTGCTGTCGGATTATTTACAGAATCAAATATTAAAATCTATGACCATATTCAATACATTTACAGTTAATGAACAGTCATTGTTTGGGAACGTCACCGACGAAAGTCAAAAGACTGGCCAACCGTCCCATACTTCTATATATTCTTGAAAGAGTACAGGCAGAAATGTACTCGTTGACAGTACTTGTTATGAAAATGAGCACAAAGTCAGTAATTTAATATTTGCTGAACTCACAATTGCATTACTTTTTAACGTATTCCCCACTGTACATGTTCTTTTATTACCATTTTATTAAAAAAAAACATTTCGATGATTGCGCACTTAGGAAAAGTGAGTTCTTTTATAAAATTAGCGGCAAAAATACATCCATCTCTTTCACCGTAATGAAACAATATACCCCAACACCGAACTTCAATTACACGTAATCCCGTTTAAAACGAGTTACCTACCCATACTCAGCGA
The DNA here is from genome assembly GCA_038373885.1 of Cheiracanthium punctorium. Lineage (NCBI taxonomy): Eukaryota > Metazoa > Arthropoda > Arachnida > Araneae > Cheiracanthiidae > Cheiracanthium > Cheiracanthium punctorium. Next base: position 1,064,153 of record JAWZYV010004369.1, read on the forward strand.
TATCAATTTTCATTAGCATCCAATCCCACAGAATGGACGCCCTTATTCCAAAACAACTCTCGAGGAAATTGAGGGGATGGGGGATGAAACTATAAAATAAAAAAGGGGGGGGGACTTGGCCCACCCACCCACTTCAATATCCTCGGATCATTAATTCACTTGTCATATGTCAACCCGCCACGCGTATATTTACGCACTACGCAACACGCAATTCCACGCACATCACACACGCAGTCAATTGAATTAATCACGTTTCAAAACTTCTCTCCCACCCCCTTATCCTCTTCAAAATGAAAGAGATTAGCATGATGAATGTAGATGAAATTATTGGTATGACGATGATGATTTTTTTTGTCCTGGGGTGAAGTGCGGAATGTGAAATGATGATTTTTGAGAAGGAGCGAGTTTTGTGGTGAAAGCCACGTGCTTTGAGGACGTCATCATCGTTCAGGGAAAAATAAGGGATTTTTTCGAATTTAATGAATGGAATTCATTTCGTGACTGTAGAGTATCTGAATAGGTTCCTATTGCCAGCTGATAAAAAAAAGACATGGTGTAGCTTGTGTAAGTATCAAAAGGGAAACTTCTAAAATTCATTTTTCTTGCATTATACAATAAAACCTCGATACAACGATGCTTAAGGGAACCAATAAAATGTTCGTTCAAGAGAGATGTATCGTTATATCGAGAGGGAGATTTCAGTGATGGAAATTCCGCGGGACCACAAAATATTATTGTTACAGAGGGATTTATCGTTGAATCGAGTGTCGTTATAGCGAGGTTTTACTGTATAATATGTGAGGTGTACCTCAAAGTAATGTTCTTTTCTTACGTAAAATTCATCCAGATAAATTTTCAACAAGCACTGAATTGCAATCTTGTGACTAAGCGTTGGATTCATATTGGTTCAATTTTACAGCGATAATTTTATACATAATTCTTTAATAGAAAAATAGGCAATAGAAAAATTGTATTCGAAATGTTCTGAAATAAATTTTCAGCTATTAGTGAGTGTTCCATTTCACAGCAAAATTGTTATAGATATCGCTTTTCTTGTTTGAGATCACATAGGATATGTGAAAAGAACATTTCGACACCCAGTTACAACTTTATGAAAATGCTCGCCTATCAAGCAACTACGCTGTAAAACTCACACATGTGCCAAATTTCGAATTATTAGCTTCAGTAGTTTTGTCGAGCCAATGTATTAACGCTCGAAATAAATGACATTATTTCCCAGTACAACTAATACTTTAAATTTTCATAACATTACATCCGATAAATGTTAGTATTTTATAAATATTTAGAAAGGCATTATACAATTGTATGAAACGTGGAACGTCGAACGTAATTCTCAGAATTCTAATCTCGAAGTACAAAAGAAATTCCCAAGAAAAATATCAACAACGGAAAAGCTGCGGAGTAGAATAATTCTGTAACTGTTTACATAGGAAAAAGTCAAGAGAAATTCAACATTCACTCGACAACTAAAAAGACAAAAAGCAAAATAAATAAATAAAATAAATAAAATTCTTTGTTTGCTAGGTATTATATTTTACTTGAATAGATTTTTTTAACATGTATAAAAGAGAAAGAAGCGTGTATTTCTCCGTAAAATGGTATTTTTAATTCTTTTTAAAAAACACCAGAAAAATCACTTCCCGGAATTAACAAACTTTAAAAAAGAAAAACAATGCAAAAGAGTGGTTTGTTCGTTTGATTTAATTTACACCTGCTGATAATTAATAAATAGCAAACAACGAGTGGAGAGTGAGAGAATAGGCATGATATAAAAAGTAAATGATACTGCTTTTAGATTTTCATATTTTAATAACTTAATTAGGAAGTTTTACTTTGTAAAATTAAGATAGTAATAATAATGAGTGAATGCATTAAAGTTTCTGCAGGTATTTTAAGAATGGCAAGAAAATATAGTCTTGATTCACATCGCATCCTAAAAAAGTTAAAAAAGATCTCTAACAATTGCAGTGGATTTTATCTTTTACTACAATGCGACTTCAAAGATTAAAATAATGCTTCACTTTCCTGGAATGACATGCCACCAAATGAACACCAAAAATAAGTAATTGGAATTCACGAACTGTTTAAGTTTATTAAAAATTCAATTTTGAATAATTTATTAAATAATAATGTAATATTATTCATTGTATTTAATAATTAGATTAAATAAGACGTATTATTATTTTATATTTAATCGTTATAATTAATAAGGTGTATTATTTTTTACTTAGTGTTTATTTTCCTTAAATAAGTATTTTACAAAAAGCAAAATTTAACAAAATATTAAGTTATGTTTTTACATACCTTATTATCTGGAATTTTAAAAAAGTAAATCAGTATTAGAAAATGGAGTCTGGTATTTTTTAAACTGTTACCTCTTTTCTCACATTTGAACTAAAATTTTAGAAATAATTATTACAAGAACGTTTGAAATTTCAAATTAGGTATTTTTCCCAGACCTTTTGTAATGCTTAACCATGTTTTGACAAATTAGTGTGTTATACTGAAAAAAATAACCTCAAATATTTTGGTTTCTTGAATAAAAGATAATATCTACGTAAAATATACATTCTAGTCTAGAAATCTTATAAGTTTATAGTAGAACGGTAAAAGTAGAATATATATTTACAAATATTTAAAACTTTTCTTTAAGAAATTGAAATATTTGAGGTTCATTTTTTAATATAGCATGCTAATCTGTCGAAACATAGTTAAACATGACAAACGATCGGTGGAAAAATACCTAAATTTGAAATTTCAAAATTCTTGTAATAAATATTTCTTAAGATTTTATATAAATATGAGAAAAGAGTAACATTTTAAAAATACCAGACACCATTTTCTAACACTGATTAGCATAAAATACTCTCCGGATAATTAGGAATTTAAAAAAAAATTACTTTTGCTGAATTTTGTTTTTAGGAAACTAATTATTTAAAGAAATTAATCTCCCAGTTAATTAATACTTCTTTCTTAATAATAATTTTACATTACTATTTACTAAATAATTTACAATTGAATATATTTATTTTACATTACTATTTAATAAATTATTTACAACTGAATACTTAATATTTTTTTAAAAATTATTTATTTTTGGTGTTCATTACTATGCATGTCATTCTCTGAAACTGCACCTATTTTTTTACATATCTAACACTAGATAACCAACTTGATTAACAATAGGAAAATAACTATTTTTTAAATATTTTATTGTACACCGAAAAGCAGATTTTAAAGTGGTCAAATACACAAAGAGAAGATCATGCATCTGCTTATTAGAATCTGTCCACTTAATTCACTTTTAAGGAGACACCTTGCTCTAATAAATTACATGTAGATCGCTTTGAACACGGATAGAGACAGACCCATTAACTTCCGTCCCCTTCTAAGTGGTTAGGGAGCCATTAATAAATTGACATAACGCATGTATCCATCAAAGTGAAATGGAATTCACATATTCTGTAGGGCAACAGAATTAATATGCATACTGACAATTCGCCCACAACGTGTATTGCTTTTTTATGTTGCTTATTCATAGGTTTTCCTTATCCAGAGGTATATTTGTTTTATTACTGCTCAATTCAAAGTTCACAGGCACACAACAACAAAAAAGTTGTTTGTACATCGGACGCCAACTATCTACTGGATTAAGTTTAAAAGATTTTCTCAGATTTTAAACTGCGGTTTAAAATCTTAGAAAATTGCTCTCCTTATTCTGTTTATGCATCATTTTTTAGAGTTATTACAGTTTTTTGCATTTTCAGATATTTTACGCATAAAAAAAGTACAAGAAACGTATTTAATCATGTTTTATAGATTTTTTTCAATTTTTTAATTGTAACTTTTGCTATTTTATCGTTTTTTTTTGCGATTTTTTAAGAGTTTGAGGGATTCCAATATTTAGATTCGGATTAGGAAAATCAAATTACATAAAAAGCCTCTTTTATTTGAGTCAACAATTTTTTTTTTCATTTACACAATGACGATTTTTGGTATTTTTACATTTTTCAAGTTATTTTTTTCAATTTTTTTTTAGATTTAGAACGGTTTATAATCTAAATGCACTTTAAAGTTTTATTCAGCGGATCGAACTACATAAGCATTATGCTTGGTTTAGATTCATAAATTTTTTTAATTACCATTTTATCCAATTTACTCTATTTTTTCAATTTACTCTATACTCGAGGGTGTACGGCTTAAACTGACTTAAAATTCGGATTCAGCGGGTCGAAATACATTCCGGTAGATAGGTGGCGTCCGAAGTACAAACAACTTTTTTTTGTGTGTGCCGGTGTTTTTAAAAACAATGTTACTACATTTTTTTTCTATTGAATTCCAAAAAGGTTTTAAAATTCTTAACCATTTTTACATATCAACATAAACTATTTTTTAACGTTCTTGTATTGGACCAAAGTATCTAATTCATATTAAAAGACATAGGTTTCTCTAATCATTTGACTTATTTAAATGGTCAGGGATCCTTAACCCATTTGTGCCTGGATATTTTTGCGACTTTCTTCGATTTTTACTGATAACAGAAATAATAGATAAATTTCTGATGTCAACTTCTTGAACAAGGGATGATTTCTTTTAAAATCATTATGCATAAAAATCGAAGTATCAACATCCTACTTGGTCATGTTAAAATATTTTGTAGAGTTGGGGCTTCAATACTCATGAATAAAGGCTAGGAAAAATAAATAACGTTTTCGACTAATAGCGAAAATGCCGTCCCAAAAAAGGACGCTAGGCATAAATAGGTTAATTAAATTGACATAACCCATAAAATGACATGAGTAGAATATATCACAAAGAAAAATGCAGCTTATATACTCAAGAGCACCCCCTTCAATAATTACCTATACTGTCGTAGAGTCTATGCGTTTACCAGACGCATTACCATTGTTATTTGGTGAATCATAAGTTTTTGTTCAAATTATGAGGCTTTTTTAATAAATGATCAATTAAAATATTATTTCAAGCAACACATATTCGAAATGCCGTTTAGAGGTCATAGAAATGATTGTACTAAAAAGAAAAAATAAAGAAACAAAAATGCTTACCTGTGTTATCTACAAATGTATGTAAAATGTTTTAATCAATCAGTTTTAACTTTAACATATACAGGGTGAATCTGAACTCTTGGGTAAAACTTTAAGGGGTGATAGGGCACATAATAAGGCATCAGAATCACATAGCAATGTCGGGTCAAAAACGCAGTTTTCACTTACCTGGTAATAATCACTTTGTGAAAACTATTGAAGTGTTCGTCTCATTTCTTAACCCAGTTTCATAAACAATAGGCTCGACCCCGAAAATTTCATCCATGAAATAAAATAGAATATTTAAATTATGAATTTTAGTCTTCTGTTTTCGGAGAAAAATAAATTAGTTTCTGACGAACAAGGGTCGGAAAGTGCACTGTTGTTTCGGCACTTTTTCCAAAGTGATTATTAACGGCTACATGAAGACGATGTTGCCGGCCCCGCACTGCTATGGGATTGTGATTCCTTATTATGTGCCCTATCACCTCTAAAAGTTTTGTCTAAGAGTTTAGATTCAGCCTGTATGTATGCAGAAAGATGTAGGAAACATATTTAGATATTTAAAAAATCTAAAAAATATATGTTTAGCTGATTTCGAAATTTTGGGTATTTTCAACTTTTGAAAATAGATAAGCATAGCCTAGACCATTAGACTACTACCCTACTTTAGACTCGCTAGATATACAGAAATAAAGTGCATTTTCAAGTTATAAAAATCTACCTGCATCCAGATTTTTAGCAATTTTTTAAGTATTTTTCACTTACTACACCTGTTGAGCATACCAGCAATCGGCTCGATATATATATATATATATATATATATATATATATATATATATAATTAATGACACAAATGAATATTCACAACACTTAACCCATTTATGCCTAGCGTCCCTTTTTTGGGACGGCATTTTCGATATTAGTGGAAAACGTTATTTATTTTTCCTAGCCTTTATTCATGAGTATTGAGCCTCAACTCTACAAAATATTTTAACATGACCAAGTAGGATGTTGATACTTCGATTTTTATGCATAATCATTTTAAAAGAAATCATCCCTTGTTCAAGAAGTTGACATCAGAAATTTATCTATTATTTCTGTTATCAGTAAAAATCGAAGAAAGTCGCAAAAATATCCAGGCACAAATGGGTTAAATGCATGCCAATATGGAGTAGATTATTTCTTTCACTTCACATTTATCTGCAAAAACTAATTTCAACACACAAAATAGGTTTGTTTTACAGATTTTGTTTTTAATTACCCTTGGTGAATTAAGGAAAAGGGGTAGGGAATTATTCATATTCTTAGGTATCTTTTTTATAAGAAATCAGAAATTAAAGGAAATACAAATGAGTTTTTAGTAAATTTAAGTATTTTTTTACAGAAAATACCATTTAATGAAGAAATTAACAACACGCTTATTAAGAAAAGTAGTTTCTAACGATTCACTGTGATTTTAAAGTAAAATTCAATAAATTTAATTATTTATTACAGAAAATACCATTTAATGAAGAAAACCGAAATTAACAACTCGTTTATTAAAAAAATATAGTATATAACGATTCATATTGATTTTACATAGTGAATAGTTTCTAACGATTCACTGTGATTTTAAAGTAAAATTCAAGTAAATTTAAGTATTTATGATAGAAAATACCATTTAATGAAGAAAACGAAATTAGCAAACTTTAAAAATAATTAATTTCTAGCGATTCACTTTGATTTTAATGTAAAATGTTAGTAATTTAAGTATTTATGATAGAAAATACCATTTAATGAAGAAAACGAAATTAGCAAACTTTAAAAATAATTAATTTCTAGCGATTCACTTTGATTTTAATGTAAAATGTTAGTAATTTAAATATTTATGATTAAAAATTCTATTTAATGGCGACTAACGAAATAAGCAAAACTTTCGAAATAATTAATTTCTAGCGATTCAATTTGATTTTAATGTAAAATGTTAGTAAATTTAAATATTTATTATAAAAAATACCATTTAATAAAGTACAGCAAAATTAACAGCAGTTTATTTCTTGAAAACTAATTTATAACATTTAACTTTAATTTAAATTACATGATACAAATAATTAGAATATAAATGAAAAAAAAAAACGTAGTACGCCAACTGGTAAGAGAGAAAATACTTCGCTTAAACATTCAGTCATGATTATTCACGCAACACACTACTAACAGTCGCGTTCTTTTATTTACCATTTAATTCCAACGTGAAAGCATACACATAATCCGCAGTGAACATCATCCATTCCTTTAATCTATGCAAAATATCAAACTGCCTCCATTTATTCGAGCTGCCGTTAAACTAATATCATTCAAACAGCGAAGAGTCCTCGAAAACAGATGCGAAGTCAGTTACTGTAATTCGTTGAACGAGGCTGCCGTAAGAGAGGTTCATTTGGTTTAATGCACACTGATCGGATGAAAGAAATGAGGTTAAGAAGGTGGCATGTTTTAACCCTTTGAGGCGCAACCCTTTCCCAATGCTGAAATAAGAGCAGCCGTTGCCATCGCTGGACTTAACGACCAGCAAGTGGGCGGACGATCGAAACGTTTATCGCGTGCCACCGATCGAGAGACCCTTTTTTGACGACAGCTGGCTGTGCCGCACAGCCAGCTGTCGTCAAAAAAGGGTCCCTAGATCTGCGGCACGCGATAAACGTTTCGATCGTCCGCCATCTTGCTGGTAGCTAAGTCGAGCGATGGCAACGGCTGCCCTTTTTTCAGCATTGGGAAATCTGTCCAGCTGTTCTCGCATTCTTCCATTTTTCAGCAGATGTCAGTGCTGTTAAAAATAATCGTGACCAATTTTTTTTTACGGGAAAGGACGTGCTAAAAAGTAGAGGATTCTCGTGGAGCTATGTCGCCCGCAACTATTTTTACAGAAATCAAATCAATTCTTCGTGACTGGCAACAGTCAAAACGTCAGAGTTGGGTGTTCCCAGAGCGGGAACACCCAACGTCAAAAATGGGTCAAGGGGTATCGTCAAAAAAGGGTTTCTAGATCTGCGGCACGCGATGAACTTTTCGATCGTCCGCCATCTTGCTGGTATCTTGCTGGTAGCTAAGTCGAGAGATGGCAACGGCTGCCCTTTTTTCAGCAAAGGGTAGCCGTTGCCATCGCTCCCTTTCCCTTGACCCTTGACCCTTTTGTCAAAAAAGGGTCAAGGGGTATCGTCAAAAAAGGGTTCCTAGATCTGCGGCACCCGATGAACGTTTCGATCGTCCCCCATCTTGCTGGTATCTTGCTAGTAGCTAACACGAGCGATGGCAACGGCTGCCCTTTTTTCAGCATTGGAAAATCTGTCCAGCTGTTCTCGCATTCTTCCATTTTTCAGCAGATGTCAGTGCTGTTAAAAATCGTGACCATTTTTTTACTGGAAATGATGTGCTAAAAAGTAGAGGATTCTCGTGGAGCTATGTCGCCCGCAACTATTTTTACAGAAATCAAATCTATTCTTCGTGACTGGCAACAGTCAAAACGTCAGAGTTGGGTGTTCCCAGAGCGGGAACACTGCGCGTTAAAAGGTTAAGAGCCATTGCGAAGATTCAAAAGCTTTTAAAAATCGCGGGATAGAAAGATAAAATGATTTTAAGTAAGTTTATCTATTGATCTTCATTGTTTCTGTCATTCTGCTACTTTCCCAAGAAATGTAGTAGAGTAGTGAAATTGGATTTTGAATATGCATATTTGTTCTTCGAAGTAGTACATTAAAGAATGCACTAATTAATCAAATATAAGGGAAATAACAAAATTAACAACGCATTTAACAAAAGAATCATTCCTGACGTTTCGAACACCGAAAGTGTAGCAGCATTGTCTTGGTCAGTGCTTCGGAGGATGAACTCCTCTCTTAACCCATTTGTGCCTGGATATTTTTGCGACTTTCTTCGGTTTTTACTGATAATAGTTATATTTCTGATATAATAGATTCTGAAATAATAGATATATTTCTCATGTCAACTTCTTGAACAAGGGATGATTTCTTTTAAAATCATTATGCATAAAAATCGAAATATCAACATCCTACTGGGTCATGTTAAAATATTTTGTAGAGTTGAGGCTCAGTACTCATGAATAAAGGGTAGGAAAGATAAATAACGTTTTCGACTACTAGCGAAAATGCAGTCCCAAAAAAGGGACACTAGGCATAAATGGGTTAGACTTGCTAGCAGTGGATCGTATACACTAAAGTGAGATGGTGCACGTAAAATTTGTCGTGGCTACAATGTCCAGCATAATCAAGCGATACCTCTGGAAATATCGATCCGTACGCTAGATGCCCTATCTGGGGTGGAATTCCCCCCCGGTGGTTTCCGAAACCGTCGGTGGTTAGCTGTCAACTGGGCAGAACCAGTTGTTTGGTTATCGACTGCACTAACGATTCCGGAGGCCATCGGGAGGTCTTTTAGCCAATCACAAGAACCCCTTCACAAGTTCATCCTTAAAGGCGGGGCAAAGTTAACGAATGAGAAAAAATTAGCGACAGGGGAGAATCCAGTTCCTGGAACGGGATCAAAATCAGGAGACTACTCATAGAGCAGGATTCTCCGCTCGTCGCTAATCTTTCGCAGTCGTTAACTCTGCCCCGCCTTGAGGTCACTTGAGGTGGAGTTTTAAGGAGGAGCGTCAAGGGGTTGTTGTGATTGGCTAAAGGACCTCCCGATGGCGTCCGGAATTGTTAGCGCAGTCGATAACCAAACAACTGGTTCTGCCCAGTCGGCAGCTAACCACCGACGATTTCGGAAACCACCGGCGGAGTATTCTACCCATAGGGAGCAACTTTGGTCCGCTTACTACTTTGCCCATAATGAAATGAACAACATATTTTGTTGGCCTTCGTAGTGGCCAATCCTACAAGTAAACCAATGAACTGGCCATTAGTAAAAAGAATTACTAACGTTTCGCTTTAATTCTAACTTACATAACAATCAAATTAAAAAAAAAAAAAATGCACAAATGGTAAGAGAAAAAATCTGGAGTGACTCCACTTGACTTTCCGAACACTTACGATTAAGATCATTACCAAGCACTTAAATAAATTTTAATCGATGAATCATTCAAACATATATACCAAATTGAAACTCAATCGAATGCACCGTTTAAACGCTTGCGCACTTTCAAGAATTTCTCCCCATATGCCATTATGCCATAACATAAAAGAAAGTTCTCTCGTAGCCCTTTAGGAGAACTATAAGTCCTATACACACCAAAATCAATACCGGTCTTAGGATGGAGGTTTATAACATGTATAATTTGAGCTCAATTGAATTTGAGCTCAATCGAATGTATCGTTTAAACGCTAGCGCACTTTCAAGAAATTCCCCCCATAGGCCATCATGTAAAAGAAATCTTTGTCGTAGCCCTGTAGAAAAACTATAAGTCCTATACACACCCAAATCAATACCGGTCTTGCGACGGTGGTTTATGACCTATATATCCAATTTGAGCTCAATCGAATGCTCCGCTCAGGAGCTATCGTGTTCACTCACATACACACAAACACACATACACACACACACACACACACACACACACACACACACATACACACATACATACATACATCTCGTAAAAATAGCATAAATGGATTCAGAAGACCGCAAAACGTGTCAAAACACCCAAATCTCGAAGTCGAATTTTTTCATGATTACAATACTTTCCTTACATGGTACATGTTCGGAAAGTAAAAATAGCTTAAACACCAAGTCATAATTATTCAGATTCGTAAGGAAATAGTAATAATAACATTCTTTTTTACTGCACATTTAATTCCAACGCGAAATCAAACACATAATTCTCCGTGAGCACAACCCATTCCTTTAATCTATGGAAAATATCAAACTGCCCCCATTTATTCGAACTGCCGTTAAACTAATATGCTCCAAACAGCGTAGAGTCCTCGAAAACAGATGCAAAGTCAGTTACAGTAATTCGTTGAAGAAGGCTGTCCTAAGAGAGGTTCATTTGGTTAATGCACACTGATCGGATGAGAGAAAGGAGGTTAAGAAGGTGGCATTTTTTTAAGAGCCATTGACAAGATTCAAATGCTTAAAAATCGCGGGATAGAAAGATAAAATAATTTTAAGTGAGTTTATCTATTGATCTTCATATTTTTTCCCCATTTTGCAGTGCGTTAAAATATAGAAGTCTAGTTCAAGTGGATTTTACTAATGCATCCCCTTTTTACTTTCCGAACATGTACCATGTAAGGAAAGTGTTGTAATCATTAAAAAATTTGACTTCGAGATTTTGGTGTTTTTACACGTTTTGAGGGCTTCTGAATCCATTTATGCTATTTTTACGAGATGTATGTATGTATGTGTGTATGTGTGTGTGTGTGTGTGTGTGTGTGTGTGTGTGTGTGTTTGTGTGTATGTGAGTGAACACGATAGCTCCTAAACGAGGCATGCGATTGAGCTCAAATTGGGTATATACCACCGTCGCAAGACCGGTATTGATTTTGGTGTGTATAGGACTTATAGTTTTTCTACAGGGCTACGACAAAGATTTCTTTTACATGATGGCCTATGGGGGAAAATTCTGGAAAGTGCGCTAGCGTTTAAACGGTATTCGATTGAGCTCAAATTGGGTGTACATGATATAAACAACCATCGTAAGACCGGTATCGATTTTGATGTGTATAGGACTTATAGTTTTTCTACAGGGCTACGCCAAAAATTCCTTTTACATTATAGCCTATGGGGAGAAATTCATGAAAGTGCGATAGCGTTTAAACGATACATTCGATTGAGCTTCATTTTGGTATATATATTTGAATTATTCATCGATTAAAATTTATTTAAATGCTTGGTAATGATCTTAATCGTAAGTGTTCGGAAAGTCGAGTGGAGTCACTCCAGATTTTTTTTGATGTGGTACACAAAACAATAAGCACTTTGCATGAAATAAAGGTTTATAGAACTAGAAAAATTATACCGTCGAACACGCTTAGTGGAATATCGGTTAAAAGAAAAGCCCTATGGATGTTTACAATTTTTCAATGCAGCCAACCATGGTAGTTTGCCAATGTAATCCCGAATATTAGAATATCCCGCTTATTAGAATGTTTTTTTTTTAATTTTTTTGGCAAATGGCTATTCTATTCAACGCACTCGACTGTACTAATTTGCTTAGGTAGTTTAATTCGATACAGTAATTAGATATCCTAGAAACTAAGATAAATTTTAAGCACCCAAACGCCGGAAAAAAAACTACAATTAAACATGAACTATTTTTAGATCCTTTATTTTATGTTAAAGTTGAATTGTATTATGTTTTTCTCTGCAGCCAGGAAGTAAAAAACACCATGTTCTTTTTCTTCAGAAGAGTTAGCATATTGCCCTTGATGTGAATGTTTTGCTTTATGTAGAGGGATAAAGCACTATGTGCGAAGCATTATGTGGGAATTATGAATAAAGGAGATAGGAAAATGGGAAGAAATACCAATGACCATAGTCCTTGGAAGTATATAATATCATATGAAATTGGTCTCAATAAGTAAAATAATAAAAAAATTTGTAAAATATCACCATAATTTTTACTTTAATGGCCATACAGCTGTTTCGAACAAAAACTATTTGCTCTTCTTCAATGTCGGAAACATTCACCTGAAGCCAAAAAAAAAAGGGGGGGGGCGGGGGGAACTGAAAAGAAATTCTTTCTTTTCAGTTCCTCGTTCCGCGCTTCAGGTGAATGTTTTCTACTGAAGAACAAATAGTTTTTATTTGAAACAGCTGTATGACCATTTAAGTAACCTTTATGGTATTATTTTACAAGGTTTTTTTTTTACTGTTTTATTTTTTAACCACGTCATTTTGAGTGTTATTGTTAAGCTTTATGAGAAATTAAACTTTTGTGATATCGGGCTCTTTACCCTTGGATTTCAGCTTTAGCAGATGCAGAATTATGTAGATAATTTGGAAGCAAATATTTCCTTTTTATCATATACTAGCTGAAGTACCCGTCCTCGACGGGTTAGTGAATGAAAGTTTCCAAAAAGCAAGAACTTTCGTCAGCATTGTAGGAGTACACAGAATGGATGTAGTAGGTTGCCAAAGTAAAGAAAGCGAAGTTAAAATGTTCATGTATTGTTAAAATATGACAGGTTAGAGAGTCACTAAGTAATATCATTTCATTCGCTTTAGTCGTAATTATGGGATGCGCGAACGAATATTGACGTATATTGAAATAATTTTCGCAAAATCTCAAAATTTAATCAACATTTTTGAAAAATTGGAAGCCTAGAATTTAAGTTGAGTGACAACCTATCATGTCACCCAAATTCCTTTCATTCCCTGCAGTCTTTATTTCGTGATGCTGGAACAAATTTTCAGCATTTTGAAACGATTTTCGCAAAATCTCAACAAAATATTTTTAAAATTCTCTCTCTCAACACGTATAAATTAAGATTAGCAATTACCTATCATATCACTAAATTTCGTATCATTCGTATTAGTCGTTATTAAGTGATGTTTGAAGAAATATAAACGTATTTTGAGAGAATTTTCATAAAATCTCAAAATCTAATAAAAATGTTTAAAAAATTGGACTCCTATAATTTTCGCTGAGCAACCATCTATCGTGTGACCAAATTTCATATCATTCACTTTAGTTGTTATTACGTAATGCGGGAACAAAGATTCACTCAGTTTTAAACGATTTTCACAAATTCTCGAAATCTGATCGATTTTTTTTTAATTAGATGCTTATAGTTTAAGGTGAGTGACCACCTATCATGTCACCAAATATCGTTTTTTCACCTTTGCAGTTATTACGTGATGTGCGAACACAAATTTACGCAGTTTGAAATGATTTTCGCAAAATTTCAAAATCTAATCAAGATTTTTTAAAAATTCGACGCCTATGTTTTAAGTTGAGTGACCACGTATCATGACACCCAATTTCATATCATTCGGTTCAGCCGTTTTTACGTGATGCTTAAACAAAAAAAATCTGATGTGTCCAACACATGACTTCCTTGCACGTCTATTAAATCAAAAATGTTTTTTACGCACTTCCTCTAAACTTATTTGTTTGAAAGATATAAAATATCAATAATAGTAAGATATAGCGATTTCTAGCCAAAAATTTCGATATCGCTAAGCTGAGTTCAATTTGAAAGATTTCTTTCTGACACTTTATTTGGCGATATTTCACCAAAAGCCGACAAACTTGAGATAGTTTGCGAGATTTTGGGGATAGCCAAAGTAGTCATTGACCACAGACTTTCAATGAATTGAATGCATCCATACACCTTAATGTATTTAAAGTCATTTGGCTCACCCTGAAAATAAATTCCCAGTCGATTGCTGTCAAAAAAGATATTGAAAACCGTTAGATATTATAATATAGTTCTAAATACAAAAGTTCAAAATTCTACGGGTTAAAGTTTTAGAGTTATACAAAATACGAAATAATTTTTGGCGCCAAATTTGGCGATATTTCGGCGAAACTCGTCAATGTCGACGACATTTGGCGAGATATTAAGCATGGACCAACAATGACAGATTATCGCCAAATTTGGCGATATTTCGCCAAAACTCGCCAAGAACGATGACAAATGGCGATACTTTGGGCATGGACCAAATGACTGACTATCGCCAAATTTGGCGACCTTTCGGCAAAACTCGCCAAGGTCGAGGACAGACGGCGAGATTTTGGGCATGTACCAAACAATGACTGTCTACAATTGTATTATATTGAAGATGTCCATAGACATTAAAGTACTGAAATTCTTTTCAGTGGTCCTGTAAATAAACTCTCCAGTAGATTTTAACCAAAAATCGAGATGCACAACTAGATGTTACAACAATCTTATATATGAAATTTCATAATAGTTTTTGAGATTTGAGAGTTAAATATGCACACACGTACACAAAAAAGTCGCCAAGCTTGGCGACTTTTGGCATAGTACTTGAGGGAGGCACGTGACGGTGGTCGGACCATTACCTAACTTATGTGGTAGGACGGTATTGTGCTTGAAATGGATGAATCTCCTAAAATTGCCATTGACCGTAATGTATTGGAAATCTTTTGAGTGTTCCTGTAGCAGAACTGTAAATGATAAACAGACTTTTTTTAATGGAGAAATTCATTTTCTAACTCTTTACAGCATATATCACTTCTGAGTCGTTTGAAATAGCCCAATACCTCTAAAAAACGCTTTGATGAATTTCGGCCCATAGAGCGTAATGTATTTCGAATCTTTTAGGCGGTTCTGTAGATAAACTATCCAGTCGAATGGAACCGAAAGGGGAGGTGCACAACTAGATGTTACAACAATCCTAAATATAAAGTTTCAACATTCTACGCCTAATAGTTTTTGAGATATGCGAGTTTAATGAATTTCGGCCCATTGAGCGTAATGTATTTCGAATGTTTTGGGCGGTCCTGTAGATAAACTATCCAATCGAATGGAACCAAAAGGGGAGGTGCACAACTAGATGTTACAACTATCCAAAATATGAAGTTTCGACATTCTACGCCTAATAGTTTTTGAGATATGCGAGTTTAATGATTTTCGGCCCATAGAGCGTAATGTATTTCGAATCTTTTGGGCGGTCCTGTACATAAACTATTCATTCGATTGCGACCAAAAGGGGAGGTGCACAACTAGATCATAGAACAATCCTAAATATCAAATCTCAACATTCTACGACCCATAGTTTTTGAGATATGCGAGTTACATACATACGTACGTACCTACGTACGTACGTACAGACGGCATGGAAAAACTGACCACAATAAACTCGCCGCTGGTCAAAATGAGTTGCAGACGCGTTAATATGATCGTGCATGCTAGCCTACGATGAGATGCATCGAAAAAAATTTTAAAATTCAATTTAGAGGTACTCAGAATCGGTTTTTTTGTCGAAATTTGGCCCCCAAAATTTTTCGGGATCACATTACTTCCTTATACTACGTACAAGGAAGTAAAAAGCGTCACGGACAGAATGACAGAATGACAGAATGACAGACAAACTTTTTTTTGAGGACCCGCATCGGATTCCCGAGTGCTTGAAACGGATAGAAATCGCAAAATTTTTGAATTCTAAGAAATGTACAGACAAAAGTCTAATTTTATTTATATAGATTGAATTGTCTCAGATCACAAGTAAATTGAGAAGTGTTTTTTATTCTGTGGCAAGCCTATACGAGGAAACATTTGCATGCGGAGGGCTGCCTTGGACTGTTTAAAGGGTTCTAATGCAAATTTATAGTATATTCGGGTATTCTTTGCCTTTAGAAAACACCCATTAAAGAAGGAAATGCAAATTAACATCCCATTAAACAAAAATAAAATAATAATGCTTAATTTTAGCTTTGAATTATGAATTACGTAACATAAATAATTTGATTGAAGAAATATAATATGCAAACCATATCTGAAAAGAAAAAATAACTCAAACACCAAATCGAAACTATTCAGGTTTGAACAAAAGTACTAACTGCGTTATCTTATTTCACATTTAACTCCAACGTGAAAGTGTATGCAAAATCCTCAGAGATTGCAACACATTTCTGATTAAAGAAACGCAAAATATCAAAAATCTTCCATTTATTCGAACTGTCGTTAACTTAATATCATTCATTCAAACAGCAAAGTGTCCTCGGAAACAGGTGCAAAGTCAGTTACGGCAATTCGGTGAATGAAGCTGCCGTAAGAGAGAGGTTCATTTGGTGTAATGTACACCGATCGGATAAAAAGAAATGAGGTTAAGAAGGGGTTCAATTTTAAGAGCCATTGCGAAGATTAAAATGTTTAGAAATCACTGGATAGAAAAAATAAAAAAAGAATTCACGTTAAAACTAAGCTTTTAATCTTCATTTTATTTTCACTTTCACTGTGCGTTAAAAAAGTAAAATGCTGATTAGATTTTACAAATGCATTTTTATACTTTGAAGTGGATTTAATATAAAGCCGTGAATAAGTTTTCTGTTTATTAACCTTTAACCCTTTAACGCTCAGTGTTCCCGCTCTGGGAACACCCAACTCTGACGTTTTGACTGTTGCCAGTCACAAAGAATAGATTGGATTTCTATAAAAATAGTTGCGGGTGACATAGCTCCAGGAGAATCCTTTACTTTTTAGCACGTCATCTCCCGTAAAAAAATGGTCACGATTCTTTTCAACAGCACTGACATCTGCTGAAAAATGGAAGAATGAGAGAACAGCTGGATTGATTGCTCAATGCTGAAAAAAGGACAGCCGTTGCCATCGCTCGACTTAACTACATTAGTTATACATGTCATTATACCTGTCACATTAGTTATACTTGTATTTCAGCCTATCCCTCCAGAATGCGGGTGAAGCAGTAATTTATTAATCGCTAAACCCTTTAACGCGCAAAGTTCTCGCTCTGGGAACACCAAACTCTGACGTTTTGACTGTTGCCAGTCACAAAGAATAGATTGGATTTCTATAAAAATAGTTGCGGGTAACATAGCTCCAAGAGAATCCTTTACTTTTTAGCGCGTCATCTCCCGTAAAAAAAATGGTCACGATTCTTTTTAACAGCACTGACATCTGCTGAAAAATGGAAGAATGAGAGAACAGCTGGATTGATTGCCCAATGCTGAAAAAAGGACAGCCGTTGCCATCGCTCGACTTATCTACCAGCAAGATTGCGGACGATCGAAACGTTCATCGCGTGCCACAGATCTAGAGACCCATTTTTTGACGGCAGCTGGATGTGCGCGCACATGAACATTTCGATCGTCCTCAATCTTGCTGGTAGTTAAGTCGAGCGATGGCAACGGCTGTCATTTTTTCAGCATTGGGAAAGGGCTGCGCCTCAAATGGTTAAGTGCATAGCGATCCATATTTGCATAGTATTTTTCACTGCCGGGTCTAGAGTAGAAGTCAAATTTCTTACGTCAATTTCTAACATAAAATATAATTTTAATAATAAATGATTTATGTCGTGAATAATAAAAATTTCATACATTTCTTTCAAACTGCGTATTTTTTTGAAATTAATTAGTTATTCACAAAACAGACATATGAAATTTAGCTTACACTCGTAGATATCGAACGAGCTTCTTTTAAATTCGCGCATTTAATCGTTTAACATTTATTTTTATTATTCTTAATAATAATAATATCAGATTTCTTAAAATAAAACTAAGCAACGCTACATCACCAAATTTGGTTAATAAACACTATGACAATGGAAACTGTTTTTGACTTTCATGTGTTTGCCGTAATTTATCGTTCTTGTTTTTTATTTCACTGTACATAATAAAAAATTCATACATTTCTTTCAAACTGCGTATTTTTTTGAAATTAATTAGTTATTCACAAAACAGACATATGAAATTTAGCTTACACTCGTAGATATCGAACGAGCTTCTTTTAAATTCGCGCATTTAATCGTTTAACATTTATTTTTATTATTCTTAATAATAATAATATCAGATTTCTTAAAATAAAACTAAGCAACGCTACATCACCAAATTTGGTTAATAAACACTATGACAATGGAAACTGTTTTTGACTTTCATGTGTTTGCCGTAATTTATCGTTCTTGTTTTTTATTTCACTGTGAAATGGAGACTCAACTTTAACATTTCATGTTTTTGTACAGGCCCGATAATTTGGCTAACACTGTAATTTGTGAATTTAAAACAGACTAGGAGGTTATTTTCATGTTTAAAATACACTAAGAAAAAAAAATGTAGAACACTAGTCAAAGCTTATTATATTACGAAAGTATGTATATTATTAAGTGAGTTGCTTATGAAACAATGAACCTTTTTTCCTTTGAACATAGCTTTACAGTATTAGAAGTAATTTACTAAAAGCAGACAAAATGAGCTTTACTTATTTGTTAAGCACAATTTCTAAATTTTCTCCGCTATACCAGTTTGACATTACTTATACCGGAACAAATAGTGATATATTTTTGGTACATGAGGCGCGTTTTTATGATCATTATTGCCTATTTTTGAACTTTGATATTTTTAAAATTTATTTCCTCGAAATCCATATGAGGTATCATAACATTTTGAATTGTTTTTTTGTTTTACGCAACTTGGGACTTTATTATGTAATCAGAGTTCAATATTATTGAACGAAAAAACAATGTCAGTGCTTATAAGAATTTGTGTGCGTGCTAAAATTATCGTATGTACTTGCGTTTGAGTTCTACATAAATATGGAATAATAGAGGATTGTTTTTAAATACAGTAGACACCAGTTATAACGTGCTCTTACGGGACTTAAAAAAGTAGTACGTTATAGCGGGACCGCCCGTTATAAGCAGTACCGCCGGTAAGATTCAAAATTACATTTAAAAAAAATCTGGAGTGACTCCACTCGACTTTCCGAACATTTACGATTAAGATCATTACCAAGCATTTAAATAAATTTTAATCGATGAATCATTCAAACATATATAACAAATCGAAGCTCGATTGAATGTACCGTTTAAACGCTAGCGCACTTTCAAGAATTTCTCCCCATAGGCCATAATGTAAAAGAAATCTTTGTCGTAGCCCTGTAAAAAAACTGTAAGTCCTATACACATCAAAATCAATACAGGTCTTGCGACGGTGGTTTATAACATGTATACCCAATTTGAGCTCAATCGAATGTACCGTTTAAACGCTAGCGCACTTTCCAGAATTTTCCTCCATAGGCCATCATGTAAAAGAAATCTTTGTCGTAGCCCTGTAGAAAAACTGTAAGTCCTATACACACCAAAATCAATACAGGTCTTGCAAAGGTGGTTTATAATATAAATACCCAATTTGAGCTCAATCGCATGCCCTGTTCAGGAGGTATCGTGTTCACTCACATACACACAAACACACACATACACACACACACACATACACATACACACATACATACATACATCTCGTAAAAATAGCATCAATGAATTCAGAAGACCTCAAAACGTGTCAATACACCAAAATCTCGAATTCGAATTTTTTCATGATTACAATACTTTCCTTACATGATACATGTTCGGAAAGTAATAAATAGGGCTCATAATTTCATTGCAATATGTGTTTTAAGCAGGTCGGATTTTTTTTAAAATTTAAATTAAACAGGGAAAATTCTTTATTACTTAAAATGTTTATTGAGATAAATGATCTATAATTTTCTTTTGTTTTAAATGGGCAGATGCTACTTTAGAAATACCGTGCCTCACCGTGGCACAGTGGTTATGCCACTGCGCCATGGTGAGACCCATCGCGGGGCTGTCGATGTAACGGTCTGGAGTTTTGGTAGGTTTTCTCCAGATGTAACGTGAATACGCGTTAGAGCCCCTTAGAAAGTCGTCTTACCAAGGTACACCCCCCTTGGAAGATCGCCCTAGTGTAGCGTTTCCATAATCACACACATTAGAAATACCGTTTTGGATATCCATAATAGACTTCTGTAGAGTCTCTGCATCACCACTGCGGCATTCAAAAAATCGTGATACTATTTTTGCAGCATTGAATGCCTCGGGTAGCTTGGTATAGGCTCTGCTGTTTCTTCGCCACTATCATCAGAATCATTATAGATGGGGTTTATCAGGTGGCATTTACGTAGTTGAATGACAAATAAAAAAACAGGGTCTTGTTCATAGCCCTAGCTAGCAGGCGAAAAAGATAAAAGATCGATCCCTTCCTTCATACACAGTTCATCTCGCTAGAGAATCTGAAAACGGACAACGAGTGATTTTGAAGGTACTGAAATTTCCGAGAGCAAGGAAATAAAATTCTTAAAAAGCAAAATTTTATTTTTGGCTTTTGTATAAAATGTACGTTATAGTCGAAGCACGTACTTTTGTTAAGTACGTTTTAACCAAAGTTAAATAACATTATAAATAGAGGACTTCAATCGGGACCTGGCTTCTAGGTACGTTATAACCGATAGCACGTTATATCGCAGGTCCGTTTTAACCGGTGCGCACTGTATTATATTTCAGTACCATACACGGTGGTTAGAATAAACTTCTCTTATAAACCGTATTCTGTAGCTAAATCTAATGAGTAGATATCCACTATTTCATATCCACAGTCCATGATGATATATATCCACATTTTAAGGTTTATAAACTGTACAAAATATGAGCCAAAGGTTTTCTAAGTTTGTTCATAAAATATCGACTAGGTTGTGTTTTTACAAGGATAACCTGTGTTGAAGACAGTGGCAAAATATTGAATAAATATTCAAACATTTTGTGAATTTCGAAGTCTTTATCATTGTTAAATCTGGTGTTTTAACTTTTTTAAACTACCTTTAACGCACATCTCGTGTACATGCCAAAGCTGGTGGCGATGTATATAACCCGCTTCAGTAACAGAATTATGTTTATAGGGGACGTTTAAATATAACGACCTGCTTCATAAATATTAGGTTGTAACGAAAGTTTTCCGCCAGATTTGCATGAGTCAGCTCAGGCGGTACCGAGCGATTGACCTTATATATCAAGTATATGAAATGCTTAGCGCGACTCATGGACATGGCACTAAAGTCTAACCTTTTAGCTAGCTCTCCAGTGGATGAATACTTTATCTCCTTCCACAAATTCTCGTTGGCGGGCCTCATCAATATCAGTAGGCCGGCCAAGAGCGCTCTGCTTCTTAAATGTCCTAGTCCTCGTTTTTGAACTTTCGGTACCCAATCTTTACAGTGTCGTATGATACAACAGTAGTACCTTAAGCTGTACACATCATTCGGTGTCATTCTGTAGCTGACTTTTTGCGACAGAACTGAGAGTAAATGATGGTTCAATCTGGTAGCGAGATAGTTCCATTTCGGACACCTTAAACTTGATCATAACGATATTGTTTTAAAGATTTTCACAACACAGTGCTCTAAAACAAGTCTTTTTCTTTCAAATAACAAAAATAGTTTAACAAAATATTGGCAAAGACACCAACGCGAACTTTTTGTGCAGACAATACTTGCAGTGGCGGAAAACTTTCGTTACAACCCTATACTATCCCTTTCTTTTAAGTTAGTGAGACGCCGTGAGCAATTTCTACAAAAGATTTACTTACATAATTCTAAAAATGAAAAAAAAAAATGTATTTTTACACAAAATATATATCAGAATAAATTTCATCATGAAACTGAAATTTTTTTCACCCTATGAAATATCTTCAATATAAGATTCTTCGTATTATGGCCAGCAAAATAATTTTTTAACGGTTTTTTTTTTGCCAAGCTCACTACTACATCATCTGTCACAGAAAAATTTTCTGTTTTTAGAAATAGGTGTACTTAACTGAGAATGATAGTTTGATTTTTTTCCTTACACCTCATTAAATATTCTTTCCGATGGCGTCGTCAGAAATAGCGAAAGATGATAGTCCCTTTTTTACACGTGAAAACATTTCCAGTAAGTCTATGACATTTACTTTTATCCTGACTCACAAAGAAAATCGGGGGTTTCATGAAGAGAAAAAACAGTATTGACATCCAATTATCTGGACACATTATTTGATAGATATAATATTAAACATTAGAAATGAGTCTTTTTCGAGAAAATATTTAATCCTTTAACGCGCAGTGTTCCCGCTCTGGGAACACCAAACTCTGACTTTTTGACTGTTGACAGTCACGAAAAATAGATTTGATTTCTATAAAAATAGTTGCGGGCGACAGAGCTCCGCGAGAGTCCTTTACTTTTTAGCATTTCTCGTTTAGCATTCCCCGGTAAACAGCATTTTACGTCATTTCCCGTTAAAAAATGGTCACGATTCTTTCTAACAGCACTGACATCTGCTGGAAAATGGAAGAATGCGTGGATAGATTGCCCAATGCTGTAAAAAGGGCAGCCGTTGCCATCGCTCAACTTAACTACCAGCAAGACGGCGGACGATCGAAACGTTCATCGCGTGCCACACATCTAGAGACCCATTTTTGACGACAGCTGGCTGTGCGCGGGCAGAGTCAGCTGTCGTGAAAAATGGGTCTCTAGATGTGTGGCACGCGATGAACGTTTCGATCGTCCGCCCTCTTGCTGGTAGTTAAGTCGAGCGATGACAACGGCTGCACTTTTTTCAGTATTGCTAAAGGGTTGCGCCTCAAATGTTTGAATGTATCTAACGCAGTTCTGAAGCAATATAGTACTAACTTTATGTTCGATACGGGCTTCCTGATTTTACATTCAGCATTTAAAAAATAATCTGGAAGGGCATTCCACCCAGTTTACCACCATTATGTACAGTTCGAAAAACATTCTAGAGACTAAAGTTTCACAAATAATTTATTCATAGAGCTTTAAAATTTTCAGAAGGTCTCTTCACAAGCTACGGTTTACATGACAAGCCACTGCAAAATATTACCAGTTATTCAGACTTCAGGATTTTTTTTTTTCCCAAATAGGCAATATCTTTCACTTAGAAGTCAAATCCCGTCGTGGAGGCAACTACAACGGGCGCTAGAAAAAGCATTGGACGTAAATAGGTCTAACTCAATATACTGAAGATTCGTCCACCTAAAACAAAAGTCTTCACATATTCAATTTTTATTATATTCCCAAATCGAATTTCATGCTCTTCTGGATACGGGCGGAAACATTTTGCATTCGAAAGATTTCGTTTTGTGTACACAGCCAATCTTATATCCATGAAGACTTTGAAAAAATATTAAACTATGTAATCTCGGTAAAAACTATTTTAAATGAATCGCAATCACAACTTTCCTTTCAAAAACCGTGATGAATAGGACGTCATGTCTATTGCTACAGTTCATTTTGTCAAGCAAATTATTAATTTTTTTTTTTTTTACTGTCGGAAATAAAATAGAGCTGAAAATAGGAAAAAAATTCGCTTAAAAATGAGGAAACGGGTGGATTATCAGATTTTTAAAGTTGCACAACTGTTTTTTTTTTTTTATATTTCTATACACAATTATTAAAAATTTCAAGCGGATCGTATAAACGGTGTAGACGAAATTATGCTTTTTGTGCTTTTTAAATCTCTTTGAACTTTTTAATCTGAACTTCTTGGAGTCATGGAGGTAAAATAATTTATATTGAAGTGGTTGCCCGGAACTGTCACAGAGTCAGTGAGTCAGGGATGAGCGTAGCTATATAGTAGGATAGTGCCTCAGAGAATTTCGTAATTTTGTATTGTATTTGTACATTGGCGCAAACCGACAAGTGGAGTACGCGCCTAAGCAGTAGGCTGTGTGCCTTGGACAGAGATTTTAAGGGTTCTAACGTGTATCCACATTATATCAGCAGAAAACCGCCCAAAACTGCAGAATGTTAGGGTGGAATTCTGCCCCGGTAGCTCACGAAATCGTCGGTTGTTAGCTGTCAACTGGGCAGAACCAGTTGTTTGGTTACCGACTGCGATAACAACTCCAGAGGGAAACAGGAGGTCTTTTAGCCAATCACATGAATCCCTTGACGCTCCTCCTTAAAACTCCGCCTCAAGGCGGGGCAAAGTTAACGACTGCGAAAAATTAACGACACCTTCCGTGACGATGCGTACTACAGGTTTTAACCCGTAAGCAGGCGCGTCTACTTTTCTAACTTAGGAGCTCGCGTGGGGTAAATCTTACCCCATTTTGTCTTCTTTATATTTTTGACTAAAAACGTTTGAAAAATAAAATTTGAGGACTTATAACGTAAAATACACCAGTTCTATTACGTTTCATGGTAGAAAATCGTGCTTTTCTATTTATTTAGAATTTTTCTAGCTGTTCCTTTAAATATCATGCTTTCTGAGAAGAAAATTTCATAGGATATGCTTTATACCTAAAAACACTCATTACTTTATTAATATGATATTAACTACACCTAATAGCCTTTGTCAGTACATACCAGTAGTGTAACATCCATTTACATCTAATTTACATTAATTTATATTTAGTTTACGTTAACAACGTAATGAAACGTTGTTAGTCGCGCGGGAGTATTGAATCCCAAAGTGGAATTTTCTTCCCTTCCGGATAACAAAGAAACTGCATTTTTTTACCCACCCCAACTAGACCTTGACCTTGAAAGGTACAAGACGGGGCAAACTTGTTCTCAAAAAATTTCTCACATTTTACAATGAAAAAATGTCGCTGGGGTGAAATTTACGCCAGCGCGCGTGCTTACGGGTTAAAGAGGTTCTGAAATGTCTAACGGAAGTAATCAGTTCATTTCACTTCTTTTTCAAAGGCTTTTGAGCAGTTTTTATTTCGTCGTAAATCAATCCTGAATTTTCAGAAATACCATCGGTCAGTATCCCTGCCAGACGACGGTCGAATGTATATTAGCAATTTAACAGACTCTTGCCACTCTCTTAACTTCGGAATAGCTCCTGTTATACTCTTAAAAGTTGTATCTGGGTGTAGTGAAGTAGCCATTCGCTACTGAGTTAAACCGCCTACGACGCCACCTGGTAGAAAACTGCGGTGATAGGATTTCTATGTAGGAAACGAAACAAGATAGGAAAAAGGAAGTGATTTACAAATTGGTAGAGCACCATCGATTTAGTTAAAAAAAAAAAAAAAAAGCAATATGTTGACACTAATGCCAAGAACATAACGGTTAAAAGGGGCATTTGTTTTTTCGTGATTTCGTACTTCATTTCCGAAGATAAAACTTAAAGCATCAAAAGCAATGATTTCCTTCGGTAAAATACTGAGCCTTCGCGTTTTTTATAACTAACACTACCGTCGTTTTTTAACACGCTTTTATCAGCTTCACCTGTATGTATGTTTGTATGCTTGTATGTTTGTAACCGACTCCTTTGAACTCGATTTTGACCCACTTTAAACGGTCAGATTTAATTTAAACTTTGTACATTTATGAAGAACCGGTGACAATACAATAATTTTATAAATTTATCTCATTATCCTGATAAGGATCGCCAGGATTAAATAATTTCCTCATTTCTTATCCTGATTGAAAGTAGAACACTTCCAAAGATTACAATCTTAAGAAAACCTTCTTTACTGTGGCCGTGATCGTATAGTGGTTAGTACATTACGTTGGGGCCGCTGTAACCCACGTTCGAATCCTGGGCACGGCAATATATATATATATATATATATATTTTTTTTAACAAATCCATCACATTATGGAAGAGTTGAGTACAAGGACATGTTTAGGCCTTTCTTTTTAACACGCTTTTATTTGTTGATTAGAGACCTATTTTTCCTTTTTAGTGAGGAAGGTATAATTTAACTGCAGGTTGATTAATACTTTGGTGCACAGCAGAAAATAAATTAACAGTGAAAATAAATTATCTCACAGTTTGTACTTTCCAACTTAGTGTTCCTTAGTGTCTAATGAGCGATATCGAAAATTAAAAATAAATTTTAAATATATACAGTTTAAAAAAAACTAAAAAACACGCTTTTATAGCAAATCGAACTAAAAAGTGAAAAATAAAAATATAGTTTAATAAACCAAAAGACACGCTTTAGTGATAAATTGAACTAACTAAACAGCGAAAAATAATTCTTAATATAGAAATAAATTAATGAACGAAACATAGTATTATTGTGAAAAAAGCGTGCGGTGCTCCCTATATCAATTATTGAGAATATTCGAGCGGTACGATGAGTGCAAAAATGATACAAAAAATAGAGCAGAAAGCGCCTCACGCTTTTCCCACAATAATACTATTTTTCGTTCATTAATTTATTTCTATATTAAGAATTATTTTTCGCTGTTTAGTTAGTTCAATTTATCACTAAAGCGTGTTTTTTGGTTTTTTAAACTATATTTTTATTAATAGAGCACTTTTCTCAATAAGACCATACTAATGTTCTCAATGATTTTCTACTTAGTGATTGTGCATTTTAATACATAAGTGATTGTGCATTTGTGTTAGTGATTGTGCATTTTAATACATAAGTAATTGTGCATTTGTGTTAGTGATTGTGCATTTTAATACATAAGTGATTGTGCATTTGTGTTAGTGATTGTGCATTTTAATACATAAGTGATTGTGCATTTGTGTTAGTGATTGTGCATTTTAATACATAAGCTGTTGTATTCTAAATATTTAGCAATTGCATAACCAATAATCGCAAAACTAATGACTAAAATCGCAGTTCTTATGACTAAAATCTTTGAACAAACATAAGCGCTTTATATACAGGTTTTTTTTTGTTTTCTTTCTCCAGTGTAACTTTCAGCTGAACCTACGGAAATAATGCGCATACATAAATAAAGAATCCAAGAAACGGTTTAAACAGAAGCTCTTCAGCATTTTTTTTTCTTTTTTTTTATGACAACAAAATCGCAATTACCGTGCTCACTTGCAACCGTTAACGAATTTTTCTTTATCAAGATGATGAAGCCAAATAAGAGGTTTTGTGTCAATTATATTACAGAGTAAGTTGCAAGAGCGTATAATTATATTTCGTAATCACCAAGTAACAGATAATCATCAATGTAAGAAAAAAAAATGGCACTCTATCTCCAGTTTTTCCCCCATCTTAATATTTATTCCGATAGCTCTGTTTCTTCAAATTAGCAACCAATTACATAACTAGAGTAAAATAAGTAGGCGTTGAGTAGTACACACATAAATTATCTTCGACGACAACAGTTATTATTTTAAATGATACTTTTTAACATGCTGTATCCAATTAATTCTGATGTTACTAAATGTAACGTTAGATATAGGAGAGACGAGATTTATGTTTCATTTTGAGTAATTATTTTGGCGTTACATGTCGCGTTATTTTGAACAGGTTAAACAGAAAATAATAAGATATAAAATAGCTTAGAAAAAAAACTTTTCTGAATGTCTTAAAAAAGAGCAGAATCATCTATTTGTTTTCAAAGCGCATTATTAAGGAAACTTAATGTAAAATAATCATTATTATGCAATGAAACACGACAACTGTAAAAATTTTTGAGTGTTAACCCTTTAACGCCCAGTGTTCCCACTCTGGGAACACCCAACTCTCACGTTTTGACTGTTGCCAGTCACGAAGAATAGATTGGATTTCTATAAAAATGGTTGCGGGTGACACAGCTCCACGAGAATCCTTTACTTTTTAGTACGTCATTTCCCGTCAAAAAATGGTCACGATTATTTTTAACAGCACTAACATCTGTTGAAAAATGGAAGAATGCGAGAACAGCTAGATAGATTGCCCAATGCTGTAAAAAGGGCAGCCGTTGCCATCGCTCAACTTAACTACCAGCAAGATGGCGGACGATAGAAAAGTTCTTTTTGCCACAGATCTAGAGACCCTTTTTTGACGACAGCTGACTGCCCTTTTTACAACATTGGGAAAAGGGTTGCGCCTCCAAGGGTTAAATCTAAGACATATAGTTTGTGATTAGCAGCACAGTTTTTGTAACATACGGTTATATTCTTGGGAAATTTTGAATAAACTTAATCACTGACCTATTTTTAAACACTTTGTGTACATGTGGTGCACAATGGGTAAATTGGTAATAATTTGTATTTTTGTTTTTTACTGAAGAAAAAATGCTTTCAACCTATTATTTTATACCCCAAACAAAGGTTCATAATCGGATCGGGAATGTTCTGTAAGTGTGTTTATAAATTGTATTAAGGGTCATCTGTGGAATCTTAAAGCTTAATGTGAATGGACAAATGATTTTCTCCGCCTATCTCTGTATTTGCCAAAGAGTTGTGTTGGTT
Source organism: Cheiracanthium punctorium (assembly GCA_038373885.1). Lineage (NCBI taxonomy): Eukaryota > Metazoa > Arthropoda > Arachnida > Araneae > Cheiracanthiidae > Cheiracanthium > Cheiracanthium punctorium. Next base: position 1,092,821 of record JAWZYV010004369.1, read on the forward strand.
TCTAAAATTGTTGCGATCACTTCATCTCTATTTCAAAATTATACTATTTTACCACCACAACACTTCAATACTTAATTATTTTTCAAAAATGTAATGATTTTCAAAAGAGGTAATTTCTTTGTCATTTATCGCATTTGAAGTGTTACTTTAAATAAACTTGTGGTTACTTCGCCACCTGTGTTATCAATACTATGTTAAGTTAGTCTCAAATTTAAAATAGTGAAGTACTTCCTTTCTCATAAATAGTCATGTAACAATTAAAATAAATAAAAAATAGGAAGTATGTGTGTATATATATTTATATGAAATAAAACTCTGCTGAAAAATCACTCAAAATACTGGTGTTAAACGATAAAGTAATTAAAAAACTTTGTAAAAAACACACATAAGAAGTAATAGGTAAGAGGATACGGACGTTTCGTTCAAAAATTGTTTTGAACTTGAAGGGCTTGGACTGAAGAAGTTCAAAACAATTGTTGAACGAAACGTGCGTATCCTCTTACCTATTACTTCTTATGTGTGTTTTTTACAAAGTTTTTTAATTACTTTAAAACTCTGCTGTTCGAGCCTCGTCAAAGGGAGACCCCTTGAACCCCCCTAATTTTTTAGTTTCATTACTGCCATATTAAAACGATATTAATTGACTATGTTATTTTATCTCTCATCTTTCGTGTATTTCACCTGGTAACCCTATGTTGAAATTTTTAGGATTGTAACCTATTTATAGAAAAATACATGCGATGCCTATTCTACAGCTTACGAAATAGTGTAACAATAGATTAAAGCTGTTGTGAACTCTAATAGTATTTAAATATATGTAAACAATACATATGATACATAGTCTACAGCTTACGAAATATTGTAGCAATATATGTAAAATTATGTCGCTTTTTTGGGACACCTTTTTCGGACAATTTTCAATAAAGGGGGGTGGGAGATAAAATGGCATAGTCAGTAATAGTCAATCTTTTCATAACATATTAAAAAAATTTAGGAACCGATTATATTAATCATTTTACATTAAAGAATTTTAGGAACCAATCATAATATAGCTGTTTGTGTTCATTAAATATTTCCATTTACCTTAAATAAAAAACATTCTATCTAAAAAGAATAAAGTCCAAGAAATTGTAACGACGGGATTTCCATCTGCCAGGCAACGACGCACGAACTTCCAGCCAGAACACTTTTCTGATGTCATATGGATTCTGTTTAGTCAATGGACAGGCAAAACTAGGAATCAAAGTTTAAGATAATTAACATTAATGTACTGATTCGGCTTCCTGGCGGTGTACTGCAGGAATAGGGTTATTTAACATAGAACCCGCGTTAAATGGGAGCGTTTCCTGGAACAACGATGACGTAAACGCCATCCTATAAACCGCATTTGATTGAATAAGAGACGACAGAGAGACAAAGCTAATTCTGTGTAAACGGCATGGTTTCTTTGCTTAAATACGACAATGCTTATTGTTAGCATTGATGAGTATAGCAGCATATGTAAACACTGATGAGTGTCATTCGATAGAAAATTCTATTAAAAAATTAATATTTCACCAACAGAAGAGGTTTTAAAAACACTTAAAAACATGCTGTCCTTGAATACTGCAGTTCAAAATATTCTCAAAAACATTTTTAAAAACAACGGTGAAAAACATAAGTAATAACTCTTAAATATGTACAATTATTAACATTTCTTTTCTTTTGAAATGCGATAAAATAATTATTTGCATGAAGAGGAAAAATATTACTCTTACCACAAGTCCAATTGATATACAAAATCTTCCTCAAACGCTGAAAATAACCAAAATAATACCTATCAATAAACAATTATTTTTTGCATTTTTTTTTTTTTACTCAGCTACTTTCTCCCTAAACATTCAGTAGTATTTTTTTTTTAATTTTCTTTATGCCTGCCGTTGATACTTTAATGACTAAACCACATGCACGGTTCTTTCAAGCGTAATTTATTAAACCGAAAGAAAATTTTGCTTGGTTTAATTAATTAAAAGTGAGGATCTTTGAAACAAATGTGTTCTTAAACGAGAGTGTAATATTATTTGAAAAAAAATATATAAGCAATATTTTAAATACATATCCAAGAATAAACAGCCGATTTTTGCGCTTCTTCTTGAAAGTTTTATTTTGATATTTTAAAGATGATGTATTTTTCAGGTATCGGATGTTTAAGATTTTCAAAAAAACATACAGCTCTTTTTGTGTCTAATTAAGTTTATCAGACAAGAATGATTTACTTTTTCAATGTAAAGTGGAAAAATAAGTTGACGTATTTCTTTAATTTTCGAATGGGGGATGAATGAATTATTTTAAAACGAGAAAAAGAGAAAAGCCTATTTTTGTATTAAAATTGGAGAATTCTTATATATTATTAGGCTTGCAGGAAAATAATGTCATTTTTTATGCGTGTAGTTTGCTTAACCAAAACTACTGAAGCTAAAAGTAATAAATTTCGCACGTGAGTTTTTGAGATTGGGTGATAGAATGGAGAACATTTCTCGAAATTCGTAACTTATGTTACGATATGAATACCAGAACGTTCTTTTCACATATCCTGCGTGATCTCAAAGAAGAAACGATAGATCCATAAAATTCTTGCTGCAAAATACAACACCCACCAAAATCCGATTTCAGAGCATTTCGAAAAGAATCCTCCAAGGAGGGTAGACATGAAAAAAAGGCGAGGGGGCTTTTTCAGGGAAAAAAATCTATAAAATTCTCGTTTTAAAATTCAACATAAATGAGTTCTATGCTTTGGAACTGGTTGTTTGTAATTCAATGCTTGTTGAAAATGTTGTTGTTTGAATTTTATGTAAGTAAAGAACATTACTTTCTGAGACACCTTATAGTTCGATTGAACACGAATTTACAGCACTGCATAAAACATTAAGATTGCTTTCGGTAAAATATTTTTGCCATTGTAAATGGCCAAAATGTTTCGTGGTCACTATTTTATGCCAGGTGATAATTATTTTATATGAGGAAATAACCTTAGGTATTAACATTTATTTCAAAATATATGTAAGTAAAATATATAATGTGCATAACATATGCAGGTAAAGGGAGTATACTGTTGCACTACAAGTTGGGAAGCAGCCGAGTAAAAATCTAAAGCTTAAAATAGGCTTATTTTTACAGGTTGTAAAATTTTTATATAAGAAAACATAATATCAGAAAAAAAAAACACCGTGTGAACAAATATTTCATACGAATTCAGTTAACGAATTCAGTAATTTCATGTAACTTACAAATAATTAATAATTTTGATGAAAAGTGTTCACATATTAACAACAAAACATGAGTGTCCAGTACATTTTTTTAGAAGAAAAATACGCTATTTATTTTGGTAACATTATATTTGTTGCTAAAGAATATCATTGCAGACAACGAATTTCATTAATGTAAAAACTTTCGGTAATGACCTTTGGCAGATGCCACATAACAATTTTTAATTATATTATAAATAAAAATATAATCTTTAAGGTATTATCGTAAATCTAATTTCGATATTCCGTGAAGATAAAATTTTCTTGCAGTTTGTATCTGTCCCTACAAGGATAAATTATTCAGCATACCCGAATAATTTAAATTTCATCTGGCATGATTCATATCGATTTGGTAATTCATTTAGATTTTTAGTAGAAATTACTTTTTTAAAATGACATTTTTTGGTCCTATTGTTAAAATATACCAAGGGAATTATTCGAAAACAGTGTTTAGCCGTTTATTTTATTAAATAATTCATTGAGAGTTATTAAGATTTCAGTTTCTCATAAAAGTTTCCATGTACCTTTAAAAATTAATGAGAGAAGACGTTATATTCAAGATACATAATGGAAATAATCTCATGTTTTGAAAATATAATAGGATTTGTTATCGGTGATTTCAATTCTCGTTAATTTTTTTTTCTTATCTAGATATTTTTTCTGAAAGGAAGGAAAAAAGTATTATCGGTGGAAAGAATTCAAATAATTTGAATTTTTAGATAAAAAAAGTAGACATAATAAAAGTTACGTACATTAAAATTATTTTCAGAAACGTATAAAAGTCTTCTTTTAATAATATTGCCAATTAAACTGCATAAAATTGTGTCGTTAAGAAGCGAGTTAATCTACTGTTATACTTAGCTTTTTCGTTGAAAATATACAGGATGTCCAAAAAGTTGGCTAGAGGATATAATTCTTTATTTATTAGAGATAAGTGAGCAATGTAGATTTAAATTTCAAAAATAAGGCCGGAAATAAGGCTCCATGAACCCTTTATAAGGCTAGTGTATGTGCGGAGAGTCGAAATTACTTGGAATTTTTCTGGCCCATTTTTTAGGATTAATTCCTGTTTTTTCACTCTACTGTAATATCCCACGTGAAAGCTGGAGAAACAAGTATTGAACAAACAGAAATTTTGCAGGAGAATACATTAATTACACACAAAATCAAAGTCGGAATACTAACTGCTGCTTGTACATGGAATTAAATGCAAAAATATATAATTAAAAGCGATGATTCTTATGCTCCCTTTTCAAGTGATTATTCGAGCTTTCTTTAAAATTGCGAATGAAAGAAAAGTTCACAAGCCAAATATAATTTAGAATCTAGATGTATGGAAAAAAATATACATCCAATATAACTGAACAAAATTCAGAAAATTCACTAATGACAATTGATTTCTGTATTGAATAGATGGTAGTTGGTAAATATTAATACGGCCTTATAAAGGGTTAAGAAAAAAATGTCCTCTCGTTAATTTTTAAGAGAATTACACATTTCAAATTTGTACCCCTACAAAAAAAAATCTGGAGTGACTCCACTCGACTTTCCGAACACTTACGATTAAGATCATTACCAAGCATTTAAATAAATTTTAATCGATGAATAATTCAAACATATATACCAAATTGAAGCTCGATCGAATGCACCGTTTAAACGCTAGCGCACTTTCAAGAACTCTCCCCCCCCTTATAGGTCATAATGTAAAAGAAATCTTTGTCGTAGCCCTGTAGAAAAACTATAAGTCCTATACACATCAAAATCAATACCGGTCTTACGATGGTGATTTATAACATATATACCCAATTTGAGCTCAATTCAATGTACCGTTTAAACGCCAACGCACTTTCAAGAATTTCTTCCCATAGGCCATAATGTAAAAGAAATCTTTCTCGTTGCCCTGTAGAAAAACTATAACTCCTATACACACCATTATCAACACCGGTCTTGCGACGGTGGTTTATAACATATATACCCAATTTGAGCTCAATCGAATGCTCCGTTTAGGAGCTATCGTGTTCACTCACATACACACAAACACACATACACGCATGCACACACACACATACACACATGCATACATACATCTAGTAAAAATAGCATAAATGAATTCAGAAGACCTCAAAACGAATAAATACACCAAAATATCGAAGTCGAATTTTTTCATGATTACTATACTTTCCTTACATGGTACATGTTCGGAAAGTAAAAATTCCCAATTAATAAAATGTGCCGCAAACACCTATGAAGAGATGTACAAATTTTCACCCTTCCATCGTGAAACATCTCAGAGGTATCTTTAAATTAGATGAAGTGGGATTATGTATGATTCTTAATGTTAAAGTTTATTGCTACAGTTAGAAAAAAAAATATTTGGCAATTTCTATACGATCCCTGAAATGTGATCCTCCAAAGTGACTTTTTCCCTTAGAGAGTCATTGAAGAGTGGTTTAAGTGGCGTACTTTTAAATTTCCTATCTCTGACACTTTTTAAAATACCATTCTCAAATATTGTAACTTACCTTATTAGTGCATGGGGCACATTTTACTAACTGTGGATTTTTTTTGTACGGGGTCGTATACAAATTTAAAAATGTCAGTCCTATTGAAGATTGACGAGAGGAATTTTTTCTTAACGGAGTCTTATTTCCAACCTTATCTATATAAATAAAATTAGACTTTTGTCTGTACATTTCTTGGAATTCAAAAATTTTGCGATTTCTATCCGTTTCAAGCACCCGGGAATCCGATGCGACCCTCAAAAAAAAGTTTGTCTGTCTGTCATTCTGTCGTTCTGTCCTTCTGTCATTCTGTCCGTGACGCTTTTTTTGTTTAAGCATCACGTAAAAACGATTGAAGCGAATGATATGAAATTGGGTGTCATGATAGGTGGTCACTCAACTTAAAACATAGGCGTCGAATTTAAAAAAAAAAATCTTGATTAGATTTTCAGATTTTGCGAAAATCGTTTCAAACTGCGTAAATTTGTGTTCAAGCATCACGCAAAAACGACTGAAGCGAATGATATGAAATTGGGTGTCATGATAGGTGGTCACTCAACTTAAAACATAGGCGTCGAATTTAAAAAAAAAAATCTTGATTAGATTTTCAGATTTTGCGAAAATCGTTTCAAACTGCGTAAATTTGTGTTCAAGCATCACGCAAAAAACGACTGAAGCGAATGATATGAAATTGGGTGTCATGATAGGTGGTCACTCAACTTAAAACATAGGCGTCGAATTAAAAAAAAATCTTGATTAGATTTTGAAATTTTGCGAAAATCATTTCAAACTGCGTAAATTTGTGTTCGCACATCACGTAATAACTGCAAAGGTGAAAAAATGATATCTGGTGAAATGATAGGTGGTTACTCACCTTAAACTATAAGCATCTAATTAAAAAAATCCATCAGATTTCGAGATTTTGTGAAAATCGTTTAAAACTGAGTGAATCGTTGTTCCCGTATTACGTAATAACGACTAAAGCGAATGATATGAAATTGGGTCACACGATTGATGGTTGCTCAACATAAACTGTAGGAGTCCAATTTTTTAAACATTTTTATTAGATTTTGAGATTTTGTGAAAATTCTCTCAAAATACGTTTATATTTCTTGAAACATCACGTAATAACGACGAATACGAATGATACGAAATTGAGTGATAGGATAGGTAGTTCCTAATCTTAATTTATAGGCGTTGAATTTTAAAAATATTTTGCTTACATTTTGAGATTTTTCGAAAATCGTTTTAAAATGCTGAAAATTTGTTCCAGCATCACGACATAAAGACTGCAGGGAATGAAACGAATTTGGGTGACAGGATAGGTTGTCACTCAACTTAAATTCTAGGCTTCCAATTTTTCAAAAATCCTGATTGGATTTTGAGATTTTGCGAAAATCCTTTCAAACTGCGTAAATTTGTGTTCAAGCATCCCATAATTACGAGTAAAGCGAATGAAATGATATTACTTAGTGACTCTCTAACCTGTAATATTTTAACAATACATGAAAATTATAACTTCGCTTTCTTTACTTTGGCAACATACTCCATCCATTCTGAGTACTCCTACAATGCTGACGAAAGTTCTTGCTTTTTGGAAATTTTCATTCACTAACCCGTCGAGGACGGGTACTTTAGCTAGTTTTGAATATGTTTATTCTTTTTTTAAATATTACCCACTTATCTTTAATTGACAAAGAATTGAAGCCTCTTATCATATTTTTGACACACCCTGTATAAAATCCTAAACCCGTACCTAGATGTTCAATTAAAATTAGCTGTAATAGTATTTGAATTGAGTGTACTAAGACCGCTAGCTACATTTTGTTTCTTCGACATGCATCCTTACAATTACGGACGAATTAGGAATATCCAGTCTAAGAGCAGATGCCCCCTCCGCGCATCTAGGTTTTTCTTTGCATAAAAGAAAATACAGATTTTGAAAGCCAAAGTAATGAAATAAATGGGAACAAAGACATTTAATTTAAAAAATTCATGCAGTAAAATTTAAAATAAATCTTAAATATGTAATATGCAACGCAAAAGGTGACTGATATTCACTCCCCCCCCTCCTTCCCCTCTATTTCTGACTACTCAGGAATGCAAACTCTGAGCAAAAATGCGTTTCACAAGACCATGCATGCAAATGGTCTGGCCATTACTCAGCATTTACAGAGGATTTGTGAATGAACGTCCACTAATATGGCCTAAGAGCCTCTTTTGGATCTCCAAAATGCTGTTATACACAATTAATATAAGTGAAATACTTTCTTAGAAAAAAATAACCCTGATACGCAATTTTAACTTAATTGTGGGATTGTAAATATTAAAGCATCAGCTCTAAGCTAAATTAAATTCTATGTGTTTTGTCGAATAAATGGTAGCTGCATTGTAGACTGATTTCTAATCTGAAAGACAGAAAGGCCATATATGCAAATAATTTGTAAGTCTTATAATTTAAAATGTAATCAATTTCAAATGTAAAAGTTGAAATATTTTCTAAACGTAATATTAATTACTTTAACAGATAAAAATCAGTTTCTCAGTTTTCCCGTGATCATTACAACCTCAATAAAATGATGGATTCAACTTTATTTTAAAATTAAATGATCATTTATATTAACATTCTACTATGATTTAGGGAAAAATAAGACTTAAAAATAAATGAAAATATTTTTAAAAAAGGATACGGAAAATAATTTTATATTTTTTTTAATATTTATGACAAAATATCTAATTGTATTTTACCTCATAAATTTGAAATATCAGTTGTAACATAACTTTCAAATCGCCTGAAATATTGATTTTTAACCGTTTAACGCTCAGTATTCTCGCTCTGAGAACACCCAACTCTGACGTTTTGACTGTTGCCAGTCACGAAGAATAGATGGGATTTCTAAGACAATAGTTGCGGATGCCATAGCTCCACGAGAATCCTATACTTTTTAGCACGTCATTTCCCGTCAAAAAATGGACACTATTCTTTTTAACAGCACTGGCATCTGCTGAAAAATGGAAGAATGCGGAAACGGCTAGATAGATTGCCCCATGCTGAAAAAGGGCATCCGTTGCCATAGCTCGACTTAACTACCAGCAAGATGGCGGACGATCGAAACGTTCATCGCGTGCCACAGATCTAGAGACCCCTTTTTTAACGCAGCTGGCTGTGCGCGCACAGCCAGCTGTCGTCTTGATCTGTGGCACGCAATGAACGTTTCGATCGTCCGCCATCTTGCTGGTAGTTAAGTCGAGCGATGGTAACTGCTGCCCTTTTTTCAGCATTGGGAAAGGGTTGCGCCTCAAAGGGTTAATGCTAATTAGCTGTACTTATGAAGTTTCTTACAGATAATTTCTCACATGCATCATCTAATATTGATTTAATTTGTACATCCAAACCACAATTTAAAAACAGAAATGGAAACATTAGTTTTAAACAGTAAAACTAAAAATACTTATTTCTCCACTATTAGTTTGATTGCTTCTGGTTAACGTAAGTCCCGATAGAAAATAATTTTTTATTTTCTTTAGACTATTTAAATATTTATTGAAATAAAGACAACAGAGATAATCTCGGGTTTAATCCTTAAATGTCAATCTTCCAATATTAGAGCAGCTTTAAGGGTAAATAGTTTACTTAATCTTCCATAAACCATGCTTAAGGATGTTTTATTTGAAAAAAGAAATTAGGCTTAATAGGACTTTCGAACATCCTTTAAAACAAACTAGTCATGTTAAACACTCGAAAAAGTTAATAAAGCTTTTTCCCTAACTGTCAGTGGCGTAGACAGAAATTTTTCATGGAGGGGTTACGACTACTTCAACTCATATATACGTATAGGTGTGTGTGATAAGGGAATGAAGAATATACATTCTGTATGGCAAAAAATTTCTCATGGAGGGATTATGACCCCCCTACTATCTTGGCTACGCCACTGCAACTGTATTATTAACCAATATTTAACAATTAACCAATATGGACGCTGCCTTTAAAAAAAATATTCTTAAACAGAAAAATTGGCGTCAAAAATAGACTGAAGTGTTACCTGCTTGGGAAAATATTACAAGAGTTTGCTTAGATCCCCCCCCCCCTGAGTATTTTGTGACACCGATAGGTTCATACTTTGTAACAGTATGACAGTACAACTTTTTCAATGAGACATTCGAATCTTTTTCAAGCATCTAGCGCGATTGAATACTTTAAAAAGCTGGTCAAAGGTTATAAGTCCCCTCCATGGATAAGTAGATAAAGACACTGAACATGGCAGATTGCTGAAGTGTAAAGGTTCCAGGTTCGGACCCATTGCGCAGTCTTAAAGATCTTCAGAGGTCTTCAGAACTGACACTCTGGAGTTTTGGGCGGTTTTCTCCAGATGCAATGTTAATTCTCGTTAGGATCCCCTAAAACGTCCTCTGCCCAAAACACCCCTCACCGCGCAGATATCCCTAGAGTGGCTGTGCCTCAATATGAGGGATGACCAGAAAAAAAAAAAAAAAAAATCTGGAGTGACTCCACTCGACTTTCCGAAAACTTACGATTAAGATCATTACCAAGCACTTAAATAAATTTTAATCGATGAATCATTCAAGCATATATACCAAACTGAAACTCAATCGAATGCACAGTTTAAACGCTTGCGCACTTTCAAGAATTTCTCCCCATATGCCATTATGCCATAACATAAAAGAAAGTTTTGTCGTAGCCCTTTAGGAGAACTATAAGTCCTATACACACCAAAATCAATACCGGTCTTAGGATGGTGGTTTATAACATGCATACCGAATTTGAGCTCAATCGAATCTACCGTTTAAACGCTAGCGCACTTTCAAGAAATTCCCCCACATAGGCCATAATGTAAAAGAAATCTTTGTACTAGCCCTGTAGAAAAACTGTAAGTCCTATACGCACCAAAATCATTACCGGTCTTGCAACGGTGGTTTATGACATATATATCCAATTTGAGCTCAATCGAATGCTCCGTTCAGGAGCTATCGTGTTCACTCACATACACACAAACACACATACACACACACACACACACACACACATACATACATACATCTCGTAAAAATAGCATAAATGGATTCAGAAGCCCTCAAAACGTGTAAAAACACCAAAATCTCGAAGTCGAATTTTTTCATGATGACAATACTTTTCCTTACATGGTACATGTTCGGAAAGTAAAAAGGTTACAAGCCGCAGCATTTGAAAACTACGTATTGTGGAGAAATGTAAGGCATGTTGAGTGAAGGGGTCATCCTCCTGCACGACAATTCCAGGCCCTGCACTGCTCGGGCAACGCATCGATTGTTGCGACGGCTCAGGGGGGATATCTGCACTCACCCCCCGTTCAGCCCAAATTTGGCACCCAGTGACTATTCTCTGTTTCCGAGATTGGAGGAGGACTTATCCGGCACACGGTTCTCTTCATACAGTGCTGTGGAAACATCCGCCGCGACTTGGCTCAATGAACGAGGACCTAATTTCTACAAAGACGGGTTAAACAAGTTGGTTCTGCGTTCTGATAAATGCCTAAATAGACTTGGTGATTATGTCGAAAAGTAGTGAATTCCCTTTTGTATTTTCTGTCTATTATTAATAAATACTTCTTTATTCGACTTGTAGACTATTTTTTGTTATCACTCCTCGGGCACAATACAGTACAATACAAAAGTTGTATTATTTCCGTTTTCTTGATCGCGTGAAAATTGTCTAAATGATCCTTGTATTTTTACAATCAACATCCGCCGCGACTTGGCTCAATGAACGAGGACCTAATTTCTACAAAGACGGGTTAAACAAGTTGGTTCTGCGTTCTGATAAATGCCTAAATAGACTTGGTGATTATGTCGAAAAGTAGTGAATTCCCTTTTGTATTTTCTGTCTATTATTAATAAATACTTCTTTATTCGACTTGTAGACTATTTTTTGTTATCACTCCTCGGGCACAATACAGTACAATACAAAAGTTGTATTATTTCCGTTTTCTTGATCGCGTGAAAATTGTCTAAATGATCTTTGTATTTTTACAACCAGCATCCGCCGCGACTTGGCTCAATGAACAAGGACCTAATTTCTACAAAGACGGGTTAAATGAGTTGGTTCTGCGTTCTGAAAAAATGGCTAAATAGACTTGGTGATTATGTCGAAAAGTGGTGAATTCCCTTTTGTATTTTTTGTCTATTATTAATAAACGTATATTCTTTATTCGACGTTATGATAAATGCCTAAATAGACTTGGTGATTATTTCGAAAAGTGGTAAATTCCCTTTTGTATTTTCTGTCTATTATTAATAAATACTTCTTTATTCGACTTGTAGACTATTCTTTTTTTATCACTCCTCGGGCACAATACAGTACAATACAAAAGTTGTATTATTTCCGTTTTCTTGATCGCGTGAAAATTGTCTAAATGATCTTTGTATTTTTACAATCTTTATTTATCACTGTGCATTATTATTTTACTCTACCAAACTATATTCTCTGTTATCTTTACTACCTAGACTGAACAAAAGTCCGAAGTTTAATTTTTTTTTATCCAAGCTTCATTTTATTAAATGTACTTTTCTCTAATGTTGTTTGATTTTGATCTGCTTATTCCCATGCTTATTCTTGGAAGTCGTTTCTTTCTGGCTACATTTTGAGGAATACAATTACCACGAAGCTGCATCCGATTACTATATTCAAAATTACTGATACGAGTTTCACATGCTTACGTATATGTTAATGCTGTCATGTGTCTGAAGTGGAACGATAAATCATTTTCAAGTACTCTGTTGAAACATATTAACGGAGAAACGAAAATGAAAATGTGACTCTGGCTGCATGTGGCACGCAGCTTTTGAAAATCAACCATTTCATTCGTATCATACTCCTTCCGTAAAATTAGTTTCTCGGTAGAATGTAGCACGTCCTTCAACTGCCCGACACGGTACATTTCAATGCAGTTTTCATAACGTGCAGTTAACCTAAGTTTTTTTTAAATATTAAGTGGTTTAATTTTTTCAATCGACTTGAAAAAGGAGGAGTTTATCAGTTCGTCGGATTTTTTTTTTTCCTTTTGTATGTATGTTCCAGGATAATATCAGGTTGTAACGAAAGTTTTCCGCCCTATCTGCCTGAAAAACGAACTTCTAACTCCTTAGATAACTGTATTTGAACTTTCGGTACCAAACCTGCACAGTGTCACATGATACAACAATAGTACTTAAAGCTGTACTCATAATTTGTTGATATTCTAGAGCTGACTTTTTGCAACACAACTGGAAGTTAATGATGGTTCTAATCCTCTAGAGCTATAGTTCCATTTGGAGACACCTTGTACTTAATGATAACTATATTTTTCAGAGATTTCACAACACAGTGTTATAAAGTAAGCCTCTTTCTTTCAAATGTCAAAAATAGTTCGACAAAATATGAGCAAATACGCCAATGCGAACTGTGTTCTGACGATGTTTGCGGGTGGCGGGAAATTTTCGTTACAACCTAATATTTTTTTTTCCATGTGGAACAATTTCAATAACTAATATTTTATTTGAAAGATAATTCTTTGTGCGTGGTCCCATATTAATTTGGTCAAGTTCTGATGATATATTCATTCTGAAATTTGAGATAAAATCCATAATTTTAAACTATTGCGTAAAAGGTTACCAGAAAATAGGTGAAATAAATAAAAACTTTGTAAAAAAAAAACACACACATAAAAGGTTACTTCAAGGCGTAACGATCGTTTCGACTGAAAATTCGTTCGGTCTTCTTCAGACAAACCCTTCCGTCATACAGAGCAGAGGGAACTGAAAAAGATGTTTAGTCACATGCAGCCAGAGTCACATTTTCATTTTCGTTTCTCCGTTAAAATGTTTAACAAAGTACTGGAAAATGATTTATCGGTCCACTTCAGACACATGACAGCTTCTTTTTCAGTTCCCTCTGCTCTGTTGGACGGAAGGGTTTGTCTGAAGAAGACGGAACGAATTTTCGGTCGAAACGATCGTTACGCCTTGAAGTAACCTTTTATGTGTGTTTTTTTTTTCACAAAGTTTTTATTTATTTTATCTTATAACACCAGTTTTTTGAGTGTTTATTTTCACAGAATATAGGTGGTAGTTGTAAGTCAAAAGTAGTCAACGTTGGCCACTTTTGGCAGTTTATTCCCACGCTTGGAGTTAAAGAATTTCCAAATAACTGAATCCAGCTTCACAGTATTTCTATAGTTTGCTCGAAATTGAGAAATAGCCAAACATACTCTTTTTACTTTCCGAACATGTACCATGTAAGGAAAGTATTGTAATCATGAAAAAATTCGAATTCGAGATTTTGGTGTATTGACACGTTTTGGGGTCTTCTGAATTCATTTATGCTATTTTTACGAGATGTATGTATGTATGTGTGTATGTGTGTGTGTGTGTGTGTGTGTATGTGTGTTTGTGTGTATGTGAGTGAACACGATAGCTCCTGAACAGGGCATGCGATTGAGCTCAAATTGGGTATATATGTTATAAACCACCGTCGCAAGACCGGTATTGATTTTGGTGTGTATAGGACTTACAGTTTTTCTACAGGGCTACGACAAAGATTTCTTTTACATGATGGCCTATGGAGGAAAATTCTTGAAAATGCGCTAGCGTTTAAACGGTACTTCCGATTGAACTCAAAAAGTGTATATATGTTATAAACCACCGTCGCAAGACCTGTATTGATTTTGGTGTGTAATAGGTCTTTATACAGGCTATGACAAAAATTTCTTTTACATTATGGCTATGGGGGAATCTAGAAAGTGCGCTAGCGTTAAACGGTACATCGATTGAGTCAAATTGGGTATACATGTTATAAACCACGCAGACCGTATTGATTTTTGTGTGTATAGGACTTATGTTTTCTACAGAGCTACGACAAAGATTCTTTACATGATGCCTATGGGGAAATTCTCAAAGTGCGCTAGCGTTTAAACGGTATATTCCATTGAGCTTAAATTTGGTATATATATTTGAATTATTCATCGACTAAAATTTATTTAAATGCTTGGTAATGATCTTAATCGTAAGTGTTCGGAAAGTCGAGTGGAGTCACTCCATATTTTTTAGAATGGAAATAATTCTTCGTTTCGTCGTAGTAGTTTGAAGCTCATTTTCTTTATAAAAATAAAATCATTCTTTTTGAGCAAAATGTACTAAACAGCTTATTTTTTTAGATCAATGTATAATGTAATTTGACTTGGGAATTAAATATGAAAATAAATAACTTTCTTTATGTCCGGAAAACAAATTTTTGTGTCAAGCCTCGTACAGTGTTACACATACATTAAGATGATTTTATCAGTAGAATCATTCCGGATGGTAAAAAAAGTGCATTTTTCTTCAGTTGAGAAAAACATTCTACTATCCACACATAGGTTGAAACTCAAACGTTACCTAGTGTTCTAACTTCTCTGCTACTGTGGATAGATAAATTTTTTTACAACTGAAGTAAGGTATACATATTTTAACACCCGATACGATCATTTGTAGTAAGCATTCTTCATGTTCTTTATACTTCACAAAACCTTGAGATAATTCTACCTTTATAACACTAGTTTTAGGTGTGTTCTTTATATTGAGAAACTTAAAATTTCTTTAACCCTTTGAAGCGCAACCCTTTCCCAATGCTGAAAAAAGGACAACCGTTGCCATCGCTCGACTTAACTACCAGCAAGATGGCGGACGATTGAAACGTTCATCGCGTGCCACAGATCTAGTGACCCTTTTTTGATGATTATCAGATTTGACCCGATTTGACAGCTGGCTGTGTTCGCGCACAACCAGCTGTCGTCAAAAAAGGATCTCTAGATCTGTGGCACGCGATGTTTCGATCGTCCGCCCTCCATCAGGTAGTTAAGTCGAGCGATGGAAATGGCTGCCCCTTTTTTCAGCATTGGGCAATCTTTCCAGTCGTTCCCGCGTTCTTCCATTTTTCAGCAGATGTCAGTGCTGTTAAAAATAATCGTGACCATTTTTTTACGGGAAATGAGTGCTAAAAAGTGAAAGATTCTCGTGGAGCTAGGTCAACCGCCACTCTTTTTATAGAAATCCAATCTATTCTTCGTGACTGGCAGCAGTCAAAACGTCAGTGGGTGTTCCCAGAGCGGGATCACTGCGCCTTAAAGGGTTCATGACCCCTAACTATCTAATGCTGCATAAATTTGCCAACACTTCTTATTTTCTATTTCAAAATTACTGAATTCTTATCCTGAATTGAAAAGGAAAATTTAAGAATATGATCGTCTAATAATGGGTCGTAGTATTAGTATAACATTTTTGACAAAATTTATAATAAACAAATAAAAAATACCCTGTGTCCGAATTCCGATTTTTAATAAGTAACTTTTGCTTTCCGGGATATCGATCGGAATATTTTTGCCAGTTTAACCCTCTTACGATAATGCGACTTCTTAGTACTTTTTTTAGGGTTAAAAAAATCTAAAATTTGAAAAATTAAATTACGTATAACACAACTTATTATTAACTATAACTAATAAAGCAAAATGAGGACGTATTTCTGAAAAATCCCCCAAATTTTAATACATTTTAAAAGATAAATAATGAAAATAATGAAAAAAAAAATGTTATATGTCAAAAGAAAAACCGAACACCTTAGAAAGGTTAAATAAATGAGACATGGGTATCTTGTTTAAATAGATCTGGTATTAAAAATATTTTTTTTTATTTATAAAATGTGTTAGCAAGTTGGATTTAACGTATATAATAAACTTTTCGTTAACGTAATTTTTTTTTTTGTAAAATCAGTTATTTTGTCAAACTGTGCGTTGCTACAACACAGCAAAGTGCTCAGTTTTGTACTTCATGTGGTAGACTAAAATAAATAAATAAAATAAAAAGTACATTAATAAACATATTCGTAGAGCAATTAGTTTAAAGCATATTGTAAAGAAGTTTATTTGGTTGAGCTGATTTAAATTTAAAGACTGCGTTGTGATACATGATAATCCAGGTTCGAATACACTTATAGTTGAAATAAAATAAAAAGACGTTAAATACTTGAAACTATTTTATTAAACATATACTATTGAAACATTATTATAACGGGCGGTGGTGGCTCAGCGAAAATAAAATGACGTGCTATATGGAATGTGAAATTAAGGTGGAATGATTTAAAAATTACGCCAGCACAGAATGACACATTGGCGAGAACAATAACTTGGCTGAGATTAATAGCGCCAATTCCAGAGCAACCCTAACAGTTAATCCAATAAAATTACAATGACGTAATCGCGAACCAATAATTTTAAAGTCGTCGCAGGGGAACAACTCAATAACTTACGCCAGCAGGATGCCAAGAGGAAACTCAAAAAGGCCGTTGATTTTGCAAACGGACGTAATATAATCTATTTTTAGCACACCGGTCTGAAGAGACGAAGCACAAAAAGAATAGTGCATACAGGGAAAAGTAAATATACAGATTTAAAGGACGAAATGACAGGAAAATGAAAACAGAAGTGATTTAGAATTCTTTAATTTTAGATAGATTACATTAAAGAAAACCAAATTAAATGATTTTTAAATTAGATATGTGATCTTCATCACACATATCTTGTGACACTATAAACTTTTCAAAAAAAAAAATTAGCAATTTCGTAAAAGTCAAGACAAACTTTTGACTAAATTTAGAAAAATATTGACGATATGGTGTAATTTTGAAAGTCGTTGCGAAACTTAAGGTCAATATATTGGAATAACTAAACCAGCTATAAAATGCTTTCACCGAAATAGTTGCGTTAAAAATAGCAATTTCCTGTTTACAACAGTCACTTAAAAGCTGTAAACACGTCTCTTTGTACGTACATGTGTCCGAGTTACAAGCTAAATGTCAAAGTACTTTTTTATGTCCCTTCAATCAATGCTAAAATAATGGATGATATGCCATTCGAAAAGTGCACATGGAAACGAAATGCAAAAATTGCGTCTTTTCAGAAAGAAAAAAAAAATCATTACACAGACCTTTTCGTGCTGCAAAAATATTAATATTCTACAAAGATAATTTTGCAAAAACATTATTTTACATTAAAAAGTATTATTTTACGAAAATGGTAACATGTTGGCCTAATTATTTATTTATAGATGTATTTTCAAAGGTTGTGAGACTTTGTTGGGATGTTAAATGATTTTAAATTATTTTTATTCGTTAGCATTTAAAGTCAAAAAGCTTTATAGTACTAGTCAGGTTATTGATCTGACGCCTCAAAAATACTGAATTTTAAATGCAACGTTTTTTAATGTTAAAGGGTATGCAATGCATGAATTAAAATTCTTAGATGTTACAGTGTAGATATTGGTTATCGAATTGAAGTAAAAAAAAGGCTAAGGAAACTCCTTTTTCTATGTTTTTACACTGGCTTTGGAATGGTATTAGTAATAGTAACATCATACTGTGTTGTTCAAATTAAAAATGTTAAAAATAAACAAATTTTACTGGAGATTTTTATATAAACAGATTAAAGGAATAATATATTTTATTGAAAAAAAAACCCTTCATTGATGAAAAAAAAAAAATCATTAATATTTTGCTCCAAGTTCTTCGATTATTCCCCCATTCTCCATTAACTTCAACTGGCGCTTCAATTCAACCGGCAGTTCAGTAATTACCGGTTAGAAAACTCGACTGGTCAGTCCATTGGGTAACTGAAAATATGTTGAAACGATGCCAATCAACGGATTTCAAACACTGGGTTTGCACTGTTATAAAAATTCTGAATTTCACAGACAATATGAACCTGGTTATCACAGGAGAATCTCCCTTGTTGGTGAATAAACAATTTTGTCTGTTTTTTAACGGAAGCTGTGTCAAAAAACGAAAATTATATGTGATTCCTTCGAAAGTCTAGTTCTAAAAGGACATTTACCGTTCTCTTTTTTTGGCACCTGCGCCTTGGACTAGTGAAATGTCTCAGTCATTTCGGTTCGCAATTAAAATAATACCCAAAAGCTGATTTTAGCAATTTTGAATGCAATATGTTCGATGCTCATTCTGCCTGCAGTTCAATTTGGTGTTGAGATCCCTTAAACGTACAAAAATATCGTCGAATTCTGCATGTAACAAACGACTGCAGATAATGGGAGTAAAGTATTTTTTTTATATCAACTAAAATGTTTTATTTTGATGAGTAAAGGGGCCCTATATACATTTATTAAATCACATTTTGTTCTATTGCGTAAAAAATGTAAATTAGATTTATTTTGCTCAAAAAGAGTTAAAGTAAGCGATATTAAAAATTAGAAAATGATGAAGCAAATAAATTCCAGGTTTGTACAGGTTGATGCCGATTCTATAAACCGCCTATTGTTTCGTCCACTATCAAGTCCCTTCAAATAAAAATTTTCAATGTATGCAATACACTGAATTAGATGCAATAGACGTATGCCTTCCAATACAACGTGCTATTTCGAAAAAAACTGACATCCTCAAAATTCCAGGCATGAATTTGACCCATTACCGAATCCAATCGCCTTTCACTCCTGGCAACATTTCACCTGTCTAAAAGAACATTTAAATGATTTTAATCAATAAAGTTTAATACTTAGAAAAATTTCCTAAATCGAAAGCAGTTGTTTTGCATTTTTTTTTTTAAACTATGTATACGGACCAGGGAGAAGTGTTACGGACCGGTAAAGTTTGAAATTCACTAGTCCTTACCTTTGGGTAAATGTTCTATTTTTTACTCCTGATATTCTTCGTACACCAAGCTTTAAGAATAGAAACCGTAGTAAATGATATTTATTTCTTTAAACTGTCGCGAGTGACATTAATGAAAGACGAAAAGTTCGGAACCTGTCTACATATAGCGGTTTTCAATTTGCAAGAAACCACTAAAAATTGTGCAAAAAAGAACTGGAAATGTCTCCGGAAATTATCGTAGAAAATTGGCGAAATTTTATATTTAGGGCAATTTGAAGGCTTTCTTTCGTTCAATAAAGTGAAAATAGTAGATTATCATTAAAAAAAACCGAAGTTGATGCAAAATTAAATATGAAGACGGCACCTTATGCAAATTGAATTACAGTAGAACCTCGATTATCCGAGCTAATTGGGATCGCTAGTACCTCGGATATCGGAAATCTCGGTTAATAGAAACTATGTATAAAAACCTTCCGTGCTTGCGAATTTAACTAACTTTTAAAGTAAAAAAACAATAGAACGTTTTTTAAATGATCAAAATAAACATATATGAACTTATGTCTCACAGCTAAAAAGATTTAAAAAGGAAATCAACTCTAGTAGCAAATTTTAAAAAGTAAAATGGATTTTTTTTTTTGGACAAAACAATAAATGAAACACGGACAGCGAACTAAAATGTGTATAATTTTTTCCAAGCTCATTTTGGAAAGGAGAAAAAAAAAATTAGACTTCGCGTTATTGCCTCGGTTAACAGAAACCTCGGTTAACCGAAGCTCGGTTAATCGAGGTTCTACTGTACTAGAAAATTAAAGTATACTTCATTCGAAAACGAATGTTATACAGGGTGAATCTGAACTCTTGGGCAAAACTTTAAGGGGTGATAGGGCACACAATGAGGAATCGTAATCACACAGCAATCTGGGATGAAAAACGCAGTTTTAACTTACCCGGTAATAATCACTTTTGGAAAAGCATTGAAGTGTCCGTCTAATTTCTTAACCAAGTTTCATAAACAATAGGCTCGTCTCCGAAAATTTCATCCATGAAATAAAATAAACTTTTTAAACTATCCATTTTAGTCTTCTGTTTTCGGAGAAAAATACATTAGTTTCTGACGAACAAGGGTCGGCAAGTGCACTGTTGTTTCAGCACTTTTTTTCCAAAGTGATTATTAACAACTATACGAAGACGACGTTGCCGACCCCACATTGCTATGTGATTCTGATTCTTTTATGTGCCCTATCACCCCTTAAAGTTTTCGCCAAGAGTTATGGTTCACTTTGTATATAGATATATGTATATACAGGGGCGTAGCCAGGGGGGGATATCGGAATATATCCCCCCCCGAAATTTTTGGATTAGTGATGAAATTCCGTCTATTTATACACATATAGTTCATATCCCCCCCCCGAAAAAATTTCCTGGCTACACGCCTGTATATATATATATATATATATATATATATATAGTTGAATCTTTGCAAAATACAGTCATGAATATAATACATTACCTTGGCAAAATCTCAGGCTGTGAGTCTGAAACCTATGGTGTAGAGTTGTGCATTTCCCCCTCTGACGAGTACAATGCATTTTACAATGTTTTGATATATTAACAATGACTGGCTTAGGGGGTTTTTTCATTATAAATTTTCTAAGTATTATATATATATATATAACACTGCTGTACGACGAATAACGACCAAATAAAGAGCAAGTGGGCGTTTTCTTTCCGCAGCTGCACATTTGAATACTAAACAGAAGCTATTTACATTTGGAAAATTTTATTTATTTACTTTTGCAAAATACAAGCACGTGATAAAAGTAAAGTTACTTCGGCTCACATCATGAAGCAATTTTCAAACCGTAAAACTATTTCCTAATACTTTAAAATATTGTTTCGATCGTAACAACCAAGTAAGTAAATGTTATACGAGTTCATTTATATACATTTCTCGAAGCTCTTTTTTTTTCAAATGAAAATGTAGTTACTGTTCATATTAAAAACAACAATCAATTTGCAGTCGTTTCCTCACGATGGTTAAAGATGTTTTTTCTACCACCTTGATCATCTTTAAATACTCAAATAAAAATAAAAATTATCTGTAAAGTGTATTTTGCAATAGTGACTTTAATAATACAAATGATTTCAGTGTCATCTCGACAGACATAAACACTACACAATATATATATATATATATATATATATATATTGCGTAGTGTTTATTTCTGTCATATGTCTGGCATATATATATATATATATATATGAAACAGGATAAAAGATCTGAACCAAGTTGAATATTACTTTAACAAATAATGATCCAAATATGGTACCGTGCCACATTTTACCAAAAACAATAAAATGGATTACTCTTGTTAAATGAACGAACAGTTACACACAACCTAATGCTTATATTCATATATTTGTGCTCTAAAGCTTTTATAAAATAATTTTTGACAAGTTATGAAATTCACAAATTGGTAATTTCTTTTCTTAAAGTAAAAATTTGCATTAAATACATTACCTTGTTATTTTCTGCCAGAGTTAAAACATTTCGAATTTATTCTTTTAGAGACGTTATTATAAAAATATATTTGTTTACAGAATGTGATCTGGAGCCTTGAGATAGAAAAAGAAGATTCATTGGTAAACAATGCTTCTGAATTTGGCTATTTTTGTTCATCGCTTCCTTGAGAACATGCATAAGTTTTGTTTACGGCAAACAGGAACATTTTACAGTAGTCTCTTTAAAAAATAGCAGATTATGTAAGTCTATAGTAAGAATTATCTTAAAAATGGAATAATTATTTGCATCATGTTTACAAATAATATGTTTGCATTGCAGAAACACAACTTAAAACTCAGATAATAAAATTTTGAAACTTTATGCTAAAGCACCTCGGGTAATGAAGGGAATATGTTATTTTTCATTTGCATAGTACATACCTTTTGTGGTTAGTTTAAAGCTATAACTATTTTAACTAAAAGTAGTTAACTAAAATTATATACCGACAAATAATTCCATAGGAACGTGTGCTAAATACGTTTATATATGCTAATTTTCATAAAGGAACATTACAATCTAGTTTTAAAAAATATGTTTTATGAAAATCGATATACATATACGTATTTGAAAAACATGGGTTTGAGTTTGCTTCAAGAGCTCTTTTCAAAGAGCGGACTGAAAACTTTGTAATATATATATATATATATATATATATTTTACACCAATACACAATTAAAAGAAATTTACTAAAATTTAATCAAAACCTTCCTCCATGCTATTTTATATAAACGATATATATATATATATATGGATATTGCGTTTACTTTAAGGCGTCTTCTCACTTTGAAAATTTAAAAAAATCGATTTTTTTAAAAATTATCAAAGTACATATTATCAAAAATTTTATATCAAAATTTCATAAAGATCGGAGGAAATACCCAAAATAACAACGAGTGTTTCAACAGCTGTGTCTGGGCAATGGCACCGAAACACGTTTTTACGGGAAAAAAAACCGTGGAAATTGCTTGTCAAACAGCAGCATGCATTTATAACGAAGGGCTACAACCTGTTTTAAAAAAATTTTGGAGGTGATGGGTGTCAAACTTGGCCCTATCGCCCGCCGCTCAGTACGCCGAGAAACGCGACAGTGATCGCGTACGCGTAGGGAACCGCCGCAGCTCTGACGCTTCAAAAGAGACTAACTAGGTCGAGACGAAGGGAAGCTATTTTGGACGAGCACAACTTCTACGAAGAATCGGAAGCTCCATTGTATGGAGCAGGCATCGCTGATTAACCCCCGAGGTAAGGTTTTTTCATAATTTTTCTGCAACCAAAACTTTAAACGCGTTTATCTCAAAACAAGGTTTTTCCATGCCTTGTTGATGAAATTTCGGAAACTATCCGGCCGATTGTCATGAAATTTGAATGACATATTCTTCATAGTTATGGCTATAGCGCATATCATCAGATTTTTGAAATTTTGATTTGAAGTATTTTTTTTTTTTTTTTACGAAAATCTGCAAAAAAACCGCGTTTTTGTTTTTACTTTTTTGAAAAACGTGCGCCATTTTGTTATTTTCGCGAATATCAAAAATGATGATATGCGCTATAGTAACTGACATACTGAATCTAAAACTGTTTTATTTTTTTGTTTCAGATTACCTGTATCGGAGATACCATCAACAAGCCACGAACATTACATTTCTACACGGGTTTTTCGATGCTACTGTTTTATTATAATAATTGTTCAAAAAAATAAATTTTTTTTTTCTTGTACTTGAAAGATGTGTTTATTATATAGGATCCATTTTATCCCATAATTGTTTGCAAAAATCCTCGAAAAAAAATCGCGAAAATAGCCTATTTTCGAGGTGCCTAAAGTGAGAAGACGCCTTAAAGCTATGGAAATGAAATGTTAAACATTCAGATATTTACCCCATAATTTCCTTCTACAAATTGTACTTGAATGCTAAAACATGGAAAAATTCACTCGTGTGAACGGACTCATTATGATATAGGCATATATTACCTTTATAATACAAAATGGTTTCCATAAATTAGTTAGATTATGTATAAAATTTCATCCTTTCTTCATAGAAAGTCTTAAAGATATATTTAAAAAAGTTGATAAGGCTCTATACAAGCGTAAATGTAGAAAAATATCAGGTTGTAACGAAAGTTTTCCACCAAATCTGCTAGAAAAACTAACTTCTAACTCCTTAGATAACTCTTTTTGATTTTTCGGTACCAAACCTGTACAGTGTCACGTGATGCAACAATAGTATTTAAAGCTGTACTCATTATTCGTTGATATTCTGTAGCTGACTTTTTGCAACCCAACTGGAAGTAAATGATGGTCCCAATCCTCTAGAGTGATAGTTTCATTTGACACACCTTGTACTTAATGATAACTATATTTTACAGGTTTCATAACACAGTGTTATAAAGTAAGTCTCTTTCTTTCAAATGCCAAAAATCGTTTGACAAAATATGAGAAAATACGCCAACGCGAACTGTTTCCTGACGATGTTTACGGTGGCGAGAAACTTTCGTTACAACCAAATAATATGTGTTTATACAGCTATCGTTTCTTTTCGTCATTTGTGTACAGTTTATGAAATGCGATCTACCTCTACGTTTTTCTTTTCTAGAGACAATAAAAAATGGTTCAAGTCAACACTTATTTACTTTCATCACTATAAGTTGAAATTTTGTATATAATCTAATTAATAAATGGGGCACATTATACTAGCTGAACATTATTTTGCGCGGGGTCCGTGAAAAAAATACAAGCTTTGTATTTACTTAGATTTAATTTTCGGGATATTTTAATCGAATTATAAAATTTCGTGCCCTATTTAACGCAACTTTGTAATTTACTGTATATGTATTGATCAAAATTTAAGGAATAAAAGTTTAGGTCAATGTTTTTGGGAAACTCTTTATACTATTTCACTTTAAATTGTTCTATAAAGATAAGCAAAACCTACTCCCGCATAGGGACAAACAATAAGATTTCGATTTTAATCAACAAAAACTTCCTGAGCATATTTAATTATAATTGATAACTCTGCATGCTTATTTTTAAAAAAATATTTTTTTAAACTAGCTATGCAATAAATTTACTGATGAAAATATCCAAAGTGTGTTGTAGTATAAAAAAGAAAGAAAAAAAGCTTCCGTATTATCATACGCACAAAAGTCCCACATATTAAAAGCCTATCATAATCCATGCGACGTCTCTATTTTTATTTCTTATTCCATTAAGTTGAAAAGTGTATGGTGTACCATAATCCATGAGTATAGCGTATTTGTCTTCCTTCTTCAACAAAACACTTCTTAGGAATCGAAATCTATATACCCTATGTTTTTCTATGGGGTTTCTAGAAATCTCGAGAAATATAGGTCCTAGGGCTTCGATCTCTTCACTTTTGCGGACTTATTTTTGGCGCCGAATTTGGCGATATTTCGCCAAAAGTCTCCAAGCTTGGCGACATTTCGATCCTCTGGCGTGATTTTCCCAATGGGGCCTGAAAGTTGGTTTTTTCGCATTAGAAACGCATAATAACCTAACATTTCTCTTCTATGACGTAATAAAAATTCTGTAGAATCTCCGAGAAATAGACTTTTCTGGAAGCTTCTGCCCTACCTATAAATAGAAGCTGTGAGCAGGGCCCCAGTTCAGTGTGAGTTTGCTCCCGTCGAGTTCCGTATGTGAGTAGAGCTCTCCGAGACGGTACGTTTGCTTTGAGAATTGATATTGCTATAGAAGCTGTGTTTTGGCCTACTTTTCGAAGCTGTTTTTAAAGTGCTGTGTGCAAATTCTTCATTGCTGTGTCTTAAGGGATTGTGTAAGATATCCCTTCAATATTTTCTTTGAATTTTTGCCTGTGAAAGTGACATATTTTGTGTGAGAAATACAGCATTTGTGAGAGCTTCTGACCTAAGCGGATTGTTAAAAGCACGTTACCTCTAGATTGTGCTTGTGAATTGTGTACAGCTGATTGTTCTACGAAGTTCTAGAAGCAATAAAGTTAGTGTTGCATCCTCACAAGTGACTTTTTATTAGAACTTTCTACACCAACTGGACTTTAGAACGGCGAACCCCAGGAGTAGCAGAATATTCTGCAACAATATGGAGCGTTTTCCAGTTTTTCGCCAAATTTGGACGATATTTCCAAACTGGGTTAAGTTTTGGTTTATTTAAAGCCAAACTTGATGATATATCAACGAAAATTGCAATCCTTGGCAACTTTTAACATTTCAAACCCTCTCCCCTGCTATCTGGTAACCATTTGAAACATTCAACGAAAACCTGTCAACGCCACGAAATCTTGTCCACAAGTACACATAAAAACACATAAAAATTACATTGTAATTAAAGTACACATAAAAATTATAAACCTCAATGAACTAGAAACTGTGCCGTCCAAATTTACTCAGTTTTGAGATGATAGTATATTAACAAAAAATGTATATAAAACCTCAACTAACTATGCATGTACACTTAATTAAAAATAGTATAAAATCATAATTAAAGAGTATAGAATATATTCTCTTAATTAAGTAATTACGTATCAAAATACGACAGCTCTAAAAAAAAGCGCCAAAATATTTAGTTAGAAAACGTTAAAAATATCATTAAAATGTATATATATATATATATATATATATATATATATATACACCAATATATATATACACCAGGGGCGTAGCCAGGGGGGGGTATCGGAATATATCCTCCCCCCGAAACTTTTGGATTAGTGATGAAATTTATACACATGTAAGTTTATTCCCCATATTCATAGTAAGTTTATTTATACACATGTAAGTTTTTGGCTACGCGCCTGATATATATATGCATACATACATACATACATACATATATATATATATATACTAGCTGAAGTACCCGTTCTTCGCACGGGAATGAATGGACTTTTTGATATTACGATTTGTGGTGATTACTATTCATTGTAATAAACAGATATAGCAAAGTGGATATCGTGTTATATTGTGTCCAATAATCATGCATACCGAATTGCAAGGCAATCGTTTGTACGGTGCAGAAGAGTATGCGGCGTAGCGCAATCTAGTGGCGAGTTTTAGCAGAACGGATACGGCGAAAATATTTTTCGCATTCAGATATCGATGTATACTAATTTTCATGACTATCGGCTGGACAGTCCTGAAGTTCATGTGTTGACGCGACATCTAGTAGCAAGTTATAGGAAAATGGATAGCGCCAAACTCTTCCCCGTGTTCAAATATCTATGTATACCTATTTTCATAGCGATTATTTGCACAGTCAAGAAGTGATACACTGCAGGGCCATCTAGTGGTTCAATAAAGTAATGATTTGCTACAGCGCCGTCAAGTGGCGAGTTTTAGCAAAATGGATAACGCCAAAATATTCTCATTGTTCAAATAGCTATGTATACTGATTTTCATAGCGACCGTGTTCAACTATCTATGTATACCAATTTTCATAACGATCATTTGCACAGTCAAGAAGTGATACACTGCAGGGCCATCTAGTAGTTAATTAAAGTAATGATTTGCTACAGTGCCGTCAAGTGGCGAGTTATAGCAAAATGGATAACGCCAAAATATTCTCATTGTTCAAATAGCTATGTATACTGATTTTCATAGCGACCGTTTGAATGGTCAAGAATTTGGCCTGCTGCAGCGTCATCTAGTGGCGAGTTAAAATAATAATGCATTGCAGTGTCATCTAGTGGTGAGTAACATCAAAAGGAACGCAGTTAGAATATATTCTTCGTGCTCAAATGTGTAAGTATAAAAAATTTTATGCTGGTTCGGTCGAACGGTATAGAAGTTGATGCTTTGCAGCGCCATTTAGCGGCAAGTTACAGCAAAATGGATAGTGAAAAATATTCTCCGTGTTCTAATATTTGCGTGTACCAAATTTCATCGAAATCGGTTGGACGATATTCGCATAGCAAACGGCTAAACGGAATAGAATTCAACGTTCTGCTGCGGCACCAAGTGGCAAGTTAAGGAAAACGGATAGCATAAAAACCTTCTCCATGATAAAAGACTTAGGTGAACCAAATTTCATCGTGCAACGGTGCTCAACGGTGCTGGAGTTTTTCAACCTCATAAACACATACCAACATTCATTTTTATCTATAACCAGTGTTATTATATATACCAGTCTCAAATAAAATCCAGTTTTAAATCTAAGCCTCGCCAAAGTGCCAACATACGCCATTTTGCAAGAGTTTTTTCAGGGAATCATTCGAAGCATTGACTTAGCAGCAATCAAAATGGGAAATGGTTCGACCGCCAGTCATTTATTTAAAAAGTGGAATCCCTTAATACAGCCGATTTTTTTTAAATTATCAACTATAATGTGTTTATTCATCGTTACTCCGATGTACTAAATGAGAAGATTTCAATTTTCTGAAATTTGGCGGAATTCCCCCAACTTAAATCAATGTATTCAATTGGCGAGAATTCTGAAGTTAGATCGCTTGAAATCCCTTAATAACTGGCATTATTTCTTCACGGATCATTAAACTTTAACGCTGTATTTTAATAAAACCTTTGCACTTGTTTTCAAAAATCTATTTCCTTAAGCTCTCAATAAATTGCGCCAAGCCGAAAACTGGGCAAACCGCTAGAGCTCACTTACTCAAAAATCCATATTTCAGCCATTTTATTTTTTCGCCAAACTAAAAAAATTTACACATTAGCCTCGGAAATCTTCAATTCTTATTGTTTTGCGTGTAAAGCATTACATTCCTGCTCTGATTTCCCATGCACACGATATTATAATTTAAAAAAAAAAAACCTTACGAATATAAACTAACAAAAAAAAAAATCATTATTATTCTTTTATTTTTACTTTGAGAATTTAAAACATTTTATTCGGCAAAATCGCCACACATGGCAACCACGATCCTTATTTCTCACTTTTTTCACTACAGGGGTTACAATTACGGAAAGATTTTTGCGTGAAGAGCATAAAAAATCTCTTAAATTCCGGGAACTGGTGGACTTTCAAAGTTTTAAAGTGGACAGTGGTTTATTCTATATTATTTTACACATCTGTGCTAAATTTCAGGCCGATAGGTCCATTTTTGTGGATTTGTATACGAATCAAATCCACAAACAAACAAACAAACAAATAAACAAACAAACAAACAAACAAACAGAATTTCATTTTTATTTATAAGATATATATATATATATATATATATAGATAGATAGATAGATAGATATTTATTTATCAATTTAATGGACAATGTAAGTTGGTAAAAAAGGGAAGAAAATCTGAAACACTTTCAGATTTTAAATTGCAAACCTTGTGCAACTTTCGACATTTTATTAACGACCCCCCCCCCCCCTCCCTTCACATTATCTGGCAAACTCGCTTGAAAAGTGAGTCGACGCGAAAATTGTACCAAAATCGTGTCTACACAAAAAGCAAGGTTGAAATTAAAAGCACTCTGGTGCTAAAAACGGTCAAAATAAGGTCGGGAAAAAGATTACACTACGAAAAAACTCTCCACCTTAATTTTCAAAAGGTTGCACTTTTTAAATTTTTCTACGACCCGCCTTACAAAAAAAAAAAGAAAAAAAAATCCAAACTTGTGTAATGTGCCCTCATACACTAATGAGGTGAATCAAAAAATGTCAGCCTTTAGTCAGAGATATGAAGATAAATATAACCCTGACTTAAACCCCTTTTCAATGGCTCTCGGGAAAAAAAAAAAAAAAAAAAAAAAAAAAGCACGTCGGATGATCGCATTTCAGGGGTAGTACAGAAATTATGAAAGAATTTTTTTTTCCCACTCTAGCACTAAATGTTTACATTAAAAATCATGTATAGCCCCGATTATGTATATTTTTTTAAAGCTATCTCAGAGATGTCTTATGATGAAAGGCTGAAATTTTGTACATCACCTCATTTATGTACGGCGCACAGTTTTTCAATTGAGATTTTTTTTTGTACGGGGTCGTAAACAAATTTAGAAGTATAACATTTTTGTAAATTGACGAGGATTTTTTTTTTTCTAAACGTCGTCTTATTTCCGACTCTATTTTGAACATATTTTTTTCAATTTACATTGTTCATGTGTCTCTAACAGATAAAGAATTAAAGCTCATTACTACCTTTTTGGAACACCCTGTCTATAATTTAAGCCGTTTAAAAATGAAAATAAATGAAATACTTACACAATCGCAAAAGGTGTCGCAAATGTTATAAAGATATTGTAAATGAGAAACATTGCTATTTTTCATTATTTTTCCGAAAAAAAACACTACAAAGAAACAAAATACCTTTCTAATGCACTTTAACTTTTTTTCTCGCTTTCAACCTAATCGGGAGTTTTATTTTCGTAAGTATTATCCGAAATAAACACGCATAATAAATGCTTACGATTCTGTGGACTGTTTATTTGTGAACCCTGCTTCAGGAAAATCATTGTAAAAACATCTCATTACTTCAGGTATAGACTTATTCAAATGTTTGATCAATGATAAAAATTCTTCAAAACATTATTTGAAGTAAATACTTTGTGTGATCATTTTTTGTGAATAATACTTACCTGGTGCATACTGTTGTGAATTAGGAATTAACATTTTGAGGCGCAACCTATTCTCAATGCTGAAAAAAGGGCAGCCGTTGCCATCGCTCGACTTAACTACCAGCAAGAAGGCGGACGATCGAAACGTTCATCGCGGGCCACAGATCGAGAGACCCTTTTTTGACGACAGCTGGCTGTGCGGCACAGTCAGCTGTCGTCATGCCCCAGCTTTCTGTAGTCTAAGTCGACGCGATGGCAGCGGCTGCCCTTTTTTCAGCATTGGGCAATCTATCCAGCTGTTCTCGCATTCTTCCATTTTTCAGCAGATGTCAGTGCTGTTAAAAATAATCTTTTTACGGGAAATGACGTGCTAAAAAAGTAAAGGATTCTCGTGGAGCTATGTCACCCGCAACTATTTTTGTAGAAATCAAATCTATTCTTCGTGTCTGCCAACAGTCAAAACGTCAGAGTTTGGTGCTGTCCCAGAGCGGGAACACCATTTAAGTGTTAAAAGTTACACTGAACAATGTATGTATAGCAGGGAAACTTATCTTACGCGTTCTACAAAATACACACTTAAAAATCAAACAAAGTCTATTATTAGAACATAGTCAAATAATTGAAATTATTTTTTTTTCCATATTAATTGTCTTCAGGTATTTCGTTTGCACATTTGTGAAATAAATTGGATTAAGTTTAACCCGTTCATTTAGGTTATGCAAAGGAGCATCGGCTACCATATAGTTTACAGTAACGTTGGACACACACTCAGAAAAAAAAATAAAAAAACGATGTGCCTCATCAACAACTGACAGGATAAGGTTAAACCTGGAAACAATAGGTGGGAGGTGTAAGCTCTAGACTTCTCCCCAAGACTCCCTACAGGAACATTCAGCAAGTTACATGTTTCATGGATCATTAAAATTCATTATTTAATTAAAAAAAAAAACATAAATGTGAATAATTTTGGCTTATTTTTGCATTTCATCATCGTACATAACAAAAAAAAAACAATTTTTTTTTAACTCTATAAATAAAAAATATAGAGTAATTTGAAGATGAAGTATACTTTTTAAACTTATTTATATTTTTCGTTCTATGAGAATATTTTATTTCCGACAATAAAAATGGTTTCACTCTATTATTTTTCAAAATTAAAATAAGAATTGAAATCCATTGTTTGAGCAAATATGATTGCTATTTTACGTATTTTAACATAAGCATTTTTAATGATCTGATTTTCCTTTGAAGTACAGCCTTTGTGTTTTATTTTTTTACTTGATTTATTTTTTTGTGGCATTTTGCAGTTACAACTAAATGTTTCAGTTAAGATTAATAAAAAATAATAATGAGCATTAAAAAAATGCTGTTCACTTCAAGCTACTTAATCATAAAAGAGTAAAAAAAAAAGCTCTTGTATGTAATTTTTTAAAATAATGTTTAGGTTCTAATTCTCACATAAACGTACTGAGGTTCCTTTTAATTATATAGATTTAGAAATATTTAAAAAAAAATATGGATCAAAAGTATATCTGAAGCGATTCAGGCGATTATCTACGTATGATTGCTCATTTTAACGAAAGTCTTCAACATTCGCATTTTTGTTTGCATGTAAGTGCACCTAATTTATCTTAATAAGGAGAGCTTAGTTCAAATGTTTCTGTAGAAATAAGTGTCATTTCATAAACCTTGTTTCTCGAATTTTTCGAACAGCTTGATTTAAGCTTTACAAGTGATACTAGCTGGATTTCAGCTTTCAAAGTGCGCAGTGATGGCGCCATCTGTGAAAGAGAATGGACATTAATTGTGTAGCGTCCTCAAATTTGCTGAAAGTTCGTAAAAGATGTGTTTTATTTTATTACCTGTGCTATATTACCGGCAGGGAAAAAGGGGCAACTGCCCAGGGCCTACAGATTTTAGGGCCCAAAAATCTTACATCTTACACTTTTGTAATTTTAAAATAAAATTACAAAGGATAAAAAAAATTCAGAAGTTAAATAATTTTTTTAATTATAAAGTATGAACAATGAAAATAATTCAAATTTACATTTGTATAAATTAATTTAAACTTATTTTTAATTCTTCGAAATGCTCTATATCGATATAGCATACCAATATGTAGGAAAATAACTAACCACATTTGTAAAGAGAATTTTTAGAGTTAAAAAATAGCAAAATTTTTCAATTATTTGTTATTTTAAGAAATATTTACAAAAATGACTAAAGTGTTTGTATTCCATACATGTTAGCAACTGTGATATAGCATTTCGAAGTAACGTTTAACTATCTGTTTCTTTGATTTCAGATTACTTAACACAAAATTTGTGTTAAGTAAGTAAACCCATTCTATATTTCCAAATATGGAAATTCTTCAAAATAAAATACAATTATACTACGAAATTGATTTCAAAATCAGTCGTTTGTCTGGATTTTGGCCAGCAGTATTGCGGTACTGAAAGTTTTAAAACGTGTGCTGCTCTTAAGTTTATATTATGTTTATTTCCCTATTAGTAGAGTCTCTAAATCACACATAACATTATTTTAATTTTGATGCATCCCATGGAAAATTAAAAGCCCACTTATCAATCGCCCACTTATCAATCTGGCCAGAAAACAGCATGATAAGTCACTTCAAGTTTAGTCATAGCTGCACAAGGCTTAGTGGCTGAATCGATAGCGTGCTCGACTGCTAACCCAAAGGTGCCGGGTTCTATTCCAGCCACGAACACTCGATGGAAACAGATTAAATTAAATTGAAATTTCAGCGTAGAGGGGGAAAATGCGTGGCAAAGTAAAATATGTGGGGCGAGTTCGCCGACCGGCGCCCCGTGTATTTAGGAAAATTTTTTAAGCTTGAAATGTCAAGCTTAATGCAAGCTGAGGCAAGTGTAAACTAGAACACTTGATTCAAGCTTGCATTAAGCTTACAAGCTTGAAATTTACAAGCTTAATTCAAGCTTATTGACTTGATAAATCAAGCTTGCTGCAAGTTTGATGCAAGTTTGCTGTGCTGTCTGGGAAACACGCTTTCTAACGTCAAAGAACGTGTTTCGAACGTAATTTCAACGTTTTTTTGAACTAGTTGTGCTACTAGGGTATATTCTGAAAACATGATTTAAAATCATACTTTATGCGTGATTTTTTTAAAATTTTTGTTTTGAATCGATTTCTGAAAAGTTGCTACTTTATTTGATCGATCATTCAATACCCACTTATTAAGGTTAATTGTAAATCTTTAATTTTTATTTACGGAATATCCTATCTTAAATTATTTAAGAGATTTTTGGAATAACCTATTTATTAGTAGACTTGCAAAGTTTAAAGGGCAATATTAAAAGCAATATTAACCACAATCTTCATACGATTTGGCTACTCTTTAACAATCGTGCGGAGTACATTTGAGTTTGTATGCAAAAAATGAAAATGAAAATAATAATAATAATAATAATAGTAATAAATTTTTGAAATATATATGTATAGTCCTCCAAGCAACAGATTTCAACTCTAGGCCGACTATAAAACAGAAAAACGCCCTCCACGAATGTTTATTAATCTGCCAGAAACCCTAGGGATTTCGTTTGTGAAAAGAAGCCAATGGGCAGTGATGCATGGGACAAATAATTTATGGGAGATACCGAGTGCCAGCTGCTTTAACTCACTCCGCCATAAAGAATGGTTATCTTTTTTCTGTTTTAACAGTTCTGAACGTTGGCGAGATCACGTTTGTGCACATTGTAATAGTTTAACGTGACAATAGACCTAAAAGAGCATAAACCCTTTTCCATATTTATTAGACAAACAGTACAACATTTTGATGATGGATAGCCATGCTGGAGTAAAAAAATGATAAACCAAAGCTAATCTCAAAATTTAATTATTTCATAAAATAATTGAAATATAATAATTAATGATATTGTCTAAAGAGAGCTACTTGTGTATCAACTTTAGCTTACAACGTGATTTTTAAAAGCTTTTTTTTATGTAGCTGCAACAAAATTAGGAAAAAAATGTAATTATTTTGGAAAGCACACGGGATTTTTTAGCGAAATTTAAAATGCAACACAAATATACAGATATATATAGATATAGATATAGATAGATAGATAGATATAGATACAGAAATAGATATAAAAGTTATGTATATATATATGTCATACATATATATATGTCATATATATATATGACATATATATATATATATATATGTATATATATATTATATATATGATATATGTATATATATATATATATATATATATATGTATGTATTTATATATATATATATATATATATATATGTATATATATATATATGTATTTATATATATATATATATATATATATATATATATATATATATATATATATTATATATATATATATATATATATATATATATATATATATATATATATATATAAGTGTCAGTAAGATTCAACAAAACTTAATGCAAGGGGAGCTTTTTTCAAAGTATTTCATTAATTAGAAAAATTGAATTATCTTGCTAAATGAAAGTCTGAGATTAACTTTGATTTAGTTATTATCGTTGCCGAGCAACACTATATCCATAAAAATAATTTTAAAAAGATTGGTTAGTAAATAGAAAGCGTTTTTTATGAACCACTGTCGCTTTAGAGAAAGTAGTAGTATGTGTGTAGAATTTCAGCACCTTTTGAAAAGATACTGAATCGTATTAGTAATTTAAAATATTTTCTAAAGATTGATTTTTACGTATTTTATTTTCATTCTGGAGTGAATTAAGCAAATATCAAATCAAATATCATTTAAATCGAGGACGATAGAGGGAATTAAATAACAATTTTCAGAGTGCCACTTATTTTCACCAAAAGCTACAAATTCTGATATGTATGTTCTAGAACATCGAAATAAAAGGAAAAGTACATCTTTTAATTGGCCATAAAAATACATTGCCATTATACTATTTTTTAAAATTCTTTTTCTCGTGTTAAAAATTATGGTAGTTTTGTAACTATATGAAGTATCTCTTTGTAAATTACTTTTGCAATATAATTTTCTCACAATGTAGAAAAGCCATTCAAGTGTTTATTGTAGACTGGAAGTCCTAGACATACAAGGCAATTTATTTTTCAATCTCCGTTGCGAGTACTATGCATTTATTTCTTCAAATACTATTTCTTCAAATTATACGTATTGGAAAACTAAATACATGCAATGATTTAAAAATTTTCGTTCAAGTAATTAATGAACTTTCGAGATATTATTATTATTATTTCTACAGTTTAAAAGTACTTCGCAAATAATCATGCCCAGTACACGACTCTTTAATTTTTAAACTGTTTCCCAATTCCGCTTTGGAAGCAATAAGAAAGAATTTCGAGAACTGCTTACTTCTAGAGAAACTAAATTTCAACAACATGCTAACAGGGTACGAAAGCCATTCCTTTAGATTAGTTTTAATTGAGCAGCATTTAGCGCTTAGAGATTCTATCCCAGTCAATTCACTGATGCAAATCACTCAGGAAATAAACCCGGCAGCAAAAGCTAGATGTTTGGTGTAAGTCACTTGCGTCGATATTCTCTGAAGTTTATGCAAAACCTTTCGTAAGCAGGTTGGAAATAGAACTGCGATAGAATCTAAGTTGAACGTTTTGTATTTAATTCAATCGATCATGCTTGTGGTAAGTCGGAGTAGTGGCGCAAATAATTAAAAGCACGTGGATCATTAAAAAAAAATTGCAGCATAGTGTTTTTGGCTCTAGGCAGGGACCGATTAGCACAGATGGGGGGAGAGGCAGGAAAAGCTTCGTTGAGGGCCCCCCTCTTATTAAAACTTTCATTATACCCTGCAAAGGAGTTGGGCAAAATACACCGGAAATGTATTTTCAATACAAAATACAA
The DNA here is from genome assembly GCA_038373885.1 of Cheiracanthium punctorium. Classification (NCBI taxonomy): domain Eukaryota; kingdom Metazoa; phylum Arthropoda; class Arachnida; order Araneae; family Cheiracanthiidae; genus Cheiracanthium; species Cheiracanthium punctorium. Next base: position 1,129,212 of record JAWZYV010004369.1, read on the forward strand.
AATACATCGATTCAAACACTAAAATTCAAAATACAAAATACTTCTTGAATTAAAAAAAAATGCAAAATACAAAATGCATGTATTTTCAAAATACATAGAACATACAAAATATCCGTAAAATTTTTATAAGATCTGACTTGAGAAGAAGCTAAATTTTCCACGAAAGATCCCAGCTTATTTTATTTAAATACATTTTAACAGAAGTAACAAAAGTAATCTAATAGTTGTGTTAAAGAAAAGGCGCCATTTTTTTTAACGATCCTAACACTTCTTAGCTACAATACCCCGTATAATGTTGGTGCAGCTCATGAATTACACGAAGAGAGTGAGAGAAAGTAAAAATCAACAATTTTATGATTTTCAGTTGCACAAGCTATGTGAGCAAATCTGTTGTGTTACGATTCATTTAAAGTCAGAATACAAAATTTATTTTTTTGTAATTTCAAAATACAAAATACATTGAAAATGTGCTGCTTTGAAATAAATTCTCAAAATACTTTACGAGTGAAAATACAAAATACAAGATGCAAATGTATTTTGAAAATATATTTATTAGCGATACTCCCCAACTCTGCTGCAAAGCAACTGGCATGACACACCTTACAAAGAAGGATATTACAACAGCATAACAATAATTACATTCAAGCTGTAAAATGAAATCCAATAGTTCGATAATAGTAATTCTATGTAAGGAGTAAGATAATTATATTTCAGTTTTATTATTTAATTTTCAATCGTTCATTTCATTCCATGTTTCTCAAGCAACATGTTCCACACTACTTTGTATTTATTTTCCCAATGGAGGCGTCGATGTCGGCCCTATATTTTTTTAATTCCCACCTCTATGAATAATAGAGTAAAATGTTCTGTTGCTTCAACATTTGTTAAATGCTCTTTTAGAAGTTAAAAGAACGAAAGATAAGCTAAAAACATTTGAAATTTCCATAAATTTGCTAACGATTAATACGCAATGAAGGTAAACCAGTAGAAATATGAATTAACTTTCTCCATTATTCCTATTATTAGTTTATTATTAGTTTTCGCAAAGCTGTTCACAGTTAACCCTTTGAGGCGCAACCCTTTCCCAATGCTGAAAAAGGGCAGCTGTTGCCATCCCTCGACTTAACTACCAGCAAGAGGGTGGACGATCGAAACGTTCATCGCGTGCCACAGATCCAGAGACCCTTTTCTGACGCAACTGGCTGTGCCGGCACAGACAGCTGTCGTCAAAAAAGGGTCTCTAGATCTGTGGCACGCGATGAATGTTTCGATCGTCCGCCATCTTTCTGGTAGTTAAGTCGAGCGAAGGCAACGGCTGCCCTTTTTTCAGCATAGGGCCATCTATCCAGCTGTTCTCGCATTCTTCCATTTTTCCTCAGATGTCAGTGCTGTTTAAAAAGAATCGTGGCCATTTTTTTACGGGAAATGACGTGCTACAAAGTATTCTCGCGGAGCTATGTCACCCGCAACTATTTTTAATATAAATCAAATCTATTCCCCGTGACTGGCAACAGTCAAAACGTCAGAGTTGGGTGTTCCCAGAGCGGGCACACTGCGCGTTAAAGGGTTAAGCATCTTTTGAACACCTGTTTAAATTATAAAGTAATATCTGGAACTTACTTTTAGTAATTACGAATACTTTTTATTATTATAAGGATTATGCTTGTTAGCTCAAAACACTAACGTAAGCGTATTAAAGGCAAAACAAAACATTTATTTCTAACACAACGTACAGCGTTAACTTGCACTTATTCATACATATTGTAACTTGAATTTTATACAACACACTACGTACTTTTCTTTTCCTAATAATTTTCTTATTTTTTAAATGCCATCGCTTATACGTTGCCACCAGTGAATTTGTATTACACTCTCAATATAATTAATCGTGCTCGTTTCAAAAATTTGTGATAATAAAACAAATATTAGCATTAAGAAATGTTTAGTGTCTACATGCCGAATAAACCCGGTGCAAGTCTGGGAGTATTTAAAAATTGTGGAACGTCTTTACACTACTGTCGCTTTACCTTAGCTCTGAAAAAACAAAACAATCCAAGATCTTCTCCATCTATCTTCGTAACCACAAGCCATCTCCGAGTTCGTGCCTCTAATGAAACCCAATTTTAACAACAGGCTAACCCAGTGAAAATCTATTACCTCAGATTACATTTAATTAAGCAGCAGTTAGCGCCTTTGCAATCCCTATTCCAGTTCACTTCGCTAATGTAAATCACCCTGGAAGTAAAACTAACGGACTTGCTTCAGAACTGGCGTAAATCACTCGAGAGATAGATGCAGGGCTGATGATACACTCAGGAGTATATATATTTAAACTATTCAGAAGTAGTGTTAGAAACGCGTGAGTTTGAAATCAAGAGTGGTTTTAACTTTCCGAACATGTACCATGTAAGGAAAGTATTGTAATCATGAAAAAATTCGACTTCGGAGCATTTTCGAGATGTTGGTGTGTATGATGGCAACGGCTGCCCTTTTTTCAGCATTGGGCAATCTATCCAGCTGTTCTCGCATTCTTCCATTTTTCAGCAGATGTCAGTGCTGTTAAAAAGAATCGTGACCATTTTTTTACGGGAAATGACGTGCTAAAAAGTAAAGGATTCTCGTGGAGCTATGTCACCCGCAACTATTTTTATAGAAATCCAATCTATTCTTCGTGACTGGCAACAGTCAAAACGTCTGAGTTCGGTGTTCCCAGAGCGGAACACTGCGCGTAAAGGTTAATCATTCTATTCGAGATAAATTGGCATAGATTCAGGAAACAACGATATCAAAGTGATCGATAGGAGTTGCGTTAAGAATAAAATTGTCTCGTTGACTTTTAAAAAGTAAACTTTTTAAATTTATATACGAACCCCCTACAAAAATTTTTTCGTTAGTAAGCTTCATACATTAATAAGGTGATGCAAATTGGAATATTCTTAAAGTGTCAGATAATGCAGATAAATGTGATGACTTAAACGTTTCAATGGTTTCGAACGAATTCAGAAACAGATGATCGCATCACGATCTTACGAATAAGTGATTTTGCACTCTATCATAAGTTTACATTCAATTCATGTATAGTCACTGACCATGTTTGATAAGTATATCTCAGAAGTTTATGAGAATGCTTAAATTATGTGCATCACTTCATTACGTATGGAGCACATTTTACTAACGGATTTTTTCTTTTTGCAAGTCTTTCAATTAAGATCAATTACAAACAATTTTCAATAGAATTGTTACTCGATGAATCATCTCAACATATATACCAAATTTAAGCTCAATCGAATGTACCGTTTAAACGCCAGCGCACTTTCAAGAATTTCCCCTCATAGGCCATAATGTAAAAGAAATCTTTGTCGTAGCCCTGTAGAAACACTATGAGTCCTATACACATCAAAATCAATACCGGTCTTACGATAGTGGTTTATGACATGTATACCAAATTCAAGCTCAAACGAATGTACCGTTTAAACGCTAGCGCACTTTCAAGAATTTGACCCATAAGCCATAATGTAAAAGTAATCTTTGTCGTAGCCCTGTAGAAACACTATGAGTCCTATACACATCAAAATCAATACCGGTCTTACGATAGTGGTTTATGACATGTATACCAAATTCAGCTCAATCGAATGTACCGTTTAAACGCTAGCGCACTTTCAAGAATTTCCCCCCATAGGCCATAATGTAAAAGAAATCTGTCGTAGCCCTGTAGAAAACCTATAAGTCCTATACACACCCAAATCAATACCGGTCGTGTGACGGTGGTTTATAACATATGTACCCGATTTGAGCTCAATAGAGTGCTCCGTTTAGGAGCTATCGTGTTCGCTAACACACAGAAACACACACACATGCATACATACATCTCGTAAAAATAGCATAAATGAATTCAGAAGACCTCAAAACGTGTCAATACATCAAAATCTCGAAGTCGAATTTTTTCATGATTACAATACTTTTCTTACATGGTACATGTTGGGAAAGTAAAAATTGGTAAATAATGAATAAACGCCGATGAAAGTTTTAGTATTACTTCGTTTGAAAACTACTTAAAGTAACCAGATGTGAACAAGCTGAAAAATTTCTTCTTTTATTTTAGGGTAGTCAAAAATTACAAACTGCGTGAGATTCATAACTCTGCATACACCTATTCGCAATTCGCGAGATTCAAATAGCTCCTCGTGATGGCCCAGTTTTTATTTTTCACGAGGTATAGAGGATTTAAATATTTTAATTGAGCATTTAACGGAGAGAAATGAAGATAGGTAGTACTAGTATAAATGATAGGTAGTGTTAGTAAATTTTCCGATGATAACGTATCCTGCGGTAATTTCAGCTGAAATTTGTCCGTGAAAATTATTTTATTTTTATTCCTCCTATTTCTTTTAACCCTTTGAGGCGCAACCCTTTCCCAATGGTGAAAAAACGGCAGCCGTTGCTATCGCTCGACTTAACTACCAGCAAGATGGCGGACGATCGAAACGACGATCGGCTGTGCGGCACAGCCAGCTGTGTGAAAAAAAGGTCTCTAGATCTGTGGCACGCGATGAACGTTTCCATCGTCCGCCATCTTACGGGTAGTAAAGTCGAGCGATGGCAACAGCTGCCCTTTTTTCACCATTGGGCAATCTATCCAGCTGTTCTCGCATTCTTCCATTTTCAGCAGATGTCAGTGCTGTTAAAAATAATCGTGACCATTTTCTGAAGGGAAATGACGTGCTAAAAAGTAAAGGATTCTCGAGGAGCTCTGTCACCTGCAACTATTTTTATAGAAATCCAATCTATTCTTCGTGACTGGCAGCAGTCAAAACGTTAGAGTTGGGTGTTCCCAGAGTGGGAATACTGCGCGTTGAAGGGTTAAGCGGTCGGAAACGGTTTGCCGCATAATTCATACCGCACTTCATGTGCTAATGCGTAATCACCATGTAAATAGAACAAACAAATTGCTTCCGAGTAGATGTAGTACATGACTAGAAGTTCAAGACTTAAAATTGCACAGTATAGCAAACTCTTCGTAATTTATATTAAAAATGTTCTTTCCACAGATACTGGAAGACTGAATTCATTTAAAGGCAGGGGACGCCATGGCTGTGAATATCCGAACGTCCACTCATAAATGTTGCTTTTAAATAATCATGAAAATATTAAATCAAACACATTTTTATTCGAAATGTTAGTTGCAGCTGAATTGATGCCATGTAACATGAGAAAGATTTTATAGAACCTCTTGGGACACGTCGAATCTGAATTATTATTTTAAATATCCGATAGCAATGCTTTGTTCTAGCTTTTTGAATCTATATTTGTTATTTTCATAAAAATGTGCATCTCCGTTTGACGTCGCTTAAAAACTTGGCTACACGGAACCGTTTTACACTCATATGGTTTAAATCACTCCACAAGGAAATATCAGCAGTGTTTATTATACAGTTCTGCAGAATTTCTATGTGATTTATTTAAAATGCATGTGGTTTTAACTAATTACAGTTTTATCAGCAATGATTAACAGACTCAAAAATAATATATGAATCAAAATAATTAAGTAAGTACCAATGCTACAGCTATTGTATTTACAAAGCCTTGAATTCGATTCATACTCATGTGTCCAGAAAAAATGAATTAGAGCTATTTAAATATTTATATTTAATAATATGCGAAATTTTACCAGACATTATTTATTCATATGACATTATAATTCATATATAAATATTACATTATGGAATATTTTAATATGTTTGGATAAGATTTAAGCATTTGAGATTGCGTTTTAATATCTGAATAATGCAAAAATAAGGAAACATTAATATATAGATAATGGATTTTTATTCATATGAAATTATAACTCATATATAAATATTACATTATAGAATATTTTAATATTTTTATATCTGAATAATGCAAAAATAAGGAAACATTACGATATACATAATGGATTTTTATTCATAAAATATTTTAATCTCATGTATCAAGTAGCTATCCTTGCGTTAAAATAATATACGAATAACAGCAGCTTTCATCACAATTTCAAGATGAAATATTATTTAAAACACAGCAGGCATCATATGAAGAAAATGTAAATAAATTATCGGCTAAATAGTAAAATATTTTTAAAAAGTTAATCTCCTGAAGTATAAAAAATATTGTCATAAATTTTATGAATATTTACGAGGAACATTTCGCTTTATGACTGAGAAAAATATTAACAGCATCAAAAATGTATTCAATAAGAAAATTATTCTGTGATTTATGTAAAATAATCATTGAAGCGTTGAAGCACAGATAGTTTTATGTTTTAATCATAAATATACATCCATAACCTGCTTTGAAACAAAACAGTAAAAATTATTAATTGAAACATAAACACTAGTTATTATAAAGCTAAAAAAGAAACTAAAGCAGAATGAAAAAAGTAAACGTATTAAAAAAATTTACGAGCTAAAATATTCAATATGCTCATGAAAACGATAAATTTTAAACCAACGTTGTTAGAATTAAATGATGGGTGCATTGTAAGACTTAAATATTTGTTTAATGAAATAAGTCGTAAATTTTATCGTCTACTATTAAATTATTTAATCGTAATCACATATTGTTTAGTGGAAAATTGCTTGAAAGTACTGAATAGCATAAAAATTGACGCATGGATGTTTAATATATATATATATTTTTTTAAACTTAGGATTACGTTGTTCGTTATTGGTCCTATGTTATAAAATAAATAAATAAACATTGCAAAAAAAAAGTCGTTTCAAGTTTTAATATTACTCCGTCAAGTTTTTATTTTAATACGTAACAAACTAACTGAACTGGATTTACTAACTAGATTTTTCTTTTCTTTGGGGATTAAGTGGGAGAAAAATAACTTCATAAATTAAAAACAGCGTGCGATTGTTAAACACTGACACACGGTTTACGTCCTATTCGCAGTTTGAACTCTTCACGCCTAAACCCAAAGAGCGAAAAAAACGTTACATTGCGGAACGATCCATTTCCATGGAAACCTACCAGTATTTCCGCAAAAGTGCTCTTTAAGTAGTATTTTTTCAAGAGCTATTACTTCCCTCCTCGCTCGTCTTTTTTTCTGTGAATTCCCCTCCTCTCTTCCTCTTTTTTCTGAGAATTCCTCTACTCACTTAATGTTCTATTTCGCTCCGCTCTTGTGATCGAAAAACGCTCCCAAAGGAGAAGCGCATGTTTGAAAACTGGGCTGAAAATCGCTCCGACCCTTCGAATTTCGCTGGTTTGGTGTGTTCTAGATAGCTCTTCGAGATTACAAAGGTATAATATTTCCTCTGAGATTAAATTAAATATTATTTTCATCTTTCGAACCATTGCAGATCAAAGTATTTAAAACGAGTGTTTCAAGAGGGGAGAAAAAGCAGCGTTTCAGAGGGCGGGGGGCAGTATTAGTAGACCACAATAGACCGTGTTAATAAACATTTCGTGCACATTGAATTAAATATGTTTGTTACATTCATCATTTTCAGGACATTTTACAACTAACTAAACGATGCGTAATCATATCGCACGTTATATATCCCGCGGAAGTTTGAACAGAAGAGACTATCCTATGTATGTATATTATCTTCGCGTATAACACGCACTTTAAATTTCAAAAATTGCTTTATTTTTACTTGTGTGTGTGAATATAAAATTGCTCTTAACAAAAATTTATAAATAAACATTAGAAAAAAATATTACATCACAAAATATCATTATTATCAACTTTTTAGTTGAATTTATCCACATATTTAACAATTAAAAAAATTACAATATAAATTTTCTAAAAAACTTTTTGACAGATGACATGAAAAATTCATTCTATTCATCCTCATTTATATTTTCGGGAATGTCAACGTCATCTTCACTGTAATTTTCTTCTAATCATAAAAAATCATCCTCTGTCCCTGTATTGTGCATTTTATATTCTACATTTTTTTTTTTTGGAATGAATGAACAATTATTCTTGGTTATATTTTATTTAAATCTCAACTTTTCAATATTAAGAATATCCTTGATTTTGATACGGAAGATATGATGAATGTTAAGCAGGTGTAATTGCTTGAAAATGGTAAGACATATTTGAATTAACTGGTGCGTGTTATATGCCAGAATATAAGTGGAATATATCAGGTTGTAAGTTTTCCGCCCTATCTGCCTGAAATACTCACTTCTAACTCCTTAGATAACTGTTTTTGAATTTTCGTTACCAAACCTGCACTGTGTCACACGGTACAACAATAGTACTTAAAGCTATACTCATAATTCGTTGATATTATGTAGCTGACTTTTTGCAACACAACTGGAAGTAAAGGATGGTTCTAATCCTCTAGAGGGATAGTTCTATTTGAGACATCTTTTACTTAATGATAACTATATTTTTTACAGATTTCACAACACAGTGTTATAAAGTAAGCCTCTTTCTTTCAAATACCAAAAATCGTTTGACAAAATAGGAGCCAATACATATATATATATATATATATATATATATATATGTATGTATGTATGTATATACATATGTATATGCATATAATGAGATTACAATCAATAAGTTTTGAATGGTAGAATCTAAAGCTTTTCATTTAACGGCATTTTAAAATATCGACCATTTTACCATTTCTTATGCGAATGTTTTCTCGTGTGTCGCATTTTCCCGGCAAACGATTGCTATAATAGCCGTGTAAATAAAAAAAATCAACTAAGAAACCACGCGAATTTTAGAATTTCCTGCGAAAACCTTGACCTCTATGAAAACGCCAGACTGTACAGCACAATCTAAACAAATGAACTAACGTAAGTTGCACGTCACCTAGCGGGACGTATCGCCTCGAATGTCAGACGAAGGGGTCAGATGACATAGTATTTTTAAGGTGGTGCAAACGAGGAAGGAAGGATAATTTTTCATATTTCCTTATGTTTTATTATTTATAAAAATATCTATGTCAACATCTTGGATAATGTAAACTGGACACTGGAAAATAAAATAATGTTGGCTGACGATTGTGTCTCCATTGATTTCTACTAAGGGCGGGCTACTCGGATACGACAGCTATGTTCTCTGTCATCGTATCGTAATTCGTTCTTTATTTTACATACATACACATTACTTTTGAGGTGTCTATCTAACACATTTCATTTCATTTGTGTGTCCACGTATTATATTCAATTTCATAATTTAACCTTATATTTTTTTCTTTACATTTTTTTTAAAGAATTGGTAACCAGCAATTTACACATCAATTGTAGATTACCAATACTACCTACAACTGTAAGTACCCATTAATTGTAGGTTACCAATTTCATTTCATTTCTTTATATATTACATTCAATTTTATAATTTAACCTTCTATTTTTTTCGTTCCATCCTTTTAAAGTATTGGTAACCTACAATTTACCCAAGATATCTAGGATTAGACAATAACAAATCGGCGTTCTTAAAAAAAAAAAAAAAAAAAAAAACATCTAGCCGCCATTCAGTTCAACCAATCAAGATGAGAATTCAGCCGCTCAATAAGACAGAACCCTGGCTCTTCACACTTCAGTACTCATGTCTTATCCACTCGGACCGTTTGTCTGCTCTATCATATTAAAGTGAATGCATAATTCCTAATACAAAATTTTGAAATTCTCTTCAAAAACTATCTCAAAACTGCTTGATAAAGTGAAAATTAATTTAACAGAAATATTACGATTCTAAAGCGTGATATCTATCAATATGTGTTTTCACATGTTAAAATCTATGTAAATAAAACAAAGTGTAAAATGTTAGTCTATTAGTTAATTTGTCTGTGTCTCGCCTAGCTCCTAGACCGGTGATCCTAGACCTACTAAATTTTGTATCAAAATTCTCCAGGACGGGTCCCGGCATACCTCGAAGCGATTTTTTCGAAATTCGAATTATTTTAGGAGATATAGATGAAAAACATGTCGCAAAAAGGGTAATTTTTGATTTTCTCCATTTCGCAATTGAAACCCCGCAGTGGAAAGAGGGAGAATTTAGCATACATGGGTTGCCATATTTGTCAAGTTTATTAAATGATTCAGACTCTTGAAGTAAAAATAAAAGAATGACGATTCTTTTTTTTTAGATTAAATTATTTGTAAGGTTGTTCTTTATTTAAAATATCGTGTGCATGTAAAATCAGAACAGGAATGAAATGTTTTATACTCAAATCAAAAGAAAAACGGAATTTGGAAATTTTTCGAGACTAAAATGTGCAACTTTTTAATTTGGCGAAAAATTAAATTTTTGATATGCGATTTTGAGAAGATGTGATTCTAGCGCTTGGCGTCATTTATGGCCTGCTTTTGCAACTTGGATTATGAATACACCTGAGAATAAATTTTTGTAATTTTCATTCATTTGGAATTGTGCATTTTTCTGCGCAGCTTTTCTCCATCTATTTCTAATGTATTACATCCAGAAAAAAGGATGTTAGAAATATAAATTTTAATTTTGTGTAATCAAACTCATGAACATTGATATACTTTCCAACTTAATAAAATAAGGAACGACAATATGGTTAAGACCCATGGATTATAATACGCTTTGAATATATAGTACTGTAGTGCGTATTCAAAATTTGAAAATGTTTCAGATTTTCTTACTTTTTTTTCTCCCCTTTCCGTGTTTTGATAAAGGCCAGTATATCCAGAAGCTCTTCAGAATTAATATAGGACGAAAATAATTTGTACTTTTTGTAGGTATTTATCATTTAGTTATCTAATTTTTACTTTCCGAACATGTACCATGTAAGGAAAGTATTGTAATCATGAAAAAATTCGACTTCGAGATTTTGGTGTTTTTACACGTTTTGAGGGCTTCTGAATCCATTTATGCTATTTTTACGAGATGTATGCATGTATGTGTGTATGTGTGTGTGTGTGTATGTGTGTGTTTGTGTGTATGTGAGTGAACACGATAGCTCCTGAACGGAGCATTCGATTGAGCTCAAATTGGATATATATGTCATAAACCAGCGTCGCAAGACCGGTATTGATTTTTGTGTGTATAGGACTTATAGTTTTTCTACAGGGCTACGACAAAGATTTCTTTTACATTATGGCTGCTGGCCTATGGGCGAATTTCTTGAAAGTGCGCTAGCATTTAAACGGTAGATTCGATTGAGCTCAAATTGGGTATATATGTTATAAACCACTGTCGCAAGACCGGTATTGATTTTGGTGTGTGTAGGACTTATAGTTTTTCTACAGTGCTACGACAAAGATTTCTCTTACATTATGGCCTATGGGGGAAATTCTTGAAAGTGCGCTAGCGTTTAAACGGTATATTCGATTGAGCTCAAATTGGGTATATATGTTATTAATCACCATCTTAAGACCGGTATTTATTGTGGTGTGTTTAGGACATATAGTTCTCCTACAGGGCTACTACAAAGATTTCTTTTTACATTCTGGCCTATGTGGGGAAATTCTTGAAAGTGCGCTAGCGTTTAAACGGTACATTCAATTGAGCTGAAATTGGGTATATATGTTATAAATCACTATCTTAAGACCGGTATTGATTTTGGTGTATATAAAAACTTATACACACCAAAATTATACACACCTTATACACACCCTGTAGTTTTTCTACAGGGCTACAACAAAAATTTCTTTTATATTATGGCATAATGGCATATGGGGAGAAATTCTTGAATGTGAGCAAGCGTTTAAACTGTGCATTCGATTGAGTTTCAATTTGGTATAAATGTTTGAATTATTCACCGATTAAAATTTATTTAAATGCTTGGTAATGATCTTAATCGTAAGTGTTCGGAAAGTCGAGTGGAGTCACTCCAGATTTTTGGTAATCAGGGGCGGCCCGACACGGTAAGCATCGCATCTGGTAGCCGGCTTCGAAGGGGCGCCATTTCGAACTCAAAAACTAACTGGAGCATAAAAGGAGAAGTCTTTTAAATTAGCAGGGGGCGCCACTTACCCTAGGGCCGCTCCTGTTTTTAACCATCTTAATTTTAAATTCCATTCAGAATCCGAGATACATCAGTGCCAGTATATCCAGAAGCCGGTCAGGAACAGCAATTATTAAGATGGTTAACCAACTGGCCGCCGGAGGTGGCTAGTACCTAATGAAAAACACCTAAAATAAATCTCTTTCCATTTACAGTGAATGGTTTAAATACTTCATTAGCTAAGTTGTGTTTAGAATTATTTTATCATCAAGTGGATAGATACCTAGAAATAAAAATAAAACAATTGACGTACTTCGATTTAATCTGAAAATTAAATTAAGTATGCTCAACTTATTCAAGTTTAGTAGCATTTGTGGAGATGTGTTCCTAATTTAATAAGGAACTAATTCAGTATAATGAAATATCTTATTTCATTTCGATGTTTTTAAAGCTATTACATCAAATCTTTCAGCGTATCAGCTTTGAATATGTAGCATAAAACGTATTACGTCTTCTAGTAAGTGTTTGTCCCACTTAGCAGAAGTGTCGTTGTAGTCAGCAACAGAAGAATATACAACTTGAAATAAACATTTTATCGTTATTTATTTTTACTTTCCGAAGATTTCTTTTACATTATGGCCTATGGGGAGAAATTCTTGAAAGTGCGCTAGCGTCTAAACGGTACATTCGATTGAGCTCAAATTGGGTATATATGTTATAAACCACCGTCGCGAGAGCGGTATTGATTTTGGTGTGTATGGGATATATAGTTTTTCAACAGGGCTACGACAATGATTTCTTTTACATTATGGCCTATGGGAGAAATTCTTGAAAGTGCGCTAGCGTTTAAACGGTACATTCGATTGAGCTCAAATTGGGTATATATGTTATAAACCACCGTCGCAAGACCGGTATTGATTTTGGTGTGTATGGGACGTATAGTTTTTCTACAGGGCTACGACAAACATTTCTTTTACATTATGGCCTACGGGAAGAAATTTTTGAAAGTACGCTAGCGTTTAAACGGTGCATTCGATTGAGCTCAAATTGGGTATATATGTTATAAACCACTGTCGCAAGACCGGTATTGATTTTGGTGTGTATAGGTCTTATAGTTTTTCTACGGGGCTACGACAAAAATTTCTTTTACATTATGGCCTACCGGGGGAAATTCTTGAAAGTGCGCTAGCGTTTAAACGGTATATTCGATTGAGCTGAAATTGAGAATATATGTTATAAATCACCATCTTAAGACCGGTATTTATTTTGGTGTGTATAGGACGGATAGTTCTCCTACAGGGCTACTACAAAGATTTCTTTTACATTCTGGCCTATGGGGGAAATTCTTGAAAGTGCGCTAGCGTTTAAACGCTACCTTCGATTGAGCTGAAATTGGGTATATATGTTATAAATCACTATCTTAAGACCGGTATTGATTTTGGTGTGTATAAGACTTATAGTTTTTCTACAAGGCTACGACAAAAATTTCTTTTCTATTAAGGCATGATGGCATATGGGGAGAAATTCATGTTTGAATAATTCATCGATTAAAATTTATTTAAATGCTTGGTAATGATCTTAATCGTAAGTGTTCGGAAAGTCGAGTGGAGTCACTCCAGATTTTTTGTAATCAGGGGCATCCCGACACGGTAAGCATCGCATCTGGGATCCGGCTTCGAAGGGGCGCCATTTCAAAACTCAAAAACTAACTGGAGCATAAAAGGAGAAGACTTTTAAATTAGCAGGGGGCGCCACTTACCCTAGGGCCGCTCCTGTTTTTAACCATCTTAATTTTAAATTCCATTCAGAATCCGAGAGACATCAGTGCCAAGGACGCCGGTCAGGAACAGCATTTTTATTAAGATGGTTAACCAACTGGCAGCCGGAGGTAGCTAGTACCTAATGAAAACACCTAAAATAAATCTCTTTCCATTTACAGCGAATGGCTTAAATACTTCATTAGCTAAGTTGTGTTTAGAATTATTTTATCATCGAGTGGATAGATACCTAGAAATAAAAATAAAACAACTGAGGTACTTCGATTTAATCTGAAAATTAAATTAAGTATGCTCAACTTATTCAAGTTTAGTAGCATTTGTGGAGATGTGTTCCTAATTTAATAAGGAACTAGTTCAGTATGATGAAATATCTTATTTCATTTCGATGTTTTTAAAGATATTACAGCAAATCTTTCAGGGTATCAGCTTTGAATATGTAGCATAAAACGTATTACGTCTTCTAGTAAGTGTTTGTCCACTTAGCAGAAGTGTCGTTGTAGTCAGCAACAGAAGAATATACAACTTGAAATAAACATTTTATCGTTATTTATTTTTACTTTCCGAAGATTTCTTTTACGTTATGGCCTATGGGGAGAAATTCTTGAAAGGGCGCTAGCGTTTAAACGGTACATTCGATTGAGCTCAAATTGGGTATATATGTTATAAACCACCGTCGCGAGAGCGGTATTGATTTTGGTGTGTATGGGATATATAGTTTATCTACAGGGCTACGACAAACATTTCTTTTACATTATGGCCTACGGGAGGACATTTTTGAAAGTGCGCTAGCGTTTAAACGGTGCATTCGATTGAGCTGAAATTGGGTGTATGTTTCATAAACCACCATAGTAAGACCGGTATTAATTTTCATGTGTCTAGGACTAACAGTCTTTCTACAGGGCTACGACAAACATTTCTTTTACATTATGGCCTACGGGAGGAAATTTTTGAAAGTACGCTAGCGTTTAAACGGTGCATTCGATTGAGCTCAAATTGGGTATATATGCTATAAACCACCGTCGCGAGACCGGTATTGATTTTGGTGCGTATGGGAGTTTTTCTACAGGGCTACGACAAACATTTCTTTTACATTATGGCCTACGGGAGGAAAATTTTGAAAGTGTGCTAGCGTTTAAACGGTGCATTCGATTGAGCTGAAATTGGGTGTATGTCTCATAAACCACCATAGTAAGACCTGTATTAATTTTGATGTGTCTAGGACTCACAGTCTTTCTACAGGGCTACGACAAAGATTTCTTTTTACATTATGGCTTATGGGGAGAAATTCTTGAAAGTGCGCAAGCGTTTAAACGGCGCATTAGATTGAGCTTCACTTTGGTAGAAGGTATGGAAATTTGTTTGAGCGAATAAAAAATATAGTTCAAATATTCGAATCCAGGGTTCGTTTTTTAATGAATTACACATTTAGCCTACATTTATGATAGTTTACAAATATTATTGCATGCAAACATTTCCAAATGACGTCCATGATTGCCAACTATCATCTGGAATCTTAAAAGTGCATGTTCCACAGCTGACGCACTGTATTCTGGAAAATATTACGAACATGAATTGATATGTTGCCTTTAAGATCAGGGTTAAGTTAATGGATTATTCCGACTTGACAAATGTTCCAAACTCCTCCAAAGCCAAAAGTCGCGGGGATTGTGTTCTGGGAATCGGGGAGGCCATGGATCACGCTCCCAGGTGTCGATTATTTGAACTAATTTTTAGATTCTCTCAAACGAATTCCGCAATTGGCGTAGTATCAATAGCGCATGTGCAAAAAATTCAAACTAACAGCTCAATGAAGCAAGTGAACCAAGCACATTCGTTACTGGCTTCTTTTACTTGCGTGTGCCAAGCAATAGCTAGATTACAAAATAACAATAATGCGCACGCGAAAATGCAACATCTTTCGTATATTTTCGCAGTTTTAAAATACTTAATTTACAATTTTTGGCGCGTTTATCGCAACGGGGTAAAGCGCACCCAGGATACATATAAAAAAATCTGGAGTAACTTCACTGGACTTTCCGAACACTTACGATTAAGATCATTACCAAGCATTTAAATAAATTTTAATCGATGAATAATTCAGACATATAAACCAAACTGAGCTCAATCGAATGCGCCGTTTAAACGCTTGCTCACTTTCAAGAATTTCTCCCCATATGCCATTATGCCATAATATAAAAGAAATTTTTGTCGTAGCCCTGTAGAAAAACTATAAGTCTTATACACACCAAAATCAATACCGGTCTTAAGATAGTGATTTATAACATATATACCCAATTTCAGCTCAATCGAAGGTACCTTTTAAACGCTAGCGCACTTTCAAGAATTTCCCCCATAGGCCATAATGTAAGAGAAATCTTTGTCGTAGCCCTGTAGAAAAACTATAAGTCCTATACACACCCAAATCAATACAGGTCTTGCGACAGTGGTTTTTAACATATATACCCAATTTGAGCTCAATCGAATCTACCGTTTAAATGCTAGCGCACTTTCAAGAAATTCCCCCCCATAGGCCATAATGTAAAAGAAATCTTTGTCGTAGCCCTGTAGAAAAACTATAAGTCCTATACACACCAAAATCAATACCGGTCTTGCGACGATGTTTTGTAACATATATACCGAATTTGAGCTCAATCAAATGCCTCGTTTAGGAGCTATCGTGTTCAATCACATACACACAAACAGAAATACACACATACACACACACACACACACATACACACATACATACATCTCATAAAAATAGCATAAATGAATTCAGAAGACCTCAAAACGTGTAAATACACCAAAATCTCGAAGTCGAATTTTTTAATGATTACAATATTTTCCTTACATGGTACATCTTCGGAAAGTAATAATGCAACCACACTACATAAATACCAGGTTGCTAACTCTCGCACATCAACACTGGTGTTATTAAACTAAAAAATCCCCATTAGTGGAACCATGGTAATTCATGGATAGAGCGGCACCACACTAATTTGAGAAAGCCCACAGCTTCTGAAACTAAGAAGTATTTCTGCAGGAATTTGTACAACGAATCATCACCCAATACAGTACATTTATAATCATTATGGAAATGATGAACGGAAATGTCACTAATGATGTCTTTTCATACATTTTGAAATGTCAGTAATTTGCATCGCCACTATCGGCTTTTATAATGACACCCAAAATTGATAGCAACCCTAACCTAAACAAATTTAATGGCATTTACTGTTAAAAGAAAGAAACACGATTTTCGTTGAAATGAGTCCAGTAATTTGGCCAACACTGCACGCAGTATAAATAACAGTAAAGTAGGGGGCGGTTATTACGCACCTGTTAAAAATCTAAAAAAAAAAAATCTGGAGTACTTCACTGGACTTTCCGAACACTGACGACTAAGTTCATAACCAAGCAGTTAAATAAACTTTTATCGATTAATAATTCAAACATATATACTGAAGCTCAATCGAAAGCTCAATCCAATGCGCTGTTTAACCCTTTGAGGCGCAACTCTTTCCCAATGCTGAAAAAAGGGCAGCCGTTGTCATCGCTCGACTTAACTACCAGCAAGATGGCGGACGATCGAAACGTTCATCGCGTGCCATAGATCTAGAGACCCTTTGGCTGTGCGGCACAGCCAGCTGTCGTCAAAAAAGGGTCTCTAGATCTGTGGTAGTTAAGTCGAGCGATGACAACGGCTGCCCTTTTTTCAGCATCGGGCAATCTATCCGGCTGTTCTCGCGTTCTTCCATTTTTCAGCAGATGTCAGTGCTGTTAAAAATAATCGTCACCATTTTTTGACGGGAAAGGACGTGCTGAAAAGTAAAGGATTCTCGTGTAGATATGTCACCCGCAACTATTTTTATAAAAATCTAATCTAGTGTTCGTGACTGGCGACAGTCAAAACGTCAGAGTTGGGTGTTCCCAGAGTGGGATCACTGCGCTTTAAAGGGTTAAACGGTAGCGCACTTTAAAGAATTCCCTCCCCTATGCCATAATGTAAAAGAAATCTTTGTCGTATCCCTGCAGAAAAACTATAAGTCCTACACACATCAAAATCAATACCAGTCTTACGATGGTGGTTTATAACATATATACCCAATTTGAGCTCAATCGAATGCCTCGTTTAGGGGCTATCGTGTTCACTCACATACACACAAACACACACACACACATACACTCATACATGCATACATCTCGTAAAAATAGCATCAATGAATTCAGAAGACCTCGAAACGTGTCAATACACCAAAATATCGAAGTCGAATTTTTTCATGATTACAATATTTTCCTTGCATGGTACAGGTTCGGAAAATAAAAATCACCAAACATTATTTTAAAATAAATATGTATTTACAATCATTTTTATATGAATTCATAAATAGATAATCGAAGATTGAATAACTGTAAGTCAGATAAATTCAGAATTTCATAAATTACCCGTTTCAAACGCTTCATTTAAATGCTGCAGACACAATTTCGAAAACAATCTTTTGTTATGGAAATTTCTTTTTAAGCACTGAAGAATTTTCGGCACAAACAAATTCTGAGCTTGTAATCAAAGCTTTTATTACCAATGATTGGGATATTTTGTCGCCTCAAGCACTTATCTTTCAGGATGAAAATATCTGATTACAAACGAAAAATTCAGCTTGCTTGTTAGAAAAAACAGTAAAATCTTGCGCAATTCTATTTTATGGTTCGCAAGAATTAGATTTGCAGAGCTTTAGGAATTTTTTAATAATTTTTAGTCATTTCGGCCAGATAACTGTTTGAAACTTTCCTTTAAATTGTAAACCTCAATATTAGAAAAAGCAAATTATTAAAATTTTGAATAACAAAAGAGCGTTTATGTCTTCGAAATAAAGCGTTTTGAATAAATTCAATTTATGCGCCTATCTAACATTAAAATCGTTAAAATTAATTTTTTTTTTATAGTTTTTGACGCTACCTTTATCTGTTTGTTTAATGGAAGTATTTGATTTTCTTTTTCGAAGATAGTAGATGGTTGGCGCTTTTTACCTCAATGCTTAACCCTTTCCCAATGCTGAAAAAAGGGCAGCCGTTGCCATCGCTCGACTTAACTACCGGCAAGATGGCGGACGATCGAAACGTTCATCGCGTGCCAGAGATATAGAGACCCTTTTTTGACGCAGCTGGCTGTGCGCGAGCACAGCCAGCTGTAGTTAAGTCGAGCGACGGCAACGGCTGCCCTTTTTTCAGCAATGGGCAATCTCTTCAGCTGTTCTCGCATTCTTCCATTTTTGAGCAGATGGCAGTGCTGTTAAAAAAATCGTGACCATTTTTTTACGGGAAATGACGTGCTAAAAAGTAAAGGATTCTCGTGGAGCTGTGTCACCCGCAACTATTTTTATAGAAATCAAATCTAGTCTTCGTGACTGGCAACAGTCAAAACGTCAGAATTTGGTGTTCCAAGAGCGGGATCACTGCGCGTTAAAGGGTTAATAAAAGTAATTTTGATGCATTAATTTAGGATGTCAAAATTTAATGAGACTTTGAATGTCACTAATGTTTAAAGAGATTAAAATTCTAACTACAAATTATCCGTTTTTGGCCTTTCATATTTAAACATGGGTGTCTTCAGGCCGGAATTAACTTTCACGAGGCCAGCTCCTCTGCGACAGGTCCTCTCCTCTGCCTGACAGCAAGCAGCTTCCGGAATGTAATTCAAAAGACGCTGTAAAATCAAAGTCGTAGGCTTACTCAAACCATTCAATCCGTTACAACCATCCAAAATTCAATTTTTGAATAAAGAAAATCGGGTTTTTCTCATTGAAATATACTACGAGAGCCAGAGGCGGTCCTAGGGTGGAGCGAACGGTGCTACCGCATGGGGCGCCATCTCTGTGGGGGTGACAAAATACCTTATAATATCATATATATATATATATATATATATATACATTTATGTGAGTCTGTAACCAATGAAGCCATACAGAGTACTGTTCTACCTAAATATTTTACAATTATATTAGCATAAATAGCAATTAATAAATGTGTATAATTATTATCAATATCATTACTGTTAAAATTATTTCTACAGTTTTTCTCCTTTTCCACAACCTCAACTAAGTACTTCTTAGCTACTGCAGCTAGTACTACGTAAAACATAGGCTAGCTATACTAGTGTTATATTTATTTTATTATTTATTCATTTAATTATTACCATTTTTATTCTTTTTATTTATTCATTTAATTATTACTTTTTATTTATTCCTTTCTTTTCCATACTTCCAAAATATTATTAATATATCATTTTTTTTTCACACTCCATGGCATTACTTGTCTATTGATTGCATTAAGCCTTCTCTGATGGCAACATGCACTAATACTGCCTCCATGACTGAGCTTTGATCTTCGTGTCGGTCCACTTCCTCGTTGTTTATTTCTAATAGCTACGGTCGCGCCCCCAAGTTACAAAAGGACCCTAATTTTGGTCAGGTAACTTGCAGAAACCTAGCTATTATTGTTTTTTTCGATTAAATTGAAATGTGTGTGCGGTGGCGCCTAATGATAGAGCACACCATTTCAATATCCATTCCATTTTCCGACTATTTCTGATTACATGTGATTAGGCTTAAAAAGCCCACCAGTTCTAATTTGGTGCTTCATATCCAATTTATCCACTCTTTCATTGCCTTAAAAGGCTATATTTAAACACTTATCCGGTATAAGCTCGTTAATTGGCACCATGTGCTATCTACTTTTTTATTTTTTTATATTTTTTCACTTTATCAATGGATTATCTTGGGATTTCACTTTACGTAAGTAAGCTATTATATATTATCCTTATAAATAAAAATGAAATTCTGTTTGTTCGTTTGTTTGTTTGTTTGTTTGTTTGTGGATTTGATTCGTATACAAATCCACAAAAATGGACCTATCAGCCTGAAATTTTGCACAGATATGTAAAATAATATAGAATAAATGACAGTCCACTTTAAAACTTTGAAAGTCCACCCGTTCCCGGAATTTAAGAGATTTTTTATGTTCTCCACGCAAAAAGCTTTCCGTAATTGTAACCCCTGTAGTGAAAAAAGTGTGAAATTAGGATCGTGGTTGCCATGTGTGGCGATTTTGCCGAATAAAATGTTTTAAATTCTCAAAGTAAAAATAAAAGAATAATAATGATTTTTTTGTTAGTTTATATTCGTAAGGTTATTTTTTTAAAATTATAATATCGTGTGCATGGGAAATCGGAGCAGGAATGAAATGTTTTATACGCAAAACAATAAGAATTGAAGATTTCCGAGGCTAATATATTAAAATTTTTTAGTTTGGCGAAAAAATAAAATGGCTCAAATGCCGAGAAAGTGAGTTCTAGCGGTTTGCACTGTTTCCGGCTTGGCGAAATTTACTGAGAGCTTAAGGAAACGGATTTTTGAAAACAAGTGCAAAGGTTCTATTAGAATACAGCGTTAAATTTTAATGATCCGTGCGGAAATAATGCAGTTATTAAGGGATTTCAAGCGATCTATCTTCAGCATTCTCGCCAATTGAGTGCATTGATTTTAGTTGGGAGAATTCCGCCAAATTTCAGATAATTGAAATCTTCGCATATAGTACATCGGAGTAACGATGAATAAAACATGTTATAGTTGATAATTTAAAAAATGAGGCTGTATTAAGGGATTCCACTTTTCAAAAAAATGCCTGGCGGTCGAACCATTTCCCATTTTGATTGCTGCTAAGTCAGTGCTTCGAATGATTCCCTGAAAAAACTCTTGCAAAATGGCGTATATTGGCACTTTGGCGAGGCTTAGATTTGAAACTGGATTTTATTTGAGACTGGTATCTATATTAATAAAACAATGTGTGTAAACTGTTTGTTTGTCTGTGTCTCGCGTAGCTCGCAAACGGGTGATCGTAGACCTACCAATTTTTGAACGGAAATTCTCCATGACAGGTCCCGACACACCTCGAAGCGATTTTTTCAAAATTCGAACTATTTTAGGAAATATCGATAAAAACGTATCGCAAAAGGCTAATTTTTGCTTTCCGCCATTTCGTAATTGTAACCCCACAGTGCATTAAGCGACAATTAAGCTTATCTAGGTTGCCACATTCGGCAGTTCATTAAATGATTCAGACTCTTGAAGTAAAAATAAAAGAATAACGATTTTTTTTTATTTTGACTAGATTATTTGTAAGGTTGTTTTTAAATTAAAATATCGTGTGCATGTGAAATCAGAGCGGGAATGAAATGATTTATACTCAAAAGAAAAATAGAATTTGGAAATTTTCCGAAAATAAATGTTGAACTTTTTAATTGGCCGAAAAATAAAAGGGGTTGATGTGCGATTTTCAGGAGTCTTCTAACGCTTGGCGCTATTTATCGTAATTTAATAGTCTGCTATTTGGGATATGAATACACCTGCGTATAAGTTTTTGAAATTTTCATTCAGTTGGAATTGTGCATTTTTCTGAGCAGCTTTATTGCATCTATTTCTAATATATTACATCCAGAAAAAAGGATGTTAGAAATATCAATTTTAATTTTGTTTAATCACACTCATGAATAATGATACACTTTCCAACTTAATAAAATAAGGAACGAAAATAGGGAAGACCTATGGATTATAACTCTTTTTATATATAGCACTTTAGTGCGTATTTAAAATCTGAAAGTGTGTCAGATTTTCTATGATTCTAGCGCTTGCCGCAATTTAATGAGAGGGTATTTTTAAAAAGAAGCGTAGGCTATCTTATAAATAAAAATGAAAATCTGTTTGTCAATTTGTTGATTTGGGTAGTACACAATTCCACAAAAATGGACCTGTCAGCCTGAAATTTTACACAGATATATGTAAAATAATATAGAATAAATGATAGTCCACTTTAAAACTTTGAAACTCCACCCGTTCCCGGAATTTAAGAGATTTTTTATGTTCTCCACGCAGAAAGCTTTATGTAATTGTAACCCCTGTAGTGAAAGTGTGAAATAAGCATCTTGGTTGCCATGTGTGGCGATTTTGCCGAATAAAATGTTTTAAATTCTTAAAGTGAAAATAAAAGAATAATAATGATTTTTTTAGTTTATATTTGTAAGGTTATTTTTTTAATTATAATATCGTGTGCGCATAAGAAATGAGAGCAGGAATGAAATGTTTTATACGCAAAACAATGAGGATCGAAGATTTCCAAGACTAATATGTAAATTTTTTTAGTTTGGCGAAAAATAAAATGGCTGATAGGCCGATTTTTAGAAAGTGAGTTCTAGCGGTTTGCACAGTTTTAGGCTTTTTGGCGCAATTTACTGAGAGCTTAAGGGAATAGCATTTTTGAAAACAACTGTATAGGTTTTCTTAGAATACAGCATTAAATTTTAAATATCCGTGCAGAAATAATGCAGTTATTAGGGCATTTCAAGCGATGTAGCTTCAGAATTCTCGCCAATTGAGTACATTGATTTAACTTGGGGGAAATCCGTCAAATTTCAGAAAATTGAAATCTTTGCATTTAGTACTTCGAGGTAACGATGAATAAAACATGTTATAGTTGACAATTTAAAAAATGAGGCTGTATTAAGGGATTCCACTTTTCAAAAAAATGCCTGGCGATCGAACCATTTCCCATTTTGATTGCTGCTAAGTCAATGCTTCGAATGATTCCCTGAAAAAACTCTTGCAAAATGGCGTATGCTGGCACTTTGGCGAGGCTTAGATTTGAAACTGGATTTTACTTGAGACTGGTATATATAATAAGACTGGTGATAGATAAAAATGAATGTTGGTATGTGTGTAGGAGGTTGAAAAACTCAGCACCGTTTCACCGATCACCATGAAATTTAGTTCACCTAAGTCTTTTATCATGGAGAAGGTTTTTATGCTATACGTTTTCCTCTAACTTGCCACTAGGTGGCGCAGCAGAACGTCAAATTCTATTCCGTTTAGCCGTTTGCTATGCGAATATCGTCCAACCCATTTCGATGAAATTTGGTACACGCGGATATTAGAACACGGAGAATATTTTTCACTATCCATTTTGCTGTAACTTGGCGCTGAATGGCGCTGCAAAGCATCAACCTCTATACCGTTCGACTGATCGGCATAAAATTTTTTATACTTACACATTTGAGCACAAAAAATATACTCTAACTGTGTTCCTTTTGATGTTACTCACCATTAGATGGCACTGCAATGCATTATTGTTTTAACTCGGCACTAGATGACCCTGCAGCAGGACAAATTCCTGACCATTCAAACGCTCGCTATGAAAATCAGTATACATAGCTATTTCAACAATGAGAATATTTTGGCGTTATCCATTTTGCTACAACTCGCCACTTGACGGCGCTGTAGCAAATCATTACTTTAATTAATCACTAGATGGTTAACTGACCACTAGATGGTAACTGATCGCTATGAAAATAGGTATACATAGATATTTGAACACGGGGATGAGTTTGGCGCTATCCATTTTCCTATAACTTGCCACTCGATGTTGCGTCCACACATGAACTTCAGGACTATTCAGCCGATCGTCATGAAAATTCGTATACATCGATATCTGAATGCGAAGAATATTTTCGCCGTATCCGTTTTGCTAAAACTCCCCACTAGATTGCGCTACGTCGCATCGCCTTCTGTACCTTACAAACGATTGCCTTGAAATTCGGTATGCATGATTATTGAACACAATATAACGCGATATCCACTTTGCTATATCTGTTTATTACAATGAATAGTAATCACCACAAATCGTAATATCAAAAAGTCCATTCATTCCCGTGCGAAGTACTTCAGCTAGTATATATATATATATAGTGAATAGTGCCGAACTCAAGGTACAGGCAACTCGAGCAGCTGTCCGGGACGCTATATCTTCAGGCGGAGACCATCAAGGGACAAACTCAGGGGAAGGGAACTGTTCTTTTTTTTCCCCCCTCATTTAGATTTATTAATAGTCGGAGTGTCCCACGTGCCCATGGTCAGGTGAGTCCCCTTTGCAGCTTCTTCATATTCTTCGTAATCATCGTCGTTTTTATTGACTTCATAAAAGATTTTTCTAAAAAAGGATTACCAGAGCTGGGAAGGTGGAAGTCAATCAAAATTTTATAAATCACGAAAAGATGCCTCGATAAAACCGAACTTTACCCGTTAAAAGCGAGTTATAATACCATCGACTTAACTTTGTAAAATTCAAGTATTTCCGATTTCCTCATTAAATCCGGGTTCTGCTTAAATCGTTATAAACGAGTGACTCTTATTTACAAAGGGCACAGAAAATCAGCTTGCCCCGGGCGCCAGCTACCTGATATCTGGTCCTGTATATATTTGGGTGTCCATATATTATTAAAATCCCCGTTTTAACTCTCTGAAAACATTTATGGCCATATGTATGTGGGAGGGGGGAGGCGCATTTTTTAATTCGAACCACTTAGAAAAATACCTTGGTCCGGCACTGAAGAGAACTCAAACCTGTCACGTTAAAAGGGGACCATCGCAGATAGACTTAGCTCGTCGAAATGCTCTGTGTTTGCTGGGAGCAGAGATGGGCATCATTAACTAAAATATTAATTGAACTAAACATTCAACTAAAAACTAAGTTAGTTTTAACTGAATACAACGAAATGTTCAACTAAAATAGCTGTTAGTTGAAAATTCAGTTAAATCGGCTCAGTTAGTCTTATTTTACTGCTCAACTCAAACTAATTTTTGAGCCCAACTACTTGGACCTTAAAACTACAACTAATAGGTTTAGTTGAAGGTTCAACTAACTTGTCTCAACTAAATTAGTTTTAGTTTTCTGTTCAACTAAAATTAATTTAGTTGAGCAGAGTTAGTTGAACATTACAAATAACAACTATTAGTTTAGTTGTCATTTACCTGTCAATTAACTAAATTAAGTTTTAGTTGTTAGTTGCTAGTTGAAATTTAGTTTTTGCCCAACTCTGGCTGGGAGCAGCTTTGGTGTCTAAAAGCTGCAGTGTGACAGCGAAGGGAAATCTAACAAAAAAGCACACACATGCGAAAAAACAACGCAGGCATTTAAAGTTTAAAATTAATAAATAGTTTCACTTTTTTTTTTTTTTTTTTTTTTTTTTTTTGGAGCGTTATCTACAAAATATGGCAGTTTTTGATAGTGCAAAAGTAAACCGCCTTTCAACTAAAAAGAACCGTACTTCCACGCAGCAAGGTAAGTGACAGAACAAAAAAAAATTAAGAACGTGCTCATAATAATTTTAGAATACAAATATGAAGAACGCCATAAATTCACTTTTACACTTCTCTGTACAGTGTGGAAGCAAAAAATATACCTCGGAAAAACAGTGGTCTATATACACAACCCGAAGCAGTCATACTGCATACTTTCACTATGTATTCATGATATTCAGAAAGCTCCTCATTAATTTTAATGTAAAAAATTTATAAAATATATCGAAAAGTAATGTAAATATCAATTTGTCTCGCTGTGATTCATATTAAAGCAAAATATGTGTTACATGTCATATATCAAGATAAATTCTAACATATATTTAATTAAAATATTCCTATGGTAGCTTATTATAAGAAGTACTAGTTTAAAATTTAGTTTAATATTTCTTCTATACTGCTAAGAAATCAAAACTGTTCGTTAACTAGACAGAAAATTTATATTTAGGAATAGTTTACCTATCCCATTATTTTGTATTTAATTATACATGTAATGTTGCCGAGCTTTTCAGGTACACATATACATTACAAATTGTTTTCATTCAAGTTTCAAACATATGAATTAAGTGTTTACTTTAAAACTTTGAAAAGATGCTGGAAACTTGGAGAAACTGTATTATTTTGGCTCAAATTACTTTAATAAGTTTTACAATACAGAAGGCGTTTCTTCGTGGAACTGTTGCAATAAATTTTATTCAGTGAAATATTGATAGGTCATGTGAAATATTGAATATTTTTACTGAAACTAGTTCATCTCAAAATTAATATTAAATTATCTCTTCTAAAAACAATAGTTACTTCAAAAAATTTATTACCTCTTTTTTATAAGTATGTAAAATGCTCTGTTCTATCAGAACTTCTCGTTTACTATTTTTTAACCATTGATGTAAAATCCCGACTCCCGACGTATATGAGGGAAGCAGGGGGTTAGGGGGTCTTCACACCACCTTTTGTCTACGCACAAACGCTAATTATAGATAAATGTACGCATTTTCTTTCCATCTCTCAAGATCGTATATTGTAGAAACGATGTAAATTTTATATAATTTTGAAAACTTCATATAAAATTTTTAAAAAATATTAATTTTGTAAATTTTACAATTTAGTGCGTAACAAACGCAATTTACTCTGAAGAATTAAAAGTTTTTTGGTACTATTGAAAATTTTTACCCGATATTAATAACAAAATTTACTGTCAATCAATACTGTCAATTTATAGTAAAAATTTCATCTAACATTAACTACTACATCTAACTTAGCTGGATCCCTCCCTTTAGAAAGCTACAGTTACAGTGCCAATTCCAAAAAGTAAAGTTATTTTAATACGGAAATGCAAATCAGAATATTTAAAAATCGTCTATCCTTTCATTTAATGTTTTATTTTTAGGTAGTGAAAACAAAACCAATACGTGGTTAATAACCTTGAATAACTCTCGCGTGCTGTGCGAATATTTTTAGAACAATGTATTACAAACGCTATCAAATTACGCAAACTTTTACCAAAAATTATAGTTTACTCGACGACGTCACGACAAATTCGAATTCGATTGAAGTTCGCTGACGTATTTCTGGCGATACATATTTTGTTTTATGCATGTGCGTACGTAGTTTATGCTTCTCTATTTAAGTAGACATTTTAGTGCGGTAGTTTTTGTGGCTAGATATAAATTTGTACCTAGTTGTTTCGTTAAAATAGTCGTGATTATTTTTAGCATATTCCTGTGATCGAATAATTCGTAGAATACTATTGGGGAGTTCGGAAGGTCATGGCTCTTTTATACAGACGACTCTGCTTGATGGAATGCCGGTTAACCCTTTAACGCGCATTGTTCCCGCTCTGGGAACACCAAACTCTGACGTTTTGACTGTTGCTAGTCACGAAGAATAGATTGGATTTCTATAAAAATAGTTGCGGGTGACAGAGCTCCACGAGAATCCTTTACTTTTTAGCACGTCATTTGCAGTCAAAAAATGGTTACGATTCTTTTGAACAGCACTGACATCTGCTGAAAAATGGAAGAATGCGAGAACAGCTGGATAGATTGACCAATGCTGAAAAAGGGGCAGCCGTTGCCATCGCTCGACTTAACGACCAGCAAGAGGGCAGACGATCGAAACGTTCATCGCGTGTCACAGATCTAGAGACCCTTTTTTGACGACAGCTGGCTGTGCGGCACAGATAGCTGTCGTCAAAAAAAGAGTCTCTAGATCTGTGACACGCGATGAAAGTTTCGATTGTTCGCCATCTTGCTGGTCGTTAAGTCGAGCGATGGCAACGGCTGCCCCTTTTTCAGCACTGGGAAAGGGTTGCGCCTCAAAGGTTTAAAGAAATATCCCGCTTTACTGCAATAAATTTTCAATGTACGAAACTGAAATAGTTAGTCGACATGTTCCGGATAATTGGATACCTTGCTTATTAGAATTAATTTTCGTGCGAAATTGGGTGTTTCATTAAGCGAATTAGACAGCAGACAAAATTAAAACAAATAAATATTCAATAACTTTTGAAATGCAGTAGAACTCCAATTATCACAATCAATAGGTACTAGACCCCATTCGGATAACCAAAAATTCGGATAATTGGATTTTTTCAAAACAAAAAAAAGTCTAGTATGTATTTTAATTAATTACTGTATGTATGCAAGTTGAAAATGGGAGAAATAACTATTTTTAAAGAAAAAGAGCTTTTAATTAATTAAATGGAAAGGCAACACTTTTAACATGTTAAGCGTATTTACGAGTGTTGTACTCTAGCACAGTATGTACTTACCGCTCTGTAAATGAAAGCCATTGCTTGCTGAACATCTCGTTCACTGTAAGCTGTTTGACTGCATTCACAGTTGACAGTTTCAAGGCAATTGCTTCATTAGCAGACGGTTTGTCTGCTTCAGCTTCGACATTGGTGTCATCTTTTTCCTTGACACTTTCTTCTCTCGCACTTGTAATAAGTTCCTCATCATCAGAATTTGAAACCCAGAATCTGAGCAATCGGACACCATCCATTCTACTATATCTTCAGTAGTAACTTCTGAACATCCGGGAAGTTTCAGAAGAATGCTTCTGAACACGTCGTCGTCATCTTCCCTGTCCGCTACTGTCTTAATTTATTTTTCGATTTGGATAGTCGGAGTTCGGATAATTGGAGTTCTACTGTATAAACAAGCTGTTCATACACATATGAGTCATGTTTGTTACACTTTGAAGAGAATTTTTTCACATGATATTTTTGCTTTCTTTCAAGATAGATGACCACCTTACCCCGTTTTACACATACACGCACTTTGGAGGACGATTACCCAAAATGGCCTGAAATTGATTTTTAAGTAACCGTGTGCGTCGGATTTTACAGCAAGAATTTTATGGATATTGCTTTTTTTTCTGTGAGATCTTTCAGGATACCTGAAAAGAACGTTTTGCCCCTTTATTGCTTCCGAATGCCTCATACGAAAAGCGAGCGTAGCGAGTCTGGGGGGCCTTGGCCCCTAGTATATATAAAATTACGAACCGGTTACTTGAATGATGCCCGACTTAAAAAAGTTCCTGATTTTCGTTTCCTATAATTTTGTGCGAAAGAATCTGATAGATGGCGCTAAGTGTCAGGGAAATCGGGTATGCGATTTCAGCAGAGCGCCGTATACATGTTGACTGCGGCATATATTTGGCAATGTAATTTTTCAACAGGATGGCGCATCCCCACATTGATAAAGGTCTGCTTCCAGTTACCTCAAGCGACATATAGCAAACATATGGGTCGGTCGCAGTGTTAGACTTTAGTGGCCTTCGCGATCGCCAGCTTTAACCTCCTTGAATTTGGCATGCGGGTTACGTCAAAATTACGTCGTATTATAGGACTGCGTGTCCTAGTGTAGAGGAACTCAAGAAGCAAATCACAACTGCTATTCATTCCATTACTCATCAGGTGCTTACAAATACTTGTAATGGAATCGGATATCGTTATTATCAAATACTACATTATTTTAATGCTACACAGTGTTTAGAATTTTTTAAAATTTAATTTTGTAGTGTCCAAGAATTCTCGAGAACCCTGTAGACTTAATTTAGCACCACCTTTAAGTCGAAGTATGAAGTAGTAAATATTTAAAAGTATACAAGTTATGACTCTTTCCCTTTTGAGTGTTATAGTAAATATAAGGAACATTAAGGTAAATAAAAGGAACATTACGGCTTACCACCAGAAATCCGTAAAACACACAAAAGATTCCACTTTTCATCTAAAATACTCTTTATTTAAAATTGTATAATTAATTCGACTATTTTGTTTTCGAAGTACTCGTCATATTTAACCCTTTAACGCGCAGTGTTCCCGCTCTGGGAACACCAAACTCTGACGTTTTGACTGTTGCCAGTCACGAAGAATAGATTGGATTTCTATAAAAATAGTTGCGAGTGACATAGCTCCACGAGAATCCTTTACTTTTAAGCACGTCATTTCCCGTCAAAAAATTGGTCACGATTATTTTTAACAGCACTGACATCTGCTGAAAACTGAAAGCATTCGAGAACAGCTGGAGAGATTGCCCAATGCTGAAAAAAGGGCAGCCGTTGCCATCGCTCGACTTAACTACCAGTAAGTACATCGCGTTCCACAGATCTAGAGACCCTTTTTTGACGCAGCTGGCTGTGCCCGCGCACAACGGCTGCCCTTTTTTCAGCGATGGAAAAGGGTTGCGCCTCAAAATGTTAACCAATCATATGATAAAAGGCAGTGAAACAAACAAAAGGAAAAAAAAATGTCAGGATATGTGGCAAATTGTATTAACAATTTTCGTATACTTTTAAAATGTTTTTTGCTGCGCTAAAGCAATAAAATAAGAACACCCTGACCTTTACAGGCAATTTAAATTTCAATATTCCATGCCCGACAAAAAGAATTTTAATTTGTCTCGTAATGTTCAGGCATAAAGTTTTAGAGAAAAGAGAGAGTCTAAAAGCTATTTTGGCAAATGGAGCTACGTTGCAAACTGCGGTAGACAACGAACGATAAAAGTAAAATAAAATAAAAAGAGGGAAACTGGAAACATAAAACTGAACAGCGCCATTTGTGAAACACAATATATATATATTTAGAAATTTCTCTCTTTTTCTTAACCGTTTACTGTTATTTTCCTTAGCATTTGCACAGCTAACTTTAAAACACACGCTTTTTATGGGAATCCGTTCCATATTATTTTACATTAAAAATAGCATGCATTACACTGTGTGATGAAGATCACATATCTAATTTTAATAATTTGTTACTTTTTGTTTCTTAAATTTCATGAATCCAAAATCATGTATTCTAAATTATTTTTGTTCTCATTTTTCTTTCACTTCGGCTTTTTAATCTGTATGTATTCGCTTTTCCCCGTATGCATTGTTCTTAATTGTTTGTTTTCTCACTAGACCTAGGTGAGACCCAAGTCTGGTGAGACCCAGGTATGGTGAGACCTAGCCCAGAGAGGCTAAGGTCTCACCAGACCTTAGCCGCTCTGGGCTAAAAATAGATTACATTATGTCCGTTGCAATAGCAGCGGCTTATTGCTTATCCCCTCTTTGGCATAGTGTTGGCGTTGGTTATTTTTTGTAGCCCTGCCTCTTCTTTAAAATTATTTGTTCTCGGTTTCATTACTTTAATTTTATTGGATTAAGTTTTAGGGTTTCTCTGAGATTAGCGTTATTTATCTCTGCCAAGTGCTTGTTCTCGCCTATGTGTAAGTCTGTCCTGGCGTGATTTTTAAATCATTCCATCTTATTTTCACTGTCCTTGTAGGATGCATTTTTATTTCCCTGGGCTACCAACAGCCGTTGATATAAGTTTACGCTTCAACAATTTTAAAGGAAAGTTTTAAGTATTCTAATGTATTTTTCTTATACTGCAACTAAGGGCGAGATTCAAGTGAGACACAATTCGAACGTTTCCCGTGTCGAAGAGGGGAAACTTCGAAATCTATCAATGTTTCTTATTCAACTGAAACAAAACAATCGTGTTTTGATCACGTGACAGCGCGATAGGTTTGTTCATTGGAAGCATTCTGGGGACTGAACTGGGAACTGGGGACTGAAGAACGTTCGATTCGAACTCCATCGCGAGCGTTTCACTTGAATCTCGCCCTTAGTGAATCGAACCTGATTTAATCCGTCACAACGCAGTTTAATAATTATAAAATAGCCTAACCAAACTTCAGCTTGACACAGTGTTTAAACGTGAAACGTAATAATGTGCCCTCTACACTAAAAAGGTGATATAAAAAACTTGAAAATTGTATCCTGGAAAACGTCAGAGGTATGTAGATAAATACATGCTGACTTAAGCCACATGTAGCTCTCTAAAGGAAAAATTACTTCGGGTGATTGTAATTTAGGGATCGCATACAAATTAGGAAAGAACATATTTTTTTCCACTCTAGCAATAAACGTTTACATTCGAATTCATGTATAGTCAGATATTGTAGTATAGATGCCTCTGACATGTTTCATAATGAAAGGCTGAAATTTGGTACATCACCTCATTGGTGTATGGGGCACAGTTACTATCTCGGAGTTTTTTCGTAAGCTGATCGTATGCAAATTTAAAATGTATTACTTTCTGTAAATTAACGAGTGGAATGCTTTCTTAACGGAGTCTTGTTTCCGCCCTTATTTTGAACATGTTTTTCAATGGACGTTGCCCACATATCTCTAATCTATATAAATAAAACAAAGTGTAAAATGTTAGTTGGTTAGTTAGTTAGTTAGTTAGTTAGTTTGTCTTTGTCTCGCCTAGCGATTAGACGGATGATCCTTGACCTACCAAATTTTGTATGGAAATTCTCCAGAATGGGTCCCGACATACCTCGAAGCGATTTTTTTGAAATTCGAAATATTTTAGGAGATTTCGATAAAAAACCTATATCATAAGGCTAAATTTGCTGTTTCCATTTCACAATTGTAACCCCGCAGTGGAAAGAGGGAGAATTTAGCATATCTAGGTTGCCATATTTGGCAAGTTTATTAAATGATTCAGACTCGTAAGTAAAAATAAAAGAATAAAGATTTTTTTCTTTAGATTATTTGTAGGGTTGCATTTTAATTAAAATATCGTGAGCATGTGAAATCAGAACAGGAATGGAATGTTTTATACTCAAAAGAAAAATTGGATTTGGAAATTTTCCGTGATTAAAATGTGATACTTTTTAATTTGGCGAAAAATAAAATGGTTGTTGTGCGATTTTAAGAAGATGATTCTAACGCTTGGCGCAATTTATCGTAATTTTATCGTCTGCTGAATACACCTGAGAATAAGTTTCTGAAATTTTTATTCACTTGGAATTGTGCATTTTTCTACACAGCTTTTCTTTATCTATTTCTAATGTATAACATTCAGAAAAAGGATGTTAGAAATATCAATTTTAATTTTGTTTAATCACACTCGTGAATAATGATATACTTTCCTACTTAATGAAATAAGGAACGAAAATAGGGAAGACCCAAGGATTATAATATGCTTTTAATATATAACACTTTAGTGCGTATTTAAAATCTAAAAGTGTTTGAGATTTTCTTACTTTTTTTTTTTCCTTTTCGTTTTTTGATAAAGGCCAATACATCCGAAGCTCTTCATAATTAATATAGGGCGATAATAATTTGTCCCTTTTGTAGGTTTTTATCATTTAACCATTTTATTTTTGCAAACAGGGGCGGTTCGAAACAGTAAGCATCGCATCTGGGCGCCGGCTTCGAAGGGGCGTCTTTTCGAACACAAAATCTAAGTAGAGCATAAAAGGGGGGCGTCTTTTTTATATTAGCAGCGGGCGTCACTTACCGTAGGGCCGCTCCTGTTTGTAACCCTCTTAATTTTAAATTCCATTCAAAATCTGAGAGATTTCAGTGCCAAAGAAGCCGGTGGGGAACAGGATTCTCTCCGAACAAGATTTATTAAGATGGCGAACCAACTGGTTGCCGGAGGCGGCTTGTAGGTAAATAATCAAAGTCCGTTACCACCTTCCTGGGACACCCTGTATATTCCGAGACAATTAAATCAACATATGGCTTATTTATTTTTCCTTTGGAGAAGGAAAGGGTAATTTTTGGAGGCATGATACACCACACTATAACATAGTGAATGTAGAAAACGTGTTTTCTTTCTATCCCTATTTTAAATGCCACTTTCCCTCTCTCAATCTACCATCAAATTTCCCAGGGACTGAAAATTGCTCTAACAATTTTCGTATAATTTTAAAATGTATTTTCCGCCTTAACGCCAAAAGAAAAAGAACATCCCGACCTTAAAAGACAATTTAAGTTTCAATATTCTGTCCCACCGAAAAAGAAATTTTAATTTGTTTCGTAATGTTCTCGCATAAAGTTTTAGAGAGAGTCACTTAAAGGCCATTTTGTAAATGGAGCCATATTGAAAACTGTGGTAGACAATGGGAAAGAGAGAGAATGGGGTAGGAGGAGCATAAAAGAGCACATGGGCATTCGGGAAATAGTGAAAAAACAAAACAAAACAAAAATAATATAAATTCTTTACCATTTACTGTTACTTTCCTTAGTATTTGAATATCTTACTTTCAGACATTTTCTTTTTATAGGAATCCCAGTAGAAAAGGTGCCATTTATCAATAGTTTCTGTTTTTTTTTTCCATCATTGATCTTTTTAAGCCCGATATATTTTGCTTGCTTACCAAAGCAGCAATTAAAAATGTATCACAGTAGCAGTGGGGGCTCCTCTATTTGAGCATATGTGCGGGTGAACCCCCAAAGGAAAAACTAAAGGATAAACACGTTAACGAATTAATTTTAAAACAAAAATTAAATACACTTCTAGATTTTAGTGAATTTAAAACGTGAGTTTTACTCTCTCCCCCTTCCCCCCCCCACGAATATTAAACACGCTTATTATAGGTAACGCACTGTATAGTGTAGGTTACTACAGCACAGCCTTGCATCAATCGCAAGGAAACAAACGGAAATTTTTTCTTCTGAACCGGTCTCTAGGATCAGAAGCGGAGACAGCTGAAAAGAACACACGGCGACGCTGATATCATTCCGTTCGCACATTTTCATTGTGCACACAGGGACATTTGTTTTATGACATCGCCTCCGGATTTTTCCTTGGTTTGTTAAGTTCAATTAGTTAGTTAATTTTTATTTCATTTTCTTATTATTTTCTTTATTTCTCTCATTTTTCACTACATTATTATTTTATAAACTAGAGTAAATATTTAAAATGGCAGTATAATGAATTTCGGAACTAAAACAATGACATTTTTCAATAGTATCCTTTGAAAAAATATTGAAATGAAATGAATCAACACGACACTTTTACTAAAACTTATCTTGCTGGAGGAATATAAGACAAAATACGACTTGTTTTCTTTCAGTTGCGTGCATTGTTTTTCCTTAACTGCTGGAAACGCAAATCTATTTTTATTTCTAAGATGCGTCGTATCTGCCTATTTAATTTTCGAAATTTGTTTTGTGAACCTCCATTTAAAAAACCCACGTGCCGCCACTGCACAGTAGGTGATAAAAATTAATTAAAACTTCCTGAAATAGGACACATATATATCCCTCTCGTCACCCTGAACCTCATAAGTGGCTCCTACTTCAAACAGCAATATTTAGAAGAAAACAATTGAATTGAGTATTTTTTTCTTTCAGTGATATCCATATCATTCATTCATGTAGAAAGTATAGGAGGCTCTTCACTAGATGCATAAATCGTGCCTAGATTGCAGTACTAGTCCATTTAGATCATTTTTTTACAGTTTTCGCTTCATAGTTTCAGGAGAAAAATTAAGAAAATATTGACGCTGCTTTTTTACCGTTTTTTTTTTCTTTGTAAGGTAAGTATAGTTTTTTTTTTCTTATTCCTGAACCTTTACCTAATATGTGTATCCTTTTATCAGGTTGTATCGAAAGTTTTCCGCCATATCTGCCTGAAATACTAACTTCTAACTCCCTAGATAACTGTTTTTGAACTTTCGGTACCAAACCTGCACAGTGTCACATGATACAATAATAGTACTTAACCCATTCGTGCCTGGATATTTTTGCGACTTTCTTCGATTTTTGCTAACACCAGCAGTAATTGATAAATTTCTGATGTCAACTTTTTGAACAAGGGATGATTTCATTTAAAATCATTATATAAAATAATTGAAATGTCAACATCCTACTTGGCCATATTAAAATATTTTGTGGAATTGAAGTTCAATACTCGCGAAAAAAGGCTAGGAAAAATAAATAACGTTTGCGACTGATAGCGAAAATGCCGTCCCAAAAAAGGGACGCTAGGCATAAATGGGTTAAAGCTGTACTCATAATTCGTTGATATTATGTAGCTGACTTTTTGCAACACAACTGGAAGTAAATGATAGTTCTAATCCTCTAGAGTGATAGTTCTATTTGAGACACCTTATACTTATGATAACTCTATTTTTTACAGATTTCACAACACAGTGTTATAAAGTAAACCTCTTTCTTTCAAATGCCAAAAATCGATCGACAAAATATGAGAAAATAGGCCAACGCGAACTGTGTGCTGACGAAGTTTGCGGTGGCGGGAAACATTCGTTACAACCTAATAAATTAATTTTAGCATGGCAAAATGCTTCGAAAATGCAGAAATTAATATTAGAAAAATCTAATATTAATCGACATAAGAAAAAAAATATTTTTGCATGATTTATTATAGTATTTCAGATGCATTCAATGCTAGACAGAGTTTTTTTTCCTCTGATTTTTCATAATTCGGTGACAAGAGGGATATACATAAATGAACAGGCTGATTATAATTAAAGTTCCACTTTAAAACGATCAGAAAAGGAAAAACTACTGGACCCAATGTTATCAAACTTGGTCATTGTGTGAAGGCGGTCAGGAGATCTGCGGAGAAAAAGCTGAAAATTTCTACACCAGGGGCAAGGACGTATTTAAGCCCCCCCCCCCCCCCATGAAGAACATTTTGGAGGGAATCCAAACGGTAAAAAAGACAGTATTTTCCTCAAAAGAACATTTTACCATTATCATTTTAGTAACAAAAATCAAATTTCGTGGGGGAGGAGGTTCGAATCCCTGGACCCTCCCCTTTAAATACGCCCTTGTCCCTGGTGTTGAATTTTTGAACTTTTTTTCCACGAATAATGAATCCCCTGACTACCTTTACAGAATTACCAAGTTTGATAACATTGAGTCCAGTAATTTTCCTTTTCTGATCGTTTTAAAGTGGAACTTTAATTATAATTACCCTGTACTAATGAAAAGGATCATTTCCAGTAGTTCAAAAGTGCACCCTTCATTACAGGGCCGTAACTATACTTTTGTTTCGGGAAATGGGAAGGGGGGGGGTCACCAAAAATACTTTTTAAACATGCATGCGAGCATAATAGGTTGAATGTAACTTTTAAGAAGATTGAAATCGATAAGTATAATTAAGTAAAAAAGCAATTTAAATAAAAACTATTAATTTATTTTATTATAGAAAAAATGTACATGAATAATCATTAAAAAGTATAGACTAGGACTCTAGTATAAACCGTATGCACGTGACGTCACAATCATTGCAGACTTTTCCCGAACCGGAACTGGTGAACAGCATAGCGTCAGCTATTGATGTATTTCCATGGTAGAAAAACGATTTTGAACATCAAATAGCGGAAGTCAACTCAAGTCGTTAGATGGCTGACCAGATTTGTTGGTCAAAACTATATTTTTGGGGGGGCTGTGGGGGAGGGGAGAGGCAAAAGTATAATTTTTTTTATTGGGGAAGCAAAACTATACTTTATTTGGTAGGGAATAAGGCAAAGCTACACTTTTTTCTGAATGGGGCGGGGTTGTCAAAAACATCGTTTAAAGATAAAATCTATGCATGCATATAGGTTAAATATAGCTTTCTAGAAGAAACTTTTTAGTGATCAATTTGAAAAAACTATGGTATGACGAAAAATATTTTTCGAAAATAACTACACAGTAAAATTTCGGGGGGTCAACTCTACAACCCCACCCCCCTTTGGATGTGGTCTTGCTTCATTAGTTGCAAAAGAATCCCATCATCCGCACGAGCAGAGGCTAACACTCAATTCTAACTTATCTAATCGAGTGGTGCTTTTTGTTATGACAAGCCTGCAAGAGGAGCATCTAACTATGTTAGGGAGAGACTTGGGAGGAGGACATTTTACGGAGTTCTAACCCGCATTCCTGTTATATTTGGAGAAAAGCTCCCAATATCCCAGACCATTAGATCGGCAGCTGCACGGCTGGGCTCGAACCCGAGACATCCACATTTCAGCCATGTTCTGAAGGCTGAATGCTGTGAAGAAGGCTGAATCATAGAGACGGGTGCTTGCCCCATCTACTCGAGTCAGCCACTTAGCTAGGGTGTGCGTGAAGGGTGCCCGGTACCCTCCCGAAATTTGGATTTTTGTTAACTTGATATGCAAGCCCTTTCATGGCCAATTCTGGATTTTACACATTTTGGGCCCTCCCCGAATTTTTTTTTCCGGCTATGTGATTGACTTGAATGGATGGTGCAACTCTTTCGCCAACAAAGACTGGTGGACCATTTGTACCACTCAAAAAATAACTTTTGATTAGTTGGCAAATATTGAATTTATTTTGTTCTACCCTCCTCATTTCTCTGTTTGTATTTTATGTAACTGAATTTGTCTGCTGTTGGAGGAAAAAAATACGCCCTTTCATAGAGATATCTTTACCCTACAGTGCATACTGTAGCCAATTGCCTACATCTCTCATTTTTCCGTAATAAAAATAAAATTTTGTAGTTTTTGTCTAATATGCATAGTAAATAAATATAAAAGCATCATGGAAAAGTAGTTTTAGTTTTTATGAATGCATGGCAACATTATTTTTTGAGCAAACAAGCATGAATTCATAGCATGTGCATTCAGTTCGCTGAACAAATTTTCCCCCCCGAATTTTTGTTTGCTTCTAATTTTATTGGTAAATGAAAATAAATACAAAATTATTAAAAATAATAGTATTAGGACTCAAAAAAGTAGAATTAGGCTATAGTACTTTCTTTTGTTTTATGAGAGCTATAGGGTAGACATTCGAATTTGAGCTATATTCGTGATTTTTCGAAGAAATTACATGCTGATTTTTTTTTTTTTTTTAATATATTTCCTAGCATAAGTGAGTCTAAATGAAGTTAACAATTTTATTTTCAGCTCATTTTAAAAAGTTATGCATTTTCGGGTTAACACACAAAAATTGTGTCTAGTTGGACGAAGCTTTATCCAAGTAGATAGATATTACCGACTCAAGTATTTTTTAATCTGAATCTTTATAGTAGCCTTATTGGTTTACCATTTTGTGGAAAGATCAACTTACGGATAATAATGTTACTGCTTAAGAAGACATTTTTTTGTCTAGTGTAATTTAATTTTTTTTAAAAGCTGTTGTTCAAAAGGTGCATTATTTTATAAAAGAAACAGCTTAAAAACCGTACGGATTTGCACAAGAAACACCCAGCGTTGCTTAACCGTTAACTTTATTGGTAATAGTTCTTTCGAAAAGGAAATTTTGACTACCTGTATCAAATAACAAGCAAATAATTAGAATCAAGCATGACGATGGAGATAATAGCACGCAAGTAGAAAAGATAAAACACTAAATTTTGTTTCAAATTTCCCTGCATTTCAGCGAATATTTATTCAGCTGCTGATGAAGTGGAACTTTTGAAGTTTGAAACGTACACAGTTTTATTACTATCTGTTACGTTTTCTGCGAAGTCATTAATTTTTAACTATCAAGTATATTTAAGAAGTTGTAAAAATGTCGATATATATTAGGCTTTTATAGTTAAACTTTTAATTAATTTCGTACAATTATTCTACAATTCATAAAAGAGTAATTTTTGTGAGATTCCACGTTGGTCTGAATAATGAAATATGTTCAAATTTAACTGCAAATCACTTTTGCAGCAGTTCAAATTTAACTTTATGTTATTAGATTCAATATTTTCATAAATTATTTTTTGCGCTTTATCAGATACGAAAAATCCAACAAGCAGACACACTGTTATATTATTAATCTCAGTCATTTAAGCAAATTAAGTACACAGTAATATTTACAGCATTATTAACTAGCGAGCCTTTTCCTACTCCAAGCTTTGCCATTGCAAAAGTACTAAAATATACATCAGAAAAGCACACCGTAATAAATTCCGCTCACCCACTTAGCATGACAACGACAAAAGTTTACATATAAATCGTACACTTGTTATTAAATTGTTTCAGCGAAATATTTCATTTATTTTTTACTTCCTTCGGGCAACATTATCGTCTAATCAAGTATAAATCAGCTAATTTGTATAAATGTCTTTTGGCAGCATCTCAAATTAGTGTACTTTTTCAACTTTATCTCTTGAAGATATGCAGGGTAAAAGGAATAAGATTAGGTAATTAGAACACACACACACACACAAAGAAAAAAAGCTTTGAATATATTGAAAGGCATATAATTAGCTGTGCAGCACTAAATGCTGCAAAACGTTATCCTCTACGAAAAAGAAAATAGAATTCCCGAGTTTTCAGCAACATTATATACTTAGGGAGTTAATCGGATTTTCTGCAATTCAAATAGAAAGAAATATATAGCTCTGGTACTTAACCGCCTAATAATGAAGAAGCATCGATTTATAAGATGTCGGAATAAAAACTAATGATAAGTAATAAACAAATGGTTAATAAGGGTGGTATATTTATTTTAAAATACACTACCCTTAAGAATTGTAATGCGGATTTAAAAATTTAAATTTTGTGTGTGAATAGAATTCGAAAATTATATCCACTAAATGCACGTGTAATCATATTTCATATAGTTCAAATAGAAACAATTATATAGCGCTGATACTTGATGTCATATAAGGAAAAATCTATTTACAAATTTGAAGAATGAAGAATAGCAACTAACTAATACTAAAAAATACATTAAGTGTTATTTCAGGCAACTGCGTAGTGAGTTTATTTTAAAACAATTAGGGTTTAAAAATTTGAACTATGTGTGTTTACAGCCTCGTGATACATTAACAATATTCAACTATAATGTTAATAAACTTACTCAATTTAACTTGAAATTTATAGCTCTAATATGGATATGTAACATTTTAAGGGATGTTTGTATAAAAGTAACATGTCTTTTTTATTCGAGGCACTTCGGTTTCAAAATTTGTTCTCAAATCGTTACGACTTTAATTGGGGTTTTCTTCAATACACGGGATTCTCGGTGTCTTATTTTCGCCCCGCCAAAACCTCAACTTCGGTGCAGGCGGAGTCAAAATTTATTTTTGCTTTGTAATCAGAGAATGGGAAGGCCATGATTCTTTCCTATAGAACACGTAGTGATGACGCAGGCTGTCAATCAGCGGGGTTAGATTCATTCTTGCAGAGAGATCGGGGCATTCTGAATTCTACACGACTGTCAATAAGATGCTATTTAGCCCAGGGCAGTGGATGTTCTGTCTTGTGTATGTTGTTTGAACCACTAAGAAACTAAATTTCAATATAACGAGGGTGCTAATTTTTCCAACAATCAATATATAAATATATCTCTGTTTTTCCGAGGGAATGGCACTTGTTCATCAAGTGTTTTCCACTAGTAAAACCCGAATTGCTGGCTATTTTATTGGATGCATCCATTGGGCGACCAGCGTTACCCCCTATGAAGGGATCGGTAAGGTCACGCACAGGTCCGAGCTAGGAATAGAATCAGGACCCGAGATGTGATAGAATGTTTTTTTGTTTTTTTTAGCCACTATACCACTTGGGAGGCTTCCGTGCTTGAAACCAATGTAAAAGTATCGCCAGAAATGACCCATGCTCTCGAATGGGAATACAGTGAAAGTTGTGTTACTAATATTCTTTAACTAACGTATTAGAAGACAAAATATGCAAAACAACTAATTTAAAATAGTCCTGGATCTAAATGCGGTCTGTAAAAGGTTAATCTTGCCGTGGAGCAAAACAGTAGAAAGGGCCGGAGAGGCGACGTTCTCATAGCCGAAAGATTGCGAGTTCGATCGTGGGACAAACCAAAGCCCTCCGTGCTCACTATTGGCGATTGAGACGCATTAAATACGTCGTGGTCGCAGTCAGGGGCGTAGCCAGGGGGGGGATATCGGGATATATCCCCCCCCCGAAATGTTTGGATTAGTGATGAAATTCCGTCTATTTATACTCATATAAGTTCATATCCCCCCCCAAAATTTTTTTCCAGGCGCATATCCCCCCCCGAAAAATTTTCCTGGCTACGCGCCTGGTCGCAATGTCCTCCAAGTTCCCATACAAAACGATACCTCAGGGGGTGACAAAACTAAGCCTTGTTGTCTTCCACTTGGTATTTACTTAAAAGTTAAGAAGCCCCGCTTACGATCGGTAGTGCTGCCATCTGTCGGCTCCTGAATGTGGGTAAAACTCTTCTGGAGTTTTGTCGCTGTCGATCTTATCTGGATTTGAGGTTTGTGCAAAATGCTGAAAAGCAGAAGTGCCTAAGCCCCATAATCCATGGAAACAAGACGGAGAGACGGAAAATGTAGAAAAGGAAAAGAAAAACGGTTCTCCTGGAAAATACTCTATCAAAACACACTTTATCTTTCTACTGCATCACTTCTCGAGGTAAGAGTAAAGAGCAATCGGAAAGAAGAAGCTAACATTCCGCTACAAAAAGAATTTCGATCTCCGGTTTAAGCGTGCATTTTCACCAAAATAGTGACTTATGGTGTTACTCAAATAAGCAGTTCAAGTTTCTTATACGAAATTTCTCAAATGCTTTTAACAACGAATATTTGTGCAACTATAGATTCAAAAAATTTTACCTAGAATAGTGGCATAAAATCCGTTTTATACGGATGAACAACTCCGAAGCGTAGTTTAACCCTTTCGAGATGACTGTTACGCGTTCGTTCCGAAAAAAACGTACTCGTCAAGGTGATGCCCGAGGGAGTTTACTTGTTTATTGCCGGTCGCCACACATTTGTGCCTGTGTCCTGAAGGATTTTAAAATCCATCACTTAAAAAATCATATTTCAGTAATTATTAAATTAATAAAGTAAATTATTAGTACGCCCGTGTTTGCGCATCCCGCCACTGAAGCATTAAACAATGAATGGTCGTGGACTAATTCATTTTGGGTGTTCCTGTGAGTAAACTACACTTTCGATTGCAATCAAAAAAGGGAGGTGATCTGATAGATGTTACAATATTCTTGGATGCAAATTTTTAATGAGTCTTCGGATCATCCTTTTTAAGAGAGATGCATACGTACCGACAAAAGTCAAGCTGGATTCAGGGACGGTCAAAACAGGACGTACATACATTCCTATTCACAAGTCATGCCAAAGCTAGCCGAAATGAATTCAAGGTGGCTCAAAATTATACATCTGCCAAAAAATATATTTACTGAAATTTCCTTTACATCTTACGAGAAATTGTTAATGTAATGTTCTATTACAATATTATTTATTTTGAACATTTAAATAAACCTTTTTAAGAATGTAAAATGACAAAGTACAAGGAAATAATCAGCCTAACTAACGTGAAGTCACCGAAACTTGCTACATCAACATCAAAAGTAAATTGGCGCTTATAGTTGACGGTGCTCAAAATATACAGTACTTAATAATGAATTGCAAATGAGATGAGGAAAGTTAAACCCATCTCACTTTAATCTTTCGTAGAACTGTTTAAAGATTTATTGGGTAAATGAAGTTCAATCTGGTCAGAAATATAAACATTTCTGAAAACTGACGAATTCGGTGAAATGTAGCAATTGCTAACAGAAATTAGCTATTTTTTTCGTATATACCCTCCTCTCAGTTGCACAAATAAAATCCACATCTTATCCAAAGCGAAGATACCGCACAAAAACAGGAAACTAGCATTTGCCGTATAATTAGCATATTAAATATAAGGTAATTGAATTACCCCGCTCATTTCAGTATCCCATCTGTGCGGAAATTACGATTAGAACTTTGTAAAAAAATAAAACTTAAGGAAGGCCTTTGTTTTATGATTTGTCTTGAATAATGCTTGCAAATTGTATGTTGTAACTTTTAAAATTATACATTAGATAACTGAAAATAAGGACTTTTGAGACGATAAGCTATTAAATAGCTATTATAAGCTATTTTTTTTTCTTTTTGCAAAACCCATTTATATTTAGAGAATCACGGGATATCGTTATCTGATTTTTCATGGTAAATTAAATTTTCAAGGAAAATTTACAATTTATTCACAGATACCTTGAAGGATTAAAAAACATTAATTTTCTGCAGTTAAGATTTATTATTTTAATATATGTACGAGAAAGAACCACAATTTCAATGCTACTTATGTTTTAAATGGGTATATTATCCAGTTTTTGACTAATGTCACCAAAGATTCACTATTACTTTAAATGTTAAAACTGTAGATCAATTAGAAATTTAAAAAAAGGAAGAATATATATATATATATATATATATATACATATCCCAAGCTTTTAGAGACTTTTTAGACGTTTTCGGAT
This sequence comes from Cheiracanthium punctorium, assembly GCA_038373885.1. Lineage (NCBI taxonomy): Eukaryota > Metazoa > Arthropoda > Arachnida > Araneae > Cheiracanthiidae > Cheiracanthium > Cheiracanthium punctorium. The sequence goes on from JAWZYV010004369.1 coordinate 1,173,600, forward strand.
TCATGGGGATTGTCTAGCCCTGCTAGATGATTCCGAGATTAGTAACAACAACAAGTTTTAATTATTATATTCAGAGTTTAACTGCGAACTCACTGTGTTTTTGTATGCTGGTTTTGATGCCTTCATCCCAACATTGTTAGAGCACCTAAACCTCCATATAGGATGGTGATGAACGAAATTCTGCCGCTTCCATTTTATTTAGCGTCAGCGCGAGACAGAAATGCCAACTAAGTCGGGGTTCTCCTAATTGTAAACCATTCCTAGGTGAGAGTCCATTACCTGCTTTGACAGTCCCAGAGGCATCTTATCTATATGGAGGAAATAAAAGACACGGCAGATTTTATATGCACTAGCTCCCTTTAGCGAAAACAGCAACACAGCAGTTAAGACAAGGGCGGTTGTCACTCTCTTAAGTGCAGACCAAAGTCGTCGCTGCTTCACTTTCGGTGCTCTTGTGGGAACCGAACTTCAACTGAGTGGGTCACTGAGGCGCATAAATTTACTGTTGATTTAGAACAACGCACCATTTTTCTCCCTCCTTAAAATAAGAGAAACTTACAAGCTTAAAAAAAGGGAACTAAATTCGTTCTGAAAGAGCTGAATTAGCTCCAACAGATTTAAAATACGGGATTAAGTTCTCCCGGTTTTAAATCCTCCATAGGTAGTTGTGAGTAGAGTACTTTATCCACTGCCACAATTACAGACGAAACAAAACAACGCAAAATCTGAACCTAATTTTCTATAAAAAAAAGAATAAAAAAACTCTGTGAAACATCCACAGAGAAAAAAAAAAAACTTTTCTATTCAAAGAAACAGCATATTTTCCTTCTCTTCATGCAATCTCATATCTTACGCCCATCTCAGCCCTGATACTGAAAGTATTAGTATCAGGGTATCTTACTTCGGCCGACCTGAAGATCGAACGGGATAAGCATCAGCAACTGTAACCGTAATCGAATTACGTGGAAAAATCTGTGCCGGAAAAATTGCGTTTCAGTAATGCATTTCTAAGGAACATTAGCGCCACGAGTTGTGCCTGGCGCTCGTATTTTCAAGCTTGAAAGATAAGAGTACGATGTGCACTGCTAGGAGTGAATTTATACATTTGAATTATCGAAGAGCAACCTCCATCTTGTTTTCTGCGATCTGGAGAGCTATGAAATAATTGTGAAAAAGGATTTTTTTTTTTTCTAAAGCAAACTTCGGAATAAAGTTAACTTTCTGAATTGCAGAGGTGAGAAATTCGCTCTCTAATGCCTACTTGCCACTGTAATATACGTTCGTTTTCTAAAAGTACCATACGCGTAATACACTTAAGCAGATCCCTCCTTCCTCCTTAAAAAAAGTCAGGTAGATTTAGCAGTAGTGGACTATGTACAAGTAATGGACCGCTTTCTTTTACAAATAAGAGACCATGTTCATAATTCACCCCTCTGAAGGATAAGCATTTTTTCTTCCTTTTTTCATGTTTGTTGATTGTCAGCAGCGTAAAATGGTTAGAATCTTAACAGTAAGCCATGGAAAACATGTCACTAGTGAAAAAAAATGATAATTCATTAAAATTCATCATTTTGATTTAATCAATGGGTCATTTTCATCTGAAAAGACGAGGAACGAGTTGATTTTTTAAGTAAATGAAAGTTTATTGTTTACTTCAAACATAACAATCATAATGCGTATTTTTTAGTTCCTTATCAATCCGCTGAGGTCATGCAGTGGCTAACGAGACATAACATCTCACCTTGGGTCCGCATTCGATTCCCGACTTATACTTACGTTAACCCTTTAACGCGCAGTGTTCCCGCTCTGGGAACACCAAACTCTTACGTTTTGACTGTTGACAGTCACGAAGAATAGATTGGATTTCTATAAAAATAGTTTCGGGTGACATAGCTCCAAGAGAATCCTTTACTTTTTAGCACGTCATTTCCCGTAAAAAAATGGTCACGATTATTTTTAACAGCACTGACATCTGCTGAAAAAGTGGAAGAATGCGAGAACAGCTGGATAGATTGCCCAATGCTGAAAAAAGGGCAGCCGTTGCCATCGCTCGACTTAACTACCAGCAAGATGGCGGACGATCGAAACGTTCATCGCGTGCCACAGATCTAGAGACCCTTTTTTGACGCAGCTGGCTGTGCCGCACAACCAGCTGTCGTCAAAGAAGTCTCTAGATCTGTGGCACGCGATGAACGTTTCGATCGTTTGCCATCTTGCTGGTAGTTCAGTCGAACGATGGCTACGGCTGCCCTTTTTACAGCATTGGGAGAGGGTTGCGCCTCAAACTGTTAAGTCTCCATCGTGATTCTACCGGGCCTGATAGTGAACTCCGAAAGAGGCCTGCGGACTTTTCCTCATTGGTTAAGATTCGACCGTTAGATGACGTATCCGAGTTCTGGAACCAATAAGTGAACATCCGTAGGCCTCTTTCGATGACTCATCGAAGTGCACAAGTAGGCCCGGTAGAATCACAATGGCCCCGCGTCAACTCTTCAGTTGAAAGTAAAGTCGGCCGTCTACTGCGTGCCACCAGAATAAAATGGCCAATAATTTGGACCTTAGCAGTGGCGAAGGTGTCATCACCAACCTGGGAAAAAAAAAAATTATTAACGTCGCCTGCACTAATTCCGATTTTGTAATTTAAGTCAGCGAAATCACTTTCGAATACCATCGAGAAGGAAAACTAACTTAAAAAATAAAAATAAAAATGCAGAAATTCAAAAAAGGAAAACATTTTTTAAAAGATATACGAATTTCGAAAAAAAAAAAGTACGATTCCTCAAAATATCAGATATATTTTCGAGATTTTAGATAAATAGCACTCTAGTACTAATTGAATAGAAATATATCTACAAAGAATAGCTTATACCGATCTACTGATCTTTAACACTTATTTCTGGAAAATAATGTGCTATCACACCCGGACCGTGTTGTTAAAACAGAATGTACTTCAGAGCTCAAAATCCTACCTTTTGGCCTTCTGATTTCCAGCCAGTTTTGGCCTTCTGGTCTTTGGAGTTCTGGTTTCCAGTTACCTTAACTCAATAGCACTTACTTCACTATATGTTTTCTGAAAGCAACTTTAACACTTTTACTCATTTTACCCCTAGCTTCACTGAGTATGAGAGAGAAAAGCGCCTTTTGTTAATACCAAGAGCACCGGTTTACTGTACGCAATCGAATTATAAAACTCCCCCTGAAGAACTTCAAAATATTCTGCTTGCGTAAGGCATTCTGAGCTAACAATATACTAGTTATACATATGTGTAGAATTATGCATGGGCTTAAGCTTCAGCGATAACACTACAAACTTGTTTTCAATACTGATTCAAATAACTGTAAAATAATAGTGAACAGTATAGCTTTTTTTTTTCTTCTAATAACTAAAAGAGGTACAGCCTTTCATTACATCAAAGAGAATAGCGCCATTTGAGAGCTAAATTTTACATCTCGTAAATGAAGCTACAGCTGCAAGTGAAAAGCTGGAGATAATGTGAAATTCCATCAAGTTCGTTAGCTTCAGCGTTAAATAAACCTGGGAAATAATTTTATTCCTTTTCCTCTCAGTGTTACTTTGGTAAAGAAATGTATGAATTTTTAAGTGTCTCCCGAACTCAAGTGAGAATGTGCAGATTTAATTAACAATACAAGGTGGCTCCGCGGATGCTACGAGGTTATCAATCAAAAAGAGTGCTGGATTTTTTATATAATCCCTTAAATCTGGCATATGTGGCAACTATTTCAACACTGGAATATACTTGTTTGAAGCTTGTTTAAATGTGGAAAACAATTTCCAACACTGTTGAACTGTTACAACTTTATTTTCGAGGTGGAAAAGAAATGAAAACGCATAATGCAGCTTAACCCTGTGATAATTTTATTTTTGAAAAATATAATTTAATTCAAATTTTTTATATTATCATTCTTTATAGAAAATTTTGACAATATTCGCTACACTGCAAAAAAAAGGTCTGTTAAACTGACAGAAAAAAAAACTGTCAGCTAGGAAGACAGTTTATTACCGAATATTTTACAAAAGTCTTCCGTATTTTTTTCCGTATGCAGAAGATTTCTGTAAAATAAACTGAAAATCTGTAAAATTTACGGAAGACTTCTGTAGAAAAAACGAAAATAAACTGGCGTCCTGGCTGAGAGTTTTTTTCTGTAAACTGGACAGGCTTTTTTTGCAGTGTACTATTTTGAAGGCAAACATGAGAATTAACGAATATTCACCATTTACGGCATTAATGCATAAGGAAACTGTCAATAAAGTTATTTTTTCATTTGAAAACAAAAAAATTCTAGATATTTTTAGCATAATATTATATTTTTCTATCAGATATAAGATTCTTTTTTAATTATGCGAGGCGTGTGTGTGGGGGGGGGGATTTATCTACCGAACGTCACACATTATTGCCTATAAATGAAATCCAAACACTCCGTATTCCAGTTTGTACAGCCATCCTATGCTCTAAGGATCTATTAGAACATATACGAGGTCATGGAGAGCGGCTGAACCACGACATCCAAGACCAATGCAGATTTTCAATACAGCTTCATTCCAATTAAACAGAACAGATTTACTTGGATCCAGACAAATTTTTAGAAGCCGCTTCAAACTTCAGACATCCACCAACGTACCATGTCTTACCAACGTACCATGTCCGCTTGAACATTGATTGGCCTTATTTATTTTAATTCAATAAGATACTTAAATAATATATTAAGGTTTCGATACTTTGTTACCAAATATGACTAAGCTCGGTAGTGTTCGGAAGCATATTTTTGCCATTAAATTTGGTGATATTTCACCTAAAATCGAGTATACAAAACTCTGTGTATGGCTTACACAACAATTGGCCATAGGTTCTTATAATGCATTAAGGATGCCCATAAATATTATTATACATCATCAGTCTTTTGGGTGACTCTATAAACAAATCGCCGATTTCCATCAAAAAAGCGGTGTGCAAAACAAGATGTTACTACAGCAGTAAATGCAAAATTCCAAGATTTTATGGCTAATCGTTTTCGAGTTATGCAGGTTACATGCGTGCATTCGCAGATACGCCGCCCAGGTGTTGTAGTGGCTAAAGACACATTCTATTACTCCTTGGGTTCAGGTTCGAATGCCGGATTGTGAATGGATGTTAACTTGTCCGTCTCTTCATAGGTGCAATGCTGTCCGCCCACTGGGTGCTCCCATAATAAAATGGCCACATTGCATTCAGGCAGTCGTAGTGGACAATACATAATCGACAAGTCGTAGTGGACAATAACATATCCTTAATATAGAACGTATAATATTTTCCGGGAACACACTCTCGATAAAAAAGATTTCTCAAATGGCCGAAAAAGTGACAAAACCCGGGGATGCGAATAATCACATAGAAAACAAAACAAAATAATAATAATAAAAGATCTATCCCTTTGACATTGGATTATCGTCTAATGTAAATGTAAAAATTAAGTACCTTACACTGCAGATCAAAATGACTTTGTTTTCACTATTATCAAATAATTAATAATTTAACAATAAGTTAATTTTAGTTTATAAATAAACAAATAATATATTTAAATTTATTTTATTTGTTGATTAAGGAATAATTACATTTAATTAATCAGATATATTTAAGTTAACGCAAACAATGAGCGTCCCCCCCCTACTTTTTTCTTAGGACTACACCCCTGATTTAACTCCTTGCCGGTTCAATTTTTTTCTAGTTCGAGGGTCAAAAAATGTCAATTTTTTCATTGCATATTTTGTATATCTTTAAAAACATAATAACACTGTTCTCATATATAAGATTTCCTAAATCATGTATATTCCTACCTTCTAGTGGGCAGAAAAGTAAATAAAAGTGTTTGAAAGCAAAACGAACTAATTCGGGAAAGATTATGTGAAAAAAAAAAAAAAACCTACTGCCCGAGCTACATTCAGGATTATCCAGAATGTAATGTTTTACGTGCCCGAGTTTAGCTCGGGCAAATCCGGTAATGGGTTAATGTCTGCGTAAGTGCCCGTTTTATTGGGCGGTCTCTTGATACTACTAACTCGGCTCCCGCCAATGTCATGTCTCATTGGCATCTGAATTTCTTGCTCAGTTTATTGCTGTTCAAGGCCTAAGAGAGGGGGGGGGTCATTGAGGTTTGGTCCCTCTCCAAAAGTTTAGTAAATGCATAAATAGTTTTTTTTTTTTTTTAATTTGGGTTGATTCTGTAGATGAATTAAAGGTGAAAAATTTTTAGCTATTTAACATGCCCCTTTTTTAATCGCATTTCAGTAAGTAGTGTTTAAAAGAAGTTTTTTTTGTTTTGTTTTTCCAATGGCTGGCCTATTGCCTTACAGGTATTGGCCACTACTAAGGGCGGAGTTGTTGGTTTCTTTATCACAGGGGCACCGAGTACGTGGACCAACGTCACCCCCTATGATGGGAGGGACACAAATGACAGCCATGTCCAGTCGGGGATCGAACTCCGACCGACGGGAGTTGAACCCAAAATCGTAGTACGGTGCTCTATCCACTATACAAGCTGGTCGGCTGTTTAACCCTTTGATGCGCAACCCTTTCCCAATGCTGAAAAAAGGGCAGCCGTTGCCATCGCTGACGTAGCTGGCTGTGCCACACAGCCAGCTGTGTCAAGAAAGGGTCTCTAGATCTGTGGCTCGCGATGAACGTTTCGATCGTCCGCCATCTTGCTGGTAGTTAAGTCGTGCGATGGCAACGACTGCCCTTTTTTCAGCATTGGGCAGTCTATCCAGCTGTTCTCGCATTCTTCCATTTTTCAGCAGATGTCAGCGCTGTTAAAAATAATCGTGACCATTTTTTTACGGGAAATGACGAGCTAAAAAGTGAAGGATTTTCGTAGAGCTATGTCACCGCCACTATTTTTATAGAAATCGAATCTATTCTTCGTGTCGGGGAACAGTCAAATCGTCAGAGTTTGGTGTTCCCAGAGCGGGAACAGCGCGCGTTAAAGGGTTAAAAGAAATAAACGCCCTCGCTTTTTATTGCAACATAGTATTTTATCGAACCCGTGTTATGAAACTTCAAGGCTTATTAAAATTGCAATTTAAAAAATAGTTCAGCTGTAAGTAAATTCTTTTACTATAAAGTTGTCACGTATAAAATTGTCTAAATAACTTTAGGAATGATCAAAATCGATTTATTCAACAAAATCTTACTACCAAACTTCATGCCATTACAGTACATTCTTTATTCTATTTAAAGGAAAACAAGGAAACTGTGCATTTTAAGAATCAGATACTTTCAATTTTGTATCCTTAGTTTATCATCCTCCACCCTGCCTCTCTCTGTCTCATGCCGTCACTACAGCAACAAAATACATACATGTATCTTTTGATCTTATAAGGAAGAGAAAAATCAGTACACTACACATATCGTAAGTTAAATGAAGAAATAAAAAAAGTGCATCCACTGCAGCAGCTGGTTTTCAAAGTGTCATCTATTATCCTGTCCAAAGCATCACCGGGTTTAGACAACCCCTGTCCTGAACACGTTTCCCCATTTGTTTTCGATCCGGTTTTATTATTCCCTGTAGAAATTGTTCGAATAGAAAAATATGAGAATGGGATCTCAATCATTTATCAAAAAATATACTCAAACTTGGTCAGTTTTTCAGACTAATTATTTAACCCTTTGAGGCGCAACCCTTTCCCAATGCTGAAAAAAGGGCAGCCGTTGCCATCGCTCGACTTAACTACCAGCAAGATGGCGGACGATCGAAACGTTCATCGCGTGCCACAGATCTAGAGACCCCTTTTTTGACGGCAGCTGGCTGTGCGCGAGCACAGCCAGCTGCACTGACGACTGAGCTTGCCAGCTGTACTGACGACTGAGCAACGCATGCCCTTTTTTCAGCATGGGGCAGTCTATCAAGCTGCTCTCGCATTCTTCCATTTTTCATTAGATGTCAGTGCTGTTAAAAAGAATCGTGAGAATTTTACGTACGGGAAATGACGTGCTAAAATGTAAAGGACTCTAGTGGAGCTAGGTCACCCGCAACTATTTTTTTTATAGAAATCCAATCTGTTCTTCGTGACTGGCAAAAGTTAAAAGTAACAGTTAAAAAGACTGGCAGAGTTTGGTGTTCCCAGAGCGGGAACACTGCGCGTTAAGGGGTTAAAGAATTTTAATTAGATTTATGGAAGTTAAAGTATTTCTTTTCGAACTCAGTATAGATAGAACTTGAGGGAATACTGTTATCAAGAATAACGAAGCTAACTCATTCAAAAGGCGTGGATTATAAAACAATTTCTATGGCAATTACGCTGAATGTACGTACACATCTGCAAGCCAAAAATTCGAAAATAATCTTACTGGGAAATTATTTTAGCCACCGCCTTTTTCTAATGGATCTGCTATTTCGACCAATAAATTAGACTGATCAGTGCAAGAAAAACAGCAAAATTTTGCATTTTGCTGCACGCAAATTGCAGGTTTAGAGATTTTTTGTCGATAAGTGTACAGATGATTAATAGCAGCCCAAACTTGGGAACCATTTGGCGGCAAAGCAAGGTCCACAGTATGACCACCAAGGATAAAGCCTCAAGGAGTCAAATCAGGTAAACTGGGAGGCCATAGGAACAACGCAAGGTCAACCTCATCAATAAACCGATTTCAGTCATGTGGAAGCTCAATGTTCAAGCGTCTCGAAACTTCACAATTTTTTAGTCATTTTCGTATGAGTTTATTTAAAACGGTTAATACGCTTAAATTTACAATGCTTTGAAAAAGAAGAACTCTTTATTACTTTCCGAACATGTACCATGTAAGGAAAGTATTGTAATCATGAAAAAATTCGACTTCGAGATTTTGGTGTTTTTACACGTTTTGAGGGCTTCTGAATCCATTTATGCTATTTTTACGAGATGTATGTATGTATGTGTGTATGTGTGTATGTGTGTGTGTGTGTGTGTGTGTATGTGAGTGAACACGATAGCACCTGAACGGAGCATTCGATTGAGCTCAAATTGGATATATATTTCATAAACCACCGTCGCAAGACCGGTATTGATTTTGGTGTGTATAGGACTTATAGTTTTTCTACAGGGCTACGACAAAGATTTCTTTTACATTATGGCCTATGGGGGGAATTTCTTGAAAGTGCGATAGCGTTTAAACGATACATTCGATTGAGCTCAAATTCGGTATACATGTTATAAACCACCATCCTAAGACCGGTATTGATTTTGGTGTGTATAGGACTTATAGTTCTCCTAAAGGGCTACGACCAAACTTTCTTTTATGTTATGGCATATGGGGAGAAATTCTTGAAAGTGCGCAAGCGTTTAAACGGTGCATTCGATTGAGTTTCAATTGGGTATATATGTTTGAATTATTCATGGATTAAAATTTATTTAAGTGCTTGGTCATGATCTTAATCGTAAGTGTTCGGAAAGTCGAGTGGAGTCACTCCAGATTTTTAGTATTGTACATAGAAAATAATTTTTATTATACATATAAAATCGATTCTATTTACGTGTAGAGACACTTAATTAAAAATATCTTTTAACTCTCGTTTTTTTATGTATCTAAAATACGCTGGAAATTCTGAGTGAACCATCACACACTATTTGAATAAAAATCAAACCGTAAAGAAGATTAAGCTAAAATAACTATTTAAAATCAATATTTGCTCCAGGAGCCTTCATCGAAAAATAGAATAGATAAGCGATACTGGCGAACTAAATTAAATCCGAAAAGAGGCAAATCGTTGCTTCGAAAGCTATATTTCGAGAACATTTTTCTTCCATTCTTATTTAGTTCTTAAATGCGTTTCTTCTAAATAGATAACGCTCGAAATGTAACGCTTTCATTCGGCGTTTTTTCACGGATTTAGATATATCGAAATGTACTTTTCAGATATATTAGAAAGAAATACTTCGCATATTTCCCGAACTCTTTCTCATATGCACTTATTACGTTTTTTAAGAAAGAAAAAAAAAACTATTAAAAAGTACTGAAATAGCATTCTGTAATACTTATTATTTTAAATAAAAGTATATTCTATATTACACAGAATTTTTTTCTTTTTTTTAACGCATTATGAGTTCCTGTTTATGAGTTATGAGTTAAGTTATGAGTTTGAGAATTATTTTGAAGATGAGAGTAAGAGACTTTGGGTATCTGAATGAATAAACTGAGAATTACTGAAAAAAATAAAAACTCTGATGTGGACACCACTTGAATTCACTGCACGTTTAGTAATTTATATAATTTTTTACACATTTGATGGTTTTTTGAGTTATGCGAGTTACATCCAGACATACATATATAGTGAAGGACATAGTTACTTACGTACAAACAGACGTCACCGCAAAAATAGTCAAGATGGATTCATGGTCGTTTGAAATAGATCGTACATAAGCACTTTGGGAGGTCACGCAGAAGCTTGTTCAAAGTATTGCTTTTTTCCAAATTCTTAGTGCTACAATTTTTTAGCCATTACAAATCTTCCTTTACTTGGAAGAAGGAAGTAAGAATGAACAGCTCATTCAACTTATTTGTTTATTAGTTTAAATCCAAACAATATTTTAAGAGATTTTGCACTTTTCGGAATAGATATGGTATTTAATGTTGCCGATTATAAATTTAAAAGACCTGTTCAGAAAGTATCCAGCCTGCTGCCTTGAGAAAGAACTACTAACGAGCCGAGAGTGGGACTAACATCTTCAACTGAATATCTGAACTAAATATTTTTTCATTGCAATTTCTACGAATGCGACAATTTAGATTTTTCATGTGGAAAAAAAGGAAAGAAATTGAAATTGTAAAAGTTACCGATAGATTGTGGTCACTTAAGTTTTCCATCCAATACAAATCCTAGTTCTCCAAATACAAATGCTATCCATGCAAACTCAAATTTTTATAGTTATTTGTTCTTTCAATGAAAATTTCAGGAACTTTTCACCCATCCTGTATGCATTCAAATTTACCGACACTATCTAATCTATCGATATCTTTCGATTTTTTAACATCTAAACTAATTAATAAAGAAAGAAAAGCGGCCTTACGACTGAACTAAAAGGACGTTGATACACCTTTGCACACATTTTAGCATTTAAAAATAATCAAAATCTTTTAAAACAAAGATTTAAAAATAATGAATTAGTTTTAATTTTCAATAAAAATTAAAAGTAATTGATTATTTTTAAAGTCTTACTTCTATCCATCGATTACAAACCAAAATAAAAGTACACTTATAAAATAGTTAATGAAACTGCTATTAAATATCAGAAAGCTCAAAACCACGTACATTAATTTTCTCATTCATTTTGTACGCAACCCCTATTTTCCTGCTCGGAAAATGTTATAACTTTAAGCAGCTGTAACTCGGTGAATTTTGGTCGTAGAAAGACGAATTTTTTATTGTGCATGAAATTGTATAAAGAAAATTTTTCTTAATATAACTGGTAGGACCAGATGACCGTATAAAAATTTAAATTTCGTAATTTTTATAGGAATTTATTTACTGACTTCGACTGTGTTTCTGACATAAATACAATTGTAAGCATTTTGCATTTGGAACTATGTGTCTTTGTCTAACGGTTAAGGAAATAGTCATTGGGTACCGTTAGCACATGGATACCCTGTATCCATGTATATGTATAAAACAATCTGGATGTGTATATGCATGCATATATATATCTGGAAAAAAAATGGGGTTTCTATATTGTGATTATTCTGTCGTACTTATATTTTATAATACAAAATCATTTTTTTATTTATTAGATTAATCTTCTGTTATAAACTTATTTATTACTAGCTGAAGTACCCGTTCTTCGCACGGGAATGAATGGACTTTTTGATATTACGATTTGTGGTGATTACTATTCATTGTAATAAACAGATATAGCAAAGTGGATATCGCGTTATATTGTGTCCAATAATCATGCATACCGAATTGAAAGGCAATCGTTTGTACGGTGCAGAAGGCCATGCGGCGTAGCGCAATCTAGTGGCGAGTTTTAGCAAAACGGATACGGCGAAAATATTTTTCGCATTCAGATATCGATGTATACGAATTTTCATGACTATCGGCTAGACAGTCCTGACGTTCATGTGTTGACGCGACATCTAGTGGCAAGTTATAGGAAAATGGATAGCGCCAAACTCTTCCCCGTGTTCAAATATCTATGTATACCTATTTTCATAGCGATTATTTGCACAGTCAAGAAGTGATACACTGCAGGGCCATCTAGTGGTTCAATAAAGTAATGATTTGCTACAGCGCCGTCAAGTGGCGAGTTATAGCAAAATGGATAACGCCAAAATATTCTCATTGTTCAAATAGCTATGTATACTGATTTTCATAGCGACCGTGTTCAACTATCTATGTATACCAATTTTCATAACGATCCTTTGCACAGTCAAGAAGTGATACACTGCAGGGCCATCTAGTAGTTAATTAAAGTAATGATTTGCTACAGCGCCGTCAAGTGGCGAGTTATAGCAAAATGGATAACGCCAAAATATTCTCATTGTTCAAATAGCTATGTATACTGATTTTCATAGCGACCGTTTGAATGGTCAAGAATTTGGGCTGCTGCAGCGTCATCTAGTGGCGAGTTAAAATAATAATGCATTGCAGTGTCATCTAGTGGTGAGTAACATCAAGAGGAACGCAGTTAGAATATATTCTTCGTGCTCAAATGTGTAAGTTTAAAAAATTTTATGCCGATCGGTCGAACGGTATAGAAGTTGATGCTTTGCAGCGCCATTTAGCGGCAAGTTACAGCAAAATGGATAGTGAAAAATATTCTCCGTGTTCTAATATTCGCGTGTACCAAATTTCATCGAAATCGGTTGGACGATATTTGCATAGCAAACGGCTAAACGGAATAGAATTCAACGTTGTGCTGCGGCACCAAGTGGCAAGTTAAGGAAAACTGATAGCATAAAAACCTTCTCCATCATTAAAGACTTAGGTGAACCAAATTTCATCGTGCAACGGTGCTGAACGATGCTGGAGTTTTTCAACCTCATAAACACATACCAACATTCATTTTTATCTATAACCAGTGTTATTATATATACCAGTCTCAAATAAAATCCAGTTTCAAATCTAAGCCTCGCCAAAGTGCCAACATACGCCATTTTGCAAGAGTTTTTTCGGGGAATCATTCGAAGCATTGACTTAGCAGCAATCAATATGGGAAATGGTTCGGCCGCCAAAAAGTAAAGCACACATTTATTTGAAAAGGGGAATTCCTTAATACAACCGAATTTTTTTTAATTATCAACTATAATGAAACTTATTATTATCTAGTTTGTCATTATTAATAATCATTATAATTTTATAAAAATATATGTTATATTTAATTGGCTATACTATCTATTTTATTCAATAATTTTAAATTCATTATTATTCTGTATATCTTTAATTTAATTAATATTGCTGGATACTAATAAAGTATAAAAATATTACCCTTTTGTATTTGGCAACACCTTTGAATTCTACTTTCTACTTTCACGCTTTTATTTTGTGGCAACATATATATTGATTCCACTTATGAATCTTGTTCATAGTCTGTGTACCAAGGTGTGTGCCGAATTCTTCACACGTTATAGCTGCATAATGCATTTTACAGCGGAAAAGTGTTGCTTTTCAGCCTGTATAAAAATATGATTTTTAGTATCCACCACAATTTTTATAATATAATACGTCTTTTTTATAGGATTAAATTATTAAAAAAATAAAGCGCATGTCATCGTTTGGGAACATTCTTTGTAAATATCTCATGACTGTAACAATATCACGTACATCGGCCATTTAAACAGAAATTGTAGTGTGTACATTACATCTTTCAACCATCCTGAAATCCCAGAAGTATGCTCTGCAGGATCATCTTAATAAATAACATCGTACGAGCGAAGAAAAATAAACTGAACTTTTATTATTTAATAAATAATGCGAAAAAAGGTAATGCCCACAAGGCATTGTTTATCCAGCCTTGAAATTATAAGAAAAAACGAAAGTCATCCCACTCACAATTGAGCTGCATCAAAAACAGCAGGGAAGAAAAGGAATTTATTTTCGTTTCGTGAATAATATAACCGCAAATATTAATTATTTATGGTTCTTGTCTTTCAATGGAATTATTTGAATAAATTTTTGAATGAAGATACTATTAATGTGAAATACGAATTGAAAAATAATAATGCGGATTTTTCGAAAAAAAAATGCATGCATAGTAACTAAAAGAACAAATAATTCATATTAAGGGGATGGTGGGCTATAGCATTACAAAAAATCCGCCAAAAATCGCAATTTTTTCTTTGATGTATTAATAATCTATGATTTTTACTGTGTCTGAGACAAAAAACCGCACATCTCTAACTTAATTAGTAAAAAAGTTATATTATAAGCGTTTAAAAAATGTAAGTATCTCATAAATGACCCTTTAAATGTGCAAAAAAAAAAATGTCTTTTGTGCAAAATGAATATTTTTCGCAGTTCTGTGTCTTAAAAATATCCCTTGCGACGCAATTTTCGAAGAGATCTTGAGACACAAGACACATATAAAAATAAATTTTCTTCTCCGTTTTAATTTTGGTGGCGATTAAGATTATAAAAATTCAATATAAGTTTATAGAAACATGAAAATTTTGTGAAAATTCAATGTTAACGTATAAAAATACTTCCTAAAATTTTACTTTTAAATGAATCTCTAAATTAATAAGAGAATTTGTTTGGAATATATTTTTGAATAATAACAAGGTAAAACTGAAGGAAAAAAAATAAAAATTGTCGCAAAAGAAACATTTTTAAAAAATTCAAATGTTTTAAAATTTAACATTAAAAACAGGAATATTTTTGAGTTTTTTTTAAGTATTTAATTTTGCCATATTTCAAAGGATGTATATACAAAAATTCATAATATTTGGTCAAAAATTAAAAAAAAAAAACTTTTATCGTCCCCTTAAGTAAATTATATGTAACACGGTATTAGGCATGTAGCCGTTCTTCTCAGGAGAGAGTTTAACTTTTTGTTTTGAGCCAAGCCTACGCAAGGCGCATATGCCTACAGGTGGGGGTGAATCGGTCTCAGACATTTTCAGGGGTACTAATGCGTATTCACGTTGCATCTGGAGCAAACCGACTAAAACTCAAAAGTGCCAGATCCACTTGGCCATGGTGGGGCCCACCTCAGGAAAGGAAGCGGGTATTTTATTTTCACACATAAGTTGAGTCCCTAGTTACTGCAATCGAATCCGCTTAATGGGGCATCGGTTACAGGAAAAGAATGCTTATTCTAATAATTTTTGGTGACAAGTCGGCTATTCGGTTAAGCGGGTTTGACTCTACACACACACACACACACACATATATATATATATGTATGTGTGTATATTAAAAGGGCCGTTATGGATAAATGTAATCCTAAGTTAAAACATCATTAAGGGTGAAAAACTAATTTCTACCTCCTTATATATTATTTGCAATATCTGGGGAACGTCGTCTTGTGATTGGGGTCTTGCATATGTCTTATGCAATTTTTCCCTTTAAGCCCCGATCGTGATTGTATTGACCGTTCACAGAACTGATTTTGTGGCGCATGATGCGTCTTGTTTTGTGATACACGTACCATTCCAGCATTTTTTTTAGTGTTTTGACATGAATTCAGCATTTTGGGACGGAAAAAAAATAGGTGTTGCTGTTCGAAAATTTCGATGTTTCGTACTTGCAAACCGTAACCATTAGCGTCACTTCGTAGCCATTCACGGAGTCTCGAGCCCATACCTCTGAATAACCATCTATAAAATTTCATCTCGATCGGTTGAACAGGCCACCTATAAAGATCTATATATCCATCTATATAAGTTTTACTTATGGTCATCCTTTATATGTACTAAACAACTCTGTGACGTGTACCTATAAAAATCTATAAAACTGTCCCATTGTTCTTCTTATTATAAACTATAGATCGCAAGATTTCTTTAAATCAGTGCTTTAATGTTCAATATTATTTTAGTGGCATTAGAGAAAACTTCAAATGATATCTTCTAAAGGTATTTTTTTTTTAACAGTGTACAAAACTTGTGGCTTAAAATTTGATCTACCTATTTATTTCAAGAATTTTTTGAACTTTAAGAAACTTTAATTTCACATTAATGCGACATCTTAATGCAATCGATTTAATCACAGGTTTTCTTAAACTTAATTTACGGCTGAAAATTGTTGTTGTTGTTGTTGTTGTTCTTTCTAATACCCTATGGCAACCTTTAACCCTTTGAGGCGCAACCCTTACCCAATGCTGAAAAAAGGGCAGCCGTTTCCATCGCTCGACTTAACTACCAGCAAGAGGGCGGACGATCGAAACGTTCATCGCGTGCCACAGACCGAGAGACCCTTAGCTGCGTCGAAAAACGCGTCTGTAGATCTGTGGCACGCGATGAACGTTTCGATTTTCCACCATCTTGCTGGTAGTTAAATAGAGCGATGGCAACGGCAGTCCTTTTTTCAGCATTGGGCAATATATCCAACTATTCTCGCATTCGTCCATTTTTCAGCAGATGTCAGTGCTGTTAAAAAGAATCGTGACTATTTTGAATGACGGGAAATGACGTGCTAAAAAGTAAAGGATTTTTTTGGAGCTATGTCACCCGCCACTGTTTTATAGAAATCCAATCTATTCTTCGTGACTGGCAACCATCAAAACGTCAGAGTTTGGTGTTCCCAGCGGGGGAAACACTACGCATTAAAGGGTTAAACTTTGTCTCTCTGAAAAAAAAAATAAATAAAATAAATAAATGAAATGACTCAATTTGGACTTTCAAAACCGTTTTTACGATTGCTATTTTATCACTGCAATTTTTTTATTGATAAAAATTTACATATTTATTCACGTTGTATTCATAAAGACACTATTTTCTGTATCACTGTATCGCTTATTCAAAAAATAAAAAAGGTTCATCTTGCAAGCGAAAACTATTATTTGGAGATGTGGCAATAGTACAAGGCGAAAAAAAAATCGCTTTCAAGGTGTTTATTAAAATACACCCAACAAAATGTACACTCTGAACACAAAAGTACATGCTAAATATTTCTGGGTAGATCCGTTTATTCATAAATACTTTTTCCGAATGACAAAAGATTTTCTCTCACAAATGCTCACACATAAAAAATTCATATTTACAGGGACTTCATTAATTATTCATAATGTGTACTGCACTTATAACATATTTTCAGTGATAAAGTGAAATTTATTTTGTTTAGCATTTACACTCCTTTGCTAAAGGAGCTTTGTTAGCAGGTTACTCCTTTAATAAAGATAAAATGTTCTGCAGAGAGGCATTTTTTTCCACGCTTCTTTAATTATTAATAATATCCTTAGAGGCATTTTTTTAACTTTCCCATATATTTTTATTATATCGCTGAGTATGCTGTGGGGAGTTCCAGGACGGGATTGAAGTGCAGTGTTCTGGAATTTGGATTACCTGCTGATTCAAATAATTCACGTACAATGGCCAAAAAAAAATGGCGTATGAAAAGCTAACTACGGAATATGTTTAATGCAAGTATTCTAATGATGTCCCAATGCTACCGAATGTTTCGGTGTTAATAAAGTGAAAAAAAAAATGTCTATAGTCAAACATTTATTTTTGTAATATTCACTTTATCAAAGTAATAGCATATTCCCTTTAAAGTAAAAGTGGAAGATTCTGATGATCTTAACCTCACGCTTGAGTATCATTTATTAAATTTATATTTATATCTAAAACAGAAATGCAAAAATAAGTTTACTTTTTTTTATCCTTAGCTCGTAAATTAGTTACATATAACTATAGACATAGGGGATGGAAATCCAGAATGATCGAAATTGGATAAGTGATCCAGTCTTGTTTTCTTCCAGACAGGCAGCGTAATCGACCATATAACATATAAACTAGTTGTGCCTAGTCAAGAAGTAGCAATGGCGGTATTTAACCCTTTAACGCGCAGTGTTCCCGCTCTGGGAACACCAAACTCTGACGTTTTGACTGCTGCCAGTCACGAAGAATAAATAGATTTGATTTCTATAAACACAGTTTCAGTTAAAAAATTCTCACGATTATTTGTAACAGCACTGACATCTGTTGAAAAATGAAAGAATGCGAGAAGTGCTGGATAAATTGCACAATGCTGAAAAAGGGCAGTCGTTGCCATCGCTCGAATTAACTACCAGTAACATGGCGGACGATCGAAACGTTCATCGCGTGCCACAGATCTAGAGACCCTTTTTGACGCAGCTGGCTGTGCATCGTCCGCCATCTTGCTGGTAGTTAAGTCGAGCGATGGCAAAGGCTGCCCTTTTCTTAGCATTGGGAAAGGGTTGCGCCTCCAAGGGTTAAGCGATCTGTTTATTACGTGTCTGAGTAGATTTCTTCAAAAATCTGATTTTTATCATACCTCATAAGACAAGCACTAACTTTCCTATTTATTTAGAAATAGTCTTTAAAGTGCAGAAATATGACTTCGTTTACTGAATACAGTATGCATTTTTATGTGAATTACACTCGCTAAATTTGTTACGTTTCTCTGCGTATTCCAGTAATACGACCTCAATTGAGACGCTATACTGCTTGCTAAAACGATCCCTCGACTGAAGAAACTTCACTACCCCGTCCTAGACGTCATGGTAGCCCTTCAACCGTTCTCAAAATGCGTGACTCTCCATGAAGTTATTTAATTTATTTCTGCGTTTATTGTAGGCTATAATTTGTTCATTATAATTTTCAAATATTCCATTTTATTGTTTGTGACACTTTTTTTTTAAAATTTTCATAAAATAAATAATGCATATTATACGACTGTAAAATTTGTTTCATTTCATTCATGTATTCATAATTACTTTTCCATGTTTTATTTTGCCGATAAAAAGCGATTTAAAATTATTTTCAAATGGAGGATCATTTTTCCTTTGGATTTAGGGTAAAATTGTTCTCTAGACATTTTCTAAAAATTCTAATTTTACATTACTCACTGTGCTTTTAAAATATTATTGAAGCATGTTTATGATGTAACTATGATAGGAAAGGGACATAGTTTTATTTGAACATTTATAATACTTTATACAAATTTTAATATTAAGGGGAACATTTTGTCCTGTGTTGTGTAAATGCTTCAACGTTTAGTTAGAAGTTTTAACCCAAAATCTGTAACTTTTTTTTTTCATCCTTTGAGAATGAAGGGACATAGCATGCACAGTAGATATGAGGTAAATCTAACCGTAATGCTATATTGCACTTTTCAAGGAGTACTTATTAAATAACAAGTAATATGAATTTTTTTTAAAGTCAATTCCTACTAAGATCAATAAATAAAAATTGGCGAAATATAACCAAATTTGTCGCCAAAAATAATATAGCATTTCGCATGACTCTAAAACTTGTGCCTCCCTCGAGAATTAAGCCAAAATTTGGCGATATTTTGGTAAAACTCGCCAAGGTCGACGAAAAATGGCGAGATTTTGAGCATGAACAAAACAATGAGTGACTATCGCCAAATTTGCCGATATTTTGCCAAACTCTTCAAGGACGAAGACAAATGGCGATAGTTTGGGCATAGACCAAATGACTGACTATCGCCAAATTTGGCGAGATTTTGGGCATGGACCAAACAATTACTGACTACAGATGTGAGAGAAGACTACCGATATTGAAGACTGACTACAGATATTGAAGATGTCCATAGATATTAATATATTGAAATTTTTTGGGTCGTCCTGTAAATAAACTCCACAGTAGATTGGAACCAAAAATCGAGGTGCACAAGTAGATGTTACAACAAGCTTATATATGAAATTTCAACATTCTACGACAAATAGTTTTTAAGATTTGAGAGTAAAATGCATACACACGTACAAAAGTCGCCAAGCTTGTCGACTTTTGGCGTAGTTCTTGAAGGAGGCACGTGACCGTGGTCGGACCACTACCTAACTATATGGTAGGACGGTGTTGTACTTGAAATGGATAAATGTCCCTAAAACTGGCATTGACCATAAAGTGTCGGAAATCTTTTGAGTCTTCCTGTAGCAGCACTATAAATGATAGAGACACTTTTTTGAATGGAAAAATTCATTTTGTAACCCATAACAGCATATCGCTTGTGAATCGTTTGAACTAGCCTAATACCTCTAAAATATGTTTTAATGAATTTCTGCCCACAGAGTTTAATGTATTGAAAATCTTTTGGGCAGCCCTGTAGATGAACTATCCAGTTTAATGGGACCGAAATGGCGGGTGCACAACTAGATGTGAAGACAATCTTGAATATAAAGTTTCAAAATTCTACGTCTAATATTTTTTGAGATATGCGAGTTTAATGAATTTCGACCCATTGCGTAATATATTTCGAATCTTTTGGGCGGTCCTGTAGATAAATTATCCAGTCGATTGGAACAAAAACTGTATTAACACTCAGTGTCATGCACTACTAGTCTAAAAAAGTTTACTTGAGAGGATGAATAAAAAAGCATTTTATTAACGATTGAAAAATTTTGCAAGATAAATATAGGCAGAGTGTGAGCTAATAATAGGAATTGAAAAAATATACCTTAATTGCTTTTCGTAGTCGAAAGATGCAGAAATTACCGATTAATAAAATGTTTCCAGAACATTAATGTCCATATACTAAGACCATTTGGATGCTCATGAGATCTTGTCACAAGTCAGTTGATGAGACAAGTGCCTCATGTCGAGTTTGCAAAGCGTTCTCTGTCCATCATATCTGCTCCAGCAAACACACACAGGTTATCTGAATGTCTATTAACGTTCAGAAAACGTCTTCTGAACGTTAATAGACGTTCAGAGAACCTGTGTGTGTTTGCTGGGTGCTCTATGAGTGTTGCAGACAATTTCTCGCGCCACCTTTCTTGGCATGCATCAACTTAAAATTAGGAAAGTCCCTGAAGGAATATATTAAGCACATATAAAGTATTATAATCAAAACTATAAATTTTATTCAACGCAATAATTTTCTCTACTTGTCTCAGTCAGAAAAAATCTGCTCCTTAATACAATGAAATTTAACATTCTACAAATACTTCCTTATGCGATAAAGGATGAGATTCAATCGTAAAAACTTTGATATTAAAATTTTCTCGCGAAAATTCAATTTTGACCATTCCCAAATGTTCTTTGAGAAGATTCTGAATGACATATAAACGTGCGCTTACGTACGTATAATCTGTTTTGCCTGTGAATCTCTTTCGTCAAGTTTTGTGATGTCTGTACACTGCAAAAAAAAAAAAAAAAAAATCTGAAGTGTCCAACACATGACTTCCTTGCACGTCCATTAGATCAAAAATATTTTCGACGCACTTCCTCTAAATTTATTTGTTTGAAAGAGATAAAATATCAATAATAGTAAGGTTTAGCGATTTCTAGCCAAATATTTCGATATCGCCAAGCTGAGTTCAATTTGAAAGATTTCCTTCTGACGCTTTGTTGGCGATATTCTTCACCAATGCCGACAAACTTGAGATAGTCAGCGAGATTTTGGGGATAGCCAAAGTAGTCATTGACCACAGACTTTCAATGAATTGAATGCATCTATACACCTCAATGTATTCAAAATCATTTGGCTCACCCTGTAAATAAATTCCCAGTCGATTGCTGTCAAAAAAGATATTGAAAACAGTTAGATATTACAATAGTTCTAAATACAAAGTTAAAAAATCTACGGGTTAAAGTTTTAGAGTTATACAAAATAGGAAATAATTTTTGGCGCCAAATTTGGCGATATTTCGGCGAAACTCGTCAATGTCGACGACATTTGGCGAGATTTTAAGCATGAACCAAGCAATGACAGATTATCGCCAAATTTGGCGATATTTCGCCAAAACTCGCCAAGAACGATGACAAATGGCGATACTTTGGGCATGGACCAAATGACTGACTATCGCCAAATTTGGCGATATTTCGCCAAAACTCGCCAAGGTCGAGGACAGACGGCGAGATTTTGGGCATGTACCAACAGTGTACCAATGTGTCTACAGTTGTATTATATTGAAGATGTCCATAGACATTAAGGAGGTACTGAAATTCTTTTCGGTGGTCCTGTAAATAAACTCTCCAGTAGATTGGAACCAAAAATCGAGATGCACAACTAGATGTTACAACATTCTTATATATGAAATTTCATAATACTTTTTGAGATTTGAGAGTTAAATATGCACACACGTACACCAAAAGTCGCCAAGCTTGGCGACTTTTGGCATAGTTCTTGAGGGAGGCACGTGACCGTGGTCGGACCATTACCTAACTTATGTGGTAGGACGGTATTGTGCTTGAAATGGATGAATGCCCCTAAAATTGCTATTGACTGTAATGTATTGGAAATCTTTTGAGTGTTCCTGTAGCAGAACTATAAATGATAAAGACACTTTTTTTAATGGAGAAATTCATTTTCTAACTCTTTACAGCATATATCACTTCTGAGTCGTTTGAAATAGCCCAATACCTCTAAAAAATGCTTTGATGAATTTCGGCCCATAGAGCGTAATGTATTTCGAATCTTTTGGGCGGTCCTGTAGATAAACTATCCAGTCGAATGGAACCAAAAGGGGAGGTGCACAACTAGATGTTACAACTATCCAAAATATGAGAGTTTCGACATTCTACGCCTAATAGCTTTTGAGTTAGGCGAGTTTAATGAATTTCGGCCCATAGAGCGTAATGTATTTCGAATCTTTTGGGCGGTCCTGTACATAAACTATCCATTCGATTGCCACCAAAAAAGGAGGTGCACAACTAGATCATAGAACAATCCTAAATATCAAATCTCAACATTCTACGACCAATAGTTTTTGAGATATGCGAGTTACATACATACGTACGTACGTACAGACGGCATGGAAAAACTGGCCACAGTAGACTCGCCACTGGTCAAAATGAGTTGCAGACGCGTTAATTTGATCGTGCATGCTAGCCTACGGATGCATCGAAAACATTTTTTTAATTAAATTTAGAGGTAGTCAAAATCGGTTTTTATGTCGAAATTTAGCCCCCAACATTTTTCGGGATCACATTACTTCCTTATACTACGTACAAGGAAGTAAAAAATGTCTGTTAAACTGACAGAAAAAAAAAATGTCACCCAGGACGCCAGTTTATTTCCGCATATTTTACAGAAGGTTTCCGTATTTTTTTCCGTATATGGAAAATTTCTGTAAAATAAACTGAGAATCTGTAAAATTTACGGAAGACTTCTGTAAAAAATACAGAAATAAGCTGGCGTCCTGGCTGACAGTTTTTTTCTGTAAATTTGACAGGCTTTTCTTGCAGTGTACGTACGAGTAATATGTCTGCAACTAGAGTAGCTGAAAAACAATTAGCTGCATAATGTGGAGTTTTATGATTAGGGCTGTTTAACGTCTAGCTGAGAATCTCTCTCTTTTTTTCCAATCGACTGGGTATTGTTTTTACAAGGTCAGACTAAAGACTCAATGTAGTCTCAAGATTCAAATTTTTCCTTCTTTAAACAAATACAGTCAAACTCATTTATAAACATTTCTATGGTCATCTGCAATTCGTTGAAAATCTTTGAATGATTGTTTGCTTTGTGTCCACAATCTCAACGACTGTAATCAAGCTTGGCGACTTTTGACGACATATCGATAAATTTTACACTAAAAAGAAGTTTTTACAACTGAGACAAGCCTTGTGATTTGTTAACTTTTATGGCGAGAAATCGCTCAGCCATCATTCTGTTAACATACCTTACTCGAATTCTGAAATTTCAAATTGTGAAATTAATATAAAAGTTGAAAAGCTTATCAGGCGTACAAGAAAATCACGAGTTGTCCTTAGTAATACAACTAGTTCAAAAAACGTTCAAAACCCGTCTTTTGAATGTCGATAAAACGTGTTTTGAACGTTTTTGAACTAATTGTACAACTAGTTCAAAAATCGTTCAAAACCCGTCTTGAATGTCGATAAAACGTGTTTTAAACGCTTTTGAACTAATTATGCGACTAGGAGTTCACATCATTTTTTTTCTTTCTTTAAACAAATACAGTCAAACTCATTTATAAAGAGACATGATTAAACGAAAAAATTGAAAGTGGTTGGTACAATGCTAAGTCTACGGGAGCACAACTCGCTTTTAACGAGTACGTTTTAACGAGGTTATAGCGAGCAATGTATTTGTTAAATTAAATAAAAAACTTTGTGAAAAAACACACATAAGATGTTACTTGTAACTAGATACGATCGTTACAGGTTCAGGTCTTACAGTTTTTTCGGTCTTCATCAGTCAAAGCTCTTCGTCACACAAAACTGAGGGGACTGAAAAATATAAACAAACAAGCATGTTGTCAAAAGGAAAAAAGAAAAGCCGAATAAAACCAAAGAGAGGAAGGGAAAGGGGAGAAGGGATAAAAAGAAAATAAAATAAGGACAAAAATACATAAATAAAAATAAGAATAATAAAAAGCAAAAAAGAACCTACGAACACAAACTCACACAAAAAGAAAACAAAAAAAAACCAGAACAAACAAATGAACAAAAAGAAAAAATAACATAAACGCACAAATAATATATTTTTTTAATATATACAACATACAGGGCAGCACAATATAATTTTTTTAATAATAAAATAAAACACACACAAAGACCAAAACAAAATGAAAAGGGCAAACAAAATAAAAGAATAGGGATAAAAAGGTATCAGAAGAAAAGGTGGGGGGCAGAGGAAGAAAGTGAATAGAACCTTACAATATCAGCTTCCAAGCAGAATGAACGAAAGGAACGGAAGAACCACCGTTCATAAGACGTTCCAAGTGATGGGTAATGGAAAAAACCTTCCTTCGACGAAGGGTTTTGACTGATGAAGACCGAAGGAATTTTTGGTGGAAACGATCGTATCTTATGTGTGTTTTTTCACAATGTTTTTATTATTTAATTTACGTTTAACACCAGTATTTTGAGTGTTTTTATCCGAATGTATTTGTTATTCATAATGTTTATATTGAAAAATAAGTAACTTCTTTAATGATGGGCATAAATGAAAAAATAATAAAATAGCATAGTACACATGTATGAACTTCTTTTCGAACACTCAGTTATGATGACCAAATATTCCTTTGCGCCTGTTAAGCGAGTTTGATTGTACTCAAAATTGAATATATATATATATATATATATATATATATATATATATATATATATATATATATATATATATATATATATATATATATATATATATTATATATATATATATATATATATATATATATATATATATATACTAGCTAACCCGGCAAACGTTGTTTTGCCATATAAATTATTCCTAGGATTATTTTAGTAGAAAGAAATGACTAACTTATTGTAAGTTTGTGAGGATGTGGTATATGAGTGGAAGAGGCATGGAGCGCTGTGAACTATGCTGGAATATAAAAATAACACAATACCAAACATTACATTTTTAATTCATTGTAATTTATTCTTTAAATTTATATATATCGCTAATTACAATAATTTTACTAAAAAATAATATCAATCCCTTAACGCAATAGAGTATACAATATTTTTTGTTATCCTATCTTTAGATAACACAAACAAACTGGATGCCCACTGTATGGTTTTCCCACTCGAGAGCATGGCACGTATAACTAACTGTCCGTGTGAAAAACATGGCGTGCTCAAATCTAATCCACAAACAGACATAGTTTGGCCTTGAGACTTATTGATGGTCATTCCATAAAAAATTTTGCCTACCCCACCAAAAAAAAAGGATGAAAATCTGAAACACTTTCAGATTAAATACGCACTATAGTGCTAGATATTAAAATCGTATCATAATTTATGCGTCGTCCCTATTTTTCGTCCTTATTCCATTAAGTTAGAAAGTTATCATTATTCATGACTGTGCTGTATTTTTCTTCCTTATTTTATAAAACCCATCTTTGGAATCGAAATCCATCTTAAAATCGTCTACTAAAACTATTTTACAATCTTCGCCAAGTATTAGGTTGTAACGAAAGTTTCCCGCCACCTCAAACATCGTCAGCACACAGTTCGCGTTGGCGTATTTGCTCATATTTTGTCAAACGATTTTTGGCATTTAGAAGAAAGAGACTTACTTTATAACACTATGGTGTGAAATCTGTAAAAAATATAGTTATCATTAAGTACAAGGTGTCTCAAATGACACTATCACTCTAGAGGATTAGAACCATCATTTACTTCCAGTTGTGTTGCAAAAAGTCAGCTACAAAATATCAACGAATTATGAGTACAGTACAGCTTTAAATACTATTGTTGTATCATATTGTTGTATGACACTGTGCAGGTTTGGTACCGAAAGTTCAAAAACAGTTATCTAAGGAGTTAGAAGTGAGTTTTTCAGGCAGATTTGGCGGAAAACTTTCGTTACAACCTGATATATCACAACTATATACTTCACCGTTTTATATATTGTTTCCTACTTTAACGCCTCGACTCTCGCCAAGGAGGCGATGATTAAACATATGCAGTTACCATGACGATTTTTTGCATTTATGTAGAAATCGTAATTTAGAATTAAAATGGCGATTTGGAACAACATGTAAGTACAGCATGCCGTTACATTTTTATTTATTTTGGATTACCAATTAATGTAGTTTTAATAATTAAATGTCTTCAAATTCCTTAACTGGCACGTTTATCGCTAGTTTGTTTACTTTAGTTATCACCTAGTTCTTTTGGGTGCGTTGAAACGGTACTTACGTATTATCCCGGCGGTCACTTCCGCCAAACTACTTTTTCGTAGATTTTAAATACGTTGCCAATCGTATTCCAAACCATCAACAATCTCATGTGCCCAGCATTTATCTTGGTGAAAAAATGCTTGTCTTGGCGGAACGCCGGGATAATACGTAAGTACCGTTGAAACTTGTGCATAACTCCCAGAGACCCATGACTGCAAAGCTCGCCAAAGTACGGGGATTTTAGGTTGGCGAGAGTGAGGGCGTTAAAATAGGAATCAACTCTTTCTTCTACCGCAAAACACATCTTTGGAATCGAAATCTATCTTAAAATCGCCTACTGAAACTGTTTCACAATCTTCGCCAGGCATATTCTTCCTTAAGGCATATTCCAACTGTACCGGAAAGACATTTTAAATGCTGTTTGGAATGGGCATCATAATCCATGAGTGTACCGTATTTTCCTTTCTTGTTCCACAGAGCACTTCTTCGGAATAGAAATCTATATTGAAATAGCCCAATAAAACTCTTTTACAATATACGCCAGGCGTTTTCTAACTATACGCGAAATATATTTATAATAAATTGTCACGTTTTGGCACCACATTTAGCGATCCATTATCAAAAATTGCAAACCTTGTGCGACTTTCAACATTTTATTAACGCCCCCCCCCCCCCACTTCTCCACATTATCTGGCAAACACATTTGGAAAGTGACTCGACACGCTAATGTGTACACAGAAATCCTGATTGAAATTAATAGCACTCTGGGGCTAAACATTTTGGGGTGGACCGCCCTTATGACTTAGGGGTATGAGACATAGTTAAAAACCTATTCTATGACCTAACGAATATACATAGAAAATTTCATTAAAATTGGTCGAGTGGTTTCAGAGGAGTTAGGTGACTAACACTGTGACAGGAGAATTTTATATATTAGATATATATATATATATATATAAATATAAACTCGGCTGTTCGAGCCTCGTCAGGGGGAGATCCCCCTAAACCCCTCTAATTTTTTAGTTTCATTATTGCCATATTAAAACGATATTAATTGACTTTGTCATTTTATCGCTTATCTTTCGCGTATTTCGCCTGGTAACCCTATGTTGAAATTTTTATGAGTGTAACCTATTTATAGAAAAATACATGAGATGCATATTCTACAGCTTACGAAATATTGCAACAATAGATTAAAGCTGTTGTGAACTAATAGCATTTAAATATATGTAAAAAAATACATGTGACACATATTCTACAGCTTACGAAATATTGCAACAATAGATTAAAGCTGTTGTGAACTAATAGTATTTAAATATATGTAAAAGAATACGTGTGATGCCTATTCTACAGCTTACGAAATATCGTAACAATTGATTAAAGCTGTTGTGAACTAATAATATTTAAATATATGTAAAATTATGTCGCATTTTTGGGACACGTTTTTCGGACAATTTTCAATAAAGGGGGGTGAGAGATAAAATGCCATAGTCATTAATATATTGTTCAGCACAGTTCAGTGTCCCGAAAGAACACTCATTAATAAATAAACGCAAAAATACGCAAGCTACCCAACTTTGAAAGAAATTGTTTTGGGACTCAACCATTCCCCTCTTCTGCACTGAAATCAGTGCCTCCTCCGGTCAAACACTGGTCATTCTTGTAACGCTTTGGCGATTCCGAGAGCTCAGTGTCCGCAAAAAAAAAGAATACTTAAGCGGAAGACAAAAGATCCGGATTTTGTCCCAGTGCGTCCGTGTAATTACGATTCTCGGCCTGCTTTCTCTGGAGTAATTACATTGTCTTTAGACGCCAGAATACTCAGAAATAGATTAGTTTTCTCATTTAAGTACTGTTCTTGTCTTGTCTTAGACGCATACGGTATTGCGATTTGTTGTTACTTAACGTTGATTTTACTCGCATGTTTGCTTTTGCTGATTCAAATAAGATTACATAAAAAAAAAATATGACGTCGACAACATTTGACATTATTACACGTCTATTAAAATACGAGATATTTTTATGCATTTTATTAAAAGATTTTAAATGTTCTTCCTATAATGGCTGGACAAGCGGAATACTTGTAGGCTTGTGCGCTACTAGGGCCAAAGATTTAGGTCATTGCAATTAATCTATATAAATAAAACAGAGTGTAAACTGTCCGTTTGTCTGTCTGTCTGTGTCTCGCGTAGCTCCGAAGCGGGTGATCGTAGACCTACCCAATTTTGTACGAAAATTCTCCAAGACGGGTCGCGACACACCTCGAAGCGATTTTTTCGAAATTCGAATTATTTTAGGAGATATCGATAAAAAACGTGTCTCAAAATGATCATTTTTGTTCTCGCCATTTCGCAATTGTAACCCTGCAATGGAAAGAGGGGGAGTTTGGCTATCTAGGTTGCCATTTTTGGCGAGTTTATGAATTATTCAGACTCTTGAAGAAAAAAAAGAATATTTTTTTCTTTACATTATTTGTAGGGTTATTTTTTAATTAAAACATCGTGTGCATGTGAAATCAGAGCACGAATGAAATGTTTTATACTCAAAAGAAAAATAGGATTTGGAAATTTTCCGAGACTAAAACGTGCAACTTTTTAATTTGGCAACAAATAAAATGGTTGATATACGATTTTGAGGAGATGTGATTCTAACGCCAAGCGCTATTTATCGTCTGCTTCTGCTACTTGAATTATGAATACACCTGAATGAGTTTTTAAACTTTATTTCAGTTCGAATTGTGCATTTTTCTGCACAGCTTTTCCCATCTATTTCTAATGTATTACATCCAGAAAAAGGATAAAAATATCAATTTTAGGTTTAATCACACTCATGAATAATGATATACTTTCCAACTTAATGGAATAAGGAAAGAAAATAGGGAAGACCCATGGATTATAATACGCTTTTAATACATAGCGCTTTAGTGCGTATTTAAAATCTGAAAATGTTTCAGATTTTCTTAGTTTTGTTTCCTTTCCATTTTTGATAAAGGCCAATACATCCAGAAGTTCTTCAGAATTAATATAAGACGAAAATAATGTGTTCCTTTTTGCAGGTTTTTATAATTTAACCATCTTATTTTTGTAATCAGGGGCGGCCCGACACGGTAAGCAACGCGCCGGCTTCGAAGGGGCGTCCTTTCGAACTCAAAAACTAAGTAGCATAAAAGGGGGCGTCTGTTTTACATTAGCAAGGACGACACTTACCGTAGGGACGTCCCTGTTTGTAACCATCTTAATTTTAAATTCCATTCAGAATCTGAGAGATTTGAGTGCCAAGGATGCCGGTGAAGAACAGGAGTCTCTCCGAACAAGATTTATTAAGAGGGCGAACCAACGGGTCGCCAGAGGCGGCTAGTGTAATGATATTTAAATATCTCAATTGAAATATGATCAATATATGTGTTACGGCCAAAGCCCGAAATCGGCCAGTTCGCGAATTCGCCGGCCAATTCGCGCTTTGGCCTACGTTGCTCTAAACTTACCGTCCAATGTCCGATCTTTTATTGATTTTGGGCTGTGGCCGGCCAATTCGCGAAGTGGCGTGGAACGATCTGTAGGAAGTAGGAAGAAAGAAATCAAAATCAGATTGTTTTGCACATTGTTAAAAATGAAGTACCTAAAGAGTACTTTTGTGATTACTGTTTTTTTTTCTAAGTACAATTGTTTCAGAAACGATTTCAAATATAACTGACACCTCTGAGTTAAAAATAAGCTTGTAGTATATAAAAATAGGATCTCGTGTTATTCTGTTCTCATATAAAAGCCATAATAAAAATTATTCAGTGAACGTATATGCTGTAACAACGTGATAGCGTCGTTCTACCACGTTCACGCCGTCACACTGAAAGCGACAGATGTGCCTCCTACTGGTCACCGAAACGTTCATCGCGTGCAACAGATCTAGAGACCCTTTTTTGTCGCCGCTGGCTGTGCGGCACAGCCAGCGGCTGCAAAAAGGGGTCTCTAGATCTGTGGCACGCGATGAACGTTTCGATCGTCCACCCTCTTGCTGGTAGTTAAGTCGAGCGATGGCAACGGCTGCCCTTTTTTCAGCATGGGGCAATCTATTCAGCTGTTCTCGCATTCTTCCATTTTTTCAGCAGATGTCAGTGCTGTTAAAAAGAATCGTGACTATTTTTTGACGGGAAGAGACGTGCTAAAAAGTAACGGATTCTCGTGGAGCTATGTCACCCGCAACTATTTTTATAGAAGTCAAATCTATTCTTCGTGACTGGCAACAGTCAAAACGTCAGAGTTGGGTGTTCCCAGAGCGGGAACACTGCGCGTTAAGGGCTTAATTGACCGATCTGCTGAAGACACTTTTCAACCAATCAGATCTAGGCATACATTATTTTATTTTATTTTATTTTATTTTGTGCATATTTTGCCTTCTAATCCGTTTCTTAAAGGATATTAGGGGATTAAATGGGAAAAAAACTGTGCCCTCTCCCCTCCCAATTTTCACTGTGTTACCAATTTGGAGCATTTATCGTTTCTGACTGTTCTTTTAGGGGCTATACCTTGACTATACTTTTAAGGGATAGTTTAACTAGTTTGTGAAATATTAAGAATAAATGAAACATTTATTTTCGAATTTAAGTAAAGATATGAATTGAGTTTGAAGGGGGGAGGGGGGTGTTTCAAGATAGCTCCGCAAAAATTTATGAAAATGCATGTGTTTATGATTTTTTTCTCCATTTCACAATAGTGATAGAAATGCAAATTCCATTTCCAAAAATCAAGTCATCCTCTAAATACATCTGCTAATTTTTTCGAAGCCAATATTGATAAAATTAAAAATTTCAATATATTTTTATATTTTATCAATATAAAATCCTACAATATTTTTATATACATTTTTATAAATTTGATGTTATCTATTGGGAAGATTGGTCTGTAAAAGGCTAAATTTTATAATTGCATTATGACATTTCAATGGTGAAAGATTTAGCGGTTTCTAAACAAACATAAGGTGAATTAATATGTTGGGTTCAGTCTTCGAAACTTATTTTTGTGCCAAATTTGGCGATAACTTGCCTAAAATCGCCAAGTATAGCATGAACTGGCGAGATTTTGGACATGATCCAAATAATGATTGATCACAGACCCTTAACTTTTTCAAGTAGAATAAAATGCATAATAAAATGCGAAGCTGGGTTCAATTTTGGAAGCTTATTTTGTGGCCAAATTCGGCGAGAGTTATCCAAAAATCGCCAAGTATGGCAACAACTGGAGACGTTTTGGGCACGACGCAAGCAATGATAGATCGTAGACCCTTAATGCATTCTTAACCCACCCCAAGTGCACCCTTAATTCTATGGTCAAGTACATTTATGACTGATGATAATTTTTTTGTGGCGGCCAGAGCCTGATCATAATTGGTCGGGGCCCCGGGGCAAGAGGTTATTTTGGGGCCCCTATACTACTATCACAAGCATTTTAACTTATTTTTGTTTGTTGCATTTTCTCCACATAAAAATAAAGCATTTTTAAAGAATACTAAAATTGAATTAAAAATTACCTATTTATTTATACTTATTTGGAACAAGACTATGTATTTAAAAGTGATTTTAATATATTTTTTAGTCCGTTTCTATTATGAGCGCATGGGTGCGCAAATTCCAGGAATGACATTTACGAGGCATGGGGGCAAAGTTTCTCACTCCAAAAAATTTTCTTGATACACCAAAAAGTTCGAAATTTTCTTTCCTTCATCACAAAATAAAAAATGTTAACTAATGGATATTTTGTGATAAGCATATATATGGCCATATATATATATATATATGGCCATACCATACGTTTTCAAAAACTCCTAACGTCTTGTTTATTGATCTATAAGTCTTAACTAACTAAATTGTGTTAATTATATTAAAATTCATTTTAGGGCTAATTAATTAGTTAATGGAATTACTAATGTTAATTAGATGTAAGTAAAACTAAAACTCCCCTCGTGTTACATTTCAGAGGGGCTTATCCCATTCATTCCTTCCCCTTGCGTGTTCTAATGTCCAGGTTTTGTGCGTAATAAAATAAAACACAACTTTTACGAACTTTTCTTTATTTAACGTATAGCGACAGATGTCGCCATCAACGCTAGCTTCCTTTTCAAGCTGTAATCAAGTTGTATTCAAGGTTGACAGTTCAAATTGACTTCTCAAGCTTGCTGCAGGCTTAAAATGAATTGAACTGTCAAGCTTGTATTAATACGTCAAATTCAAAGAAATGTCAAGCTTGATTTAAGCTTATGTGCTGCCTGGGATACTGCCGAGCAGGGTTCTTTTTTCGAAACTAATTTTTGTGTTAAATTTGAGGATATCCTGTCAAAAGTAGTTTAGGTGAGAATGGGGCATATACGTTCGCATTTTGTAAATCTAAAAAAAAAAAAAAAAAAAAAAAAAAAAAAAAAAAATGTATGGTGTTAGATAATACAATGTATTTTCTAACATGATTTAAAAATATAATTAATTTTGAAAATTTTGTCCACTGACATTTTGCTCACTTTATCTAAAGAAGATTCGTTTAATAGTTTAACGGAAATTCCATCTAAACATTCTTTTCCACAGAAAAGACCTGGCTATTTATGCGTTGTAACTCTCAAACTACATGTGAAAATTCCATTAAACAGAAAACACTTAAACACATAAACATTGAAATTACCTATTGCAGCTGATTTACTAAAGATATTCAGAAGTTGCACAAAAGAAATTGGTAAATGATCGCATTAAAAATGAATATATATAAAGGACGGTGAAATTAAATTCGCTTTTGGGTTAAAAGCATAAAATACTCTCTTGAAAAATAAGAAAAAAAAAATAACAAAGAAAAAAAATATCACCTGAAAAAGATTCGTATTAAAACACGTTTCTACATCAAACCACTTAAAATTGGGGAGTATAAAATTTAATAGACCAATAAAAAACACAGCTCGTTTAACAAAGCGCCCACTTCCTGAGCAGTGTTGCATCGTTAAAGATGCGACAGCTCTGTGAGGAAGAAGGCTATTAAATATCGCATAAAACTTTCAGCTTGGCTAAATTGTTACTTCAATTCCTTGTTTTCTGCATCATTTTCTCTCTTTTTTGGGGGGGGAAAGTGAAAGAAAGTGAAAGTTTCAATAAGACAGAAAGTTAGTATACGCTTATTATGAGTTTAGATGTCCTGAGGCTCATAATTTAGAAATGGATAAATTTCACGCGTACAAAAATTGTCGCCGTTTACTTCAAGGATGGGAGTATGCACAAGCATGAAAATTACGGTAATTGAAATAGGAGACTGATGGTATATTTTGACACCAATTATGCAATGCTATGTAAATATGAACGATGGTCATTTTATCACTGAATGCGGTTGCTTGTTGTTGTTGCTACTGGGCCGTTTTCTTCAAAGATGAGAGTGTGCACTAGAGATGAGACGGGCTCAGCCCGAGCCCGAAAGCCCGAGCCCGAGCCCGGGCCCAACTCGGGCTCGGGCTCTGTAATTCACGATTGCGTTCGGGCTCGGGCGGGCTCGGACTCGTGAAAATTTTCTCCTTTGTTGAACATAAACCTTGAAACGGATTTTAAAAAGTGATTCATGGTATAAATAGACGTACTTATTTTAAAAAATAGCGGCACGGGGGACTAGAAGGTGTGTGAAGCTCCAAAATTTATTGTATCCTATTAATGAAGTAGTTAATTTTATTTGTCTTTAGCTGAAATTTCGGGCTCGGGCGGGATCGGGCTCCAACTTTAATAATATTGCTCGGGCTCGGGCGGGCTCGGGCTTCAAAAAATGAGCCCGAACTCATCTCTAGTGTGCACATGCCAGGGGCATAGCTAAGGTAGGGGTGTCATAAACCCCCATGATCATATTTTTTGCCATACAATATGTATATTCTTCATTCCCTTATCGCACACATGTATGCATATATGTGAGTTGCAGTAGTCGTAACCCACCCCCATGAAAATTTTCCGGCTACGCCACTGTCACATGCATGAAAACTACGGTAATTGAAATAAGAGACTGCGTAATGTTTTGATACCATTTATGTAATGCTATGTAAATATGAATGATGGTCATTTTATCACTGAATGCGGTTGCTTGTTTTTGTTGCTGCTGCGCCGTTTTCTTCAAGGAGGAGCGTGTGCACATGCATGAAAATTACGGTAATATCAAATACGGTAACGGTGCATGCATGGAAATTACGGTAATTACGGTTTCGAAATATGAGAATGATGTTTTGTTTTGAAACCATTTTTGCGATGCTTTGTAAATACGCTGTAGCGTTATGTAAATCCAACGTAAGAACTATCTTCTAAGAATGGGAGTTGTATTGGTCGGAGAACTTTTTAACAGTGTTCTAACGCGTATTTATATTGCTGAGAAAAATTGACCAAAACTAAAGACCTTTTGATCGAAAGCCACTCTTAATGTCTAACCTAACGCCGGACCTTCACACTTCAGCTGTCTACCATTTTGAATGTCTTATCCACTTGGACATGATGGGAGGCTTCATATATATCAATGATGGTCATTCTTTCACTGTATGTGATATGTGCCTTTACATGGGCACCCATAAGGGGAGGAAAGGGAGGGAACTTGCACCCCACCTAGAGTTTTTGCATACTGAAACTAAAATTACACCGTACGGCAAAATCAGCATTGAAATTGTTAAATTTTGAAACCTGCGCCCTCTCGAAAATTTTTGTGAAGTTTGCCCGCACCTAGAAAATTTCTATGTGTGCCCATTAGAGATGAGACGGGCTCAGCCCGAGCCCGAAAGCCCGATCCCGAGCCCGGGCCTGAACCGGGCTCGGGCTCTGTAATTCACAATTGCGTTCGGGCTCGGGTGGGCTCGGGCTCGTGAAAAATTTCTCCTTTATTGAACATACTCCTTGAAACAGATTTTAAAAATTGATTCATGATGAAAATAAAAGTACAGGCAACTCTGGTACTTCTGGGGACCATCAGATTTCGTCCACTATATCCGAAGTTCACTAAAACCCAAGTGTCTTCATAATGGATAGAGATACTGCATATGAATCGGGACTAATCGTTTGCATTCACTATAGCCGATGGTTCACTATATCCGATTTCACTATAACCGTAGTTGACTGTACTTATAAAAAAATAGTGCACTGGTGCCTAGAAGTTGCGTGAAGCTCTTTGGATATTTCAGAACGGCGGCTTATATTGATTAGTTAGTCATCAGATCCGACATTATTTGATAAACATGGATATATAAAGAATTAGAAAGCATTGAGAGTTTGCAACTATATTTGTCTTTAATTTGCACAAACGGCAAAATTCATTGAATTCTATCAATGAAGTAGTTGGATTTTTTATCTTTAACTGAAATTTCGGGCTCGGGCGGGCTCGGGCTCTGACTTAAATAATATTGCTCGGGCTCGGATTAAAAGACCTCGGGTTCGGGCTTCAAAAAATGAGCCCGAACTCATCTCTAGTGCCCATGTGTCTTTATGATTGCTTTATATTTAAATTTATCGTGAAAATTCACTACATCTTCCTTTAAACATGCCGATGAGAAGTCAGGTATCTACGTATAGTATTTTAAGAATCGAAAGCTGCACTTCACACGAATACATGGATCTTCAAGGAATTGTCAGGATTTATTAGAGTAATTAATCTCAAAGCATGTAATACTTTTATTATTATAGACAAAATATATGCACATTAAAAAACTGCATTTAAATGTTTGAAAAATTAAGGATTAACGCTATTTTTAAATTGACACAGTTACCCACACAGGCATTTTTGATATACCCAAAGGAAGAAACACTTAAAAACAGAGAACATGAATAAACTTTATTTATTGCTAGTACTGGAGAAGTACACAGAAATAACACTGCCGGGGTCGGAATGTTGACTGTGGAACTACCAGATAACCAGGCCAGAGCTGGAGATGCGTCTTGGCCGAGATGACTTCGACTGGCATACTTGCTAAGCCACCACCAGAAAAAGGGAAATGCAACTTAAGTGCCTGGGGAGTCACCGATTAATATACAGTGAAACCTCACCGAGCGGCCACCCCTCTAAACAGCCATTTTTTTCATGGCACGTTTTTTTCGGCTCATAGACCTAATGTTAAAATAACCTCTATCAGCGGCCACCCGACTCCCCTCTAAGTTGCAGAACAGAAATCTATAACAGTTAGGGTGCTTTAAAAAAACTATATTTATTAAATAAACAGTTCAACTTTTAAATATTGCTTAGTCTGGTGGTGGACCAGCGTGTTAAAAGTACGTGCCACCACCATACTTCACTTTGGCGGGAACAAAAACTTAACAACGCCAATTACAGAGTAACCATAAAATTTAGAACAATAAAATTAAAGTAATGAAACTACAAATGATGGTGCATGGCATAAAAATAATTTTGCCAGAAAAAGCGCCAAGAGAGGGAAGGAAAAACCTTTTACGCTTGCAAATCTGGCGTTAACGAATCTGTTTTTAGCCCAGAAAGGTTCCAAATTGACTGCGAAGCAAAATCAATAAAAAGCTATGCGGATAATGTAAAACGAACATTGAAAGACAGATTAATGCAAAAGGAAAACAGAAAAATAAGTTAAAATTCTTAATTTTGAAAATATTGAATTTAAGAAACAGAAAGTAAAAGGCAACTAATATTAATTATGTGATCTTCATCACACATGGTGATTACATATATAATTTACATGAAATGTTTCTTTTTTAATTCTTCAATTGGATAACCTTTCTTCTGAACAACTTTTCCGCAACAGTATCAAAAATTCCGAACGTGCACCGCCAAAATACTACGCAAAACAAAGAAGAAAAAAAAGATATGTTGTAAGTTTAAAAGCTGTTTCGCGGAAGAATGAATGAAACGAAAGGATGAAACGTTCTTCGCAAAGATCTTCATATTTGATAAGGGAAAAAAAATATTTTCTCTTGTGATTAAAGAAAGTTATTTTTAATTTGTTATTAACATCAGTTTCTTACATTTCTTACATTTAATTAAGCTCAAAGCATGTAATACTTTTATTACCATTGAAAGTTATTTTTAATTTGTTATTAACATCAATTTCTTTCATTTCTTACATGTAAGAAATGTAAGAAATTCCCAAATGTACGCTGTAAAAGTTCCCAATAGTACGTTGCTTACTCAAGTGGAGTACATTAAATTTACAACAAAAGGATTAATTTTAAAGTAGTGTACATGAAAATAATTATTTGTAGAGAAAATAATGTAATGCAATAGTTTCATATTAAACATACTAACTACTACGTTGGAAGTAATTAGAACAGTGAATGCCTATGATTTAATTTAACTGCAAACCTTGTAACATGTGTGAGAATAGAACCAAAAAGACATTGAAAGCACTAAGGAATTCTCAATTTCCAAGTTAGCGGAAAAGTAAACTTTATCAGATTTAATTTAGAAATCGCATTAAATTATTTTCGAAGTAAGGAATGTGCTGGATTCATTATGATAATCTTGCTATAGAGGTAGAAACTGTTCATTTGCATTTTGAATGGATCTAAATTTTGTGCAATAAGTTACAGTTTCTCACCGAGTTGAGAATTTCTATTCATATATAAACAATACGATGCAATGCTACAGAAAAGGAGAAAGAAGCTCTGTGAAATCTAAAACAACATAGTTTAAATTAATCTGAAAGTTCGGAATATTTCCAGCCTTCTGTTTTTTTTAGAATTGTTTGTTTTATACGCGGATTCTTAATTTTCAGTAAAAAGAGACAAAATGTTTTAGCTTTGAGAAATTTCCCCTGAAAAAGGATCCCTCCCCCCCTATTTTAAAACATTTTTTTGATTAAATTATATTTTTTGTCAATTTTTCTTAGATTGGAAGATATATTTTGAACCAAAACTCTCTCTGAGAGTGATTAGACTACTGTATTGAGCTATAATTAGCTGATACTGCAATTAAATTCTCACGTTGGTTAATCCGTGGTGTTTCAAGTCACACTATTAAGTAAGTCACGTAATATCAAATAATAAGTAATATCAAATAGCGTCGATCGTTCATTTCCCAGTTCAAAGATTCACTTCCAGAGATGGTGAAATAAAACTGTTTTTTAAATCATTTATTATCCATTTTAGTGAAACAGAAAGTTTACCAGTCAGTCTTCGATAACGGAACAAATGGGGGAAAAAATGCATTTTCTGGCAACCTTGCTATTAGTCTATTATACGTTAATTTCCGGATAGATATTTGATATACTGAGCTTAATTTTAAAAATATTTAGAAAAGCTTTATAAATGCTATATTTGATACCTATTGCCTTTTAAGTGACTTTTTTTTTAAATTCTCGGCGTCCTGAGAGACGGGAAATCGCGGGGGTAGTGACATTAAAATTCATACCAAACTTTTGAATGACATACATGGATTTTTTTAAATTTTGTATTGTTACATAACTTAATAGTTTTAAATTGTTTCACCTGTATTTGTAAACAGTGAAAAAAGTAGATTACACCCACCGATCTATTAAAATACGTTTGCTGAAAAAGCAATTTTTTTTGTGGCTGTTGTGGAATTTTCTGGTATGGATAGTAGTACTGTCATTTCAAA
This sequence comes from Cheiracanthium punctorium, assembly GCA_038373885.1. NCBI lineage: Eukaryota > Metazoa > Arthropoda > Arachnida > Araneae > Cheiracanthiidae > Cheiracanthium > Cheiracanthium punctorium. Next base: position 1,212,855 of record JAWZYV010004369.1, read on the forward strand.
CAAATCATTTAAAATTATAAATTTAGTATTTTTACATGCGATTCCATTCATAAACGGAATTTTCTCACAAATCTTCATCATTTTACAGCTTTTTGTAAACACTTTTAGGATGTTTCCAACATTTTAATTGCTCTCTATATATGACTGTATTATTTTTTACATACGTATATAGGGTAAATTTAACAATTATTAATGTCTACAGTGCAACTTTTCTGTTGCGAGATGATGTTTGGTTCAATTTTTGCAGATAAATTGAAATCAAAAATTAGATTAAAACCACAAAATCTTCTTTTCAGATAATGCACAGATAAAATAACTGAATCTAAAAATAAAACTCGATAGTGTAAAAGAATGTAAAACAGAAACCATAGTTATTAGCACGGAACTTTTAGTAATAGGGTTTTGATTGGAACTCTTCAAAAAATTATCTGCATTTATGCGGATGTGAAAGAAGTGAATAAATTCTTTTTATGTACATTTTAATTGTAGTGAAAGATTACATTAAAATTGACTTAGTTTTATGAAATTTTTAATAGCAACTGACTCAATGTATGGAAAAGCTATAGGAAATTGAACAGTCATGCCATTATTTGCTTATGGCACTTTTCTTTCCAGGAGTTATAAATATTTATAAAATTACACTATAAAGGAGAATTTTTTGAAACCGAGAAATTATTCCAACTTTCTTTGATTTACCTATGGATTTAACTGTTGCTCTTGAGTTTTTTACTTTACCCTGAAATTATCGTTTTCTTGTTTTAATGGATACCATCGTAAAAAAAAAAAAAGTTTATCGTTTAAATCTAATGCATATATGCTAATGCACAGAATCACCAAAGAGTAGAAAGGCACCTTTGGTTTCAAATATCTTAGCTGTTTCTTTAAATTTAACATTAAAGCGGGAGAAAGGAAGATAAATAGTATTAATATGATAGTACAAGTAATAAGTAGTGTTAGTAGATTTGTTGGGTTAATCTGGATTAAAGCACGGTATACCACATTAACAAATATTTCGTGAAATTAAAGTGTTCTATTCATCATTTTTCAACGGCCGCCTTACAACTGACTAAACTGTAATCCTACGTTGCGTTAATATATCCCGAGGTAGTCTCAAGAGAAGAGACTCCTTGATTTTTTTTTTAGAGGTTTTGTTTTCTTACAGGTAGTTACAATAGTATTTTAGGAAGATATTCGTTTTCTACCGTGCGAAGAACGAGCACACAGCAAAGATAGTTATAAAATAATGTTAAATAAATCAAAGCACTCAACATTTCATCGGATGAGAATTTTACTTTTATTCTTTTTAAATGTTTTACAGGTTTAAATTTACATTTAAATACAATAAGTAAAAATAAATAAAAATCTTAGTTCAATACAGACTCTTATAAAGTTAGTTTTTAAAAAATGTGAATGTTGACTCGTACAATCATAGCCTAGAGTCCGAGCTTCAATGCTCAGGCTTGATATCTGGAGTTCATTTTTGACTCGAACCTAAGCAAATACTTTCGAAAAGTTTGAAAGTTCGCTTTGCACCTGTGAAATGAAAAATATTGAGTTCATCAAAGACTCGTAAATTCAGTTCAGGCATTTCCAAGGTTAAATAGGCTGAAACTTTTGTTTCAACCTTCATTTTGACGTCTTGAGCAATTTCCACACTCAATATAGGAATTCTTCACGCTTTGCCGCTGTCACTTTTCGAGAACATTTCTTAGCCTCTACATTTCGGCAAACAGTTTTGAAAGGTTTTCTGCACTGAAGAAGAGTTCATAGACGACTCATAAGGTAAGTGTTTACCAAGATTAAAGAAATCGAATCTGTTTGTTTCAACCTTGGTTTTGGCTAGTCGAGTCATTTGAAGACGCTGCATAGTTGGTTACCTTACATCAAAATTAATACATTGAAGGGTTCGTTCGTTTTGACAATTTTGAGCAGTTCGAAATCTTAAGTCTTTGCTGCTCAGAAGGACAGTTCAGGAACGACTCATGAAACAAAGATAAGTATTTAACAAGATTAAAATGTTCGAAACATTTTATTTCAGACTTGCGTCTGAACTAGTCGGGTAATTTGAAGACGCCGTGTGTTGCTCACCTTTTAAGTAAAATTAGCACAATGGTGATGTTCGACCGTTTTCACAGTTTTGAGCAGTTCGCAAGTCTTAAATCTTTGTGGCTCTGAAGAAGAGTCCATCCAACAGGCTACACCATTCTGTAAATACTAATGGCATATATCTTTCGTAAAAAACCTATGTATATATACAGCAGTTAGAGCACGGACGGATGCACAGACAGTCAAACCGAAATCATAAGCACTTTTCAATCTTGTTGCAAAATGCTAAAAACAATATTAAAATACAGTCGTGCCCGCTTAATGTAATATCAGTTAAACGAATATCCCGCTTAATGCAGTAAATGTTCAATCTGTCAAACCGTAGTAATTTGACGACGTGATCCTGGATAATTTTATAACTCGCTTATTCCATTAAGCAGGCACGACCGTATATTTTTTCCAAGTAATTCAAAATTAAAATTAGGAAAATTATCGCCCCCACCCAGTACACTGTAAAGATGAACTCGGGTACATTTCTTAAAGCCCGAGGTCGAGGACTTTTAATTCGAGTCCTCCCCAGCCCGAGCTCGAAACTTCAGCTAATAGATTAATAAATGTCATTTACTTCATTGATAGAACATCATAAATTTTAGCCGTTTGTGCAATTTAAAGACAAATATGATAGCAAACACTTAATGCACTTTCTAATAACTAGTATATTTATAAAAAAACAATCAAATTGTAAGAAAAATGTAAAAAAAGTCCCTGTATTTAAATAAAAACTACTGCTGTGTTCTTACACACTTACGTAAAAAATCGAATTCTATGATGAGACTCCCCTCTGATAATCAGTTAATAAAAATAGGATGTACTTGAATTCGAGACATTATATTACTCACGTATTTTAAGGAATGAACTATATTCACCAACAGTATTTTCTCTATTAAAAGCTTTTTATATTCCTTAATATTTTCATATATAACACAAAAGTGCCAATAAGCTAACCGATATAAAAGTGAGTGATATATTATTCAAAATTGTCTCTACAATTTTTAAAATTAATTATTAGTTTAATTTCACTGAAAGAGAACGTTTTTTTTTCCGCAGTTACCACAGCTTAAGAGCAAGTATTTTATTTCACAAGATTTAAATTGCTTAGAGGTAAAATCATTGAAAATAAGCAGAAAATATATAAAACTATTTCTATTTACATTCGACATTTAGCAGAACTCTAAAATTGATAGCGAGCTGAAATACAAAGCAAATAATTATTTGTCGAACTTAACAAAAATACGAATATATTTTTCTCTATATTTATAAAGAAATATTTCTGTGGGAAGGTAATACCAATTATTACGCTGTGCAAAATCAGAAAATGAAATCTCTGTGGCTACCACAGAGAGCCACACCCAATGAATGGGATGTTACCGTCCAACACGAGAGAAAGTTGAAAATTGTTTTTACAGTAGTGCCAGCAAGTATTCAACTCCACACCTGGGATATTGAAAGGCTTGAAAATCGATAACTGAATGGATTAGTTTTCTTTTGAATGCTCACAAGTTTGGGAGAAAATTCCTTAATGGTTATCATTTTGTATACATGTTCGTGAAAAGTTTCACAAACTTGCTATCATTGATTGACAATTTGCATGAGAAATAATTACTCAAGATACAAGAAACGTATATGCATAGTCAGACAATGAGGTTCCTTTAAAAGGGAAAATTCGAGGTATGTTTACTCAGTTAAACATTAGCGTAAATTGGCCTGTAACATTGAAAGGTGGGGGTGGACAAAATGTTTCTACTGTAGAAAATACTATTTTTCAATAAGTTTTTTTTTAGCTTAGGCTTTAATGGAATTTAATCTATTTACAGTGGTTCCATCACGTTGAGTGAGAAAAAAAAATTGATTGAAGTGATTGAGTGAAGATTTGAATAATAAACAGAACAATAATTAGCAAGAAAAGAACGACAAAATCAAACGAAATGAAAAATTATCAGTAAGCGTTTTTGAAAACAACTTGTTAGTGAATTTTTGACATTTTTCCCCTAAACCAATCACTCTCAATTTTTTTAATAAGGTTACCTGAAAATGTGGTCGCATTCTGACCAGTAGTTTGCATTCTACATCGCTTTGAATAAGGAATTATGAGCATCGTGCATTTCACTTTAATCAGCTCAAACACAATGTCTATAAATTTATGAGTATATTTAATTTAAAGACTATTTATGTGATCTTCAAAGTTCTTTATTACAAATCAATACATTATGAGAAAAAAAATTGCACATACATCATAGAAACCTCTCAAACAATGGAATGATAGTACACATCTACATTATAAAAAAATATCGTTTCAGTAATTTATGATTTAAATAACATTCTGCGTAATTCAGCTTAAGAATTAACAGGAAGCGATATGTGGCACAGATTATTAAAAAAAAGAAAAGAAAAGTTAAAAAAGAAAGAAATATCGGGCCCACTATTGATGATAGTGACCTATTGTGAACTAATGAAAAAATATAACTAAGAAATTTGAGCAAAATAAAATTATATCTTTATTAAATAGACTCAGAATTGATTCTGATATTTTTATATATTCTCGTAATTTTTGAAATTTTATGCGTTTCTTTCAGTTTTTAAATTATAATTTTCTACTTAAATCTAATATGAAAATCATAATTGTGCGATTATTTTATCAAAAAATAAATCTGTTAATAATGGTTTACACAAAAACTACAATATAAATAATACATTTTATTGTGCTAATTATTTAAAAAGAGTTTTACAGCTTTTTAATAATATTTAATTGATAACAGTAAACATTTATACACTCATGCAGAATACTTAAAAAAGAAGGTAAATCAAACAAAATGTTTCGTGTGAATTCTGCACATAATGATACTTTCTAGAAAGGAATTAAATATGCAAAATAACACTTCTACGACTTTTCTCCATATTCCTGATATAATATAACAATATGATTATAGTTATATAGCGTTCAAGCCTTTTGTCTTAATGAAACTTTGTATCTATAAAATTGTTTCGTGATACTAAAATCAATTTCTTTAGATCGTATATATCTCAAATTGCAAATGGGGAATTAAACTTGGAGCTTGAAAATAAATATTCGAGTACTTTTCAAAGTTTGGAATGATAAATCTACATTCTACAATTATTGGTTGCAAGAAAAATATTTTTCGTCGTTATATTTCACAAAACAACCACTCTGCACCGCAAAAGTAAAAATTATGAACACCACATTGTGAAAAGAGGTTTTTACTCTAAACCCCTCAGCTTATTTCCAAACACACATAGCGGATAAACTTCAAAAAACGATAAAGAATACAAAAACACACAATAATGACCACTGGTTCTTATGAGTGTTACAATGGCCTTTTTTTTTTCAATTTTTATTTAAGGATAAGTACATTTCAAGAGAAATGTGTAGAGGCTAAATCACATAAAAGCTACTTCCATGGCAATCATATTTTTAAAAGAAGGAACCAAAAATAATGGATTGTAAGTAAAACAAATAAAATAAAATCGAGAACATTAAAAGCTCGTTAGTAAGTTTGAGGAACATAGATAAAAGTTTGACTACGCCAGTGAATTGAATAAACAACAGTCTTTTTCTTTAAATTAGGGCTTAGAAAATTTGAAACTAGTGAGCAATTTTCCCCCGGATTAAAAAGAAAGTTTTAAATTAATATTTGCTAGCGGAATTTTGATTACCAGTGAAGAAGAATGATTATTTTTATGCAATGTTGAATTTCAGAATCGTTACGCAAAAATATTTTTATAAACAGGCTGTCATTGAATAATTATTATCACAAAGTGAAAATTATTCAGTTGTATGAAATAAAAATTAAATTTTTAAAAGCTTATTCAAATATTAACGCAAATTTTAAAGGTAACTAAAGATATTTGCATTTAGTGTATGGTACAGAAGGCTGTAGTCAGAAAAAAAAATGCAGCGCTTCGGTGTGGTACGCTAATGTTTTTTTAGCCGAGCATTTATCTTCAGAGATAACAGAAATAAATATCTACATACTAATGCATTGGATGAAATTTCAGGGGGGTTAAAAACCCCATGATCCATGCCCCACCCCCCTTGGCATATTCGATATACTTGTCGTCAATGGTTTCGGCGTGGCACACACGAATAGGACACTGTGTGAGGACGTCTGCTGAAGAAGGTTGGAAGTTTTTCCCCCGAAACGCGCGTACAGACTGATAAGTACCTCTTATGTGTGTTATTTTACGAAATGTTAATCATTTAAGCAAAATTCTATGCAACTCTCCGAAGGAGTTAAGGGTTCTCCCTACCTTTTTCTCCTATTAAAATCATATTTGAATGAAATTTTTGATTGCTGTATCACTTGAGTCAGTTGTCTTCAGCTTGTAATCAGTTGCAAATGTACTTTTATCTCAGCAAGACTGTTTTATTTCCAATAGTCCGCCTTGAAGATCGATATATGCTCAGAAAAGCTGCATTTCTACATTTCACTTGAAAAATGAACAATTATAGCACCTGTGCTCAAAATAATCAGAACTTGCCTCGCATTCAAACGCTAAGTTTTAACTGAATCTCGACAACAGTAAAAAATTTATATGAAGGCCTTTTTGTTTTCTTTTATTTAGCTAAATAATATTCCCCGTGTAAATGAGTCACAGGGTGTTAATAAGTTTTATTCCAAATGTACCAACAGAATTCCTTCCTCTGAAAATTAACTACAATTAAATGCATCAAATCAACTGAATATTTAAAATTAATCCTTGATTCTATTCAGTTCTTTTGTTTCAAACTCAAACCATTATATAAACAACGAAACAGCAAAAATATTCAGGGAACTTCAATCGAGACATTTTTACAACCAAAATAAAATTTTCGCACACTCTGTCTAAATTAAATAAAAAATAAATATCAGCTTATTTTCTGTTCAAAATTATGCCAGAGAACATTTATACTTTGCTTTTGCAGATAAATTCCATTACAATGATTAAAAAGTAGTCTTATTTGAAACAAAATGTTTTTTTTCCTTTCTTGCAAAAGAGATTTATTAAGTATGCGTATGTGCTACAATATTTTAAAGTTCAGATAAATTTCATTGAAAGATTAGCAACAGGTAATTACACATTGATGCAGCTCGTTCATAGATATTGCTTTAAAAATTCAAGATTTTAACTCAGTCATATCTGGAATGATTGAAATTCCAGTTCCTTTTAAATATGAAATGTTTATGTGTGCTAACATCACCTACACGTTTATGATGTTGATTATGTTGTTAGATAAGTTAACCCTTGAGAACGTAATCTTCAAAATTTCTGTTTGGGGCAACTGTATTTTTAAAATGATTTTTTTGAAACGTAAAAATTTTATTTTTATCAATTTAGCATTTTTTATTACAATTAATGCTTTTTATGTATTGTAATATTTTGATCCTTGCACTTGTTTTTGTTTAAGAACCTTTTGCACTAAGCCTAATCCAAAATTTCCAATCTTTTCTATTCCATTTTCTTTCGTTTTATTAATTTAACAAAATTATAAATAGTGCTTTTCAAACTAAAAATCTTCTAATTTTTTTAATGATAGTTTCTTCTAATATGCAAATGATATTTACAGTTAAAATTAACAGAGACTGTCAGTCGAAGGAAACTTTCCTTAGCAGAGAAACCCCGTTCGGAAATAGTACTGATTTGCTCGGTATTTTTTCCATAAAACATAAGCACGTCGTTTATTAATTTGTTTATTTATGAGCAGTAAAATCACATCACAAACATAATATAGATCAAAATTTTCATTAAAAATGAAAAAAAAAGGTACATTTCACTACTTACTAAATGAAAATGGCATCAGCTGAAAAATCTTTCTATTTTTAACCTCAATATTTCATTTTAGCGGGTTTGCTATACTTATATCGTGAGCAAGCCTAATCCCTGTGTCTAAGTCTTCAGGAACTGATCTGGGAAAAAAAGAAAGAAAATCAATTGGATTACTTGCGGATAAGATCGAAAGTACTTTAAGAAGTGGGTGATATGGGAAACTTTGAAATGGGAAAAAATCAATGTTTTGTATAAAAATCTGATTCATGAGACAAATTTTTAATTCAAACTTCATAATAAAACATTAAAAGAATTAGCTCTTATTTGAAAAATGTAATTTTTCTTAAAATGAATGCCCGAAACCTTTTCTATTCAAAATGGTACTTTATTCTTATGGGCACTATGATAAAGTATAACTAATGATAAAGTAGAAACTATAACTCTCTCGAACTTGTAATTTTGCTATGTGTATTCGCACGATATCTTTGTGATGGTTGACTAGAATTCGAATTTTTGACTCTTTTTAAATAAAATATATACGTAAATGGCTACTTATTAACATTTGAGCTTTAGACTTTTTGAGTTTACATGCAAAAATATACCGAAAACAGCAGTATTGTTTGGTTTAAAAGAAAGTGGCTTCCAGAAATTTGTTAGTCATTTTAATCATCGGCCATTTTAATTTACTAAAAAAGAAACTCCTAAGTTAATACTACAATATTTTACATGCAATTTTGCACGAGGAAGATTATATTCAAATAAAAAATGATTTCTAATAATTTATTTTTTGAAAATCAATGTAGGGTATGTAGAATATTTTCAAAATCACACTTGTCTTGCAACTTTTGTGGATCAGCCATTGATTTACAGACATTTTATGCATTTTAGTCTGCGACGAATAAAATGTGAGTGCCAAAAGTGTCTACTACATGCATGAAAAGAATATTTTCCAACTTGCATATGCATTTTTATAAAAGCGGATACCAAATATTTTTAAAAAGTGCACTCAACTTATAATAGGTAACATACACTTAATCAGAAAACATAATTTTATTTTAGAACTTCGTAAATTTATTGCACGTAACAAAATTAATAACACCCGAACTTCTGTTAAATGTGATCTTATAAAATTCAGAGATCGCCCACAACTTATTTCCTAAAATCTCATCTCCCTCAAATATGTAATAAAGCACGTGTGAGGTAGGGACAAACTCTATATTTTCAGCAAGTGGAAATGAAAGCTTTTACAACCTGCTAAAATATGACCACTTAAGCCGAACTGTTTTCTTGCGAACTTTCCCCATCCTCCCTCCAGTATATATACAGCAAATGGTATTGCATTCTCTTGAAAAAGTATGCCATAAAAGTTTACGGGTGATTCCCCGTTGTTGTTAAAAAGTTCGTATCTTCTTTATGACAATATATTATTTACAGTAATTCTCTCATAATCTAGCAGAAGAACAGACGTTTTAATGCTTTCGGAAAAAGAATGTGCCTTTCAAAATGGCAATTTACAATGGTGTAAAACTTATCTCGTGAGTTATGTCTGATGAAACAATACAATAGATTGGATGGGGGAAAAAAAGAACAGGTCAAATAACTTTGTTTTTTTGAAATTGCTTTTCTTTCGAGGGGAAAAAAATATCGAAAAGTGCAAAGTTAATGCTTTATTGATAGCTGTGAGTGATTGTTAGTCCGTTAAACATTAGTTTTGGATAGGCATTTTTCAGCATATGCAATGCCTTTCGAACACACTATTGTATTTACAAATTTTACTCCCACCAGCATTAAAAATATAATATTAGAGAGTGCAATTACGGATGAATAATTTTTTGGGAGAAGGGCATAATGTTTGATAAAAAAACTTATTTGATCAGAACATTTTCTTTAAATAACGGGCGGTCATTTGACGATTAGGCATTCGCCAGTACAACGGCTCGAATGTATTGGCCATTCTATAATGGGGGCACCTGAAGAGCGGCCAACATTACCCCTCATGAAGGGACGGACGACACCCAAGCTGGGAATCGAACATGGCCCCAGGCCTGATAGAACACTCCTTTAGACAATGCAAAACCTGAGAGGCTGATCCGAGGAAAATGCATAATAAAGCTAAATGTTACCCTGAACCACTGTAAATTTTTTCAGAGGGCTTAATTTATGAAAAATGTTATTTTACCTATCTAAAGCGTAAAATAAAGCACCATGATTCCCTGCTTTCTTTGTTTTTTTGGTGTGTGTGTGCGGGGCGGGGGGGGAGTGAATGGAGTGAAACTGACTAGTCCCTGAGCTGGATCCGCCACTGAGGGACAACAAAGTCGTACTCTAAATTTCCAGTCGTACTCTAAATTTCATTCACTGCAGTCTTTGAGCTCTAAAGGTCTGTTATTCAAATGTGGAAGTCCTCAGCTATAATTAAAGCAAAGCGGACGATTTAAAATCGAGTGGTGTTAACTTATTTTAATTGGATTATTTTAATTAACTTATTTTAATTTATTTAAAAGAAGAACTTTCATAACTAGTAACAATGCTCACACTGCTTTTTCCTATCTGAACGGAACGTATTCCCTAAGCAGGTGATGATTTGAATTCTTGAACAGCAGTCAGATTCGAAAGGTACAGATGTTCTAGACCAGCAGTTCACAAGCGATGGGACGGATTCCTCATGGGGGGGGGGGGGCGCAGAGCGTTTTGCAGAGGGGGCATGAGAAAACAGGCAAAGAGCAAGTGATAATTGCTGTCTTAAAAAATCATCTTTGTCACTTGCTCCTTATTCTTAGTTTTACTCCAAAAAATATCTATATTCGCTTAAAATGTTTATTCAAACTTTACTTATAACTATTACTTTACTTATTTTGTAGAAAATACGACTAATTGTTCATTGCTGAAGAATAAAAATGTGTATGAACGCGAAGGAATGTGAGGAAAGCCCCAGCGTAAGTTATCCTTTCTTGGGGGAGCACCCTGTTAAACAATTTATGCCGAGTGCCCCTTTTAGAGGACGCCATTTTCGCTATCAGTCGAAAACGTTATTTATTTTTCCTAGCCTTTTTTCACGAGAATTGAAAGTCAAATCCACAAAATAGTTTAACATGATCCAGTGGGATGTTGACATTCCAGTTTTTATACATAAAGATTTTAAAAGAAATCACCCCTTTCTCAAGATGTTGACATCAGAAATTTATCTATTATTGCTGGTATAAGCAAAAATCGAAGAAAAGTCGCTAAAATATCTGGGCACAAATGGTTAACCCTTTAATACCCAACTGTGACGTGTTGACTGTTGCCAGTTACGAAGAATAGATTGGATTCCTATAAAAATAGTCGCGGGTGACATAGATCCACGAGAATCCTTTACTTTTTAGCACGTCATTTTCGGTAAAAAATGTTCACGGTTATTTTTAACAGCACTGACATATGCTGAAAAATGGAAGAGTGAGAGAACAGCTGGATTGATTGTCCAATGCTGAAAAAAGAGCAGCCGTTGCCATCGCTCGACTAAACTATAGAGCAAGATGGCGGACGATCGAAAAGTTCATCGCGTGCCACAGATCTAGATCCCTTTTTTGACGACAGCTGGTTGTGCGACACAGCCATCTGTCGCCAAAAAAGGGTCCCTAGATCTGTGGCACGCGATGAACGTTTCAATTATAAGCAAAATCTGGTATAAGCAAAAATCGAAGAAAAGTCGCTAAAATATCTGGGCACAAATGGTTAACCCTTTAATACCCAACTGTGACGTGTTGACTGTTGCCAGTTACGAAGAATAGATTGGATTCCTATAAAAATAGTCGCGGGTGACATAGATCCACGAGAATCCTTTACTTTTTAGCACGTCATTTTCGGTAAAAAATGGTCACGGTTATTTTTAACAGCACTGACATATGCTGAAAAATGGAAGAGTGAGAGAACGGCTGGATAGATTGTCCAATGCTGAAAAAAGGGCAGCCGTTGCCATCTCTCGACTAAACTATAGAGCAAGATGGCGGACGATCGAAACGTTCATCGCGTGCCACAGATCTAGATCCCTTTTTTGACGACAGCTGGCTGTGCGACACAGCCATCTGTCGCCAAAAAAGGGTCTGTGGCAGGCGATGAACGTTTCAATTGTCCGCCATCTTGCTGGTAGTTAAGTCGAGCGATGGCAACGGCTGCCCTTTTTTCAGCATTGGGAAAGGGTTGCGCCTCAAAGGGTTAAGACACGCTGGTGTAGCCTATCCATCCTACTACCCAACTGGTTTCGAGAATTTATTGCTTCTTTCCTTTATAAACTTTAGAAAATAATTAAAAGAAAAATGTAATATTAATTTCTCCAAGCCAACTTCTACAATCCTCAAAGAGTATAACAACAACCGCCAGCATCTATTTCACGCCTAAAATTTATCTGATGTACCAGACCGCCATCAACGATATCCATTATCTCAGCAATTAATAACATCCAATAATTTATATTGCTTTCTCTATATATTTCTCCCTCCCACGTCAAAAATGAATATTCATATCGAGAGAGAGAGAGAGTGCATTATTCTTTATATTCTTAATTACAACGTATTTATTATTCAAGATGAGTAGAAATATTAGATAAGTTAATGACTGGAGCAATTTCGGATAGAACGCCTGTGTTTGTTGCCGGGCCCAAACAGAGTTGGAAGGTTGCAAACAGCTAATTGCCTTCGTTCTCTTTCAGGACGGATGGGTTTGTTCTGCGGTTTGTAGGTAAAAAGAGGGCGGAGCTCGCCTCTCGGAGCTGGCCCGAAACGGCAGCAAGATTTTGTAGCGAGCGCCACACCCTGATTGAAGGTAGTGTCATCAAACATTAGAAGAGGGAGCAGTATATATATTATTCCTTTTTAGTGTGAAGGTTAGGAGGAGGAGCGAGTTGGGGAAGTTATGGTCACGTACGATAATTACTGGCTTTGATAATAACTGCATTACGATTTTTTTTTTTTTTTTCTGTGAGTAAGCGAAAAAAAGAAGTTTCATAATGATGAAATTTTGCTATTAGTAATTAAATGTTTTACATACTTCTATTAGTGCGTTGGCTCATAAATATTGCTTTGACCCAAAGGCGGATTAAAGGGGGGTCGGAGGGGGCGACCTCCCCCCCCGAGAAGAAAGAAATTAACCTATTTATGCCTAGCGTCCCTTTTTTGGGACGGCATTTTCGCTATTAGTCGAAAACGTTATTTATTTTTCCTATCCTTTGTTCATGAGTATCGAGCGTCAACTCTACAAAATATTTTAACATTATCAAGTAGGATGTTGATATTTCGATTTTTATGCATAAATGATTTTAAAAGAAATCATCCCTTGTTCAAGAAGTTGACGTCAGAAATTTATCTATTATTTCTGTTATCAGTATAAATCGAAGAGAGTCGCAAAAATATCCAGGCACAAATGGGTTAATGTACATGATCCTATTTTACTTCCATAAAATGGATGTACACCCTCCAAAAAAAGTATTCGAGCAATAGAGAAATTTCCTATTTTAGATTTGCGAATAATAATTGAGTTTTTGAAAAACGCACAACTTGATAGAAATATGGAAAGTCATATTTATACAAAGCCTAATTCATATTCTACATTAATCATTTTTAATATAAGAAACCAACGTAGGAAATTTCTCTCTTGCTCGAATACTTTTTTTGGAGGGTGTATATGTCAATCTTCTAACTAACTGCCCCCACCGACAAACTTCCAATAATCCGCCACTGCTTTGACCTTCAATCTTTTCGTTATACAGGGTGAATCTAAACTCTTGGGCGAAACTTTAAAGGGGTGATAGGGCACACAATGAGGAATCGTAATCACATAGCAATCTGGGATGAAAAACGCGGTTTTAACCCATTTGTGCCTGGATATTTCTGCGACTTTCTTCGATTTTTACTGATAACAGAAATAATAGATAAATTTCTGACGTCAACTTCTTGAACAAGGGATGATTTCTTTTAAAATCACTATGCATAAAAATCGAAATATCAACATCCTACTTGGTCATGTTAAAATATTTTGTAGAGTTGAGGTTCGATGCTCATGAATAAAGGCTAGGAAAAATAAATAACGTTTTCGACTAATAGCGAAAATGCCGTCCCAAAAAAGGGACGCTAGGCATAAATGGGTTAACTTACCCGGTAATAATCACTTTTGGAAAAGAATTAAAGTGTCCGTCTGATTTCTTAACCAAGTTTCATAAACAATAGGCTCTTCTGCGAAAATTTCATCCTTGAAATAAAATAAACTTTTTAAATTGTCCATTTTAGACATAGATTTAGGAATACCTAGATTGCTCATAAGATGTTCCTAATCGTGTGCTTTTTGTTGCCAAAAACGCAACCCATTTCTGCCACTATCATGGCTGCCGTCGATGTAAAATAGAACATTCGTTGCAATACTTCAGAAAAATAAATCTGTTCGAGGCAAAATATTTCGATATGGGTACTTTTTAAAAATACAGTTCGTTCTAAAATGATTGAAAATACTAATATAATTTAAGTTATTGCCAATCTGCGCATTTGCATGCCACTATCATGGCTACCGTTCGGAGGCAACAAGTTTTCTCTCGTTATGCTCAATCTAGACATTCCTATATCTATGATTTTAGACTTCTGTTTTCGGAGAAAAATACATTAGTTTCTGGCGAAACAAGGGTCGGAAAGCGCACTGTTGTTTCAGCACTTTTTTCAAGTGATTATTAACCCATTTGTGCCTGGATATTTTTGCGACTTTCTTCGATTTTTATTGATAACAGAAATAATAGATATATTTCTGATGTCAACTTCTTGAGCAAGGGGTGATTTCTTTTAAAATCATTATGCATAAAAATCGAAATATGAACATCCTACTTGGTCATGCTAAAACATTTTTTTGAGTTGAGGCTCAATACTGATGAATAAAGGCTAGGAAAAATAAATAACGTTTTCGACTAATGGCGAAAATGCCGTCCCAAAAAAGGGACACTAGGCATCAATGGGTTAACAGCTACACGAAGACGACGTTGCCGACCCCAGATTCCTATGTTATTCTGATTTCTTATTATGTGCCCTATGGCCCCTTAAAGTTTTGCCCAAGAGTTTAGATTCACCCTGTATTAATAGAAAAAAAAAATATCTCTTCACCACACCACAACTTCCTTGTATGTCTATTAGTTTATACGTACTTTTTATGCACTTCATTCAAACTCGTAAGTTTCTAAAACTGCGAACAACTTAGCGATATGTCCTATAACTGAATTTGACAAGAAATCGCCCAAAACTTAATATTATTGAAGTATGTTTATTTATCAAATGAATCATTATCTGAAACAGAGATACCTCAATAATATTAAGATTTTCCTATTTTTCGTCAAATATAAGACATATCGGCAAACTGGATTCAGTTTTATAAACTTATACTTGGCGTCCAACTTAACGATATAACGCAGTAACTCGTCAAGTTTGGTGACTGTTGGCGTCATTTCGAGCTTGATCTAAATAGTGTCTGTGCAAAGACTCCTGATTGCACAGGGACAATTGCAAAGACACGAATATATCGAAGCTGGCCATAGACTTTAATGCATTCAAAGTTTTTTCGATCACCCTGTAAATAACCTAGTATTTAGTCGATTGAAAAGGGAGGGACGCAGGTTATGTTACAACAGTCTTAAGAATTGAAATTTTAACATCCGATTGGCTATTGTACATAAGTACAAACGTCATCACGAAAACCTGTCAAAATGAATTGCCGGGTGGTCGAGATCAATCTTGAATGTGTAAGTAAACGCATAAATACGTACGGAAATTGTGACTTCACGCAGAATCTTGTTGAAGTAAACTTTGTTGGAAACTAACGCAATTGTTGTTACGATGTTGTATTGAACAGAAATGTTGATAAAATGTTTCTTTTCGTTTATGCTTCTTTGTTTTTTATACCTTCCGCGAATTTAAACATAGTTTTTATGTGAACGCACTTCATTGATGTTTACGATGTATTTTGTTGTTAAGTATACGCACGCTCGAAGTACGGCATGTTTCCTTTTTTCCTGATAAAACAATATTCAGTTTGTTTTTAAATAATAGAACATACAATATAATGCTTAAAGAAAAAAAAACAAAACAGGTTTTCCAGACTCAGACTCCCCAGACCAGACGAAAATCACTCGTTCTAACATCAGAGATCAAATTGCTATACTTGACTAATGTTCCGTGAAATAACTTGTAAATATGTCAAAGCTGTCAAATCCATATAATGATCTTTTTTGGTACTTTTAAGTTAGAAATCTGAAAACATCATTATTAATCAAGAAATATTTCACAGCGCTGATAAAGAGCAGAGGAAAACGACGCTGCATCTATTTTTCGTTATAAAAGAAAATTTTTCAGTGTAAAATTTATGTCTTGCATTACCACATACATATAAAAATAAAAAAAAAATCTACAGTTTCGTATATCCAAAGAATTAAAAATAGACCATTGCAATGCATACGTAATATATCATTTAGTTTAAAAAAATTACTTTTACGTAAAAAAGGGAGGGAAAAAAAAAGAAAGAAAGTGAAAAGTAACGTCGTTCTTCTTGCTTCAATATTTCACCTAGCCATAGCTGCTGAAGCAATTAACAGATTTTTTAACAGTCTAGGTTATTATTATACATATGTATCTTTTGGAAATTAAGTATTCAAATTTGGACTAGCAAATTTAGTTAGTTGTACTTAGCTCAGTAGGTCCCGCATCGGCCTAGTCGCTTAACTTCTGTTAAGAACACGGAAAGTGGAGCAACGCTGTGGCCAGTGCTTGAGAGGGTGAAAGCCGCTCCCTCCTGGGTTGACTTGGGATCGTGTAAGGAGATGGTGTACGCAAAATCTCTTCGTATCTCCATTGTCCTCTATGTTTAAATGATTTATCTCGTGGTGCTTATTTCAAGTATACCTCATCTGAAAGCTATCATTTCTCATATGAAATTGGTTAACCCATTTATGCCTAGCGTCCCTTTTTTGGGACGGCATTTTCGCTATTAGTTGAAAAGGTTATTTATTTTTCCTAGCCTTTATTCATGAGTATTGAGCCTCAACTCTACAAAATATTTTAACATGACCAAGTAGTATGTTGATATTTCGATTTTTATGCATGATGATTTTAAAAGAAATCATCCCTTGTTCAAGAAGTTGACATCAGAAATTTATCTATTATTTCTGTTATCAGTAAAAATCGAAGAAAGTCGCAAAAATATCCAGGCACAAATGGGTTAAAAATTAGGAGCCCCCATAATGGAATGGCCAATATCTGCGAACCTCGTAGTGATCAAACCTCCACTAGGCCGCGCACCTGGCTATGAGAGAGGAAGAAAGACGAAAAAAAAAAACCCTTTACTTAGTAGTAATTAAAAGCAGTCAGAATTTATCTTAAAGTACGGGTTTTTTGCTTCCTTTTATAAAAAGGCAAACCAATTTGTGGGACTTAAATAAAAACCTTTATTACTCTAACATAAAAAATACATTTTCAACGCCAGCTTTACCAGAGACGTGCAAACAAAAACAGTCCAATATTTTTTTATATATAAAAACCAACTTAAATTTTTAGAATCCTCGTACGCCTCATATTTTTCTTTATCCAGTACATGTTTTCTTCTTCAGCTCGCTCAAAATTTCCCACAGTTTTACAACCATAGGGTTTCGTGAGTTTTTTCATAAATTTCATAATTCGTTCATAATGTCGACGGAACTGAACTCTTGATAATTAGTTAACTCATATTAACCCTTTGAGGTGCCACCCTTTCTCAATGCTGAAAAAAGGGCAGCCGTTGCCATCGCTCAACTTAACTACCAGCAAGATGGCGGACGATCGAAACGTTCATCGCGTGCCACAGATCTAGCGACCCCTTTTTGACAACAGCTGGCTGTGCCGCACAGCCAGCTGTCGTCAATCGCTAGATCTGTGGCACGCGATGAACGTTTCGATCGTCCTCCATCTTGCTGAAAGTTAAGTCGAGCGATGGCAACGGCTGTCCTTTATCAGCATTGGGCAATCTATCCAGCTGTTTTCGCATTCTTCCATTTTTCAGCAGATGTCGGTGCTGTTAAAAATAACCGTGACCATTTTTCTATGGGAAATGACGTGCTAATGAAGTAAAGGATTCTCGTGGAGCTATGTCACCCGCAACTATTTTTATAGAAATCCAATCTATTCTTCGTGACTGGCAACAGTCAAAACGTCAGAGTTGGGTGTTCCAAGAGCGGGATCACTGCGCGTTAAAGGGTTAACTAGTTACTTTGCGTCAGGTTAATCAAGTAAACAGCCACTTCGTTAAGAACTAGCAGTACATAACCAAGTTACTACTGCATAAGAAAGAAGCTGACTTCTTTGTCAAGTCAAAAAAAGACAAGGCTTTTCTCCTATATTAAGAAGTTGAGAAATTTTAATTCTTAACATAGTTAATTCTCAATCAAGTTGAGAAATGAAAGAAATATATTCCACCCGCTAAAAAAATTAAAATAACAGTATTTATAGGTCATGATTCTTTTTCCGATTCATGTTGTCTTAATCGTGTAGTTTTAATTCAATCAGTTAAAAAAATAAAATAAGTAATATGAGTAATTTTGTCAAGAATTACGTTTTTTTTTTTTTTTTTTTTTTTTTTTTTAAACATTTGTAGAACATTGATTTAGTAATATACTACTGTGTAAATCTTTGTGATATACGTCTTTAGAAATATCTCCCCTTCTATAAACCACGGGACGCATGCAAATGTCACGTAACTTTCTAAAAACTCGAAACTCCTCCCATGCAAACATATTCAAAAAATATGCAGAGTAGCAGTGAAATATCTGGCTACTTCCCCTTGGACGGGCTCGTAAATACGAAAGGACTGTCAAAACCAGAAACTGAAAATCTTCATACTTTGCAGACACGAAATATTAAAATTCATGTATAAACAGGAAATATTTCACATCGCTTGGAGAATAGTAGTTAAGGAACTCATAACCATGCAGGCTTGTTCTTTTTTTTTTTTTACTTTTATGGGCTGTGTGGGAGTTTTTTATGTATCTCCATTTGCAAAAAGAACTATAATTGTATGCAACATTTAACCCTTTGAGGCGAAACCCTTTCCCAATGCTGAAAAAAGGTCAGCCGTTGCCATCGCTCGACTTAACTACCAGCAAGATGGCGGACGATCGAAACGGACGATCGCACAGCCAGCTGCGTCAAAAAAGGGTCGCTAGATCTGTGGCACGTGATGAACGTTTCGATCGTCCGCCATCTTGCTGGTAGATAAATCGAGCGATGGCAACGGCTGACGTTTTTTCAGCATGGGGGCAATCTAGCCAACTGTTCTCGCATTCTTCCAATTTTCAGCAGATGTCAGTGCTGTTAAAAAGAATAGTGACAATTTTTCTACGGGAAATGACGTGCTAAAAAGTAAAGGATTCTCGTGGAGATATCTAACCCACAGCTATTTTTATAGAAATCCAATCTATTCTTCGTGACTGGCAACAGTCCAAACGTCAGAGTTTGGTGTTCCCAGAGCGGGATCACTGCGCGTTAAAGGGTTAACTAGTTACTTTGCGTCAGGTTAATCTAGTAAACAGCTACTTCGTTAAGAACTAGCAGTACATAACCAAGTTACTACTGCATAAGAAGGAAGCTGACTTCTTTGTCAAGTCAAAAAAAAGACAAGGCTTTAATATTTTTCTCCTATATTAAGAAGTTGAGAAATTTTAATTCTTAACATAGTTAATTCTCAATCAAGTGGAGAAATGAAAGAAATATATTCCACCCGCTAAAAAATTTAAAAAATCTGGAGTGACTCCACTCGACTTTCCGAACACTTACGATTAAGACCATTACCAAGCACTTAAATAAATTTTAATCGATGAATAATTCAAACATATATACCAAATTGAAACTCAATCGAATGCACCGTTTAAACGCTTGCGCACTTTCAAGAATTTCTCCCCATATGCCATTATGCCATAACATAAAAGAAAGTTTTGTCGTAGCCCTTTAGGAGAACTATAAGTCCTATACACAACAAAATCAATACCGGTCTTAGGATGGTGGTTTATAACATGTATACCGAATTTGAGCTCAATCGAATATATCGTTTAAACGCTAGCGCACTTTCAAGAAATTCCCCCCATAGGCCATCATGTAAAGGAAATCTTTGTCGTAGCCCTGTCGAAAAACTATAAGTCCTATACACACCAAAATCAATACCGGTCTTGCAACGGTGGTTTATAACATATATACCCAATTTGAGCTCAATCGAATCTACCGTTTAAACGCTAGCGCACTTTCAAGAAATTCCCCCCATAGGCCATAATGTAAAAGAAATCTTTGTCGTAGCCCTGTAGAAAAACTATAAGTCCTATACACACCAAAATCAATACCGGTCTTGCGACGGTGGTTTATGACATATATATCCAATTTGAGCTCAATCGCATGCTCCGTTCAGGAGCTATCGTGTTCACTCACATACACACAAACACACATACACACACACACACATACACACATACATACATACATCTCGTAAAAATAGCATAAATGGATTCAGAAGCCCTCAAAACGTGTAAAAACACCAAAATCTCGAAGACGAATTTTTTCATGATTACAATACTTTCCTTACATGGTACATGTTCGGAAAGTAATAATAGTATTTATAGGTCATGATTCTTTTTCCGATTCATGTTGTCTTAATCGTGTAGTTTTAATTCAATCAGTTAAAAAAATAAAATAAGTAATATGAGTAATTTTGTCAAGAATTACGTTTTTTTTTTTTTTTTTTTTTTTTTTTTTTTAAACATTTGTAGAACATTGATTTAATAATATACTACTGTGTAAATCTTTGTGATATACGTCTTTAGAAATATCTCCCCTTCTATAAACCACGGGACGCATGCAAATGTCACGTAACTTTCTAAAAACTCGAAACTCCTCCCATGCAAACATATTCAAAAAATATGCAGAGTAGCAGTGAAATATCTGGCTACTTCCCTTTGGACGGGCTCGTAAATACGAAAGGACTGTCAAAACCAGAAACTGAAAATCTTCATACTTTGCAGACACGAAATATTAAAATTCATGTATAAACAGGAAATATTTCACATCGCTTGGAGAATAGTAGTTAAGGAACTCATAACCATGCAGGCTTGTTTTTTTATTTTTATTTTCATGGGCTGTGTGGGAGTTTTTTATGTATCTCCATTTGCAAAAGGAACTATAATTGTATGCAACATTTAACCCTTTGAGGCGAAACCCTTTCCCAATGCTGAAAAATGGTCAGCCGTTACCATCGCTCGACTTAACTACCAGCAAGATGGCGGACGATCGAAACGTTCATCGCGTGCCACAGATCTAGCGACCCTTTTTTGACGCAGCTGGCTGTGCCGCACAGCCAGCTGTCGTCAAAAAAGGGTCGCTAGATCTGTGGCACGCGGCACGCGATGAACGTTTCGATCGTCCTCCATCTTGCTGGTAGATAAGTCGAGCGATGGCAACGGCTGACCTTTTTTTCAGCATGGGGCAATCTAGCCAACTGTTCTCGCATTCTTCCAATTTTCAGCAGATGTCAGTGCTGTTAAAAAGAATAGTGACAATTTTTTGACGGGAAAGGACGTGCTAAAAAGTAAAGGATTCTCGTGGAGCTATCTTACCCACAGCTTATTTTTATAGAAATCCAATCTATTCTTCGTGACTGGCAACAGTCAAAACGTCAGAGTTCGGTGTTCCCAGAGAGGGAACACTGCGCGTTAAAGGGTTAGATGAATACTATGTTTCTTCATTTTCTTTTGACTGAAACGAAACGCAAAAGTTTATTTTGACTTTCAAATATACAATAGTTCAAAATCTACCTACCTATGAGTTCTAGCAGTCTTCTAAAGCACATGGTAAAATAGAATTCAGAGTATCTGACTGTGCTACGGAATATTTGAAATATCAAGCTTTTATGTATGAACTCAAAGAGCAGGCAGTAACATAAGAAAGAACAGAGGCATGTTTAAACAAAGTTGGGAAGGTGCTAAGCTCGAGAAATTATAGCAGGAGTACTATCTATTAATCGATAGTGCTGCCATCTACGGCTCTTAAATGGGAGTCGAAAGGAACTTAACTCGTAGAAATTAACACCCTTGACAGGTACTGACGCTATCGATCTAATCCGGATTTTGGGTGGGTACAAAATGCTCTAAAGCAAAAGTGCCTAAGCATCCATGATGCATGAAAACAAGACAGTCAAACATTGTGTATTAATGCAATCGTTGTTTTCTGTCGTAATATGTGTTACGGATGAGTTCGGGCTCATTTTTTGAAGCCCGAGCCCGAAGGCTTTTAATCCGAGCCCGCCCGAGCCCAAACAGTATTATTTAAGCTGGGGCCCGAGCCCGAAATTTCAGCTAAAGATAAAAAAATTCAATTACTTCATTGTATAGAATACAATAAATTTTGACGTTTATGCAAATTAAAGAAAAATACAGTTACAAACCTCAATGCACTTTCTAATTCTTTATATCCATGTTTATCAAATAATGTCGGATCTCGTGACTAAGTAATATAAGCCGTCATTCTGGAATACCCAAAGAGCTTCACGCACCTCCTAGGCACCTGTGCCACTTTTTTTTTTTTTTTCATAAGTACTTTTATTTTCCTCATGAATCACTTCTTAAAATCTGTTTCACGGAGTATGTTCAATAAAGAAGAAATTTTTCACGAGCCCGGGCTCGGGCTCGGGCTTTCGGGCTCGGGCTGAACAAGGCTCATCTCTAATATGTGTACAACCCCTGGAATGCATTTGAGATGGTATTTTCACTTCGAGAGCCATTGAGATGTGATTCAAGTTAGCATCTATTTATTTTCATACCTCCGACACTTTTTGTGATGAAAGGTTGAAATTTTGCACATCTCGTGATTTATGTATGGCTTTAAATTTTACTAACAGGGATTTTTTTTTTTTTTTTTTTTTTTTTTTTTTTTGTACGGGTTCCATATAAAATTCTTCTAGATTTAATCTCCTGAAAATTTTAACCGATACTATAACATTCTTTACCATTTTCTTTTCGCAACCGTGTAATTTATTGTATATGCCATTCTATCATCAATATTTAAGGAATAAAAAACTAGTCTGTGTTTTTGCTATAGCATGTATAGTCTCTCAGAATTTTTGAGCAATACCCACGAAACTCTATCTCTGGAATAACCCCAATTACACACCATGATTACGTAGTGCCATTGCAGGGAAGCAAACATTACGGACCCCTTTAATAAAATCGCCTCAAAATGCCGACAGGCATAGTGTCTTTTTTGCGAAATATCCCTGAATTTGGCTTTATGAAGTCGTCAAAACTGAAATAAGCTAAGTAATATCAGTAATAATTGGCGAAAAACCGCAAAGCCCTGTTTTCCTACGGTAAACGTGAAGGTCAATATTTCGCGTTCGACTTAAACACGATTTTCGTACAACACAATGTAACATTTACTAATTTGACAAGTAGAGTACAAATGTTAGCTTATATGTAACGCCTCATTAGCAGATCACTTAAGAATTCGTAACAGTGGATACTGTCTGACTACGTTTAGAGTGGAAAATTGGCAGACTGCCAGTAAAGGTCAATCCAAATGAACCGGTCGAGGAGGGGAGAAAGCGAGCGGAGTGAAATGAGGTCTTTCGTTTTGTTCATTGAATTCTTAGTTCAATTGATTTGGACGTATCCTTCTGACGTTTGTGGTTGCATTTGTAAACGTAGTAATCCTAAAATATAAAACGGCTGGAACATCTAAGAATAAAGCGTTTCCAAGTAATTCGACAAGCGCACATCTAAATGACATCAACAATAACAAATGGACGTGCCCATTTCTGCCTCTAAACCAGATGTTTACGTTTCCATCTAATCGGTAGTGAAACAGTATTCTAAAATAATCCTCCCCACTACCATGTTTTCATATTTCAAATTAAAAAAAAAAAAAAGAAAGCTCGTTTAAATAAAAAATGTCATACATTTTCATTAACTAATTCCATGTCTGCTTTTAAAAAATGTGATCTTAAAAAAAAACAAGAAAAAAAAACGAATGCGTAAGGCAAAATAAACTTCATTGGGGATTTATTTAAACATAACTGGTAGTCTACATTTTTTTCAAAAGTTATTTTAGAAATTATAAAAGAAAGAGTACAGAAAATATCTTGCAAAGATTAACACAGGCAGCATTTTAAAGGAATAGGCGCATTTAATAAATGGATACTTGCCAAGAATCGTTTGCGCAAAAATTAAAAAGAAAAATGTTTAATTTCTTTAAGTGAAAAGAAAAAAACGGTGAACTTAAATTATTTCATGTTCTTGACATTTTTCTTTTACCAGCAGCTGATATATTTTTATTCCAGTAAATATAATTCTTAAACTGTATGCAATGTAATTAAATTGCTTATACAAATTTTTTTTGCCATTCAAATGAGATATATAAGATGTAATTATATCTCTGAAGTATTTCTCTTTTACTAAGAGTTAACTATAATAATTATAATAATTTGAGATACTTAAGGTGTCTCAAAAGTAATACGAGCTCATAATGTGCAAAAGAGCATATTTACATTAAAATGCGTATATTTTAAATGCTGCATGGAATAAAAAGTTAATTTTTTTTTGTATGCAGCCTGAGTCTTATTATATTTACATAATATAATCACTTTTTGAATTAGTTATTAGATTATATTTTATTTATAATTGCTTTTTCTTTAAAATTTAACGTGCCCGTACCTTAAAATTTCAAAGTTAATTGCTTTTAAAATTAAGGATATAAAACTCTTAACTAGGTCAGCATTAGCGAAGTAATTCTTTTTTAATAATTTTAGACGAATACTTTTTTTAAAGAAGAAGTGCATATTTTGATAGAAACGAAGTGTTGCCGTTTTCTATGTTTGGTTAATGTTAATTCAAGAATATTCCGTCTTCAAATATTTTTTAAATAAAAAAAGAACAATAAAAGTGAATGTTTAAGTACTTTTTTAAACATCTATTTTCTCAAGAAACACTTATGCAGGATGTTTCGAAACTCATGGGCAAAAATTTAATGGGTGGTACTGTGAGCCAATATGTTTCAGAATCACATCGCAATGTGAGGTCGGAACTTTTTGACTATGGTTCGTCAAAAACTAATGGATCTTTCACTAAAAGAACCTTATTAAAATTGATTAGTAAGAAGACTGATTACTAAACTGTGGATTATACAATGATTACAAGATTTATTAACAAGTACATGAAAACAACGTTTCCGACCCCACAGCTATGTGATTCTAAACTAATCTTGGTTTCCTCTAGAACTCCTTGAATTTTTGCCCATGAATTTCTAAACACCTTTATTTTAGCCAATTATTCACATATCTCTTAGAAGTAATAACAAAATCTAAAGGTACATTTTTTTATATTTGACTATGTACTAACATACGCATTCATAGATAAATGGTATGGAAAAGCTTAATAATTTAGCTATGTTGAGGACCCAGTTACATATAAATGCCCGGATTCCAGAATAATTCAGATTCTTTAGAACTATTCTTCGTGATAATTATAAAATATATTTTTTATACACACCTAACTTGAGCCTGGAAAAATAAGAAATTCTTATTATTTCAAGAAATTTGATACACATTTATTTTTTCAATAGACTAAAATCAACCGTTCATTTTTTTTTTTAAATGATTTTACTCAACCCAATAAGTTTCCCTCTTCCTGCAATATTTCTCGTTAAAAACAGGAATAAATGAAAAATCAGGCAAACATTCAAATATCGTTTATATTTTACTCCCGTAAATTAGAAATCAAAAAATTCCACCCAGAGTAAATTTGAATACCCAGAAAATATCTCTTGTCAAACAAAAACTTTATTTAAAGAATAAAATTAAAAAAGAGGAGAAACATTCTACCGTCTTTCATTCCTTTACTTGTATGGAATATAAAATGGTAAAGATAAACTAAAATCAACCTATTTACATTCTACAATTTTTAAATTAACTATTTGCACTCAATCTCGAATAGGAATTTTCTCCTTTATGGAAATGTGATCAAAATGATATTCAAAGGAATATTAAATTATATGATTTTATAAAATGAAAGATATTACATATCATGCCGCATGTCATTAAATTCTCAGAGAACATGACACGTAAACTTGAATCTGATATTATGACATCGCTCCATAAAATGAAATTCATTTATTCATTTAATAATTCGCTCACTTCTAAGAATATTAATAAAATTGTACCTCGCTACAAGTTTTTTTAAAGAGCATCAAACCTAGCCTACGGTGCAGAAAATATATCAAATATGATTAGAGGTTATGGCCGACAAATAATTCCGGATGTTGGATTTCTGGCAAGAAAAATATCCGTCGAGTCCTGGAATTTATACACACACCATATTTTGTCTGTTTTTTAAAGAAAATGGTTAGACGGAATATAACTGAATTTGTCGTCTTTATCTTAAAAATATATCAACTATATTACAAATCACAAGCAAGGTAAAGAATTTTTCTATTAATTCAGACTTCTTTTTAAAAATATATATTACTGTTATTCGTAATAAGACGAAATATAATTTCAACACTGATTTTTTTTTTTTTTTTTTTTAGAATTTTTCCTTTTAAATTCGAAACCGAGTAATTAAATGAGGTCAGACATATTTCCGGCAATTTTAAATTTCAAAAGAAATGATATCGAATTATAATTAAATCAAATGTGATAATGGAAACTATCTAGAAATGTAAACAATGTATACTTACAGCTTTTTTATGTATTGAAAATGCAACAGCGTATGCATATTTATGCAGATACTTTCATATAGTAATATATGTTATTTAAACGCTCGATTCAGTTGGCCAGAGGGTTAAAGCTGAATATGGCCGAAGGTGAAAAGCATTTTCACTTTTTAGATGTCATTTTTCTTTTACGTTTTTAGATGTTTAAAAATTGTCTAATGCGTTCGTGTAATTGTAATGTCTGAAACCACATTAAACTTTTAATATTTTGAATACGATATTAAAGTGACTTATTTACAGTGTGTCAGAAAAATGATTGACATATTTAAAAATTTCATAGAAAAGCAGCTCAGGGGCGTAGCCAGAAATTTTTCATGGGGGGGGGTTACGACTACTGCAACTCATATATATGCATACATGTGTGTGATAAAGGAGTGAAGAATATACATTTTGTATGGCAAAAAATTCCTCATGGGGGGGTTATGACCCCCCTAACCCCCCCCCCCTTGGCAACGACCTGAAGCAGCTAATTGTCTTATAAATATACGGTTTGCACAATAATGCTTCACAGGCTTACGAATTTTTTTTTTCTAGCAACCTACAAAAAAAAAAAATGCTTCCAAATTGTGTTCATAGGTGGCGTTATAAAGTCACAGTAAGGAAAACAAACGTAATGTAAGGTGTTCAATCATTTCGTTAAGCAGAAAGCAATACCTTTCAATACCAGAGTTCAATGTGTGCACCTTTTATTGCTCGAGCCACATCTAAACGATACTCAAGTTCACCCCATGTCCATCCGATGGATTGTGGTTTTTCTTAAAGATGTAACGAAACTTTCTCTGAACTGTAGTTATGGGTTTTTATTTGAAACACCAACCTACGCAAAACGCTTTCTCAATTGCTCTCGCCAAATCTGCCATGAATATTCCCGCACCGCCAGTGCTGTTTGAAACTCACGCAACATCTCTTATGTCTCTCATTTTTGAAAATTGGAGATGCAGCGCCGTCGATGAACACATTTTGGAAATACTAGTTTGTTTTAAGATGGAAAAATAAATTCTTGATTCGGAGAAGCAATACTGTGGGAACCGCATATTCATGGAACAATTTGCTCCTTTTCTGTGAATTTTCGAAATGTGTCAAGGACTTTTCGGACACCCTACATTATTATTTTCAGGTATCTAGAAATTTATAATACATAAATAATGCGAAAAACATGGAACTTATTGTAGACTTATTTTTTATGATACAATGCAAATTTTCAATGAAATGTTTAAAAAAAATAAATAAAACGCTAATAAAACGGGCTTGTGATTTAACACGCCACTTGCGCCAACGCCCCCTAGAGAGGAAAGCCACGGCGCTTACTTGTGACGTCACACTGAGTAGGTAAAGCAAAGCGTTTCCATTGGGTTTCTCCTCTCTCGTGCTATACTTTCATGCTTCGAGCCAAGCTTCGAACCGCAGTCGATGACGTAACAGGAAGAAATACTCTGACTGGCCAAGATTTCGGTGGACTCGGATTTTAAGCTAGTGCGATAACCCTATAAGGGGGATGCCTGGGGCGGATGTTATTTTTAAGGGATATTCTCGTTACAGATGATTAAAAATGTATTTTTGACAGAAATTCAATATTTTGAAATGCCAGATATTAATTTAAATGTTTCATTGCACTTATCTTATGTTTAATATAGCCACTTCTAGTAAGTGGGTGAACTCTTACTGTAGAATATTGAAAATGTGGAGTTATTACAGCTTTTCTGGTAATTTAAAGTTGAAGAGTGTGAGATAGTAGATGTCTCTATCACTTAAAAATAAATATATCTTGCAAAAAAATCTGAAAATGAAAAATTGATAAAATTAAAAATTATTAATAATAAATTAAAATAAACGAATTTAGACTAATTAATAATTAACCTGATAGATTTATGTAAAAAATATTACGCGTTTAGTATTTGATACAATTACTTAAAATAATAATGTTTCAAACACAACGTTTACGTGCGCTTTTAGAAACATTACTTGTATTTATTTGGGAATTTAAAAAGTCTATTTTGCCCAGGAAAGTTCATTCTTATACATTTCGTTTCTTAAAGAGAAAAAAAAAATTCTTTCTTGTGTTTCTAGGAATTTTTACGGACTTTCCAAAAAGGGATTAAATTGTTTCAGAAGATTTAGGTAGTTGCATGAATGTGCAAAATTTAATCTTCTTAGGATTTTGTGGCGCATGCAAAATTAAGAATTTCAGTAAACACGATTATAAATCACTTATAAAATCCGTATAATATGTCTTATTTTATTTTCCTCATTTCAAAATTACTGTAAAATTTACATAAAAAATATTCAAAACAAGCATTTAGATCGACGTGGATAAATATTTTTTATATTTTAAGTAAAGTATAATGACTTTTTCTAGGAGCTATGACATGTAAAATTTAATAGATATTTAAAGTTATTGATCTATTATATTGTAAAAGTATCTTTCATATTAGGAATAATTTTACAATTATTCATGAAGATTTTAGAAAATAAATAAATAAATAAAATGTACATAGAATTCAAGGCGTTCAACTATTATTCATCTAGTACATTCAAAGTATTAAATTAAAACTTTATGTAAATACGCAGGTCGTCCGCAAAGTAAGTTTCCCGTTATTTCTTTAGGTATTTCTTCAGGTGCAAGTCACTGGAAGCAAAATCGGTACTATAGGTTGGATCCGCCCTATTCCTGCTCCGGCATCACTTTTCCACTGACGAAGACTGCAAATGACTGTGACGCTCAGGCTCCTTTCTCAGGCGGCAGACTTCTATGGCAATATACTACGAAAGCATATCCTACGGCATGACAAGTGTTACACTTCAAGTTATTCCCACTTTAAGAAGTTGTAGAAATATTGTTGTACCTTTGGCAATAAAATTTTCAAGGTAATGATGTATTGTTCCTATTTATTGGTCTCGGGGAACTTACTTTCTTGACGAAAGTCGTGTATTTTAATTTATGAGAAATCGCATGCTTTAGATATTATCTTCATATTATAAAAAGTCACTAATCACATTTCGGAAGCCCGGTGGCTTAACCCTTTAACGCGCAGTGTTCCCTCTCTGGGAACACCAAACTCTTACGTTTTGACTGTTGCCAGTCACGAAGAATAGATTTGATTTCTATAAAAATAGTTGCGGGTGACATAGCTCCACGGGAATCCTTTACTTTTTAGCACGTCCTTTCTCTTAAAAAAATTCAGGGACTGCTGGCTGTGACGGCACAGCCAGCTGTCATCAAAAAAGGGTCTCTAGATCTGTGGCACGCGATGAACGTTTCGATCGTCCGCCCTCTTGCTGTTAGTTAAGTCGAGCGATGGCAACAGCAGCCCTTTTTTCAGCATTGGGAAAGGGTTGCGCGTTAAAGGGTTAACAAACAAACAAACTATAAATAAATCAGAAACAGAGCAAAAGAACCTTCAGTAAAGTGCTGGTGTACAAAGTCCAATGGTACCAGCTCCTTCCAGTTCTAAATTAAAGGAGGAGGTAGGAAGAATTTCGACTTCCAGAATAGCACAGTTTAAGATAATTGTGCCTTCGCTGTTTGAAATATGTCTTGGTTTTAAGCAATCATTAAACCAATTTGAAACGCATCATGGCTGGTCACAGATAATTACACTGGTCGACAAGGTTTTTTTCACAAGAAATCTGAATAGTTAATCTAGTGCATTTTTTCATCCTGAATTCAGATATGTAGTCAGAATTCTCCCATCAGGCATAATTTTTCTGTGAAAGCTACTTTTCAAAAATCTGATTTTAGCGTTTTCATTGACCTGTCATAGGAACCGTTACCTCATATGTAGCGATTTTACTCAAGCTATATTTAAGGAAATTATTTATAATATGATGCTGAAGCACCGTAGAGCAAGACTGTGTCAGGTTCATTCATGTTTGGTCATCCTCAGACCTGTTAATCTGGCATCGTGATGTGTCAGTATTGAGCTGACTCAAAATTGTATTGTATTAGGTTGGTACGAAATGGTATTGTATGTGCACAATGGTATTGTATTAGGTTGTAACGAAAGTTTCCCGCCACCGTAAACATCGTCAGAAAACAGTTCGCGTTGGCGTATTTTCTCATATTTTGTCAAATGATTTTTGGCATTTGAAAGAAAGAGACTTATTTTATAACACTGTGTTATGAAACCTGTAAAATATAGTTATCATTAAGTACAAGGTGTGTCAAATGAAACTATCACTCTAGAGGATTGGAACCATCCTGTACTTCCAGTTGTGTTGCAAAAAGTCAGGTACAGAATATCAACGAATGATGAGTACAGCTTTAAATACTATTGTTGCATCACGTGACACTGTGCAGGTTTGGTACCGAAAGATCAAAGAGAGTTATCTAAGGAGTTAGAAGTTAGTTTTTCAAGCAGATTTGGCGGAAAACTTTCGTTACAACCTGATATTTTGTAATGATATTTGTTAAGTTATGGGAACTCTTGGGCATCCACACCGGCCAGATGAATGGCGATTGTATCTAGACTTCTCTGAAGTCAGTTTGAAGGCTGTGCTGCTACATAATAGAATGAACTTCCATCAACACCTGTAGCGCATGTCAATGATATGAAAGAGACATATGAAACTAGTTTTAGAGAAAATACAATATGAAAAATACGTATGGAATATCTGTGGTGATTCAAAGGTCATTGCTTTATTGCTTGGTTTGCAATTTGGGAAAAGCTTTTGCATGTACGTCGTGATCAAAGATTAGATTTGAAATTTTTCGATTTCATTTCATCTGAAATAGCTTCCCACCAACAATGTTGTATCGTATCGCCCAAATGTACCAACAATGCTGTATCGATTACTATAATATTAAAATGGAATATGAAACTATTTTAAGTGGGCAAACGTGAATGTAATCAGTTTTATTTTTAATTATTTTTAGTGCCCGTTGTAACAGGTTCCCCAATGAACTTTATATATTATTTATATGGCATTGTACCACTTGTTTAGGTGTGGCAAATTCATTCTTTCTTTGCCAGATGAGGGCGGCTCGCGTCCTTGAATGCGTGGTTTAGAGTTATATACGTCTTTTTCGGAGTTTCTGGTCACAATTTGGATCTTCGTCAGAAGGTGGGGGGTCTTCTGAATATTAGCAACCTCTCAAATCTGCTAGCGACAGTCTAGAGGAATTTCGGAACCACGGATTTAACATGCATGTACATGGTGGTCTTCAGTAGTAGGTCAGAATCGAACCCGCAACCTTCCGGTTATGGGTCTTAAAAAGCCTCATCATGGCAGAGTGAATAAGGCACTGAACATGGTAGATGACTCAAGTGCGAAGAACCCGGGTTCGGGCCTATTGCGCGGCTGCCGATCTAACGGTCTATATTTTTGGGCGGTTTTCTCCAGATGTTATTTAAGGAAATTATTTGTTATATCATGCTGAAGCACCGTAGAACAAGACTGTGCCAGGTTCATTCATGTTTGGTCATCCTGTGAATATCTAATAGAACCCCTCAATTAGTCTCTGCCCAAGACACCCCCTCTACCTCTGGGCAGAGGCCCCTATTGTAGGCTTGCTTTAACGCAAAGCATTATCTGTAAAAATGTTTAAAATATACATTACTAAAATTTGCAAAAAGTATCCTGATATATGTTCTTGTTAAGATGATCCTGGTAGTTTTTCCAAAAGTTAAAAGAAAATGACGCTGAAGTTAACATGTTATTATCCTAAATAGCAAGAACTGCAATTCATTTATTGATTTATCTGTAAGATTTTTTTTTTCATAGAATATTTCTAAGTAGCTTTTAAGAACTCATTAATAGCGTTTCAGCATAATGAGTCATACTGATGGATGATTCGGGGCTTTTACAAAGTTACAGGGGAAAAAAAAAAGACTTTAATATCCCAATGCCTAACAGTTCGTGAAAAAAGGGTAAAAGGAAAAAAAAAAAAACAGGATGAAGAAGATGAAGGAGAAATAGGAATTGTTTATCTTATTCGTCTCTTATCTTCCCTTGAGGTTATACTTAAGAAGTAGTTTCTGTTTACTGGGAACATGAAGATTCACCACTCCTAATAAATTAGGCCCGAAATTTACCAAAACTGTGTTTCAGTAGCCAGGGTTTTTATAGAGTACGCATATTTTTTTAATAATGTACGATTGGCAGAAGGTATGGGAAAATGGGCATTCTTTTAAATTTATAGTTTCTTACGTATAATTGTACGGTTAGTCACAATAGGTTCTTAGAACGAAAATAAAATCAATAAACATTTTTTTTAAGTAAACAGAGCAAGAACTTAATAATTAGCTTGTATATTTCTTTTAATATACATGCATATTATAGATTTAATAACATTGCATTGAAAGTTTCCAAATTTAACCACATTGTCTAGTTTCTTCAGCATGCACTATTCTATCATGGTTATTAGTCAATTTACTTAAAATGACCAAAAGAAAAAAAATCTTTCTCGCCTGTACTTAAGATAAGAAGTATTAATTTTAAAAGTATAAGAAAGGTTATCATTCATCTGGTCCCAAATCAGAAATTTGACACGTTTCATAAATAAACCACACTTTTTAAATTACTTTGATTAAATAAAATTAGGTGTTAAACCAAAACCACTTGTACTAAAAAAAAAGCATCTTTTTACTTCTTCAAAGTAGTAATTACGGCAGAACATTTTGTTTTTTTATCTTAAAAGTATGTTGATGCTATAGATGGAAATTTAAATGCGGTGCAAATACATAAAATATCGGTGTGGTATTTTTCTGTTTCTGAATAACGAAGTTTAAATGCGACCTTCAAGTATCTAATATGAAACTGTATGTTACAGAACGATGTAAACAAATATTATGCAGTTTATGTTCCACTAAATTTTACTGCAAGATCTTTAGACGTGTGCCAAGTACTGTAGTCTTCACACCAGACGCTAAACTATGTATGAGAATGACTAATTTCTGCATCCACCTCGAAAAGTAACAACTACATTCAGTTAGGTCCAAGTGGTAATGAGGTCGTTATATAAAAGGTATAAAAATAAAGTCCAACTTATCACGTACGATTATTTCTAGTCATGGCTGAAACAAGGAAATTGACTTAGCGTTACAAAATAACTAAAAATTATGGCGTTCTTGAAATGTGCGCTTAAAAATCATAATAACAGAATAGATGTATTATTCTATAAAAAATAAACTTATAGCTTTATTTTGAAGAAAGGCGTTTACGGAATATCAAAATGCTGTTTTGAAAAAACAACATTTACAATATTTATATGCCAAACACTTAAGGGTGATTCCACAGTAACCCATGATACATTTTTTTAATCGTATTTTCAAACATGGTGCAATAGTAAAAAAACGCTTTAATTTTCTTTCAACAAAATTCATGCTGATTACAAATTGTTTACTTTTTCAGTAAATCATTAAAATTATATAATTTATTAATTTTTTGAAATATTAATTAAAATTGCTTGGTAACTCATGCTATCAAAACAAAAGACATTGAAATATAGAAGAAAAGGCAAAGTTGTATTTCTGCTATAATTCTCGTGCTATAATCTTTATGACAGTTTGCATGTACCTTTCATATTACAAAACATAATTTAGTTTTGCATTGGATATTTTATAAAATTAGTTATTGAATTAAAATATACCAAATGTATTGTGATGCAGATCGCATATTGAATAAGTTTTAAGAATGTCCACAAAAGAAAAAAATAAAATGTAATTTGCAGATTTATGTAGAATTTACACGTAAGTATTTAGATTTGTTTAATTTGCTCATAATAATAATAAAAACAGAAAGAATCAAAAACATAATTTTAAAATTTAAAGTATTATAAAAACAACATATCCTTTTGCTCAAATTTAACGCTGCGTATAACAAAATCTACTGATGTCTGATTTTGAAGTGTTGCCATTCTGATAAAAAGAAACTTTTACTGAAAATAAACTGTTGCCAACTCAGATACAACAATTTGGAATAATTTCTCACACAATTTATTAAAAAATATATAAATATATATATTTCTTTAAAAGGTCATGTCCATGTTCATATGGAATTCACCTTAACAATAATTACTCGATAATAACTTTAAAAAAATTTGGAGTGACTCCACTCGATTTTCCGAACGCTTACGAATAAGATAGAATCTCTTTACCAAGCATTTAAATAAAATTTAATCTTTGAATAATTCAAACATATATATCCAATTTGAGCTCAATCGAATGTATTTGAGCTCAATCGAATGTATCGAATTTAAACGCTAGCGCACTTTCAAGAATTTCCCCCCATAGGCCATAATGTAAAAGAAATCTTTCTCGTAGCCCTGTAGAAAAACTATAAGTCCTATAAACAAAATTCGATGTCGGTCCTACGATGGTGGTTTATAACATGTATACCTAATTTGAGATCAATCGAATGTACCGTTTAAACGCAAGCGCACTTTCAGGAATTTCCCCCATAGGCCGTAATGTAAAAGAAATCTTTGTCGTAGCCCTGTAGAAAAACTTTAGTTTTTCTACCGAAGTCCAATACACACCAGAATCATTACCGGCCTTACGATGGTGGTTTATAACATATATACACAATTCGAGCTCAATCAAATGTATCGTTTAAACCCTAGCACAATTTAAAAATTTCTCGCAATGGCCATAATGTAAAAGAAATCTTTGTCGTAGCCCCGTAGAAAAACTTTAGTTTTTCTACAGAAGTCCTATACACACCAAAATCAATACCGGTCTCGCGATGGTGGTTTATAACATATATACCCAATTTGAGCTCAATCGAATGCCCCGTTTAGGAGCTATCGTGTTCATTCACATACACTCAAACACACACACACACACACACACACACACACACACACACACACACATACGCACATAATCTCGTAAAAATAGCAAAAATGAATTCAGAAGACCTCAAAACGAGTCAATACACCAAAATCTCGAAGTCGAATTTTTCGATGATTACAATACTTTCTTTACAGGGTACATGTTCGGAAAGTAAAAAAAAGTCCATCAGTCTGATAAAAGAAAAATCCGGTTCCAATATTTCATTGGTCTCTGGATAGCGTATATTCCACTATTCATTTCTATTCTCTTCTATGCAGGAAGACACAATAAGCCAAACAGGTACTCGCATACGTTCTCTGTTTTACTACTCTAATTTTGCAAACTCGAGTGATCTAATCTCCGGCTGTAATAGATTCCATTCCTAAAGAAATCCCGAAGGAGAAATTTGTATGAAGAGCGTCGAAGAATCTGTTGTTTCTCTGCCAGTAATTTACGAAGAGTTTCTCCCTCTTCTAGTAGCGTGTATTAGAAAGTGGGAAATGATATTTTTTGCTGGGAAGGTTGCTGCAATTCCATCAATTTACAGTCGTTATCTGTGGTTTATAACAGGAAACGACACTATCGCTAATTGATCGCATTGGTAGGAGAGCGCTATCGTTCCGTGTAAATTGGATTTTGGTTTATAAGCTAAGACCTGTTGGGTATACCGTATAAAAATACATTATATCTAATTTAGAGCATCTAATGCTCGACGTTTGTCATCAGAGGTTTAAACCCTCCAAGCGGACCGTTCACGTAATTAAATTTTTCGCTGCAATGCAGGTACAATTTATATTATTTACCACATCCAGGTATCGCAAAATATATTTCAATTTTAAAGCTTTTAGTAATATTACTAGCTTATTTTTTTAATTACAAAACTTCGTACTAAATTTCTTTCATTTTTTTTATTTTAAATTTTCGAAGACTGCGTGGAAATTGAAGTGAAAAAAAATTTACATTATTTGCCCATTTTCAAGATGCTTAGTGTAGATGAGGTAAAAGTAGTTGAAACAAATCCACGTAAATCCATAAAATAGGTCCTAATCAATTGTTGGATTTAGGGAGAGAGGCGATCGCCGATTTATACGGAGGATATGATGAGCAACAATATCAAGACATATTTCTTTATTTTTAAGCTTACTCTTTGCTTTTCCTCCGAATTCAGTGGACTCACAAGTATTTGGAAAGCGACAATTGTTGCCGTACCCAAAATCGTAAACATGTCGTAAACAAATCGAATACGCTTTATAACCCATTAGAAAGGTCCCCTACCAAGGCACCCAACCCCATCTTTGGCAGATAGCCCTAGCGTAGGGTTGCCATAATCACACAAACAGCAACAACATCAACTTGCCGTCAACTTTTACAAAAGGAAACCCAATATCAATAATGACATTCTCGCCAACCTACCGGATTATGACTTTCGTAATCCATCCAACAGCAAAAGACCTAATGCGGTTCTCGCCAAATGCTCTCCAATTCTTGACACACCTGATAATCAAGAATAACATACCTCAATCTGCGGCAGGCGCAACATTTTATCTTATTACTTGAACATGCATACCCACTATCAATACTTGCCCTTTGGCGGTAATTACTTTGAACATTCTGATAGCTAGGAATTAGAAAAATATGCCCCCTTCCCCCTGCTTAACATCTAACCTGGCGGACTGCAGATCATTTCTTACAGTACTTGACTGATATATATTCAACTGAACCTGTCATGTTTTGGGGACTCAAGACAAGACAG
Source organism: Cheiracanthium punctorium (assembly GCA_038373885.1). Classification (NCBI taxonomy): domain Eukaryota; kingdom Metazoa; phylum Arthropoda; class Arachnida; order Araneae; family Cheiracanthiidae; genus Cheiracanthium; species Cheiracanthium punctorium. The sequence continues at coordinate 1,250,021 of JAWZYV010004369.1, forward strand.
CAAATAACCTACGAATATCTACATCTGCTGTAGCTAAAGGCCTTGTGCCCAGGACACGCCCACAAGAACATATCATCAGTCAGTCATCAGTCAGAACATTTTCAGCTTCGTTAAAACATTTCAATTTTTAAATAAAAGCAACGGATTAAAATTCCACTTATAATAATAATCAAGGATTTCTTATTTCTGTTTATATCTATCGTGAGTTTTTAAGAAAATATTGCCTCCTTGTGTTAAAAAAAGAACGGGAATAAATTGCGTTAAGATTGTAACTAATTTTCGCATATTTACCGAACGGGACATTTTCATTAACATTTATTTTCTAATGCACCAAAAAGCACTTGACGTCACAGAAGTAGATCCTCGCTTGCGATTTGAAAATCCAGTGTCCCATTTAAAAACCTCTATCGATAGGTTGAAAAAGCACGGTTTTTCTAATCCTTTCTGTGGCAACCCACTTAAGTTCTCATGCCATGATTGATTTATATAATGACGTAAACTGTCGCGTTGATGCTGTTAAATTCTAAGCATTATGTTATAATAATATACGTAAGAAATCATCTAATTTACATTTTCTTTTTCATTTTTATTTTAGAAGAGGGTGAAATGAATGTTTTATCATTAACCAAATATCAAAAAGTTATGAAGGATAGAATTCAAGATTCGACAGTTTTAAAGTTATTTTACGAAAATTTTCGTCAAATGTGATCTTTAGTTAAAATATCTTTAAAATCTGCAAATTATGTTACATATTATAAAGAAACTGTTTTCAAAAGAAAATTTTCTCCTCTATCAGATGATGTAAATGCCGTTTGGCTGTAAGTGTAATTATCGACGTTATTACCCATTAAGTGAGGAAAAATGCGAAAAATTGCATAAAACACAAGATTAAAAAATTCTTGATTCGAATTTTACAAAAAATTGGTTCAAGGTGCATAACTCCATGTTTAGAAGTTCCTGTACACCAAATTTGGCATTTCTACGCGTAGTCGTTTGTCCATAACTCCGCCGACACATATTATTTTATAGTAAGAAGAGATACGCACACACACACACACACACACACACAATGCGTGTAATAAAAGTAGAAATACGCCAATTCTAGCTTGTGTCTACAAGGTTTGTTTTTTACTAGGTTACTAATTCTAGCTTGTGTTGCTTTTTTTTAGGACATCAGTTGCTAAACTTGGTGATCTTTTTAAACCATTAAATCGAAACGCTGATGACTTTCCTACAGATTTACACTGATTGTTCGGACAAAATTCAAAGTGTTTTATTTTTATAGAAAAACAATTAAAAATCCCTCTGGTCCAGATAATTGAAAAAATACGTTTAATAATAAATAAATACTTTCATCAAATCTTCGTTGATAGACACAAGCTCCATTTTCCTAATCATTAACTTCGATTAAATTATGTATCACATTCAGCTACAAAATACATTGCCAAAGACTACAAAGTAATATGCGTAACTAACAGTTTTTGTTTTCCATAATAAATGATACACCATTATGTTCCGATAGTTAATAAAGTATCGATCTGCTGAACAGTTAGGAAAGCGTAATCATACATTTTACCTCGGTCTCCATTTCTCCTGGTGAACCGGTTCCAGAATCGATTGCTCTTCAACAGATCACATTACATAGCTTAACGAAATTCAATACTTTTCCTTAAGGATCTTTATTTATGAGGTCTCTATATATATATCCATGCGTCCTTTTTATTAATTTCTGGAGCAGCGAGATTGGATTTGGCGCAGCAATCTTCTCCCGAGAAAAACTTCTGATGTCCTAGTGACAAATGAATAATTAATCACGATTTGTAACAGCGACAAGCAGCCCTGGAGTTTATTATTAGGATTCAAGAAGCTTGGATTGAGACTCACAATCCTAAAACACGAGAAATACGCTCATGTGAAAATGATTAGATTCTTGTGAAGAAAGCCTCAGATTATGAGGAGGAGTGTATATAAATCAGTAGAGACGCTTGTAATAAGAATGCATTTACGTCACTGTTTCGTATGTCTCATTAACATTCGGGTTACTGAAAGGCTATATCAGGGATTGGGATGGAGATCACATATCTAATTTAATAGTCATTTACTTTGGCTTTCTTTGATGTAATCTATCCAAAATCACGAATTCTAAATCTTTTCTGTTTTCATTGTTTCGGTCACTTCGGCTTTTAAATCTGTATATTCGCTTTTCCCGTATGCATTATTCTTATTTGTTTATGTGTCTCTTCAGACATGGTGGCTCCCTTGTGCTAAAAATAGATTACATTGCGTCCGTTTACAAAATCAACGGCCTTTTGTTTCCCCTCCTTTGGCACAGCGTTGGCATAAGCTATTCTTTGTTGCCCTGCGACATCTTTAAAATTACTTGTTCGCGATAACGTCATTTTAATTTTATTGGATTAGGTTTTAGGGTTTCTCTGGAATGGGCGTTATTGATCTCAGCCAAGTGTTTATTCTCGCCAATGCGTAATTCTCTGCTGGCGTAATTTTTAAATGATTCCATCTTAATTTCACTGCCCACATAGGACGTAATTTTATTTCGCTGAGCCACCACCGCCCGTTGTAATAATGTTCAATAGTATCATTTAAATAAATAGTTTTAAGCATCCAAGATCTTTTTCTTTATTGCAACTAAGTGTATTCGAACCTGGGTTTTTAACACAACGCCTTTTAATCTTAAATTTAAGTCTGCAACCAAATATCATCACTATAGGGATAGCAAACCTTTTGCATATAATCACCCCCCCCATAAAGGGGGGTGACTGGTGGCAATTGCCTCAGAGATAGGGTCTTAAGGGGGCTCGGCCCTATAGGACGTATGTTTCGAATTTATAGAGTACGGATCCCACGGGAAAATAATATATTTGTGTCTCCCAAAACCTTTAGTTTTAAAATAGAGAGAGCACTCAACATTTGAAAAAGTCTTAGATTTAATTCTATCAAGCGATTCTCTGTATGCATTAAGAAATAGTTTCATAATTATATGCACATTACTCTAAAATAATTCTGATAAAATGATTGCAATAGTTTGATGGAATTTTTATCATGTTCAAGGTTTTGTATAGATGGCTTACAGTAAATTTAAAGTCTACTAATTGTAAAGTGTTTTAAAAAAGTTTCTGGATTAAAAAAAAAGAAGTTTTTTTTCTTTGGGGGGGAGGAGGAGGGGATGACGTTGTTAATACAATACCTGGGGCCCAAAAATTCTGTCGGCATCCCTGATATAATAAGCCAGCTTTTTTCAGAGAACAAGCGCCTTTTTTATTCACGGGTAGAGTTGGATAAAATGTGAATACGGGTCGGCTTCAGTTTAGAGGAAAAAAAATTTAGTAACATGTGGAGCATGTGTGTACTGAAATTTTTGTTCTGATGAAGACGATTTCAAATTAACAAGGAATCAGAGACCGTTCTATTTTTGATACCCATGCAGTGTTTCGAACTGTAATAAATGCTTCTTTTTGAAGTAGCATCATGAATTGCGCCACACGAAATCATGTTGTTCTGGTGAACACGTATATCGCATTTATATGCTTGGTTCGAATTCCGCTTATAAGTCTTCGTCAGTAGGACAACACAAGGGGGTATCCCTCCCTTGGGGGTCTTTCTAAGGGGTCCTAACCCGCATTTATGCTAAGTTTCGGAGAAACCCACGGAAAACTCCGAACGGTTAGGCCGACGGACGCACGATGGGACTCGAACCCGGGAACTTCACACTTCGCCAGTCTACCATTTCCAGTGATATAACCACTGTGCCATGCTAATGCACATGAAATCATTCAATGCGTCAAATTCGGCGCATGCGCTATGAATTGGCGACTCCTGTGGCAGACTGTTTCCAACGAAATTTAGCATAAACTCGTTTTATTCGACATAACTTTTTAGCCATGACTTTTCGAGGAAACTACTGTAGAAGTATGTATTTTTACACATTTTATTGTATGAAATGAAAATATGGAATGGCATCAGAAAGTTTCCCGTGTTGCAAACATTTTCGTTTTAAAAAGATTATCAAAGCCGGAAATACAACAGACACATATGCGAATGTCGACGTTTTTCTGTGCGTATTAAAAGAATTACAAAAACCACTTGAGGCATTTTTTTCTCAAAATTGAAAACTGTGGGTTTGAAGTGGAAGAAAGGTGGATTTTTAGGAGATTGTTTCTGTTTATAATAATAAGTTTAGTTCATAGTCTACAGTAGTTTTCTGTTATTAAGGGAACACTTTACCCTTTCAATATATTTTTTTTCATTTTAAATAATATGGCACAATGATTAATTAACTGCATTTTAATTTTTAACTAAATTTTGATAAAATAAATTTCTTTAAACTGCACATTTAAATGAAATTTTAAAAAATAAACTAAAAATTGATTTTTTTAAACATCTCTACTACTTTTTTTAAAAATAAAGTTTTTAAATCCAATTTTTATTTCAAGATTTTCAAATTTGTGTTCACAAGAATTTCCATGTATTTTTATATAGATCTAATATCACGTCTAACATAGTCTTTCTATTGATATTTATAGTGTAAAACAGTAAAAAGTACCATATCTTCATATGATTTCTTCAAAATAAAAATAAAAAAGAAAAATCTGCAGGCTAATCCCTTGCACAGATTTATCAGTTGAGTAATAAAGAAATGCTCAAAAACTTTTAAATCTTTATCCCAAGTACAAAAATCCTTAGAATTTCTTAAAGATGAAATTGAAGAAAATGTGAACATAGAGATAAAGCCATTTAAAGAGCTTGTTTGCCAATGAAATTGCACTGTGTGTATGAACAAAATTTACACTATCTCGTGATATTAATGGCGTAAGATTAACAATGAGGTGTCACAATATTCATAATTTAACAAACTTTCATTTACTATCTAAAAAAAGGAAATCAATCTTTTGACTAAATTTTGTGTAAACCGTCACCTCAACACCAACCAAAAAATATATTAATCTATTTGACTGCGCTTGAAAAATATTATAGCTATATATTTTGTTTTCAGTACGGACTTATACCTTGCATTCATATATAAATGATTCTCCGAAGAAGCTCGATTTGCCCAGGCTATAGAAACCATTATGAACTTGAATATGTTACTTTGTTTGATATGAATTTTATCACCATTTTGTGAAAATAAGGGATAAATTAGAGACATGTCATTACCCTACACAACAGCCCTTTGCTACAATCTTCATATTTCATGCTCTTAATCAAATTTAACGCATGGTTGTATTAATTTAAAACTAATATGGTTGCACAACTTCACAAAATTTATACAAAGTGTTATAAAGTTTAAATAAAATTGCTAGTTACAAATTTTAAACATTTCAAGTAAAATATAAATAAAATAAAATAAAACAGCATAAAAAAAGTAAGTTTCTAGATTGTTAAAACATGTTCCTACATCTTGTGTCATTATAATCTAGTAATAGTATTAAGAGCTTCTAAGCGACGTTTAAGCGAAATAATTTTTGATCGGCTGGTTTTTGCATATTTCGTTCCTAAGTATGCAGTATGCCTGACAACTGGGAACAGTGGCGTTCAGTTATGCGCATCTGGTCTGTAAAGGAAAAAATCGAAATTTTGCAGTCATTTTAAGACATTTGATTCTCTTTTTTATAAATTTCTGTCATTTTAGCATTATTAATTTATTGTTGCCAGACGGTTCTGTTGTTGCTAACATTGCGCGAGACATAATTTTAGTAATTAAAAAAATGATAAAATTTCAAACCATTTTAGCATGTCTGTCATTTTAATATGATATAATTCTGTAATCAAAGAATACAATATGACAGATGGAAATTCCGTTCCATTTTTAAGAACCAGACCAATTCAAGTCCCATTGAGTTGATTACAGAGCTATATCACTCTATAGAATAGCTCTTAGACTATAAATTTTGTAACTTTTTATGAACATTCAATTAGCATAACCATGCAATTTATAATTATTAAGCTGCTTAACTCAAATATCAATCCCCAAGAGTTCGAGAACCAGCAGTTTGGAACTGATGCTTTAGACAAATTTCTTACACTTCTTTTTCTGCTCACCATCTCACTGTATCTTTGAAAACAATCGTTTTCTCATTTCTTTTCGATACATTTTTTTTTTCCTTTCAAGAACACATTCAGCTTTCTTTTGCTTCATAAATTACTTCTACTACATGAAAAGGGTAATTTTTCTTCCTTGTTATACGTAAGGCGCACACTTAATTACTTTCCTTTCGTAATGAAGCTCTCCCTGGACTGTTGATATTAAGCAACTGTCAAGTCAGCCGCCTGACAATTCGCACTTTACGGAACATACATTCTTCCATTTTTCTTTCTTTTTTCAATTGCAAAGAAAAAAATCTGGAGTGACACCACTCGACTTTCCGAACACTTACGATTAACATCATTACCAAGCACTTAAATAAATTTTAATCGATGAATAATTCAAACATATATACCAAATTGAAACTCAATCGAATGCACCGTTTAAACGCTTGCGCACTTTCAAGAATTTCTCCCCATATGCCATTATGCCATAACATAAAAGAAAGTTTTCTCGTAGCCCTTTAGGAGAACTATAAGTCCTATACACACCAAAATCAATACCGGTCTTAGGATGGTGGTTTATAACATGTATACCGAATTTGAGCTCAATCGAATGTATCGTTTAAACGCTAGCGCACTTTCAAGAAATTCCCCCCATAGGCCATAATGTAAAAGAAATCTTTGTTGTAGCCCTGTAGAAAAACTATAAGTCCTATACACACCAAAATCAATACCGGTCTTGCGAATGTGGTTTATGACATATGTATCCAATTTGAGCTCAATCGAATGCTCCGTTCAGGAGCTATCGTGTTCACTCACATACACACAAACACACACACACACATACATACACACATACATACATCTCGTAAAAATAGCATAAATGGATTCAGAAGCCCTCAAAACGTGTAAAAACACCCAAATCTCGAAGTCGAATTTTTTCATGATTACAATACTTTCCTTACATGGTACATGTTCGGAAAGTAAAAATCGATCACCCAAATCTTATATCTTTATTAGGATCGATAAGCGAGAAAGAGCATTGATGAATTTGCAAATTTCATTGGGTTATTATTGATTCATATCTGCTGCTGCCTTATTAACCCGTTGAGGCGCAACCCTTTCCCAATGCTGAAAAAAGGGTAGCCGTTGCCATCGCTCGACTTAACTACCAGAAAGATGGCGGACGATCGAAACGTTCATCGCGTGACACAGATCTCTTAAAGACCCTTTTTTGACGCAACTGGCTGTGCCGCTCAGCCAGCTGCGTCAAAAAAGGGGTCTCTAGATCTGTGGCACGCGATGAAAGTTTCGATCGTCCGCTATCTTGCTGGTAGTTAAGTTGAGCGATGGCAACGGCTGGCCTTTTTTCAGCATTGGGCCATCTATCCAGCTGCTCTGCTATTCTTCCTTTTTTCAGCAGATGTCAGTGCTGTTAAAAATAATCGTGACCATTTTTTTTTTTACGGGAAATGGCGTACTAGAAAGTAAAGGATTCTCGTGAAGCTATGTCAACCTCAACTATTTATATAGAAATCCAATCTATTCTTCGTGACTGGCAACAGTCAAAACGTCAGAGTGTGGTGTTCCCAGAGCGGGAACACTGCGCGTTAAAGGGTTAAATAAAATTATGTTGCGACATACTGCACGAAACGTACAATTGTTTATCTGAAAAATACATAGAATTTATTTAATTATAAAATAATGAAATCCTATTTTTAATAGGTAATATACAGGATGATTCAAAACTATTATGTCAAAAATATCAAGGGTTGAAGAGGGAACCAAAATGATTAAGAATAACATAGAAATATGGGACCGCAAACGTCGTCTTTATGTCCAGTAGAGGAGGGTATTATGGAATGGTCGGGAACTATGGAATACTGAGAGTTACACTATAATAGAGCAATTTACCAGTAACAAAATGCAAATATTTAATTTTGGCTTTAGCCTAAATTAAATTAATAATTGTTCATTTTTCCGAAAATTTATGATCTTGCCCATACTCTTTTGGTTAGTACAACGTACTGCTAGTACAAACTACCATGAGGGATAGTATTAAAATGGTTCTTACTTTTTATTAAATACAACACATGCCACCATGAAATCATGAAACATCTTAAAGCATGAAAAAATGCAGGAACCTTTTGCTTCTTGTTAAAACCTAGGCTGTTTGTTCTTTTTTGTTCATAAAAAAAAGCTATTTTTTTCGTTTGAAGGATGGGTAATCAGCTAGTCTTCTGTATAAGTAGTATTCGTTAAAAAAGCTCTTGAAATTTCTCGTATGTGTGCAAAGGTCAAACATGCTATACTTTTGAAAAAGTTAATAATGGTAATACTACTAGCCTGTGATGCAGATCATCACATATCTATTTTTAATTATCAATGACTTAATATGTTATTATTTCTAAATTTAATATGTGCTCAAAATTTATTCTTTGCACTTTCAAGTCGGATTTTCTTCGCTTCGCCTGTAAAGTTTTATTTCTGCATCTGCCGTATTTAAAAGCAATCTTCCGTTTTCATTTATTTTTCCTTTTTATTTCACTTTTGCATTGGTAAAGCCTAGCGTTTCAGTTTCGATGGTTTGTTTATGACCCTATAAGGCATCCAATCTGTAAATAACACTGGCTTTCATTTTGGGTTACAATTTAGATGATAGATTTTTTGTTTTATCCTGTTGGCGCGTCGCGGATTCAAAATAATTAGACAGAAATGTATTTAACGTCTACTGGCGTCACGTTGTTTTAGCACTTTGTTTGGCGCGACTTTTGGCGTGTTTTGCTTCTGTACTACTCTCTTGGCTTGGGTTTCTCGCTATTATTTTTCGATTTTTTGATGACCTGAAAAGCTGCGTCTCTTTGGGTTCTGCCCAGCCACCGCAGGACTTAATATTTTTGAAGTTTATATGCATTGATATGTTAAAATAAAAAGCTTGCCACTATACGATATCTTCCTCTTTTATCACGGCCTGTGTGTAAACCTGGGAATTTCGCCTTCATATAGCCATCTAGAAAATGTTTGAAAAATAAAGGGTAAAAAAAAATGTGCACAAAATCCGAGTGCATTTGGTGCACTCGGAAAGCTGCTTATGAAAAAAAAAAAGCACAAACTACTTTGTGCACAAAAAGTACACACTTACTATGGGAAAAATCTAGACGGAAAAAAGGGGGCGTGGTCGGTAATTCTAATGAATGAGGACACACCATGACATCACCAGTGGAGTACTGTTCTTGACTGCTGCTGCTTTTTACTTGTGTAGGGAGAGCGTGTGGCGAAAGCTGGGGTTGAACCCAGGGTGCCTCTCGTTGTGGACTTTTGTGAGGTCGCTGCCACTCGTTGCGGACTTTAGTGAAGTCGCTCCCGCTCGTTGCGGACTTTGAAAGAACCTAGCGAGAGATAGAAAAGGTCGGTACTGGCGCTATTTGTCGCTATTGGCGAGAAGGAGAATGCGTGTTCGTAGTCCGGGTCATCAATGTAGGGAGAGCGTGAGGCAACAGCTGGGTTTGAACCCAGGGACTTAAGGGGGTAGAATGTGGCGCAATCCGGCTCGGCGAAAAGGTACCCCTTCGACCGGCCTTCAACTGCCGGGTGTTGCGTGCGCGGAGGTGATCTCGTTCCGCCACACTTGTTTTAATTAATCACCAGTTTTAATTTATCTTGGTGCTGCCATCTATCATTATAGGTAAGAACGAACATGAGGACTTCAAGTAGCTTCAGTCCGTTATTCCAATTTTCCGAGCTCGGGGATGGAACTGTGGACCCTAGGCGAGAGAGTCCAACGTTCTAACCAACAGTAAACGTTCGATTCTTGGTGAAATGACTCAAGTTTGAAGTAAGAATTGTTAAAATTTCGGAATGGGAGCCTGTCTGTATCTCTATCAATAAAATCAGACTTTTATTTGTACATTACTTGGAATTTAAAAAAATTTAGATTTTTATCCATTTCAAGCACTTAGGACCCCAGTACGACCGTCAAAAAAGAAAAATAAAACTTGTATGCTTGCGTTCCGTCTGTCTGCCGTTCTGTCATTCTTTTTTCGTATGCATAAAAACTGCAGATAATTTGCACAAAAAGCGTATAATTTTCAAAATATTCAAAAATATTGACTTTCTATACACAGATTGTGTGCAATCTATACTTTTTTTTCAAAAATGTTCGAATATTTTCGACCTGGATAATAGTAAATTGGAAAATATGATTTAATTTGGTCATTTAGCAAAAATTATTTGCTTCCTTTATGCATTAGTATCCGAATTGCAAAATAAACTGGCAACCGAATTCAGAATTTCGTACATTTACCTGGAGCGATTTCGTAAAAGGGTAATTATAGCATTTTCGACGATTTCCATGTAACATAGCTGATTGGGCCTTTTTATTTTATGAAGAAACAAATTCTAGTTTCAAATGAAGATGTGTCACGCAGGTAAAATATTTATTCAATCGATTTATTGAGCAGAAGCATGCAAGTGTAATTATTACAGAGAAACGAGTTGCACTATTTTATAAGTACTCGAATCATATCATTCATATTAATAGTTTGTTGAACTAATATTCCCCCGGTTGTTAAAAAGCGTATTTATGGTACTTGTTTTTAATTTTCATTTCGTTACGAATATGGTTGAAGTTATATATCGTTGAAGTTATATGAAGTTATTTGAGTTGGGAAAGGTACCTTCATGTTATTAGGTTAGATAAGTTGAATTATTGAAGAAGAAATCAGACCTGTGCTTCTGCACTTGCAGTATGCAGAATAGAGTAAAAAAAATATTTTTTAATCCATAATTAGAGTAATAGCTAGAAAATGTCTGTTAGATAAGAACAATTATGGTTTTAGTAATCCTATTTAAAATTAAAGGAATGATTTTATTTATTTATAGATTTCCTGGGAAATCCAGTTTGCATTTATTTTAAGAATAGTGATTGTATGTCTGGAGTTTGCCTTGTATGTGTATGCATGTCTTGAATTGAAAACCGGACGGACATGAATTAAAGTTTAAGAATATTTATAAATTTTTTCATTAAAACGTTACCAATTGAATTCAGCATAAGAAAAAAGCTTTCATGTTTTATTCATAGAGAGAGGAAAAGAAAATGCAATAGGAATAAATCTAAAATTTCTATGCTCTGGGCACAGAATAATTTCCCATTACCAAAGGTTGTGCATTACTGATAATTCTGGAAGACGATAGCTTATGTTAAAATTTAAGGCTATAAAATTCAAACATTTTTATTATCAAGTACACTTTTGATTATTATTAATATAAACAGTTTGCATTAAGTACGTCAGAGTTTGGCGACAATTACTGCCTTAAAAATATTACTATATGTTTTTAAGACAACTGTTTATGTTTTTATGTGTTTATGTGACATATGTTTTTAAGACAAAAAATAAACAAGTTTATATTTTTTATTAAGATTTTAATTTTTCAGATGAACCGAATAGGAATTATTATTTTATAATTTGAATATATTTATAAAACCTTTGTGTATTATATTTGGTATAGTTTGTATGCATAGTTTTTTCATAAAAGGGCATTTTTGAAGATATAATGCATCATGACTAAACAGAATAACCAAAAATACGTAAAAGAAATCAAAAATGATTGCAGTTAAGCTAGACATTGTTCCACAACAGCACAAGAGGTAAGGGATGCCTCTTGTAAATTTAGGTTCAAGAATAAAACGAACATTTTAGTGATTTATTGTCTTTTATTTGAAATAAAAATACATAAGAAAACCTAGTAACACTTTGAAAGCATCTATTTTAGAGCTATTGTAGATAAATCACATTTTACCAAATGCATACAGTATCAGGTGGATCTTGCTACACCTGCTTCGATTGGATGTGCAGAAAAAGATTAAATTACTAAAAGCAGCACATGCGTACTCTATTATATGTTTCTTTCTTATGACACACAACTAGCGAATTTGGTACTGTCTCTCCAAATCTCACGTTTAAAGAGATATGTTCCCTTAAAGGATTAAATTGTTCATTTCCAGCAAACTGCATTTTTAAGAATAAGTCTATTTGCTGTAATACACACAGTCAAAGTTTTATGAGCAGTTTTTGAAGCAAACAAATGCTCAATAAAGTCACAAAAATGAGTTAACGTCTGTTGAAAGTAATATTGCCCAGTATAAGTTCAGGCTAGAGCCCCTAAATTACAGGTTGGCGCAAGCCTCCATTTTTCCGTATAGAGAAATTTCGCTGACAAATCTTGGCCTTTTGCCAAATTGCTTGGTTATTTAATTAAGGCTAAGACACAAAGGCTATCTGCCTAAAAGAGGGATGCGTTGTGCGGAGTCTAAAGCGTATTCACGTTACATCTCGAAAAAACGTCCAAAAATTAAGTGTGTTTGTGGGCTAGACCCCCTCCAAAAGAAAATTCTGTGTGCGCCACTGGTATGCAGGGATCAATGTAGACAAAATTCGGTTCCGTTTTACGGCCCGAACGAATTTTGTAACATCTTAAAGCGAATTTTGTAACATCTAAAATGAAGAACATTTTCTCTCAGCTGCCTTAAAACGTTTCAATTTTAAAATCTGAGCAACGGACTAAAACGCCACTTAAAATTACAATCGTGAATTTTTTTTTCTTTAGTTTAGTTCTATCGTAATTTTTACGTTTTTACAGAACGCGAAGTTTTTTAAAATACGTTTGTTTAAAAATATACTAGAAAATGCTGTGATATAATAATGTACTATGGAGTATCCTTGCTGTAGTAATGTAAAAATGCACTTTAAGATGTAAAAACTTTGGGAAATGCTTGCTGTAGGATAACATTTTCTAAAGTTCGTGAACGATAGGAGACCTACATTTTCTCTTATTTTTAAATATCTCAAGCGATCCATAAAATCCATGGTCAACGCTCGATTTTACCTAAAAATTAATTTCAAGACACTTTGACTGTAGTTCTTTAATGACAGTAGACTTGAAAAAAAAGTGACGCTGTGTCCGTTTTGAATGAAAAAAAAATTATCTGCAATATTCTTGATTTCATATCTAAAAAATATGAGTGACGTTGTAAAGAAGGTTTTTGGTTGGGCTGATTTAAATTTAAAGACTGCGTTGTCATACATGATAATCCAGGTTCGATGCACTTATAGTTGCAATATAATAAAAAGACGTTACATACTGAAAAACTATTTTATTAAACATATACTATTGAAACATTATTATAACGGCGGTGGTGGCTCAGCGAAAATAAAAATACGTCCTATATGGACAGTGAAATTAAGGTGGAATGAATTAAAAATTACGCCAGCACAGAATTACATATTGGCGAGAACAATAACTTGGCCGAGATTAATAACGCCAATTCCAGAGCAACCCTAACAGTTAAACCAATAAAATAAAAATGACGTAATCGCGAGCAAATAATTTTAAAGACGAGGTATGGCAACAAGAAATGAAAAACGCCAACTCCAAGCCAAAGGAAGGGAAAACAAAAATACGTTGATTTTGCAAACGGACGTAATATAATCTATTTTTAGCACACCGGTCTGAAGAGACGAAACAAAAAGAATAGTGCATACAGGGAAAAGTAAATATACAGATTTAAAAGACGAAATGGTAGAAAAATGAAAACAGAAGTGATTTAGAATTCTTGAATTTGGATAGATTGCATTAAAGAAAACCAAATTAAATGATTTTTAAATTAGATATGTGACCTTCATCACAGACGTGATCAGTGCTGCGCTCGCTTATGGTTAAAAACTTGAAAATCTATTGCTTTGAATTTAAGCTTAAAAAAAATAAAATTAAAAAAAAACGACATTTCTTTCTGTTATCTCTAAAAATTTTAATTTCTCAGAATAATTGCACTTAATTATCGCCTTGTAAAATTTTAAAAAAGCTATGCTGAATAAAATGATTTTTTTTTTATATCCCTGAATAAAGGGTGCCTCAAAAACATCTGATGCCCATTTGTAAAAGGTGATGGAGGAAATTAAGACAATTCAGAATTACACAGCAAAATAGCTTCATAAAAGTGATTTGCATACACACGCTAATAATCACATTGCAGATGAAGTTTTGTGTGCTAATCCCAATATCAAGATTTGATAAAACTTAACTATTTTTTTTTCTGTAAAACGCTGAACTGAAACATAGTTATAAACTATATGACGTTTTGAATGCGTACCGCAGTGTTATAGTCACTAAATTCCGTTCCCGTAAGAACACGGAAAGTGAAGCAGCACCAGCTTGGCCAATGCTTGGGAAGGTGAGCGCCTCTTCTTTTGGACTGTTATGGGACCGTGCACGCTAATGGGAGCTGGAGCACGCAAAATCCACCGTGGATCCAATGTCCTTGTTCAAAAGATACCTTTAGGGTTGCTGATTTCAGGCGCTAGGTCTCTCATCTAGGATTTTTCTTTTTAATTGGAATACCCTGGGCACGAGTTGGACTTCCTCCATTAAAATGAAAGTCATCCTTTTCGCCCATCGCCGTCCTATCCGGAGGATCTGGCAGAGTTTCGCAGTTGCCAGAAGGCACTAGAATAAATTACTATGTTTTCAAGGACTTACAAAATTACTTTATGATCACAATGTAACCATAGGCGTAGAGTTATATGGGCCCGTGGGGATCGAGCCCCCCCAATAAATTATGAATAGGGGCTGAGCCCACCCAATAATTTATCACTCAATACAGAAAACTGATTTATACTAACATAAAAAAAAAGTATTCACGCCATTTACAAACGTTTAAAAAAAAACCTTTACTTGTACGTTTAAAAATTTTCTTCTTTTGATTTCAATCATAATTTAGTATTCATTGTGACGCCACGTAACACACAATGTTACTATAAGCTGTCCTCGCCAGGCTCTGGTTCATTAAAATCAGATTATGCAATGTGAAGTATGAAATGAAGAAACGTTCAGATGTGTCTAAAATGCATTATCTCATCGAAAATGTTTCTTTTTTTCCTCCTTTGTATTTTTTACTTTGCTTCTATTTTTAACTTATAACATGGTAGGAACATACTAACTTGGATACTTACCTTACATAGGTGTAGAATTCTATGGACTCATAGAACTTGAGCGCCTCCAATAATTTACACTTATATATAGTAAGTCATAGCTGCCAACTACTACGGAATATAATTAACCACTTTTGTAAACAATATATTTCTTAATTATTTTTTTCAAAATAGTAACCAGCTCGCGCGTGCAGCAGAAAAATTTTGCTCTATTTTAAGCCGAAAAATCATGCAGAAAAAGTGGTTAATTATATTCCGTAGTAGTTGGCAGCTATGAGTAAGTTATATGTACCTGAATCAGTGGCGTAGACAAAAATTTTTCATGGGACGGGGTTACGACTTCTGAGACTCACACATACGTATACGGGTGTATGATAAGGGAGTGAAGAATATACATTTTGTGTGTCAAAAA
This sequence comes from Cheiracanthium punctorium, assembly GCA_038373885.1. Lineage (NCBI taxonomy): Eukaryota > Metazoa > Arthropoda > Arachnida > Araneae > Cheiracanthiidae > Cheiracanthium > Cheiracanthium punctorium. The sequence continues at coordinate 1,265,462 of JAWZYV010004369.1, forward strand.
ATTCCTCATGGGGGGTGGTTATGACCCCCCCCTTGGCTACGCCACTGACGTGAATATATGTGGTTGTGGGGCCCGCCACCCCCAATAATTTTGAAAACTTTACGCTTATGAATGTAACACGTTGTAATAAAATAAGCTATGCTATTTTGAATGTCTTGATTTCCTCTAGCACCCTTTACAGTTGTGCCGAATGTTTATGAAGCAAATTGTACAGAGGATATCTAGCTAATATACACGTACAAAAATACATTTGAGGAAAATTTGTAAATTTTCCTTTGCTGGATTGTTAATTCCCGAATGAAATACAGTCGAACTCGCTTAATGGGACTGCCAATTCGCCATGAAAATTGATTCTAATAAGCGGAGTATTTTATTATCCGGGATCCCATTTTTGAGGTTAGGTACACTGGAAATTTATGACAGTAAGCGGGATAGTCCATTGAACGGGTTTGACCTGAAAAAATACACTCTCTTTAAAATATATATATATATATATATATTTCTTCAACTAGTTTATTTTTAAGGAATCGATAGAGCTAAAAAGGGATTCGCGGTTATGAAGAAAAATTCTAAAAAAGCAAAATCTCGAACCAGCTTCTCTCTCTCTCTCCCCGATGATGAATGGGGCAAAATGCACGTGTGTCTTATATTTCTTTTTCTGCGGTCGAGTGAATTCGAGGACAATTTGTCACGGACTTTTGTGGATTATATTCGGGGGAACAAAACTTCCCGAAAAATCGAGGCCCGGAGTAATAACGTAGTCTCCGAGAAGAAAATGCAAGACTCAAAATTTAGGCTGTGTTAAGTTCTTCCATTAATATAAGGAGATTATTTCTGTCACATGCGACTTCTGTGCCTGGCTTAGTCACTTTCAGGCTAAGTAATTATGGGATGCTGACTTAGTTGCGATTATTTAATGTCAAAAACTGGATGGCCAAGAATTAAGTATTACTTAGGCTGTCTCAATTATTTTTAAATAAACAAACAGAGGAAATATTGTTAGGGTTTGCTTATAATCGGGAATGTATCTGCTAAGAAGTAAAACAATAAATAAAAGCAACATCTAATAACGTAGAATGCAATATTACAGATGAAGTTAGTGACAAGAAAAATTTTGCGATTTAAATTTAACGAGCGAAAATCCCTTTGTCTGACTTTTGTGTTATGGCAGGCCTGCACGAGGGCATTAGCCTATGGACTATTGGTCGAACGACTATTAACCCTTTGGGTGCAATTCTTTCCCAATGCTGAAAAAAGGGCTGTCGTTGCTATAGCTCGACTTAACGACCAACAAGAGGGCGGACGATCGAAACGCTCATCGCGTGCCACAGATCTACAGACTCTTTTTGACACAGACTGGCTGTGCCGCACAGCCAGCTGTCGTCAAAAAAGGGTCTCTAGATCTGTGGCACGCGATGAACGTTTCGATCGTCCTCCATCTTGCTGGTAGTTAAGTCGAGCGATGGCAACGTCTGCCCTTTTTTTCAGAATGGGGCAATCTATCCAGCTGTTCAAGCATTCTTCCATTTTTCCAGCAGATGTGAGTGCTGTTAAAAACAATCGTGCCCATTTTTTTACGGGAAAGAACGTGCTAAAAAGTAAAGGATTCTCGTGGAGCTAGGTCACCCGCAACTATTTTTATAGAAATCAAGTCTATTCTTCGTGACTGGCAACAGTCAAAACGTTACAGTTGGGTGTTACCAAAGCAGGAACACTGGGCGTTAAAGGGCTAAGGGGATCTCACACGTATTCTAAATACATCTGAAGAAAACCAACAAAATTATAAATCTTTAGATCTACAGCTTACAGTTGCGCGATATGCACGAACCCGGGACCTTCACTCTTCAGTCGTCTATCATGTTCACTGTCCTACCCACTCAGCCGTGGTGGGGAGGCGAAAGATCGTTTAATTCTAAATAAAATAAACATTCAGGTGGGAAATCGTGCGACATGAAAGATATTAATAAATAGTTTTAAAACTGTCTTTAAACATTAGCTTAATTTTATGTAAAATCGATAGAAAATCATCGTGTAGTGTTCAGATAAGTTCGTAACACTGAGAAAATCTTGCAAGGGCAAAATCATGGAGAAATATCTGCATGATTTATACCTTCTCATTTTGAGTTAATACTATTATGTGTATTTATAACTCAAAATACCGTTAAAGAACAAGACTTACTTCTGGTGTAACGTTGTGAAATGCAACATTTTTTTTTTTCATTATTTATTTATTCAGTTGGATGCTACTAAGCTAACTTGTTGTCAATTTGGAAACAATTTACTCGCATATTTTGACATATTACAAAGTATAACAGTACAGTTGTCCATGTGCAAACTGATTTAATGTCGTTTTTAACGCTTTTCAAATTGTTTGAAGTGCTTGAAAAAAGGTTTGCTTTTTGGACCAGTTGTTTAAGCACTCACAGTGTTCCAAATCGATATTTTACTTACCCTATCTCCTTGACAAGAGAAGATGCTATGCTAAAACTATGATGCCTTTAAAATTAGAAACTGTATAAGATCACACAGATACACCATCGTTTCGGGTGTTACGAAAGTTCCACGCTACTTCGGTTGCAAAAAAAGCTACATCGTCGACATAGGTAGAAAGATTAAAACTGTCAAAAGTATAGGACAGAGAAAAGTTGCCATTATTAAGATTGAAAATATAAGAATTCAGAAAGATAGAAAAACGTGAACGACGGTGTTAAAAAAAATAGCAAACACAGTATCGAAAGTTAGAAATGACATTCAATTAGTAACATGGTAAAAAATATGGAAAATATGAAATAATATAGAAAATATAAAATAATATGTCTAGAAATTAAATTTGATACTGAGATACATCATCGTTTCGGATGTTTTATATAATAAAAAAAAAGATGGAACATTTGTATGATCTAAAGCTGCTACATTGCTAAGTTTTTCTATTTTTTTTTGTGTTATTAAAAAATAATTAAATAATTTTAAATTTCAGCACTAGCTTTTTGTGGATTGTTCTTGTTATTAGATTTTTATTCAAAATGAGTTAAGTAACATTCGATATTTTTTTAGTTAGTATTATTTAATTAGTTTAATTAGTATTATAATTAGTATTTTAATTAGTATTATTTAATTTATATTACTTAGTATTTTAATTAGTATTATTAGTTTTAATTAGTATTTAATATATTAGTTTAAGGTAGATTGACACTTTGTTTTTAATTTTATCTTTCATATGGAGCAACTTAGAGTTTAAAACAGAAGACGTTAAGTTTGACCACGTAAAGTGAAGATTTAAATAACCCAAGGTTGCTGATCTGTTTGGTCTACGAGCATGCGTAGTTCAATACAGAAGTACTCGAATAACACTGAATATCAAAGTTTATGCCATCGCAGTGAACGGGGAAACATTTTGAGTTTGGCATTTCTCAATAAAATATCATTTTTCTAAATAAAAGTAAAGTCGTAAAAATGTAAAAAAAAAAAAGTTTTAAAAGTGTGTCTGAATTGAATACTTTCTTGTAAGCCGTTCTAAAGATTCTGCTATTGAAATCATATATATATATATATATATAGTAAAAAGGCTTAACTTAAGAATCAATGTTTGTAGCATCCACTCATATTTTCTCGTTTTTATACGATAGCTCAGAATTTAAAATTTGAAAAATTAAAGTAAAGCAATCTGAAAAAGAATCTTTGTATTGGGGAGTAATTCATATTAGATGAATTTGCACGTGTGTGTGTGTTAATGAAGCACTATCTTTTTTTCTGCTCATAAAAAATAACTCATTGATTAAATCATTTCTGAAGTCAATATGATACATCTTCTGAAACCTGTCATACGTTATATAATCTTACCCAAATAATTTATTCCCTACAGAATTCGAATTATATACATAAAATTGTTTATTTTCTTTGCATTATACAATCTTACGAGTAAGGTTGGAAGAATTAATTTATTTTGAAGGAAAAAGCTACCAGCAATTCTTGAGATTTGTTTAATATCTTCAGGGTAGGAAAAAAAAAAAAAAAAAAACCTACGACCCCAGACGAAAAGTAATTAAGTTTCTACCACGGTACACAGCGCAAAAGCATAAGAAATTACACTTAAAGCAGTGAAAATAATTCATGATTGAAAAGAAAGTAGAAAAAGAATAAACTTCAAAGCAAAAATTCGAGAGCAAATGTCGTATACACTCTTTATTTTTATTTTTTTTTTTTTTTACTGTCTAGAAAGATTTCCATCACAGGACAAATGTGTTTTTAAAATGAAAATCAGAACCAATTAAATTGGAAATGTCTCCGATTTCATTATTTTTAATTTTTAAGGACAGTTTTAATTCCAGACTATTTTTACCTTTTTAATATAACAGAATCTGATTTAAATATTTTGTTTTAAGCAAAGAAGTTTGAATGTCTGATTGAAATTACTATAATTATATTAGTTATAATTCCTATTCTTTCTTCATTTTAAATTATTTAACTATTCTGCAAACGAATTTTTGTTAATTGGTATGCGTATGCAAGTATATCATAAACGCCTTAAAAGATCTATCTTATATAATAAAATCCGAGAGTAAACATTGTATGTAGCTATGTATGTAGGTAGGTAGGTAGGTAAGTTTGTGACCTCCGATCTTCTTGCGCGCGTCTCTCGATCGCATAGCGCCGAGACGGTTGGTCGCAGACCTATCGAATTTTTATACGGCTTCGCTAGGACAGATCCTAATTCGCCTCGGAGGGAGTTTTTCGAAATTCGAATAAGAAAATGTTTTATTTTATGTTTTGTCCGATTTTTAGCGATTTTTCTTGCATGATACGTAATAACGCCGGTCATTGCACACGCAGTAAAACGATGTTTGCATCATCGGATAGAGGAAATAAAATTCTTTCGAAAACAGTTTGTTTTGACTATGTAACATATTTTGCTGATTTTTGAGAATTTTTAAAAAGAATTTCTCTTTTGACGACGATTGCGTAAAATAATTTTAAAACTGTTGCATCTTTAATTCTATCCGTTATAACTTTTTATATTTCGGCAAAAGACGGAGCATACAATTCGCCCACTTTTAAAAGAAGAACGGAGGAAAAATACAAATTAGGAGATTTTTTGCAAATTTTTATGTAAAGAAGGATTTTGAATTCAATAGTAGCAGCTTCAAGATTTCATTTGATATTAAGCTTGCAAATTTAGCCGTCATGGTAACTAAAACTAAATAGCTGCCAGTTGAAAAAAATAAATAAGATTACTTTAAAATAACTGAATTTTCGCATGCGAAATCTACGTCAGTTTGATGTAACGAGTTTAAAATCCCTTTCGAAACTCACTCAGAACACACCTCACGTACGAAATAATTCCATGTTTTATATTACGTTGCCGGAAAAAGAATTGAATACTACTTTTTCAACAATGAATTGCTCAGCATTATTTACGATTGAGTTTTTAAACGGGACACGTTTTAGAATCGCAAGAAATATTTTGCAGTGCTAAATACGCCAATCTGACAAGAATTATGCATAAAAATGTATGGAGAGCTGTTTTAATGGCAACAATAAAGTGAAACGATTATCGTTTTTCCTAATGCATAAATTGCAAAGAATCGCCAAACAATAAAAGACTACATTCGTAGCAAATATCTAAACCGTTTCTTTAAATTAAGCATTAAAGATGGAAAAATGAAAATATATTGGTATCAGTAAAAGATAACATAAGTAACTAGCTGAAGTACCCGTCGTTGACGGGTTAGTACTGAATGCAAATTTCTAAAAAGCAAGAACTTTCGTCAGCATTGTAGGAATACACAGAATGGATGTAGTATGTTGCCAAAGTAAAGAAAGCGAAGTTATAATTTTTATGTATTGTTAAAATATTACAGGTTAGAGAGTAACTAAGTAATATCATTTCATTCGCTTTAGTCGTAATTATGGGATGCGCGAACGAATATTTACGCATATTGAAATAATTTTCGCAAAATCTCAAAATCTAATCAATATTTTTGAAAAATTGGAAGCCTAAATTTAAGTTGAGTGACAACCTATCATGTCACCCAATTTCGTTCATTCCTGCAGTCTTTATTTCGTGATGCTAGAACAAAATTTCAGCATTTTGAAACGATTTTCACAAAATCTCAAAATGTAATCAAGATATTTTAAAAATTCAACGCCTATAAATTAAGATTAGCAACTACCTATCCTATCACCAAATTTCGTATTAGTCGTTATTACGCGATGCTTGAAGAAATATAAACGTATTTTGAGAGAATTTTCACAAAATCTCAAAATCTAATAAAAATGTTTAAAAATTGGACACCTATAGTTTATGTTGAGCAACCACCTATCATGTGACCAAATTTCATATCATTCGCTTTAGTCGTTATTACGTAATGCGTGAACAAAGATTCACTCAGTTTTAAACGATTTTCGCAAATCTCGAAATCTGATCGATTTTTTTTAATTAGATGCTTATAGTTTAAGGTGAGTGACCACCTATCATTTCACCAAATATCATTTTTTCACCTTTGCAGTTATTACGTGATGTGCGAACACAAATTTACGCAGTTTGAAATGATTTTCGCGAAATCTGAAAATCTAATCAAGATTTTTTAAAAATTCGACGACAATGTTTTAAGTTGAGTGACCACCTATCATGACTACCAAATTTCATATCATTCACTTCAGTCGTTTTTACGTGATGCTTGAACAAATATTCACTCAGTTTTAAACGATTTTCGCAAAATCTCGAAATCTGATCGATATTTTTTAATTAGATGCTTATAGTTTAAAGTGAGTGACCACCTATCATTTCACCAAATATAATTTTTTCACCTTTGCAGTTATTACGTGATGTACGAACACAAATTTACGCAGTTTGAAACGATTTTCGCAAAATCTAATCAAGATTTTTTTTTAAATTCGACGCCAATGTTTCAAGTTGAATTACCACCTATCATGATACCAAATTTCATTTCAATCGCTTCAGTCGTTTTTACTTGACGGTCAAACACAAATTTACGCAGTTTGAAACGATTTTCGCAAAATCTCAAAATCTAATCAGATTGTTTAAAAATTTCACGCCTATGTTTTAAGTTGAGTGACCACTAATCATGATACCCAATTTCATTTCAATCGCTTCAGTCGTTTATACGTGATGCTCGAACACAAATTTACGCAGTTTGAAAGGATTTTCGTAAAATCTGAAAATCCTATCAAGATTTTTTAAAAATTCGACGCCTATGTTTTAAGTTGAGTGACCACCTATCATGACACCCAATTTCATATCATTCGCTTCAGTCGTTTTTACGAGATGCTTCAACATAAAAAGCGTCACGGACAGAATGACAGAAGGACAGAACGACAGAATGACAGACAGACAAACTTTTTTTTGAGGGTCGCACCGGATTCCCAGGTGCTTGAAACGGATAAAAATCGCAAAATTTTTGAAATCCAAGAAATGTACAGACAAAAGTCTAATTTTATTTATATAGATAGTTAGTAGCTATGCTAGGGCATTACTGATCAAAGCACAATATACTGCATTAATCAATACTTCGTAAACCTATTCGTTTCTATTCGTTTTTGAACAGCCGTCTTACATCAGAGCTAACTAAACATTAAATAATTTTAAGTCGCATTAATATATTCCGCGGTAGTTTCCACAGAAACGACTGTACCTGAACTTTTTTTTCTTTAATACGGTTTCTATAAAACGGTTCTTCACATCATGTAGTATCTAAGGTATTAACGGTATAACTTAAATCTTAAAAAGAGTATGATGTAGAAATGAGACATTTTGAAAGTTAGAAATTTTTAGGAACCGTCAAGCTTTTCTTTTTCTGATCGCGAATGACAGGGACATAGTTTTTTTGTGCCATAATATTACAATGGTCACAGGTCAGTACTTATGCTAACTTTACGAATAACTAGTGAGCAACTTTACGCCAAGAGTCAAATCATTTTGCTTATTTTTAGCTTCCACATTACAGGGATCAATTCGAATTATACATATAAGAAATAGTTTCGTTCCCTACCGTGCGGAGAACGGGTACGCAGCTAGTAATACATATAAATGTGACACAACCCCCCTGAAAAAATACGGAACAAAATATTTTTTATCGTGATCGCCTTTTGTAAAGTATCAACCGCACTTTAATGCTGCATGTTTTTGAATTATGTTTTTATTTACTTATCTCAATAGCTAAAAAATAAGAATACGGATAAATTCTTATAATATATTAAAATGTTAAAAAATTACAGGATGATTTTACAGTTCAAGTAGATAATACTTTTGGGTGGGGTCCAGACCCCCTGGACCCCTCGCTTGTGTGCAATATTGCTGCATACAGTAAGTATCTTGCTATCAGCAAAGTAAATACGAAACATATTCCCATACAGATAGAACCTAAATCATATAAGACTTAATCATTTAGCGAAGTGACAAAATTCAGGTTATATTTACGAGAGCATTGCAGTTATTTTCTCATAGCAGAAAAACAATCAATCAAATGATTTTGGTCCGCTTTTTTTTTTTTTCCTTTCCCTCTTCTACTATATTGTTATCGATGCGATCCAGTATAGGTCACGAGTTCCTGTTTCGAAATAATCCACAAAAGTCTGTGACAAATTGCTCCAGGAATCACTCGATCGTGTAAAAAGGAAGAAAGATACGTATGTCATTAAATGCATTCGTCTTCGGGGGAAGATAAACTGTAATGCGATATCTACACGTACATATAGAAACAAACACACTCACCAATACTGCTGTACGTATCTCTAACTAGACACACATTTGTATGCCTACTCTGCGAATTGATACGGCCTTTTCTTTCTTTTGTTTGACTATTATTGTTTGGTTAAGGATCAATTCCAGAAAAAAACGTTACAAATCATGTGCATTGAATTCAATATTATTTTCTCTGTTTCTGTTATGGGTACCTTGACGAACATTGATTTAATTTTTATAATCTTGTAAAACGTAGCACAATATAACAATGTCTGTGAAATATGATTCTCATTTTTTTCCATGAAGAAAAATTGTATTATATGAGAAACAAACACACTTTAATATGGCTGCACGCACGCCTGTCGAGAGTGGGATTCCCCCCCGGGCCTGTGATAAACTTTCAAAAAATTTTCTATATAGACAGAAATAGAATTCGCGAAAACCAACACCGACTGGAATAAGTAAAGGCGAGACGAGGTCCTAAACGAAACTCGATTGCTGACGTCATGTACGGTCATTTATTTTTGTTGGAGGGGGGAAGGGGACAAACGCACCCTTTGTGCTCTCATACGCGGGGAATCACCATGACAACTCCAGGCCGGGAGGTGCAAATTTGGCAATTTCCAAACGCGGGAAAATTAATTCATCCCCAAAATGTTTTTGGAATAAAATTGTTCTGAATTGCTCTTGGAATGTGGATTTTTCAGTTGTATGCGGTGAGTTTACTTACCCTTTTACTCTTCTTATTATCACAGTGATTATTGATTTATTTTTTAAATAATTATTAGTTATAAAGTATGTTTATTTCGTCAGTGCTTCATGAATACGCTTAATTTCTCGCAGCAAACATTTGAGGTTAAAACTATCTTATTGCTAATGAAACATTTTATTGAAGCTTTTTATGGTAGGGGGAGAGGGCCCCGCAGATATCCGTCCCCCGGACCCAAGTCTGTCTCCCGACGGTCCTGGATGCACGTATCTCTTACCAGGTATACAATTGTATGACTAATCTGCGAAATGATACGGATTTTTTTTTTTTTTTTTTACTAATATTGTTCGGTTAAGGATCAATTCCAGAAAACGTTACAAATTACGTGCCTTGAATTTCATATTATTATTTTTTATTTTTATAATGAATACATTGACAAATTTATAAAAACTAATGAAACGTTATGGAGTTTTTAAATAACTTTTTAAAAATCTTTTGTTTTAATAACCGAAAATGCATTCTTAGCATGTGTGTTTTCTGCAAAGAAAAAGCAGAAAATAAACTCAGTATTAGTAAGAAATCATTAACTTTTGTTTAAAAAAATAAAGTGTACATGATTTAATCAGAAACAGAAGTCATTTCCTTAATTAATGAACAAAAAAGTAAAGGATTTTCTAATTTACAACGCATTTAAAAAGGTGTGAGTTAAATGTTTAATGATTATTTGCTGAAATACTGTTTAAAATACTCGTATTTACGTCAACACAGGTATGAAACGTTATGCAAATATTTAAAGATTCAAATGGTCAATTATAAGAAATTAAAGATATGGCCCTAGTATTTGTTTTAAAGAAACACTTGGGAATTGCACATAAAAAGGAATTTAATGGAGCGATTGTTTTCATACATTTTTTTGCGTTTGACTTAAATACAGAACATTTTTATTTTTATTATATAAAAGTCGTACTTTTTCTAGAAAGATTGTACTGGACGAAAAATGTCAGATTTATATACAAAGGAGACATGTTTTGTTATTTATAAATTTAGATGTATATTCTATTCAATAAAATTTACTTTTATTATCTTATTTTAGCAAAAAGTTGATTTACGTAGTGTAGATTTATTGATAGTAGTGTTATTTAAGAAATTATTTTTTTGGCAAGATTGGCACTAATAAACTCTTAAAAAACTACTCTTACTTACCTAGTGTCCCAAAAGTTTCGTGTTTGATTTTTATAAAATAAACTATTTTAAAAAGAAATCCGCCTTCCCCATTTATTACATTCATTCCCCATTTATTCCCCATTTATTACACCATTTACTAGTATTAATCTGGATATTGCGTCGAGATATATTCAGGTTAAGAAAATATTCAGGCACAAGGTAAAAGACATCTTAAGATCGTTAATTTTGAAATATCTTATTTCAATTATAGATTTGTGAAAGCTCTCATGTTTGAAACCTCCAAAGGTAACAATTTATAAACTTAAAAAAAAAATCCATGCTCTAAGGGAAATCGAGTAAACAAACTAAATGAATGAGTTAATTTGGTATTTTAAAAGATTGTGAACAAACAAACCAAAAAAACAACAACGAAAATAGGCCATTAAAATAGAATCGTAATCAATCGTTAAACAACCAATATTGCTGCAAACAGCTCTTAGTGTTATTTTAACTAGATGTAGTTCTGTACTTGACAGTAAAACTTTAACTTTAAAATAACGAGAATATTAAAATGTAACAATGTGTTTTCTAAATTTTTTCAAGATAGTTATATACCATTTTTATACCATATCTCACTGTTATCTCACTCATTTTCACTATCACAGATTTTAAGTCGTTAAAATGTTTTCACAAGTTCAAATTTTCTTTAAATATCTTTTCATCAGGAAAATATAAAATTAATCAGATCAGATTTTTACAACCTATACATGTGATCTAAAAATGACTGAAAATTTATTGAGGAAGTACTAAAATTTCACAAGGACCACATGAGGGTATGGCCACATTAATTTACTTTTCTTTTTAGGCTCCGTACTCAGAAAAGTTTCACTTTAAAAGAAATTTTAAAAAGCTAATTACTTATTTACAAAAATAAAATGGACCTTGAAAGAAGATTTTTTAAAAATCACGTGTATGGGAGTGGAGATGGCTGCATTAAATTGCAAATTAATCGAACCGGAAATATTCTATTTTTAATGCATAAATCATTTAAATGCAAAAGAAAGTATCAATTAAAAAAAAGACTATTTTAGAAACATCAATGCACATTTTTCTTTGCACAGAACATTATTAACTAAACTGAGAAGTTATCTAATAATATCTTTTAAAAATCGTATTTCGTCGCAGTCCATGTGGTAACTGGAGATGCGGTTAGAAAAAAAATATGCAAAACAAAAAAGAGTGAAACACGTTTCTAAAGTTAAGGGATCGCTTCAAAATTATAAGAAATCTTTTGGCATGCAGCCGAGAGCCCAGTTAAGGGGGGGGGCAGTGAACAAGGGGGCCCTAGATAGGGCCAAGAAAACCCAGTAAATAGAAAAAAATGTAAATTTTATGTGAACCTAAAAATGGATTGGATTAATTATTTTAATGGAAAATAAAAGTAAAGTTAGTGCGTCGTGATTGTAAATTTTACAATCAAACGATGGCTTTGTACGATTGAAGGTATTGAGTATCTTTGTTAAACATATTCTCATGGATAAACTCAAAATCTATTGAGACAAAATTTTTGCCTGAATAAACAGACTATACACATAGATTCTCATGAACAACTAGACATGCTAGAAACTGGAGTAAATGAACACCAGCTTCAAACAGTATCAATCTTCTTTTACATTCCATTTTATTGACAGACAATGTGCAACAGACGCCTAATGTTATTAGTGAAGAGTTAGTTTAGGCGCCCAAATGTCAGGAGTATGCAGAGAAATCAACCTGTCAATTGCTATCTCCATATGTAAACTTCACCTAAGGATCAGGGGAAAAGACTGAGAAGAAAAAAAATGTACCGATGGTACTGTCAAATCCGAAAAAACTAGCCATGTAACTCTTCAAGGACTTGAAAAATTTAAACTTGAAACTTTTATTTGCGATAGCCGATAGATTAAATTCAGAAATGATAAAACAAATTGATGCTTATAACTCAGTATGCAGCATTTTCAATTTCATTACTAAATTAGGTCTCGAACATATAAATGAAGAATCAGTTGATAATTTTTTTGAAGTTTATGGAGGAGAAGTAGATTTTGAAGCCACAAAATCCAAGTCATTCAATTTTCACAATATTTTTTAAGCTGTAGCTTAGAAAAAAAAAAATCACCGATACATATTTATGATCACATGTTTAAAAACGAGTTAAATGACATTTATATGTTTATTGCATTACGTATTTATTTAACTCTACCGATATCAAATTGCGAAACCGAGAGAGCTAACTCCAAATTAGAGAGAGTTCTATCTCTTCGAAGAACAAAAATGCGGGGGGGGGGCTTAAATGGGTAAACTGGGCTCTGCATGCAGCAATTATGTAATAATTAAATGATAACCTATTTGTGATGAATTCCATTTGAAATATAGTATCCATATGTATTGTCACCTAAATATTCTTTCACTGCATCTGGAATTTTATATATTTATTTTAAAATTTAAAGGTTTTTCATTACGATAAAAAAAAAGTATACTTAAAACAAATATGGAGGGTAAGTGCTCCAGTAAATGACACAGCACAAGTAACTGACACTTACTGGTGCACTTACCCTCCGCATTACTGGATTTGCTAGATAACTTACTTTAATTTACTTTAATGAGATTTTATTTCAGAACTTTTATTTATCAGATTGTGCTGTACTACATCAATTTAGGCATTTATCTTCAATTTCATGAAACATTTCTTTTTTTAATCTCCATCAGCTCTCGGTGTCAAAAATTCAGATTTTAACCCTTATGACGCAGCTGCGTCAAAAAAAGGGTCTCTAGATCTGTGGCACGCTATGAACGTTTCGATCGTCCGCCATCATGCTGGTAGTTAAGCGGAGCGATGGCAACGGCTATCCCTTTTCAGCATTGGGCAATCTATCCAGCTGTTCTCACATTCTTCCATTTTTTAGCAGATGTAAGTGCTGTTAAAAATAATCGTAACAATTTTTACGGGAAATGACGTACTAAACAGTAAAGAATTCTCGTGGTGCTAGGATGATCGAAAAGTTCATCGCGTGCCACAGATCTAGATACCCTTTTTGCTGCTGGCTGTGCGTGATGAACGTTTCGATCGACCGCCATCTTGCTGGTCGTTAAGTCGAGCGATGGCAACGGCTGCCCTTTTTTCAGCATTGGGCAAACTATCCAGCTGTTAAAAAGAATCGTGACAATTTTTTACGGGAAAAAGTAAAAAGTAAAGGATACTCTTGGAGCTATGTCACTCGCAACTATTTTTATAGAAATCAAATCTATTCTTCGTGACTGGCAACAGTCAGAACGTCAGAGTTTGGTGTTCCCAGAGCGGGAACACTGCGCGTTAAAGGGTTAAACTCAGTGCTAAAAAAATTCTGATTCTTAGTAGCCGGCTTAACGTTGATTTAAGAAAATCTAATTTTTAAACTGTTTCTATTTGAAACATATTTCATATTCGAAATTAATTTAAATTGAATTGTACGAGATAATAGTACATAAAAAGTGTTTTTAATTACATTGACTTTTTCATCTTTTTCTGATGATATTTATCTGATATTTGTGGATCCAATTATAAAATATAATTACATATACTTTTCGTTATATAAATTTTATAAAATTTATAATAAGTTTTCTTTGGATTTGGATATTTTTAACATGTCTTTTAAAGTCTTTAGAGTTAGGTGTTTTGAACTTTTGCAGTCATGACTGGTATTTATTTTATCTCAGTATTTTATCTTTTTTAATTTTGTCTTTTGTAATTTGTCCTTTTATGCATCACTGTAAATGGATTTCAATCTGTAGTGTGCATTTCTTTTATAAAATAAATAAATAAATAAAAATAAATAAAAAATTTAGAAAATATCTGATTGTAACGAATTTCTCTGCCAAATCTGCTTGAGTCAGCTCCTGCGGCACCCAGAAATTGAACTTATACATCATGTTTATGTGATGCATGTTATGCATGACTAATGGGCATGGCATTAATGACTAACTCTTTAGCTAGCTCTCAAGTGGTTCAATACTGATCTTCTTCAACAAGTTCTAGCAGATGGCCCTCATCAAATTAGTAGGCAGACCAGAACCCTCAACTCCTTGAGTGTCATATGCCCTGTTTTTTAAATTTCAGTACCAAAACTTCACAGTGCCATAGGATACAACAGTAAAATCTAAATTACACTGGCTTTGACATTCTGTAGCTGACTTTTGAAACAGAACTGGAAGTCAATGACGGTTCTAATCCAGTAACGTGATAGTTCCATTTTAGACACCTTGTACTTAATGATAACAATATTTTTTAACAACACAGTGTTCTAAAGCAAGTCTCTTTCTGTCAAATGACAAAAATTGTTTGACAAAATATGAGCGAACACACCAACGTGAACTGTTTGCAGACGATATTTGTGGTGGCGAGAAACTTTCGTTACAACCTAATATTTGTCTTTGTATAGGATATGTCATGGTAATATCCTGCTCAAATTTTTATCCTATGTAAAATTGATAATATTTTTATTATTATCATTATTAATTTGAAATTTAGTCTAGTATCTTTCTTTGGTTTTGTAAAATAATTTAACGCGAATAAAATGTAATGTTTTAATAAAATAATTTTGCTGTTGTCTTTAAAGAGGTTTCATTAAAAGAATAAATGAACATGTTTTTCTATTTATTTCCAATTTGTCAGTCATGGGGACATGAAGTGCTACTTACTCACTGGATCCCCAAAAGTTTTTTTTTCTTTAGTTTTTTTTGTGTGTGTCAATTACTAATATCGCCACTTTGACTACATATAAAATACATAAAAAATAGAAATTCCCAATGTCCTATAATAGTTTATACTCCAAACAAATTCTCAAAGTTCACTTTAAGTTTTGAAAACAAAAAGTTTGTTTCTGGATAGGTTTAGTCTTTAACAATTGCTAGTTAATTTTTGTATTGCTCTAAATTGTCAATTACTGCTCCACTTGCCACGCACTTTGTTTTCGATAACTATACTACAAATAAAGGTTGAAACTGTACTGAAAATCACAATAAAATTATGCGGACGTGTAGCAATATTCAAATTTCGTGGAAATTTAAATTTTTTTTAATGATCAGCAAGCCAAATTTAAAAAAAAATTACTAAAAGCAAAATAAATAAAAGTGCAAGGAAACACCATTCGAATTTATGTTATAAATCACAAGCAACTGCTGAAAGTAATACCTTCAAAGAGATATTGACAAATCTGTCAAAAAGATTTTTGCTAGTTGGCGCATGACTAATGCTTACGGAATTTTGCGTAGCATAGAAGCGTCACTGGATTCATAAACACAGTGTACTGGACCTATGACTGTATGGTAATCCAATTTTATATGATTTTCAAATAAGTTATCTTTTTCAAAATATCCGTGGCACATCAATTGGCTTGTTTGAAGGTCGATAAACTAATCTTCTGGCAACAGACGGTTAACTTGATTTTGAATAGTTTGTGAATTTATAATTTATCTTTGTTCGGTGAATATTAGCTATGGTCTTGTACTATTGTATAATGAACTGAGACAACATCCATTAAAACAGCTGTTGCATTTGAATTTGAAGAAAAAGAAAATGTAGCCACTATTTTGTATTGTCATAATTACAGAAAATGTTGGATGTAATACAATTTGTCATCTATTCATTTAACCTGGAAATTAATTTTATTGTCTATATATTTCACATAATTCATACATATTTTTTTTTCTAATTATTGTATTTTTATGTTTTGCATTCGAGCTTCGAGCCTTGGCTTTCTATAGGGATGGACGCGAGACAACTTTTTTTGCGAGACGAGACAAAGATTTACAGCTTTTTGCGAGACGAGACACACATTTTTAACATTACGATATAGGGATTTTTGCGAGACGAGACTAAGCTTTTAGGCTATTTTGCGAGACGCGAGCCGCTTATTTTTCGTCTCTCGTCCGTCCTAGCTGTCTACCTAACGGTCTGAAGTTTTGGTCGATTTTCTCCAGCTATAAAGTAAATATGCTCTACAGCCCCTTAAAATGTTCTCTAACCCCTAAAAGTTCTCTTCTGCCCCGTGTAGACTTGTTCAGTTACTCAGCACAACGCAGTATGAAAGCTACATGACGTGTAATATAAATAATATACTTATGATTTTATTAGTTCTATAGAAAATATTATACCTATAATTTACTCAATTTACAGAACGTACCGGCAAAATGATTTAATATAAATATTTGTCCTTTTTGCACACATATTTCAAGACAGAGTTGACAAATGTCATCATTCACAAATCTACCACAGTCAAAATTTATTCTACCGCTATCAGCCATTGAAAGGAATTTCAACATGAAATCAGAGAGGAATGGTATTCCGTCTGACTCTTTTAAAATGGTTGTTCGTTTTTAATGAGTTGTTTATAAAGATATCCGGTATAAGTAGGCGCTCATCTTAAGGGAGGCAGAGCACAGAATAAAATTTCAGACCCATTCAAAATGTGATTGAGAATTTGTGTTTGCATTTACACGTAAAACCCTATCAAAAACAGGGCACTAACTAACTTTTTTCTTAACAAATGGGCTTTCTTTTAGAACTTGAAATAGCTCAAAAGGAAGCACTACAAGTTCGTTACTACATTTTTGAGGGGAAAATGTCACATTTTGCTAAGTAGCGTAGTACATGCCGATGCTGTCTTCCTTAGAGTGAATCTTGTGTAATGGTTCTTAGAAAAAACTTTTTCATTACTGTGTTGCTTTCAGATTCTCGGTACTTTTAATGTGTCATTCCCGCTTTTTTTTAGATTTATCATTTAAGAGACGCCTCACGTTACGAAATGTGATTCAGGCTATTCAAAAATCATTGTACACACGAAATGTCTGTGTATGTATTTTTTCAATATTCCTTGAGTGTCCTTGATGAGTCCTTAAGAGCTAGTTCACCGCTGATGGAAGACAAATCATCTGCGTCCTCTCTTACTGCAAGGCAAAATCAAATTCAGCCGCAGCATCTACAATTATGAGTATTTTATTTTAATTTTCTATATTGAAATAAAAAAAAAACAGTTTTGAAAAATAATTGAATATTTTAAAATATTATCAGAAGAAATATCAACATTTCAAAAGAGCCACAATAAGCTTCAGGTCAGTAAATGAGAGATGGACAAAAAACATGCATAAATTATTTGCGAAGTACTGATTGTTGAGGATCATATGAGTGAACTTTTTCGCCATAGGATAATATGGGGACTCGCAGTTACATTTAAACAGACAGATATCACCTCAAGTGATCATCACTCCCAGCTAAATTTCGCAATCCAAAATATTTTTGAAAAAGAGTACTAAGTATAAACTCAAAATGGATTCTAAGTCCGACATATTTCATTAAAAATGTGCTTTCACAGGATGATGCAAAAAACGATTTTATGAAAACAGATGCTTGACAATTTATTTTCTGAACTAAAACGAAATATGGGGAAATGTACAGTAAATATTCGAACAAAAATCACTTTTTTCAATGAATAATTCATGGTTAATGGTACAGCCCAAAATATGTAATGACTTTTATTTAATTCTAGCGTCGTTGAATTGAATACAACGAACTTATGTTTAGTTGTGGTTACAATCGATTAAAACTGAAAACAAGAATATTTATTCATCAAAATATAATAAATAGATGAAAAGGAATGTTCTTAAAAGCAAGACTAATTAGAAAAAATTTTGTGTGGACAAATGACTGCATAGTTTATTTATGTTTGTGATCAACGTAGTTTTCAGCACATGAGTAGATATAAAACAAAGTAATTCTGGTTTGGCTTCCGAAATGTTTGCGCAAATGTAACATAGCAATTTCGACATTGTCTTTCTCATCTATCTGAGATATTTCATAACTTCGGTTCCAGTGACACTAAAGTTATATTTATACTAGATTATTTGAACGCGAAATGCTGTGAATCAAAGCCTTTAACCCTTTGAAGTGCAAGAGAGAAAAGTTCAGCTGTTGACATCAATCCATTTAACTACCAACAACATGGAGGCCGATCGAGTAGCCCATCTGGAGTCACAGAGCTAAATAAGTTTACGGCTACAGCTAACTGTGCGGCCGCAGAGCCGAGCAGCGGTAGTTAAATGTATTGGTTTTGTAGGTAATTGCATCGATGGCAACGGCTTCTTTTTTTCGGCGTCGGGATCATTTAACAATATATATATATATATATATATATATATATATATATATGTAATGTATAAAAAGGTAATTTGGGTTTTACTAGTTTGGGTATTGTTCAAGCGGGTACTTTCACTGTAAGTTTTACTTTCCTGTCATACTTGCCACGATCGCTCTGGAGCTATGTTTTATTTATTTTGTTATTTGCCAGACATCAGGCCATCGATTCTGAGTTCTTAAGATGTAGACGTGTCCTCACGTCCTTGTAGGCCCGGATGCGGGTCATGTTGGTAAATGTGTGTGGTTCGATCAGAGATAAGAGAGAGGAGGAGTTGTGTCTTCGCAGACCACGTGGTGTGGTAAGCGTAAATACTCCCGCACATCGAAAATCGGGGGACTTCTGCCACTGGAACTGCTTCATGAGTCCACTCTGATTCTTGTACCCGTCTCCCCTCCCCTCTTCTCATTCTAAATTGTAACTTAAATGTAATGTTCAATAAACCATATTACCTGCCTTAACTCTGAAAATTTACTTGAAATATCTGACGTTTCATATATATATATATATATATTTGAGACTAGCTGTGAAAGCGCTCTTTCACGGCGCAACTACCACGCTTCAAAGGGTTAATTTATCCTGGAGCCAGAGGTACCTACTATAAAACACTTCGGATATTGTTTATAATGATAAAGCAAACTGAAAACCAACAAAGAGTTTTTTAATAAAGGCACTCGTACACATACACGCATAAATAGAATGATGCAATTTTTACCCATATTTAATTTTCTGTAAAGGTAACTTAGCAATTTCGACACTGTCTTTATTGTTTTCCATCTAATACCTAAAAAAATAATTAACTAAATTTTCAAAATTATTTGGATCAGACACGACCAAATAGGAAAAACTTAATTTAACATTCTTCAAAATTTAATTTTAACGTTAGCATAAAATTAAAAGCAAATAAAGGAAAAACTGAAGACTTAAAAAAAAAGCCTTTTCAGGGGACAATCTAGGCAAGCAGATCCAGAATCTGTTTGGCCTCAGCAATATTGTAAAATATAATACAAAATTATAAGCAAAATTTGCAAACAAGAACAAAAAACAAGAAACTCTAAAGCGAGCAAAGCATGCAACAAAATGTAAATGTAAGCACATTAAGGCAGAATATTAAAGAGTTAATCTACTACAGGATTATCCCTTATTGATTTCCTTACCACAAGCGGAAAAGAGCAAGAAGCTGGAGATTAAACGTAGTTAACAAAGTCGACAATCAGCTCTTCCTGCAAGATTAAAACAGTGTATTTCTGGTGCATTTACGATACATTATACACACAATATTTCAGTTTCGATGCTATTAATTTGTTTTTGTTATTATTAGTTTATTAGAATATCAACTGCAATGAATGGAACCATGATTTAATTACGAATTATTCTTGAAATGGGTTTCAGTGATTTTTGAAAGCAGAGAAACCAATAATAAAATAGTAGTGTGTTTATAATACGGAATAGCACAAAAATCTACTGAAAACAAAAATTCTTGAATCGTCAGATTTTATAATACTTTCCGAAAAAATATTTTTAGCATTTAAAGTATTTTTGCAAGGCAATAAGTTAGAGGAAGCATGTTTTACAAAAAAGAGAAAAATCTTGTTTATTTTTAGTTTCAAAGTTTTCTTTTAAGTGTATAACTTTGAATCCTGTTACGTATAAAGTTTTTGTTAAAATATTGTCTAAAGAATATTCGACGTTATTATACGGGGAATTGGAATTCAGTTAAATATATATATATATATATTTGTGTTACATTACACATGTGCCTAATATCGTGTACTCTAGAATTTAATGCTTTTTGTTTAGCAGCTTCATTTTGAAAAAACAAGTGATATTGAGAGTACAAATAACATTCACTTTAATAACAAATGCAGCTGCTTCTTTAAGACTCATAACGAATGTAGCCTTAATATAAGAACGACCATATTTTAATTCCGTAAATTTAAGAATTTTTTTTTTTTTACTTTAATGTTATTAATATATTTTTGTCACTTCATATTTTCCTATTATTTTCCAATGTTAGTTTTTTGCTTTTAAAATTAACTTATTAACTTATTTACAACATAAGATTTCATTTATGAACATAAACAATGTATGAGTTTGGTGCTCAGAAACAACAGCGAAGCCTGAGGCAATTAAAATTTAGCATGGATAAATAAAAACTTACACGTCAGGAAACTCTTAAACAGTTTAATCACTTCAATACTTTTTAGCTATCACCTAAACAGCACAGCATACCTCGAGGGGAGCCATCACTTTTTATCGCATTCGAAAAAACGTATGTGCTGTGAAAGAGTAAATGAAAGTGCATTGTTTCCACTCCTGGAACCTCATTTAAGCAATAGAGGGGGGGGGGGATGCTGAAACGCTCTTTCTATTCAGATAAGTAAAAAACAAGTTACAAAAAGTGGGAGAAAAGTAAAATTAGAGAAGATTACAAGTTGGGGGAGAGGGAATCTGCTTGGTATCTTTGACTGTGAGTACTCAATTAGGAATTAGAAGCTATTAAGTTAGAGAATCTTGCACAACAGACGGCCATCCATCAAGGGGCAATCTTGGAAATGGCTTTTCCATGGAATGGGAGCCAAGTATCCCTATCTCTTTTTTTTGTTCAATGAAGTATCTGTATATCTATGTATTTTTAAAGAAAGAAAAAAAAAAGTAGTTGCTATTATTTTTATTGATTTCATGAAGCATTTAATGTTGCATTACGCATAGGTTGGATAGGAATATAACCTGTACTGAGATTTTATTTAGTCTTTCTTCTTAGCGTGAACTCATTTATAAAATTCAAAATTTTGACTTAAGAATTGCATCTAAGTTACCTAGAAGAAATTTGATAGCGTTGGTGGAACTTTAATTTTCCTTTTTATCTTTTAAATATATTTTTAAAAGCTCCATGAGATTGTATTCTTCATATTCAATGGCATCAAACTGGTATGGGTAATTTAGACTTTTTAAGAATTTCATGAAAAAATTTTCTTATGCGATTGTTATTCTCATAAAAAATTATGAAACAAAGAAAAATTCGAAAGTTTTAATTATATTTGTATTTCATAAAAATAAACGACGAAACATGATTTGCAAATTTATACATAAAGTGAATTAAAATAAAGTTATATGCGAAACAACTTGGTAACAAGCAAATAAATGAATGCATTTGCATTGAATTATTCGTAGATTCCTTAAAATATCCCATTTATGAATGGCGTTTTTTTTAAATAAATAAAAATATTTTTAAAGCTTACTTTTTAAAACAAAAATAATGCACATTAATATTAGATAGCCAATTCGTTACAAAATGTTGCTTCAAAGCAGGGATCGGAACTAATGAAATATGTTTCAGTGTGAACAAAAACTCAAAGAACCTTCTTTTTGAAAAAAAAAAAAAAAGATAGGGTTCTTTCACTCAAATTTAGGTTACTTTTATGTTGGTCATTAATCTGGTGGCTTGGCTTTCAAAAAATATCACGGAAAAAAAAATTTCTTTTTATTCCTGGTCATTCGTATTTCAGTGTAGCAGTCTACCAAAAGCAACCAATAAATATTTTGCTAGATATATATTTATCACTTTTTTAATGTTATGTTACGTTTTATTAAAATAAAAACATTTAACCCTTTAACGTGCAGTGTTCCCGCTCTGGGAACACCAAACTCTGACGTTTTTGACTGTTGCCAGTCACAAATAATAGATTTGATTTCTATAAAATAGTTGCGGGTGACCTAGCTCCATGAGAATCCTTTACATTTAGCATGTCATTTCCCGTGAAAAAATGGATTTTTTTTCACGGGATTATTTTTAACAGCACTGACATCTGCTGGAAAATGGAAGAATGCAAGAACAGCTGGACAGTTTGCTTAATGCTGAAAAAAGGGCAGACGTTGCCATCGCTCGATTTAGCTATCAGCAAGATGGCGGACGATCGGAACGTTCATCCCGTGCCGCAGATTTAGAAACCCCTTTTTCACGAAGCTGGCTGTGTCGCACAGCCAGCGTTCGTCAAAAAAGAGTCTCTAGATATGTGGCACGCGAGGAGCGTTTCGATCTTCCGCCATCTTGCTGGTAGTTATGTCGAGCGATGGCAACAGCTGCCCCTTTTTCAGCATTGGGAAAGGGTTGCGCCTCAAAGGGTTAAACTATTTCTAAAAATGTGAGCCATGTTTAACTAACATTTAAAAGATTTTTCTGAGTTTTTGTAAACTCGAACTCAAAAGCTAAAGGACAGGCATACCCTCTTAATAGAATTACAGTCATACACTGTTAATAGAGGTATTTCACATTTCACCATAAAATGGTGGTGATTATCTGCATCCTCTCTGTGGAGAAATGTTTAGCCACGATTTGATGGTTAAACCGATCAATGAAACCAAATCATAGTAAAACGTTCCTCCATAGAAAGGATGCAGCTAATTGGGCTCCATTGTATGGTGAAGCTTTGAACTACTTCTACTATAGCTACAAGTTAGGCCACAAGAACACGTGGCTCCCCGGATATTTGAGCATTTATTAACTGTATTTTTTCCTTTTTTCAGCTTTTGGTCAATCAGATTTTTTTTTCTAGCTACGTTCTTGAAATACTTAATTTAATTAAACTTTCTTCGGAAATTCCTTCAAAAGAACAAAATTCCTTTAAAATTTGGTTAGCTACTTTCATTCAGGAAAAATCTACTTTCTGTTATTGAATACAAAATGACAGTTCTGGTAGATAATACTGTACGACATTTAGAAACATTTTTTTCATCTTCTTAGTGTTGATATATCTGCCAATATGAAACTGTTGCTGTGGGTAATGCTTTTCCATCTTTACCCTTTAACGCGCAGTGTTCCTGCTCTGGGAACACCCAACTCCTACGTTTTGACTGTTGCCAGTCACGAAGAATAGATTTGACTTCTATAAAAAATAGTTGCGGGTGACATAGCTCCAAGAGAATCTTTTACTTTTTAGCACGTCATATCCCGTAAAAAAATGGTCACGATTATTTTTAACAGCACTGGCATCTGCTGAAAAATGGAACAGCTGGATAGATTGCCCAATGCTGAAAAAAGGGCAGCCGTTGCCATCGCTCGACTTAACGACCAGCAAGATGGCGGACGATCGAAACGTTCATCACTTGCCGCACATCTAGAGACCCTTTTTTGACGCAGCTGGCTGTTCCGGCACAGCCAGCTGCGTCAAAAAGGGGGTCTCTAGATCTGTGGCAAGCGATGAACGTTCCGATCGTCCGCCATCTTGCTGGTAGTTAAGTCGAGCCTTGGCAACGGCTGCCCTTTTTTTATGCATTGGGAAAGGGTTGTGCCGCAAAGGGTTAACGCAAATAATATTTAAAAATCATTCCGAAGTATCATTTCTTATATTCAAGTTATATCTTGTAGATTTCCTTTTTGAATAAAATTGCATGGCAGTATTTCTTTCTCTCTCTCTTTTTTCTTCCCGCGTTGAAAAATGAGATTACTTTCAGAGCTGATAAAAAAGCTAGTAAGGAAAAAATTTCAAAATTCCCTGACACTGAAGTGACAACACTTTTAAATCAACAGATTGAATTTATGAACGTTGAATGACTTTTCACAGGGTGCTGCAATTCAACATTTGACAAAACGCTCGCATACCGATGTTTTTGCTATTCATAATATTTTATAAAACGTGTCAAAATACAATGTTATTTCATGTTCAAAAACGTTCTTTTGTTATTTGTTAATATGACAAACTATGAGATCTCATATTTCAACAGCAATGAGGAATTGCATTCTAATATATGTTACTCCGAATGAAATTTCTATATTTTACGGATGTTTAACTTGATACATGGATTGTGTTTTTCTGAGTGAAAAGTTATTTGAGCAAAATAGATTACATCTGAATTTGTTAAATAAATAATTTTGCATGAATAGAACCTAAGAAATAGAATTCTGATCCTTTATTTTTCCAATCATTCTGTAAATAATAACTCTGCTATGTTTTATTTTTTATTGATTATATATAGCATGGATTTAAATGAATATATTTAATGTATTTAACTTTTGATGATGAAACAATATAAATAGTCTCCTACAGTATAAAATTATATATTGACTAGTGAAATACATTATTTTCATAAAAAGAGCATTTAATTTTAAATATGTAGAGTATAATTTGTAATTACTTTGATTTTTTCATTGTGTGATTGTCCATTTCAAACTTATGAATGCCTGTCAAAAAGTATTAAAAAAAATTAAATTTAGAAAATTGTATGCTTTTTATGATTCTCCTTTTCAGTTTGGTCTCATATATATTCTTAATAATATTTGACTTTTTCAAATGTCGAAGACGTTTCATCAACTGTTGACAACCAAACCTTCCAAATCTGCTCAACGAAATCTGTATGTTTATCACTATTTTTATCGGCAACGGGACACCTCCAAAAGGAGAAAAAAGTCAATAATCATTGCTGAAAATGTAATGTTAGAAAGATAAAATTTTGAAAGAGCACTTTTATTACAAATAATTTTAACTCTTTTCACCCATTCTGAAACTAAAGTCCTCAATTTGTCAAATAGCCGAGGTGGCCAAGCTTCCCTGAATTTGGGGGATAGATTTCTATTCAAGCCTTTTTTTTTTTTTGGATGAAATTCCCGAATGTAAAAGAAATTTGGGACAAAATGTTGCATTTGCTTTCGTATTTCTCCAAAATTATTCCCAAATTTTAAAAGTAAATCTCGATTTCTTCATTTTATTTATTTTCCTAAAAATTTTAGTCAAATGTTTACTGTTAAATTTAAAATGTTAACTGTTCTATGAAAAGTTTGAATGAAATGTCCTTTGGATATAATTTTAAGCATGTTTTCTAAAGTTGCAGATGTCATATGCTTTTCTCGTAATTATTTGATAAAATAATTCAATTTTTAAAATACCCCCGATTTTTGTGCAGACTTGGAAACACTTCATTAATGTGGCCCCTATTTTATTTTCGAAAATTTGGTCATCTCATATTTTGTGCTGTCAGAAAAATTGTTTTAACTGGATGGAGAAGTTTTATCTCACACGCCAGAAAGCAGTCTTATAATTGGAGACTTGATAATGCGGAATAAGTGAGCTTGTTTGATTTTATTGTAAGTAGGGGGTTTTTGTTTTTAAAAGTATGCTAAATTGCTAAACAAACCCTTACCTTTGAATTGTCATCAAGGGGGGGTTTTGGAAAGGACAGGAAGAGGAACCTCGAAGCTTTCCAAGGGTTGTTCAGTTCTATGAATAGACGTTAATTTGCATTTTCGTTATCATTTGGATTATTTATTTTCCACATTTTCATTCAGCCAGTCTCTGAGGAAGACATTTTTTAATAAAACGTATAAAGAGTAATAACAGATAACTAATAAACAAAAACGACATTAAGTATTACTAAACCTAAACTATATTTACCCTTTTTTCTTTATCATTTGGATTATTTATTTTCCACATTTTCATTCAGCCAGTCTCTGAGGAAGACATTTTTTAATAAAACGTATAAAGAGTAATAACAGATAACTAATAAACAAAAACGACATAAGTATTACTAAACCTAAACTATATTTACACTTTTTTCTTTATCATTTGGATTATTTATTTTCCACATTTTCATTCAGCCAGTCTCTGAGGAAGACATTTTTTAATAAAACGTATAAAGAGTAATAACAGATAACTAATAAACAAAAACGACATAAGTATTACTAAACCTAAACTATATTTACCCTTTTTTTCTTTAGTGAAACAGTCTTTTTGTAACAGTCTCCACACGCTGTCATACACAGCCTTTTAATTAATTACATGCTATATAAAGTATACCATTGGCAATTTCTTAACTCTGGTAATTACTTCACCAGTCTACAGTAGTTGATCCATATGTGTTATACATGAAATACGATATTGCTCTACATAATAAAGGTACTTGTATTTTTCTCTAGAAAATATTTTATTTATAATACAGAGTCATAAATGTAATGAAATGAGACTCTGAAAGAGGATGTGATAAATTGGCCAATCAAATCAACGTAGGGAAAAGATATATTGAACTATATTTCGTTCAATGTGTAAATTACTTTATTTAGTAATGTAAACATCAAAATACATTATTTGAAAAGTATAAATATTTTCTGACATAATTATGTTTCTTTTAAACAGTTATTTTTCTATTAAAAATTGTTCATAATTTCTAAATCTGCTCTTAAAACAGCAGTTCCCTGTTGTGTTATGTAATTTGGATCGATAAAATATTTTATTAATATCTAGGTTATCCAACTATGCAGACGCCATTACATGTAGGTAAGCAAACAAAACAGTTGTACATAATAAACGGAAATATAATATTTATGAATTTCTTTATTATATGAATAAAAATAAAAATGAGAGACTGTGCAACATTCATTTTTGGATTTTACTCAAATGTATTTGAAAATGGAATTCATGCATTTCAACTTTTTAAAAAGTAATAACAATGCTTTAATATTGCATGATAGGTAAATAAATCGAAAGGACAGAAAAATCAAAACAAGTCGTTGACATTTCTCATTACTTACATTAAAATACTGTATTCAATTATGGAAGAAATATAAATCACTTCTGAACTCAGGAGATTTTAATTATATTAGTATGTGATGTGGATAACTCCTTATTGAAATGTATCTAAATAGAATAATAGAACACATATTTTGGGATAACATTATTCCAGTTAATAATAATTTCGTTCTGGAATGTATTTCTACAGGCACAGCTTCTGCACAAAAATTAGTTTAAAACAGCATGCATGATATTGTTTTTGCATCTAAATGTTAACCATGCACTCAATTCAATATCTCGTCTCCATCTTAACATTATTTCTCCATCGATGTTCAGTGGTTATAATAATTAGGATATTTGCTTGTAACATTAAAAAAAAAAAAAGTTAACCTTCCAGTTATGAGAAGCATTGCCCCGAGAAAAAGCTTACTGCAGAAAAACTAATAAATATCACTTTTAGATGCGTACCTGCCTCTTTGGCATAATCTGAAATGTGAAGCAGAGTAGATTATACCAAACTCGTGAGATTCCTCACTTCCTTCTGCAAGAGATAATTCAGTTGAAAGAATACCGGCGTCTACCTAATAGGCAGACGTAATTACTTGCGCGCGTTACGCGTTTATCTAATTTGAACCAGCAACACAAAAGGTAATTACTGAAACATGCGAAACGCGTTAAGGCTGTTTGCTATCCATTGCTTAATCAGAAATGCAAGAGCCATTTTCTTTTGAAATTTAGATCAAAAACACGAGATATGTAGAAGATATTTAGGGGAGCAAGAGCTTGTGATAAATGCACATTCATATGATAATGTGTGCTATGAAAATGTTTCTTCTCTGGAGTACTTTGCCTGCTATCAGTAATTAATTAATCTCTTCATATAGCTGGTACATTTAGTGTTAAAATATAGGTATTGTGATGCCAAGAGGAATGTACAAGATCCATAATTAATGTTAAATATTGATAGGTATTATGTGGTATTTAAAAATATACAGGGTGTCCCAAAAAACGATAACACCCTTTAATTTGTAATCTATTTGGGATAAGCTCGTAATGTCACTGAAAATATGTTTAAAATAAGGAATAAAGACAACTGTGTTAAAAAAAAAAACTCCTCTTGTTAGTTTTCAAAATGTTAAACGTTTTAAATACGTCTACGACCCCCTTACAAAAAATTTCCAATTAGTAAAATGTGTCCCATGCACCAATGAGGGAATGTACAAAATTTCAACATTTCATCGTAAAAGGTTTAAGATATATCAATGAACAATGGTGATCGGGGGCCGTTAAGGAATTCGAATGTAAGCGATTATTGCTAGAGTGGGAAAAGAAATACTTTCTTTCGCGACCCCTGAAATTCGATCACCCGATGTGAATTTTTCCCTTCGGGTAAAAGTTTAACCCTTTGAGGCGCAACCCTTTTTTGACGCAGCTGGCTGTGCCCGGCACAGCCAGCTGCGTCAAAAAAGGGTCTCTAGATCTGTGGCACGCGATGAACGTTTCGATTGTCCACCATCTTGCTGGTAGTTAAGTCAAGCGATGTCAACGACTGCCCTTTTTTCAGCATTGGGCAATCTATCCAGCTGTTCTCGCATTCTTCCATTTTTCAGCAGATGTCAGAGCTGTTAAAAATAATCGTGACTAATATTTTTTACGGGAAATGACGTGCTAAAAAGTAAAGGATTCTGGTGTAGCTATGTCACACGCAACTATTTTTATAGAAATCCAATCTATTCTTCGTGACTGTGGCAACAGTCAAAACGTCAGAGTTCGGTGTCTTCACTACGAGGACACTGAGCATTAAAGGGTTAAGTCTTCATGTATCTTCTTAGCTCTCGCACTTTTCAGGATATAACACACAAATTTTATGCATCACCTCATTAGTGTATGCAGCAGATTTCACTAATTGGGCATTTATTTTTCTACTGGGGTCGTACAGAAATTAAAAAAAAACATACTTTATTACTTGTTGTAACTTTTTGAAAATTAGCAAGAATATATTTTTTTCTTGACGTAGTCTGTTTTTTTTTCCCAACCTTCTTTTGAACATTTTTTTTCAACTTACATTGCCCACTTATCTCTAATAGATAAAGAATTAAAGTGTGCTACCGTCTTTTAGGGACACACCCTGTATATTCAATAAACTAAAGAACTTTGAGTGGCTCGTGAGCATTATTAATTACTTGTATTTTAATTTCACAGTAGTCCATTTTTCTATTTTGACAATGGAAAGATCTACATTTCATTTCAATATTTTTTAAGCTTGAAGTTAAGTTTAACACTTGGTTGTATTTTTGATTGAGTATATACGCAGTGATGACGCATATATACCCTGCACCGTCGACAGGTTTGATAAATCCACACGGAGAAATAATATACAATTACACGCAGCTGCTTAATTCTTACAACCAAATTTGGTATTTAGACTGTGAATGAGAGATGCTGTCAAGAAATCAGAAAAAGAATAGTTCCAAAAGTGTTCAATAGGTGGCGCCTTGCATGAAGAAGACAAATTTAACAAGAAAAATGGTTAATTGAAAATGTGCATAAAATTTACAATATTTCTTCAAAATTTCTGAGAATTTAGTAACTAATTTGGTTCATTTTTTGAACTGATTTCGCCATGCAAAGCGCCATCTGGTGCACATTTTAACTAATTTTTATTATGATTCGTTTACCGTTCATATGCCAAATTTGGTGGCAATCTGTCCAGCCGTTTCATCTACAGAATTCTCTTTATGTTGAGTTGTAACCACCCTAAAATTTAGTCCACCGCCACCCTAAAAAAAAAGTCTGTCCTTAAAGATTTAGTTACCAGAAATCAAAATATCATTTTAAAACTGCAGTCAAAGTATTTCCAACCATACTTCAATAAAAAAGAAAATAAATTTAACATATTTAAAACCCGTGAAGTTAAGCATGTTATTTATGAATCTCTTAAATGATGTATCTCAATTAGAAACGAAAACACGATATTAAAAGTGCTTCCTGAGAATAGATTATCTTTAAGCAATCTACTATTGTAAACACATAATTTCCGATATTTGAAATTTTAAATTAAAAATTTTAGGGTAATTTAAATATTTTATACAAATCTCATGTCATCTAATGGTTTGGGAACTACACACATTTAAGTTATTCCATTGGGAAGTGCAATGCTGTTTTAGATAATCATTCTAATAATAGAAATCGTTTATGAAAAAAAAAAAAAAAGAGGTAATCATTATGTTTGCTTGGAATTTGATGAAATATGGGCAATTATACGATATTTAAATTGTTCTTGAACTTAAATGTTAAATAAAATATTTTGAAAGCACTTAATAATTTATTCTGTAACACAACACAAATATTTCAGGTAACAAAGTGTAGTAATGCGTAGATTAATGTTTAAGCCATGCCATTATTTTAGCACTGAGTTTTTTTATATTTTTAGACTGTACTATCATCTTGACCATGATTGTACGATTCAGCAATAAGAGTTTGTAAGACCCTTCTCTTTTAAGAAAAATCTAATAAGCTTTATATTGCACCTTCTTACATAATATATGTACAGCTGCGGAAAAAAAAGGCCCACTTGCTCTTTATTTCGCCATCGTTCGTCGTATAGCAAAGTTATATATACCATTCGTTTGCAAATAACGCGTACTTTACTGTTAATTTAATTTGCATAAGGGGCCGTCTTCCTATTTAATTCTGCATCAACTTCGTTTTTCTCAATGGCAACCCCCTATTTTGACTTTATTAAACGAAAGAAAACCTTCAAATTACCCTAAATATAAATTTTCACCCATTTTCTACGATAATTTCCGGAGATATTGCGAATTCATTTTTGCGCGTTTTTAAGGAACTTTCTGCAAATTGAAAAACGCTATTTGTTGGTTCTGAACTTTTCGCCTTTCATTTATTTCGCTCGCGAGAATTAAAAGAAATTAATATTATTTTCAAGGAAAATATTGTTCCCATCTCTCTTAAAGTTTTTTGCACTGAGAATATCAAGGGTAGAATAGAATATTTAGTCTGTGGTCCAAATGACCCGTGAGTTCATAACTTCCTTGGTTCGTACACATGATTTAAGGGGAAAATGCAAAATGACTGCTAAGGATTTTGAAAATCTTTGTAATTTTGAAATTGTTATTCAGTGTTTCCCTTGATGTTTCTCTTAGACAGCTGAAATGTTGGCAGGAGTTAGAGGCTGCTCCCTGCTCTTCTGACTACAAGCATGAATATTGCTCGTCTCAGCTATGGTGGAACTTAAAGAATGGTTTCATGATTGAAAGATTATTTGTTTGAATTTCATGTAAAAAACGCAATTACTTTTTTGCCGACCCAATATTATCACTGTGTTTGTTATTTCACTTTCTTCATTTAATACTATCGCCTGCAATGTGCAATATTCTTAAGACTTTTGGCGGTATTTTAATTTATAGTTAGATGAAAATTTTTTTACAGAAAAACTTTATTTTGAATGTTTGATAAAGTATGGGGAATTCCAAAGACCTAATGTTTCCGATATTAAAAAAGGTCACATTCATGCCTGGAAAGTTGAGGATGTTAGTTTTTCAGAAATACGACGTTGTATTAGAAGACATACATCTACTGCATCTAATTCTATAGCTGGAAAATATTTTATTTGGGGGAATATGGTAGCGGACGCAACAATACACGCTTTATAGAATCCCCAACAAACTGTAAAAACCTCTAATTTATTTGCTTCAAAATTTGACATTTTTAATACTGGTATCTTTTACTGTGTTTTTGCACAAAATAAATCTAATTTACATTTATTTTATACAATTTTCAAAAAATTTTCACTTAATAAATTTATATAGGGTCCCTTAACTCATGAAAATAACACATTTTATTTAATATAAATTAAACTACTGAACGTAAAAATTTGAAATTTTGCACAGCCATGTAATATTAATTTCTGCATCTATTTCCATCGAAATTTGGCTAGGTCGCTATTCATAATTTTTTTTAATATTAATTTAATAATTCATAATTCATATTAATGATTTATTAAAAATCATAATAACATTAAATTATGTTTGGGTCGTTTAGTTCTAATAGTACGAATAAAAATCAGCTTCTTACTACCAATATTATATGAGATATGAATTGAAGTATGAAAAAATATTTTAACATAGGGGGAGGGGGATTTGGGGTGCTCATAACTCACTCATTTTCTGTCCAAATTTATTGAAAATGGGTGTCCGGGGTTAAAATGAGCTAAATTTTTTAAATATGAAGTGAAATCTAGGGGTTGCTATTGAGAAAGAAAAAGTTGGTGCGAATTTTAATATGTAGATGGCCCCTTATGCAATTTTTATGCATAGCAAATAAAAGTGTGCGTCAATCGTAAACGACTGGTATCTGTAACTTTGCTGTGCGACGAACGACGACCGAAAAATATACAAGTGAGCCTTTTTTTTTCGCAGCTGTACCTTCTGTATGCAAAATATATGGGCCTATGCACATCATAATATAATACAATATTGACCTTCTAATAAACCAAAATACAAACATAAAAATAGGAACAAATGGACTTGACGCTAAAGCAACCAATCAGCTGAATGATAGATTAACTCGAAAGAGTGGTAGGCAAGAGGAAGATTGAAGAAGACCATAAGAAATTATTGAAAAATTTCCCATATGAATTTTTTTAATCATAAAATTATTTTATCACAATTATTTTATTTTATTTTTTGGACTGCACTATCATCTTGGCCATGATTATACGATTCAGCAATAAGAGTATGTGAGACTCTTTCTTTTAAGAAATAAACTAATAAGCTTTATATTGCAAGAACATATTTAGGAAAATGTTATAGAGCTGAAACAGCATTATATTAATGCACAGTAAACTTTCAGAATATTTACAAATCATTCAATGCGCTATAAGGTGAACAAGTTTTAGAAATACATTTATCTAAAAGATGATCTGTAAAGAATTAAGAGTTCAAACCGAATTCATAATTTTTTCAACAACAAGTCTAAATTTATGGAAGGAGTAAAGTCTGCAACTAAATAGTAAAAATGACAGAATTCTTACCCTTTCCCATGTACTCACTTTTGGAAGTATTTAATTTTTTTGTCTTTAAATTATAAACTGTTTAAAGTATAAGAGTACATTTATAGTGTACATAGTTTACTTATTTAAGTTGCAGTTTCTATATGAAATTTAAATTATAAAGAGTGCGTAACATAAATTATAGAATACAGAAAACTAGATCAAATCCATGCAAATTAATAAAAGAAATTTAATATAATATATATGAAATCGTACTGAAACCGTAGAAATACTGAAGCTACTACGCCATCATTAATATTCATTCCCATTTTATATAATACTAGCTGCGTACCCGTTCTCCGCACGGTGGGAAACGCATATTTTCCTTACACATATATATAATTCGAATTAAACCCAGTAATGAGGAATCTCAAAACGTGAAAAAATACTTGAATCGTGATTAAAAGTTGACGTCATGAGTGCAAATTTTAGACGATTGCAACATGACACAAAAACTACGTCAATGTGACTGGCGATCAAAAAAGAAAGAACTTTATGGTATGCAGACAAAACTTTTCTCTTTCGAAAAATGCCTGATTTCTACATCAAATAATTCGTTTTGTGAGGTTTAGTATATACCACATTGAGGTTTAGTATATATAGTATACACCACATAAATAACATTACATGATGTTTACAACAATTTTATCATGCATTTTTCAAAGCGTGGACAATGCATTAGCGCAGTTATGTTACACACGACTTTATTAAATTTTACCTAAATTAAAAAAACCTACATGAAACAATGGATGCATCATTTACGTTTAAAAGCCAAAAATGTACCCTGCTCCGGTGAAAATCATGTCGCTTTTGTAAATGAAAACGTTCTTGATGTAACTTCTGAGAAAAAGCTTATTACCCTTATTGAACTCTTAATGCAGTATCACACTTGTTACATAAAACTGACGTTTATCTCACTGTCAATTCGCTCTAAATAAATAACTAATTTCATTTTTCATTTTTTACAGATTACAGTTGACCCCTTTATAACATGGGTCTACAACACGAATTCTTAGAACACGACGAAAACATTACGATCGTTTTCGTGTAACACGTTAAAAGAGACTCGTACAGCACGGTAAAATGAGACATATGTTCTGATATTATGACGCCTTAGCTCCTGTAATTAACATTCCTTTTGAATGGCAACACCAAACATCATTGCATTTTTACGGAGCGCAAATAAGTTTTGCCGCGATTATACCGCGCAGTCCGCACTCCAGGTGGAGTATAGCGCAGAACCCGTACAACACGGATTCCTATAACACGGAACGTATCTACCGTGTCATAGGGAATCTACTGTAGTTGCATAGTGTCAAATTCAATAGTTAAGAAAATTCTGGGTTGCCGTATTTAGTAATATTTCATCTTACCTTCGTGGCCGAAATGTATTAAAACCAAATATTCGAACTGTATCAAAAGTAAAATTTACTAAACGTAAAATTTTTAATTTTGTATAACCCTCAGAACAACTTCGGAGTTTGCCATCTACGACGGTTTTTCATGACGTGACAACTGATGCTTGCGTACAGTAGGCGTAGCCATGGAGGGGATAGGGGGTCACAACCCCCCATGCCGAGTTTTTTGCCCTACAAAATGTATATTCTTCACTCCCGTAACATTCCCATGAAAAATTTTTGGCTACTCCTGCTTGCATATAATTGATCTTTTTTTTTTCATTTATCAGTGATCAATATACTTCAGGATCGGAATCTCCGCAGTAAAAAAATGGTCTAAAAAATCTGACACCAGAAAATTCTGATTAACACAGTGGGGTTACACAAATACGCGCCGGACATACGCTCTTGCTTATGTCCGGAGGAGCAAATACATTAGAGGTTATGTGCTGCTCCGGATAATCTGCCAGCAAAACAGCAAAAATGACGTAAAAAATGACATCCACACGCGAAGGAAATAAAATTAAAGATATGTAGAATTGCATGAAAACTTCGATTATTTTTAAAGTGCAATTCTGTTACAGTTAGTTCTATTTATTTCACGTTTGATGCGTTTTCACTTTTTCGAGTCTTAAAAGCTGTAGAAATGAGTGGTTTCACTTAATTGTTAAATTTAACAACTTAAGTGGCAACAATGGATTCCGTTGCTACGGAAATTATAGCAATGTTAAAAATAGAACATGAAATGAGTTATTCATGTTTACTTTGCTAGAACTGCCATATTGGCGAAATTAACGCCGCCAGTCGATGGTCAATAGCTCAAACCACAAATTAAACTTGACACTAAAGGCAATACGCAATACTTTGTTTGGCGGAATTAAAAAAAAAAATATCTATGCATAAGCTAGTGACATCGGCTCATCTCAATTGTGGAATGGAATTAATAATACGTACAGAGCTGCACTACATTTGAATATTTTTCGCCAACTTTGCTAAGAAATGTACTAACGTAGGAATCAACATACATTTCAATTCGTAAAACAAAAAATATATTAGACAGTATTAATTACGCCTTTCTAACAGCTTTTAGTAAAAGAAACTTCCGTAGCGCTGCTTTAACAAATAAGAATCAATTATTTATTACACAGTACTTCGATCGCCAAATGCCAACATACGCCATTTTGCGAGATTTTTTTGTTTTCAGGGAATCATTCGAAGCATTGATTTAACAGCAATCAAAATGGGAAATAGTTATCTATCATTTATATGGTTCGATCGTCCAAAATTTAATGCAGGCATATTATTGATAAGTAGCAGTCATTTAAATTATTATTAACTATAACGGGTTTTAATCACCGTTAACTACCATGTACAAAATGCGAGAATTTCAATTTTCTGAAATTTGGCGGAATTCCTCTAACTTAAATCAGTTTACTTAATTTGGTGAAAATTCTATAGATCGTTTAAAATCGCCTTAATAACTGCATTATTTCTATATGAAAAATCGAAGTATAGCGCCGTAAAACTTATACTTGTTATTAAAAATACTATTTCGTTACGCTCTCAGTAATTTGCGCCAAGCCCAAAACTGTACAAATCGATAGAACCTACTACTTTCTCAAAATCGCCAAATGAGCCATTTTTTTCCGCCAAACTAAAATATATACATATTAGTCTCAGAAATCTCTCAATCCGTAATTCTTTTACACATAAAAAACATTGAATTCCAGCTCTGATTTAACATGAACGCAATATTTTAATTAAAAAATAACTTTGTAAATAATCTAAACAGAAAAAAAAATCATTATTCTTACTGCAGGAATCTAAATAATTTAATAAAATAGCCAAACATGGCAACCTCGATGCTTTTTTCTCACATTTTCACTACAGGGGTTACAATCGCGTAATTGCGAAGAGCAAAAATTAGCGTTTTTGACGGGTTTTTTTATCAATATCTCTTAAAATAATTCGAATTTCGAAATTTAAATTAGCGGAGGTTCTTTCTCGAAATTTTCCGAATTCGTGGATACCTCGTTCGAAACTCAACTCCCAGCCGTTTAGAAGGAGATGATGCTACACACACACACACACACACACACACACACACACAGACAGACGTACACAGATTTTAATAGTATAGACTAGGGACTCATCTATAGGGTAAGTTTCTTTTAGACTATCCTGCATATAGAATCATATATTAATGACTATGTCATTTTATCTCTCACCCCTTTATTGAAAATCTGACATAAATATGAGACACGAAAATGCGACATCAAAGTAAGAATAAATGTCCACTGAAAATGTTAGCATGTGATGTGATGTGTTACGTAAACCACCGATTTCTATAAGCTCCGTAAGGTTGCATTTATATTTAAATACTATTAGTTTACAACAGCTTTAATCTATTGTTACAACATTTCGTAAGCTGCATGTTTCGTAAGCTGTAATATGCATCTCATGTATTTTTCTATAAATAGGTTACAATCATAAAAATTTCAACGTAGGGTAACCAGGCGAAATACGCGAAAGATGAGAGATAAAATTCATATTCAATTAATATCGTTTTAATATTTTAATATGGCAATAATGAAACTAAAAAATTAGGGGGGTTCAGGGGGAGTCTCCCCCTGACGAGGCTCGAAAAGCCGAGCTATATATATATATATATATATATATATATAATATAAATTCTGAAAACTTACTCTTCACTTGGCCAACTTTCAGAACTGAAAGTATATTTCGAAAAACTACACACTTACACACATGTGTGCGTTTGTGTGTGTGTATATGGAAAAGTATGTGTGGTCTTTGGTGGATTATCACGAATAATCTGGTAATGTTTCTGTCAATCTGCTGTAACGAAACTGTAATGACGTTTTTTTTTTTTTTTTTTTTTTTTTTTTAACAAAGGAAGTTTTCGTAGAATTAAAGTTAGGGTCACTTTAATGAGAAATGTTTCTCAATAAAAAATTAATTAAAAAAATATTATTTGTTATTCTGCTTATTATTTGGATTATAAAATCTAATAATTAACATCTGTATATATAAAAAATATCATAAAGTAAGCGTTAAGTGTGGTGAATGGGGATGAAAATATTGCAGTAACTGATTAATTTTTTGCAATAAGTGATCCATCACAGACTCTGATATGCGTAAATAAAATAATTATACTGGAAAAGTAAAGTATTTCTTAATCGAAGCGTTTAGAATGATTTTTCCATTCCCTTTTTTCTCCAGAAAATGTTGTTTGGAGGTCTTCCTACATAGTGGGCGTATATAAGGGAGGAGTCTACGAGGTATGGGCATCGCCCATAAAAAATCATTAACATGACTTTGATTTCTTTATGGGAACAGCGAGTTTTGATAGGTATTTTAATAAAAAGTATCTGAATAAACTGACGTTTTCTTTTGAAAACGGGAATTTTTAGTCTTTTTAAACCATAAAAATTATAAATAATGCCAGAAGGCGGATCTACTGGGTGGGGAGTTAGTGGTCAACTCCCATGTCAGATTTGAATATGCGTTAGATAAAAATGAGTTTCAAAATACACAGTCAACGGATATTTTTATCATCGTCCTCAAACAATTCTGTGTGATACGTGCAAGGTGTAATGATGTTGTGTTAATAATAATTTATTTACGGCTATGGGCGTAATTCTGGTAAGAATCATGCATCAAGGTAGCATATATAACATGGATATTATGCCTGTGAGAGTCCGGGGGGGGGGATGTTCGAGGCCGAAAAAAAATCATAAAATCTTAAGAAAAACATTCAAATTATTTGGCTCATCGGTATACTCCAGATAAATTCTCTCCCCCCCCCCCCTTTAGATAATTCACGTATACTTTTTTGGAAATTACGTTTCTGTGAGTCCCTACAAGTAATCAACTATTTAAAATAGCTAAAATTTCTTCTATTAAAAAGTCCCAAAGTCTTCCCTTAGTCCAAAGTCTTAAAAATCCCATGTCTTCCCTTAGATGAAATGTAGCATTGTGTTAAACTTGCGCAACGGGAGGGGAGTATTTCCAAAAATGTAAAAACCTTAGTGAAATTCTGAAACGCATAATAGTATGACAAAAAAATATCGAAGGGTTGTTTAGCACTTTTCCAGACTCACAGATAATATTTTTTTTAATTACTTTCTAATACTCAACAATTCCTCTAAAATTTAACTCTAAGGGCGGAGTACAGTTGGTTACTCCCTCATCTAACTATACCCCCGCTGTCCCAGACTTGTTGCTAAGAACGTGTAAGATTGTCATGGTCATGGGCTTCAGCAAAAAAATTCCAAGGAGGGGAACCAACCACATATTTTAAGGGGGCGGGGGAAAATTACTTTTCATATAGTCACTATGTTAAAAAGTGCAAAAAAGCAAGAGAAAACTACATACAAAAATCCAGAGGAGGCAAATGCACCCTCCCCTATGCTACCGATGCCTATCGTCATGGTAAGATGAACGTTAATGTTAAACAAAAGCAACCTGAACTGTTTTCCCCATTTAAGTAACTTTTATAACTTTTTTTTTTTTTTTAGTAAATACATTCCCCGTTGGAAAATGACGCTATAAAAGAAATAACTTTACCTCTTCATAATTATAGCTCATAAATATTGCAACGCATTAGAAATTTCCATCACTATGTAGTGAAAACTACAAAAGTACTCACTTATTTTCAGCACCAGAAATTTGAAATAGCCTTTTGTAAAATATAAAATACTCTATATATCTTAGTGTTGATTTTGAGACACAATTATTCTACTCAAGTCACAACCTGGCAAAATGAGCAGGTTGAATCATTGAATGAATAGCAGTAATGACGAGACGCTGGGAGGGAAAATTAAAGCGCTCTCTGGAGATTTGGCGTGCAGTCAGACTGCTTTGGCAAGTGTCGTTTTTCCTGCTGTTATACACTGCACGCTAGGGGTTGCCGCGCGCAAGTTGATCCGAGAAAAAGAGTAGAGTTAGAAATTCCACATTCTTTTTCTAATATTTTATGATTTTATTTGTTTATTAAAATGAGAAATCGCGCTTTAGAAATTCCATGTTCTGTTCTTTTTCCTAATATTTTATGATTTTATTTATATACTAGC
Organism: Cheiracanthium punctorium; assembly: GCA_038373885.1. Classification (NCBI taxonomy): domain Eukaryota; kingdom Metazoa; phylum Arthropoda; class Arachnida; order Araneae; family Cheiracanthiidae; genus Cheiracanthium; species Cheiracanthium punctorium. The sequence continues at coordinate 1,305,304 of JAWZYV010004369.1, forward strand.
TGCGTGCCAGTTCTTCGCACGGTAGGAAACGAAAATTTTCCTTACATGTGTAATTCCAATTAATTCCAGTGATGCGAAATCTAAAATAAAAGCAAAATTATTTGACTTATGATGTAAAGTTTGCGTCATGAGTACTAACCTGGCATCATTGCAGTATAAGGACTCAAAAAACTACGTCAGTGTCATTCGCGATCATAAAAGTGAAACGCTTGGCGGTTTGCAGAGAACTCCTGACTTTCAAAATGTGTTATTTCTACATCATACTGTTTTTAGGTTCAAGTTGTAGCATTAAATACCTCAGACACTACATGAAATGGACAACTGTTTATTTTAAAATAGCTGAGCGCCCGCTCTTCATACGGGAAGAAGCGAATATTTCACTAAAATCATATCTGCATGTGACAAAACAGAATTTCACTTTAAAAAAAGTTCAAGTAATCTCCTCTGTTGAAATTACTGCGGGATATATCAACGCAAATTAGAATTACTTATCGTTCAGTTGGTTGTAAAACAACCCTTGAAAAAAGATAAACAGAACACTTTTAATATCATGAAACATTTATAAACGTGGTATATTGTGATTTATTCATATTACCCTTACAAATCTAATAATATTACCTATTACGCATATTAATACTATCTATCTTCACTTCTCCCTCTTTAATGCTCAATTTAACGAAACAGATTACATTATTTCGCACAAATGGGACTTTTTTATTCTATGGTGATTCTTTGCAATTTACGCATTACCATCAACATCCCTGCGGTCATTCCCGCCAAACTATTTTTTAGTCAAATGAGTTGCTAAATTTTCTCCAATCGTATTCAAAACCATTAATAATTTCACGTGCCCGGCATTTATCTTGTCAAAAATTCACTTGTCTTGGCGGACCGCCGTGATAATACGTAAGTACCCATCAAATTTTGTAATCTCGAGGAGCGATTTAGAATAGCTATAACTGTGACAGGGCGTTAGAGTTGCACAATTTACAAATTTCACGCGTTTTTTAAAATTTACGACGTCACTGTTTAACTACCGTAAAAGATACCCCGGTTGGTTGAGGGAGTTAATTTGGATATTTTGCTCAATAGCTTTCAAAAGGTATCATATTAAAATTTACAACGACGTTGAAAATTAGAATAGGACACTCTGGAGGAACGTAACCCAACGTTAAAATTAAACTATACTCGCAACTGCATATGTTAGGAAACATATATGCCTGCAACATAATTAAATGTGAGAAATAATAAAGTAAATAGAAAATTTTTAATATATCCCGCTTTAAAATGAATGTTGTAGCTTTTAAAATTAAGAACATTTTCAGCCGCGTTAAAATATTTCAATTTTTAAATAAGCACGGATTAAAATGCCACTTATAATAATAATAATATTCATGAATTTCTCAGTTTATTTCTAAAGTAAGTTTTAATCAAAATATCGCCTCCTTGTGTTAAAAAAAGAGCAGGGATAAATGTTTTAAAATTATGGCGTAATTTTTACGTATCTTAAAGCATTTGACGTCATAGATCCTCACTTGCGAATTGAAATTCCGATATCCCATTTAAAAACTCGATTGGCTGAAAAAACCCTTTTTTCTAATCCTTTCTGTGGCAACAACCGAAGATAAATTCTCGTGCCGTGATCGCAATGTAATGAATGGCGTAAGATCGCGTTGATGCTATTAAATTCTAAACATTAGGCTGCATTAAAATTCATAAAAAATCATCTAATTTACATAATTTTTTCGTTTTTGTTTTAAAAGAGGGAGAAAAGAATGTTTCACGATTTGTCAAAATATCAAAAAGTTATGACGGATAGAATTCAAGATGCGACAGTTTTAAAATTATTTTACGAAACAATTCGCCGAAGCAAATGCTTAGTAAAAAAATTCCTAAAAATCGGTAAATCATGTTACGTATTCAGAACAAACTGTTTTTAAAAGAAAATTTTCTCCTCTATCCGATGATACAAATGCCGTTTTGCTGCGAGCGTAATTTCCGCCGTCATTACGAATTGGGTGAGAAAAAATACCAAAAATCGCATAAAACATAAAATAAAAAAAAATCTAGGTCGAATTTTGAAAAAAATGGCTTCGAGGTGCACAACTACATATTTACATCTTCCAGAGTACCAAATTTGGTGTTTCTAGGTGTAGCCGTTTGTCCGTAACGCTGCCGACAGACACACACACAGACACACAGACGCCTTCTTTTATAATAAGTTTAGAAGACAAGCTGAAGTACCCATCCTCGACGGGTTAGTGAATGAAAATTTCCAAAATGCAAGAACTTTCGTCAGCATTGTAGGAGTACACAGAATGGATGTAGTATGTTGCCAAAGTAAAGAAAGCGAAGTTATAATTTTCATGTATTGTTAAAATATTACAGGTTAGAGAGTAACTAAGTAATATCATTTCATTCGCTTTAGTCGTAATTATGTGATGCGCGAACGAATATTGACGCATATTGAAATAATTTTCGCAAAATCTCAAAATTTAATCAACATTTTTGAAAAATTTGAAGCCTAGAATTTAAGTTGAGTGACAACCTATCATGTCACCCAAATTCGTTTCATTCCCTGCAGTCTTTATTTCGTGATGCTGGAACAAATTTTCAGCATTTTAAAACGATTTTCGAAAAATCTCAAAATGTAAGCAAAATATTTTTAAAATTCAACGCCTATAAATTAAGATTAGCAACTACCTATCATATCACTCAATTTCGTATCATTCGTATTAGTCGTTATTACGTGATGTTTGAAGAAATATAAACGTATTTTGAGAGAATTTTCACAAAATCTCAAAATCTAATAAAAATGTTTAAAAAATTGGACTCCTATAGTTTATGTTGAGCAACCATCTATCGTGTGACCCAATTTCATATCATTCGCTTTAGTCGTTATTACGTAATACGGGAACAAAGATTCACTCAGTTTTAAACGATTTTCACAAAATCTCGAAATCTGATGGATTTTTTTAAATTAGATGCTTATAGTTTAAGGTGAGTGACCACCTATCATTTCACCAAATATCATCTTTTCACCTTTGCAGTTATTACATGATTTGCGAACACAGCTTCAGTCGTTTTTACGTGATGCTTGAACACAAATTTACGCAGTATGAAAGGATTTTCGCAAAATCTCAAAAACCAATCAAGATTTTTTTAAAATTGGACGCCTATGTTTTAAGTTGAGTGACCACCTATCATGACACCAAATTTCATATCATTCGCTTCAGTCGTTTTTACGTGATGCTTAAACAAAAAAAGCGTCACGGACAGAATGACAGAATGACAGAACGACAGAATGACAGAATGACAGACAGACAAACTTTTTTTTGAGGGTCGCAACGGATTCCCGGGTGCTTGAAACGGATAGAAATCGCAAAATTTTTGAATTCCAAGAAATGTACAGAAAAAAGTCTAATTTTATTTATATAGATTAGTTACAAACCGAAAAAAAATGAGGGAAACAAGCTGCTTATTAATAGAACATTATTCCGCTAACTTTTCAAGTATCATGAAGAATTCCTTGTAAATACGTCTCGTTACGTTAATTAGTTAATACGTGGTATTTGAATCGAACACAAATATTTTACTATGCTGTGAAATAATTACTGTTTTCTGCAGAAAATGTACATATTTTGCAAGTGCATTCATGTACATTTTCTGCATAAAACAGTAGATAATTGAACTTCTCAAGTTATAAAAGTAATGTTACTTGTTCTTTTTTAAAAAATAATGATTTTAAATTGTATTTTGTAACTAAATCTTTTTCTTTATTTTCTTATTTACAATGCATGAGTGCATGTTAGTCAAATATCATTTTAGCGTATGCTTTAATGTTATTTGGTTGTGTTAACTAAATATCATTAAAGTTTAATAAACTTTAATAACGGTTGTGTTTTTTAAATTTCTGATCTTAAAAATGCATGAAAAAATGAAACAAAATAAAATCCAAAAAATTACGTATTGAGAATTAAAGGCGTTACGCAACATTCATAGAATATAAACAATATTTTATGGATAAATGAAATATGAAACACTTTTGAAAAAATGTTGTTCCAAAATCTTAATTTTCTTGCAGATACGTTTATCAAATCAGTTACCAATTTCCCAAAATATTTTTTTTTATCAGATTAGAGTCAAATTGTATTACTTGTATGCCACTAAAATTTTCGTAGGCAAGTCATAAAGTGTCACAAGTCATTACACACCGTCAGTTGTCCCTACATTAAAGTCCAACGCTTACGATTCCCAGGAAGCTTTATTTTCTCTTGTAAGAAATATTTCTGCCTTCATTTTCCGGAGTTTTTTTTATTAATAAAAAACATTTATTAAACACAGAAACACAACCCCTGAACAAATATTTTTGAAAATCTTTGGAAGTCCATAATTCATTCAATACTTGCATCCGCAATCTGACACAGAACGAAAAAACTCCGTTTGCATTTGATGAAAATATTTGAAATTTTGCCGCCTGAGTGCCATTTGAATAATATTGCTATTTAGCTTCAGTAAAGTATCGCAAAAATTCAAACTATTTTTCTGAAGTTTCAGTTATTTTCAGTCCCACTATTTTTTTTTTAAATCTTAAAACTTAAATAGCCCATTTTATGACATTTTGCTATTTCTCGTACGGTGTGCATATTTATGTTTTCACTGCGATATCTTCAATTCGAAAAAAAAAGTATTCCGATAAAAAATTGAATTCTTATTGAAATTGAAATAGCTACCCATAGTTTGGTATTTTTTTTATACATAAAATTTACTAAAAGGTAAGAACAGGCAATAAACTAATTTCTCTGATTTTTTTTTTCTTTCTAATAGACAGTTTTATGGCCTACTGGAGACTCAACTGTTACGAGAGCCGTAAATGTTGGGCATCTCATTATGGGTGCACCTGTTAGGCAGACCAACGTTGCATCCTATAAGTGGTGTTCAAAGGGAACCCATTCCAGATGAGAGACAGAGCACCTGAAATGGCCCCCTCCCACAGATATATTGTTTGAACGTGGAGGATATTGAGCCACGAACAGATTTTACGTTCGCCAGCTCCCAAAGGGCTAACTTTGAGGCGCAACCCTTTGCCAATGCTGAATAAAGGACAGCCGTTGCCATCGCTCGACTTTACCAGCAAGATGGCCGACGATCGAAACGTTCATCGCGTGCCACAGATCTAGAGACGCTTTTTTGGCGACAGCTGGCTGTGCGGCACAGCCAGCTGTCGTCAAAAAAGGATCTCTAGATCTGTGGCACGCGATGAACGTTTCGATCGTCGGCCATCTTGTTGGTCGTTAAGTCTAGCGATGGCCAACGGCTGCCCTTTTTTCAGCATTGAGCTAATCCAACCAGCTGTTCTCGCATTCTTCCATTTTTCAGCAGATATCAGTGCTGTTAAAAAGAATCGTGACCATTTTCTTACGGGAAATGACGTGCTAAAAAGTAAAGGATTCTCGTGGAGCTCTGTCACCCGCAACTAATTTTATAGAAATCCAATCTATTCTTCGTGACTGGCAACAGGCAAAACGTCAGAGTTTGGTGTTCCCAGAGCCGGAACCACGGAGGTTCTTCAAATCGGTCTTTCTTCATCACAGTGCGCCCTCTATAGGCATTCAGATTTAGATGCCAAAATTGTGGATTTCGATCACGGAAGCTTCACCTCCACAGAATATACCTCATTGGCGGGAACACTGCGCGTTAAAGGGTTAACGAACGCTGTTGTACAACAGCCGAAGCCGAGAGAGTTTTTCACCCTCTCCAGCACTGGCAAAACTGGCGCTACTTCACTTTCCGTGTTTTTATGGGAACATAATTTAGCGCGTTTTGTTATACGGTAAATCGCGTAGTTATGGAATTGAAACCTTATTAACCGAACTAGCTTACTCTTCATCGACTAATGTAAAGAAAGCTGTCTCACATTAATGGAGAACAAAAGTTCAAGCGGTGAAAATATTGAATAAAAACCCCCCAAATTATTGCATTATTAAAAAAAAAAATCATATATATATAATTTTGAATTTGTATCTTAAAATTATTTCAACTCCATTATAAAAGTAAATGAATCATGATCCAACCAGGCATAAGAAATTAAAACGTAGTAAATACCGAACGCGTATTCTGTATATAATACTAAATAAACAGGTAGTACAATTTTATTTTATCATAATTTGTCATATCGCATTGAAACGCCATAATGCGAAATCTATATAAATAAAACAGAGTGTAAACTGTCCGTTTGTCTGTCTGTGTCTCGCGTAGCACCGAAACGGGTGATCGTAGACCTACCAAATTTTGTACGGAAATTCTCCAAGACGGGTCTCGACACACCTCGAAGCGATTTTTTCGAAATTCGAATTAGAAAATGTTTTATTTTATGTTTTGTCCGATTTTTAGCGATTTTTCTTGCGTAATACATAATAACGCCGGTAATTGCGCTCGCAAGAAAACGATATTTACAACATCGTATAGAGGAGAAAATTTTCTTTTAAAAACTATTTGTTCGGACTGTGTAACATAATTTGCAGATTTTTGGGAATTTTTCAAATAAAATTAAATTTGACGCTGACTTTCGAAAAATATTTTTAAAACTGCTGCATCTTGAATTCTATCTGTCATAACTTTTTTATATTTGGGCAAAAGACGGAGCACACAATTCGCCCACTTTTAAAAGAAGAACGGGGGAAAAATATAAATTAGGAGAATTTTTACGAATTTTTAAGTAAAGAAGGATTTTCATTTCAGTAGTACCTGCTTATGAGTTTCGGTTTGATATCTTGCGGTTTGGTTGTCATGGATACAGTAACAATGATTAAAATTGCCAGTTGAAAAAAATAAATAAAAACGGGTCCCGCGAGCAGACGATTTCTTTGCTTGGCTCGATTTCCTTTTATAAATACTGGATTTATTTGTGAGAAGAAAATTAAACGGCATAATCTAGAAAAACAATTTTAAAGCCCTTATAAATAGCGCAGTCTTATTTCTTATCTCTTTTCTTTTTGTAAAGGGTTCCAAGAGAGGGTGACGTATTTTTAAAATAAAAAAAATGTCCATTTCATGTAGTGTCTGAGGTATTTAACGCTAAAACGTGAACCTAAAAGACAGCATGTCTGCGGAAATAAGACATTTTGAAAGTGAGAAGTTCACTGCAAACGGTCCATTTTCACTTTTTTGATACCGAATGACGCTGACATAGGTTTTTTTTTTTGTGTGTGTGTGTGTGTGTCATTATATTGCAATGATCTCAGGTTATTACATATATGACGCAAATTTTAAGTCAAGAGTGAAATAATTTTGCTTTTTCTAGATTCCACATCACTGGAATTATTCGAATTACACATGTGAGGAAATTTTTCGTTTCCTACCGTGCGAAGAACGGGCACGCAGCTAGTATCTTCAATATACAGGGTGGTTGTTATAGTTAAACTTCCCCAACACGCAGCATTCTGCAACTGTAACCCGTGAGCAGATGGCTACCCAATTTGTCATATGGACTGTACACGAGATGCGCTGAAGGGAATTTTTTAAGAACGTTTAGCTAAAAGAATGCAAACTAGATGGCACTTTGCACGGTGAAATCACCTCAGATATGACCCAAATGAGTGAATACATGCCCAAAAACTATTGAATCAATATGTTAAAATTGTTTCTATATTTCGAATGAACCATTTTCATCTTTAAATTTGTCGTTTTTCATGCAAAACACAATCTAGTGGACATTTTTGAACTATTTTTTTTTTATTCCTTGAACGAATATCATGTTGAGCCAATATACCCATTTTGGTTACAATCCGTTCGGCCGTTTTAGTTCTAGAACACTGTTCATAGGAGAAGTTTATTTTAACCACCCTGTAGTTTTAACGATAATTGTTTTCGATAACCAGTGCCGTCACAAGATCTCAGAACAGCTTGCTTTAAAAGCAATCCAATTATATTAAACTCTTATAAAATGGGAATCCTGATTGTTTACCAATGCACTATGCGGTTATAGAAAGAGTCAACCTGTATATGTCTTCGAGTTTTCTGCAAAAAATCCTTCAGCACAAAAGTCGCCTTAAAAAATGAAATAGATGTTTTTATAAAATGTCATTTATTGTTGAAACTAACTTTAACCCTTTAACGCGCAGTGTTCCCACTCTGGCAACGCCAAACTCAGACGTTTTGACTGTTGCCAGTCACGAAGAATAGATTGGATTTCTATAAAAATAGTGACGGGTGACACAGCTCCACGAGAATCCTTTACTTTTTAAGCACGCCATTTCCCGTCAAAAAATGGTCACGATTATTTTTAACAGCACTGACATCTGCTGAAATAGGGAAGAATGCGAGAACAGCTGGACACATTGCCCAATGCTGAAAGAAGGGCAGCCGTTGCCATCGCTCGACGTAACTACTAGCAAGATGGCGGACGATCGAAACGTTCATCGCGTGCCACAGATCTAGAGACCCTTTCCTGACAGCAGCTGGCTGTCGATCGTCCGCCATCTTGCTGGTAGTTTAGTCGAGCGATGGCAACGGCTGCCCTTTTTTTCAGCATTGGGAAAGGGTTGCGCCTCAAAGGGTTAAGTTTATTATTTTTTCCCTGACCGTTTTGTAACCCTAATGGGTTCATATTTTGTTATTGTGAGCAGAACAGCTTGTAAAGAGACTTCCTCATTCGTTTTGAGTCTTAAACCATTCGTGCCTGGATATTTTTGCGACTTTCTTCGATTTTTGCTAACACCAGCAGTAATTGATAAATTTCTGATGTCAACTTTTTGAACAAGGGATGATTTCATTTAAAATCATTATGTATAAAAATTGAAATGTCGACATCCTACTTGGCCATATTAAAATATTTTGTGGAATTGAGGTTCAATACTCGCGAATCAAGGCTAGGAAAAATAAATAACGTTTTCGAATGATAGCGAAAATGCCGTCCCAAAAAAGGGACGCTAGGCACAAATGGGTTAAACTAACATTGTGCTGGAAGAATATATGTGTGCATTAATATTATGAACAAGTGAAAATACTCAATTACAAATGACGCTAATTTTCGTCTTTATTAGTAATTAAATGCATGATACAGCTATTTCAATTCCGGTGTTAAATTAATGCCTGAGAAAACAGTTTTTGAAAAATATTAGTTTATTAATAATTTTTCTTAGGCGTTTACTTAGAATTAAAAAAAAAGGAATAACATGCGTGTCTCCTCGAGGCGTTATTGTAGCTGCTCATTTCAAGATGTCGGAGTTCTCTCTCATGCATAGAACTCCATATAATTAGCTTTGTAATAAGTATTGAAATCAATTTCTTCATAGTACATCTGAAAAATAACTTGTTTATTCTGGAAATGCATTTGAATATATAATGACATGTGAAGAATTATAATTTAATTCTTGGGCAAAAAAAAAAAAAAATTAATAATGAGTAAAGACAGAATTATCGAATTTGCTGTGGTTGCAACGGATAGATTTCTCGATTCATTGGAAGGAAAGACTGAATAAACAAAAATAAAATTAACAAATATTATATAAAGTAGTTAGCATTTTTAATGAGTCTTGGAAATTGGATAAGGAAATTCAAACTGGAGATCTTCTAAAAGGAATGAAAATGTCTTCCTCGGCATTGTTTTACATTTTTTGTTTACGTCACGTAACTCCTCCACAGTTTGGATAGGAGGTGAAAATATTCTCCTTACAAGTCCGGCAGTTTCATGAGGTGAAAATTACAAAATAAAGTGATTAACCTCACTTTTTACATCTGAAAAACCATCGGATCAACCAACGTTTTAGTTCTAAGTCACATGTACTGTTTAAAAGAATTATTTCAACATCTAAATTTTGAGTCAATGTTTATTACATTAAACACTTCAGACGCTGAGATAGACGTATGGAGCTTCATTTCGAAACTTTTTTTTATTTTTTTATTTATTTTTTTTTCCTAGGGCGAACACTTGCCGATGAGGCATTTGCCACTACTACGTTCTGAATCACTGGTCATTTTATTTTGCGAGCCCCCAGGGCACGGCCAACGTTACCGCCTATGAAGGGAAGGGCAGATAAATACCCATGCCCAAGCGGGGTCTCTAATCTGGTCCCAAGTGAGGCTGAATGGCTTTTTTCAGGAACAGCACATAGTAAAGGACCATGCGATGGGCTGGGGGCCACAGTCAAAAGACTAGCAGGCCTACAAAGACCGTATAAGGACCAAATTATGGATGCAAGGCAACTGTTTGAATGGTCACATCAGAGCATATCCAACATAGACTTTGTATTTGTGACCCTTGACGAATACATTAAAAATGTTGAACAATTGGCCAACCGGTACAATACATCTGTAACTATATCAGGCACCCGGAAATATCATGCCTTCATAATTTTCAAATGTAGAACCAAAGTAAATGTGAAATTATTTTGTTCTGGAGTTGTTTCGAGCATATTTCGTGTTGTAAAGGACGTGGAAATAATATCTGCTGTACGTGCAAGTGTGCACGTACAGCAGATATTATTTGCAGATATTACTGGGTGTGTAACATTAATCTACGGTGACACTTGGTGGTTGAGTTATGTTCTTGATAAAGATGAAGATAAAGTGCAAGTTACATTCCTCCATCCTTCAGGTACATCCCCTACATTTATATACCCCACACCACCTGATACACTGTGGATCCCTTTTGCAGATGTGATATGAAAAGTTAACCCCGTCACACAGACTGGCCGAACATTCAGTTTACCAGACAGTGAAGTGAACAAATGTGTGGGTATCTTCCAACGATTGAAGTCTCGATGAACTAATTTGTTAACCCTTAACTTTAATCATAATATTGGAGTTTCAATGGTAAGTCTCTATGTGACCTTTCTCCATTAAAAAAAATGTAAAAGTAATAGCCACTGTTTGTTTCATTGAAATGTGTTGCTTGTTTCATTCAATGAAATATACAAAATTTTTTAAAACTTTACTAATTCTGGTATTTTTCACAACACGTGTATTTCTTAAGCACAGTAGCTCCTGATTCCATTGAGATCCCATGATAGAACTTATTTGAAATTAAATTTTAAAATTTTCAATTTTTTGAAATTGTAACTCCTATCTTGTGGCATATCATATTCAGCCCCCACTCAACAGCTTTAAAATGAGCCCGCTCTCAGCTTTATACCATCACTGGTTGCCAGCCTATAGGCATCTAATAGTGCCAAAATATGAATTTTTTTCACAAAAATTTAAATCTTTAAAAATTAATAACTTGCAAAAATAATTGTGCAAATAACTGAAATTAGGTATTTTTTCATAACTCAATGATATATTACTGAATACCATGAATTATGAAAATCTGAGACATTAAGTCTGAATCAGTGTGTTGATGTGGCATGGAATGATCCTTTACACAAGTTTCATGTGTCATGTTTCACTCTGTAACCATTCCGGGCAACCACTTCAGTGTAAATCTTTTACCGCCATGATTCCAAAAAGATTGAAAAGTTCATAAATATTAAAAAGGAGAAAAAGTTAAATAACATCTACGCCGTGTATACGATCCGCTTGAAGTGTTTCATAAATATATAGTACCAGGTTACCGAGCCATGCTCAGAATCTAAAGGCTCCTTAAGTGTAAAATAATGAATACGTTAATGCCTTGGCACGTATCAATAATCTTCATGGTTAAAGATTTTCATCGCTGTCGGATCACCCATATATTATCAGGTAAGTTTTGGTCGGCATTCAATGTTACAATGGCATATACTTTGTTTTGAAGAGGGATGCTAAATACTCGATGGTCGGCGCCATCAGAGTTGAGCAAAAAGTAGTTTAACGTAAGGTGCCTCCTTTCCTTCTGTAGCAGATCAACGAGGGTATCAGCGAAGATCTTGGGCGATGCATTCACTAACAGCGTCTTCATTACTTCAGAAATATATTTGTCCATATTGAGGACGTTCAAATTCAGCATCAAAAATTTGAATTGGTTGAACTGTCAGATGAATGAGTTTATAAAAAAAATTCATAAAGTCTGTTATACACTGTTCGCAAAGTAGCAGTACACACCAAAATCGTTAATAGTTTCACTCGTCATATACTGTGAACAAAGCCATTGTAAAGTATGCTTTCAAATTTCGAATTCTTTGAAATGTGGGTGACGTCGAAGAAACAACCACACCAATGCATAAGGAAATTCGGAATCTCCTACATCAATCTTACAGTCCCCCAAATGGTTTCGGTTAATTTTTGTTTTTACTCTTCAGAAAAATACAAAGCTCCAGGGTGAATGCAATCCATGTTAAAAAGTTTTAAACTATGATAATAAAAACCCACATTAGTGGCAGCTTTGTAGATACTTAGACTGTTTACCCGAAGTATTTGTCGACGTCTAGCTGTTCTTTGTCGTTTTCCTTCCAAATACTAATCATCTGTTTCATCTGCTTGTGTTTGAACTGCACGTTCACACATTTGGGCTAAGTGCTGCTGTCGGTGATCATATGTTTCCACAGCTCGTTTTTGAGCTACACTTTCATGCATTGACGTCTTTATAATACATCTATGATGATAATTCTTTACCATTGAAATTGTAAATTTCTCTATAGTGCTTCAATTCAAACATAAAATACTTATTTTTTTTCTAATTCAAAGAAAATACATCATCCATAAACAAATTCTACAAACGTAAATTCAATCTTATAGATACATAAATATAGATGCCATAAAAGTATAATCTTACATAAATATACTTTAAACATAATTTTATTTTATAAACTCACGCTTAAGAAAATAAAAAGTGCAACGCAATTTAAATTATTAGTACAAAAGGATACTTCGAAATTATGAAATCAAAAACAGAATAGATCAAAAATATTCTTTTATAATAACCCTAACAACTACTTAAACGTTGACAATAATAGAACAAACGGATGGACTGAAGAAAATGGACTTCTAACCTCGAATAAATCAAAAATAGATCGCTCCTATATAGTTACGCTGATCCCTGACTCTGTCACAATTCCCGTTCAACCACTCAAAATAGAACTTTTACCATCCAAACAGATTAAAAATGTATTGTCTAATAACTTAAAATTTACACGGTTCGTTGGTGCTATCAGCCTGAAAATTATCATAATTATGTAAAAAAAAAAAGAAAAAAAAAGAAAGAAAAGAAGAAAGAAAAAAAAGAAAGAAGAAATCTGATAATCCACCCGTTCCCTGATTTTTAAGCGGTTTTTTTTTTTTTTTTTGGGTGTGTGTATTTTTAGCTCTATTTTATTTAAGAGAATAAAAAAAGCTAATCATTTGAGTGTCAGAATTATCTATTTCAAGTGACATTGACGTTACATTGAAGTCACGGTTATCAGGCTTTGGAGGAAAAATTACGATTCCAATTAAGATAGCTTTTCTAAATTACTACTCAGTTTAACTTTTTTTCAAAAATAAAACGGTTTTCTATGCAGTAAGCATGGATATGGGAGAGGATGATGATACCAAACGAAATGTTTCGAATACGAAATGTTTCTGCAGATTATACAATTCGGATTTCGATTTATAATAAAAATTGAATATGAAGTTATTTGATTTTAAGTGGGTAAATATTAAATATTCTGAGTGTAGACATTCTATCGCCCGCTGTAATTGTCTCCACAAAGGGCTTTATCCTTTAGTTTAATGATAGTACACAACACAAAACAACACAGTCTAATCCACGTCTAAATAAGAATTGAAAATTTATTAGAAAAAATCTTAACCAGATTTCAGCCTCACAATTTACTGCTTCCACATATGGACAACTCCCAGCCTGCGGCCGGATGGGGCCCGCCATGACTTTTGGACCAGCCCTCAAAACAAGTCAAAACCCTGTATAAAACCTATATAAAACATTCAAACTTCCATATAAATCCGAATTATACGGCCCGCGATTTCGCTAACATCCTGAAGTCAGGCCCAGGAGGCCACTATCGTAAAGTTCTGCCCGCAACTTTTAAAAGGTTGTCCATACGATGATAAAATAAATGAGTTGAAATCATCAACTGCAGTGAGTGAAAACTAAACGGATGGCTGATCATCTGCAAAATTAATTTGAATATCGACTGCGAGCCCAATTCAGGAATCTATCGTATCATTTTTTCATCGGGGTTTCGAACATCGTTTCATTATAAACGGTTGACAAATTAAAAAAAAAAATCGTCAGGGTAACTACATTTAAATATTTATCGTCAACTTGGCGGAATAAGGCAGTTAAAATAGAATTCAACCTAGTGCCGTTATTTAAAAAAAAAAAAAAAAATGGAATTTTCATGCTACGTCACAGGATCTTTTTTCTTACGGTGAATGACTGAAAAGGGTGTCATTTTCATTTAAATTATTCGGCTAAGCTGAAACTTTTATGCACTTTTGAAATTCGCATCATATGGATCAATAAAATATATGAAAAATATTTATTGTTTTAGTATATACGCGAAAATACATTTAGCTTTACGTTAGTTACAAAAGGATAATTGTAATAAATTCAGGCAATTTTTCACATAAGTTTTGCGAATAGTTTTGTATTAATAACTATGAATTAAGAATAATTAAATTATTTACGTATATTACATCAAGGTGCTCTCGGGGATGGCAACGAAGACTCTTTTCTCTTTTTCTTTCGCTGGTTGCGAGGACGATATTTTGAAATAAAAATAACTTTTTAATTCTAAACAAATTTATGTAGCTGAATGGTGTAATATATCTAGTTACTAAAATATTTATTTGTCTGTGTACTGAATATCAAGTTCCATTTATTTTTTCTATTATATATCGATGGCGTGTATTTTTTAATCCGCCCCAAACTTATTTGAGCGTCCCTTTTAGGAAGATATCATCAAGTGTGTTTTTCAAACGCTCAATAGATGGCGCTACCGTCCAAAAATTTTAAATTTTAAATTTTGAGCGTTTTAGAGGTTTTTCAATCAATTGACCTAGCTCAATCGTTTCAGGGGCCCAAAAAACCCCCAGATACGAAATTTAAAAAGAATCCTTAGAGCAGTTTTCGAGATCGTTCGGACATACACACACACACACACACAAACATTCCTCGTTTAATATAAGAGCGGATAAAAATATAAAAAATCAAAACAATCTGTGCTACTTTAAAAATCTGAAAATCCCCCGACTCGCTCATTTTTAACCCATTTGTGCCTGGATATTTTTGCGACTCTTCGATTTTTACTGATAACAGAAATAATAGATAAATTTCTGATGTCAACTTCTTGAACAAGGGATGATTTCTTTTAAAATCATTATGCATAAAAATCGAAATATCAACATGCTACTGGGTCATGCTAAAATATTTTGTAGAGTTGAGGCTCAGTACTCATGAATAAAGGCTAGGAAAAATAAATAACGGTTTCAACTACTAGGAAAATGCCGTCCCAAAAAAGGGACACTAGGCATAAATGGGTTAAGCGACTTTTTGCTATTTTCGCAAAACAGGCTAAAAGCTTTGTCTCGTCTCACAAAATCCCTATATCGTAATGTTAAAAATGTCTATCAAAAAAGCTGTCAATATCTGTCTCGTCTCGCGAAAATCTCTATAAGATCCTGTCTTCCTTCACGTCAGCCACCCTAGTATATGGTCGTGGATTCGATTCCAATTCACACGCTGGTTCTAGAAACTTCCCTTCTTTGTGCTCATAGAGATGCGAATACAGGGAGACGGCATTAGCCATCTGATAGTGAAGCTGAAACTGCAACCGATCCTCTCTATTGCTTAGATCACATATGATAGTACTATTCTATGGTGGCAGTTCCAATTTTAAAGTAGTAATGTCGCCAAAGTGAGCGCCAAGAATAATTACGAATAGAGCTGTTTCACCTACGTCATTATGACTACGTCACACCTTAGCAACCAACTTTTTTGGTCAAACATTCGTTCATTTGAGAATGGTCATTGGCCGAAAACGTGTCTTTGTATCCCTAAATATTCGAGTTGACCTAAAAAAAAAAATTCAGTGACGTCACGTGAAAATACTCTATTGGACATAACTTTAAAACTTTTAACTGTGGTATGCTGAGATTTTGTATTTAGAACTATTGTAATATATAATTGTACATCTTTACTGTATAATCTGTAAAATTGTGCATATTTCATTGTTACTTAAACAGAAACGAACAAAATGATCCGTCATATTTAGGGCGAGATTCAAGTAAAACGCGTGCGATCGAGTTCGAATCGAACGTTTTTCAGTCCCCAGAATGCTTCCAATGAATAAACCTATCGCGCTGTCACGTGATCAAAACACGATTTTTTTGTTTCAGTTGAATAAGAAACATTGATATATTTTGAAGTTCTCCCTGTTCGACGCGGGAAACGTTCGAATTGTGTTTCACTTGAATCTCACCCTTAGACTAACAAAGTTACTTCATTCCGTGTAGTACTGAGGCGGGCCATCCTGATTCTACGAGCCCGCTTGTGCACTCCGATGAGACATCCAAAGAGGCCTGCGGGTGCTCAGTTATTGGTTCCAGAAAAGAGATACGTCATCTAATGGCCGAATCTAACCAATGAGAAAACGTCCGTAGGCCTCTTTCGGAAGGCCCGGTAGAATCACGATGGCCCCGACTGAAGATAGCTAATGCAATCTCCATGCATTCATATCTCCATGTCTGTGCTAGTAAAAATTTTCATTGTGTTGCCCACATTATTCGACGAAGACTGATTAGCAGACCCTTAAAACCAGGCACGTAAGTCCGAAAAGTAAATGTTCCAAATTAGCCACTGACATTGGGAGATGGCTCAAGTGGAGGAACAGGGTTCTGTCCTCTCGCGGGGCCGTTGGCCTAGCGTTCTGGAATTTTGGGCGGTTTTCTCCAGATGTAAAGGGAATATGCGCTAGATACCGAGAAAATCCCCCCCCCCAAGACATTTGCAATTTCTTTGACGTGGAGTTATAAGCGATTCCTCGTGACCAAGCACACAAATCCGAATACATGTTCCAACACAACAGCAACAACAACAAGAATTTTCTTGCACCGTGGACAGTAATGTCGGACTGAACTTTGATGAGTTTTAGGTGAACTGTTTTGACCGGTAGTGAGACGTGGATATCAGCTTTTAAAATATTACAACGATTTAAGAGGTAAGTCATACACATTATTACAGTTTCAATGATCTCATTTTAGAAGATTCTTTATCTTGAAAGTTAAATTTTGAAATGATTGTCAGAACATTTGAGACGAGTGTATGTGGCTGGGAGAGGGGGAGAAAATCGAACTTTATATGATTTATCCACGCATTCTTTTTCTACTTAACCTTATCAGATCTGATTAAATAATTTCTCTTTGAATTATGTATTTTTTTATTAAGAGATAAAATTTGTAATCATAACATTAATGTTACAGTATTATGGCAAGCAGACACTGAGGGGCATCTGCCTACTGGGGGGGGGGGGGTAGGTCGAATCGGAGGGCTTTAAAGATTTCCGATGTAAAATCCCGTTACATCTGGAGAGGCCAACCTAAACTCTAGGCCGTTAGATCGACAGAGACGCATTAGGACAAAATGTTGTACCTTCAAAATTCAGCTGTTTACCATGTTCAATGAATAATCCATTCAGGCATGATGGAGATTCTCAAAAGAATTAAAAGTCTTGATCATTAAATATTCGAGGAATTACTTTTTAATAATATGCAAGAATTAGAACATCCATCTAGTGTAGGTAATTTTTATGTCCTTCTTGAGGAAGGAGAGCCTGAAAGTGTTGAGGTGCCCGACTACCTTTGAAATGCAAATTGTGGATAAAAATCCAATTTCCTATTTTTTGCTTGGTATTAAATCTTGGTAAGAGCTATATAAATTACTGGCTTGAATTTTGTTGCTTTCTAGATCAAAGCTTATGTTACAGGAATTTTAATCTGTCTTCTCATAAGCAAAGCTTCCCATTTAAGTTTAGTTTTTGCTTTTTCTCAAAATGATATTCTTAAGATTTCGTTTTATCGCAAAACATACTATCGTTTAATTACCATTGTAACTTAATGGAAGCTTGGTGAAATTTAAATAGTTTGATTTAGGGAATGAACATCTGCAAAGTATGTAGTGAAGTTATTTGTTTTTCAGTAAGTTGAGTAATGAACTGTTATACACCTATTTTCATGATACCTCTGTGTGTGAAATCAAATACGATACTCAAAGTTATGGAAATGGTGCATTCTTTCAGGGTGGTTTCAAATGTCAACATGTAAAATTTACGGTTTAAAAGTGTCTTATTTTAAATTTAAGTTTATATGTTTAGACAAATAGCAATTTTGTAACACATTTTATGCATGTTTTGAGACGAAAGCTCAAAGTATTTAAAAATACATACTTTCATTTTTTATTAAGTTAAATTTAATACAATGTGCACATAAAGAGCCAATTTTTTAAATGTTAAGAAATTCCATTCCAAAAGTTGGGAATCACATTAATGTAATATATATTACTTTAACGACGTGATATAACCCAAATCTTTTGTTTTGCTTGTGGCCGTGCATGTAAGATGCTATTTCTTCTTTTTTCTTCAAAGAAAATAAAGTATTGGCAAAAAATTTCGCTATTAAGTTTCTATGGGAAATATCGATTTCTACCATCTGTGATTTTACTTAAGCAAGTTAATGAAATAACGTCTCTACTTAACATATCAGAGGTTGATTCAGACGAAAATTGAGTCCGTTTTGAGGCCTCTTCGCATAAAAACAACCAATTAAAACGGCCCCCTTCACAAAATTACATTCGATTAAAACGGCTCTTTCACAAAAATACAATCTATTAAAACAGACCTCCGTTGGCATTGTACTCTATATTTTAATCTGTTTTAACAATTTTTACAAAAAAAAACTTACTTTTATTAAAAATTGGTATGAAAAATCACAAAAAATAATTGTTGAGATTGACAAAATTAAGTATTGAAATTCAGAAAAATAAACAATTTTCAGAAAAATGGGACCCTAGAAAAGAATCCTGGATCGACCCTTGCACATGCAAATATGATCCATCTTTGGCAAACATGGATTCATTGTCACTTGCTTCTGTGTGATGTATGTTGGTACATATGCAAGTAGTATCACGTACAAAGTTATTGTACGATGTTCGTATCTCGTATAATTCAAGAAAAGATTACCCGTAAAATTTTACATTCAGTACAATACAGTGGCGGATTAATGGAAGTTTCTTTTGGGGGGGGCGGTTAGTTAGAAGATTGACATATACATCCATTTTATGGAAGTAAAATAGGATCATTTATAATTAATTTCTTTTTTCTCGGGGGGGGTCACCCCTCCTCCCCCTTTAATCCGCCCTTGGTACAGTACACATCTAGGTGTTCTCATCCATTGCATTAAAAGTCTGGACATTTATTGCTGAGACCACACCCGAATTCCTGACAAACATCACAAACATTGGGGCAAGTTTGTCAAGAGTCGACAAATTAAATTTCAAAACTGAACACAACTTTAATTTTATCGAAGCATCGCGTCTCTTTTTCAAACTAAACAATTTTCAACAAGGGCATACAAATGTGTCAGTTTTGGTATACATACAAAGAGGTGACCGCATAAGACGTTTTTACATTAACGACGTTTTAGTTAAAAAAATGAGTTATATTGAGTAAACATGTTCATCATTACCATCGACTGTTCAAATATTAATTAGACCTTTTTCTAACAAAGTTGAAATGTTAACGATTTTGGTTGTCTGCCACTCTGCTCTTCCTTGCCAGTCCGTTTTATAACTGATGTACATATGTATCAATTTATACATGCTACTGCTATATGTTATGCACACTAGTGACATGCTATAACCCAGACAGCACAGCAAATTTGCATCAAACTTGCAATAAGCTTGATTTATCAAGTCAATAAACTTGAATTAAGCTTGAAAATTTCAAGCGTGTAAGCTTAATGCAAGCTTGAATCAAGTGTTCAAGCTTGCACTTGCCCAACTTGCATTAAGCTTGACATAGCAAGCTTGAAGCAAGCTTGACATAGCAAGCTTAATTCAAACTTTAAAAAGTTTCCAAAAAAAATCTTAATACATGGGGCTACGGTCGGCGAACTCGCCCCATATATTTTATTTTTCCACGTATTTTCTTTCCCCTCTACGCTGAAACGTCAAGTTATTTTAACCTGTTTCCGTCTAGCGTCCGAGGCTGGGATCGATCCCGGGACCTAAGGTGTGGGAAACGAGAGTCCTAAGCACCATGCCAATCTCACGCGCTGTGATAAGACTAAAGTTTGAAATGACTGTTATGGTTGTCACGCCGTCTTTTGGCGAGATTGATCAATAATGGCCGATGCCGATCTGCTACTTTTATTTTTCCATGGGAAGAATCAAAATTAAAATAATGATGTGTGTGATTTATAGACTAATAGGGAAATAAGCATAGTATAAATTTAACCCTACAATGCATGATTTTTTTAAAATGGCTGAAAATAAAATTGTAGCTTTGTTTTAGCTTACTTATGCTTGGAAAAATATTTTTAAAAAATTTCAGCTTGTAGTTTCCCAGAAAAATCATGAAAAATATTCAAATCCGAAAAATTAGAGTGCCCACTCTATAGATCTCATTAAACAAAAGAAAGTAATATAGCCTGATTCTACATTATTGAATCGTGATACTACTATTTTTAATAGTTTTGTATTCATTTTCATTTAGCAATGCAAATTAGAAGCAATCAAAAATGCGGACAAAAATTGGTTCAGTGAACTTGGATGCACTTGCTGTGAATTCCTGCTTGTTTGCTCTAAAAATAATGTATACACTTTTAAAAACTGAAATTTATTTCCGTGTTGCCTTATATTTATTTTAAATGCATATTTCAAACAAAAACTACAAAATTTTCTTTTTATTACGGAAAAATGTGAGTGTAGCCAAATGGCAACAGTATGCACTCTAGGGTTAATATGCACTCTAGGGGCGGGCACAGCCAGCTGCGTCAAACGTAATGTCGTATTTATTTTTTCAATCATTTAAATCATTCAAATCATTTAAATCAATAATTTCAATCGTTTTTTCAATCTGCGTCAAACGTGATGTCGTATTTATTTTATCAATCAAAGTTTTATTTTTCGCAAATAAACGTATTTTCTGTGCACGAGTAACGTGACTTATGTGGTGTGGCCATCTTGATCCGAGATAGCCACACACCCTAGGTCACATGAATCTTCGAGGGCAAAAGGGGTGTAACCAAATCTCAGCACCGCAGCCTGTCTTTCTCGTCAGCAACGCGCAAGTGATAATGACGTCATACTGAAGTCACGGTTATCAGGCTTCGAAGGAAAAATTGCGATTCCAATTCGTATAAAATAGATTTTCTAGATTAGAAAGTTTTATTTTTTTCGCAAATAAACTTATTTTCTCTGCATGAAGCGTTGATGTAAGAGGGATGTTCCCAGCTAACGGAAATATTTCGTATCCAAAAGCAATAGCGAATTCTTAGAAAAAAAAATTGCAATTCCGATTTTGGTATATAGTAATAAACTTTGAAGTTACTTATTTTTGATGGATGAAGATTAAATATATTGAGTGTAGACAAATTTCTGTGGAATGTTTTTTCTAGTGCCCCTTGTAATAGCTTCCACAATGGGCTTCATCTTCTAGTACACAACAAAAAACTACACAACTTAAATCATAACTATTGAGATGAACATCAGAAGTTAGAAGAAGAATGAAGCAGCAAAAGATTGCTTGTAATTGGAAAAAGAGAAAAATCGTTGTAAATATCAGCTGCACGGAAATAACGCTACAAATCTAAATTGGTGTTACGGGAAAATATAAGTAGTGTTATTCTGTGGCTAATTTCGCAATCTGCACCCACACGTTCGAATGGTGAGGGCTTGTTATTTATTTATTCCTGTAGCCATCTAGTCCCGGTTTCTCCTAATTTATTGGAAATAGAGTACGTATCATTTAAAATATCTTACAGGAAGTCAAAGAAATCGGAATATATTAAGATCAATTTCAGATCACAGATTTTAGTCCATTCCTACAATAAATATGTATAAGAGTTTATCACAGCTTACTTTTCATTTAAATGGTGTGGATACATTTAGTAAAGATGTTTTACAGGGTCCCTCAAAATAACTATATTACATCATGATCAATGGCAGTTATCGATTTCATGTGTAATTTAATCAGTAGACATTTTATAAAATGTCTACTGATAAATGATACACTTGCATTTTGTCTACATGGTCTAGCAAACTTACATTAAATTTATTATACTATTAATTATTAGAGTTATTTTAAAATATGCTCCGAATCTTGTCAATTTGTCGCCAAGTTTGGCGGCTTTAAAAAATATTTTATATAAGTTTGTATTTAATGAAAGTCTCCAAAATAAGTTTTGCCAGTAGA
This sequence comes from Cheiracanthium punctorium, assembly GCA_038373885.1. Taxonomy (NCBI): domain Eukaryota; kingdom Metazoa; phylum Arthropoda; class Arachnida; order Araneae; family Cheiracanthiidae; genus Cheiracanthium; species Cheiracanthium punctorium. Next base: position 1,327,626 of record JAWZYV010004369.1, read on the forward strand.
TATATGAGCTGGACACAATACCTCAAAATCTTGCTAGTCGTTAATCAGGATTTAATTAACAATACTGCCGAATTTATCCACTAGTATATTTGCAACAAGAAGTAAATTTCGGATATGAAGTATTACTTTTAGTTTGCATCAGTCTTTTTCCCACGTGGTCGATAACACCCTCTTCTTAGCTGTAGAGGCCTTCAGAAGCAATTATTTGCGTCAGAAGGTTTAGAGAAAATTAGGAGATGTTAGGACAATCTAGAGAGGCAACGACAGAGAAATTTTATCTTTAAGAAAACAATTTTAAATCACCCTGTCAAGGAAGCTTTCAAGCCCTCGGCATTTAAAACTAAAACCTCATAGAGTCGAATTTTGTAACTCATAAAAATACTTCTGTAGGTAAATTCAGCACTGATAGCTTGTTCTACTTCCTTTAATAAACATGTTTTATTAAACAGCTTAGCATTTGTCACTAAGTTAATGGGATTATCTTTTCTGGCACCGACATTGGTTCCTAAAATTTTGTACCGAAAATTGTATCGGTTGTGTGTGATTATGGAGGCGATCTGCCAAGGGGAGGGGTGCCTTGGTATGCGGACTTTCTATGGGGTTCTAACGCGTATTCATGATACATCTGGAGAAAACCTACCAAAACTCCAGACTGTTAGATCGACAGCCGCGCGATGAGACCGGAACCCGGAACCTTCAAACTTCGGCCATCTACCATTTTCAGTGGCATAGCCACTGTGCCATGGTGAGGCGAAAATTGTATCGGATCATTCACTTTCAGTTCGTGTACGTGTTTGTGGCAACCAATATCTAACAAGTTTCTCGAAGTTTTAATTTTAACAGAAATGCTGCTAAGTACGATTAAGTCGTCAGCCTTATTTTCCCTTATTAATACATATTTTGGTTCTCAGAAATCGGAAATTATAATCAAAAACTAAGTCCCTAAAGACAGAGAAAATATAAGAAAAGTTTATAAGAAAAATAAATAAGCCTTGTAGGGCTTACCTTCGCCAAGATGATCTGTAACCGAATAACGCAGATTTTCTCTCTTTAGTCTGGGAGGCTAGAATTGACAATTCAGCTACAGATGAAATTAAAACTGTAAATTAGTATACTGATTAGTTTATTAAAGTCTAGTCTTTTATATTTTTTACAAAAATGAAATTAAAATAGCTTACTTGACACAAAAATTTATAATAATACTTAATCATACATATAAACATACAGATGTAGCGAAAAAAAAGTTTCGGGGGAGTGTCCAAAGATGGAAAATCTAGAATTTCTCAAAAATGCTTGGTTTACTGGCACCCAGTTAACAAAAATCCAACATTTCGGGGGGTGCCCAGGACCCCCTTTGCATTCCCCCTGGCTCCGTCTCTTATATGTATACACTGAGACGGATATTTCGAAAGTTTTGAAAAACTTTAAAGGTAGGAAGGATTCGGAAATTCATAGGGAAGGGGGGTCCCAGAGGGACAATTTTTACTTGTTTTAAAATAATTTCCCTTACATTATTTAAAACTAAAAATTAAATGCGGAACAATATTTCAACAACTCTTACCTTTCATTGTAATTTTTTTTGTAATGTATCATTATTTTATTCTTCGGAAAACGCTTAATTTTTAAAACTTACTCAAGTTCTCACATTGTGACCCTTTGCGGGGCACAATGGGACAGGGGCTAGGGTACAGTGGAACAAAGAGTAAGACATACGAAATCAGATGTATTATGCAACACATTACTATACTAGCAAGACTTACTTGCAATATTGTAATAGTGTTAACTAATTTTTTTCTATTTTTTGAGCTTTAAAATCATAAAAAAAAAATCTACCGTCCCACTGTGTCCCCCCGCTCCCCTTCATTGTGCTATTCCGGAAACGTATTTCATGTAGCTCTTAATAATCACAGGAACAAGTGCTAAAATAATAGTAAGTTCTCTGGCTAATGCTCGTCAAGAAACAATGTATCTTTTACACATAGCAAGTGAATAAATTAATGGTTTAAAAATTCCGTTTCATTTCATTGATGAAAAATTTTGAAACAAGCCCACTGTTTATGGGACTTGGTTCGAATCAACAAGAACATTTTTTCCAAAGTTACTTTCAGTTACACCCTCTCAAGATCAGTATTCGAGTAAAAATGGAACTTCCAACCTTAGCTTTGAAAATAATTATATTTTGAAAAATGTGCAACCCGACAGACATATGAAACATTATAATAATGCCTAACCTAATTCATGTTTCATAATAAATAATTTTTAGCATAAGAAACCAATGTAGTAAATTTTGACTTTTACTCGAATACTCTTTTTAGAGGGTGCAGGTGAAAGCAGCGTTTTTTTTTACCCCATACTGCTGTGTGATTCCGATTTCTTATGGTGTGCACTACCTCACTTTAAGCACTGCCGGAACTTTCTTGAAATAATCTTTATGCATGTATTTATCCATAACTAATTTCACGTTTACGAATATTTCAGGTTAACGAATAAAATATTTTTATTAAAAGATTATTCTACAGCGCATATTCTCAAAACGAAACTTCTGAAATTTCAGGAAAGCGAAGTTAATCTTCAAAACTTTGAAATTCGTTATATTGATATTTTACTGTGTTTATCTATTTATATAATATACCTACACATTACTCTTTCTTTATCCGTTTGAAAAAGTAAAGATATATTTTAGTACGTTTTAATTAAATCAGAGAGCGTGAGGTTTCATACTCCTGATTTATTCAGAGGTACAAAATATATTCAGTAAATACGTCAAATTAGAATTTTTCAGTCACATGAATGCCCGGCCAGTGACCAAGCGCACGGACAGTGTCTGGTTGAAACCCAGGTCGCGTCCGTCAACCTAGAGGTTAAGGAGTTTTCCGTGGTTTTTTCCAAAACTTCGAGTAAATAGGGGTTATAGGACCCGTTTGTGATGCCACCACGTAGAGCATATCCCCTTCGGTCTATATCCGTCTTGTAGATAATTGAAATGATGCTTATGAAAGTCTCAAAAGCGCAGTCCATTACCCTACTAATTAAGACATTTACCCTAACGTCTTACGATGCACGGCCCTGTAAAATAGCTATAAATGCTACATGCTCGTATACCATTTTCTGTATGAGTAGTGACGTAGCACGTATGTGAAACATGCATTTCGTTAGAGTTCATGCCTATCGACATCAGATAGAGTAAAGAGAGGTAGACGGGCGATGGCAAACTATAATCATTAACACTGCTGAACTTTATGGGGAGATATGTTCGTGATACATAATAAAACTCTTTTATACTTTAAATATTTAATCAATTTTTCTGTAATTTAAATGTATTAAATCAATAAAATTAGATTATCATGAATAAAGAGAAAGCAAAATAAATACATTCCATACATGGCGGAAAACATTTAAAGCAATATTTTAATTCTACCCTATCATCATACTAATACTCGAATAAATTTTTAAAAATATCACAAATCTGTTGCAATATTTTTTCCATATCTATAACAAGCCTGTTATAAAAGACAAAATATACTAAAGAATAATATAATATTAATACGCTAAATTCATAAAATAATAATATCAAAATATTTAAAGTTTAAAATCATTTACTTACAGTAAAAATCATTTCTTTTCCGAATAAAATTAAACATCAACTTTTGTCTCATAGTTCCTTATTCCATATTGAAGAACCTTCCTATGCCAATTTCATTTTCAGTATATTTATCGCAGACGATAAAGTGGTTTTTCTAGAAATGATTACGCCGGGGGTTTGGAAACATCGCAATCTTAAACCTCGTGAGGTGAGTTGTTCGTAAACTCTCAGTCCGAACTAATACCAGTTAATAAGAAATCTATTCGAATTTTAATAATTTTGTCCCCAACATCTGTTTACGAACACTCCCGTGGAGTATTTAAGGGGGTGCTGAGGAGTCCCGGGGGCCTCCCAAAAATGTTAGACAATTATTAAAAAATCGCTGTTTTAAAACAATTATTTTAATTCCAGTAACAGTGCGATTTTAAAATAAACCAGCTTTAGAACTTTGTAAGCTGTGTTATTATTATTTAGTTAGGATCAAGGAGATAATACATGGGAGTGGGACTCTCTCCATAGCTGCTTGATGGGATTTTGAGGACCCAGACTAAGTTTCAGTTATGTAAACATTGGAAATCTAGTAACATGCAGCGATCCTAGCGGTAAAAGAATAAAACTTTTCTCTCGCTGATTGCTTACTAGTTTTTAATTTCCCAACTTAGTATGTGAATGAGATTACGAATGTGAAAACTCAATTTTAATTCTTTTTTTTTCACTTTTGCTTACATGGTTTCCTTAGTAAAAAATTAATAAAAAAGGAAAAAAATATATTCTTTCTTGAGGAGATTAAAATATTGAGTTCATATTTATTAACGAGTACGCATACCATGGCTGACAGAAAAGAACTTTTCGTCTGCTTCGGTGTATATTTCCACGAGAGACTTTGAGTTTATTACTGAGTTTTTTTTATGCACCATGAATTTAATTTGCGTTTACCGGGAATTTAAAGCTATGTTAAAATTTATCGCCATATGAAATTAAAAAAATTAATGTCTAAGAACAACTTCAATAGATTATATCTGTAATCAGACATTGTTTGGTCCATGGCCCGAAAGCTCGGCAATCGTTATCGACATTGGCGAAGTATTGTCGAAATATCGCCAAATTTAACGCCGAAAATAAATACGTATTTCGCTTTACTCTAAAATTTTTGCATGTTGAAGCTTTGTATTTGGAACTACGATAACATCTAACTTCACATTCTTTTTTAAAATTGCAATCAACAGAGTAATTTATTTACAGGGTCGTCTAAAAGGCTTTAATACAGTAAGGTCTATAGATACCTCCAATTCATTGAAAGTCTGTGATGAATCCCTCTTCCGGCTATGACCCAAATCTCGCTAAGTTACGTTTGACGCTTGTCAACGTTTGACGAAATATCGCCCATCAAAAACAAATCTTTCAAATATAAACCAACTCCGCGATATCTCAAATATTCGGGTAGAAATCGCTAAATCTTAGTATTATTGGAGTATTTAATCTCCCATGTATTATGATCTTATCGGTATCACCTCACCTATCTATTATTTGAGTATTTTATCTCTGAAGTATTTTATCTTAATAATCAAACTACATCTACAAAATGTCAATGCCAAGCTGCAGCTTCAAAACCAAAATGATGAGATCTAGATATCTTGAAGGATTGGAGTATTTATTATTAGTATTTTTGAAGTATTTAAAAACAAAGTAAGTTTAGATGCTGTGCACTAAAATACTTATAATTTTATAGACATACAAAGAAGTCGTGTGGTGTTCAAATCAGATTTTTTTCTTTCAGGAGCATACAACATTATTCTAAAAAGTTATGGTAGAAAAAAGGTGTTCAGATCTCGATTGTGAGAATTTTTTGGCCAAACTGAACATTATTTGCAGTAAACACTAATGAGACCGCGTGGTTTTGATTTAAAAAATAGTTCAGATTTTCGCTACCAGGGACTAAAGTGGTCAAGGTCTATATTTGGAATAAACTAGGAGTAGAAAACACAGAAATTTAACATTTTACAAGAATTTTAATGCTGTTATCATGTGTTGCAATCAGCTTTGCATTTTTCAGTTTATCAGAAATTTTAGAAATGACTCACACGCCAGAAATGTGTTGCAGATTTTCACGAAGTAAAGTGATGGTAATCCAAAACCTTCCACAAATTTTAGTCAACTGACGACATTATTTCGTTACACCCGATTTGAGGAAACACAAAAAAAAACCCAACAGAATGTGTCGGAATCAATAAAGCGCTACACTTTTAGGCTCGTGATTTGCTTTTAAAAGTTCACTATGTGAACTCTACGTAATCGTACCTGGTTAGCAAAACTTTACTACCAAGAAAGTGAAAATGTTTCTACTGCCTTTCTAGAATATCGGCGGTTGTAGACCTTAACCCTTTAACGCGCAGTGTTCCCGCTCTGGGAACACCAAACTCTGACGTTTTGACTGTTGCCAGCCTCGAATAATAGATTTGATTTCTATAAAAATAATTGCGGGTGACATAGCTTCACGAGAATTCTTTACTTTTTAGCACGCCATTTCCCGTCAGAAAAATGGTCACGATTATTTTTAACAGCACTGACATCTGCTGAAAAATGGAAGAATGCGAGAACAGCTGTATAGATTGTCCAATGCTGAAAAAAGGGCAGCCATTGCCATCGCTCGACTTAACTACCAGTAAGATGGCGGACGATCGAAACGTTCTTCGCGTGCCACGGATCTGGAGTCCCTTTTTTGACGCAGCTGGCTGTGCCTGCACAGCCAGATGTCGTCAAAATAGGGTCTCTAGATCTGTTACACTCGATGAACGTTTCGATCGTCCGCCATCTTGCTGGTAGTTAAATCGAGCGATGGCAACGGCTGTCCTTTTTTCGGCATTCAGAAAGGGTTGCGCCTCAAAGGGTTAAGGAAAGCTCGATGAATAGAGGTGATAATTATATAGAGGTGATAAATATAGCGACACTCTGGCCCCTGGTGAAGAAAATTCAAACATTTTATGAAAACCCGATTGTCTAATTAGTATCTATTATTGATTTGGTTCTGTTTGGCCCGACAAGTTTTCTCATAACTGTCACCTCTACTTGAATTATGGCCACCACCCTGTTCTTCATTACAGAGGTCCGTTATAGAGAGGATCTAGGCAGATTACTCTGTATCATAAACAATGAACATAAATTTTACTACACTTTAAATCGCAAAATTGCAACACTAACAATTTAAATCGCAGTACCAAATAAGCAAGCGAAAAGAACGAAAAAGAACGAAAAAATAACGAAAAAGAATAATAATTCAATTCACTTTCAATTCACTTTTCATTACATGGATTGGCCAATTTATTACATCCTGTTTCTCACTTCATCATATTTATTACGCTGCCTGATAAATGAAATATGTTCTAGTGAAAAATGCAAGAGAGTCTTTCCTCGGTACAGAATCGTATTTCATTTATAGCATGTTCTGATTAACTGCTTAACAGTAGAAAAATAATTATCAGACTTAAAATATAGCCAGTGGGAAATGTTAGGTTGTCCCAAAGAGGGGGTAACGAGTTTTAATTCTTTATCTATTAGAGATATGTGGGTAGTGTAAATTGAAAAAAGTTCAAAACAAGGTAGGAAAAGAGACTACGACCCTAAAATATCCCTTTCGTTAATTTCCAAAAAGTTACTTATTAAATTTGTTTACGATGCAAGTACTAAACATTCCTGGTTAATAAAAAGTGCCCCATACATTAACGAAGTGATGTGCAAAATTTGAGAATTATATAATAGAAGTTTTCAAGAGGTATGAAGATAAATATATGCTGACTTAAACCAATTTTCAATGTTTCTCAAAGGGAAAAAGTCACGTCGGGTGACCGCATTTCAGGGGTCGTCAGAAATTACGAAAGAAAATATTTTCATTCAGATCTAGTGATAAACGTTTACATTAAACTTCATGTATAGCCCCCGATCATATATTTGTATTTTTATAAATGAACGAGAGGAACTTTCTCTTAAAGTAGTCTTTTCCCTAACTTATTGTGATTTTTTTTTTATAATGTACATTGACTACTACCTCTAATAGATACAAAATTAAAGCACGTTACCACCTTTTTTGCACATCCTTTGAAAACGTGATATTTATTGACGAGTGTCATTCCAAAACCGGCTCAATCCATATGATTTCCGAAATACAGTTTTTAAATATATTTTTGCATGTTTCACTTCATCACATTTCAAAAATTAATAGATGCAATCCACAGAAAAGGTCTTACAAAATGGAGGTTTCTCGCTATTCTTAAAAAAAAAAAAAAAAAAAAAAAAAAAAAAAAAATCTGGAGTGACTCCACTCGACTTTCCGAACACTTACGATTCGGATTTAAGATCATTACCAAGCATTTAAATAAATTTTAATCGATGAATCATTCAAACATATATAACAAATCGAAGCTCAATCGAATGTACCGTTTAAACGCTAGCGCACTTTCCAGAATTTTCCCCCATAGGCCATAATGGAAAAGAAATATTTGTCGTAGCCCTGTAGAAAAACTATAAGTCTTATACACACCGAAATCAATACAGGTCTTGCGACGGTGGTTTATAACATATATACCTAATTTGAGCTCCATCTAATGTACCGTTTAAACGCTAGCGCCCTTTCAAGAATTTCCCCCCATAGGCCATCATGTAAAAGAAATTTTGTCGTAGCCCTGTAGAAAAACTGTAAGTCCTATACACACCAAAATCAATACCGGTCTTGCGACGGTGGTTTATAACATATATACCCAATTTGAGCTCAATCGCATGCCCCGTTCAGGAGCTATCGTGTTCACTCACATACACACATACACACACACACACATACACACACACATACATACATCTCGTAAAAATAACATAAATGAATTCAGAAGCCCTCTAAACGTGTAAATACACCAAAATCTCGAATTCGAATTTTTGCATGATTACAATACTTTCCTTACATGGTACATGTTCGGAAAGTAAAAATAACGGCCGCAGCCGCCGGCGTCAAGAGCTTCTTGGGCTATCTTCTCCTAAACAGTGGGGATTTAGAGAAACATGTCCACGGATTCGGAAATGCCTGATAAGCTGACTTAAATTTCGAAAATCGAATATTTTAAAAGATATTGATAAAAAACTGAAAAAAAAATAAAACTTAATGGTTGCAGGATTTGGCATAAAAGCATTCATTCCTTTGAAACAAAGCAATTCCAAATATGTAGAATCGCGTGAAATTGTCAAACATGAAGTAGAATGACATCCATTTTACGCCAAAATTAAAAAGTATATGAATTAAGTAACTCTCAAAGTGCGTTACACAAAGTTGGGAATTTTCAAATATTGAGTTCGCATAGGCAACAGAAGTTGAGAATGAGAGACTATTTGTTTTTCCAAAACAGGATAACTCATTGTAACTGATTTTAAAAGCGCCATCTTGGCGTTAGGAACGATCAGGCAAAATGGTATCTCTTCGAGCAGGGTTAATCTAAACTTCGAGTTCCAGAATTTTCGAACCCAGTATCTTGAAAATGAAAAATAATTAAAATGCAGATTATTTTAAAGCCGGTTCGGTACAGCTGGAATATTTGCAACTAGTAGACATATTGGGTGGCGTTAACTATGCCATTATAGCAGTTATAAGTACACTTTGGATATTTGCCAGCGCGGCGAGATGATATAATTCGTGGTGCTAAATGCGATAATCTGCAAAGGATTATGCATATGAAAATACGGATAACGATTTTCCGAAATCCTTAAATGAGCAGTGATTATAGGTTATGAGCATGTGTAAATCGCCAAATAATGAAAAGTCGCCGTGGGTGGCAAGCTGTCCTAGCTGTTCCGTAGTTTTTATCAAAGAAAACATATGAAGTTCTGTTTTCTTACAGCTAATTATTATCTATAAATATACGGAAGTCGCCAAATAATGAAAAATCGGCATGGGGTGGCAAATACGCAAGGTGTCTAATTTGTTTTGCATAATTAAAAATACAGCTCAAACTGAAGTTCTGATATTTCTACGCTTTAGCTTCTAATTAATATAACTTTTGAATGGCAACATTAAATATCATTGTGTTCCTGAGAAGTGCAAATAATTTTTCCAGCGATTATACGCGGAGTCCGCACTCCAGGTGGAGTATAGATCATTACCCAGTGCAACACGGATTCCTGTAACAAAATATCTACCGTGTTATGGGGGGTCTACAGTAGTGTGAAGTTTAATATTTTTATGCACCAATGAACATGCAAGAACCAAACAATGAGTAGCTCAGTAACATTGTATCGGATCCCATCTTTGGGTTTTCTCTGTTGAAACTGTCTTTTTTACGAATAAGCCTTATTAAGGGTCGAATGCCTCATATGAAAAGCGAGCGTAGCAACTCTAGGGGCCTTGGCCCCTAGTCAAATAAAAAAAAAAAACGCTTTTCAATGGGAAACTTTTTTTTGTGTGTGTGTGTTTCCTGGAAACTTTAAGCATGTTTTTTGCCGGGTTTGAAACTATAGTCCTCAATTGAGTACGGTAAATTACAGTTTATTGACTTAAATATTTTTTCTCCTTTTACTTGAAAAGCGAAAAATAGTTTAGGTTTAACTTAGTGATATGCTTATTGCTAGTTCTGTTATAATTATTTTTATAGGCTTTGTTAAGACTTCCCTACTCAGAAAATTGTTGTATGAAAACTTTAAGAAAAAATGATAAAAATAATACCACAATCAATTTAAATTAACCCTTTAACGTGCAGTGTTCCCGCTCTGCGAATTCCAAACTCTGACATTTTGACTGTTGCCAGTCACGCAGAATAGATTTGATTTCTATAAATATAGTTCCCGTCGTTTCCCGTAAAAAAAATTCACGATTATTTTTAACAGCTCTGACATCTGCCGAAAAATGGAAGAATCCGAGAAATGCTAGATAGATTGTCCAATGCTGAAAAAAGGGCAGCCGTTGCCATCGCTCGACTTAACGACCAGCAAGATGGCGGACAATTGAAACGTTTATCGCATGCCACAGATCACAGATATCGCAGCCAACTGGCTGTGCCACACAGCCAGCTGTCGTCAAAAAAGGGTCTCTAGATCTGTGGCATGCGATGAATATTTCGATTGTCCGCTATCTTGCTGGTAGTTAAGTCGGGCGATGGCAACGACTGCCCTTTTTTCAGCATTGGGAAAAGGGTTGCGCCTCAAAGGGTTAACCTTCTCTCTTGCTGGGGAGAAAATATCGTTTAATCAGGGCTTATTTAGTACTTTTGAAAGAAAATAATTTTTACTATAATTTAAAGCAGCTTGATTTATTCAGCGTATCAAGTCTCTACATTAGTTTCCTGTTACGATAGTGGGAGCAGCACCCCCCCCCACACACCCCCACAGCTTAGTGGATGAGACGCTGAACACGGTAGTCGTCCGTAATATGAAGGCCTCTCGTGACCACGCAGCTCTCCGTCTAACGGCCTGGAGTTTCGGGCATTTTTTTCCAGTTATGACTTGAATGTTTGTTAGAACACCTTAAAAATTCCTTCTACCAAAGCACTCATAATACAAAGTACAAATACAATAGAATTATTAGCGCAAATGTCTCCGTCTAACAGAAGCAATATTTCCGACATCACAGAATGGCCCCATTGGGTGAATTTGGGACTGCTCTTTCTGAATGGGACCAACACAGTAAAGAATATGGTTCGTAATGGTGTATTTTCGAAATTTGAAATTTCTAACAATTTTTAAGAAGTGAGGGATCCGTTTGCTTTTTTCATTCTTTTTTTAAAGTGTTCAGAAGTTGATAAAATAGTAACACGCATGAAAGCTTTAATGCATCAAAATTATTATCCCTATCCAACATTCACTATGGTCAGGCCCGGCAGTGGCGTTAAATTAATTAATTAATTAATTAATTTTTTTGCGTATGAAGAAAATTAGATTACGTACTCGTAATCTTTTTTTCAGGTTTCAAAAAGTATTTAATTACAGAAGAATATCAATTTGAAAAAAATGCAGTTTTTAATCTTAACAATTTTTTATCTATTTCGTCTAGAATTTACAGGATTGAAATAGGTAATTAGATATCGGAAAGGACAATGAATCAATTACAAATTACGTTTTATTGCATACGTAAAATTAAAACCTTATTTTTTATGAAAATCAACAGTTCCACTCACATAAATTTATTACATACAAATTTATAGTTTCATTTAACAATTTGAACAGATAAAATGTATATTATTAAATTAGTAATAATTCGATAAGGATAACGTACGAGAATGTATGATTTACAGAATGATTATAAAAAGGTAAGAATCATGTCCGATTATTTTCATGCAAAATTTTTGATTTGACAAAAGCCGATGCAATCTATTTTGTTCGAGTACTTTTTCACTCAGAAAAATGCAATCCAAAGATCAAATAAAACATGCATAAAACATAGAAATAGCATTTGTAATAATAATATATATTAGTATACGTTTTGTTATCGCTTTTAAAACATGACACGTCAAAATCTATCACCTTAACGAATAACAAAAGAATGATTTTCACTAATGTAATACCATTCATTCTATTGTGACACGTTTTTGAAAATATTATGAATGCAAAAACATCGGGATCCGAGAGTTCTGCCAAACGTTGAATTACAGCATCCTGTGAAAAGTCATTCAACTTTCATAAATTCAATCTGTTGATTTAAAATATATTGTCACTTCAGTGACAGCGAATTCTTAAAAAAATGTCCTTTACTTGTCTTTATCAGATTTGAAAGTAATCTCATTTCTCAACGCCAGACATAAGAACTGTCGTTATAATATTTTATAACAATAGGAATGTTACTAGATAAGATTTCTTGCACATAAACAATGTGGACCATGGGAATATGTTACCTGAGGTACGAATTATCACCTACGTTAAGGCAAAAACAAGAAAGATAAATTATTCTATACACATCGATCATGAAACACTTTTTAGCACGATAGTCTTTTACGCCAAATCTGCCAGTGTATCGTCATAAAATATGGCGGGATTTTTGGGGATAATTACATACTAAAAATTTTACATAGGGGAGAGGGAGGCGCATGTGAACACTTTTTTTATTTCTTTATTTTTTTCAGAAAGTATCACCAATTTCTCACAACGAAAATTTCAATACGTTTAAAAGCCTTTTCTATAGCTCATGAAATTTTTCGAGAATTTGTAGTAATATATTTCTTTACAAAACATGTGCCCTATGGGGCACATGTGAACATGTATTGGGCTTATATGAACACATTTTAAAAAAAATAAAAGAACCATAATATTGAGAAGAAGAAAAACCTAATTCGTCGAATATAATGTTCTTTATTCTATTTTTCTTAATGACTATGGGCCAAATCCCCTAGACTCGCTACGCTCGCATTTCTATGAGGCATTCGGCCCCTAAAAAAGACTTCGTAAAAGAAAAATAATTTCAACAAACAAAACCCAAAGGTTGGATGATGGATAAGATAGAGTGATACCGAGCTAGACTTTGCTTGGTTCTTGCATGTTGCTTGGAGCATAAAAATTTAAACCTCGTACTATTTCTAATTATGTGAAACACATGGGACAACTTCGTATTAGCCAATTATGGAGAATTTTCATAATTTGGCGACTTGCGTACATATATAGTTGATAATTAGCTCTAAGAAAACAGTAATTCATATGTTTTCTTTGTTAAAAACTACGGAACAGGTGTATAGATTGGATAGCTTGCCACCAAGTGCGACTTTTCATTATTTGGCGATTTACACATGCTCACAACCTATAATTACTGTTCATTTAAGATTACCGGAAAACCGTTATCCATATTTTCATTTACATAATCCTTTGCAGATTGGCGTACTTAGCACTAAGAATTATACCATCTCGTCGCGCTGGCAAATATCCAAACTGTACTATAACTGCTATAATGGCATAGTTAACGCCGCCAAATATTTCTACTGGTGGAAAATAATCCAGCTAGACCGAACCGGCTTTAAAATAATCTGCATTTTAATTATTTTTCATTTTCAAGATATTAGTTATTCTGTTTTGGAAAAACGAATAATCGGTAATTCTTAACTCCTACTTTGTGTAACACATTTTGAATTACTTATTTCATATACTTTTTATTTTGGCGTAAAATGGGTGTATTTCTACTTCATGTTTGACAATTTCACGCGATACTACATACTTGGAATTGCTTTCTTGCAAAGGAATGACTGATTTTATGCCAAATCTGGCAACCATTATGTTTTATTTTTTCAGTTTTTTATTAATATCTTCTAAAATAATTCGATTTTCGAAATTTAAGTCACCTTATCAGGTTCCTTAGAATTGTCCGCATTCGGGGACATGTTTCTCCAAATTCAAATCCCCACGGTTTAGGAGAAGATAGGCAATCAAACTATTGACAGCGCCATAAGCGCGACAGCTGCCTTTACTTTTTTTTAGAATAGAGAGAAAATTCTACTAAAACAAAATCATTGATTTCTAGAACTATAATTAAATCAAATCCTAGGAATTTCCCTTCTTCATTCAAACTGCATTCAGAATCTGACTCTGCTTAAAAATTTGGTTTTTCACAAAATATTCCTGTTCCTCAGGAGTAGTTATAGGCCTTTCTTTCCTGTTCAATGCTTTTTTTTTTTCTTTCATATTTCTTCCTTTACGTTTTCTTTTTGTTCATCATCAGTTTCAGGTGCATCAGTTACGATTTGTAATTTCCCCTCTTTCGTTTCTTTAAATTACTTACTTGGTCTCTTTTCAAATGGTCGAATTGGTTCTGGTGTTTGACAAGTACTGATAACACTACTGTTAAGATCATCAATATATTCTGCCTGATCATTGGTTTCAGTACAATGGTCAGGATGTACGTGGAATATCTTCTGATTTTTGTTCTGTTACAATATAAGCAAGGAAATAATCCTCAGGAAAAGCATTTGGAGAAGTGTTAAATTTTTGGTTTAGAAAACTCGGATATCATGTCTCGAATAGTTGAATCTTGGTAATATGCTGCAGTAGTGACTTCAGGGATTTCGTAAATCAAATATATTTTTTCCTGTATTAGTTGTTAACCAGTCATTAAATGTTATTTTTAGAGCTGCTTTGAAGGTACCTTAAGCACACAATACATCTAGTGACTATAAATTATGTGATCACTGGGAAGGAAAGGATAATAATACAATTCCACTTTCACGACAGAATAAGATTACTTCCACATTTGAATGGCACTCATGATTATCAATACCACAATTTACCAAAATTTTACGAAATGTTCTAAGGATGTTTTATTTATTTATTTATTTATTTATTTGTACTCGTAAGTTTGCAGCTTTGGAACAAGGTCAAATGATTTTATTTAGAAAAAAAAACGCAATGTAATATTTGAAAAATTACAAATTTTTTCCTATCAGTTTATTAGATGTTCCAAAAAGTGTTTTCTAAATAGAAATTCACAAAATAACTTTTCAAAAATATTTAACTACAAGTCCAGCATAAAGAGAGATTTCATACTTTTTGGATTTTAAATCAAGAATTTCATTGATATTTTTTAAATGCAAGATAAGTGTGAAAAGGAGGGGGGAGGGTCACAGTTTTAACTCTCTTTGTAGGATTGATTTCAGAACTACTTGAAACTGAATTTTAGATTTTCTGAAATGCCACAGCAAAAAATTTAATGGATGGCACTTTTTCTTTCAGTGGAAAGAGATTTGAAAATAATGTTTGTGCCTCCTACACCCACATAAATTAACGAATATTGAAAAATGCAGCATCTAACATCTGTGTTGAAAATAATGCATGCCAAATTTCTCGTTTTATTAGCTTTAGTAATTCTTGTGTAGATAAAATATTGACTTACGTAAAAAGCGACAGTATTTTCAAAACCTCCTAATATATTGCTGTAGGTCGATTTTGGCAGACTCTTTCAGTAGAGTAACAATGACCGTCAGTGAAAAGAAAAGTTATTTTAGTCTTATTGAGTTATTTGAAAGACGCCAGACAACTGATGAGAATAAAATTAACCCATATTCCAGTGATAGAAAATGTCATATTAGGTTTAGTTCGTAGTGGAAATATTTTCGATAAATTCAGAGTCCTGGTGAGATCCAACTTTTCATTGCAAACTGATTGCCTAGAATTAATGAACATATTTTATGCTCATGAAAAAGTCTGAAAAGTAACTTTTTTAATAATATTTCTTTTGGTAAATGAAAGGGAATCATAAATTTTAAAGAATCTACGAATAGTTAACCCTTTGAGGCGCAACCCTTTCCCAATGCTGGAAAAAGGGCAGCCGTTGCCATCGTTCGACTTAACTACC
Organism: Cheiracanthium punctorium; assembly: GCA_038373885.1. NCBI lineage: Eukaryota > Metazoa > Arthropoda > Arachnida > Araneae > Cheiracanthiidae > Cheiracanthium > Cheiracanthium punctorium. Next base: position 1,343,504 of record JAWZYV010004369.1, read on the forward strand.
AGCAAGATGGCGGACGATCGAAACGTTCATCGCGTGACACGATCTGGCTGTGCTCGCGCACAGCCAGCTAGATCGTGTCACGCGATGAACGTTTCGATCGTCCGCCATTTTGCTGGTAGTTAAGTCGAGCGATGGCAACGGCTGCCCTTTTTCCAGCATTGGGCACTGTATCAAGCTGTTCTCGCGTTCTTCCATTTTTCTGCAGATGTCAGTCCTGTTAAAAATAATCGTGACCATTCTTTTACGGGAAATGACGTGCTAAAAAGTAAAGAATTCTCGTGGAGCTATGTCACCCGCAACTATTTTTATAGAAATCCAATCTATTCTTCGTGACTGGCAACAGTCAAAACGTTAGAGTTGGGTGTTCCCAGAGCGGGATCACTGCGCCTTAAAGGGTTAAAATACATTAGTTTATAGATAACTGCTAACTTGTTTCGATAAGATGTTTTGAAGTTGTTTAAGGAAGCGGTTTTTCTTTCTGTGAGCACACTAAAATCTTACGATTTTACTGTCGGTCGTAAAAATACTCTAGCATTAGTCAGCATAAGTTTTGATTTTTGTAGAATTAATTTCATTTCAATAAAACACTGATGGGTTACAGTTACACTAGAATCGTTTTCCTTTTTAGTACATAATTTGCGTAAAAAATTAGCCAATTGTAAAATTGAAGGCATGATTACAGTTATCAGTATATATAGCTCTTGAAAACTGGAGAACGTGATAATAGTTCAACTACATGGATAAGCAATTAGGCTATCATGTGTGAATGGCGTAAGGAGACATTCTAGAATTTTCTGGACTATTTATTCACTGATATTTATACAACATGGAACACGGCGTTTAACATGATACACAAACATAGCTACGAACGCAGATGAACAGAATCTCAACACCAGAGTTTCTGGGTCAGACCAGTACTCACCTGCGCCTGTGTGTGTTGCCATCTGTACACTTACTAAAAATTTCACAGAGAGGGCCCAAATAGAGCCATCGCCATTGCTCGATTTAACTACCAGCAACACAGCGATCGATCGAATAGCCAATCGCGAGCATCATACCAACAGAACTTTTTTAACTTGGCGATTCGGCTGACCGCTATGTCGCTGGTAGTTAAAATGTGCAAGATGGCAGTGGTTCACTTTTGAACGTTTGTCGGCACAGACGTTTCACGGCGGTAAGTTCATTTTAAAAAATTGTTAAATTTGAAGGTTTCTCAGCTGAAAAAGACATGGAAACGTAAATGTAACTTTCCTTTAATCCCAGAAAGTTTTATCAAATACTAGCTGAAGTACCCGTTCTTCGCACGGGAATGAATGGACTTTTTGATATTACGATTTGTGGTGATTACTATTCATTGTAATAAACAGATATAGCAAAATTGATATCGCGTTATATTGTGTTCAATAATCATGCATACCGAATTTCAAGGCAATCGTTTGTACGGTGCAGAAGGCAATGCGACGTAGCGCAATCTAGTGGCGAGTTTTAGCAAAACGGATACGGCGAAAATATTCTTCGCATTCAGATATCGATGTATACGAATTTTCATGACGATCGGCTGAATAGTCCTGAAGTTCATGTGTGGACGCAACATCGAGTGGCAAGTTATAGGAAAATGGATAGCGCCAAACTCATCCCCGTGTTCAAATATCTATGTATACCTATTTTCATAGCGATCAGTTACCATCTAGTGGTCAGTTAACCATTTAGTGATTAATTAAAGTAATGATTTGCTACAGCGCCGTCAAGTGGCGAGTTGTAGCAAAATAGATAACGCCAAAATATTCTCATTGTTGAAATAGCTATGTATACTGATTTTCATAGCGACCGTTTGAATGGTCAGGAATTTGGCCTGCTGCAGGGTCATCTAGTGCCGAGTTAAAACAATAATGCATTGCAGTGCCATCTAATGGTGAGTAACATCAAAAGGAACACAGTTAGAATATATTTTTTGTGCTCAAATGTGTAAGTATAAAAAATTTTATGCCGATCAGTCGAACGGTATAGAGGTTTATGCGTTGCAGTGCCATTTAGCGGCAAGTTACAGCAAAATGGATAGTGAAAAATATTCTCCGTGTTCTAATATCCGCGTGTACCAAATTTCATCGAAATGGGTTGGACGATATTCGCATAGCAAACGGCTAAACGGAATAGAATTCGACGTTCTGCTGCGCCACCTAGTGGCAAGTTAGAGGAAAACGTATAGCATAAAAACCTTCTCCATGATAAAAGACTTAGGTGAACCAAATTTCATGGTGATTGGTGAAACGGTGCTGAGTTTTTCAACCTCCTACACACATACCAACATTCATTTTTATCTATCACCAGTCTTATTATATATACCAGTCTCAAGTAAAATCCAGTTTCAAATCTAAGCCTCGCCAAAGTGCCAGCATACGCCATTTTGCAAGAGTTTTTTCAGGGAATCATTCGAAGCATTGACTTAGCAGCAATCAAAATGGGAAATGGTTCGATCGCCAGGCATTTTTTTGAAAAGTGGAATCCCTTAATACAGCCTCATTTTTTAAATTATCAACTATAACATGTTTTATTCATCGTTACCTCGATGTACTAAATGCGAAGATTTCAATTTTCTGAAATTTGACGGATTTCCCCCAAGTTAAATCAATGTACTCAATTGGCGAGAATTCTGAAGCTACATCGCTTGAAATGCCCTAATAACTGCATTATTTCTGCACGGATAGTTAAAATTAAATGCTGTATTCTAAGAAAACCTATACACTTGTTTTAAAAAATGCTATTCCCTTAAGCTCTCAGTAAATTACGCCAAAAAGCCTAAAACTGTGCAAACCGCTAGAACTCACTTTCTAAAAATCGGCCTATCAGCCATTTTATTTTTCGCCAAACTAAAAAAATTTACATATTAGTCTCGGAAATCTTCGATCCTCATTGTTTTGCGTATAAAACATTTCATTCCTGCTCTCATTTCTTATGCTCACACGATATTATATTTAAAAAAATAACCTTACAAATATAAACTAAAAAAATCATTATTATTCTTTTATTTTCACTTTAAGAATTTAAAACATTTTATTCGGCAAAATCGCCACACATGGCAACCAAGATGCTTATTTCACACTTTCACTACAGGGGATACAATTACATAAAGCTTTCTGCGTGGAGAACATAAAAAATCTCTTAAATTCCGGGAAGGGGTGGACTTTCAAAGTTTTAAAGTGGACTATCATTTATTCTATATTATTTTACATATATCTGTGTAAAATTTCAGGCTGACAGGTCCATTTTTGTGGAATTGTACACTACCCAAATCAACAAATTGACAAACAGAATTTCATTTTTATTTATAAGATAACCTACGCTTGTTTTTAAAAATACCCTCTCATTAAATTGCGCCAAGCGCTAGAATCATAGAAAATCTGACACACTTTCAGATTTTAAATACGCACTAAAGTGCTATATATAAAAAGAGTTATAATCCATAGGTCTTCCCTATTTTCGTTCCTTATTTTATTAAGTTGGAAAGTGTATCATTATTCATGAGTGTGATTAAACAAAATTAAAATTGATATTTCTAACATCCTTTTTTCTGGATGTAATATATTAGAAATAGATGCAATAAAGCTGCTCAGAAAAATGCACAATTCCAACTGAATGAAAATTTCAAAAACTTATACGCAGGTGTATTCATAACCCAAATAGCAGACTATTAAATTACGATAAATAGCGCCAAGCGTTAGAATCCTCCTCAAAATTGCACATCAACCCCTTTTATTTTTCGCCCAATTAAAAAGTTGCACATTTATTTTCGGAAAATTTCCAAATTCTATTTTTCTTTTGAGTATAAATCATTTCATTCCCGCTCTGATTTCACATGCACACGATATTTTAATTTAAAAACAACCTTACAAATAATCTAGTCAAAATAAAAAAAAATCGTTATTCTTTTATTTTTACTTCAAGAGTCTGAATCATTTAATGAACTGCCGAATGTGGCAACCTAGATAAGCTTAATTGTCGCTTAATGCACTGTGGGGTTACAATTACGAAATGGCGGAAAGCAAAAATTAGCCTTTTGTGATACGTTTTTATCGATATTTCCTAAAATAGTTCGAATTTTGAAAAAATCGCTTCGAGGTGTGTCGGGACCTGTCATGGAGAATTTCCGTTCAAAAATTGGTAGGTCTACGATCACTCGTTTGCGAGCTACGCGAGACACAGACAAACAAACAGTTTACACACATTGTTTTATTAATATAGATACCAGTCTCAAATAAAATCCAGTTTCAAATCTAAGCCTCGCCAAAGTGCCAATATACGCCATTTTGCAAGAGTTTTTTCAGGGAATCATTCGAAGCATTGACTTAGCAGCATTCAAAATGGGAAATGGTGCGACCGCCAGGCATTTTTTTGAAAAGTGGAATCCCTTAATACAGCCTCATTTTTTAAATTATCAACTATAACATGTTTTATTCATCGTTACTCCGATGTACTATATGCGAAGATTTCAATTATCTGAAATTTGGCGGAATTCCCCCAACCAATGCACTCAATTGGCGAGAATTCTGAAGATAGATCGCTTGAAATCCCTTAATAACTGCATTATTTCCGCACGGATCATTAAAATTTAACGCTGTATTCTAATAAAACCTTTGCACTTGTTTTCAAAAATCCGTTTACTTAGGCTCTCAGTAAATTGCGCCAAGCCGGAAACAGTGCAAACCACTAGAACTCACTTTCTCGGCATTTGAGCCATTTTATTTTTTCGCCAAACTAAAAAATTTTAACATATTAGCCTCGGAAATCTTCAATTCTTATTGTTTTGCGTATAAAACATTTCATTCCTGCTCCGATTTCCCATGCACACGATATTATAATTTAAAAAAAATAACCTTACGAATATAAACTAACAAAAAAAAAATCATTATTATTCTTTTATTTTTACTTTGAGAATTTAAAACATTTTATTCGGCAAAATCGCCACACATGGCAACCACGATCCTTATTTCACACTTTTTTCACTACATGGGGTTACAATTACGGAAAGCTTTTTGAGTGGAGAACATAAAAAATCTCTTAAATTCCGGGAACGGGTGGACTTTCAAACTTTTAAAGTGGACTATCATTTATTCTATATTATTTTACATATCTGTGCAAAATTTCAGGCTGATAGGTCCATTTTTGTGGATTTGTATACGAATCAAATCCACAAACAAACAAATAAACAAACAAACAAACAAAAAAACAAACAGAATTTCATTTTTATTTATAAGGATATGATGTTAAATATACAATGATAATTGTGTGAACTGTCTATATTAATGATGTAATCCGTGTATTTTTAACCATATCTCCGCCAACGGCATGCTAACAGGGTCCTTTATAAAAGCGTCAATTTACATTTTGCAGATTAACCCATTTGTGCCTGGATATTTTTGCGACTTTCTTCGATTTTTACTGATAACAAATAATAGATAAATTTCTGATGTCAAATTCTTGAACAAGGAACGATTTCTTTTAAAATCATTATGCATAAAAATCAAAATATCAACATCCTACTGGGTCATGTTAAAATATTTTGTAGAGTTGAGGCTCAATACTCATGAATAAAGGCTAGGAAAAATAAATAGCGTTTTCGACTAATAGCGAAAATGCCGTCCCAAAAAAGGGACACTAGGCATAAATGGGTTAAAATTTGATAAAAATTAAACTCTTTCTCTTCAGTGTTTGGATGTTGAATCTGCTATTTAGCTAACATTATGAGTGTTATTTTCAAATGTGTTCCACATACTATCATTCTTTGAAACGATGTTGCCATAAATTATGACATTATTCATTTAAAAATACCAAATTGATTTAATTAATGTAACTATTTATTTAATTATTTTTAAAATACTATCTGGATGCTTGTTAAAATAAACGGATTCATTAAAAATAGTGAAAAAATTACTAACATAAAAAAATAGTGCCGCAGAGGAAGATTGCAGTCACATCGGTTTCATGCGATTCAACATAGTATCAAACGTACATCATCATCATCAATCACCAGAAAATGGCAGATACCCTTAAAAAGTTATCCTTTAATGATTAAAAAAAAGGAAGTTACTTTCTGCAATGTTCTTAAACTTCTTCAAATCCTTTTGTATGTGATTTGCTTATGTTTCCCCATTTTTATGAATAAAACTAACCCTTAAAATTGCGCTGTCCTCCTCGTGAGAACACGCAACTGAACATATTGACTGTTTTGATTCACGAAGAATAACTTTGATTTCAATAAAATACTTAAGAGTGGCATTGGTACTTAAAAATGACATTGCCGTTCAGTGTGGTATCAATCGTCATCAAATATTAGAGAAGGGTAAATACCTAAAATATATCCAAATGATTAAGCCAAGGGAGTCAACTTCCTTCATTGTTAATAAATTTCTTCTAAGCATGTTGTAAATAATTAACTAAAGATTAACAAATATTATGAATAAATTTACATTGAAAATAAAGTTTACACGCTGAAAATTAAATGAAACCTACTACCAATTTTCTCGTTTAACTCTCGCGATAAAATGAAAGCAACTTTGTTTTTAATTCAATGAAAACAAGTGTAGATATACAGGCACTTCATTGAACAAAGAGAGATCAGGAAAATTTGGCTCGTATTCCATAGAAAAGCCATTCTCAAGATGCCCCCTTGATGGATGACAGTCTGTTGTGCAAGATTCTCTAACTTAATAGCTTCTAATTCCTAATTGAGTACTCTCCAGGCTAAGATATCAAGCAGATTCGCTTACGATTTCCTCTCCCCCAACTTGGAATCTTTTCTACTTTACTTTTTTTCTCTTTTTGTACTTATTTATTTATTATTTATTTTTTTTTACGATTGCTTTTATTTCTTCAAGTAGAAAGAGTGTCTTGGTATTTTTTCCCCCCTCTTGAATGAATCAGATTCCACTAGGCGAAAAATGCACTTACATTTGATCTTCAACAACAGACGCGTTTTACAAATCCGATAAAAGTGATAAGCTTCCCTTGAGGTGTATTGCGTTGCTTAAGTAATATGTAAACATCGTTGAAGCGACTGAAGTGATTAAAGTGTTAGAGATCTGATGTTTAAATTTGTACTTATTTGCAATAAAATTGTAACTGCTTTCACGTCACTGTTGATTCCAAGAACCAAGCTTATATGCATTTTTTTGTTCATAAATAAAATTTATGTTATACATAAAGTAATTTTACATGCAACTGACAGAAATATTTAAGGTAGAATTTAAATAAAAAAATAAAGTAAAAACAAAGGCTAAAACTGATGAGTTAAAAGTATGGCCATTTTCGAGTAAAAAGTTTTTACAATATTTTTATTTATTTAATTTAGATCAAGTTTTACATTTCAAATTACATGTATTATTTAAGTAATTACATAGAGCAGATGTATTTTTTTTTCACAATAAAGATTGTTTTCAGGAAGCATTAAATTCCAGATTGTGCAAAATTATGCACTGGTGAGAAGTAAATTTAAAAAAAAAAAAAACTTTTTTCGCCTTCACTTAGAAAGCAGACTTTGAAACAAAATAATTTATTTTCCTCTTTGAAAATCTTGCTTTCTCCAACTTATTGCCTTTCAAAGGTATTTTGAATAATAAAAATAACTATTTTTACATTATATAAAAAATCCCAGTCTGCATATGTAGTAAAATAAATGATGCTTTGATTTTAATAGTAGAATGAACAACAAGTGTACTGCGGCAAAAAAACTCAAAGAAAAAATTTAAACATTTTTTTTAACACTTTCCAACAAGGTTGAACTTGCCAATAAACTAACCAGTTCAGACACACGACAGTTAAACATTTATCTAAGAATTTCGTGTAGTTTAGTAATGCACGTGTAAAATCAAGAAATATTTCTGTTTAGAGCGTCTTACTAAATTTCATTGAAAAAAAAACTACATTCATTTTTAAGCTTTGATATTGTCTGTCCCAGCGTCCGAAACTACCCCAACGAAAAGCTGACTACTGGTCTACAGAGAACAGCATTTTCCAAAAACAAAGTTAAGCACCGGTACCTAGGTACTGACGCAGCACTTAACTTGTTGAGAAATATATTGAAATACAAATCATGTCATGCAAAAATCATCATCAGAATAATCCTTAAAACATTATCTACGGATAAATACTTGCAATCAGGGTGATGCATTTACATGATGTGCAGATGACGAAGTACCATGTTATCTTATTGGAAAAACTTTATCACTTATTGCATATACAATTATCAGTATTTTGTCTTGGTTTTTTTTTCTCTACCATGCAACTGCTCATAGGATGCAAAATTTCCTTTTTCTGAAGTGTTGATATTTATTCTGTGTGTATTTTAGATACTCCGTCAAACCGAATTTGCAAAATAAACACCTCTTTATTTTAAGACAATTTCAGAAAATTATTAAAGTTTTAGAAAAGGTGCATTATGTATCGTGCGCATAGATGTACAGTGGACAAAATCTGAGAAAATATGGACAGTTGTGGATGTTGTTGAATCAGTTATGGAAAACAATTGGAAAGTTCCGACCCAAACTTTAAAATGTTAGCGAAGTCGCTGGCCGTATAATTGGGATTTTCAATGGTTTCTATGGGTTCTGATATGTTCAACTGGCCGGATGAAATGTCTAGACGGGCCGCATCCAGCTCGCGGGCCGAAGGTTGCCCATATAAGCTGTAAATGATAGTTCTAATACAGAGTAATTTGGGAAAACGGAGCATCATTTCGGCAGAGAAATGTCGTCTTAAATGCTCATCAATCCTCAAAAATTTTCACAACTTAAGATTTTTGAAAATAAGTCTAAATAAATTTTTAAATTCTAAGTTGTTTAGAAAAAAGAAATATTTATGTAAACGTACTTTCATTTTTTCCAAGGTTTCGTTGTGAAATCAAAGTGTTTGTGTCACCACCAACATTAATTTCAACAGTGTAAATCGGTGACACATTATCCTTATTAAAAAGTTTCTATGAAGATAGCATGCTTGATACTTTAATTAAAATGAAATGTGTAAAAAATGTAATTTTTTAATTAAAATGAAATCTGCAAAAATATGCCCACTAAATCAAAATATATTTTAAGGAATAATTCATGATTAATGGTAATGCCCAAAATATATCATAATTATTCTGTTTCGTTCTAGCTTCATTTTAATGGCATACACTGGTTTTACGTTTGGATAGCTCTATAGTAAAAGATGAAATCAGAATTTTTATTTCACAAAATGTGCCAAACAGACGAATGATAAAACTGAAAAAAACTAATTTTAAATAACAGCAATGCACGTGCACGTATATAATAATCTAGTGTATACAAATGACTTCAATGTTTATGTATGGTTGATCAAAGCAGTGAATAGCACAAGAGTAGTTACAGAGTTCCCAGCAATTAACCAAAAATTTAAATTGTTTAGTAAAAGAGTTTGATAAGAGATAGAGGAAAAATATTTACTTCACGTGTAACAAGAATGTGTACATTAATTACACTAATTCCTTTACAGTACACTAATTCCGATTCAATGCGCAAGAATTAGGAAGTGCTTCCCATAACTTGCAACGGTAAAGCAAAACCTGTAAGATCAAAGTTGTCCAAAACCCAATGAATAGCTTGCAGTGTTATGGCCAAAATTTCAGCAGAAAGTGAAAGCCCTCTGTTCGATGGTCAAATTCGGCATTTTACTACTGCGAACTGCTTGCAAAGTTTCGAGCTTTTACTGAAAACTGCTTGGAATTACTTGTCTGTCTAGTGCTGCGTCACAGCACAAAATGAAAACTCGTACAAACTCGTTTCGTAAACTATAAACCGCGTAGTGTTGCGTCACCAAATGTTGATTCAGTATGACGTCCCAATAAATAGTTCGGTTAATTATTCGGCACCATGTGTTAAAAATATATATATTAAGATCGGTTTGGCATTCTCAATGCTTGTAGTAATCTAACCTGGTGATTTCAAAGTTATAATTTTGATGCACTTGAGATATTATGTAGGGTAGTTCTGGTAGTCTCCGCATCCGAGACAGATGCCGCACCCCTTGTATTTCTTGTAATTATCGATAGGTAGCAGTCAAACTCACAGTATAGGTGTGCAATGATATTTCCTTAACAAGTGTGTAGCTCGAATCCTTTTTAATGCTTTACCTGTAATTATGCAATACTCATTTTGAGATTAGCACATGATTTCAATATAAAAACTTTTAAACACGTTATGCTTAAATATACTTATTACACAAATTACATGCATGATTTTGAAGTCAAAACTAATCGTAGACTCTGTATAAAGTACTGTGCACATGATTACGCCATTTTCCGTAGCGAGGACAGGCAATACTGTGATGGCAAGTTTATTGTCGACATTCTGAACAATATCGGCACCCTGCTCAGCGTGTTAGCGTGGATATGGCTACTAGGGAAAGCAGCTTATTGACCTGCCCAGAAAGAGAATACAAGCGTGAATGTGTGCTGAAAGAACGCTTTAGGACCTAACTTTGTATTAGTCTGATTTAGGATTCCAATAGCTTTAAACCTTCTCCTGACAACACTAAATCACTTTGCAAAAAACACCCAGCTTAAATCGGCCGAGTAGCATTTTAGATTGTAGAGCGTGCACACATTTAAACATTATGTTTTGCATAAATAGGTATGTGTTATTTGACTATGCTGTTTATTAAGTTTTAAACTTTGAATAATAACTAAGTTAACTTCCTTTCAAATATTTTTTGTTATATTAAAAAAAATAAGAAAAACTATTCTACGTCATCCCAATTGCTTTTAAAAGTTGTCAGGTTTGAAAAGAATCGCAAAATATGCAGATCATTTTCAACATTATGAACACTATATAGCGTTATCTGAAATGCATTTTTGAAAAATTAAATTAGTATTTTCAAAAATTCCTACTGAAAAGTATTTGCTAACAATTTATTTTAGCATGCCTAAGCAATGAGTTAAAAATATTTTATTTTTTCCTCTCTAGTATAAATATTATGGTTTCTATGGGCTATTAGTTATTCTTTTTTTTTTCTTTTCAGTATTGTTTAGGCCAGCTGGAATGCTCACCAAGGAATGGAAACACGTTTCCACTTCTGGTGACGTTCTTGCTAGCTGATCCATAAACATCGTTCCAGTGGTAAAAGTTTCTTCAGGACCAAGTGTAATTGGACAAGGTACGACCTCCTCAGCCATCCTGACTGCAATTTGTAGCACTGCAGTGGAAGGAGTTTCGTGGAACTTTGCTCCGGTGAGACGCCTTGGCGGAAGTAGTCCAACACCGTATGCACCAAAGGGTGTGAAGATGCGCGTGGACTTAGTCTATATACTGGCCGAGCATCCAAAGGGCGTCATTGATGACGCCTTCCGGTTCCTTCTCCGGCTGCATTCAAGATGGAGTAGGAACGACTAAAGCGGAAGAAAGTGGCGAAGTCCTTTTCGGGATGGAGAATCAAATGCTTTGATGAGAGAGTGAGAGGGCACTCGGCTGAAGACTTTTTTAATGTTGGCTGACTTAGTGGAGTTGTGTGAAATGATCCAAGTCTTGGTTACTGTTGAAGGAGAGAGCCAAGAAGGCTGCCGATTAGATGTAAGTTTCTGCAGTACGTACTGGATTGTCAATGGAAAGTCTCAACGACTTTGAAAATCTCCTAGGTACTACATAAACTTAGATCTAAACGGTCACCTTCTTAACTCGCTTCGACGAAGACATGGATCATTTCACCCAACTCCTCTGGATCGCCACCCTTAATAAAACCAAGTCTTCAGTCGAGTAGCCTCTCGCTCCATCAAAGCATTGGATTCTGCATCCTGAAAAGGACTTGGCCTCGAAGCATTCTTCCGTTTCTAGTCGTTCCCCCTCCATATTGAATGCGGTCGGAGAAGGAACCGGAAGGCGTCATCAATGACGCCTTTCGGATGCGCGGCCAGTATATAGACTAAGTCCACGCGCATGTTCACACCCTTTGGTTCATTCGACGCCAACATTTCTAAGAACTCTATCCGAGTGCTTGTTAGGCAAATTTTGGTCATCAAGGGCGATCGTTCTTTAAGAAGCTCACTGCAAGAGTAAATTAAGGACACAAAAAAAGATGCTCCAGAAATAAACTTACCATGACAGGGAGGAATATAATATTCATTCTGACAAAGTGGCCCGATGTCTTTAGTCTGTGTCTTATCTTCTGCGCCAGCACTCTTTATTTCCAGCAAATGGGCTCTTAGGAACAGAAGTGACTAACTCACTGTTCACTAAGAACACACCAGCTAGAATGGTCATTTCTCTACAGGAACTATCGATTTCAACAGATATCTGGAAAGATATTAAACTACGGGAAAGAACAAATGAGACTCGGTATATAATGTACCCCAGTTTACAATGGTCGCCTCTCGAAAGGAATCTGGAAGGATATCAGTTAGTAAACATCGAGAAAGAACAAATGAACATGGTATGCCATTGTTTCTAAATGTACATTCAATTTTTTAAATAGTCTAATCATTTTCACGAATTAAAGAACAGTCAATTTCCATGAAATTCTTGGGTTTTCTATTACTTTAATTACGAACAGCATTTTCTTATGCGTTAAGCTTGCAGGCAAAAAATGCTTCGAATTTGTTTCAGATATTGGGAAAACTTGCCCACTTATGCGCATTATAGTAGTATAGAATATAGTTAAACTGTGAGTAGCGTATGTTTTAAATATTTAGATTTTTTTAGTGGGAAAACATACAAAAAGATGACTGTAAAAAAGCACTTTTGCGAAACATCAAAACTTAGGAAAATACTTTTTTTTCTTCTGTCAGTCTTATTTTGGGGTTTTGAAACATCTAGTAACTACAAACATCTTATTTAAATAAGCTACAGAAGTTAACATTTTTACGCGCTGAAAAATCATGAAAAGATACGACAGTTTATTACTTAAAATAACTAAAAAATGAAAAATAAACAAAATTCAGAGTTCCGCAGTGGTTCCTTTCCTAAATTCACTCTTTTAGAGTATTTAGATATAATGTTATGAAACTCATTACTGTAGAGTAATTAACTGTTTCATAGCATTACAGTTAGGGATGGATACTCTTATCATTAGTATTCTGATCTGCTGAAAATAGATGTTACATCATTTATCTCTTAAATCGTAACTGGTTGAAATATTTTTTTTTCAATCAGAAAAGTTGTTCAAATGAAGAGTTACTTTCTAATATGACTAAAAAGGGGTAGTATACATATTAATATACAAAATTTAATTTTTTATACGAGACTTATACATTTTTCTAGATTTATTATGTAGGAAAGTTTATCATAACCCATACGTGGAATCCGTGGCTTATTTTTATAAAGGCTAGATAAACTACAGATATGGATAAATTGTACTTTTATTTGAGAGACTCAAATTTTGGCAAAAAAAAAAAAAACCTTTTCCTAATGAAAAATTTAATGTTAGGCGCATCCCGTTTTTGAAAATATCTTTATGCACATGAAAACAACAATTTTGACTCGACATTTCTAAGTGATTCTCAGTACTTTCGTTGTGTCCTTACCCACCTTCAAATGAGCACTTATCTACGAAGAATTCTCTATAGAAAGAACAGCGAAAACAGAACAAGAGTTTTAAAAGAGTCAGACGGAATGACATTCAGTTCCGATTCTACGCTGAAATTGCTTTTGTCTAATCCAAAGTAAATTTCTTTCTACCCGTATTCTGCTGTAGAGTAATTTTGACTGTGGTCCATTTGGGAGTGATTATATCCATAAATTCTCTCTAGATAATCTTTGTAGGACAAAGGAGAACAATTACTTCAATTGAATCGTTTCGCCAGTATATTCTGTAAAATCCTCCAATGGAATGAAAGTTCAAGTGCATAATATGTAAATAAAATAATGTATTTTTTTGTATGCAGCGTGAATCAAAGTTATTGGGACATACTTCTAGGAGGGTATAATGATGATATTTGATTGTCTATTGTTTAATTATTATGTTGCGTTATTACAGTTACAAAAATCCAGGTTCGATGCACTTAGTTGCAATATATTAAAAAGACACTGAATACTTAAAACTGTTTTATTTAAAAGAAACTATTGAAAGATTATTACAACGGGGGGGGTGGCTCAGCGAAATAGAAATACGTCCTATATGGACAGTGAAATTAAGATGGAATGATTTAAAAATTACGCCAGCAGAGAATTTACATCTTGGTGAGAACAAAAACTTGGTTGTGATCAATAACGCCCATTCCAGATCAACCCTAAAGCTTAATCCAATAAAATTAAAATGACGGAATAGCGAGCCAATAATTTTAAAGATGACGCAGGGAAACAAAAATAACTTACGCCAGCAGGATGCAAAGAGGGGGAAGAAAAAAAATGTTTGTTGCGATTCTAAACGGAAGTAATGTAATATATTTTTAGCACAACAGCTCCACTGGTCTGATGTAGAGAAATAAACAATTAAGAATAATATATATTGGAAAAGCGAATACACAGATATAAAAGCTGAAATGTCAGAAAAAAATGAGAACAAAAAAGATTTAGAATTCTTGATTTTGGATAGATTAAATTAAAGAAAGCAAAATTAGATGATTATTAAATTAGATATGTTATCTTCATCACAGAGGGTATGTTACAAGATGGTTTAGAATAACATAGTGATTGGAGGGGATCGAACCTCGTCTTCATATACCTGTTAATAATCACTTTAGAAAAAGTGTTGAAAAGATAGTAAACTTTCCGACCACGGCTTTTCCAAAAATTAATGCGTCTTTCACAGTTTGCACTTGCTAAAAAATGTTAATTCGGAATTCCTTTTTCGTCCCATTGATGAAATTGTATCAAGGCATCCCATTGCCTATGAAACTTTGTTAAGAATTTAGACGCACACTTTTTCAAAGTGATTATTAACAGGTACATGAAGACGGTATTTCCGACACCGCATAGCTATTAGATTCTAAATTGTTTTGGTTAAAGTACATGCTAATACAGTATATTATAATAGGAAAAAAAAATATGTTCTAATTACACGAAACCTGTAGACGCTAAGTCAATTTTAAATTTAAATGTAGAGATGCGAAATTACTTTAGATTTGGCATCTTTTATACCATGATAATATCAGGTTGTAACGAAAGTTTTCCGCCATATCTGCCTGAAAAACTAACTTCTAACTCCTTAAATAACTGTTTTTGAACTTTCGGTACCAAACCTGCACAGTGTCACATGATACAACAATAGTACTAAAAGCTGTACTAATAATTCGTTTATATTCTGTAGCTGACTTTTTGCAACAGAAATGGAAGTACATGATGGTTCTAATCCTCTAGAGTGATAGTTCCATTTGAGACACCCTGTACTTAATGATAACTATATTTTTTACAGATTTCACAACACAGTGTTATAAAGTAAGCCTTTTTCTTTCAAATGCCAAAAATCGTTTGACAAAATAGGAGCCAATACGCCAACGCGAACTGTGTGCTGACGATGTTTGCGGTGGCGGGAAACTTTCGTTACAACCTAATATAATCTCGTGGTAACACTTTCTTCCCCACAGACTTAAATGTAACAGCTTTTCCAATTTTTTTCGTTTCAGTTCATTATAGAATAGTTACAAGAACATAGCAAATATTCACCGAGTAAACAGAAATAGTAAATTCCCACCACAAACTATTGAAATTCATGTTAGCTGTCTGTTGCTTTATGATTAGTTTATCGAAGGAAAAAAAAAGTCAGTATCAGTGCAGAGATTGCTAAAATGACAGCTTATTTCAAAATCACATAAAATTCGATTACTTTTCAGTGATAGGTCCAGTACAGTAAATTTATGAATCCAATGATGCTGCTATGCAGCGCAAACTTCCGTAACCATAATTCACGCTCTAACTTGCAAAAATCTTTTGACATATTTGTCAATATCTCTCTGCAAGGATTACTTACAGCTGTTGCTTGTGATTTATAACATGAATTCCAATGGTGTTTCCTTGCATTTTTATTTATTTCGATTTCAGTATCCTTTGAGAAAATTTATCGGATCATTGAATGAACCACAGTAATTTCGAAATCTGAATACTCAAACATAACTTAATTGCGATTTATTTTATTAATGCTTCTACTTTTGTTTTCGATCATGATACTACAAATAAATGATGTCTGTTTCAAGTATAACCCTTTTTGTCATACTTTTGTATTAAAAAGTACATAAATATATTTTAGAGGCGTCTTTTACGGGTCAGATGCCAGTACGGATCATATATTTTAAATGTTTCAAAATGGTTATTGAATGATTTTATAACTACAGAATGTTAAGAAATTCAGATAACTTAGTGCTCGAATGTTGTTTTGAGAAACCATACATAAAAGTGTTTTTTTTTTCTTTTTTTAACGAAGTCGAAATGTTTCAGTATTTCTCCATTTGAAAACTAACTGTGAAAAGTAAACAAACCAGGAGTTCTGTTTACGTAAGTCAAAAACATGACATCATCTATTAAAAACTGGGTGAGATTCGTAGACCCTGCCAAATTTTACGTCATGCTCATAATTAGAGACAGACCAAATAGCGACTTGAGACTGCACTGTCCAATAATTTCACGAGAAGGAACCATGGAGGATATCGAATATTTAAATTGAGCATTTAAAGGGGAGAAATGAAGATAGTATTGGAATATTTATTATTGCTAACATGGATTAAAGTACACTAAAACGTGTTAATAAACTTTTCGTGAAATTAAAAATGTTTGTTTTATTCAACCACAAAAATTTTACTTTTCAATTTCTGAAATTTTAATTCTCTAACTAAAGGGATAATGCTAAGTATATATAATTACAATAACAGAGAACTTTTTTTTTGTTACAGTCTGTTTCAAGTTGAAAGGCAATTTTATCCTGGAAAGAATTTCTACTGAAATTAGTTTAGTACATCATCGATGCTATCGTTTTTTGTATACAAATGTTAACAATGCAGTTAATTGAGTATTTCGCCATCGTAACATTGTTTTTCCATTAATGTTTAATGGGTTTAATAATCTCGATATTTTCTTGTAACATTTAAAACGTTAGCATCTCAGTATGAGAAACATTTCCTCAAGAAAAATATTACTGCAGAAAAACTAGTACCACCTTCAAATGCGTACCTGTCTCTGGCGTAATCTGAAATTTGACGCTGAGTAGATTACCAAACTTTTGAGATTCTTTACTTCCTTCTGCAAGAGATAATTAAGTTGAAAGAATACTGGCGTCTACCTAATAGGCGGGCGTAATTACTTGCGCGCGTTTTGCGTTTATCTAATTTAAACCAGCAACACAAAGGGTAATTACTGAAACATGCGAAACACGTTAGGAGTGATTGGTATCACTTCTTAATCAGAAATGTAAGGGTCCTTTTCCTTTGAATCTTAGATCAAAAACACGAAATACGTAGAAGATATTTAGGGGAGCAAAAGTTTGTATTAAACACACGATTATACGATAATGCATTCTATGAAAATGTTTCTTCGCCAGTGATTTATTTTAGTGCTGAGCAGCTATCGGAAATTAATTACTTTCATCATATAGCTAGTACATCTAATGCTAAATTATAATTTAGAATTACGGTAAGTGATAAATATTTAAACGTCGCAGGTACTATATGAAGTTAAAAAAATATATATTTAATGAACTGAAGAACAAACATTAAGTTGGCTATTAGTGCTCTAAATTATTTGTAGTTATTTTGAACAACAGTTTATTTAATCATTCCTTTATTTTAACATTTGTTAACTTTTCTAAGTTTGATTATTTTTTAATAAATTCACTGGATGATTTTTTCAAAAATAAAAAAAAAAATTATTTTTCAAATGTTTGGGATATAAATAACTACAAAAAATGAAAGGAAAGATTAAAATTGATAAAATGAAATAAAACTATAGTAATAGGTTTGAACAACAGTTTATTTAATCATTCCTTTATTTTAACACTAGCTGCGTGCCCGTTCTTCGCACGGTAGGAAACGAAAATTTTCCTTACATGTGTAATTCGAATTTCTTCGTGATGTGGAATTTAAAGAAAAAGAGCAAAATTATTTGACTTTTGATGTAAAGTTTGCGTCACGAGTATTAACCTGGAATCATTGCAGAATAATGACTCAAAAAACTACATCAGTGTCATTCACTATCAAAAAAGTGGAAAGCTTAATGGTTTGCAGAGAACTCCTGGCTTTCAAAATGTCTTATTTCTACATCATACTGTTTTTTAGGCTCAAGTTGTAGCATTAAATACCTAAGACACTACATGGAATGGACAACCATTTATTTCTTTCCGAACATGTACCATATAAGGAAAGTATTGTAATCATGAAAAAATTCGACTTCGAAATTTTGGTGTATTTACACGTTTTGAGGTCTTCTGAATTCATTTATGCTATTTTCAAGAGATGTTCTTAAGATAACTGCACACCCGCTCTTCATACGGGAATAAGCGTATATTTTACTACTAAAATCATATCTGCATGTGATAAACCAGAATTTCATTTTCAAAAAAGTTCAAGTAATCTCCTCTGTTGAAATGACTGCGGGATATATTAACGCAAATTAGAATTACTTTTCGTTCAGTTGGTTGTAAGACAACCGTTGAATAAGGAGAAACACTTTTAATTTCATGAAATATTTATTAACGTGGTATATTATGATTTATTCATATTATCCTTACGAATCTAATGATACTACCTATTACGTACATTAATACTATCTATCTTCGCTTCTCCCTCTTCAAGGCTCCCTTAAAAGAAACAGCTTAGATTATTTGGCCCCAATGGAATCTTTTGATTCTATGGCGATTCTTTGCAATTTACGCATTAGCATAAATAATAATCATTTCACATAATGGTTGCCATTAAGGAAACTCTCCATATATATTTAATTTATACATAGTTTTATAAGATTGGCGTATTTAGCGCCGCAAACCATTTCATCTTATTGTGGGGAGAAAATATCCAACGGAGGCCATTTTAAATATCCATGTATCTAATATAGCGATATCTTTTATATCCTCCATAGTCTGGTCTCCTGAAAAACATCAAACTGTGTAATCTCGAGGAGCTTACTTATTCCCGCTTTAATTGTGACATGGTGCAGAGTTGCACAGTTTACAAATTTCACGCATTTTTTTTAATTTATGACGTCACTGTTTGACTGCCGTAAAGGATACCCCAGTTGGTTGAGGGAGTTAATTTCGATATTTCGCATAGTAGTTTTCAAACGGTATCATTAAAACTTTGCGTTATGTAGGACCTTTATGGAGGAACGTAATTCAACGTTAAAATAAAACTATACTCGCAGCCTGCATGCATATGTTAGGCAACGTCTGCGCCATAATTAAATGTCAAAAATAAAAATAGTAAATAGAAAAATTTTAATATATCGCGCTTTGAAACGAACTTTGTAATTTTTAAAATGAACATTTTCAGCACCGTGAAGACATTTCAATTTTTAAATAAGCTCCGGATTAAAATACCACTTCTAATAATAATAATCGTGAATTTCTTAGTTTATTTCTACAGTAAATTTTAATCAAAATATCGTCTCCCTGTGTTGAAAATAGAGCTGGAATAAATGAGTTATAATTATGGCGTAATTTTTACGTATCTTAAAGCATTTGACGTCATAGATCCTCACTTGCGAATTGAAATTCCGCTATCCCATTTAAAAACTCGATTGGTTGAGAAAACCCTTTTTTCTAATCCTTTCTGTGGCAACAACCGAAGATAAATTCTCGTGCCGTGATCGCAATGTAATGAATGGCGTAAGATCGCGTTGATGCTATTAAATTCTAAACATTAGGCTGCATTAAAATTCATAAAAAATCATCTAATTTACATAATTTTTTCGTTTTTATTTTAAAAGAGGGAGAAAAGAATGTTTCACGATTTGTCAAAATATCTAAAAGTTATGACGGATAGAATTCAAGATGCGACAGTTTTAAAATTATTTTACGAAACAATTCGCCGAAGCAAATGCTTAGTAAAAAAATTCCTAAAAATCGGTAAATCATGTTACGTATTCAGAACAAACTGTTTTTAAAAGATAATTTTCTCCTCTATCCGATGATACAAATGCCGTTTTGTTGCTAGCGTAAATTCCGCCGTCATTACGAATTAGGTGAGAAAAAATGCCAAAAATCGCATAAAACATAAAATAAAAAAAATATAGGTCGAATTTTGAAAAAATCGCTTCGAGGTGCACAACTACATATTTACATCTTCCCGAGTACCAAATTTGGTGTTTCTAGGTGTAGCCGTTTGTCCGTAACGCTGCCGAAAGACACACAGACACCTTCTTTTATAATAAGTAGAGATTTGTTAACTTTTCTAAGTTTGATTATTTTTTAATATATTCACTGGATGATTTTTCAAAAATTCAAAATAAAATTTATTTTTCAAATGTTTGGGATATAAATAACTGCAAAAAATGAAAGGAAAGATTAAAATTGATAAAATGAAATAAAACTATAGCAATAGGTATTAATTCCAGAGAAGTAAGATCTTATGCTTCCTTTATGATTTCAGATGGCACTAAACTGGACAATAAAAAAAACAAAAACGCACCCGACATTAAAACTGATGACAAAAGAGTAAATATGTGACACAATTTTATTCTTGTCCGAGTTGAAAATAGTGAATTTCAGCAGCAAAATTTAAGAATACTTCTGATCTGCAATCTCTGTAAAAGTTATAGGAATAGGTAATCTACGCATATGCGTATTTTAATGCAGGAAAATTGATGCAATGGGTACCAGTAAAAGTCATAAGCTGGTATTTTACAACAGCAATAATATATAGTCGCACTATGCATGGAAGGGTTAAACTTTAAAACATCTTGGTTAAAAGAACAGTTGAGATTGTGCTCAGGCAAAGCACCTTGATTCATACTAAGAAACAAAGACCATTCGATGAATTTGCATCCAAATGTTATGAAAGCACTTGATTAAATATTTATAGCTATCATAACATGTTATATTACTAATTCACCATTGTTATTAGAAATGCAGTGCACGTAACATTTAAAGAGCAGATACTTTAAATATTTGTATCACTTTTAACATAAATGCTTTTACAGGGACGTAACTACGGTTTTAGCGGCCCTGGATGGAACACATTAACGGACCTAGACAAAAAAAAATATTGCAGGACATTGAGATTTGTCTACTTACTAAATTAGGATCTTGACTTGACCCCCAACCCCAGTAAAAACCCGCTGCTGCTACTGATATTCATTGATATATTTACTTCTCGAAACTGGCTTTAATATCCAAGTCATATTGATAATTAAGTAAATATGATCAATTTGTTATTCAATACATTTCCATAATGTAAAAGCTGTATTCTAGCTACTTAGAATGCTATAAATTTGAAAATGAAAGCTATACACGAAATTACAAATTCTGTATTTTTTCTTGACTATGCTTACTGGTGTGCAGTTTTCAGTTCTAGGCCATGAAGTTTATTGGACTACTTGAAATCCATGAATTCAACTGTTTTTTAGCGGTCCTGTAGGGTTGCCCAGTTTGCCACAATCTAAGCACGAATATGTACTCTTGGAAATGAAATGGCACCATTATATTTGGGCTCCATTGTATTTGAAAATCATGTACAATGTACCAAAAACACTGCATTTAGAAATTTGTTTTCGAATACTAGACGAGCATGACTGAAGGCTCTGTTCGTGGTTTGAAGGTATGTGAAGTGACGACTTCTAGACTGATACGGTCTTCAAGGTTGATAAAATAAAATCATATCGAGTACAATATGAAATTACACTCCACTATTAGATTCTATGTTCAAACTAAAGCACGAAAACTCTAGAGCGTAAAACACGTCACCCTGATTTGTAAATGCAACTGAACTTGCTTTCTCTAGTATTACATGCTAACCCTATAACGCACAGTGTTTCCGCTCTGGGAACACCAAACTCTGACGTTTTGACTGTTGCCAGTCACGAAGAATACATTTGATTTCTATAAAAATAGTTGCGGGTAGCATAGCTCCACGATAATCCTTTAGTGTTTAGCACGTCATTTCCCGTAAAAAAAAAAAAAAAAAAAATTAAAAATGTCACGATTATTTTTAACAGCACTGACAACTGCCGAAAAATAAAAGAATGCGAGAACAGCTGGATAGATTGCCCGATGCTGAAAAAAGGGCAGCCGTTGCCATAACTCGACTTAACTACCAGCAAGATGGCGGACGATCGAAAAGTTCATCACGTGCCACAGATCTAGAGACCCTTTTTTGATGACAGCTGGCTGTGCCGCCGTCTTGCTGGTAGTTAAGTAGAGCGATGGCAACGGCTGACCTTTTTTCAGCATTGGGAAAGGGTTGCGCCTCAAAGAGTTACAAGGCATTCATAAGCAGATTACTTATTGTTAATCCACTTACAAAGTGCCAACATAACTTTTCTACGAGGGGAGCATGTTTAGTGATAAAACAGAAGAATGAAAGTCAGTAGAGGCTGGAAAATTTAAGGGATGTATATTACCACAAAAATGATAAAATTTAGAAATATTCAGTAGAAAAAAGAAGAAGATACGTTACTACATTTACATATTTAAAAGTGTAAAAACAAAATCCCTGCATATGGATGGATGTTTTTAACTGAATGCAAATTAGTGCAATTAGATCTGCACAGTTCTGCTGTATGCTTCAGATGTTTGATCTTTTATCGGTTTGTACGACTGAAACGTTTATAGTTGATAAATGGTAATGCTTTATTTATTTATTTGTAAGAAACTATCAGGAAGTAATCTGAATTGAAGAATCCCAGGAAAGCTTTACATAATTAACTAGCTTTGAGAAATTAAAATCTAATTTTCCATGCTTTTAAAGCACTGGAAGTTTTTCTAACTGCATTTCAAATTAATAAATAAGCATTTAAAAATTTAAATCACACAAATTTATATATATATATATATATATAATGTTCTTTAAGCAATCTGCTAATATTAGGATTTCTTGATTTGTGATATTAAAAAAATCATTAAGTCTTTAAGGGCAATTTAATCAGTTTTTGCAAATCTAATGGTTTTGTAAGTACAGGCAATTAAGTCATTTTCCTGTATGTGCACAGCTGTTTTAGATTAACAATCACTCTTATAACAAACAATTTTATAAATTAAATACTCTGAATATTTTTAAATGTCTGCGTTGTATTTTACAGAGGATTATACTTTGGGCAATATCAGGGATGTTTTTTGCTTTTCAAATATTTAATTGATGAACTCAATATTTTTAATTAGCTTGTAAGTTATTAAACAATATTAATTATTTTCAAACAAATAAGGGATATTTAGTGTAATAAAATGCAGCAACAAGTATATTATATTTTTTTAGTTATATTATGTTAGTTTAACAAGTATTTTGATGCCTTTTGTACCATCTTGACCACTAGTGTAAAACTGGAATATTGTTTAACAAATGTTTTTCCTTTGTTGGTTTCCTTTGTTGGTTTTTCCTTTGTTGGTTGGTATTGTTTTTCCTTCTTTTGGTTGCGATATCGTTTACCGTTCAAAATATTATACAAAATAAACCTCATCATTAATTTACAGTAGAATTTCAGAATATTAGAAACACTACAATGCAGTACAAAAGAAAAATGCGCAGAATTACATTTATATAAATGGTGATGTGTCAAGAATTATTGTTTAAAACGAGTTCATAATTTCTTTAGCAAAAAAGCTAAAATTATGAAGATGAAAATACTTAGCTAAGTAGTACAAATACGACGTTGCTTACAATATGAAGTTCACACACGTTTTGTATTCTTTAGTTCTTGTCTGCCAACATAAATTTGAGATATCAACAATAACTTTTATACAGTTACTAATTTACTAAGAGCTCGTAAAATCTCAGCAGGTAGAGAAATAGTTTAAAACTATAACAGCCACTACAGAAATTTGCCTATAATACTATAAAAATCCTGACCAACGAAATATAAAAGAAGAGAAAATTTACTTTTTTCGTATTTGCATTATCAACAGACTTCAATTTAGAAATTACATTAGCAATACGTATCGTATATTGACAGAACAGAGAACATACACAAGAAACACAATGAAACATAATCAGAAAATATGTTGAAGACATGTTTTGCATGTGTTAGTCAATATTTGCTTTTTTCATCCTAATCTGTGAGACATCAGCATAGAGAAAATGTCGCTTGTAAATAGTTAATATACTTCGTGAAATCCATGTATCTTTGTAAGTTTTTCTAAAAATAAATTAAGGAACTTCATGTAAAAACAGAAAATTTTTCATTTTTCAGTTACAGTATACAGGGGGACCGAAAAAGGTTGTAACACACTTTAATTCTTTACTAGAGATAAGTAGATTATGTTTATCGATAAAAGATATTCGAAGTACGATAGGAAAAAGATTACATTTAGAAAAATTTAATTTCGTCCATTTTCAAAAAAAGTTACCTTTTTTAAATTTGTGTACGATTCATGTGTAGACACAGACCATCTTTCTTATGAGATACCTTACAGATATTTTATGATGAACTGCTGAAAATTTGTACATCCCCAAATTAGCTCATGGAACACATTTTGCTAACTGGGATTTTCTTTTTTGTTACGGACGTCATATACAAATTTAAAAAGTAGCTTTTTGAAAATTCATAAGAGAATATTTTTGTTAACGTAGATTTTCTTCCAATCTTACTTATTTGGAACATTCTCGCAATTTACACTGCCCACATTCACTAACAGATAAGGAATAAGAGCGTGTTCCCACCTTTCTGGGGAACCCTGTATACTGACTGTTTATATTTGTAATAAGATTGCAGCAGAGCACACACCGTATTTACTCGTCTATAATGCAAACTTTTTTTTTCACAAATTTAAAGAGGAAACTCTGGTTGCGCGTTATACACGGGATGATATGTTACTGCTTTATGTATTCCACGATGTACATATTAATCAAGAAATTAATTCAGAGTAGATTATCAAACTCGAAAAATCTTTTTATAAAAGTACTGCAACATCTTTATTTCTTTCATTGCACTTCTTTTTATGCAAAGTTGCCAGTAACCTTATTTTTATACACTAATTAGCAATTTTCATTCTCTCTAATAGTGTTATAGTCACAGTCCTTGTCATCCTTAGCGGAGTCTATGACCTCTTAAATGATATCGTCTTCAGTTCCATCCATGCATGTGAAAATTTCGGTCACTTTTAAATTCATGTACATGTAAAATTTATGTTGCGCGTTATTTAAGAGATATTTTTTTTTTCATTTGGTTTCCTTGTGAAGTAAGGGGTGCGCGTTATACACACATGCGGGCTATACGCGAGTAAATGCGATATTAAGAGATTTTTGACAAAGTTGTATAATACATTTGAATCTTTCCTTTCCAATCGACAGCTGTCATTGAACGAAATAAAACAAACCAGTTAGAACCTACATCAGTGGCGTAGCCAAACATTTTTTTATATCGGGGGCGGGGTGTTACAACTACTGCGACTCACATATACGTATACTTATGTGTAATAAGGAAGTGAAGAATATGCATGTTGTATGGTAAAAAATTCCTCAATGGGGGGGAGGGTTTGTGACTCCCCTATCCCCCCGTGGCTACGCCACTGACCTACATTAATATCTATGCAAATATCAATTTCAACTATTGTTTAACTGTTGTAGTATTTACACTAATGTATCAAAACGAAAAAAAACCAATACTAACTGCAGCCTTTGAACAGAACTTAATTCCGCACACTTACAAACGGTTATGACGTATTCCAAAAAATACTTATCACTTTAATAAATAAGTTTGATTTTTGAACCAATTTTATTACACCGTAAACGTATTGCTATTTTATGCGGAAAATTTAAATACTTTGTAAATGTTTTCTTATATTAGTAAGTCGGAATTCAGATTTTAAAAAATGCTCATATTAGTTAACTAGCTGCGTGCCCGTTCTTCGCACGGTAGGAAACGAAAATTTTCCTTACATGTGTAATTCGAAATTATTCGTGATGTGGAATTTAAAAAAAAAAAAAAAAAAAAAAAAAAAAAGAGCAAAATTATTTGACTCTTAATGTAAAGTTTGTGTTATGAGTACTAACCTGATCATTGCAGTATAATGACTCAAAAAACTACGTCAGTGTCATTCACTATCAAAAAAGTGGAAAGCTTAATGGTTTGCAGAGAACTCCTGGCTTTCAAAATGTCTTATTTCTATACATAATACTGTTTTTTAGGCTCAAGTTGTAGCATTAAATACCTAAGACACTACATGAAATGGAGCACCATTTATTTCTTTCCGAACATGTACCATATAAGGAAAGTATTGTAATCATGAAAAAATTCGACTTCGAGATTTTGGTGTATTGACACGTTTTGAGGTCTTCTGAATTCATTTATGCTATTTTCAAGAGATGTTTTTAAAATAGCTGCGCACCCGCTCTTCATACGGGAAGAAGGGAATATTTTACTACTAAAATCATATCTGCATGTGACAAAACAGAATTTCATTTTTAAAAAAGTTCAAGTAATCTCCTCTGTTGAAATTACTGCGGGATATATTAACGCAAATTAGAATTACTTTTCGTTTAGTTGGTTGTAAGACAACCGCTGAAAAAGGATAAACACTTTTAATTTCATGAAATATTTATTAACGTGGTACATTGCGATTTATTCATACATTATCTTTACAAATCTAATAATACTACCTATTACGTACATTAATACTATCTATACTCGCTTCTCCCTCTTCAAGGCTCCCTTAAAAGAAACAGCTTAGATTATTTGGCCTCAATGGGATCTTGTGATTCTGTGGCGATTCTTTGCAATTTACGCATTAGCATAAATAATAATCATTTCACATAATGGTTGCCATTAAGGAAACTCTCCATATATATTTAATTTATACATAGTTTTATAAGATTGGCGTATTTAGCGCCGCAAACCATTTCATCTTACTGTGGGGAGAAAATATCCAAGGGGTGCCATTTTAAATATCCATGTATCTAATATAGCGATATATTTTATATCCTCCATAGTCCGGTCTCCTGAAAAATATCAAACTGTGTAATCTCGAGGAGCTACTTAATCCCATTTTAATTGTGACAGGGCGTTAGAGTTGCAGAGTTTACAAATTTCACGCATTTTTTTTAATTTATGACGTCACTGTTTGACTGCCGTAAAGGATACCCCGGTAGATTGACGGAGTTAATTTCGATATTTCGCATAATTGTTTTCAAACGGTATCATTAAAACTTTGCGTTGGACCTTTATGGAGGAACGTAATTCAACGTTAAAATAAAACTATACTCGCAACCTGCATGCGTATGTTAGGCAACGCCTACGCTAAATTAAATGCCAAAAATAAAAATAGTAAATAGAAAAATTTTAATATATCGCGCTTTGAAACGAACTTTGTAACTTTTAAAATGAACATTTTCAGCGCCGTGAAAACATTTCAATTTTTAAATAAGCACCGGATTAAAATACCACTTCTAATAATAATAATCGCGAATTTCTTAGTTTATTTCTACAGTAAATTTTAATCAAAATATCGTCTCCTTGTGTTGAAAACAGAGCTGGAATAAATGAGTTCAAATTATGGCGTAATTTTTACGTATCTTAAAGCATTTGACGTCATAGATCCTCACTTGCGAATTGAAATTCTGATATCCCATTTAAAAACTCGATTGGTTGAAAAAAACCTTTTTTTTAATCCTTTCTGTGGCAACAACCGAACATAAATTCTCGTGCCGTGATCGCAATGTAATGAATGGCGTAAGATCGCGTTGATGCTATTAAATTCTAAACATTAGGCTGCATTAAAATTCGTAAAAAATCATCTAATTTACATAATTTTTTCGTTTTTATTTTAAAAGAGGAAGAAAAGAATGTTTCACGATTTGTCAAAATATCTAAAAGTTATGACGGATAGAATTCAAGATGCGACAGTTTTAAAATTATTTTACGAAAAAAAATCGCGAAGCACATGTTTAGTAAAAAAATTCCTAAAAATCGGTAAATCATGTTACGTATTCAGAACAAACTGTCTTTAAAAGAAAATTTCCTCCTCTATCCGATGATACAAATGTCGTTTTGCTGCGAGCGTAATTTCCGCCGTTATTACGAATTAGGTGAGAAAAAATGCCAAAAATCGCATAAAACATAAAATAAAAAAAAATCTAGGTCGAATTTTGAAAAAATCGCTTCGAGGTGCACAACTACATATTTACATCTTCCCGAGTACCAAATTTGGTGTTTCTAGGTGTAGCCGTTTGTCCGTAACGCTGCCGACAGACACACCCACACACACACACAGACACCTTCTTTTATAATAAGTAGAGATGAATATTCAGAATTATTGAAAAAAATGTTGAAATATTTTTACTTTTAGAGTTAGTCACTTTAAAATCTGAAACATTTAAGATTTTCACAAATTTCAAAAACAACTAGCAGTGTAGAATTTCCCTTGTTAAACATTTTATGCATGCACTTTACTTATTTTTTATATAGTAGATCGTGAAGTATATATGAAAATGCTCATACAATACTTAAACAAATCTTTTAAAGATATCTTGTTCTCTATAATTCATTCAATACTTGTATTTGCAATCCGAGATCGAAAGAAAAAAAAATCAGTCTGCATTTCATGAAAATATTTAAAATTAAGTCTCCTGAGAGCGATTTGAATAATATTGCTATTTAGCTTCAGTAAAGTATCGTAAAAATTCAAACTATTTTCCCGAAGTTTCCAAGATATTTCCAGTCACATCATTTCTTTTGAAAATCATAAAGTTAAATGGGCCATTTTATGATCTTCCTCCTACGGTCTGCATATTTATGTTTTCACGGCGATATTTGCAATTTAAAAAATCTGCAGTGACTCCACTCGACTTTCCGAACACTTAGGATTAAGATCATTACCAAGCATTTCAATAAATTTTAATCGATGAATCATTCAAACATATATACCAAACTGAAGCTCAATCGAATGCACCGTTTAAACGCTAGCCCACATTCAAGAATTTCTCCCCACAGACCATAATGTAAAAGAAATCTTTGTCGTATCCCTGTGGAAAAACTATAAGTCCTATACACACCAAAATCAATACCGGTCTTATGATGGTGGTTTATAACATAGGTACCCAATTCGAGCTCAATCGAATGCCTCGTTTAGGAGCTATCATGTTCACTCACATACACACAAACACACATACAAATACACACATACATACATACATACATCTCGTAAAAATAGCATAAATGAATTTAAAAGATCGCAAAACATTTAAATACATCAAAATCTTGAAGTTCAATTTTTTCATGATTACAATACTTTTCTGACATAGTACATGTTCCGAAAGTAAAAATTGATTCTAGTATAAAAATTTATTTAATATTGAAATCAAAATTACTACTTGAACTTCAACATGGGTTTTGTTCATTAAATTAATTTGACAAAAGTAAATAAATGAATAAATAAAATTAGATGAAATAAAGCGAAATATGTAGCACTTATCTGTAAATGGGACTTGTGATTTCCTATCGAATAAATCTCATCGTTACGGAAATTAAATATTTTTAATTTAATTTTCTTTTCACTCATTGTCAAATAACGCTTTAACGTTACACGGCAAATATGAATCAAAACTGTGACCAGGAAATTAAAACATTTTTCAAACTGATTATATATATATAATTTTAAAATTTTCCTTCAAAATATTTTTAATTTGCTTATAAAAGATTTATCAATGGCGATCCACAGACAGAGAAGAGAAAAGGCATAAAGAAAGAAGATAGGCTGTAGAATGTTGATAAAGTTTGTCGGTTTTGTTTAGCCCTTTCCGCTCTGGGAACACAAAACTCTGACGTTTTGACTGTTGCCAGTCACGAAGACTAGATTTAATATTTCTATAGAAGTAGTTGCGGGGGGCATAGCTCCACGAGAAACCTTTACTTTTTAGCACGTCATTTCTCGTTTAAAAAAATGGTCACGATTATTTTTAACACCACTAGAATCTGCTGAAAAATGGAAGAATGCGAGAACAGCTGGATAGATTGCCCAATGCTGAAAAAAGGACAGCCGTTGCCATCGCTCGATTTAACTACCAGCAAGATGTGCCGCACAGCCAGCTGCGTCATGGGCCTCTAGATGTGAGGCACGCGATGAACGTTTCCATCGTCCGCCATCTTGCTGGTAGTTAAATCGAGCGATGCCAGCGGCTGCCCTTTTTTCAGCATTGGGAAAGGGTTGCGCCTCAAAGGGTTAAGGCAAAGCTAAAGGAGTGCTACCTGCTTGAGGGGGGGGGATTTCTTTGACGGAGGAACTTTTTTTCGAATTTATAACGCTTATTCTCGTTACATATGGAGAAAAGCGCACAAAACTCCAAGCTACAACATCTATTACTACGGCGGTAGAAAAAAACCCTGTATCTTCATACATCAACCATCTAGCAGTATGTAGTGTCTTATTCATTCGACTTTGATTGGGAAATATTGAATAAAATGTTTTCGGACGCACTACCATGAAATGAATACAGTTACCTTTTATCCAATGGAGACAATTATTGAAAATTTTTGGTGAGAGATCCGTTTTATAAATAAAGTAATATGGTAGCATTAAGACTACATGTAACTTTACACATTAAGATAAATTATGTTCAGACCAAGAAATAGCGTTAAAAGCCATGATTATTGAAAATATTTTATTTAGGCATTAGAGCAGTTTAAAAAACAACCAAAGTAATAATATATTTCTTAGTGTATTCATTACTGTGAACAAATAAAAACGCCCAATTACAAAAAACAGTATTTGTAACATTTATTAGTAATCAAAAGCGTGATAAATTTATTTCTCTTCCAGTGTTAAATTAATGGCTATGAAAACAGTTCTGAAGGAGTATTAGCATATTAATAATTTTTCTTCGGCGTTTACTTAGAATAAAAAAATGGAACCCCATACGTCTTTCCCCGAGGAATTATTATAACTGTTAATTACAAGATCTTGGAGTTCAATCTCATGCATAAAACTAGACGTAATTAGCTTTGTAATAAGTTTTGCAAACAATTTACGTTTCAGCATTAGCACTTAGTCACAGACGCGAAATTAAACTTCAAAGTATATCTTGGAAATGACTTGTTTGTTCTGGATATGCATTTGAATACATAATGAGATGCGAACAAGCATAATTTAATTCTTGAACAAAAAGTAATTAATGATGACTTATCAAGTTTGTGGTGGTTGCACTGGACCGGTATCTCGTTTAACTTGATGGAAAGCATTAATAGTCACAGTAATATGACCGACTTATACATAATGTTATTAGTATTTTCAGTATATCTAAGGAAAGCCTTAATGTTCGTAGTAATATAATGGACTTTTACATAAAGTGATTAGCAGTTTCAGTACATATAAGAAATTGAATGAAGGGATTATAATTAAAGAACCTCTACCAGGAATAAAAATGCGTATTCTGAAGATTTATTTAACATAATTCGTTTCTGTCGCGCAATTATTTGAGCATGGACAGGTAGCGAACGTTTGTAACCTCTAAGCACTAAATTTGAATAAAGTTAAATTCCCAAAATTTATTCGCTTAAAATTGCAGATACGGGTGAGTTTCATCTGCCATTGCTACCAATTTGCAATTGCCACCAATTGCGATTGCTACCCAAATTGGCATGTAAACGGTACACGAGACGCTCTCAAAAACGATATTTAAAGAAAGTTCAGTTTAAAAATTGTCCAGTAGGTGATGCTATGCACCGTAAATTCAGCTAAAATATGACCAAACTTAATTAATAAAAGCTCAAAATCTATTTAATAGATGTTGAAGTTATTTATGCATTTCGAATTAAAACTGGATTTCCATTGTTGAAGCACCACCTAGTGCACATTCAGAAAGCATTCTTAATTACAATCTGTTCACCTGCCTTAGCTATAGAATCCTGTTCACAGGGAAAGTTAATTACAATCACCTATTTTTCACACTTGCTTTGAATTCTTACAAAATGCACTTAGAGTCTAATCTTTTAATCAATGGTGAACATTTCAAAAAGCCCTGCAACGGACATTTCCAATTTTATTTGCAAAAAGCCATTCAATTTACTACCCTTTTTGTTGCAATTCATCTCTCCACAGGTGAACATAAAGCACTTTCAAAGGTCAAAGTAACAGCAACTTCGAGGACACTTCTCTCGGAATTCTTGTATTGCACGTATTCCAGTACCCAATAGCAACCGTATTTCTTTTCTTTCTTTTTTGGCCTATAACTGCACAGTCGACGACTTTCAGCAAAGGGGTAAATAAATTTATGATGCGTAACCCACTCAACAATCTTCAGCAGTGGGTAGAAACTTACTCAGAATTAGAGATGAGTTCGGGCTCACAGATGAGTTCGGGCTTTTGAAGCCCGAGCCCGAAGACTTTTAATCCGAGCCCGCCCGAGCCCGAGCAATATTATTAAAGTTGGATCCCGAGCCCGAAATGTCAGCTAAAGACAAATGAAATGATCTACTTCATTAATAGGATACAATAAATTTTGGAGCTTCACACACCTTCTAGTCCCCCGTGCCGCTATTTTTTGAAATAAGTACGTCTATTTATCCCATAAATCACTTTTTAAAATTCGTTTCAAGGAGTACGTTCAACAAAGGAGAAATTTTTCATGAGCCCGAGCCCGAACGCAATCGTGAATTACAGAACCCGAGCCCGAGTCGGGCCCGGGCTCGGGCTGAGCCCGTCTCATCTCTACTCAGAATGTCGGATCTGTGGATTCCAGATATTTAGAGTTATATTGAATTTCTGTTCTATATTGTAAAACGTTACTATATTAAAAGAAGAAATTAGCATTTTAAGAATTCCTGGCCATGCTACTTTTACTTGCGATCAACGAGCCGTTAACCATCACCATAGACTACTTGCATTTACTGTAAACGTCGGATCCGAGGCTTATAGATGTTCGCTGTAAAAATTTATGCTAAATTGTAATTTTAAGCGGGTAAAACATAACACAAATATTAATATTTAAGAATGTGTGTGTACGGTTTACATTAATGTGATTAACAAGATAATACTCATCCCACCAAAGAACATCTGATCAAATGTAATTTAATTTTTTAACAAAAAATAATGGGTAATGCGACTTATAGAAATTACCGTGATTGAACCGCGGGCGAACTATTATTGTTTCAGTGCGAAAAAAAGCCTTAATATATCAACAAAAAAATTAACACGTGACGGGCACTAGCATTTGTAAAAAATTACTTAAACTCCATATGTAACTTCAGAATGGTGAACTTTTTCATTTTCTTGATTATTATTCTTATCATCTTCTGACTTTCACCAATTATGAATTAAATGTACATAAAGTTTCTAACGTTAAAATTATTTGGTAGTTATTCGTGAGTATACCTATATTTACAGATAACGATTATTTTTAGGAAGCCCGATATACTACATTTTCGGTAATGTATCTGCTGTTTCTTTATATGTTTCATTCAAGTACGTTTTTGAGAGGGCGTACTTTGTATAAAAGAAAAATTATTAAGTATGAAGTTATATATACATAACTAAGGAATACATATGATACGATAAATAGTATTCCTGACATATTTAAAGTTTTGTAGAAAGAAAATAAAACATTAACGTGTATAAGGAAAAAAATGCTTTATCTCTTGAAACAATTACAGGCATAGTAAATTTAACATTCATTTTAGTAGACATAATAATTTTCAC
Organism: Cheiracanthium punctorium; assembly: GCA_038373885.1. Lineage (NCBI taxonomy): Eukaryota > Metazoa > Arthropoda > Arachnida > Araneae > Cheiracanthiidae > Cheiracanthium > Cheiracanthium punctorium. The sequence goes on from JAWZYV010004369.1 coordinate 1,377,194, forward strand.
ATTAAATGAGAACAATATATAAATTTCTAGTAATACAATATTCTAAGGGGTTTAGAAATGCATGAAGTTCGATGTTCTACAAGTTTTGTGCGTCGAGACGACTTATCTGGGTTTTTCGGAGCTGAAATAACATTGGATATATCAAGAAAATCGTGGTCTATTGAAGTCACTCTAATTATAAATAAATTACAAAACAAGCCCAATACACCTTAGGAACTTGAGAGTTGGGAGTCGTATTTCAATTAATAACAAGTATATTGATAAGGCTTTTAACACTTTTTATAGCTGTAAACAACTTTTAAGGCGGGATGTCGGGATTCAACAGGAACGTATTAAAACAGGCACACTCGTGATCTGTCTTCATTCCAACCTTCTGGACCAACCAACGGACCTCAGACATCTCGCAGTTCAAACAAGCTATTAGCCGCGTGGAGTTCGGTTAGTGTCCTGGTTGCAATTTGTGACATTGCCTTGGAGACTTAATATTCGCTTTCCTGCCGATGAAATCGTCAAAAAAATCGGCAAAGTCTTTCTTTACATCCGTAGTGATGGATCCCTTCTGGATTTTTCTCTGGTCTCCGTCACTGATGTCTTTTAATGAACCTTTTTTTCCTTTAAGACTTTTTCTTTAAGACGAACTTTTCCAGAGACGAACTTTTAGACGAACTTTTTCTTTAAGACTTTTTCTTTAAGACTTTTCAAAAAAATCGGCAAAGTCTTTCTTTACATCCGTAGTGATGGATCCCTTCTGGATTTTTCTCTGGTCTCCGTCACTGATGTCTTTTAATGAACCTTTTTTTCCTTTAAGACATTTTCTTTAAGACGAACTTTTCCAGAGACGAACTTTTAGACGAACTTTTAGACGAACTTTTTCTTTAAGACTTTTTCTTTAAGACTTTTCAAAAAAATTGGCAAAGTCATTCTTTACATCCGTAGTGATGGATCCCTTCTGCATTTTTCTCTGGTCTCCGTCGCTGATGTCTTTTAATGAACCTTTTTTTCTTTTTGCCTTCATTTTGGATCATACACGACTTATTTTCATGGCGAACTTGAAGCTAGTTATATATTCCAGCAGCAATTTGCTGTCCGTCTTGTCCCATCTGATAGAACAGTTATATTCTCACATTCTACCTCTGCTCTCCAGGCGTTTTCAATTAATAAGTCCTCGAGTACAGAGTTGGTGAGAGCTAGTGAAAAAGAATGAGGGCATCGCTACTTTCTAATATGTACCTTTTATTACGGTCTCAGAGGAATCGAGATGGCTGACTTCTTCGTCAAAAAAGGCACTGGCATTCTTCAAAAGTCCTGTAGAGACATCCCTCCTCATTCTGCTAAAATTTCAAATAATCGTTCCACCATTTGGCTTACCAGGAAGCTAGAGCTGTCAAGGATTATGCTATTTCAATCTCACTGTTTGCCGGATTCACTCCGAGCTTTTGCAGTGGCCATTCTTCGACAGTTAACAGGACATAATTAATTCAATACCTACCTGTTCCGTTTTGATTTGACGAATTTACCCCACTTTGTTTCTGGTGACTCTGGAAATGCTCCGATTGCTGCTCATTTAGATAAGTGGTCTGCACTAGATGATTTTAACTGTATTAATAAAGAAATACTGGACATAATGGTTAGTGATTGTTGCTTAATGACATAATAATTAATGGCCGGGCATTTTTTTAGTAATAATTATTGAAATCATTTTTTTCCTTTTCTGTAGAGATTAAATATCTCACTGAATTGCTTTTAAGCTTCATATTTCTTGCGATGTTTGTTTAAACTGCAGCTATTTTTTCTTATATTTCAAGTATCTGAATAACGGAGTGTTATGGGTACATTCATTGGGTACGACAATACTTGATAAAATCTTGTTAAATATTATCGAGGCTCGTGGATGCTGAATGTAGAACATTTACTTCATACAATCTTGATTTTTGAATTTCTTTTGATGCAACATAGTACACGCATTGCTTTAAAACATCTTACAAATATAACATTTAGAGTCGATTAAGTAGTGGATTTAGTGTATCATCAGGAAATTTTAGAAAGTTACAAAGGAGAAAAAGTTACGAATTTATGCTTGAAACGTCTAAAATGGTCTTTCATTTGAGATATTTGTGTCTTCTGTATTTACTCCATGTTCTTTTTTCCCCACCGATCCGGTATTACAGGCTCATAATCCGGAACAGTGTACCACGTACAGTCTTCTATATTGCAGAGTCCATCCAAGTCGATTGTTTCCTTTAAGGCCCAAAACTTTCTACTGTTTTCTTTAAGTTCGTATTTGTCACCTAAGTAATATATGACAAAGTTTCTTCTTCCACCTTTATTTTTCGTTTTGGTTTTAGGCATGTCTTCACATTCTTCAATTAGACATTCACATTCTTCATCTTTTGTAGACTTCCCAAATGGTCTGAAATTTTTAGTCAAACGTTAGTATGAAATAATAGCTCTAAAAAAACTTAAGAGTACGTTAGAAACATATACACCTATATCAGTAACCTTTCAATGCTAAAAAGTTATACCGGTATGCTTATATACTCACACAATAAAATAAAAATCATCCGATATAGCAAACACTGACACTTTTATTACTATAAAAGCTTTCTTGCTTTAAGTTTTGGAAAATCTTTTAGTGGACCATAACAATCAGAGCATATTTTTATTCTCCTTAACCATTTGAGGCGCATCCCTTTCCCAATGCTGAAAAAAGGGCAGCCGTTGCCATCGCTAGACTTAACGACCAGCAAGATGGCGGACGATCGAAAAGTTCATCGCGTGCTACAGATCTAGAGACCCTTTTTTGACACAGCTGGCTGTGCGGCACAGCCTATCCAGCTGTTCTCGAATTCTTCCATTTTTCAGCAAATGTCAGAGCTGTTAAAAATAATCGTGACCATTTTTTTACGGGAAATGACGGGCTAAAAAAGTAAAGGATTCTCGTAGAGCTATGTCAACCGCAACTATTTTTATAGCTATCAGGTCTATTCTTCGTGACTGGCAACCGTCAAAACGTCAGAGTTGGGTGTTCCCAGAGCGGGAACACTGCGCGTTAAAGGGTTAACAGGCTTACAGTTTTTGCCTTCATTTTCCTGTCTTCGGACAAAATAGGTAAATGTTTTTTAAAAACCATCACTCTCTCTTTTTCTAAAAATATTCTATACTTTATAATGCCAATTTACTTTCACGTTATAACTAATATGAAATAATATCATCAATACACTATTTCTCTCTTTTAGGTAGCTTGCTTTTCCACTGATAAATACAAGTTAAAATAAATGTGTTTTCTGTAATACAATGTCAACAGTATAGAAATTTAAGCACGCTCCTTTTTAAGGAGAAAAAGAAATGCTAAGAATCACATTAATTATGTTGCACAGCAGAAAATTACGATATTTTGTTAAAACATAAAACAATTTAAGGAAACCTAAATAAGTTAACTGATTTTAAATATGAAAATTGATGCACATAAAGAAATGTTCTCCATTGTACGTACAAATTTGAAAACTGTATTGAAATCATGTACAAAGCAGTCCAACATTTCCATAACGAAATATTTTCTATATAATACATCGATCTGACCTTTCTTCTATTTGCTTTCTTGAAAAAAAATCAAAAAGAGAAAAGTACGTGTTGTCTGAGAAGAACTACAATTAATGTATGAACTGGTGTTATTTTTTTTTTAATTACAGAGAAAAAAATCATATGTGATACAAAGGTATTCCTTCGTCACTGCGCTTGAGTATCCAAGCCAAATAATGAATAATTGTCATAAAATTGTGTTTTGAAGAAGTTTATTTACATAGCGGCAAGATAACACAAGCCATAGTAATAAAGTTATACGAAAGGGTGTAGTGATTTATGCCTGGAATGGCATTTCAATGAATACTCACATCATACGTTCGAAAAATCTTTTCGCCCTTTTTTTGAAATTCATTTTTTAGTGGACTTGATGGAGTTGCAATTGGACAGAAGATTGGATAGTTTCTAAAAAGACTTAAAGTACTGTGGAAAATACACTGTAGACAGTTGACAGATTGATATTTTTTTGCGATGGACTGTTTGAGAACACGATGTAACTTGTATGCTTTTGGAGAAAGTGATTTGAGTATTGTTGAAAAAGCTTTATTTTAATAATACAGATAAAACCTTTGTTGTAGTAACAGTTGCTGCAAAGCCTCGAATAGATTTGTTATTAAATGCTTTATTCCATTCCATTGTTTCACTGTACCATCATTGTTACATTGAACATGAAAATGGAAAGTTAAATGACACGTGTTTAAAAAATTTGAAAACAGAAGCAAGCATAAAACTTACCAAAACAATGTCTTGAATCATCCGCACCCCACCTTTCATTTTTCTTTCTTTCTGTTAAGATAGTGTTTTGTGTTAGATTTCACAAAAAACTAATTTCACTTTTCAGCCTTTTTTTTTTTTAAATCGTTTTTTTTTGGACAAAATCTAATACTACTTAGATAGAAATATGCAGTCTTAAAATAAAAAATTGTCATCGTAAAATGATAAATTATCTATTTACTTCTCATTTAATCACTTACACACATTTCTTCTATAATTATGCATTGACTTCGATATTTTTAAGCATAAATTTGCAAATTGTTTGAATTGGAGATTGATCATAATGAGAAGGTGTGATACGCGCTTTAGACATACAATTCAACACTTCTTCCTAAGTGATTATTAACAGGTATATGAAGACGACGTTTCCGAACTCACATTGCTATGAGAGTCTGAACTGTTTTGGCATGTCCTACGTCTCCTAAAATTTTGTTCCTCTAATTCTGAACCAATCTGCATGGTACATTAAAAAGTACATGCTAATATACTTTATTTTAATAGGTAAAATAAAAATATGTAGTAGGTAAAATACGTACTAGGTAAATATATAATAGTTAAAAGAAAAATATGTACTAACTATACGAAACATTTAGGTGCTAATTCAATTTTCAATTTAAATGAATAAGTGCTAAAATGCATTAGAATCGACTTCTTTTATATCAGGGCAATATAATCTGGTGGTAACATTTTATTTCGCATTCAGACTCTAACGTAACATCTTTTTTATTGTTTCTTGCTTGTCATCATGCAAATTGCTTTCTTGCTTGTCATCATGCTTGTCATCTTGCAAATCATTTTTGGTCAAAATGTAATACGACTTAGAATGAGAAAAAAATATTCAGTCGTAAAATAAATTTTTGTCATCGTAAAGTGATAAATTATCTATTTACTTCTCATTTAATCACTTACACATATTTCTTCTATATTTATGCAATGACTTCGATATTTTTAAACATAACTTTGAAAATTGTTTAAACTGGAGACTGATCGTAATGAGAAGGTGTGATACGCGCTTTAGACATACAATTCAACACTTCTTCCTAAGTGATTATTAACAGGTATATGAAGACGACGTTTCCGAACTCACATTGCTATGAGAGTCTGAACTGTTTTGGCATGTCCTACGTCTCCTAAAAATTTTTTCCTCTAATTCTGAACCAATCTGCATGGTACATAAAAATGTACATGCTAATATACTTTATTTTAATAGGTAAAAAAAAATATGTAGTAGGTAAAATACGTACTAGGTAAATATATAATAGGTAAAAGAAAAATATGTACTAACCTTTAGGCGCTAATTCAATTTTCAATGAATAAGTGCTAAAATGCTTTAGAATCGACTCCTTTTATATCAGGGCAATATAATCTGGTGGTAACATTTTATTTCGAATTCAGACTCAAACGTAACATCTTTTTTATTGTTTCCTGCTTCAGTTTATTATAGAATAGTTACAAGAACATAGCAGATATTCACCTAGCAAACATAAATAATATATTCACAAACTATTCAAAATCGCGTTAGCTGTTCGTTGCTTTAAGATTAGTTTATCGAAGTAAAAGCAAGTCAGTCGTGCCACAGAAATTGCTAAAGATGACAGCTTATTTTAAAATCATATAAAATTCGATTACTTTGCAGCGATAGGTCCAGTACAGTAAATTTATGAGTCCAATGACTCTGCTATGCGACGCAAAATTCCGTAACCATTATTCACGCGCTAACTTGCAAAAATCTTCTTGACAGATTTGTCAATACCTCTCTGCACGGATTACTTACAGCTGTTGCTTGTGATTTATAACATAAATTCCTTGCAGTTTTATTTTTATTTTATTTTCCTCTGAGAAAATTTATCGGATCCTTGAATGAACTTTAAGTTTTCACAATAATTTCGAAAATTTGAACACTTTCTTATAATTTTTTTTTTGGGGGATTTATATTTTATGCTTCAGACTTTTGTTTTCGATCACGTTTTTACGAAAAATGTTGCTTATAAATATAAAACTCGTCGTCATACTTTTTAAATTTTTAAAATAAATAAATATATTTTTAGGTGCAGCTTTTACAGGTCAGTTGTTTATACGGATCTTTTATTTTAAATATTTCAAAATGGTTATTTTATAATCTTATAACTACAGAATGTTAAGAAATAAGAAAGATAACGTAGCATCAAATTTCTCAATGAAATCTTCCGATGCAAATATTTTTTTTTTCTTTTTTAATACCGTTGAAAGGTTTCAGTATTTCTCCATTTGAAAAGGAACTATGCAAAATAAACAGGCGAACCAGGAGTTTTGTTTACGTAAGCCAAAGACGTGACGTCATGTATTGAAAACTGAGAGAGATTCATATGCTCTGCCATATTTTGCGTCGTGTTCGCAGTTAGTCTAAATAGCTCCCCGAGATTACACTGTCTGATATTTTTCACGAGATTGTACCATGGAGGATATCAATTACTTAAATTGAGCATTTAAGGGGTAGAGAACTGAAGGTAGCATTAGAAGATTTATGACGACAACATGGATTAAAGTACACTGTAAAGTGTTAATAAATGTTTCGTCAAATTAAAAGTGTTTGTTCTATTCATCATTTTTCAAAGGGAGCATTACAGCACACTGAATTATATCCAAGCTTAAGTTACATTAATATTTACCGCAGTAGTTTCAACTGGAGGGACTAATTGAACATTTTCTTTTCTCCATGACGAATCTTAGAATGTGAATTGCAACTAAATATAAGTTTGAGAATGATATTAAACAACTTCGTCGTTTAATTTCGCATGTTCTTGGAAATCGGAAGAGTTATACACTGATGCTTATAATCTGTTTTTACAAAAATGTACTATTTTCTTCTTATAAATGTTTACTACTTTAGAAATAGACTATATACAGGGGGCAATTAGTATATAATTTAAGACCTTGCCTTCTACCCTCAATCACAGGAACATTATATTTTCTTTACTGTACATATTTTGACTGATTTTGTGATGATTAATTCTAATACATTCGTCTCTTTTGATGCAGTTCAAAGTAATGTTGAATCGAGTCTGGCTTAATCGTTCACCAATTCGGATAAATGATTCATTTGATCCGATATCCCATACGCGCCGTACTTAACGAATGCGTTCCGCAAGCCAGTCTGAGATTTTGCTGCGAAGGCTTTTACAGTTCAAGTGCATGCGTAAGTACGACACGTGTGGGACACCAGATCAAATGAATCATTTATCTTAATCGATGAACACAAAATCCAGACTCAATACAAGTCTTTTGAGCTGACTCAAACGAGACAAAACTGTCAGTAATGAGTCACAACAATGTTATTTTCGTAGCAGTATTTTTAGTATATTTTGAACGAGAAATTTTTGTACTGAGACTAGAAATCAAAATAAATTAGTGTGGCCTAAACATTCATGTGCTTTCTTTCAAATTTCAGTATCTGTTACTTCCATTTCCAAACTTTCTATGATCATGGGCAGGTTCTGATATCTTGTGTGGTTAATTACAGTTTACCGTAATTCACAAATATTTAAACATTTTCAACTCTGAGAATAATTTTTAATTTCCTGTCTCCAATAAAATAACTCATATTGATAGAGGAAAAAATATACAAATATTTCAAAGTATGATTACAAAGTCGCTTTTATTTTAGGTCTTGAGAAAAGAATATTAGAAGACGTGCTCTTATTTAAATATTCACATTATTTCAAAATTACTAGATTCAAATTACACAGTACAAAAATAATATCTTTCTGTATAATTTCAGACAAAGATTTATTGCTCAACGTAATACCACGACTCTGTTTTCGAGGCTTTTGTTATCCGGAAGGGAAGAAAATTCCACTTTCGGATTCAATACTCCTGCTCCTGCACGACTAACAACGTTTCATTACTTGGTTAACGTAAACTAAGTATAAACTAAATGCAAAATAACTATAAATTGACGTTACACTACTGGTATGTATTCACAAAAGGCTATTAAATGAAATTAATATCACTTTAATAAAGTAATGAGTGTTTTTAGGCATAAAGCATATCCTATGCGATTTTCTTCTCAGAAAGCATGGTATTGAAAGAAACTGCCAGAAAATCTCTAAATAAATATAAAAAGCACGATTTCTTCCCATGAAACGTAACAGTACTGATGTATTTTATGTTATAAGTCCACAAATTTGTTTTTAAAACGTTTTTAGTCAAAAATATAAAGAAGACAAAATGGGGTAAGATTTACCCTATGCGAGTGCTTTAGTTACAAAAGTAGACGCGCGTGCTGACGGGTTAAATGCGCACCTATCCCTCTGGCGTAATCTGAAATTTGACGCAGAGTAGATTACCAAACTACTCTGCGTCAGATTCTTTACTTCCTTCTGCAAGAGATAATTAAGTTGAAAGAATACCGGCGTCTACCTAATAGGCGGGCATAATTACTTGCGCGCGTTACGCGTTTATCTAATTTAAATCAGCAACACAAAGGGTAATTAGTGAAACATGCGAAACACGTTAGGACTCCTTGGTATCATTGCTTAATCAGAAATGCAAGGGTCCTTTTCCTTTGAATCTTAGATCAAAAACACGAAATACGTAGAAGATATTTAGGGGAGCATTTAGTTAGTAATAATTTCGTTCTGGAATCTATTTCTACAGCTACAGCTTCTGCACAAAAATTGCTTTAGTACAGCATGCATGATATTGTTTTTGCATCCAAATGCTAACAATGCACTCACTTCAATATCTCCTGACCATCTTAACATTCTTTTTCTATCGATGTGTTCAGTGTGTATAATAATTAGGATATTTACTTGTAAGATTAAAAAAATGTTAACCTTCCAGTTATGAGAAACATTTCCCCAAGAAAATCTTACTGCAGGAAAACTAATACCAATTTTAAATGCGTACCTGTCTCTTTGGCGTAATCTGAATGTTGAAGCAGAGTAGATTACAAAACTCTTGAGATTCCTTACTTCCTTCTGCAAGAGATAATTAAGTTGAAAGAATACCGGCGTCTACGTAACAGGCAGGAGTAATTACTTGAGCAGGTTATGCTTAATTTTAACCAGTAACACAAAGGGGTAGTTACTGAAACAGACGAAACACGTTAGGGCTGTTAGCTAAATCACAAATGCAAGAGCCATTTTCTTTTGATTCTATGATGAAAAACACGCGATACGTAGAAGATATTTAGGGGAGCAGACAAAACCTTGTATTAAACGCACATTTATATGATAATGCACATTCCATGAAAACCTTTTTTCTCCCCAGTGGTTTATTTTAGTGCTGAGCAGCTATCGAAAATTAACTACTTCCATCAAATAGCTAGTACATCTACTGCTAAATTATAAAAAGGAATGTAGAAGATTTATGGTAAGTGATAAACATTTTAACGTCGAAGATACTATATGAATTTAAATAAATATAGTGAAGAAAAGAACATAACTATCTAAAGTATTTGTAATTCAATTGAACAACAATTCATTTTAGAGAATTTGTTTTTCGTTTTTCGTTTCGCGAGATTGTGGGATTCAGATTTCTTGATCCCACGGGATCCGGCAATCCCGCTTTATTCATATAAATTGATTTCGATTAACTAAAAATTAATTTCGATTGAGAAAATTAGAAAAAGGAAGATTATAAGCACAGCCAAGTTTAATTTTAATAATAATGCTTTAGCTTATTTAATAATGAATACAATACCTCACGTAAATATGAAAATTATAGTCTTGATATTTATAATTAGACCGCGGATTATATGCACTAAAAAAGTGGCAAAATATGCATGCAAATATCTATAAATATGCACTAAAAATCTAAAAGTATGCACTAAAAATCTAAAAGTATGCACCAAGTAACTGAAAAAATATTCACATATTAAGGAAAAATAAAAACGTATTTACTTGAAAAAGTATTTTCTATCACTTACCTTGCAATTATGACACATTTTTTTCTCTTTGAAACTTCAAAACATCATGAAAGACAGAATGAGAAATTTTTATTCACAATCTTAGTTATATGAAATATGAATTAAAACTGCTTTCAGTAATTTTTGTTGCAATACACAGCTAAGTGTCTTTCTAAATTTTCAATAGTGAGGCTTTGTCTGTTATCATCTTAAATCATTTTATATCCTGAAAATGCTCTTTCAACATCAACGAATGTCACCGGACAGTACTTATAATATTTTGCTTTGGATGTTTCTACTTTTTCCGGTAATTCATTTGCCTCACCATTAATAAAATTATTTATTTTATTCACTACCAAACACCTGAATTTTTATTTAAAATAAAATTCAGTTTCTCACTGATTTCTTCTCCTAATGACCCTGGAATCTTACCAACGCATTCCTCTACTTTTACAACTTGACTCATTACATCACTCAGAAGCAGATTTTGTGATGTCTGATGATAAGAAAGAAAAATGTGTTTCAATTATCCATAGACCTTTTTGGATGGAGATATCGCTAAGCATTTCTTCCGCAATGAAAAAAGAAGAATCGACGATGTCCAAAGCATAACTACATCTTTTATGGAGTTAGGTCTTGTCCGTAATCCGAAATCCCCGTCTTCATCGGGGTTGGCATGCCTGCTTTCATTCTAGGCATTTCTGAAATTTTAATATGTAGGCTGACTTAATTTAAATTGTTACAAATACACACGAAAGAAATTGATAGCGTATATGCTATTTTGCTGGGAACCTGGGGTTGTATAAATTTTTCAAAGCGTGGGACTTAAAGAGTTAAAGGAAAAAAAATACTGAAGGAAAGATTAAAAAAAGTTACAAATTCAAAGCTAAAGAGATTGAAATATGCATCCAACAGAGAAAATGCGTCATTTTATGCAAAATCATCCAAAACACCTGAAATATGAAAATGCATATGCAAATATGCGATTGCATATAATCCGCGGTCTGTTTATAATAATATACTGTTATTTCTTAGTTGCTAAGAAGGAAGAATGTAAAAAAAAAAACAGCATAAAGAGGCACTCGTCTTCCTAGTATTCATCTAATTTTGATAGATAATGTAAAAGCGATTAAGAAAAGATTTTTCCTTCTTTGTATGAGACCCTGAAAGAGCCGTACATTTTTTTATTGTTTAACTGAAGTTAACCTTTTGAAATATCACTAGCTTGGGTGGCCATATCGTTGTTTACTGTGGGGGAGGGAGAGGAGAAATCAAGGATCCTGTCCCAGAAAGATACAATATTGAGTGTTGAAGCACGTCTGTATTATACCTATACGTAAATCATAACAATATGGGAGCTGGGGGGGGCAATCCCCCCTACCTGCCAAGCTGCCAATAGGTATTGGGTGCCCGTGATCACTTGCTCTTATTGTTCATCTTATGCAAAAAATTTTGTCCAGTTCATGATTGGAAAAGTGGCGTGATATTATAATAAGAATAATTTATTTTTCAGTTTCAATCTCGCGGGGATAGTTCCTCAAATATTTGTTCGGAATTCCGTTCCCGATTTTCTTTTTTTTTTTCAATTCAAAATAAAACTTATTTTTTGAATGGTTAAATTTTAAATAACTACACAAAAAGTAAAAAAAAATAGAATTTAAAATTAATAAAACGAAATAAAACTTGATTTATGTATGAGAATTTATACATTGAGTATTAAAGCACTTCTCAGGAAGTACAATTTTATGCTTGATCTATGATTTCAGAAACCACTTACCTGAAATGAATAAGAAACAAAGAATGTTCTGGTATGAAAAATGGTGTCAAAAGACATTTTTTAAAAATTAATTTTAATAAATTGAATTAGGATTTCTTAGTTTGTTGGTTAGTTGGTTGTTGGTTGTTTATTGTTAAATTAAAATGCCTACTAAAATGTTAGTATAGGCATTTTAATTTACCAATAAAATAAAATCATGAAACAAAAGCGACATACTAGGCTTTGAAGGGTTAAGCTTTAAACACAGCTTGGTTAAAAGAACTGTTGCCATGTCGCTCAGGACAAAACTCTCGCTAGTGTAGATAATCTGCCGTAATCCCTCAAGCAAACAAGACAACATTCATTTATTCATTGTTGACAAAACTTTGCCCAGCAGTGTTGTATTACATGTTAAAGTACTTCGCGGGCACATTCTTTGTTCATCCATTTACAAATTATGAGCGACGTTTTTTGTGATAGAAGACATGTTTAGTACTAGAATATAAGAATGAGAGAGGGGGTGAAAAAATAACGAGATGCACATGACCTCAACAGTGAAAAAACTTAGAAATATCAGAAGAAAAATTCAAGAATTCGATAGGATATTGCATTTGTACATTTAGAAGCATCGAGACGAATCATGTGAATGGATGTTCTTTACTCAATGCCAGTTATTGCAATTATTTAACAAGTTTTGCTGAGTATGCCTGAGCTTTTTTATCTTTATCTGTTTGTACGAATAAAATGTTTACAGTTGGTAAGTGGTGTAGTGCTTTACTTTTATTTGTTGCAAAATATCAGAAAGTAATTTGAGTTGAATATTCCCAAAAGCTTTGCCACTAATTACTTACGGACACGTAGAACATAAAATGGCTCAAATAGTCGAATTTTTAATTATATCCTCAAAATCGAGAAGAATGAGATCAAATAACTTCAATACATGCCATGTTTAGTTTTCTTAAGATGAAAGAACATCATTAAAACGCACTTCAAAGAGTTGCCGCTGACATATTGTATGGGTCATACTGTGAATGTTTATAACATGATTATTTTAAAACAAACGACTTTTACTGATTTAACAATTATTTTTAATATTTCTCATGCTGAAAAGTGCTATTAGTTTATCGGTCTGCCAGTCCGTTCTTTACCTGTCGTAAATAGGCATGGATTATTACGAAATTTATGTATGTTATTTCTATGCACTGCACACTATACCTCATGAAAAATGGCGAATGTAGCATTTATAGTTCTTCTATAGGAGCACCCAAACTAATTCTAATATATCGTGGGTTTTGAACAGTCATAGTTTAAAGTGTACTTAAATTGTTGCCAACAAATTAAGTACACTTTAAACTATGAAAATTAAATTAATTAAAAGACATTCATCTATTTCAAACGAAACAAAATGAATGGTATATAGTGTAGGTAGCATTTATTGTTCTTTTACAGGAGCTGTCAAATGGACTACGGCAGTCAGACCGTATATCCATTTCAAGCCAGTGAAATGTTACTTTTATAGCATGTCCATCATTTAAAGGATGAAATAAGGAGACATGGAACATTAAATTTTCACTTATCCTCCTAAAATACACATCAGATTGCGATCATTCCATACATATATAATTTATGGCTATTTAGAATATATATAAACTCTCGAAATACGGCTTTAAAAGTGTAAACAAACGTGGTGTGGCAAGTTTTGAAAGTATTACACTCATAAACATTCCTTGACAGAACCTATACTTTCCGCTGTTTTAATAGATTGCCGATAAGTTTTTTGAGCAAATGGTAGGACTCAGAATCCAATTTGAGAAAGTTTCAACCATTACTTTTGGGAACGCTCATCCAAAAATATTTTTGTTTGAATTAGTACTTTAAAATTCTGTAATTCAGATGCTGTTTTCTGTTTTAACGATAGTGCTTGCAGCCTCACAAATGTTCTAAAATAATTGGAAACTCACCCAGGCCAATACGGTAAATCAGAAAGCATCGCCATAAAACATAATCAGAAGATGTTGAAGACGGTTTAGATGTGTTTGTCAATATTTAGTGTTTGCCTATTTTATCATAATCTTTGAAACATCAACACAGAAAATGCCACTTATAATTAGTTAATGCACATCTTGAAATCCATGTTTTTTGTACGTGTTTCTACGGATAAATTAAGAAATTTCATGCAAAAACTCAGATTTTTCATTTTTCAGTTACAATACATAGGGAGTCCCAAAAAGGTGGTAACACACTTTAATCCTTCATTCGAGAGGGGTAGGCAATGTAAATTGATAATAAATTTTCAGAAAATAAGATAGAAGAAAAGACTATTTTAAGAAGAATTTCCTGTCGTTCATTTTCCAAAAAAAAATTACCTTTAAAAAAAATGTATACGATCCCCTTACAACAAAGATTCTCGGTTTGTAAAATGAGTCTCACACGGTAATGAGGTGTACAAAATTTGAAAGTTATATCCCAAAAAAGTGTCAGATATAGGAAGATAAGTATGTGCTGTCTTAAACTATAATTTTCAATGGCTCGTGAGAGAAAAAAAAATCCCTCATATGACCGTAAAAATGACTAAAGAAAATATTTTTGGTGTCTACGAATAAACGTTTACATTCAAATTCCTGCATAGCCAGTGACTATCTTTATTATAAGACACAGGTTCCCAAACTGTGCCGCGGCACCCTGGGGCGTCATGCACGTATGCCAGAAATCTTTTTTTTTTAATTCCTACTATTAGTTGACACATCTCCCTATATATATTTATATATCTTATTGTGATTTTCAGTCGTTAATAAAATACTTTTTATTCATCCACTCAAATTCAAATAGTTTTTTCAAATGTCAATTCATTAATTAAATCTAATTAATTAAATTTAATCAAAAGTAACTAAAATAAATCCGTGGAGATAATCAAGAAAAATCTAACATTTGGTGGAGTATAATCAAAAAAATTTTCTCCGAAACGGTATCCCACGGAAAAGTTAGCCAAGCCGATGACCAATGGTCCAAAACAAAAATATCAGTCAAGTTCGAGAGTTCAGTGTCCAGTCGTCCTTTTTACAACAACTCCCCGAGAGGTGGGGGGGGAGCAAAATTCTATATCGCTTTCCCAAGAAAATACTTTCTTGATAGTCATCCCTATAAGCACAAAAGAAATAACGAAACATGCACCAAACTGTTTCATTCTAAACTTCATCTCCACACTTCTGTAAAGCTAACCTGCTGCAAAAAGTTTTCAGCCCGAGAAGGTTGCAGTGAAAATGTTTTTAATCTTCCATGAGTGCTGCGGTGAAAAAGAGTTTGGGAACCCCTGTTATAAGATATCTTTGAGATATTTTAGTATGAAAAGCTGGAAATTTATACTTTACCTAATTAGTGTATGGGGCAAATTTTAATAACTGGAAAATTTTTCTACGGTCAGCGAATGCAAATTTGAAAAGTGTTTTCAAAACTTTTGGAAAAAAAAAAAAAAGCATTTTTAAAAATATTTTTCTTTCAACGCAGCCTTTCTTCCTGCCTTATTTTGAACATTTTCTCAATTTATATTGAATACTTATCAGTAACATGTAAAGAATTAAAGCTTGTTACCACTCTTTTGGATCACCCTGTATACTGACTGCTTGTATTTATAACATCAAGAAGATTCGCACCAGAAGACAGAATAAGACATTTTTTTCCAAAGCTGTATAATGCATTTTCATCTCTCTTTTCGTGCCGAAAGCTCTTATTCAACGAAATAAAGCCATGCAATTACAACCTGCCTTAATGTTTATGCCAATGTTATTTAAACTATTGCATAAAAGCGAAAACACCAATAATAACTGACGCCTTTTAATAGAAACTTATTTCGCACTCTTTTGAACGTTTATGAAATACACCCAACAAATCCTTTTAATTACTCTAATAAATAAATACGTTAGGTTATGAACCAATTTTACTATACCGCAAACTAATTGCTATTTTGTGCGGAAAGCTTAAATATTTTGTATTGGTTGTCTCAGGTTAGTAGGTGGGAATTCAGCTCAAAAAATAGCTCAAATTAGTTAACGAATATTCAAAAAAACTATTGAATAAATGTTGAAAACATTTTAAATTTAGAAATCGTCACTCTTAAGCATTTACTATTTTCACAAATATCTGAAGCAATTACAGTATTTATCTTCCCTTGTTAGATATTTTTCTGCATAGTTTTATTTTTTTTTATATAGTATATCGTGAAGTATATATGAAAATGCACATACAATCCTTAAACAAATCTTTTGAAGATATCTTGTCGTCAATAACTCATTCAATACCGACATGTGCAATACAAGAATGAGAGAAAAAAATCCGTCTGCATTTCATGAAAATATTTAAAATTAAGTCTCCTGAGAGCGATTTGAATAATATTGCTATTTAGCTTTAGTAAAGTATCGTAAAAGTCCAAACTATTTTCCCGAAGTTTCAAAGATATTTCGAGTCACATTATTTCTTTTGAAAATCATAAAGTTAAATGGGCCATTTTATGATCTTCCTCCTACGGTCTGCATATTTATGTTTTCACGGCGATATTTGCAATTTAAAAAATGGAATCCAATATAAAAATTAATTTAATATTGAAATCAAAATTACCATTTGAGCCTCAGCATCGTTTTCTTCATTAAAGTAATTTGGCAACAAATAAATAAAGTAAAATGAAATGAAATGAAGTGAAAGTAAGTACTAAATTTTAAATTGGCCTTGCGATTTCCTATTGGATAAAACTTATAGTTACGGTAATGAAATATTTTTAGCTTAATTCTCTTTTCACCCAATCATTTAAATAACGATTTAATGTTTCACGGCAATTTTAAATGCGGAAAATGGGATCAGTCAATTGAAAGCATTTTTCAAAGTGATAATACACAACTTTCAGTTTTTCGTTTAAAGTAATTGTAATTTGATTATAAAGGTAAGTCTTTTAGGATCTACAGACAGGTAAAAAGAAGGAAGCGACAGTAGAATGAGAATAAAATCATTCTAAAAAAGCTGGTGTTTAAAACATAAAATAATTAAAAAGAACTTTGTAAAATAACACCATAAAGTTTACTTCAACGGCCAGACAGCTGTTTCGAGAAAAAAACTTTCTTGCCTTTCCTCAGTGGCAATCACCTGAAGATAGGAACGGGGAACTGAAAAAAAAAAGTAAACAAAAACACAGGTGACGAAGAAGTCGTTGCCAAAACGGAGGAACTAAAAAGGAAGAAACCAGGGAGGGGGAAGAGAAAGGCAGATAAAAAGGCAAAATATAAAAATACAAAGAATACAGAAAAAACATAAAAAATAAAAGGGGCAAAAATGACACAAAAAACAGTACAACAAAAGAACAAAAAAAATACAACAAAAGAACAAAAAAAGAACAAAAAAATACAACAAAAGAACAGTCACCACCACCACAACAACAACAATAAAAAAAAAACTAAATTGTGTGGACACAAGTCTCTAATCCTCTCTTCCTCTACTTCTCTTAATGATATTAAACAATCTCTTGTACAACCTTTCTTTTCACCCTTGTGCTACAAAATTTCTAAACTTCTCAAACATTTCGGTTTCAAAGTCATCTTTAAACCTGCTAATAAACCATAATTGTCTTCTCTCAAAAGATCCAATTCCTATTGAGAACCGTTGGGGTGTTTATTTTATTCCTTGTGGATCTTGTGACTTTGGTTATATTGGTCAGCCTAGAAGAGCACTCAAATTTAGGCTCAAAGAGAGTGAGAGATATATTTCTTGGCATGAGCTTTCCAAATCTCCTGTTGCCTCACATTGGAGTTCTAATTATCGTTTTCAATTTTCTAATGCGCACCCGTCAGTCTTGGTCCCATCTTATTTTTTGGAAGGCTTTTCCATTACCCAGCACTTGAAGCGTCTTGTGAACGATGATTCTTCTATTCCTTTTATTCATTCTGGTTGGAAGCAGTTATTGTAAGGTTCTTTCATTCTTCCTGTTCTTCTCCTCCCCCTCCCTATTTTTTTCCTTCTTCTCTTATTCTTTCCTTTTTGTATTTTTATTTGTTTACTAGCCGCCTCCGGCGACCAGTTGGTTAGCCCTCTTAATAAATCTTGTTCGGAGAGAATGCTGTTCCTCACCGGCTTCCTTGGCACTGAAATCTCTCAGATTTTGAGTGGAATTTAAAATTATGATGGTCACAAATAGGAGCGGCCCTAGGGTAAGTGGCGCACCCTTGTTAATGTAAAAAAAGACATCCCTTTTATGCTCTACTTAGTTTTTGAGTTCGAAATGACGGCTCTTCGAAGCCGGCTTCCCGATGCAATGCTTACCGTGTCGGGCCGCCCCTGGTTATAAAAATAAGATGGTTAAATGATAAAAACCTACAAAAAGGTACAAATTATTTTCGTCCTATATTAATTCTGAAGAGCTTCTGGATATATTGGCCTTTATCAAAAACAGAAAGGAAAAAAAAAAAGTAAGAAAATCTGAAACACTTTCAGATTTTAAATACGTGTGCTATGTATTAAACATAGCACGCGTATTTAAACGTGTTTGTCTCGTATTTAAACGTCACGTATTTAAACGTATTTATACGTGCGCTATGCCACTAAAGTGCTATGTATTAAAAGCGCATTATAATCCATGGGTCTTCCCTATTTTCTTTCTTTACTCCATTAAGTTGGAAAGTATATCATTATTGATGAGTGTGATTAAACACAATTAAAATTGATATTTCTAACATCCTTTTTCTGGACGAAATACATTAGAAATAGATGAGAAAAAGCTGCGCGGAAAAATGCTTAATTCGAACTGAAAGTTTAAAAACTCATTCAGGTGTATTCAAGTAGAAGCAGACGTCATAATTCAAGTAGAAGCAGACGATAAATAGCGCTTGGCGCTAGAATCACATCTCCTCAAAATCACATATCAACCATTTTATTTGTTGCCAAATTAAAAAGGTGCACGTTTTAGTTTCGGAAAATTTCCAAATTCTACTTTTCTTTTGAGTATAAAACATTTAATTCCTGCTCTGATTTCACATGCACGCGATACTTTAATTAAAAAAATAACCTTACAAATAATTTAATCTAAAAACAAATCGTTATTCTTTTATTTTTACTTCAAGAGTCTGAATCACTTAATAAACTTGCCAAACATGGCAACCTAGATATGCTCAAACCTCGCTCTTTCTACTGCGGGGTTACCATTGCGAAATGGCGAAAGCAAAAAGGATCCTTTTGCGACACGTTTTTTATCGATATCTCCTAAAATAATTCGAATTTCGAAAAAATCGCTTCGAGGTGTGTCGGGACCCGTCCTGGAGATTTTCCATACAAAATTTGGTAGGTCTACGATCACCCGTTTCGGAGCTACGCGAGACACAGACAAAGAAAATAACTAATGGACAGTTTACACATTGCTTTATTTATATAGATTATTATTATTTAACTTCGTTATTTTATTTACTTATTATTGTGTGTATTTACCTTTTTCTTCTTTCCTTCTTCTTTTCCTCTATGTGTATATATATATATATGTATATATGTACATACATTAAAAAAATAATATTGTGTTTTCTTGTTTATTTATATGCGGCGTATGTGTATTTAGAAAATGTCGTGTTGTCCTTTGTTTATCTGTACATTTATTTGTTGATTTTTTAAAATTTTTATTTCATTTTTGTTGTTATGGTGGAGGGGGTAGTGACTGTTCTTTTGTTGTACTGTTTTTTGTTCTTTTGCATGTTCCTTTTTTGTGCCATTTTTCCCCGTTTTTATTTTTATTCTTTGATTATTTTTCCTGAATTCTTTGCATTTTTATATATTTTACCTTTTTATCTACCTTTCTCCGCCCCTTCCCTTTCTCTTCCTTTCCCTGGGTTCTTCCTTTTTAGTTCCTCAGTTATGGCAACGACTTGTTCGTCGCTTGTATTTCTGTTTACTTTATTTTCAGTTCCCCGTTCCTATCTTCAGGTGACTGTCACTGTGGAAGGGGAAAAAAAATCTTGCCCGAAACAGCTGTCTGCCCATTGAAGTAAACTTTACGGTGTTATTTTACAAATTTTTTTAATTATTTTAAGTAGAGTGAGAAGTCTGTTGGTTTTTATTTAAGGTAAATCTAAATGGTTGCTATCTGCTTAAGGAGGGGAGATTCCATAGGGGGAGGGCTTTTTCGGGTTTATAACGCGTATTCTCGTTACGTATGGAGAAAACAGCATAAAACTCCAGGCCGCAAGATCTAACTACTACGGCGGTAGGAAAGAACCCTGTACCTTCACACTTCAACCGTTTTCCAGTGTCCAGTGTTTTGTCCACTCGGCTTTGATTGGGAAATGATGAATAAGATTTCCTACGCACTACTATGAATTAGGTACAGTTATCTTTCATCCAACGAAGACAATTATTGAGATTTTTTTAGTTACAGATTCGTTTTATAAATAAAATAATATACTAGCATAAAGACTTGCACATTCATACACAAACTATGTTCAAACCAAGAAATAGCATTAGAAGTATCATAATGCAAAAAAATAAAAAATAAAAAATAATAATATTAATAATAATAATGTTTAGACATTAGAGCAGATTTGAAAACAAACCAGTGATCAAAATCATCTCGAAAAATGAATACTGTTTCTTTGAACAAATGCACTACGGACATATGCATCAAATGGAGTTCTCAGAAAAAAAATTTAAGCCCAAAAATCGGCCTCAGAAAGGGACCGAATTCGTCCAATATGTGGGAGAACTATGGCTAAATACCGCATAAATCAGAATTTTTTCCTGAACAGAAAATTTTACAGGTTCGAATGTTTATAATTACACATATATGAGCTTTTAAAGAGACGTTCTAATTATTTCAATCCGTCCCAATTTGATTGTTTTATAAGTTTTCAAATGTTTATTTCTTAAAAAGAACAGCCTAAATTGTACAGTAGTAATATACTTATTCGTGTACTCATTACTGAAGCGTTTCTCAGCCTGTGGGCGCGACCCTCAAGGGGGGCGCAGAGCATTTGCAAGGGGGGGGGGATTGCGAGAAAAACCAAAGAGCAAGTAGTGATGCATGTTTTTAAAAAAGATCATGTTATTTATTCTCATTTTTACTCATATCCATTTTCGCTTAAAATGTTCATTCAAACTTTACTGATAACATTATCTCGTAGAAAATTCGACTAAAAACTGAATGCATACTGAAAAATATGTTTAGGGGGGGTGGGGGCTGCGCCACCGTAAGTTAGCCTTTGTTGGGGGGCGCGACGTTAAAAGGTTGAAAACCGCACGCTATATTACTGTGATCAAATAAAAATAACCAATTCCAAAAAACGGTATTTGTAACATTTATTAGTAATAAAATGCTTGATAAATTTATTTCTCTTCCATTGTTAAATTAATGGCTATGAAAACAGTTCTGAAGGAGTATTAGCATATTAATAATTTTTCTACGGCGTTTACTTGGAATAAAAAAAAATGGAACCCCATACGTCTTTCCCCGAGGAATTATTATAACTGTTAATTACAAGATCTTGGAGTTCAATCTCATGCATAAAACTAGACGTAATTAGCTTTGTAATAAGTTTTGCAAACAATTTGCGTTTCGGCATTAGCACTTAGTCACAGACGCGAAATTAAACTTCAAAGTATATCTTGGAAATGACTTGTTTGTTCTGGGTGTGCATCTGAATACATAATGAGATGCAAACAAGCATAGTTTAATTCTTGAACAAAAAGTAATTAATAATAAGTAACAACGGGACTTATCAAATTTGCGGTGGTTGCACTGGACCTGTATCTCGTTTTACTGAAAGGAAAGCATTAATAGTCACAGTAATGTGACCGACTTATACATAAAGTAATTAGTATTTTTAGTATATCTAAGGAAAACGTTAATATTCACCGCAATATAATCAACTTTTACATAAGGTAATTAGTATTTTTGTACATATTAGAAATTGGATGAGGGGATTATAATTAAAGAACCTCTAAAAGGAATAAAAGTGCGTCTTCTCCTGATTTATTTTACATAATTCGTTTGCGTCACTTAATTATTTCAGTGTGGGCAGGAAGCGAAAGTTTATTACCTCTGTTTATTAGCGCGATTTCGTAAGGTTGAATTCACAAAATTAACTCGCTTCATTTATTTTCAAGCTTGAAAATATACATGGTGGTTATAATAAAACTTCTATAATAGGTAGATTTTGTAGCAAGTAAAATGAAATGCTTACCCGTCTTGGTAAATGCCAGGGAAGATCTCAAATCTTGATATAGAAAAAAGACAATGTGAGTGACTTGCGAGCATTAAGATGAATCTTTCTTTTAATAACAAACGAAAAAATTTATTTATAACATTTATACATAAACGCGAACATCCACATCACGATAAAGACAAAACGAACTTGAACACAAGAGAAAAGAATAATCATATCACCAGAGAATTCTGTGAAGAAAGATGGTGTTCTTGGATCGCGAGTTGACTTGATTTGCATGATTGCATGCTACATAAACAGCATTCTGCAGATCAAATGGGTAAACAGTCTGCGGAATTCGACATGCAGACTGCACCGGATGTGATTTAGAAAAAAAATAGTTTATAAAAAACCCACTAGATGGCACTATGCACCATGAATTCAGCTACAAATTGACCCTATTTAGATAATAAATGCACAAAAATTATTGAATTAATGTTAAAATGTTTGTACAGTTTTAACTGTATAATGTCTAGCAGGTTTTCATATCTCCAGGGCTAAATACATCGTTTTAGGGAATACTCACTGTAAATCTACACTGAATGTCAGTTATACATGAATAAGGTAAAAGTAAATATTTGTGCATTAAAGTTTTGTTTCGGAATTTTGTGTACTAGCTGTTTTTATTCGCAGAAAAGGTAGAAGAGCATAACACATCCCATCACAAAATATTAAATAAATAATATGCAATTCCAGGTTACATTTTATTCAAAAAATAATTAACTCTAGTTGATACAGGAAACACTCATTAAAGTAATCATTTTCCTGCTTCAGTTTCGCTTATTTAATTAAACTCGTTTAGTTATTTACTTTTAACTTAAAAGAATATAGTATGAATTCGAACTGAATTGCGTATTTTAAGCATAAATGGAAAATCAGGAAAAATACGGAATAAAATGACTACATATTATAAAGCAACACTGTACCTTTAGAATACACACTTTCAAAATAACGTTTCATAAATTAAAGACTTAAATATGTTAGTAATTGCAAAATTAAATTGTTTTGTAATTCTTGTTTTCTGGTATGCTCTTTTAAAAGTTATGATACAGAAACTATACATGAAATTTCGACTTTCTGTAATTTGAAAGAGTTATCACTTAAGTTTTGACTCACAAAATGTTTAATAATACTTAATAGGCGTATCGTGACTTTGATTTTATATAATAAATTATTCTTATAATCATTAATATCATAATGTTGTCTTTGTTCCAATAACAAATTATTTTGAAACAGCGTTTGATTATTTGAATAATCATAGATTATTTTGGTTATAAAAAAAAAAAAAAAATCCGATTGCAAGCATTTGTTAATAAAAATGAGAACAAAAAAGAAGTCATTTAACTCCGAAATTAAACTAAAAACATTCTATTAAAATCTTTCAAGTATTTGTATTCTCTTTTTGATAATTCAACCTTACCTCTTCACTGCACATGACGTAATATCTCCGAGATTATGAGTGAAAACTTTGCATTTATTTTGTCTATGGGAACACGGTGATAGGTACATTTTAGGATGAAATTTTTGTATAAATCACATGGCTAGCTTTATTTGCACAGTTTGATTCAAAACTTGAACGTGAACTGTAACAGACAGGGTGATAGAGGAGGCCCAAGATGGTTCAAAATTATATAGCAGTGCGGGGTCGGAAGAGTCAAAAATCGTGTATCTGTTAATAATCACTTTTGAAGGACTTTTGGAGCATTTTACCAAATTCCCAGTCTAGTTTCATAAGCAATGAGCGTTTATGCTACACTTACAACAATGAAATGAAATAGAATTTTAACCCTTTGAGGCGCAGTGATCCCGCTCTGGGATCACCAAACTCTGACGTTTTGATAGTTGCCAGTCACGAAGAATAGATTGGATTTCTATAAAAATAGTTGCGGGTGACATAGCTCCATGAGAATCCTTTACTTTTGAGCACGTCATTTCCCGTGAAAAAAATGGTCACGATTCTTTTTAACAGCACTGGCATATGCTGAAAAATGGAAGGACGCGAGAACAGCTGGATAGATTGCCCAATGCTGAAAAAAGGGCAACCGCTGCCATCGCTCGACTTAACTACCAGCAAGATGGCGGAAGATCGAAACGTTCATCGCGTGCCACAGATCTAGAGACCCTTTTTTGACGCAGCTGGCTGTGCAGCATTGGGAAAGGGTTGCGCCTCAAAGGGTTAAATAACCAATTTTAGTTAGTTCTTTTCTGTGAAAGATACATTAGCTTTTGACATACGATGGTCAGAAATTTCACTGTTACTTCAACACTTCTTCGAAAGTGATTATTAACACCAAGTAATCACTTTTCGGGGGTATATGAAGACAGCGTTTTCGACCCCCACATTGCTATGTGATTCTGAATCCTCTTGTCTCCTCTATCGCAAATTACATTTCTGAAATAAAGTTTTGAATCACTCTGTATTACCTACAGTATTCCCGCAATGGTAAATTTATTCCAACAATGATAAATTCAATCATTTTTATAAAATAGACAATCTATTGTTCTGACTGATATAAATCCCAGCTTGGAGTAGATTCCTGAATTTGATGGAAGCAGATTATTAAACTTTCGAGATTCCGCATCTCCCCCCCCTCCCCCGGCCTTCACTGGGGATAATTAAAGCTGAAAGAATACTGCCTCATCACATTGCCCGAGCTAATTACTTGCATGACGATTTACAACTTCACCCAATTTAAATTAGTAACACAAAGTGTAATTAGTAGAACATAAAGAGACGGTGGAAGTTTGTTATCAGTGCTTAATCGAAAATTTGAGGGGAGGGGGTATATTACGAACTGCTTAATCAAGAGTTTTATAAATTTTAACGAGTGCATAGTGGTTAATCAAATATTAAACGTAATCGTATGATACACATATTTGATATTTTTTCTAGTTTTAAAAAAGACGTCATTCTATTGCAGTATTATTCATTTTATATTACTTTTAGAAAGTATGTCAATATTTGACGGCATTTCTTAGCGCATAAATTAAGAAAACTTTCTGTATAATTCTGTTAAAAAAAAAAAAAAAAAAAAAAAAAAAAACCGTATTAAAATCTTTCAAGTATTGGTATTCTCTTTTTGAGCTGATAATTCAGCCTTACCTCTTCATTGCACATGACGTAATATCTCCAAGATTCACTGTAAGACTTGATGCATAATAAAAGTGATTAATTAAAACGGTAGAAAATCCTGAGTGTAAATATTAAATATTACTCATATTCCTTGAAAACTAAGAGTTGTAAAAATACAACTCTTAGTATTCGACGCAGTTGTATTCGATCTCGCAACTCTTAGTATTCGATCGAAAAATATAGTTAAAGTAGTATTTTTCTGCAATTCAAGCAAATAATCTGGACCTGAAAAAATTTTGAAGTGGCATCTTATGGAATATTAAAAGTAGACAAAAATTACCAGTAGACGGCAACAGGGATGTAAAACTTTTTGAAGTTTAATCCTAATAATTTTTTTTAAATAAAAAATGTTCATATTGCAAATTTACAAAAGGATATGCTTATTTTAATCAAGATTCTTTACTGCGTTATTACTACGGGATGAATTATTGAATTTTACTATAAAATTATGCGATGCTTCAAGAAAATCATTTAGCATTTTGTTATGTGTCTCTGATAGTAACTTATATACTCGAGGGGACAAGTGATCAAGCAGCCAGACAATCAAGCAATAAGTGGTTTTAAATGCAAGTATTTATCACTTAGGAAAGGTACAGCTGAAATGAAAATGCTCCGAAATTCGTTTTATGTCAGTTTATATCTATAAATGTTAAATGAAAACTATACAAAAATAAACCGTCTCTGTTATCTAAACTTTTTTCAGCGGATTCAGAAGATTGTATTGTAAATCACACTTATTTTTTTAGCTCACGAAGCAAACTAAAGTATGCAAATATGTAGAATTTACATTCAAACATTTTGAAAAACATTAAAATATTCTGATGTACCGTATAACTACCACAAAAATTGCAACTTATGCATAGCGTACAATTCTAGCTTAATTTGACGGATTTGTATTTGTAACATTAAGAAAAATTTCCTTATTTAATCAATTTCTCGAACTAGTTACAAATCCTATAAAATATTAAAATGCATGACATCCATGCCAATTTTTAAGACATTTTCTCTATATAGTTAATGTTAGAAGTAATAATTTTTTAAACTTTTTTATTCCTTTGTTCTAATCGGAAAGAATATAAAGTCCGTAGAAAGGGCTTTTGTTTATCTATATATCCTACGTATCCTTTGAAGACATTTTTCTGTGAAATGAAAAATAAACGTGGAAACCTCAAATATTCAGTTTGCTAATGACTTCGATTGAGGGGATTTCAAAAATATAATTGCATATATTCTTCGAAATAATGTTCAGTAAAATATTCCGAATTATAATCTTAAAATGTATACTTATTTCTAAAAAAATAACACAGACACGCGATATGCTAAAAAATATATCCCTTTAGGTAGATTATAATACAACTTCACTAACGAGCTACTTAAAAATCATTGAAGATTTTTTGAAAATAAATTTATGCTTTTGAAAAAGTCTTTATAAGCTTTAATATTATATCTATATATATTAAATTTGAAAACAAGGGTTTGAAACAGAGTAGTGATCATAGCATTAAAAAATATTCTTTTGTCCAGATCTTTTTGGTTACGCAAAATATACTATTTAGCTCATTATACTAGTTCTAAAATAGCTATTGATCGCTTGCGAGGTTTTATACCTTTGTTTTTCAAACTAAAATATTTTACGTAAATAGTTATAAAACTTTCTTCCATGCAAATATTGTTTAAATTATTTTTACGAAAACAAGGCGGTTTTAGAACAGAAGATTTTCACTTGTTTTCGGTGAAATGCAGTATTTTAGTTAGCCTTTGCAGACTTGATTAAGCAATTTTTCTTTGAAGTAAGCTTTTTTCTTCTTGATAATTCAGTTTAAAATTGTAATAACAAAAATGAAACTAAAAATCATGATAATTTAGTTTTCAAGGAAAATTATTTGTTCTTTTTGCGCAAAAATCAGGACTTCCAATCTGCACGATAGTATAGGCCATTCTTTTGTCTCAAATTGTGTAAGAAAGTCTACAAGCTTAATTAATATAAGGGATGTTAAAATGTTTCTGGTTGTGTGGCTTAATACGCAGCCTCTAACGTGAATTACTAAGAAGCATTCGGAAAGCGTACGCAATCAACCACTTGCCGAAACTTCTACACCTTCTTTTACGAACACACATTCAATCTTTCCCGTACAGTGTACGGGCTACTCCACGTACCAAGTTATTTGGTGTCCGGATACAATGTAGCGACATCGATATTTCGTCCTTCCTTTTTCGGTTTGCCCGTATTTTTAATTATTGTAAAGCGTTTAGTATTAATACTAAACAATTTATTAACTTATTTATTTGTCAAATGCCAGTTACATTGGCCGTTAGGCTATTAAACTCTTAGCCTGACAATAGCGTTGAAATCTACAAGAAAAATCTGTCAGTGCTTCACACTCGTCCAAATGTTCTGCCGTCATTGGCCGTCCACTAACACATAAAACACAAAACGGCGAATCAGCTAGTCAAAGTCGAAATAAATGATTCTGTAGACAGTCATGCCCCGTCAAAAGTCTACAAGAAGCAAACGCAACTGTTCGCAGGTGGTCAGGAACAAAAGCTGGGTTTGTTGAGAGCTTGGCTTGCCATCACAAGCTCGAGTGGCAAAATCTCTAAAAGTCTTTTATACGGGAGTGATGTCAGAACCTTATCAGAATGGAGGATTGCACTCGATTTTGGCTTTTGGAGAACCGCAGCCCCCCTTTTTGACAAGCATATAATGCCATTTCGTTACCATAAATACCACAGTGTGAAGGTACCCATTGAAAAGACTTGTGGGAAAGTTTTTTTTAAGACTACCTGACACTGTTGAACATATGTTTTCTTGGTAAGAGGAGATGGCCTGTATTGCTGAAGTCGAATCAGAAAGGACAAAATCCTTCCTGAACGAGCTCTGTCTCAATGCAAGTTATTGGAGAGCCACATGAATGGCTTTCAGTTCTCTCCATCAAAATTAATACTGAACAATAGATGGTAAAACTCTAGACCTGCCCTTTTACTCTTTGTTTCGCACAGGACATATTTTTTATGTTTGAAATATTTTAATTACTTTAATAATTTTAATCTAATTGTCAAACTCAGAATTTATTTTTTCCCTTTCATGCGTCTCTTCCCAAAAGAACTCGCATCATTTTCTTCTCATGTATCTTCTTATCGGCTCTACTGCTAAGAAAACTAAAATAAAATCATGACAATTGGCACCTATTCTTACATATGCTGTCTGTTCTGACAGCTGCAAAATTCTTGCTGTTTCTCTTACGCTGTGAGAAGCGTATATTGGTATCCTCTCGAACTTTCCCGAGTGATTTTTTTTACTTCTACCTTTTTTCAATTGCCTGTAAAGCTTTTTACTAATAGTCTAAGAGCCAGCGACCGCCAGACCTTCGTCATAGTATAAAAGCTGAAACTGTCTCTGCGCATACACCCCCCAACAGAGGTAGGAACCATCGGCCACTATAAAGTTTGGAGGATCGTGGCTTTGGCAGGTAACAGGTGGCAAAGGTGTATAAAATGGCGGAATATTTTCGTCATTTCATAAAGCTTCATTTTTTTATATATTCTTCTTCGCAATACCAGTAATTACTTTATCCCTTGCCAGACACTTTTCCATTGTGGCAAACCCCCGCCAGACAACCTTAACCCATTTATGCCTAGCGTCCCTTTTTTGGGACGGCATTTTCGCTATCAGTCGAAAACGTTATTTATTTTTCCTAGCCTTTATTCGCGAGTATTGAACTTCAATTCCACAAACTATGTTAATATTGCCAAGTACGATGTTGACATTTCAATTTTTATACATAATGATTTTAAATGAAATCATCCCTTGTTCAAAAAGTTGACATCAGAAATTTATCAATTACTGATGGTGTTAGCAAAAATCGAAGAAAGTCGCAAAAATATCCAGGCACGAATGGGTTAAAGTCATGGAAAACTGTTGCGTTCGTAAACTCCCTCGACGAAGTACGTCAAGCTGTCACAAAGCACCAAGCACATTTTATACTGCTACTTCTGGACTTTCTTACGATGCTGCAGCGCGCTCGTAATACAATTACGTTTTCCATGACTTTGAGGTTGTCTGGCGGGGGTTTGCCACGATGGAAAAGTGTCTGCCAAGGGATAAAGTCATTTCTAGTTCTGCGAAGAAGAACATATAAAAAAATTAAGCTTTATGAAATGACGAAAATAGAATCACGTTTTCCATGGACGCCGGTCTTTCAAGCCGTATACCATTTTGAGTGTCTTATACACTCGACCATGCTGATGGTTAAAGTGATGTTTGTCTGTCAAAATGAAGTCGTGAAGTCCCAAGTTATTTTATGGTGGAAAAATTATTTCGCTAATTACATCCACAAATAATCCATACTTCATATTGTTTTTTTTTCTCCACCACCTGGCAACTGACATTATGCATAATACGCCTTTTCCTTAGCTGATACTTTTCATGCGAATAATTCAAAAATGCTACTGCTGTTTACGGTACCAGTTTTACAAACTTACAAAAAAAAAATCTTTAAAATACTGATAGAAAAAAAAAATGTGTGTGTGTTTTGTTAAGCTTATAAAAGCGTACACGAGGGGTCATCTGTCTGCTGGGCGGAGGACTTGATCGGAGTTCTAACGCTTATTCACGGGGGGAAAAAAAACGAAATTTCAGGAAAGGCAAAAATTATGCGTTGCGTTAGCCTCTAGTCAGTGGCGAAGAAACCGGTACAAAATACAAATACTTGTGAATGTACGAGTGAATAATTCTTTCAGCAGGACGTAATGACACTTCACTTCCACAGATGTAAAACGAAGCTGCGACGTCGCAAAAACCCTTTCAGACCCTGCGTTTCCTAATAGCAAAACTAGTTCAAAAATTGTCCAAAAGAAGTTTACCGAGCGTTCAGAGAACGTTTTTTTGAACTAATTTTGCCCTGGGTCCCCTAATTTTGAACCAATTCCAGATGAAAGACCAGCCATCTGAAATCGGCACCCCCATAGGTAGCGTTAAACATGGTGGACATTGGAGCCACGATGGATTCCACATGCACAAGCTCCCATAGCTTTCCGCATCCACCCGCAGGAGGAGTTCACCCTTCCATGTACTGGCCGAACCGGGTGCTGCTTCACTTTCCGTATTCTTATGGGAATGGAGTTTAGTGAATTGGCCAATGCGGTGTGATTGATTCTTTACTTGCGATAACGTGTTTTGCCATTCATGAAATTTTTGGCACAAACAAAACAGCGCGAGGACAAATATGAAAACATACAAAATGAAAAACACTAATATAAATGCTCCACTTTTTTATTGCTGCGTTTCTGGCTTCTTGCATTGACTTATTTCTATTCATATTGAATTCAGAATAATCCTACACTTTTATATTCCCCTCCCCAAATATTGAAGGAATAATTGGCCGACTGTGCTACTTGAAATCTAATTCTGTCCTAGTTATAAAAGCAAAGAAATTTGAATAGGAATGCTTAAATACTCATCATATAAATGAAAAACTTTCCACGATGTGAATAATGATTAAGGATAACACTTATTTTTAGGATACATTTGTCAGAGCACTGGACTCACCTAAGTTTCGATAAAACAAAATAAAATAAAAATTTCCCAAGCTTAAAGGTCACTAATTTGAATACTTGGGGCTCTAAAGCTTGTTGAAAGTTTTTGAATTTCATCATGTAAAGTTAGCATTCCATTTTTGAGCTCGATTAAGCCTGAATCAGGAAAGAGCATGACCTGCAGTGACTCAGCCGGTTCAAGCTCGAGTTCCAAAAGTGAAACAGCACTGGACCTTCCTCAGCGCTTGGGACGGCGAAAACTTCTCTCGACTGGACAGCTGTGTGACCGTGTACGCTACGGGCAGCTTTTGCACGTAAAATCTGCCGTAGTTCCATTGTCCTCAGGGATCGAACGAAACTTCCGGTGAGTGACAATCCAGGTGCTGGACTCTCGTTTGGAATGGGTTCCGAATTCAGGCGATTCCGAGCTAAGTTAGTCTTCCTTTTAGGGGGTGTGATGAGGATCACATATCTATTTTAATAAACATTTACTTTGGGTTTCTTTAATGTAATCTATCCAAAATTCAAGAATTCTAAATCACTTCTGTTCTCATATTTTCTGTCATTTGAGCTTTTAAATCTGTATATTTACTTTTCCCTGTATGCACTATTCTTTTTGTTCTTAATTGTTTCGTCTCTTCAGACCGGTGTGCTGAAAATAGATTATATTGCGTCCGTTTGCAAAATCAACGGCCTTTTTGATTTTCCTCTTGGCATCCTGCTGGCGTAATTTATTTAGTTGTTCCCCTGGGACGACTTTAAAATTATTGGCTCGCGATTACGTCATTGTAATTTTATTGGATTAACTGTTAGGGTTGCTCTGGAATGGGCGCTACTAATCTCAGCCAAGTTATTGTTCTCGCCAATGTGTAATTCTGTGCTGGCGTAATTTTTAAATCATTCCACCTTAATTTCACTGTCCATATAGGACGTATTTTTATTTTCGCTGAGCCACCACCGCCCGTTATAATTCTGTTTCAATAGTATATTTTAAATAAATTGTTTTCAGCATTCAATGTCTTTTTTCTTTACTGCAACTAAGTGCAATCGAACCTGGATTTTCATGTCACAACGCAATTCTATAGTTTAAAATACCCCTAGCAAATAACCTTCTTTACAGGGGGTGTTCATTAAAAAGGGAGACTACTCCATCGTCGCCCTATGTGGAAGATCTGACGGTTAGTCAGAGAGGGCATAAAAAAAGAAAAAAAAATCGCAATGGAGTTTTGTTTTTGAAAGAAAATGAGCATATCAAAATTAATTTACATCTTCCCTCTATTGAATCTTTAATGTGGAGAATATGAGCCAGAAAATCAATACTTTTATAGAAATCAAACTAAGAACACTTCCTATGAAATCAGGAATTTCCACTATTTCTTAAATAATCAAAGCGACACCGAAAAGCAACGCGATTTCTGTT
This sequence comes from Cheiracanthium punctorium, assembly GCA_038373885.1. NCBI lineage: Eukaryota > Metazoa > Arthropoda > Arachnida > Araneae > Cheiracanthiidae > Cheiracanthium > Cheiracanthium punctorium. The sequence goes on from JAWZYV010004369.1 coordinate 1,409,495, forward strand.
TCCTTACGAACGAAAAAAAGTTAAAAATAAAAATATAAATGAATAAATAAAATAAAAATGGCGACTCCGAAACAAAAGAAAAATGCATAAACGGCGTTCATGTTCTCGAGATTATAGAAACAAATATTCTGCTGCCGAAGCTGTTTTAAAAGATTTCAGGAATTTTTCCGTCGCAGTAATGGTTTCGAAATCGAACCATCTTCGCGTTATTTTCTAATAGTATTTTCGGATCCGTAATACCTTCGTATAAATATCGATTTTTTCATGAAAATAACTTTCTTTAGAATATTTCCCCATTCTCGTTCAGAGCGTTTTCTTTGCAGTTTTATGCACGAGACGTTCCATAAATAAAGTAAGGAGATAATTTTTACTTATATCGCTTATTTTACGTTTATCGCTGTTTGCATTGCATTGCAGATGAAAGTAATTTCATACTTAAGACTTTTTTTTTTCTTTCAAGTTAAGGTTGTACGTAAACTAGAAGTAAACTAGAAGTATGAATTATTCTAAATTCATCAATTGTGCGGTTGGCCAAAAGATGTACTTTTCTTTCTTTTCAGGAAGAATAATTGGGCGTAAGTGCTAGATTTTTGTCGTCGTTTCCAAATATGGTATATATAAACATTTTTTTCTTTCGTGTAATTACACTACTGGCCATTAAAATTCCAATATCAGGAAGAAAGGTAGATACAAAACGATATTTTTAGACAAATATATGATACTGGAAGTAATAAGTGGTTCAATTTTCAAGAAATTCGGGTGCATAGATCCTGGGAAATCACTACCCAAAACAACCACCTCTGACAGTAATAACAGCACTTATAGACTTGGGCATTGAGTCATATAGAGATTGGACGACATGTAGAGGCACATATGCTCATGCAGAACAGTGACGAGCATATGGTAACGAGCAAGTCGCTCGGCAACCACTGACCAGACGTTTCCTATTGGTGAGTGATCTGGAAAACATTCTGGTTAGGGCAGCAGCCGAGTATATTACGTATCAAGGAAGGTCCGTACAATATTGTCAACATGCGGTCGTGCATTATCCTGCTGAAACGTAAGGTTTCGCTGGGTTCGAATAAAGGGTAGAGCTACGGGTCGTAACACGACAGAAATGTAAAAATGGGCATTACATGACCTTTATCAAAATCAGAAACTTGCTGGTAAGTATTTCTGCTTCTTACACGAGGCATCACAACTTTTCACTAGGCAACAACATTGAAATTAAATTTGTGTATGAGAAACCGGTTGTACAATTCCCTCATTCAAACACACTGTAGGTGTCGCTACCGGCGCCTGCTTTATCTGAAGGCACTGTAAAGCTAATTACTTGCATATCAGAGAATCTTCCTGTAGTTTAAATTTCATGTCGGTAACATGTCGCCTTCTTAGTGTAGAAGTTTCAATGGCCAGTAGTGTAATGAAATACTATGACCACACAAGGCAGTCTGTGATTTTAGGAACTTAAATAAGCATTTAAAAACAATGCATAAGTGCACCAAAAATAGAATTAAAATAGCAGACCGGTTTCGGTGAGCGTGGCATGCCGTCGTCAGTGATAGAATGAGAACGGCAAAAATTTGCTCTGTTTATGCAGAAAAAGTGGGGATTCATGATAGTGTTTACGAGGACCAATAGGAAAACAAGGATTCAGAAGAGGGATACAAAGGAGATACAAAAAGAACAAATTTTACCCTATATCATTTTAGTACTGATGACGGCATGTCATACATGCCGAAATCGGTCTGCTATTTCGATTCTCTTATTGGTGCTCTTATATGTTGTTTTTTAATGCTTAATTACCTTCTGCACCAAGCTACATTTTCATGCTTATTAGTAGACCTTTCTAATAGAATTTGTATTTATGAAACGCTTTAACGAAAGTTTCTAACTATAGTAAGAGGCTTAAGGATATTTTTTCTCCGTTTTATTATCAAGAAAATTTTGAATTGAGAAGATTATATTGGATAAAAATAAATAAATAAAAATTTACTAGATTTAAATTGTTTTAAATTCCATTCACGTTTACAGTTTTTGCATCCCTGATTCCAATATCTGATGATGTTGTCTTCGCACTATACAGCATGAAAAGTAACGACACGAATGTGGGCTATTTTTTAATCTACCAAAAATTCTCAGCATTGCATTCTCAATTTTGTAAGTTCGTTCAAGTTTACAATTTTCAGTAAAAAATTAAGCTAAAAGGATATGAAATTTTATCTAAGTTTAAAAATGTAATTTTTTTAAACACTTGAAGCTACGGAACATCAGTACTTAAATCATCAACCAAAAAATAATTATTTCTATTATAATACTGTGAGTTCAAGTACAATACGAAATATTCTTGTTTTGCTGAGCGTCTGTTAAAGAAAAACATTAAAGTAAAATATGCAGAAATTTCCATACCCTATAGTGGTCAATGTGGAAGTTGAAATCTATATAAATAAGATTATACTTTTGTCTGTACATTACTTGGAATTAAAAAATTTTGCGATTTCTATCCGTTTCAAGCACCTGGAAATATACTAAGACCCTCAAAAAAATGTTTGTCTGTCTTTCATTCTGTCTGTGACGCTTTTATTTGTCTCAGCATCGAGTAAAAACGACTGAAGCAAAAGAAATGAAACTTGGTGACATGATAGATGATCACACAATTTAAAATATAGGAGTCAAATTTTTAAAAATCTTGATTGTATTTTGACATTTTGCGAAAATCGTTTCGTGCATCACATAAATATTACTGAAGCGAATGAAATGAAATTGAGTGGCATGATAGGCGGTCACTCAACCAAAACTATAGGTGTCATATTGTTTAAAAAAATATTGTATTAGATTTTGAGATTTAGCAAAAATTGTTCAAAATATGAAAATATTTATCGATTATGTATAAACCACTAAAGCGTGCGAAATAAAATTTAGTACCGTCACTGGTGGTCACTTGAATCCTTTGCGTCAAAGTATTTTACATTTTTCTATAGATTTTGTGGAAGTTCAGTACATGTTTGCGCTATTCCTGAAATATGGCAGTGGGATAGAATAAAATTTAAATTATGTTAAATGCAAGTAAATTCGAATTCCAGATGACGAAACACTTTTAAATATTTAACAGATTTTGGAATTTTGTGAAAATCGTATAAATGTTTGTCCTCGCATTCCTTAAAAAAGGATTAAAAGAATACTTTTAAGAAGTTTAGCAGCATGATCAGCAACGGCTAAAACAAACAAAAATCGGATTTTTTTCTATGTAAATAAATTTTCAAAATGTTTAATTCGCTTTTTTTTTTAGATTTTGTGAAAATTACGCAAAATGTTTTCGAGTAATGATGTTAAAATATATACAGTGAATCAAACAAAATTTAGTTACAGGTTAGGAACGACCTCTTCACTTGAAAAACTCATTCAACCAGAATAAAATTTAATTTTCTAAAATAGAAAGAAGTTCTCCATAATAGTCAAATTTTCTGATTACTCTGTCACTCCCAAACCTGTAATCGTTTAACAATACACAGAAGATATAATTTTTATTTCTATATTATTGCTAATACACTATTTCCATTTTTTATACACCTACAATGCTGATGAATATTCAAGCTTTTTGAAAATTTGCATTATGTACTAGTCCGTCAATGACGGGTACTTCCGCTGGTACTATGATAATAGCACTATAAACAACACTGACATTTTCCTAGACGCACTTTTATTAATACCAGGATTAAGATTAAGATTTCTAATAGATTTATTTTTATGTACAATTTACAATCGATTGTTTATTTATTTACCATATTCCTAAAAATATTCATCGAAGGCTCAGACTTATGTTAATAAAAAATGCCGATAAAAACTCTATGATGAATCTTCCGAGTTTTGAAATAACACATCAAATATCTTGTGTATTTTTATAGCTCGAAATGTCGAACATGTTTCCACAAATAATTCGCCGTTAGGAATTCACAAATCTATCATCTTATTTGTGGATACTTTTTGACAGGTCGAATATAGAACGGAGAATGGGTCTAGTTGGCACTGAAGAAGGAAAAATGACCGAATGAAAAGTTTTTGGAAATCATAAATAATAATGACTATTCGCAAAATTGTGACCGAGGGCACTGAAAAATGAAACGAGGAATTTGTATTATTTTTCAACAGAAAATAATACAGAGATGCGTGGAACTGGAAGGAATGAGGCCAATGTGAAGAGAACTCCTTGCGATTAGAAAATTGAAGTATTTCTGTTGAAAATAAAATAAAAAAATAAAAAATAATAAATGATAAAATAAAATAAAATAAATAACATAAAATAAGAAATTAAATTAAATTAAATAAATAATAAAATTAAATTAGATAAAATAAATAATAAGATAAAATAAATAATAAAATAAATAAATAAATAATAAGATAAAATAAAATAAAATATAATATAATATAAATAAATAAAAAATAAAACATAAAATAAATAACTTCATACTTTTTTATGCATGGTGTGTTCCATAAAAGATCGTGTTTTTGTGCTCCCTATGCCACGTAATTTACAAGATTTATGCCAAAGGATCACAGCCGCATTCTCTACCATTGGTCGTAACTTGTTAAAGCGAGTGTGGGTTGAATTTTACGTTAGACTTGACATCTTTCGCATCACGATAAGTTCACAGATTCAACATTTGTGAAACAAAACTCGTAACGTTTCTTTCTCCAGTAAAGTCACTTCTGTTGCTGTATTGGTAATATGTCTTTTTATAAGCCTTCCTAACCCGGGAGGGAATAGTAACACACCCTGTATTTATACCTTAACAAAAAACATTTAAAACAAACTGGTGTTTAAAAGGATCTACTTAAAACTTTGTGAAATAACACACAAAAATGTACGTATCAATCTTTTACTTATCAACACTTGTTGTATGCATTTTCTGTACGGGCGTGAATGAACTTCCTCTGACCCTGATGAAGATACATTTTTTCTTCGATCGGAATACCTGTACAGATTGATAGATACCTTTTATGCTTGCTATTTTACAATTTTTTTTAATACCTTGAGCTAACATATAATCAATCTTCTATTTAAAAAAAACTATATATTGGGGTAGATGGTACTAGTTTACTCTAAAACGAAGCAGTAACATAGTGATGGCATTCTTACCGAAAACTATTCAATCAGGTTTCTGTCAGAAAAAAAAAGCTAACATTTAATGCACCCTGGCAACACACCCAGTTATTTATACATTTTTAACAGTCTTCGTACTTTTTTTCCTTCTTTTTTTAACCATTTTTTTGTTCCATACAAAATAAATGCAGCTTTATTTTAAAAGAACGTTGAAAAGATTTTCTTTTTTTAATTTTTTACGAAATGTCCCCCAGAAGAAAACTATAAAAGTATGGAGGATAAAAAAGGAAAACAAGCCATCCTGCGAGCTGAACAAGTTCCGCTTTTTTTTTTACAGCGCCATAACTTGATGGTGCCAGAAGTACGGATCGTTAATTTTGAATTTCGATTATAGCCAAAATGTTTCAAGTGTTACCAGAACGAACCTGTCAAAGTCTATAAAAGGTTCGCCGGTTTGAAAAGAACCAACAACCTTCCTTCATGGAAAATAACTTTCGAAAATCGTTTCTGTTAGACTGACTTACTATGGAGTTTTGAAGTTTGCTTTTAATATTTTTTTTATTCTTGCTTTAGAGAGCTTCCTAATTCAATGAACATTTTTTTTAAAGAAAGTTCTTCTTTTAAGAAGTCCTTTTTAATACCGAAATGGTTAGAAAATGATAATGAAATCTAAATAGTTGTTCTTTTTCCTGTATATAGATATATTTGCAATGTATACACATGATTTCACTACTATTATATTATACAGAAAACGGTGAGTAGAAATTTTCTACTCGTTTTAATATAAAAGGAATGTGTTTTAACAGAACTTTAAAAATACTTGTAGTTTCTTTACACTTTGAGATCCGAGTTCTTTTTACAGCATATTTACCTGCGAGGTGGATATTTTTGGTACTTTTCATGATTAAAAGTATACTTTATATTTATTTAAATTTTTTTATTACAAACTTCGAAATTTTCTCATTCTTAATGAATTAAATATTTAAATGTACAAACAAATAATATTGAATGAAATATCATTAGAAAAGTATGATTTAAAGCACAAAGTACCGTTCCACAGAGAAGAAAAAAATACCATTTTTTAGCATAAAAATTAACAGAAATTGGCATTACTATTAATTAATAAGTTATTGGGATGAAAGGTATACAACAGTGTATTGAATATTATGGCACACAGTAAACACGCTTAATGGAATAGCCAATTGTCCATGAAAATTTACTCTAATAAGGGCGAAGACTTACTCAAATGAATCTAGCTAACTCTTGCAAACAAACCTGAAAAAGTGTTGTATTATACATACATATAGAACTTAAATAAAATTTCCCTTTTCAGCTCCCATGTCAAAAGACCGAGTTCTGAAAAAGTAATTTTAGATCGTTTTAATGTGCTTAATAATGTCTGAGTGTTCTGTCTAGCTATATATTTATATTTAAGTAAAAATTTTTGTTAGATCCAATTTGAAGGGCAAAACCAACGTAATCCCTATTTTTATATTTTAGAGATGAATGCTGATCCCTTATGTCATTTTTTAATTCTTATATATAGATTATAATGAAGGAACTATTAAAATGTACTAATATCTGATATTTAATGAGAAAACATTAGAAAAAAGATGGTTTACAAATAGTGTTACACATGAAAAAGTCATTTTTAATTTAAAATTTTAGACTTAAACAAATGTTGTTCAAATACGTGAGCAGTTCGATCCGGTTAAAAGTCTAAACGATGTCTTCACCATACCGTCTCATACGGCTATATCTGTTGTCTAGCAATCTTTGGAGATTCGTTGACGAAGTCTCTTTTCGATGTAAAAATATTTTAGATAAAACTTTCCCAAATGAACACGTTCCCTCCCCTCCACTTCTACCCCGCACAGTGGAGACACAGAAGAAGAGTTTTCATCCCTGTGTCTTTGCAACGTAGAAATGCAAGTGACCATGGGCATAACCACTTGACTTTATACGTTACAAAATCGCAGGGATAAAATTACTCTTCTGTGTATCCACTTTGCGGGGTGGGAGTGGGGGGGGGGATGTTCTCATTTGGGAAATTTTTATCTAATAAATTTTTACATCTGAAAGAATTTTCTTCAGTGAATCTACAAAGATGGCTAGAAGTCGGATATAACCATGAGACGGTATAGTGAAGCAATCATTTAAACTTTGCACGGACTTATCGAACTGCCCACGAACCGGAATATAGTTTTACGAAGTAAATAAACAGAAAATTTTGCTTCATATGGTTACTTTATTCTTGATTTGAAATGGCCATTTCGGAGGTCTGTGGCGCACTTTTTTGACTCGATACGACACGTATAACATTTTACAAAACCATGAACCAAAACGGCAGTAGAAAGCTCCAGCATAAAAAATGTTTTTAAAAAAATCTAAGAAAACCCTAAAAAAATAAAAAGGAGAGTAGAAAGACAGAGCGACAAGCAAAGCAGAGAGCAACATGTCCGAATCTTTTCAAACACCTTTGGTATGGTACATTTTAAGGTAAAACGTGATCAAAACAAGCTGACTAACTCTAAATCGTTTCATATACTAAATTATGTTATTTAGTGCTACCATTGCTATGCAATATTTCAACTAAAAGGTTTGTACAAATTATTTGATGTATTTTTGTGATACGGCAAGCCTAAACGAGGGGCATCTGCCTGCCTTCGGCTGATAACTTTTAAAGGGGATCTAATACGTATTCAAATTACATCTGGAGAAAACCGACCAAATCTCCAACTAAATTTGATGAGACAGCAAACGTATACTGTCGGAATTTTGTACAAACATACAAGTTGACTCCGAGAGCCTGTCTGGCTTAGTTCATTTCATCGAAAAGTAATAAACCTCAAAGACTTTAAAATAGAGCCATCTTTTCAAACATGGTTTTCTATGCAGTCTTGCGCGCAGTAACTTTGGTAATAATTTTCAAACCTAAGACAGCTTTAATTTATGAGTTATTGAATTTCTATAGAAAATTTTTAATTCTGAATACCGTACCTACACATCAAAAGTATGAAATATTATTCCGAAGAAATATTGCTGCTAAAGTCCATGGATTCTTTTAGTTTTCTGGAGAGCGATACTGCTTTGATTGTTGAAGGAATGAATTAATGGTATTTTTTTTTCAAATTAAAATTAACATAAGTGAATTAAAAAAAAAAACCCAATATGTTATTGGGATAATAGGTTTTACAATAGTATATGGAATGGAACAGCATGCAGTCGAACCTGATCAATGTCATAGCCAATTTGCCACGAAAATTTATAATTATAAGCGGAATATTCCATTATCAAGGATCACATTGACTAATGACGTGGCCGACGAGGAAGACAGGTTGAGATGGTGTCAATTCGATCACACCCTTTTGCCAACTTAGAGTCATGTGACCTAAGGGGTGTTGCCATCTTAATCCGAGATAAGGGGGGCCAAGAAGTGGGACATTCCATTATCAACGATCACATTGACTAATGACGTGGCTGACGAAAAAGACAGGACTCAATGGTGACTATTCGGTCACACCCTTTGTCCAACTTAGGGTCATGTGACCAAAGGAGTGTGTGGCCATCTTAATCAGAGATAGCCACAGTAAGGGAAGCAGCACATTAGGTTGCATGAATCTTAGTTGGCAAAAGGGTGACACGAAAAAGTCATCATTGCGGCCTACCTTTCTCGTCAACCACGAATTAATGATTGTGGTTTGGTACATTAAAAATATATTACGATAAACGGAATATTACTTTAGCCGATATCCCATTAAGCGGATTCAACAGTATCCAAAATTTAAAAAAAAAAATCACTGAATAAATTGTTGAATTTTCTTGAATTTCGAATGTGCAATTAAATTCCAGATATGATCGTACACATTTTTCCTTTCGCAAGGAATAAATGATTTATTTGAGGAATATTTTTCCATCCTGTTTGAAAAAAAAGTTGAAAAATCTCAATGGAACAATAAAAGGGAGAACTGCACGAAAAGTTTTTGAAGTCATAAACAACAATAACCATCTAAAACGTGTCTTTAAACATTAAAAATTCAACGATGCATTCATACTACTTTGAGAAAAGGAATTTTGAGCCATAAAAATTCAGAAATAACTATAAAAAAGTAGAAATATGTTTTCCCGATTATAGAGACAAAGAATGTCTAGAAGCAGTTAAAATATTTCTGCAGATTTCCAGATTTTATTTTCTAATTCAAAGTACTTTCATTGGGATTATTCTAAGGATTTTGTCTAATATACGCTTTGTAATATCCGTATACATTGTTGCAGTCCTTTAAATTCCACAAAGTACAGGTACACCGCATAAAAGTCAAACTTTAGAATGTAGTTTCATGCTTAATTCACATATATTTACGCATGTCAAAATCGCGTTTTTAAAAATCCTAACTAATATTATAAATGCGAAAGTGAGTTTGTTTGTTTGTTTGTTTGTTTGTTTATGACGCTTTCACGCCTAAACCGCTGAATCGATTAGGATGCATTTTGGTTTAGATATAGAGGGGACCCTGGAGTTGGTTTTAGGCTAATTAGAATTTTAGATTTTTAATTACTTTTTTAATTATTAATTAAAAACCGTTTTTACGTTGCCATGCTTGGCGAGTTTCGCCCGTATCAATCAAATGATTCATATTTTGAGCGAACAAGAATACTATTGCTTCAATAAAGAAGCACGTGCGTGCATCTGAAAAACATTAAATTCCACGGAAATTATGCCAGTTTTATGCCAAATCTATCTATCAATAATAATAAAAATGAATGTTCTCCAGACAAATCTACAGAAAGCAGAGCTTTGAAAATTTGAGCATAGAAGCCCATGACTGTGCACCTGAGGCTCAGAATGTTGAAATTTTAAATACTTTTCTAATTATTAATTAAAAACCGTTTTATCGCCCGCACAAAATGATTTATGCTTTTGAAATAAAGCTGAAATTCTATTTTCAGATTAACATGCATTTGTAAAACAAGAAATGGTATGGAAATTATGTTGATTTTACGCCAAATTAAAAAGCATTAGAAAGAAAAGTCCAAATGTGTTTCTTAAACTTCTTAAATTTCCAAATCCTACCAATAATATAAAAACTCGGCTGTTCGAGCCTCGTCAGGGGGAGATCCCCCTGAACCCCCCTAATTTTTTAGTTTTATTATTGCCATATTAAAACTATATTAATTAACTTGCCATTTTATCGCTCATCTTTCGCGTATTTCGCCTGGTAACCCTATGTTGAAATTTTTAGGAGTGTAACCTATTGATAGAAAAATACATGTGGTGCCTATTCTACAGCTTACGAAATATTGTAACAATAGATTAAAGCTGTTGTGAACTAATAATATTTGAATTTATGTAAAAAATACATGTGGAGCATATTCTACAGCTTACGAAATAGTGTAACAATATCGAGACTAAAGATTACTTTAATCTCGATATTAAAGCTGTTGTGAACTAATAGTATTTAAATACATGTAAAATAATGTCGCTTTTTTATGTTGCATTTTTGGGACACATTTTTCAATAAGGGTATTGAGAGATAAAATGACATAGTCATTAAAAAATGTGTACGTTTGTGTGTTTAGATGTTTTTGACTGAATCACACACAAATTGCTGAACGGATTTGGAAAAATTCGTAATGAAAATAGCTTATGCGCTGGATTAACATACAGGCAACCTTTCAAGCATATAGCATAAATAATTCTTTTACAAAAACATTCAAAATAATTCTAATGTACTGCGCTCTATGGAATTATAGCTACTAAACCGAATTTAAAACTTAGTTACACTATTCCTGAGTATTATTGTTTGTTTGTTTGTGGATTAAGACCGATTGACTGCACTAGGGTCCTAGGCCTATATGGGGAATTCCTCGGGGGGGAACTTTCTAAGGGATCCTAGCCCGTATTTACGCGAGGTTTTGGAGAAAACTGCGAAAATCTGCGAGCGGCTAGGTCGACCGGCTCGACCAGGGGTTGAACCTGGCACTTCCAGCCTTCCAGTTTTGAGAGTAGAACTTCTTAGACACTGGTGGGGCCCTGAGTGTTATAGGCTACCTTTTATGCATATATCACAAATAGTTTTTTTACAGGATAGTCATAAGAATTACATTACACTCTATGTGTATCTCTGTAAGTACTGAACCGATTCCAAAACTTTTTTCACTTTTAGTAAGCTACACTATTCTTGAGTATTATAGGCTAAAATTCATACATGTAGTGCAAATATTTCCTTTACAGGAACACTCAAAATAATTCTAATACATTACGCTCTCTGGGTATCTCTGTAACTATAGAACCGATTCTAAAACTTTTTCGCCAAGAAAAAGCTGCACTATTCCTGATTAGCGTAGGCTAAAATTCATGCTATAGCATAAATATTTCTTTCACAAGAACAACAAAAACAATTAGCAAATACTGTCGTAAATGTATTCGCCAAATCTCTTATTTTAAATGAAGTATACTACCACGCATTATACTTCATATAAACTAAGTAAAAAGCAAATAATATTTAAATGCAGTTTCTTTTGTCGCAAACATATGTGTTATTCACACATGCTTCATTTCTTTTGGGACCTAACTCTAAAGCCGACGCGGACGAAGTCGCGGGTAGCAGCTAGTATTTTATAAATTCTTTATTTCCGCAGGAGTTGTTCAATATTAAAACTATACAGTCTGTTACAAAATTATAAGACCCCTCAAAATTTCACGTTTTCGCCACAAGAAAAATATTACTTTGAATTTGAAAGTAGATATATGAAAAGAAATAGCTGTATGATGTTTATTTAGCTGAGGGGACAAATAATAATATTATATATATATATATATCCACCCCTGTCCACTCCGGATATTTTGCATTTTTGGCAAACTCTAAGGAGATATGCGTAGAAGTTAATTTTAAAGATTACGAAGTTAATTTCAATAAGTTAATTTTAAAGATTGCATTGTTTGCTTTTGTTATATTAAGGCAAAGCCATACAAGGCCTATCTGCCAAGAATGAGGGGGAGGGCGAGGTATTTAGTCGGAGGATTCTTTTTAAGAGGTTCTATCACGTATTCACATTACACCTGGAGAAAACCAACCAAAAGTAAAGAGCGTTAGATCAAAAATCTAATTATAGACCAGGCGAGCGCAGTACCTTTACATTTCAGTCATCCGTGGAGTGTGTTATCCACTCGACCATGGTGGGCAAAAATTCCACTGCTAACAACCATTAAATTTCTTCTGATCATCAGGATATCCTTATTAAAACATGACTGAAGCTTTCAATTTTTTAGGAAAGTAACCGAAGTCTGTTTATTTTCTTGAAGCAAAGAGTACTTATGCTTTGTAAACAAGTACCCTTGGTTTTAAAATATTAAAAAGTAAATATTTAGAACATGCATTTTTAGCATTAATGTATTTTAGTCTTCTTTTATGTCTTCAGAAAGTATATTTCTGCCTTTAAAGAACATACTAAATTTCAGTGAGTGCTTTTATATTATCTTAGCTTTTCATTTGTACAACACATACGAAAAGAAAATTTCCAAGCAGATAACATGTCGCTTTGCTATTCTCGAACTGTTATGCTATCGCATTTCTACTTCTGGTTCACACAATTTAACATTTAACATTTGTTTGTATCTAGATTTTTCAAAAATGATATTAGAACTTTTTCGAAATTGTCAACACAGTAAGTCACAGAAACTTATTAAATATTGACATGTTCTGTTCATTACTGCATGCGACACAAGTTTTATCTAAAGAAATGTATTTTGATGCACCGGAAAGATTTATTTCGTTCAAATATACGAAAACAGAATTAATTGCGAGAAAACAAAGCTTTGTAATTTAAGTTTGTTTGTCAAAGTTTGTTTGTCACATTTTATGCAGCACGTCTCGAAAAAATAGTATAAAGCTTTGATTCTTTATCCGTTGAGTAAAAACGATGAAAGTAAATAGAAAGAAAGGGACTACGTTAAGAAAAAAAATCTCTTATTTTCAAAAAGTGCCACTTTCTAAATTTGTATGCGACGCCCGTACAATAAAATTCCTAATTGATTTTTTTCTTTTGGTAAATTTACTTCCACGCCTTTGCATTGGTCACTTGGAAAAAACTATGCATGGACTCTCACGCAATTAAATTTTTTTCACGATTTCTTTGAGGACTTTTTTACGGCGTTATTGCGAAGTAAAGTAGAGAGAAAAACTCATTTTTTTTTTTTGTTTTTGAGAAACTTGAAACTTTTTTCAGCCTATTTTGGGAACTTTAAGCTTATATACCACATGAGTAGGAAATTGCCATCTGAAAGTCGGCAATTGTTCATTTTGCGTTAAAATGTACCGGAAAGAAATTACAGGCGAAAAACTGATAACAGGGCTGATTTTCGAAAGTTTTCATGAGATGGGATATCTGATGCAGTTCACATATGTATAATTACTTTTAATTTTCATTTACTTATTCAAAATTTAGTACTCTTTGCCAGTTTTAAATTCCCATCTCTATTCGTTACGCTCTATTGAAATTCTGTTTCTTAAATTATTTTTGGCTTTAACTTTTGCAATGTATAATAGGGCTATCACACTGAGTAAAATCCGACCAACTTTCCTTGCAAATCAAGTTTCCGGCCGATTTCCTCCGCCGTTACCTTGACGACCGCGAAATCCAACTTTTTCCTTTCCGAAGGAAAATAATCTGAGTCGGATGAAATTTAGGCCAATCAGAGTACTTCTTCCTGCTACGTCATAAGCAATTTCGAGCAATGGCGACTACTACTATGTTCGAAGCTTGGCTCGATGTCAGAATCACGTGTAAATAAAATTATGGCTGCGTTCAAGTGGACTTTGGAATGAGAGATTGCTGCCCATCCGATGTAAATATGCCAACGCACGATAAGTAAAATAAGAACCTGCACGCCAAATCAGCGATGCGGTGACTATTTGGCGTCGGAGAGAGTTTGTTTACTTTTGCAAACCTTAAAGATAACCACGCCTTCAAGTCCGTCGGAAAAGAGGGTCCAGCGCGAAGTTGCTCGGATTTTCCTTTTAGTGTGATAAGGCCATTAAGCAGGCTTCCTTCTGCCCTAGGATGACTTTTTTTTCACCCCCTTCCCACGGGGTTCCAATAATATTTCTTATATTACAACTTCTCTTCGACTACCCCTCCTTGGCGACACACATTTAAATTTTGCTAAACTTGACACTTCACGATATTTTCTTTTTTTTTTCCATTTTCATTCTGGCGATTCATTTGAGACCATTTTTCTTAGATCTCAGTTCTACTGCCAGAATATCTGTCTTGTCTCACACTCTTTCGATCCCTTTCCATTATTGGATAAGTCAGTAAAAAAATGTCATGTTCATGTTTGTCGGCGCGAGTTCCTGGGTATTGCATGTTAAATACTACACCACTTTACCCAGGCATTAACAAAGTATCAGGAATGTAAAATAACTCCCACCTGAATCTTAACCACAAGGTGGAGGTTGGGGGATTGTGAAAATATGGATTTTTCTTTAACCGATTATCCCTTCCAGAGAATTCAGAGACCCTTTTTTTGACGACAGCTTGCTGTGCGGCACAGCCAGCTGTCGTAAAATAAAGGCTCTCTAGATCTGTGGCACGCGATGAACGTTTCGATCGTCCGCCATCTTGCTGGTAGTTAAGTCGAGCGATGGCATCAGCTGCCCATTTTTCAGCATTGGGAAAAGGTTGCGCCTCAAAGGGTTATAACATACTTTCACCGAAATATTTCGCAGCAACACACACACACACACAATTTACCGCCATACACTCCTAGTATTGGATGTAAAGTAGATGAACCCTCGAGATTCCTTATTTCCTTCTCCAGAGAAAATTAAAGTTGAAAGAATACCGGTGCATCCACTCGGCAGAACTAATTACTTGAATAATGAGTTACAAGTTATCTAATTTAAACCATCAACAAAGGGCAATTGCCGAAACATGGGGATTAACAGCAGGTGGCTGTTATCGGAATTTAATCAGAGAGGTAGAAGGTTTTATTAAATAAAATATTTTGAGAGGTACGTGAAGAGTTGTATATAATAGTTTTGTGTAATGATTTCAGTGTGTCTATTCTCTGTTCCTATTTATGAAAATTTTATAAGACTAGGGGCCAAGGCCCCTAGACTCGCTACGCTCGCATTTCGTATGAGGCATTTGCCCCGAAAAGACTTCTTAGAAAAGACACAATTTAAAGAAACAAAACCCAAATTTTGGATAAGATAGAATGTTTCCGAGCTACACATTGCTGGGTTCTTGCATGTTGCTTGGAACATAAAAATTTAAACCTCGCACTATTAGTAATTATGTGAAACCCATGGTACGCCTTGCGTATAAGCCAATTATGGACAATTTTCATAATTTGGCGACTTGCGTATATGTATAGTTAATAATTAGCTCTAAGAAAACAGTAATTCATAAGTTTTCTTTGATAAAAACTATGGAACAGGTAGTATAGCTTGAATAGCTTGCCACCAATGGCGACTTTTCATTATTTGGCGATTGACACATGCTCGCAACCTATAATTACTGTTCATTAAAGGTTTCCGGAAAACCATTATCCATATTTTTATTTACATAATTCTTTGCAGATTGGCGTACTTAGCACCACGAATTATACTATCTCGCCGCGCTGGCAAATATCTAAAGTGTACTATAACTGCTATAATGGCATAGTGAACGCCGCCTAATATTTCTACTGGTAGCAAATAATCCAGCTAGACCAAACCGGCATTAAAATAATCTGCATTTTAATTATTTTTCATTTTGAAGATATTAGTTATTCTGTTTTGAAAAAACGAATAATCGCTCATTCTAAACTCCTGTTGTCTAAGCGAACTTACTATTTGAAAATGGTCAACTTTGTGTAACACATTTTGAGTTACTTATTTCATATACTTTTTAATTTGGCGTAAAATGGATGTCATTCTACTTCATGTTTGACAATTTCACGTGATTCTACATATTGGAATTGCTTTGTTGCAAAGGAATGAATGATTTTATGCCAAAACTGGCAACCATTATGTTTTATTTTTTCAGTTTTTTATTAATATCTTCTAAAATACCTCGATTTTCGAAATTTAAGTCACCTTATCAGGTTCCTCGGACTTTTCCGCATTCGGGAACATGTTTCTCGAAATTCAAATCCCCACGGTTTAGGAGAAGATAGGTCAACAAGCTCAGACAGCGGCCTTTACTTTTTTTGGAATAGAGAGATTCATATTTTATAAGATTGGTGTATTGATCTCATTATCTTGATTAAACAAACGAACAACAGCAACAAAAAAGAAAGATCTGAGACTTTCATATTTTAAATATTCAATAAGTGCAATATATTAAAAGCGTATCATTATCCATGAGTCGTCCCTATTTTTCTTCATTATTTTATTAGGTTGGAAAGTGTATCATTATTCATGAGTGTGCCCTGTTAATCTTCCTTGTTCCATAAAAACTTTTTCAAAATCAAAATTCATAGTGCATTCGCCTGCTAAAACTGTTTTATGATCTTCGCCAAGCATATTCTAACCATATTTAACCTTTATAAATACTGTATGGAAAATGCATCATAATCCATGAGTGCACCGTATTTGTCTCTCTTGTTCTATAAAACAGTTTTTCGGATTTGAAATGAACATTAAAATCGCTCACTGAAACTTGTTTTATAATATTCGTCAGACATATTCTAACTATATATCTCCCTTGTAAGATGTAGGATTTATCAGTTTTTCGATAAAATATGGAAGATATCCATCGCCAAGCTGGTTTCAATTTTGAGGGCTTATGTTTTGACTGCAAAATTGGCGATAAAAGAAATCCAAAACTGGTCATGAGAAATTGCAAATCTTGGCAACTTTCAACGTTTTATTCTTCCCTCTCCCCCTGCTATTTGGCAACACTATTGAAAAATACAGCGAAAATGCGTCGACTGAAATCAAGTCCACAAATTACGTCCACAAAAAATTCCACAAGTAATGTTGACAGAAATACTAGAGAGAAAGAAATAGCATTCTAGTGCTAAAACAGAAGTTTTATCATTCATTTTATTTTGATGAATTGCACTTTTATCTGCTGCTTTAGATCCTGACACTGAAAAAAAAATAGCGAGACATGAAGCATGAGTATATTTCGAAAATTATGTTTTATAAAGAACAGCTGAAAATTCCTCTTTAAAAGGGAAGCACTTGAAATGAATGAACCAATAACAATAATAATAAAATTTGAAAATACCAGTCAGCAAAACTCCCTTCTCGTTATCTCAGTATTTCCATTCCTGATTAAGAAAGTTCGTGGAAGTTAGTGTTTGCACGCGTCTTTCTAACCGCCGTTGTACGTATCCTTAAACACTACACAAATAACTGCTGATACTGCAGTTAAAGAATGTATGTGCATATATATATATATATGCAAGTATGGAATATTCTATTTAAATGATATTCTAGATTTCATAAATATGTATCATAATTACACTTTGGGTTTTGACGTTGACTTTTATAAATGTTTACAACATCACAACATAGATATTTTTTGACTAAAAAAAGACAAAATTGAGAAAGAAAAAAGTCTTGAGGGTGTGTGTGGGTTGAGGGGGGGCATAGCCCCTTATTTTACGTTTAATTTTACTATTGTATACATACGACTGAAAAAAATCCTGACTTTAATTCATGTTATACATAGGTAAAAAGAAATTCATGTTGATCCATCTCAGTTCACATGAATAGGAAGCAAAGGGAGTTTTAAACTAATAGTACACTAGTGAAAAAAAAAAAAAACACAATATTTCTAGTAGTCTCTTTGTGGCTGCTACTACTTTTATTATGCTTAATGTATGCACTGAGTCATCATCGAATACTTATAATTTAAATTAAATCTTTTTCAGATATTTCCTCATTAAATATACAGGGTGTCCGAAAAGTCCGTGAAACATTTAAAAAATTCATAGAAAATCAACTAATTGTCGTATAAATATGCGGTTTGCACAATAATACTTCTCAGGCTCACGATTTTTTTTTTTTTTTTTGACAAAATAAAAAAAAAATACTTCCAAATTGTGCTCATAGGTGGCGCTGTACCGTCACAGTAAGAAAAACAAACGTAATGTAAGGTATTTGCTTATTTTATTAAGCAGAAAGCAATACATTTCATTACCAGAGTTCAATGTGTGCATCTTTTATTGCTCGGACCACATCTAAACGGTATTCAAATTCATTCCATGTTCTAGATATCATGGATTGAGGTTTTTCCTAAAGGTGTTACGAAACTTTCTCAGAACTGTAGTTATGGATTTGGATTCGAAATACCAACCTACGCAATACGCTTTCACAGTTGCAATCACCATGGCTGGCATGAATATTCCAGCACCATCAGTGCTGTATCGCTGAGAACTGGAGATGCAGCGATATCTATGAACACATTTTGGAAGTAATTTGTTTTAAGATGGGAAAATAAATTCGTCATTCTGTGAAGCATTACTGTGCGAACCACATATTCTTACAGCATTTTGTTGCTTTTCTGCGAATTTTTGAAAAGTATCAAGGACTTTTCGTACATCTCAAAACAATTTCCAAGACATATATTATCATTACCGATGCCTGTTAGGCGATGGTTGTCTATATTCCTCGAACTATTTACAAATTTCCTATTTAGATACAACAGGCTATCACAGCAATGAAACGACCTTGGTTACGCGTGGTTGGCTTCTGTGCTTCCGATGGAACCTATTCGCACATCCCTCCTACAGCTCAGATCTCGGTCCCCCGTGATTTCCCTCTCTTTGGGTCGTTGAAGAAGCACCTGGCAAAAAGGCATTTCCAAACCGGTGCTAGATTTAGGACGCCGTCGTTAAGTATCTCTGCAACGAGGACCCTGATTTCTTCAATGCAGTTTCGATAGATCGGAATTACAGATCAGACAAATGCACGTGGAGACTACGTTGAAAAATAATCTGTACCAAATTCCATGGTGTGTGTTTGTGCATCTACTGAAATTTGTGAATAAACTTTTTGGTTAAAGAATTTTGTTCCTTTATTATTTGAGCCACCCCTCATTTATTTTGGTATACAAATCAAACAATTTTGGAATTATTAGCACTACAATGATTTGTGGACGACGACACGATTTCATTGCATTTTACAATAGGGTTGCCAGAAGATGTTGAAAATCACCAAGGTTAGAAAATTTCGATGATTTATCGCCTAGTTTGGCGCCAAAAAGTAAGTTTCCAAAACTGAACCTTTCTTGGCGATATTTTCCGTATTTGGCGAGGAACTGGTAAACCATAAAGTTTATTTTAAAGCAGAAGTATAGCTAAAATATCCTTGACGAACATTGTAAGTCAGTTTTAGTAGGCGATTTTAGTGTAGATTTCAATTATAAAGAAGCGTTTTACTGAACAAGGAAGAAAAAGAGATATCGCCAAAAAGGGTTGAGTTTCTAAACTTTCCTTTATGAGCCCCAAATTTGGTGATGTTTTGAGATGACGTATAAAGCTTGGTGACAGTTGGCGAGATTTTGCGCATGGCTCAAACGATAACTGCCGTAGAGAATGTATTGAAGAATGCCATATACTAATGTATTGAAAGTCTTTTCGGCAAAACTATCGATTAACTACTAAGTCGATTGCAATCAAAAAGAGAGGAGCACAACTATGTTACATCAGCCCTAAATAAGAAATTTCAAAACAGTTTTTTCCAAACTGTCAGTTTTAGGCACTATATTGATGGTTTAAACTTAGTTCTACATATTTTTACTCAGTGTTACTAATAGCTGTTAAAACATTTCTTATGATATTAAAATCCATGCAAATTAAGAAAACTATTAAAAAATAGATCTAAGGACTCGCATATCGTTTAATAAAATTGACTCTCGCAGATGTCATTTACTCATGAAAAGCGAAAATACTTGCAAAGTGCTTTTCAGAAAACTTTTTGGAAGCATATCAATGCTATTAACGCTGCACAAGTGGATAAAAACGCTTTTAAAATGCATTAGGTATAATTGATTTTAAAGCTCTCTTTTAAAATTACACATTTATGGAATTTGTCTCTAGGGACAAGTGAAACCTCATTCGAAAACGTTTTAAAATACATGACTGTTTGGCATAACACTATCGGTTATACCCACCGCTTCTGAATTAGAAGCATAGCTTGCTTTTACATTAAAATACAGAAAAAAGGTCTAGAAGATTATAGTAAAAATCTTATATTTAATTTATATTTCATCTTTTCAAATAAGAAGTGTGGAATTTTTCCTAATTGATATTAAATATCATTTGATTGTATTCCTTGCGGCAGATGAATTTTAGTGAATATTAGCAATCCCGTTATTGAAAGTCGAAGTTTAAACATTTCTGATAAAAAAATTCCATTGCGATTTTATAATTTACTTCGAGAGAATGTTTGTAAGTGTAATTTAATCACATAGGTATGCGAGCGTGTGTGCAGAGTAAAATTTAAGGTTGTTGTTAGAGGACATAATCTCCCTCACCGTATCTGTACTCAAATTAAACTAATTGTACCAGGCACTCAAAACAACAACAAAAAAAATCAGGGAGATTCTTCATAAGATACTCTACATACAGTAATATATGACAAAGCGAACCCTTTTAGGAGTCTTTCTGAAAAAAATTCTTCAACATGCAACTGCACAGCAAAAATTTTCCAAAAGTAACACATCCTGTC
Source organism: Cheiracanthium punctorium (assembly GCA_038373885.1). NCBI lineage: Eukaryota > Metazoa > Arthropoda > Arachnida > Araneae > Cheiracanthiidae > Cheiracanthium > Cheiracanthium punctorium. The sequence goes on from JAWZYV010004369.1 coordinate 1,430,264, forward strand.
AAATTTTCAATTTTTAAGTATATATTCTGCAAGTTTGTTATTGATACAGGTTTGTCATTTATTACGATGTATAATACAGTTTGTAAAGGGACATTTATAAAAATTTGTAGTGCTTGAGATAGGTTTTTTATATTTCTCTTCCTAAATCAAATATTTTCTAAATACACCGTTAAGCTTTCTTTAGTTTGTTTGTTTAACATTTTTTTTACGTTTCCCGCATGAATATTTCGGGTATTATGAAACAGAATGACTTTTACTGATTCCTAAACATTCAATTGACAATGAACTTCAATTTAAACTTAATGTTTAGTTTTCGAAAAAATATCTTACTTGGCCACCACATGACTTCCTTAATCTAAACTATACACATTCTGAGAAATTTCATTCGAATTTACTTAATTTGAATTTGAGGTACGGTACGACAACAGCATTCAGTAGAATCTGACGATTTAGTTTTGAAGACTTACTTTCCGTTCCAAAAGTGCCGGTATGTCGCCAATAGTCGATAGGATTGGCTAGAATTTGCCAGATTTCGGAAATGGGCCAAAAAAAATGGTGGCTAAAACAATTTAAATGCCTTGAAAATGTCCATAGACTTTAAAGCAGTAAAGGACGTTGAATCAGATTTTTTTTTTATATTATAAATTTTGATCACTGTGTAATGTAAGTATAAATAAGATACATTTTAAAATGCCTTTATTAAATTTAAATGTCAACTCTCTTTCTCTCTTATTCAACTCAGCCCGTGTCAAAAACAAGAATTAGTACGTTAATTGGGAGTGACCCGGCAAGGAACTTCGAGAGTCGCAACTAATCTATTTATTATAAAACCTAGAATTTTCGAAATTAGGAATGGTGGAGGAAAAGTTCTTCACTCAGTATTATTGAAAAATTTTAGCACCCGGTAGCAGAAAACGTTCAGCGCGTCAGTGGGTGCTGCAGATTATTTTACCGTCTGCAGAATGATCTGGACAAATTTACATTAAGACCGCAGATTAACTTTGGTTTGCGGTCATGGTGCTGCAGACTGATACAGAAAATGCTGCCATCTTATTTGGGCACTTTCTAGCTTGAGCATTTATAGATTAAGTAAGTTTTTGGAATCTATTGCTATTGCTTGTACACATATTTTCTTGACGTGAATACAAGTGACTCTTGAAAGAATGCATATGCAGAGTGAAGGAGATTTCTTGGACACTTTATTAAAAAAAACTGTTCTTGATGCACCGGGTTTTTGAATGGTTGCCGACTTTGTAAAAAAAAAAAAAAAAACATGGAGCTAGGTGTCAAGGACTTAAGAGAGTCATAAGTGTGTAAAGGACATGGTGACTGTGCCAAAGATTTGGCGACGTGGTTTTTCAACAGGACGGTTCTCCTCCGCATATTTTAACGTCTGTGCGCTATTGCTTCATTCAACATTTCGGGAATACATGTTAGGTCGCGGCGGTCCAATTCAGTGGACTTCCTCACCCGTCGGATTTAACTTCTATTTTTTTTTTCCATGTGGGGTTACGTCAAGGGTAGTGCTTTGCAGGACTACATGTCCTAATGCACAGGAACTCACGCAATGAATCACAGCTGCTATTCATTCCACAACTTATCCAATTCTTTCGAATACTTGAAATGAAAGATTGTTTAGATGATGTACGAACCTCCAAAGGATCTCCTTCTGAAAGCTACTAATTTTGCTATGTATGCGATTAGTTAGCAATTTCGCATTTTAATGATACTGTGAATGGAGTTTATTTAGTTTTAAAAAGTGTCAAAAATTCTCCACCCTGCATTTTAAATAATTTTAACTAATGACCTCAGTGTTTTTGGTTAACTTTTTAGAAACTTAGTTTAACCCCTTAACGGTCGTATTATTTTCAAGAAAACGATCATAAAAGTGCTTATTTTTTTATTCAAGAAAAATGTATAAAAATAATTGCATGTACAATATATTCATTTTAAGGTTTTGGACTACTTTTTATCACGAAAGAAAAAAAAAAGTTACATTTCTGGGAAAAGACAACATTCAGGGTTATTGTGACTGAATGTGCGATTTTGGTAATAAAGGAATGAATAAAAATATATGTTTTAAACCCTAAAGGAGAATTTTATTAAACTTACTTCACAAAATAAGTAAATATTTGTAAAGTTTTCTTTGAACATAAGTAAAAAAGTGAGCTAAAATTGCAAAATGCATACCACAAACATACGTATATGAGTAGCGATACCATCTATTTAAAAATCAACCAGTGGTGGATTAGTGCAAGTTTGTCGAGGGGAGGCGGTTGATTTGTCGGTGGGGGCGATTAGTTAGAAGATTGACATACACATCCATTATATGGATCTTTTACATTAATTTCTTTTCTCTCGGGAAGGGGGAGCGGTCGCCCCCTCCACCCCCCCCCTTTAATCAGCCCTTGAAATGAACTATGCTGTTTGTTAGTATTTACGATAAATATTGCTGAATTCCTTTTCTCCATCGTCCACTTCAGAACAGATCTAACTTCTACTTTCAGACCAGAAAATGAAAGGGTCGAGATTTCCACGAAAACACGAGATAATGCACACTCCACCACAACCCATTCAGTTCTTTTCTCCGACACGAATCCGCTTTGCTTTTATACGGTGTCGTGACACGTGCTAGAGATCTTGTAACATCATGACAGGAAAAACGGCTGCGTGAACGGACTATTAATTTGCCAGTTGACCTTGCGCGAATTGCTGTCCGCTACTGGAAATGATCATAAATACGTAAACAAAAAGCTGCAGACGCCGGGTGGTTTTTACGGGCAGTTCGATGTCCGAACTAATTAAAAAGGGAAATCCACTGTTTTCCTGAATAAATAATTAGCCGGTGCTATCTCGCGGAATCGTTAACGTCTTTGGGGAGTCACGCAAAGAACATCATGTTGGAAGTTTTATTTGTCACAGAATCGTTATGAGCTAAAGGACATCTGGACACATTTACATTTATGAAAAGGATTAGTTTTTTTTTCTGTTACAGAGTAAAAGTACAAGCTTTTACTTTATTATTCTGCTTATTTTTGCGTCAAATTGCAGTTAATTTTTTTCAATTTTATATTCGCGATGAGCATTTCTTTTCGGCGTCATCAGTGGGTAAAATAAAGGAAAAAGGATGTAACTATACAATAGTCATCAAAATTAAAGGCTAAAGATAGAAACTATAACGTAACTAATACTTAATGGAAAATTATGGATGGGAATTTCTACAAAAGAATTAGTTACCTAAATTACAATGTTTGGCGATTGATTATTCTCAGAACCAAAATTGAGAGAATTACAAAACTATAGAAAAATTTCTCTGGTCATGGATTTTTTTCCAACTCTCTTCGCCCCCACTGGAAAACGGAGGAAGTTTGGACCCCCCTCTCCCCCCCCCTAGCTACAGTAGTCGGATGCAAAATACATCTTTGGATTCCCTCTTTATTTTTTTTTCCTTTTTGGGCTTATTTCTGTGCTCCCTGCCCAAGCGACAGTCATTCGCGGTCGACTTTCTCTAAGGATATCACTTTCATTCATTTTTTTTTCTTTTCTTTATGTAATATTTGTGTATTGTAGTCATCGTTAAAGTCCTTCGAGTTACGCACGATGTGCATAGCTCATACTTGGATTTTCCTTCTGTGTACGACGTCTCAGAGAACCTCCCCTTCGGTATCGTCTGATGCCCTCCCGAAAAGCAAAATTTCATTATATTAGGCCCGTTGCTCTAAATTCCTGCTGTTTCGAGCTATCTGATTACGATTAGAGGTAAGGGAGGGCTTCGCCCTCGCAAGTACGCTATAGAAACACACTTTGACTGATTTTTTTTTTCTTTAATATTATGGTCACCTCGCACGGATATGCATAACTCTCATGTTCATTTCATAGACTGCACCAAAGTCTCGATCGCGTCTACAGGAAATGCTAGCCACTCTTCTAAAAATGCACTTTTCAGCTCCTTTGGGGTCCGGCAGAGAAATTGGAGCATTGGAATTTGTCGCCCTATGGAAACATATACGTGCTTAATCAGTATAGTGGTGGGCGAGATCGGTTGTTAGTCCATTCGAGTGACAGCTTCTGCTTGTATGTATTCTGACACTACATGTAATCGATATGGCTGAGCATTGTCATACATTGAAAAACTCTGGGCCAACAGTTCCTTAAATGTCTGATTGGGGTTCCAATACCACGCCAGATATCTCAGACTGGTTACAGAACCGTGGATATGCAGCTTTGCGTGGCCATTTGTCATTGGTCCTCCAAAAACCGTTATACCGCGACTGCATAAAAGGGATATTTCACGGACAATGAAAGGACAGCTGCCAGTTCCTTTACCTCTACAGATTAAAACAAGTCTAGAATCCGTGTTCCGACAATACTATCATCAGTAAACGACACTCGGGCCCAGACTTCTTGGTATCTATGAACATGGCCACAGCACTCATTTAAACGGGCTCTTTTGGAAGATGGAGTAAGTGGAACACATACCATCGGTTTTCTTGGATACAGTCCAATCACGGCTAATTTGAATAACTAAAACCAAATTTTTGTCAGGGTTCGACAAAACTTCGAGGCTTTCTTTGAGCCGACAATCATAGAAAACGTTCTTCGAATGCAGATCTTAGTTACCCTTAAACAGGTTGTCTATCAACTGATCCAATACTTATAAGGCAGCCCCAATCTCTATGACACTTTGAGGGGCATTCAAATCTTAGGCGATCTCCATCGGTGTTTGACCTCCTTCGATTCTGCTAATGGCTCTCCGTTCTTGACCTTCACTGAAACGATGTCTTTGACCTATAACTAATGAAAACTGATTGCATTTCTAAAGCACATTCACTTTAAATAACACAATCGGATGGAAATCCATCATTGTCAATCACCATTTGCATACTTCAGGCTCTAACGTATACGTGGAAGTCCGATTTTGTTTAAAGTTGTATTTAGTTAACATAAATAGTTGTATCATTGGACATTGGTTAGACATTAACTTAGGGAACGTATTTTTTTTTCACTATGCTTTAATTTTGATGACCAGTGTAGATTAAGCACCGAAAACTTTACCGCAGTCTGTTGGAACTTTATCGCATATATTTTGTGTGATTTTACGATAAAAACTATGGACTCTTGAGAAAGAAACTATTAAAATCCGAAATAGAGTAAAATATGAAAAAATGCCGCATATCCTGAAAAAAAAAGAAAGAAAGAAAAGGAAAAGAGAAGTCTGCTCGCGCTATTTCAAATATTTAAAAGGGACTGGATGTAAAATGATTACATGTATATTGAATGTAAAAATGTGACTGGATTTAAACTGAATGAAAAAAAATAGAATGTAATCCAGGTATGGTCAACCTTTGGAAAGCTGCGGGCCAAATTTTATGATGTTAGAGAATTCAAGGGCCGCATAAGTGGGATTTATATGGGATTTTGAATGAGGTATATGGGTTTTCTATGGGAAATTTAAATGTTCCGCGGTCCGTATCAAAAGATGTGGTGGCCACATGTGAATTCAATGTATTTTGCCGATATGTGAATGCAATATATTTAAAAGTGACTGGATAAAACTGGATCTTTTTATCCACAGAAGTCTCTATGAATGTGTTTCGTTGCAAAAATCATTGCTGTATTGCAGCAAAAACATCAACGTATTGCAAAGAAAAAAAAATGTAGGTGTAATGCAGTGAAAACATAAAATTGAATGAAGTAGAGATTCTTTAGGAAAACGTGCGACTTCACGAGCTAACAAATGAATATACCGATTCCCGAATACATAGTGGTTTTGAATACATTCGCATGAATTATTTTGCAAGCTGTTTGAATGGTCCTTATGGGTTTGTAAAAAGTAGAGTCGTCCGAACAAAATCAGGGAAGATTGGAGAATTTTATATCTTACTCGTTTAAGCGGACGAAGTTGGGTGTAAATTTATTTTCATTGAAAAGATCGAATAAGAAATACATTGACTGGGCAGAAACCTGAATTTTCTTTACGTGTCTACGATATTAAAATTGAACATCTAGAAATTTATTTATTTATTTATATATTTTTCATTAAATGATGTAAATAATGCGAGAGCTCTTTTACCATAGCTGGTGACAATTTGAGTCCAAGACACACACACAAAAAAAAGAACACATTTTGCATTGGAAATTACTATTATAAAAGAAAATTTTCTACTCATTGAAAGCAAGGAGTATAGTTTTAAAAAATAAATAAAAGAAACTAATAAATAGCTGAAAAGAACTTAATTCGAACTTTCCAAAATAATTCGACATGTAAGATCGAACGATTAGAAGAAAATGCCAGTCAACTCTTTATATTCTGATATGGCTGTACAAAGAGAAAAAGGTTGCCACATCCGACGGTGTTTTTTTACTTCTTAACGGAAACAAAACAATTCCGAAAATATCAAAAAGTAGATTATTTCTCCTGATCCACCAGCGAAAGAGCGGAAATTAAATTAAATACCTGGATTTTTACTTTAAATAATTCTATCACGTTTGGTGTGTACTGAGGACAAAAATTTCAGAAAATATCAAAATTGTTTAAAATTTTTGGTTTTATCTTTATAATTTTCGAAAACAATAAATATAACTGTAAATGGAACGGAAAAAAAAGGATTTAAACTGAGGACGGACGGCAATTTAACGGATTTAAACATAAGAATTGGAATATTTCCGTGAAAATCTTGACATATGAAGATAGTGACAACAAGGATTTCCAGATAAATTATTTAGAGGCCTAAGCACGAGTACAAATTTTGCTAGCTGTTTTATGTCAAATAGATTTGTATTTTTTAACTACGTTTAATTTATTCTAATCATTTAGTGTTCAAAAGCACCAATAAATTGGAGAAAATCAGAGGAATGTGTGTACATTACTAATTCCATATTTTACCAAATTCAATCTTGCACCATTTTTCCTATTCTATGATCAATTTTTCTCACTGCCTCAAAACTCAGAGCAAAACACCATGCGAAAGCAAAGTATAAATATAGTACACAAAAATAACATTTTAAACTAAAAATGCAGAGACTGGTACGACGAAAACTAACAGAAGTTAAAATGACATCGTTTTTTCATTTTTTAAATTAACTTTTATGTAATGTTACATCAATTTTTAAGGAACAGCTGCGTATCTGAAGGAAATAGAAATATTATTAAAATAAATAGCAATTTTTATTTCTAATTTGCCAGGCAAAGAAAACAAGGAGACCATTTTCCTTCAGATTCATTAAAAATAAATCTAAAAATCAGTTATTTCACTGTGAATTTTCAAAAAATGATACATATGTTTATAAATATGAGCAATTATTATAATTCAATAAAAATACTCCCTTTTAGTGTTTCTTACAAGGCTGTATTTTTCCTCTCTGCCATAAGTAGAAAATTACTTAAATACGAAGTAAAGCAGAATGTTACAGTCAGAAGAATTAGGTAATGGAATGTGCTGTGGGTTTAATCATTTCGAAAAGTAGTTTTTCTTTCCAAAAAATAAAAGAAGGTCTGTTTCAACATTTGTTTAATGTTCTCAGATAAAGATAAAAACCAATATTTTACAAGAAATGGAAATAGTACAGAGATATGTGTGAATTAAGAGCTTGATTAAGGAAATAGTTTTTTGGGGAGGCTCATTTTACAGATTTTTCTTTTATTAAACACTGAATGAATGCTTTTTATAAAATGCGCTTTTATCATTTCATTAGTCCAGTTTCTTTTTTTTAAGTTAACTTCCTTTTCCGCATGAAAATAAAATTTTCTCATTCAAGTATTACAATAATAAGGCACTTAAAGATAAGTAAAAGTGTAAAAATTGTTTGCGTAGAATAGATTATTATGTTTTCTTTTCTAGTATTTTCGCTCTGCTGTACCAAAATAAGGGAAACAGATACACTTAAAAGCAAACAGTCATCTTACTAAATTTTCTTACAATTAAAAGTACTGCATACTGTAAAATTGTTTGTCATTAATAAAAATTTTAGTTTATCTTTTTATTTTTGTCTGATAAATTTATAATTTGATTGAAATTAATGAAATAAGTACACAGTGTTCATTTTGTTGAATTAATGAAATAAGTGCATGAGTTTATTTCAGGTAAGTTTTATTTACACAAGCATGAGTGTAGCCACTGGGAAAGAAGGGGGCATCTGCCCCCTAAAATGAAAGAACTAGTTAGCAAATGTATCTCTGTGGGGGAAGCGCTCGGAATGCTCCCATCCAGCAAGTTCATATAAGATGAATTCGTAAAACACGGAGACAAAATTGTGATATTTCTCCTATAACATGGTAAAAAATCTCGTACAGTACGGTAAATGAATGGGAAATATAGACAGATGTTCCTGTATTGCTGCAAAAAAGGCTCGTACAGTACGATAAATGAATGAGACAGACAGATGTTTCTGTATTGCTGTTAGCACTGTTGATGATGAATGTATTTTCGTAATCCAAGTGACTATTACAACACAGGTTCACATAATAAGGATCATACATATCTACTACTAGCTGAAGTACCCGTCCTCGACGGGTTAGTGAATGCAAATTTCCAAGAAAGCAAGATGGTCCGAAAAAGTCAGCATGGTTTCCAAAAAAGTCAGCATGGTATGAGAACACAGAATGGATGTAGTATGTTGCCAAAGTAAAGAAAGCGAAGTTATAATTTTTATGTATTGTTAAAATATTACAGGTTAGAGAGTAACTAAGTAATATCATTTCATTCGCATTAGTTGTAATTATGTGATGCGCGAACGAATATTTACGCATATTGAAATAATTTTTGCAAAATCTAAAAATTTAATCAATATTTTTGAAAAAATGGAAGCCTAGAATTTAAGTTGAGTGGCAACCTATCCTGTCACCAAAATTCGTTTCATTCCCTGCAGTCTTTATTTCGTGATGCTGGAACAAATTTTCAGCATTTTAAAACGATTTTCGCAAAATCTCAAAATGTAATCAAAATATTTTAAAAATTCAACGCCTATAAATTAAGATTAGCAACTACCTATCATATCAGTCAATTTCGTATCATTCGTATTAGTCGTTATTACGTGATGTTTGAAGAAATATAAACGCATTTTGAGAGAATTTTCACAAAATCTCAAAATCTAATAAAAATGTTTAAAAAATTGGACTCCTATAGTTTATGTTGAGCAAGCATCTATCGTGTGACCAAATTTCATATCATTCGCTTTAGTCGTTATTACGTAATGCGGGAACAAAGATTCACTCATTTTTAAACGATTTTCACAAAATCTCGAAATCTGATCGATTTTTTTTAATTAGATGCTTATAGTTTAAGTTGAGTGACCCCCTATCATGACACCCAATTTCATATCATTCGCTTCAGTCGTTTTTGCGTGATGCTTGAGCACAAATTTACGCAGTTTGAAACGATTTTCGCAAAATCGGAAAATCCAATCAAGATTTTTTTAAAATTGGACGCCTATGTTTTAAGTTGAGTAACCACCTATCATGACACCCAATTTCATATCATTCGCTTCAGTCGTTTTTACGTGATGCTTGAACACAAATTTACGCAGTTTGAAACGATTTTCGCAAAATCTGAAAATCTAATCACGATTTTTTAAAAATTCGACGCCTATGTTTTAAGTTGAGTGACCACCTATCATGACACCCAATTTCATATCATTCGCTTCAGTCGTTTTTACGTGATGCTTAAACAAAAAAAGCGTCACGGACAGAATGACAGAATGACAGACAGACAAACTTTTTTTTGAGGGTCGCATCGGAATCCCGGGTGCTTGAAACGGATAGAAATCGCAAAATTTTTGAATTCCAAGAAATGTACAGACAAAAGTCTAATTTTATTTATATAGATGTTACTAGCTGAAGTACCCGTCCTCGACGGGTTAGTGAATGAAAATTTCTAAAAAGCAAGAACTTTTGTCAGCATTGTAGGAGTACACAGAATGGATGTAGTATGTTCAGGGCCCGATTAACCTCTGAAGTGAGGGGAAGCTCAGTCTCATTTCGGGCCCCCCCATCCCCTTTTTGTTTGGGAAAATTAAAGTTTTAATGATTTTCTTTCATAAAAATATTTTATTCATAAAAAATAAATGTTATTGATTTAATTAGTTCTAATGATTTCTTTTGATAAAAACATTTTATTCATTAATTTGAAATTTTCCTTTCATAAAAATATTTTATTCATTAATCTTCATAATAATGTAACGGGATTTTACAGTATTTTTGAAATTACTTTAATACAAATAACAAAAAACATTACCTTACTGGAACAGTAAACTTTATTAATTTAGTCCTATTTTTCATTAGACATTTCTTTTTTCAGGAATTCTTTGTTTGTTTTGATGACATCATAAAAATCACAACACAGAAGTTGAGAATTAATTTTGACATTTCGAAGATATTTAACATTACATATTAAAAGTTTACCCCTCTCTGCTGCCCAAATATTCCCCATAATAGAAAAAAACTCTCAACTGCAGCAGGTGTTCCAGGCAATGACATCGCAAACAACTAATTTATAAATGTTGCGATATGAAGTATCAAGACTTCTGAAAAGCACAACTTCTCTTCATTAAAAATGTGTACAATAACTTCAAAAACAAAATTTTGAATTCTTATAGCAGTTTTTCAGTCATTTTCAGGCCCCCCTACAAATTGTGAGGGGAAGCTCAAGCTTCCCGAGCCTTTTCAGTAATCAGGCCCTGAGTATGTTGCCAAAGTAAAGAAAGCGAAGTTATAATTTTCAAGTATTGTTAAAATATTACAGGTTAGAGAGTAACTAAGTAATATCATTTCATTTGCTTTACTCGTAATTATGTGATGCGCGAACGAATATTTACGCATATTGAAATAATTTTTGCAAAATTTCAAAATTTAATCAACATTTATGAAAAATTTGAAGCCTAGAATTTAAGTTGAGTGACAACCTATCATGTCACCCAACTTCGTTTCATTCCCTGCAATCTTTATTTCGTGATGCTGGAACAAATTTTCAGCATTTTAAAACGATTTTCGAAAAATCTCAAAATGTAAGCAAAATATTTTTAAAATTCAACGCCTATAAATTAAGATTAGCAACTACCTATCATATCACTCAATTTCGTATCATTCGTATTAGTCGTTATTACGTGATGTTTGAAGAAATATAAACGTATTTTGAGAGAATTTTCACAAAATCTCAAAATCTAATAAAAATGTTTAAAAAATTGGACTCCTATAGTTTATGTTGAGCAACCATCTATCGTGTGACCAAATTTCATATCATTCGCTTTAGTCGTTATTACGTAATACGGGAACAAAGATTCACTCAGTTTTAAACGATTTTCACAAAATCTCGAAATCTGATGGATTTTTTTTAATTAGATGCTTATAGTTTAAGGTGAGTGACCACCTATCATTTCACCAAATATCATTTTTTCACCTTTGCAGTTATTACGTGATGTGCGAACACAAATTTACGCAGTTTGAAATGATTTTCGCAAAATTTCAAAATCTAATCAAGATTTTTTTTTAATTCGACGCCTATGTTTTAAGTTGAGTGACCACCTATCATGACACCCAATTTCATATCATTCGCTTCAGTCGTTTTTACGTGATGCTTGAACACAAATTTACGCAGTTTGAAAGGATTTTCGCAAAATCTCAAAATCCAATCAAGATTTTTTTAAAATTCGACGCCTATGTTTTAAGTTGAGTGACCACCTATCATGTCACTCAATTTCATATCATTCGCTTCAGTCGTTTTTACGTGATGCTTGAACACAAATTTACGCAGTTTGAAAGGATTTTCGCAAAATCTCAAAATCCAATCAGATTTTTTAAAAATTGGACGCCTATGTTTTAAGTTGAGTGACCACCTATCATGACACCCAATTTCATATCATTCGCTTCAGTCGTTTTTGCGTGATGCTTGAACACAAATTTACGCAGTTTGAAAGGATTTTCGCAAAATCTGAAAATCTAATCAAGATTTTTTAAAAATTGGACGCCTATGTTTTAAGTTGAGTGACCACCTATCATGACACCCAATTTCATATCATTCGCTTCAGTCGTTTTTACGTGATGCTTGAACACAAATTTACGCAGTTTGAAACGATTTTCGCAAAATCTGAAAATCTAATCAAGATTTTTTAAAAATTCGACGCCTATGTTTTAAGTTGAGTGACCACCTATCATGACACCCAATTTCATATCATTCGCTTCAGTCGTTTTTACGTGATGCTTAAACAAAAAAAGCGTCACGGACAGAATGACAGACAGACAAACTTTTTTTTGAGGGTCGCATCGGATTCCCGGGTGCTTGAAACGGATAGAAATCGCAAAATTTTTGAATTCCAAGAAATGTACAGACAAAAGTCTAATTTTATTTATATAGATAGGGAGTCTACTGTACATTAACCCGCCGGTCCTCGTGAAGTGAATGTAGACGCTATGTGTGTGCTTTGTTTTCAATGTGGCTTCCAAACTTTATTTGAAAACGGATGAGATTTCGTGTAGCTGACTAATGTCATACCTTGAAGGGGGAAACTTTGTTTTGAAATTCTTCTATAGGTTTTGGGATATCGCCACGTTAGGTGGGCCATACCCCTGTCCGAATACTTATGCTATTCTTCTGAGCTACCATGTTCTGTTTTCAATGAGCTTTCCTAACTTTTTTTTTAACTGATGAGACCTGGTGCAGCTGACCTTAAAGTCATAGCGTTCAGGGGTGTAAAACTTGTGATTGAATTCTTCAAATAGGCTTTCGCGCGAATACTGCCACGCCCGATATGTCATACCCC